>OU342736.1:318205662-320605662 GCA_910589765.1 Avena atlantica | reverse complement strand
ATAAGTATTATACTAGGACTATCTCATGTTATATTTATTTGGTTATCTAAGATTTCTTATAATTCACCTTACATAAGACTTTCTGGAGATTAAAACTCACATTTTACATTTTTTTCCATTACTAGTCATCACATGGTTTCACTTTTAAAGCCTCCCCATTCTCATTTGTTTAATTCCTATATCCTTGTCATGACATGGTTTCTGGAGATTTAGAAGAAAGGCTTTAGAGAGATATTATTGAAAATTGAAGATTTGTTTGTTTTATTTGATTATATATTATTGTTAACACCATTAATTGAAAAACAGATAGAGAGATACTTCTTTTATAGAGATAGCATAAAAAATGATAGTTTTTAAATATAGTCTTTATAAGCAGTTTCTCGGTTCAAACTAGGCTAAAATAATGTTTTCCCTTCTTTTTATTAATTATTAGTGCTACATATCATAGAAAAAGGGTGCAATAGCCACGGGTCTGTGCGCCAAGGCGCACCCCTACATCTACATCTAGTCCGAATAAAAAAATAACACATGACGATATACACAAGTGGCGATGCTCATCAACCGCATCCCGACCAGTGAGTGGTACAGAGAAACAGTATCATCACACGTCAGGGTGCAGGTGGGAGTGGGCTCCCCACGGAGCTCAATACCCAAAACCACATAAAAGGTTATGCGGGACACCCACGGATAAACAAGAAAAAATGGTGGGTTTCCGTGGAAAGCCCACGATCGAGCGAATATAAAAAAAACTACTTGGATCCAAATTAATATTTTCACATTTGTCTAAATTCGAATATATCTAGTTATATTTTAGTGCTAGATACATCTGAATCTAGCCAAATATGAGAACATTAATTTGGTTCGAAAGGAGTAAGAAATTCTCAATCAAGGAAATATTATGTCTAGTAGAAAGAATGGCGAGTCACTCAGAAAATGGAAAAAACAATTATTGAAGTGCTAAATGTTGATCGTATTATGAACTAAAATATTTTTATAAATATTATACAAGAAATAATTGCATTAACGTATTTGCGGGTATATATGGACATATGTGGGATAGTGAGCACCCGAGCCTCACTTAAATTGTGTGGGACTGTGCGGGCGTATATGGGCCTCCCGCGGGGAGTCCCACCTGCACTCTTAATCACACGTCGATAGTACACGTGCGCTCGCGCGCGGAAGATCTATTGGTGCTCAGATCAGACGTCGTGGTCGCGCGTGCACTCGGGCGACATGGTGGCATAGCGTGCGCGGTCGGTGCAGTAGTTGTAGATGGTGTGCTCCTTCCTGACCCAGGCGAGGCGGCGGTACTGCTCGCCGTCGAGGTCTTGAAACTCCTTCTGGTCCCACCAGCGGGCGCCCTGAGTGGCGCAGACCTTGGCCTCAGCGGAGGCCTCGCAGCCGTCGACGTAGAATCCCCGGTAGGAGGCGACAAAGGGCGCCTGGGACCAGTCCGTCTTCTCCTGCCCGCCGCGGGTGGCCCAGTCGTCGGCGTTCCACAGGCTGGAGTAGAGCTTCATCGGCTGGTCAAACGGGTAGCGCACCCCCAGGTCCTTGCTGTTCTTGAACACCCGGATCGGTGTGTCGTCCACGAAGAACCTGGATGCCCAAATATCAGATTATCTTATTTCTATTGGAATGCTAAATAAATCTATGGCGTGGCAATATATATGTCAACCGATATCCCGTCAGTCAGTAATGCGCATGTAGGTACATGAATGATGCAGTGAAATGCGATATTCCAATACCTTTCCAATCCCTAAAAAAAAAACCATACCTTTCCAAAATGATATTCTAGCCATTATTAAATCACTACTGATGGCTTAGTGACAAGCTCGATTCTTTACTGATCACGAAAAAACAAGAACTAACTTTCCTTTTGCCCATAGCAACTATACTACTCAGGGAGTACCAAAAGTAGTAGCAGTAAACTGAGTAAGGAGAGGTGATTAGTTACGCAATCATATAGAGGTTCCATAGGACGGAGTAGGAGTGATAGTCCTTGGTTGGGTCGAACCAGAGGTAGATCCTCTGCTCCCGATCCCCCTTCCCACCGGAGAACACATTCGTCTGCAGTATGTAGGGCTGCCCGGTCCTGTTCCCTAGGAACTCGAAGTCAATCTCATCGTGCTCCGAGTTCTGCGATGACAGCTGCAATCCATCCAAAGAACGCAAATCATACAAAGGAACTAGTATTGCACAAGAATGCAACTGTGTGAGAGAGAGAATGTGATCGATGCGTACATAAAAGGCTGTGACAGTGCCGGCGGAGTCGCCGCCGACGAGCTTGATCTGCATACTGAAGTGGCCGAAGAGGTAGGAGCCCCGGGTATGGAATCCTGTGCCGGTGGACTTGTCCAGGGACAGCTGCACCTCCCACCCGCCGTTCAGGTAGTGGATGTGGTCCTCCGCCCACGTCGGGACGTAGTTCTTCTCGAATTGCACATCCACCGGCTTGTGGGGCGGCGTCGCCGCCGCACCGCGCAGCAGCACCACCGCCACCACCACGGCGAGGAGGGCCCCTGCCTTCATTTCCTCCTCCTGCTCTGTTCCTTCCCTCTACGCTTTAGAGCATCTCTAGTGGATGGTTTATATATGGTTGTCGAAACGAATTTAGACGACCATGAGCCTAAAAAACGTTGGCGCGTCTATAGCATCGTCTAAATTTAGATGATCTCCAATTTCTGCTACACATTGTCCATATATGGACGACGGAGCCACGACGTCCAAAGCCAACCGCTTGGTCCCGAGCCTTCCAATTTCTGCTATACATTGTCCATATAATGGATGGATGATGCACCACATGTAAAAACACTTTGCCCTCAGTAAGTACTACTCCAGCATCAATTGGTGGTACGTAGATTTAATCAGGCATTACCAAAGAGAGGGTCAGTTCATGGGAAACTTTTTTATCTCCTAAACCCTAAAGCTACTACGGTGTGCAGTCGAGTTTCCACGTCCATGGATGATTCTCATGAGGGCACGAGAGCTTTTGGTCCCGTCCTGCATCGTGTTTTTATCTAGGAGTAACTGCCACCAAAAGGAGGGCTCCCGTGCGCTAAAAGCTTATGCTTGCACTGTATGTAGGCCGGTTGTTTTATACGGCGATGTAGTGTCCCATGAAAGAATGGAAATACTACTGCCTCCGAGCCATATTAACTGACTTAGATTTGATAAAATTTGAATAAACCTATATACTAAAGAGTGTTATTCATCCGAATCTAGACAAATTTGAGTTAATTAATATGGGCAGGAGGGAGTATAAAAAGTGACGCAGCTAACGAGCGAGGATGTCGGGGCCTAGAAATTAGTAATTACTTATCTTTTTCTACCAAGGTCTAAACGCCATCTGCACACTCGACGCATGTTCCAGACATTGGATAGAGAGTTCAAAATTGACCCAAGAATGGACTGGCACATTTCGCTGCTCCGGTCCCATGTTACAATCCAATCTGCCTATGTTTGCAGCTGTAGCTGCCGCCGTGCCTCGGCGCCATCATCAAACCACAAGGAACACAGTACCGGAGTCTTCAACATGAATAACATACTAGTTAGATCGAGCGCAGTGTAACTTGAAAACGTATGACAGAGAAATCCATATAGTTGCTCTCTGTCATGAACCCCTACTACTCCGACAGCACCATCACGGCCCACATTTCGACGGGCATGGACCATAGTTGGTGGTTTACCGGAGTTTATGGGCCCCAGAGGAACGACGATAAGAGGGCTTTCCTCCACGAGCTCCAGGATATTAGGGACCTCCATGCAGGACCGTGGATCGTTGCCGGAGATTTCAACCTCATCGTCAACCCAGAGGACAAGAGCCAGGGCCCCTCCACCGGCGCACCCTTGCGCTCCTAGAGCTAAAAGAGCTCTATCTCAGCGGGCGTAGATTCACTTGGACAAACGAACGAGCGCAGCCGACCTTGGAGAGGCTTGACAGGGTCTTCGCCACAGTAGATTGGGAGGTTAGCTACCCGGACGCCTTCCTGTCAGCGCTATCCTCGGGTCCTTCTGACCATTGCCAGTTGCTTCTCTGGATGTCTCCGGATATGCAACGCGGGCATAGATTCTAGTTCCAGTCCTTCTGGCCTAAAGTGGATGGCTTCTCGGGAGTTGTCCAAGAGGCGTGGAGCTCACTGCCTTGGGAACCCAACCCCTTGAAGAGGCTCGATGCTAAGCTAGGAGTCGTGGCCAAGAAACTGTCTAGTTGGAGCTCGAGATACATCGACAACATCAAGTCGCAGATCATCCTTGCAACGGAGCTAATCCTTCGTTTCGACGTGGCTATGGAAAGCGGGCAGCTCTTATCAGAGGAGCGTGGGATTCGTCGTTTGCTGAAGAAGAAGCTTTTGGGACTCGCCTCACTCGAGAGAACACTGGCATGAAAAAGGTCGAGGATCCTCTGGCTTCGGGAGGGAGATGCCTGCACGCGTTTCTTCCACACGCATGCGAGTCACCAGAGGCGGAAGAATTTCATTGGTCACCTTCTTGTGGATGACACTCGGATCTCTGCTCATGAAGAAAAGGCTGAGGCCGTGGATAGCTTCTTCAGTGACCTTTTAGGGATGGCAGGTGGCCGCCCCTTCACGCTCGACCTTGACTTCCTGGGCCTGCAGCCTAGAGATCTCCAACACATCGATGGGGAGTTCATGGAACAGGAGGTTCTGGCGGCCATCGGAGACATGCTGTTGGATAAGTGCCCGGGGCCGGACGGGTTCTCAGCCCGATTCTTCGTGACCTGCTGGAGCATCATCAGGGAGGACATTATGGAGGCCTTCGACTCGCTCTCTCGGCGCGACTGCCGGGGGTTGAGTCGAGGTGGGATGATGCCTCTCTTCATCAGGGAGCAACAGCAATCGAAGCTCTAGCCACGGTGGCGCCTCCATCTTGGCCCCTCTTTGGCGAGTGCGGCACTACCTGTGATCGCCGAACTATGTACCGCCAATGTTGTCATCCTTTCCTAGAAGGTTGAGATGAGTGCCAACAAGGCGAGATTTAAATTGCTTGGTCTCTCCCGCTTATGATGGTCAAAATTTCCATGTTCCTGATCTTTGCCCTCTCTAGTATTCCAGGTTATAGAATATTTTTCTATGTTCATGACGTACCTTGGCTACCCCTGGTCTGCCGGGTAGCCTCAGTGTATCCAGGTTATTTCTTTTTTACTACTAATAGTCTTATCATGGATTTATCGTTACCACATAATTTTTTAGTTGGGCTATATATGCTTTTCTTGTGTAAATGTCTAGACCCATTGATATTCACTGAACTGTAGAACGGTTTTCCTCCTTAAGCTTCAACAAAGAAATGTACCATGTATATGCTTTATTAAATCTCTAGATTGTGTAACAACCCTGTCACTAACTTGTGCAGATTGCTCATAAGAGTTTTTTTAGTTTTTTCTTCAGAATTGAGTAAAGAGAGTTCTCTAAAGAACATGGTACTCACAGCATGGTTCTCTTTTGAGGCGGAAGTTTTCTTTATCTTATGGATATAAGTTCCTTTTACTCTTAAATAATGCACACGAGAGATTATAGTATGTATTATATCATCATAGTTTTCATTTTTAATTAATTACGGTACTACAAGACCTCTCATAAAAACTGCATATGTGATTGTTTGGTTGTTGTTTGGCCCTATTAGATAGATAGATTAAGCAACTTAGCAAATATATTAAGAAGATACAAACCTCTAATCAGTGTTTTCTGCAATAGGTGACTACCAAAGAGAACAATATAAGTTAGCTCAGTAGGATTTGGAATTCTTTCGTAAACGATGTATGCAAGCCTGCTGAATACTTATTTAGAAGATTCTATGTCCTGTCTAAGAGATAGACCAGTTGGAATTGCGATATCAGCCTGGTCCTTGTTGAAGTTGACAAGAATGCCTCTTACCACTGGCAATTCACTATTCAATTAGCTACCTTAGATTCACATGGTGTTTAAGTATGGAAATTCACTATTCAATTAGCTATCTTACATGGTGTTTAAGTATCGATACAACTTGGAATCTGGCTCCAACGAAGATGATCTGTTCTCCCTTGCTATGCTTTGAATTTTTGCTTTTGGAATATTTGGTGAACTTTAAGTATTAAACTAGGACTATCTCCTGTTATATTTATGGTTATCTAAGATTTCTTATAATTTACCTTACATAAGACTTTCTGGAGATTAAAACTCACATTTTACATTTTTTTCAGTACTAGTCATCACATGGCTTCACTTTTAAAGCCTCACCATTCTCATTTGTTTAATTCCTATATCCTGGTCATGACATGGTTTGTGGAGATTTAGAAGAAAGGCTTTAGAGAGATATTATTGGAAATTGAAGATTTGTTTGTTTTATTTGATTATATATTATTGTTAACACCATTAATTATAAAACAGATAGAGAGGTACTTCTTTTATAGAGATAGCATAAAAATGATAGTTTTTAAATATAGTGTTTTATAAGCCGTTTCTCGGTTCAAACTAGGCTAAAATAATGTTTTCCCTTCTTTTTATTAATTATGAGTGCTACATATCATAGTAAAAGGGTGCAATAGCCACGGGTCCGTGCGCCAAGGCGCACCCCTACTTCTACATCTAGTCCGAATAATAAAGAACACATGACGATATACACAAGTGACGATGCTCATCAACCGCATCGCGACCAGTGAGTGGTACAGAGAAACAGTATCATCACACGTCAGGGTGAAGGTGGGAGTGGGCTCCCCATGGAGCCCACAACCCAAAACCACATAAAAGGTTATGCGGGACACCCACGGATAAACAAGAAAAAATGATGGGTTTCCGTGGGAAGCCCACGATCGAGCGAATATAAAAAGAACTACTTGGATCCAAATTAATATTTTCACATTTGTCTAAATTCAAATATATCTAGTTATATTTTAGTGCTAGATACATCTGAATCTAGCCAAATATGAGAACATTAATTTGGATCGAAAGGAGTAAGAAATTCTCAATGAAGGAAATATTATGTCTAGTAGAAAGAATGGCGAGTCACTCAGAAAATGGAAAAAACAATTATTGAAGTGCTAAATGTTGATCGTATTATGAACTAAAATATTTTTATAAATATTATACAAGAAATAATTGCATTAACGTATTTGCTGGTATATATGGACATATGTGGGATAGTGAGCACCCGAGCCTCACTTAAATTGTGTGGGACTGTGCAGACGTATATGTGCCTCCTGCGGGGAGTCCCACCTGCACTCTGAATCATACGTCGATAGTACACGTGCGCTCGCGCGCGGAAGATCTATTGTTGCTCAGATCAGACGTCGTGGTCGCGCGTGCACTCGGGCGACATGGTGGCATAGCGTGCGCGGTCGGTGCAGTAGTTGTAGATGGTGTGCTCCTTCCTGACCCAGGCGAGGCGTCGGTACTGCTCGCCGTCGAGGTCTTGGAACTCCTTCTGGTCCCACCAGCGGGCGCCCTGAGTGGCGCAGACCTTGGCCTCAACGGAGGCCTCGCAGCCGTCGACGTAGAATCCCCGGTAGGAGGCGACAAAGGGCGCCTTGGACCAGTCCGTCTTATCCTGCCCGCCGCGGGTGGCCCAGTCGTCGGCGTTCCACAGGCTGGAGTAGAGCTTCATCGGCTGGTCGAACGGGTAGCGCACCCCCAGGTCCTTGCTGTTCTTGAACACCCGGATCGGTGTGTCGTCCACGAAGAACCTGGATGCCCAAATATCAGATTATCACATCAGCTTTTGATTTCTATTGGAATGCGCATGCAGGTACATGAACGATGCAGTGAAATGCGATATTCCAATACCTTTCCGTTCCCTCAAAAAAAACCATACCTTTCCAAAATGATATTCTAGCCATTATTAAATCACTACTGGTGGCTTAGTGACAAGCTCGATTCTTTACTGATCACGAAAAAACAAGAACTAACTTTCCTTTTGCCCATAGCAACTATACTACTCAGGGAGTACCAAAAGTAGTAGCAGTAAACTGAGTAAGGTGAGGTGATTAGTTACGCAATCATATAGAGGTTCCATAGGACGGAGTAGGAGTGATAGTCCTTGGTTGGGTCGAACCAGAGGTAGATCCTCTGCTCCCGATCCCCCTTCCCACCGGAGAACACGTTCGTCTGCAGTATGTAGGGCTCCCCGGTCCTGTTCCCCAGGAACTCGAAGTCAATCTCATCGTGCTCTGAGTTCTGCGATGACAGCTGCAATCCATCCAAAGAACGCAAATCATACAAAGGAACTAGTATTACACAAGAATGCAACTGTGTGAGAGAGAGAATGTGATCGATGCGTACATAAAAGGCTGTGACAGTGCCGGCGGAGTCGCCGCCGACGAGCTTGATCTGCATACTGAAGTGGCCGAAGAGGTAGGAGCCCCGGGTATGGAATCCTGTGCCGGTGGACTTGTCCAGGGACAGCTGCACCTCCCACCCGCCGTTCAGGTAGTGGATGTGGTCCTCCGCCCACGTCGGGACGTAGTTCTTCTCGAATTGCACATCCACCGGCTTGTGGGGCGGCGTCGCCGCCGCGCCGCGCAGCAGCACCACCGCCACCACCACGGCGAGGAGGTCCCATGCCTTCATTTCCTCCTCTTGCTCTGTTCCTTCCTTCTACGCTTTAGAGCATCTCTAGTTGATGGTTTATATATGGTTGTCGAAACGAATTTAGACGACCATGAGCCTAAAAAACGTTGGCGCGTCTATAGCATCGTCTAAATTTAGATGATCTCCAATTTCTGCTACACATTGTCCATATATGGAAGACGGAGCCACGACGTCCAAAGCCAACCGCTTGTTCCCGAGCCTTCCAATTTCTGCTATACATTGTCCATATAATGGATGGATGATGCACCACATGTAAAAACACTTTGCTCTCAGTAAGTACTACTCCAGCATCAATTGGTGGTACGTAGATTTAATCAGGCATTACCAAAGAGAGGGTCATTTCATGGGAAACTTTTTTCTCTCCTAAACCCTAAAGCTACTACGGTATGCAATCGAGTTTCCACGTCCATGGATGATGCTCGTGAGGGCACGAGAGCTTTTGGTCCCGTCCTGCATCGTGTTTTTATCTAGGAGTAACTGCCATCAAAAGGAGGGCTCCCGTGCGCTAAAAGCTTATGCTTGCACTTTATGTAGGCCGGTTGTTTTATACGGCGATGTAGTGTCCCATGAAAGAATGGAAATACTACTGCCTCCGAGCCATATTAACTGACTTAGATTTGTTAAAATTTGAATGAACCTATATACTAAAGAGTGTCATTCATCCGAATCTAGACAAATTTGAGTTAATTAATATGGGCAGGAGGGAGTATAAAAAGTGACGCGGCTAACGAGCGAGGATGTCGGGGCCTAGAAATTAGTAATTACTTATCTTTTTCTACCAAGGTCTAAACGCCATCTGCACACTCGACGCATGTTCCAGACATTGGATAGAGAGTTCAGAATTGACCCAAGAATGGACTAGCACATTTCGCTGCTCCGGTCCCATGTTACAATCCAATCTGCCTATGTTTGCAGCTGTAGCTACCGTCGTGCCTCGGCGCCATCATCAAACCACAAGGAACACAGTACCGGAGTCTTCAACAGGAATAACATACTAGTTAGATCGAGCGCAGTGTAACTTGAAAACGTATGACAGAGAAATCCATATAGTTGCTCTCTGTCATGAACCCCTACTACTCCGACAGCACCATCACGGCCCACATTTCGACGGGCATGGACCATAGTTGGTGGTTTACCGGAGTTTATGGGCCCCAGAGGAACGACGATAAGAGGGCTTTCCTCCACGAGCTCCAGGATATTAGGGACCTCCATGCAGGACCGTGGATCGTTGCCGGAGATTTCAACCTCATCGTCAACCCAGAGGACAAGAGCCAGGGCCCCTCCACCGGCGCACCCTTGCGCTCCTAGAGCTAAAAGAGCTCTATCTCAGCGGGCGTAGATTCACTTGGACAAACGAACGAGCGCAGCCGACCTTGGAGAGGCTTGACAGGGTCTTCGCCACAGTAGATTGGGAGGTTAGCTACCCGGACGCCTTCCTGTCAGCGCTATCCTCGGGTCCTTCTGACCATTGCCAGTTGCTTCTCTGGATGTCTCCGGATATGCAACGCGGGCGTAGATTCTAGTTCCAGTCCTTCTGGCCTAAAGTGGATGGCTTCTCGGGAGTTGTCCAAGAGGCGTGGAGCTCGCTGCCTTGGGAACCCAACCCCTTCAAGAGGCTCGATGCTAAGCTAAGAATCGTGGCCAAGAAACTGTCTAGTTGGAGCTCGAGATACATCGACAACATCAAGTCGCAGATCATCCTTGCAACGGAGCTAATCCTTCGTTTCGACGTGGCTATGGAAAGCGGGCAGCTCTTATCAGAGGAGCGTGGGATTCGTCGTTTGCTGAAGAAGAAGCTTTTGGGACTCGCCTCACTCGAGAGAACACTGGCATGAAAAAGGTCGAGGATCCTCTGGCTTCGGGAGGGAGATGCCTGCACGCGTTTCTTCCACACGCATGCGAGTCACCAGAGGCGGAAGAATTTCATTGGTCACCTTCTTGTGGATGACACTCGGATCTCTGCTCATGAAGAAAAGGCTGAGGCCGTGGATAGCTTCTTCAGTGACCTTTTAGGGATGGTAGGTGGCCGCCCCTTCACGCTCGACCTTGACTTCCTGGGCCTGCAGCCTAGAGATCTCCAACACATCGATGGGGAGTTCATGGAACAGGAGGTTCTGGCGGCCATCGGAGACATGCTGTTGGATAAGTGCCCGGGGCCGGACGGGTTCTCAGCCCGATTCTTCGTGACCTGCTGGAGCATCATCAGGGAAGACATTATGGAGGCCTTCGACTCGCTCTCTCGGCGCGACTGCCGGGGGTTGAGTCGAGGTGGGCTGATGCCTCTCTTCATCAGGGAGCAACAACAATCGAAGCTCTAGCCACGGTGGCGCCTCCATCTTGGCCCCTCTTTGGCGAGTGCGTCACTACCTGTGATCGCCGAACTATGTACCGCCAATGTTATCATCTTTTCCTAGAAGGTTGAGATGAGTGCCAACAAGGCGAGATTTAAATTGCTTGGTCTCTCCCGCTTATGATGGTCAAAATTTCCATGTTCCTGATCTTTGCCCTCTCTAGTATTCCAGGTTATAGAATATTTTTCTATGTTCATGTACGTACCTTGGCTACCCCTGGTCTGCCGGGTAGCCTCGGTGTATCCAGGTTATTTCTTTTTTACTACTAATAGTCTTATCATGGATTTATCGTTACCACATAATTTTTTAGTTGGGATATATATGCTTTTCTTGTGTAAATGTCTAGACCCATTGATATTCACTGAACTGTAGAACGGTTTTCCTCCTTAAGCTTCAACAAAGAAATGTACCATGTATATGCTTTATTAAATCTCTAGATTGTGTAACAACCCTGTCACTAACTTGTGCAGATTGCTCACAAGAGTTTTTTTTAGTTTTTTCTTCAGAATTGAGTAAAGAGAGCTCTCTAAAGAACATGGTACTCACAACATGGTTCTCTTTTGAGGCGGAAGTTTTCTTTATCTTATGGATATAAGTTCCTTTTACTCTTAAATAATGCACACGAGAGATTATAGTATGTATTATATCATCATAGTTTTCATTTTTACTTAATTACGGTACTACATGACCTCTCATAAAAACTGCATATGTGATTGTTTGGTTGTTGTTTGGCCCTATTAGATAGATAGATTAAGCAACTTAGCAAATATATTAAGAAGATACAAACCTCTAATCAGTGTTTCCTGCAATAGGTGACTACCAAAGAGAACAAGATAAGTTAGCTCAGTAGGATTTGGAATTCTTTCGTAAACGATGTATGCAAGCCTGCTGAATACTTATTTAGAAGATTCTTCAAGATGTCCTGTCTAAGAGATAGACCAGTTGGAATTGCGATATCAGCCTGGTCCTTGTTGAAGTTGACAAGAATGCCTCTTACCACTGGCAATTCACTATTCAATTAGCTACCTTAGATTCACATGGTGTTTAAGTATGGCAATTCACTATTCAATTAGCTATCTTACATGGTGTTTAAGTATCGATACAACTTGGAATCTGGCTCCAACGAAGATGATCTGTTCTCCCTTGCTATGCTTTGAATTTTTGCTTTTGGAATATTTGGTGAACTTTAAGTATTATACTAGGACTATCTCATGTTATATTTATGGTTATCTAAGATTTCTTATAATTCACCTTACATAAGACTTTCTGGAGATTAAAACTCACATTTTACATTTTTTCAGTACTAGTCATCACATGGTTTCACTTTTAAAGCCTCACCATTCTCATTTGTTTAATTCCTATATCCTGGTCATGACATGGTTTCTGGAGATTTAGAAGAAAGGCTTTAGAGAGATATTATTGGAAATTGAAGATTTGTTTGTTTTATTTGATTATATATTATTGTTAACACCATTAATTGTAAAACAGATAGAGAGATACTTCTTTTATAGAGATAGCATAAAAAATGATAGTTTTTAAATATAGTGTTTATAAGCCGTTTCTCGGTTCAAACTAGACTAAAATAATGTTTTCCCTTCTTTTTATTAATTATTAGTGCTACATATCATAGAAAAAGGGTGCAATAGCCACGGGTCCGTGCGCCAAGGCGCACCCCTACATCTACATCTAGTCCGAATAATAAAGAACACATGACGATATACACAAGTGGCGATGCTCATCAACCGCATCGCGACCAGTGAGTGGTACATAGAAACAGTATCATCACACGTCAGGGTGCAGGTGGGAGTGGGCTCCCCATGGAGCCCACTACCCAAAACCACATAAAAGGTTATGCGGGACACCCACGGATAAACAAGAAAAAATGGTGAGTTTCCGTGGGAAGCCCACGATCGAGCGAATATAAAAAGAACTACTTGGATCCAAATTAATATTTTCACATTTGTCTAAATTCGAATATATCTAGTTATATTTTAGTGCTAGATACATCTGAATCTAGCCAAATATGAGAACATTAATTTGGATCGAAAGGAGTAAGAAATTCTCAATGAAGGAAATATTATGTCTAGTAGAAAGAATGGCGAGTCACTCAGAAAATGGAAAAAACAATTATTGAAGTGCTAAATGTTGATCGTATTATGAACTAAAATATTTTTATAAATATTATACAAGAAATAATTGCATTAACGTATTTGCGGGTATATATGGACATATGTGGGATAGTGAGCACCCGAGCCTCACTTAAATTGTGTGGGACTGTGCAGACGTATATGGGCCTCCCGCGGGGGGTCCCACCTGCACTCTGAATCACACGTCGATAGTACACGTGCGCTCGCGCGCGGAAGATCTATTGGTGCTCAGATCAGACGTCGTGGTCGCGCGTGCACTCGGGCGACATGGTGGCATAGCGTGCGCGGTCGGTGCAGTAGTTGTAGATGGTGTGCTCCTTCCTGACCCAGGCGAGGCGGCGGTACTGCTCGCCGTCGAGGTCTTGGAACTCCTTCTGGTCCCACCAGCGGGCGCCCTGAGTGGCGCAGACCTTGGCCTCAACGGAGGCCTCGCAGCCGTCGACGTAGAATCCCCGGTAGGAGGCGACAAAGGGCGCCTTGGACCAGTCCGTCTTATCCTGCCCGCCGCGGGTGGCCCAGTCGTCGGCGTTCCACAGGCTGGAGTAGAGCTTCATCGGCTGGTCGAACGGGTAGCGCACCCCCAGGTCCTTGCTGTTCTTGAACACCCGGATCGGTGTGTCGTCCACGAAGAACCTGGATGCCCAAATATCAGATTATCACATCAGCTTTTGATTTCTATTGGAATGCGCATGCAGGTACATGAACGATGCAGTGAAATGCGATATTCCAATACCTTTCCAATCCCTAAAAAAAAAACCATACCTTTCCAAAATGATATTCTAGCCATTATTAAATCACTACTGGTGGCTTAGTGACAAGCTCGATTCTTTACTGATCACGAAAAAACAAGAACTAACTTCCCTTTTGCCCATAGCAACTATACTACTCACTGAGTACCAAAAGTAGTAGCAGTAAACTGAGTAAGGTGAGCTGATTAGTTACGCAATCATATAGAGGTTCCATAGGACGGAGTAGGAGTGATAGTCCTTGGTTGGGTCGAACCAGAGGTAGATCCTCTGCTCCCGATCCCCCTTCCCACCGGAGAACACGTTCGTCTGCAGTATGTAGGGCTCCCCGGTCCTGTTCCCCAGGAACTCGAAGTCAATCTCATCGTGCTCTGAGTTCTGCGATGATAGCTGCAATCCATCCAAAGAACGCAAATCATACAAAGGAACTAGTATTACACAAGAATGCAACTGTGTGTGAGAGAGAATGTGATCGATGCGTACATAAAAGGCTGTGACAGTGCCGGCGGAGTCGCCGCCGACGAGCTTGATCTGCATACTGAAGTGGCCGAAGAGGTAGGAGCCCCGGGTATGGAATCCTGTGCCCGTGGACTTGTCCAGGGACAGCTGCACCTCCCACCCGCCGTTCAGGTAGTGGATGTGGTCCTCCGCCCACGTCGGGACGTAGTTCTTCTCGAATTGCACATCCACCGGCTTGTGGGGCGGCGTCGCCGCCGCGCCGCGCAGCAGCACCACCGCCACCACCACGGCGAGGAGGGCCCCTTCCTTCATTTCCTCCTCTTGCTCTGTTCCTTCCCTCTACGCTTTAGAGCATCTCTAGTGGATGGTTTATATATGGTTGTCGAAACGAATTTAGACGACCATGAGCCTAAAAAACGTTGGCGCGTCTATAGCATCGTCTAAATTTAGATGATCTCCAATTTCTGCTACACATTGTCCATATATGGAAGACGGAGCCACGACGTCCAAAGCCAACCGCTTGGTCCCGAGCCTTCCAATTTCTGCTATACATTGTCCATATAATGGATGGATGATGCACCACATGTAAAAACACTTTGCTCTCAGTAAGTACTACTCCAGCATCAATTGGTGGTACGTAGATTTAATCAGGCATTACCAAAGAGAGGGTCAGTTCATGGGAAACTTTTTTATCTCCTAAACCCTACAGCTATTACGGTGTGCAGTCGAGTTTCCACGTCCATGGATGATGCTCGTGAGGGCACGAGAGCTTTAGGTCCCGTTCTGCATCGTGTTTTATCTAGGAGTAACTGCCACTAAAAGGAGGGCTCCCGTGCGCTAAAAGCTTATGCTTGCACTTTATGTAGGCCGGTTGTTTTATACGGTGATGCAGGGTTCCATGAAAGAATGGAAATACTACTGCCTCCGACCCATATTAACTGACTTAGATTTGTTAAAATTTGAATGAACCTATATACTAAATAGTGTCATTCATCCGAATCTAGACAAATTTGAGTTAATTAATATGGGCAGGAGGGAGTATAAAAAGTGATGCGGCTAACGAGTGAGCATGTCGGGGCCTAGAAATTAGTAATTACTTATCTTTTTCTACCAAGGTCTAAACGCCATCTGCACACTCGACGCATGTTCCAGACTTTGGATAGGTAGTTCAAAATTGACCCAAGAATGGACTGGCACATGCCGCCGCTCCGGTCCCATGTTAGAACCCAATCTGCCTATGTTTGCAGCTGTAGCTGTCGCCGCGCCTCGGCGCCATCATTAAACCACAAGGAATACATAACCGCAGTCTTCAACAGGAATAACATACTAGCTAGATCGAGCGCAATGTAACTTGAAAACGTGTGACAGAGAAATCCATATAGTTTGTCTCTGTCACGAACCCCTACTACCCCAACAGCGCCATCACGACCCACATTTCGACGGGCGTGGACAATAGTTGGTGGTTTACCGGAGTTTATGGGCCCCAGAGGGACGACGATAAGAGGGCTTTCCTCCACGACCTCCAGAATATTAGGGACCTCCATGTAGGACCGTGGATCGTTGCCGGTGATTTCAACCTCATCGTCAACCTAGAAGACAAGAGCCAGGGGCCCCTCCACCGCAGCATGATGGCCAGATTCCGGCGCACCCTTGCGCTCCTAGAGCTGAAAGAGCTCTATCTCAGCGGGCGTACATTTACTTGGACAAACGAACGAGCGCAGCCGACCTTGGAGAGGCTTGACAGGGTCTTCGCCACAGTAGATTGGGAGGTTCGCTACCCGAACGCCTTCCTGTCAGCGCTATCCTCGGGTCCTTCTGACCATTGCCAGTTGCTTCTCTGCATGTCTCCGGACATGCAACGCGGGCGTATATTCTAGTTCCAGTCCTTCTGGCCTAAAGTGGATGGCTTCTTGGGAGTTGTCCAAGAGGCGTGGAGCTCGCTGCCTTGGGAACCCAACCCCTTGAAGAGGCTCGATGCTAAGCTAAGAGTCGTGGCCAAGAAACTGTCTAGTTGGAGCTCGAGATACATCGACAACATCAAGTCGCATATCATCCTCGCAACGGAGCTAATCCTTCTTTTCGACGTGGCTATGGAAAGCGGGCAGCTCTTGTCAGAGGAGCATGGGATTCGTCGTTTGCTGAAGAAGAAGAAGCTTTTGGGACTCGCCTCACTCGAGAGAACACTGGCATGAAAAAGGTCGAGGATCCTCTGGCTTCGGGAGGGAGATGCCTGGACGCGTTTCTTACACACGCATGCGAGTCACCGGCGGCGGAAGAATTTCATTGGTCACCTTCTTGTGGACGACACTCAGATCTCTGCTCATGAAGAAAAGGCTGAGGCCGTGCATAGCTTCATCACTAACCTTTTAGGAATGCAGGAGGCCGCCCCTTCATGCTCGACCTTGACTTCCTGGGATTGCAGCCTAGAGATCTCCAGCACATCGATGGGGAGTTCACAAAACAGGAGGTTCTGGCGCCATTAGAGACATGCCGCTGGATAAGTGCCCGGGGCCGGACGGGTTCTCAGCCCGCTTCTACGTGACCTGCTGGAGCATCATCAAGGAGGACGTTATGGAGGCCTTCGACTTGCTCTCTCGGCGAGACTGTCGGGGGTTGAGTCGAGGTGGGATGATGCCTCTCTTCATCAGGGAGCAGCAAAAATCGAAGCTCTAGCCATGGTAGCGCCTCCATCTTGGCCCCTCTTTGGCGAGTGAGGCACTACCAGCGATCGCCGAACTATGTACCTCCAATGCTGTCATCCTTTCCCAGAAGGTTGAGATGCATGCCAACAAGGGGAAATTTAAATTGCTTGGTCTCTCCGCTTATCATGGTCAAAATATCCATGTTCCTGATCTTTGCCCTCTCTAGTATTCCAGGTTATAGAATATTTTTCTATGTTCATGTACGTATGATACGCCCAATTTGCATCACCATTCTATATCATAATTTACCTCTATTCATTGATATTTGTCTTATTATGAGGTATTACTTATGTCTTTTCCACTTTTTATGCATGTTGGATGATTCTTGGAGGATGGACTGCTGGAGTCTGGATTCTGATGGAAAAGAGGGTGTTTTGATGCAATTTCGCGAAGATCAGAAAAATATGGGAAAATACTATTTACCCAGAAGACAGAGGAAGCCAGAAGGGGAGGCGAAGAAGGGCCACAGGAGGCCCACACCCCCTAGGCGCGGGCCCACCTGACCCCGCGCCTAGGGAAGGTGTGGCCCACCTGTCTGGCCTCCGACTCCACCCCTTTGCCTATATCTTCCCTACGGAACCCTAAGCCTCGAGGGGCAACCACAGATAGATTTCCGCCGCCTCTAGGGGGCGAAAAACATCGAGAGAGAAAGATGTCTCCGGCAGACAGATTTCTGCTGGGAGAATTCCTTCCCGGAGAGGGAAGATCGTCGCCATCAACACCGTCATCAAGCTAGACATCATCGGGATCATCATCCACACCATCATATCCACCAGCACCATCATCACAACTCCGTCCTGCTGTAACAATTGTGTTGGATATTGTTTTAGTTCTTAGGGGAAACTTTCCCGGTGTTAATTACTATTGTAGTTGATGCTTGTGAGTGGAACCATTGGATTATTGTTTATGTTCAAATTGTTATCCATTATCATATCATCTTTGATCTTGATCCATATGATGTCTTGTGAGTAGTTCGTTTAGTTCTTGAGGACATGGGAGAAGTCATGTTGTTATTAGTGGATTTGTGTTTATTCAATGGTTTAGTATTTAAGTTGTGGTGCTATTCTTCTAGTGGTGTCATGTGAACATCGACTACATGATACTTCACCATTTATGGGCCTAGGGGAATGCATTGTATATTTGGCTACTAATTGTGGGGTTGCCGGAGTGACAGAAACCTGAATCCCCGTTAGGACACCTTTGCACAAGGGAGTGTAGGATCTCAGAGTTTAAGGCTATGGTTAGATTTATATCTTAATTACTTTCCTATAGTTACGGATGTTTGCAGGGGGTTTAATCCCAAGTATGTATTAGTCCAAGTACAGTCGGTACATTAGCATAGGTTCACCCACACAACACTTACAACGCCAAAGAAGAGTACTCAGCTATATGAAGCGAAAGCACTTGACAGAATTCCCATGTGTCCTCGAGAACATTTGGTCCTTATAAGTATTTCCACTAGATTGTCCTTTGCTAAGAAAGGATTGGGCCACATGCTGCGTTTGTTCTTTATTACTTGCACTTCGTGTTGTTGCCTTATCAGAAAACCACTAAAAATCCGTTTGCTAAGTATTTGCAGAGAGCTCCTGCTCCATACCACTGTTCAGCACCTTCTGCTCCTCGTTGGGATCTACACTCCTATTTATCGAAAGTACTAAGATACACCCCCTATACTTGTGGGTCATCAAGACTATTTTCTGGCGTCGTTGCCAGGGAGTGAAGCGCTATTGAAGAGTGGAACTGGTAAATGAAACTTCTATTGTGAGTATTTCTTTTGTTACTGCTTGTTACTTTGTTTCCAATATGGATAACCCACTTGGTGTTCTGTTTGGGAAAACTACTACCACTGCTAGGGTATTAGATGAACCACCACCTGTTGAGATAGATCATTTTAAGATACCTACAAGTATTGTTGATCGTGTTATGGATAATTATTATTTTGGGGATGGAACTATCCATCTTGGTGATCACTTGCTTTTTATCCATGAATTATGCGGGTTGTTTAAGTGTGCAGGTATCACAATTAAACAGGTGAAGAAGAAGTTACTCTCCATATCCTTGAAAGGGAGAGCTGAAGAATGGTATAAGCTGCTGAAGAATGGAGGATCCATGGAATGGGAGGAGATGGTATCTCTCTTTTATTCTAAATTTTATCCTCCTAGTGATATTCATAAGGATAGAAATCTGATATATATAACCTTTGGCCTCATGATGGTGAGAGTATAGCTCAAGCTTGGGGGAGATTGAAGTTACTAATGCTTAAATGTCCTATTCACGAACTCCCTAACAATATTATTATCAATAACTTTTATTCTAGGCTTTCTCTTCATGATAAAGATTTACTAGATGCTTCTTGTGGTGGATCATTCACACGTATAAAGGAAGAAGCTAAATATGATCTACTAGACGTATTCAAGAGAACACCGAAGCTTGGGAGAATGACAAAGGAAGAAAGTCAGGTATAAACTATGATTATGAATGCATTAAATCTTTTATGGGAACTGATGACTTTCATGATATTAGCAATGAGTTTGGTCTTGATTCCCAAAGTATTGCCAACTGTTTTAAGGCCTTTGCCTCTTACATAGAAATTCCCAAGAAGAAGTTGAACAAGTACCATGCACCGTATAAAGATGTTGTTAGTCATGTTCCTGTTAGAAGTGCTGAAGTTTGTACTACTAATCATATTGTGCCTGAACCTCATGTTGAGAAATTTCCTTTCCCGGCTAAGCTAAAGGAGTATTCTATGATTATTAGTGCAAATAACAAAGGTACAAAGAATACAATGGAGCCTGATGGGCAATTGAATGTTGAACCTGTGGTAACTATTGTGAAAGATCTTGACGCTAGAAATATAGAGGATGAGCACATTGTCTTCTGTGAAGACGCTTCTAATATTATCTCTCATCCTAGTAAGTCTAGAAAAGCTAGTGATCCTGTGCTTTCTGTTAAAATTGGTGATCATTGCTACTATGGTTTATGTGATATTGGTGCTAGTTCTAGTGCTATTCCTTATGAGATTTATAGGGAAATTATGCAAGAGATTGGTCCTTGTGAGCTTGAGGACATTGATGTGGTTATTCACCTTGCTAACAAGGAGACCATTTGCCCTATTGGTATTGTAAGATATGTGGAGGTTCTCTGTGGTAAAATTAAGTATCCTGCTGATTTTCTAGTGCTAAACTTAGCAGCTAGTAAAACTTGTCCTATCATTTTTGGTAGACCTTTCTTGAACACTTGTGGAGCTATTATAGATTGTAAGAAGGAAAAAGTTTTAACTAAGTTCGATGGAGAGTCTTATGTGTTTAACTTTTCCAAATTTTCTAAATCTCCTTGTGAAAATATCTTGCCTAATAAAGATTTCAGGATGGAACAACTTGCTTCTATTAATCCGGTTTATGACCTTGGACCTCTCTTTGGTGATTGTAAGTATGCTCATTCCGATGATAAAGTTGTTGCCAATGACAGTTATATTGTAAACTTTATTCAAGGTGCTACTGAAAGTTATTATGAGAGAGGGAAACATGGTTTTATGCATCTCAATAATGTTAAGTTTCCCTGTTTTATGTTGAAAGCTTTGAAGTTGCATTTATTTTGTCTTCCTATGCTTGTGGCTTTTTATTTCAACAGTTTGTTTTCTCATGATACTCCCATGCATAGGAAGTGGGTTAGACTCAAGTGTTTCGGTTATTTGCTTCTTGATGCTCTTTTTCACTCCAGATTTATATCTCCTTTGTGAGCATCTTTGAAAGTTTCAAGCCTAACTTAAAGGCATTAAAGAAAAGTACTTATTTGGGAGATAACCCAAGAGTTTTGTCGAGTCTTGGAAGTTATTACCTCTGTAATAACCTCTCCTTATCCTTTTTGTTTTGGTTATTGTGTCAAGTTCAACTACTTTTGTGAAGTAGAGGAGTTGTGAAAAGTGGCTGTCCCGGGACAGATTTTTGTGCTGCACCGTAAAAATTCGTGAGGGAGATCAGTATGTCGGATGGAGCTGAATTTTTCTGATCTTGTTCTCCAATTTGTTACCCAAATTCAATTAGTTCTGCACTTTTTGATTTGAGAAACAGAAGGTTTTCTAAAAAATCAATCTTTACCTGCTGGTCTATTTTGATAGATTTCTGTTATCATTTGCATTTGCGTCTTCTAGAAGCCTTTATTTTGATGGATTTCAGTTGATGTGTCAACCTAAAGGTTATTGTTTTTGCTTATACTAATGTTGCCATTGAGTTTGTGCAAGGGTTTTGTAAGAAGAAAAATTCCAGGAGAAGGAGAAAAGGAGTCTGCAGAGTTCGTCTTTGACTAGGTAAAAGTGGTAAAAACAAAAGGTTCGTGAAACCCCAATCTGTTTATATTTTTGATATTTTTAATACATAAGGCAAGTTACGAGACGGAACAGAGGAGGAACCGGAGGCCGGGGTGGCCGAACCCACCCTAGGCGCAGGCCAAGCCTGGCCGCGCCTGGAGGGGGTTTGACTCCGCCGAACTCCATCTCTGCCTCGTTTCCGTGTCAGTACCTTCCTTATGCCTTGAAACTTGGTAATATATAACCCCCCGGATCCCCCAAGGTTCGTGCATCGTGTTCTCATCGTGTTTTCGTTTCGATCTATTTCTGTCAGGAAATCTTCTCAAGTTTAGAGCACCATGGTCTCGGCCAACGACAAAGGCAAGAAGCCTGAGGAAGACGATCCTCACAAACCCAAGGAGGAGGAGATTTTGGTAGGTTATGAAGGAGACATGGAGGAAGACAAGCAACTGGACACCCGCGCTACCATCGCAAGCATTGGATTGGTGGCAATACCTACCAAGCTTAAGAGGACAACACGGATGTCTACAGGAGTGTAACACCCCGGTTCTGAAAAGACCGTGGCTTCTATGTGACATGCCAATCCCTGGATCGGTTCATTGGCGCACAATAGAATAAGATGAATAACATAGCAAAATATCCGTGTATCATAAATAACGATGATCCAGAGTACCATTATTACAATAAAAGCTTAGCACAAAGCTAGCTCAAATTATTCAGGTAGCAACGTAAATAAATTAAATCCTCCATTCTTCAAATTGCCCACAAGTGAACAAGTGCCGAGTGGAGTACAGTGGCCTATATCGATTACTCAGAATCGGATTAACCTGCAACATGAAACGTAGCAGCCCCGAAGGGTCAATACATGGAATGTATGGCAAGTAGAGCTAGTAATGGAGACAATAGTGCTAACATCTACATGCATATTTGGCAAGTGGAGCTGTGTCTGGCTTGCATTTGCAAATACATTTTTCCTACTTTCATAAACATTTTTTGATTTTCTTTGAAAAGATCCCAATTAAGTTAACCCAACAATATTAAAACAATTATGAAATTAGAATGAGCGAGAAACATGTCATGGAATCAATATCAAGCAACTCAGTTGTCCATAACCGGGGACACGGCTAATCGATTAGATTGTACACTCTGCAGAGGTTAGTACACTTTACCCATGTGACTTGGCCAGTCCAGCTCGTACCATCACTCTCATTTTGGGTGATGATAGGGAGAAGACCAAGAAGAGACTGTTCGGGAAGTAGCTTCTCAATCCCGACGCGCACCGGTCCAACCTACCAAAATTCTACATATCTGGATACGCGGGTTCGAGTTACCACAACCTACTAAGTCCAACCAACCGCCCATTCCATTATTGGCACATGGCTGTACTCGTAAGCTACACAATAAAGAAGCCAATCATTCTCTCTTGATACCTGGGTGCATTTCCGCAATAAACCACCAAAAATTATCAATCCCATCACACCCAGGAGATTCATTGATTAAGTTGTTTTAGTTTTCACAAACCAATACTTTTAGAAACAAGTCTCGATGATGTAACCCAGCCCTCGTTCATCATACAATGGCTAAGCACATCTACCAACGGTGGTTCATCTACAAGGAAGGCCCTACCACATAATAGGACATAGCATAGCGATAGTATCATCCTACACATGCATCTACAAAATACACGACAATGGATTGAAAATAGTAGGACGATATCATGAACAAAGTAGCATCTACTTGCCTTGGTTGTAGCGGTCGGAAGAACAATCCACACACGAGCAAGCGTTGCACTCGACACAATCTACACGATACAATTGCATTCATAAACAAACAATCCACAAGCATATGCAACAAATATGATGCATGAAGGTATGCAAGGCAAGTGAATTGGTGCTACAACTGCACCACATAATCCTAATCAATAATACTACTGATTGTATGCATGGAAAATAGTTTTAGCGCAAGGAAAACTATTAAGCAAAAAGTAATGCTCAAAACTAGAGCTAGAACTCAAATAATTCACTACCGGTAGTATACTGTTTGTAAAATCTTGGGAAAAATCTACCGCATAGGCATCGCTGAATAGAAACAGCACCAATTGGAATTACTCAAAAAGGAATTATAAAACTCCCCGAGTAATTAAAACACTGCAGAAAGCCACTAGACAGTTTCTGCAGAAGTTTTCACTGTAAGCCTATCTTTTTAATTCACGATGAGATTCCCCTCGTTCCGCTGAATCCAGGGACATATCATACGTGATTTTTGGAGTTACGGATCTTTTTCTACGAATTTATTACTCCGAAAAGGCCACTAACTAGTTTGATTAAACTGTACTAAACCTTGCTGCAAAAGCCTGAACCAAAGGTACAGCGAGATTCTACACGACTCACTGAATCCACACATATTTTAGTTGCAATTTTTGGCCCAGCGGTTTAATTACTACGCAATTTACAAGTTTCTACCGAAATCTGTCAACTAAAAGGATTAACGAAATTAACCAGTCAACTGTGTCTGTTGACTGGTCAACGCGTCTGCTGACTGGGCGCTGACTGGGCGTCTGACTAGTCAACGCCTGGGTCTGACTGATCAACGAACGATCTGAACCGCTGATCTGAGATCTGACGGTGGCTGCAGTCTTACCGGGAAAGAGCGGCGAAACGGACGGCGGCGAGTTCCGGACGGTGCGGCGATCGACTCCGGCGATGGTGTTACCTGCGCGGTAGGGGAAACGTTCAGCGCGCGGTTCAAGATCGTCAACGCGGCGCGCAAGACGGCGCGCGTGCGACACGGCACGGACGAGCGGCGCGACGCAAGACGCGCGAGGCGACACGCGTGCATGCGTGTGTGCGCGTGCGTGTGTGTGCGCGCTGCGTGTGTGTGCGCGCGAAGCGAGGTGCTGCAGCGGCAGCAGGCGTAGCAGCACGTAGCGGCAGCGCGCGCGAGCAGTGGCGCAGCAGCAGGCGGCGGCGGCCAGGCGCGGCAGCAGCGCGCAGCGCGCAGCGCGCGCGAGCAGGGCGGCGAGGCGGCGGCTGGCCGCGGTGCAGCGGCTGCGGGGGCGAGGCGCGTCGCGGCGGCGGGGTAGGCGCGCGGCGGCTCGGAGGCGGGGCGAAGCTGGCGCGGGGCGCTGGCGGTGGAGTGCGCGGCGACGGGGAGAGAAGGCGGTGGCGCGGTTGCGCTTACCGAGGACGGAGGCGCGGATCCCGGGTGGCGCGGCGGCGGGGTCTTGGCGCCGGCGGCGGTGGCTCGCGGCCAGGAGGCGGAGAGGCGGGGCGATCCCGAGGTGGAGGCGGCGGCTCGCGGGTAGGGAGGCGGGGCGGGGGCGGATCCCGAGGCCGGGGTGGCCTCTTATGTGGGGCCCCCCTCATGGGGTCCTACGCGAATTCGGCGCGCGGAATTGGAAAAGGACTCGGAAATCGGCCCGAAATTCGGACCGTTTTCCACCTTTAAAATAAAACGGCGATAACTTTTCCGTACGAGCTCCAAATCAAGCGATTCTTGCTCCTACGGTTTTGTAAAATCGAGGGGAACAATCTAGGGTCAAGGAATGAGCGAAACCACTATGCTACAAGGGTGGCAACACTAGATCTTCTAAAGCCTCCCGCAGGAGCCTCGTAGCAAAATAGAATAGGGTTTTGGAAATAGCGTTTCGCCGAACCTTTTCACTCGACGGTTTTGCATGGAAAAGCATGATGCAATGACATGAATGATATGCAAGACCAAATATAAAATTTGGGATGTGACAAGACTAACCCCCTTAAGATGAATCTCGTCCTCGAGATTCGGCGCGGCTAGCAAATAGGTGTGGGTAGTCCTCTCGGATGTCATCCTCACGCTCCCAAGTGGCTTCCTCTTCGGTGTGGTGGCTCCACTGCACCTTACAAAACCTGATCGTCTTAGTACGGGTAATCCTCTCCGCTGTCTCCAGAATCTTGACCGGTCTCTCCTCATAGGTCAAGTCGTTCTCAAGCTGAACCTCCTCTATCGGTACAGTGTCTCTCAATGGTGTATCCACCATCTCCGGATGACACTTCTTCAGCTGGGATACGTGGAACACGTTGTGAACGGCGGACAGAGCTTCTGGCAACTCCAACTAATAAGCAACTTCTCCTTTGCGGGCTAAGACCCGATACGGTCCAATAAACCGAGGTGCCAGCTTACCCTTAATTCCAAATCTCTTGATTCCACGAAGTGGCGACACTCTGAGGTATGCTCTATCACCAATCTCATACACCACTTCCTTGCGCTTGGCGTCAGCGTAGCTCTTCTGCCTTGATTGTGCTACCTTCAGCCTGTCCCTAATCAAGGCGACCTTCTCCTCAGCGTCCTTGATCAAATCGGGTCCAAACAACTGACGTTCTCCTACTCCATCCCATATCAATGGTGTTCGGCACCGTTTCCCATATAGCACATCGAATGGTGACGTCTTGATGCTGTAGCAGTCCTGCTGGCTTCCAATCCGGCACAGGCAATGGCTGTAGCAGTCCTGCTGGCTTCTGGTGTTCTGCCTTCACTCGGCTACATACATCACATAGAGCAATATGCTTGGCGATATCTCCCTTCATGTTGTTCCACCAAAATCTGCTCTTCAAATCCATATACATCTTTGTGTTGCCCAGATGTATGGAATACGGCGAGTTATGAGCCTCCTGAAGAATCAACTCCCTTATCTCAGGGTCGCTGGGCACACACAAATGATCTCCATACCACAAGGTACCATGCTCATCCTCGCGAATATCCTTTTCCCGATTCTCCTTGATCTTTTCCTTTATCTCCTCTATTTCCCTGTCTCCTACTTGAGCCTTTTTAATTATGTCCTGTAGTGTTGGTTGGACTTCCATTGTTGCCAAGTATCCTTCAGACACTACTTCCAGTCTAAGGTCCTTGAATTGCTTGCACAAATCCTCAGGCAATTCACCAATTGTCAATCCATTGGCATAAACCTTCCGGCTCAGAGCATCTGCTACTACATTGGCCTTTCCTGGGTGGTATTGCAGATTCATGTCATAATCTTTGATAAGCTCCAACCATCTCCTTTGCCTCATGTTCAGTTCCTTCTGCGTGAATATGTACTTCAGGCTCTTGTGGTCGGTATACACATCACAGTGTTTTCCCATTAAGTAATGCCTCCATACCTTGAGCGCATGGACCACTGACGCTAACTCCAAGTCGTGTGTGGGGTAATTCCGCTCATGGTGCTTGAGTTGTCGCGAGGCATATGACACTACTCTCCCATCTTGCATCAGCACACTCCCAAGTCCCTGTCGAGAAGCATCACAGTACACTTGGAAATCCTTCTGAAGATCTGGTAAACACAGAACAGGCGCGGTCACTAGTCGACGCTTCAGTTCCTGAAAGCTGGCTTCACATACGTCTGACCATTCAAACTTTCTCTCCTTCTTCAGAAGTTCAGTCATCGGCTTAGCAATCTTGGAAAAGTTTTCAATGAACCTTCTATAATATCCAATAAGTCCCAAAAAGCTTCGAATCTCTCCCGCATTCTTGGGTGCTTCCCACTCAGTTACTGCAGTCACTTTGCTTGGATCAACAGCAATTCCTTCTCCTGACACTACGTGTCCAAGAAACCCAACAGTGTTAAGCCAGAATTCACACTTTCTGAATTTGGCATACAACTTGTGTTCCCTCAGCTTCTCCATAATCAGTCGCAGATGTTTCTCATGCTCAGCATCATCCTTGGAATATATCAGTATGTCGTCAATAAACACCACCACGAACTTGTCCAAGTACTCCATAAATACCTTGTTCATCATGGTCATAAAATATGCCGGTGCATTCGTTAGTCCAAAAGACATAACCATATACTCATATAAACCATACCTAGTGGTGAAGGCGGTTTTTGGTATGTCCTGCTCTCGGATCTTCAATTGAAAATAGCCTGATCGCAGATCAATCTTGCTGAACACCTTCGCTCCTTCCAATTGATCAAACAAATCATTTATGTTCGGCAGAGGGTACTTGTTCTTGATGGTTACTTCGTTCAGCGGGCGATAGTCTACCACTAATATCTTGCTGCTATCTTTCTTCTCCACAAACAGAATAGGTGCACCCCATGACGACGAACTAGGCTGAATGAATCCCTTTTCCAGTTGCTCTTTCAACCGCTTCTTCAATTCCTTCAGCTCATCCACATCCATCTTATATGGTTTCTTTGCTATAGGTCCTGTTCCCGGCATCAGGTCGATAAGAAACTCTACATCCCTGTTAGGTGGCATCCCTGGCAGCTCTTCCGGAAACACGTCGGGGTAATCCCTAATCACTGGCACAGTATCCATGCTAACCCCCTAAGAGAATTCAACTTACACCTTCTCGGTCGTGCAGCCGACTTGAATCTAATCCTCTTACCATCCGGGGTTTTGAGTGAAACAGCTCGCTGTGCACAATCTATGTGTCCCCCATGCATAGACATCCAATCCATACCCAGAATAACGTCTAATCCCTGTGAATCGAACACTACCAAATGTGCAATGAAGTTGTGTGTTCCAATCTTCACAGTCAAGTCGCGGCATCCCGCGCTAGCTATCATATCTCCTCCAGGTGAACTCACTCTAATAGACCTTTTCATAGACTCAGTAGGTAACTTATACTTATCCACAAATGCCCTTGATATGAATGAATGCGATGCACCAGTATCGAAAAGTATAAGTGCAGGGTAAGTGTTGATTGGGAACTTACCAATCACAAGGTCAGGCTCATCTGGAATCTCCTCCACATTCATGTGGTTCACTGTGGCCTTCTCGCCGTTGGTTGGCTTCAATCCTTTCCTCTCCGGACAGTTGTTAGCATAGTGTCCCTTCTGCTTACACTTGAAGCACGTCACTTCACTCAGATCCTTCTTCACAAAGCTGCGATCACGGTTGCGGTCATGTCCACTGTGTCCTACAGAGTGGTGAGAGTCTCCTCCCTTGTGGTTGTGGTGGCTGCTCCTATGGTTGTCATGACGATGCCCATCGCCTCCATGGTGGTGGCGGTCGTGGCTCCCATGGTCACTCCCTCCATGCTTGGAGTATCCATCATATGAAGTGCGAGACTTGTGGTGCGAACCAGAGTGATGATTGTTACTCTTTCTCTTGCGGTTCTCCACCTGTTTGTGATTCCCTTCCAAGATTCTGGCCTTGTCCATAAGCTCCTGGAAAGTGGGGCAGTAAACCACCAGTAGCTGTACTGAAAGCTCATCACTGAGGCCATCCAGGAATCTCTCCCTTCTTTTTGCATCAGTGTCAACATCCTCAGGTGCATAACGGGACAGGTTGTTGAACTCCTCAATGTACTCGGCCACGGTGCGATTGGTTTGGCGCAAGTTGCGGAACTCCTTCCTCTTCAGGCTCAGAACTCCTGAAGACACGTGGTTGGTTCTAAAACCTTCCTCGAACATTGCCCAAGTCATGGTGTCCAGCGGGTGGGTGATCTGAAAAGTGTCCCACCAAGAAGCGGTTGGTCCCTCCAGTAGGTGAGCGGCAAACCTTACCTTCTCAGCTTCAGTGCATCCGACAGTTACCAGATCCTTGTTGACTGAACGCAACCAGTCGAGAGCAACCATTGGTTCTGTTGCAGTAGAGAACTTAGCTGGCCTTAGCCTCAGAAATCTGGTGAGAGCATCTCCCTAAGGCTGATTGTTTCCATTGTTGTTGTTCTGGTTTGCCATGAACTGAGTCATCACTTGGGTCAGCTGTGCCTGAGCTGCCATGAGATGCTCCAACTCAGTGGGTTGGCGGCGGGGAGGCATCTGCGGTTTAGCACAGGTAAGTTTAGAAAGAATCAACTACGACAATAGGATTCTACCCATGCATATGATCAATCAACAACAAACAATAGCAGGCAATCACAAGCAAGCAACACATCAACAAACAAGTGATCCAGCAACATCCCATGTGTTATCCTAGCAGTATATACCTACTGAAATAGTTTTACAAGAGTTGGCAATGGTTAACTAACCAGTTGATCAACTAAACAACCAAAATAGCAATCTGCCAGAACAGTCCAACAGCGTTCGCGAATTTTTCCGCCTAACTTAAACTCGTCAGAAAATTTAGATGATTTTTTCACATATAGTACAGAGAGTTTCGCATCAGCTCAATTTTTACCAGATTTTTCCGAGTTACCAGAAAAATATGAAAAATCGCGCAGTACTGCTGTATCAGCAGAAAACTACAGCGAAAATAACACGGATAGTAACCAAAATTGCCATAACTCTTTCATAAAATTCGCACAAATAATTCCTGGGATATTGGAGTACACAAATAAGCAACTAAACACTCTTAAACTAACACGAACTAAGCTTCACAACGATCGAGACTAATCCTAACGAATTTTCCTAACGTGGACTAATTGGTGGACTTCTATCTACTTCTTGAAGAGGTTGAGGTAGGTCGTTGCTGTCATGTGTTGGCGCTTCGGCTCACGGTACAACCATGGCGGCGGAGTGTACACCTCTCCTGAATCATCACTTGAGATTTCAAACTCCACCTCTTCTGGATCCTCCTCTTCTTCACTCTCAGCTGCAACTGCAACAGCTTCATCTCCTCCACCATCATCGTCTCCATCATCGTCATCCTCGTCCTCATCATCATCATTGTCTCCACTGTCATCATCATCCCCATTGTTGCCATCATCTCCATTGTCATCATCCGAGGGTGGATTCAGCTGTGATTGGAGAGCGGCAATCTGGGCTGTCATAGCTTCAATAGTTTGATCCCTTTTCTGGACGGTCCCTTGCAACTGTTGTATGTTCTGGGTGTTCTCCTGCACAGTACCATGAAGATGAGCTATGGTTGCATCTCTGGATATCAGGGCATTCTCCAGAACTCCCACAACTTCATGCAAGGTGTCAATCTCCTGTCCTTGGACCACCATACCATTGCTAGTAAAATCTGCAATCTCCTTAATCATCATCACCTTCTCTGCTAGAGCTCCATTCTCCCTTTCCATGTCCTCTATGTGCCTCCGACGGGGCGGCATGTTGTTCCTGTCGCCCGGGTAACCACAATCTGAATATGGAACAGAGAGTTTCGCATCAGCCCAATTTTTTTCAGATTTTTCCGAGTTACGAGAAAAATATGAAAAATCGCGCAGTACTGCTGTATCAGCAGAAAAACTACAGCGAAAAACACACAGATAGTAACCAAATTGTCATAACTCTTTCATAAAAATTCGCACAAATAAATCCTGGGATATTGAAGTACACAAATAAGCAACTAAACACTTTTAAACTAGCACGAACTAAGCTTCACAACGATCGAGACTAATCTTAACGAGTTCTCCTAACGTGGACTAATTGGTGGACTTCTATCTACTTCTTGAAGAGATTGAGGTAGGTCCTTGCGGTCATGCGTTGGCGCTTCGGCTCGCGGTACAACCATGGCGGCGGAGTGTACACCTCTCCTGAACCATCACTTGAAACGTCAAACTCCACCTCTTCTGGATCCTCCTCTTCTTCTTCATCCTCAGCTGCAACAGCAACAGCTTCATCTCCTCCACCATCATCGTCTCCATCATCGTCATCCTCGTCCTCATCATCATCATTGTCTCCACTGTCATCATCATCCCCATTGTTGCCATCATCTCCATTGTCATCATCAGAGGGTGGATTCAGCTGTGCTTGGAGAGCGGCAATCTGGGCTGTCATAGCTTCAATGGTTTGGTCCCTTTCCTGGACGGTCCCTTGCAACTGTTGTATGCTCTGGGTATTCTCTTGCACAGTGCCATGAAGATGGGCTATGGTCTCATCTCTGGCTATCAGGGCAGTCTCCAGAACTCCCACAGCTTCATGCAAAGTGTCAATCTCCTGTCCTTGGACCACCATTCCATTGCTAGTAAAGTCTGCTATCTCCTTCAACATCCTCACCTTCTCTGCTAGAGCTCCATTCTCCCTCTCCATGTCCTCTATGTGCCTCCGACGGGGCGGCATGTTGTTCCTGTCGCCCGGGGTAATCACAATGTTCCCTTCTTCATCACGCCTCCCATAGTCACGGTAGGGTGAATCTGCTGGCAGTAGCTGTCGGACATTATGGCACTGGCGAGACAGGGCTTCATGTATGGCCAAGTTGATTCCAAGTCCCCAATTGCAGTATGTCTTGGTGTAGATCAAGTGCACGGGGTTTGGCAAGGCGGCATCTCTGAATATGAAGGTAGTGATCTCCCATGCATCCTCTCCATATCCATAGGTGTACAGCCTTCTTCCCTTGAACATGGGCAGTGGCAATCCCAATGACTGCGAGAGCTGAGCTAACTGCCTTGCGAAGGGCCTTGGTGACTCCATGGTGGCATACTCAGTCCTGACTTCTCCCATCTATCAAGTAAAAGAGGAAAGTGTGAGAATAGCATATGGTAAGAATTTACGAGGGTGAAAGGCATAAGAGGAAAGACAGAGTTAATATAGGCTTTAATAATTCTATGGCTTCCTAATCCAATCCTAGGTCACGATCCTACAGTCGACACACGAGCCTGATACCATCCTGTAACACCCCGGTTCTGAAAAGACCGTGGCTTCTATGTGACATGCCAATCCCTGGATCGCTTCATTGGCGCACAATAGAATAAGATGAATAACATAGCAAAATATCCGTGTATCATAAATAACGATGATCTAGAGTACCATTATTACAATAAAAGCTTAGCACAAAGCTAGCTCAAATTATTCAGGTAGCAACGTAAATAAAGTAAATCCTCCATTCTTCGAATTGCCCACAAGTGAACAAGTGCCGAGTGGAGTACAGTGGCCTATATCGATTACTCAGAATCGGATTAACCTGCAACATGAAACGTAGCAGCCCCGAAGGGTCAATACATGGAATGTATGGCAAGTAGAGCTAGTAATGGAGACAATAGTGCTAACATCTACATGCATATTTGGCAAGTGGAGCTGTGTCTGGCTTGTATTTGCAAATACATTTTTCCTACTTTCATAAACAGTTTTTGATTTTCTTTGAAAAGATCCCAATTAAGTTAACCCAACAATATTAAAACAATTATGAAATTAGAATGAGCGATAAACATGTCATGGAATCAATATCAAGCAACTCAGTTGTCAATAACCGGGGACACGGCTAATCGATTAGATTATACACTCTGCAGAGGTTAGTACACTTTACCCATGTGACTTGGCCAGCCCAGCTCGTACCATCACTCTCATTTTGGGTGATGATAGGGAGAAGACCAAGAAGAGACTGTTCGGGAAGTAGCTTCTCAATCCCGACGCGCACCGGTCCAACCTACCAAAATTCTACATCTCTGGATACGCGGGTTCGAGTTACCACAACCTACTAAGTCCAACCAACCGCCCATTCCATTATTGGCACATGGCTGTTCTCGTAAGCTACACAATAAAGTAGACAATCATTCTCTCTTGATACCTGGGTGCCTTTCCGCAATAAACCACAAAAAATTATCAATCCCATCACACCCAGGAGATTCATTGATTAAGTTGTTTTAGTTTTCAAAAACCAATACTTTTAGAAACAAGTCTCGATGATGTAACCCAGCCCTCGTTCATCATAGCATGGCTAAGCACATCTACCAACGGTGGTTCATCTACAAGGAAGGCCCTACCACATAATAGGACATAGCATAGTGATAGTATCATCCTACACATGCATCTATAAAATACACGACAATGCATTTAAAATAGTAGTACGATATCATGAACAAAGTAGCATCTACTTGCCTTGGTTGTAGCGGTCGGAAGAACAATTCACACACGAGCAAGCGTTGCACTCGACACAATCTACACGATACAATTGCATTCATAAACAAACGATCCACAAGCATATGCAACAAATATGATGCATGAAGGTATGCAAGGCAAGTGAATTGGTGCTACAGCTGCACGACATAATCCTAATCAATAATACTACTGATTTCATGCATGGAAAATAGTTTTAGCGCAAGGAAAACTATTAAGCAAAAAGTAATGCTCAAAACTAGAGCTAGAACTCAAATAATTCACTACTGGTAGTATACTGTTTGTAAAATCTTGGTAAAAATCTACCGCATAGGCATCGCTTAATAGAAACAGTACCAATTGGAATTACTCAAAAAGGAATTATAAAACTCCCCGAGTAATTAAAACACTGCAGAAAGCCACTAGACAGTTTCTGCAGAAGTTTTCACTATAAGCCTATCTTTTTAATTCATGATGAGATTCCCCTCGTTCCACTGAATCCAGGGACATATCATACGCGATTTTTGGAGTTACGGATCTTTTTCTACGAAATTATTACTCCGAAAAGGCCACTAACTAGTTTGATTAAACTGTACTAAACCTTGCTGCAAAAGCCTGAACCAAAGGTACAGCGAGATTATACACGACTCACTGAATCCACACATATTTTATTTGCAATTTTTGGCCCAGCGGTTTAATTACTATGCAATTTACAAGTTTCTACCGAAATCTGTCAACTAAAAGGATTAACGAAATTAACCAGTCAACTATGTCTGTTGACTGGTCAACGCGTCTGCTGACTGGGCGCTGACTGGGCGTCTGACTAGTCAACGCCTGGGTCTGACTGGTCAACGAACGATCTGAACCGCTGATCTGAGATCTGACGGTGGCTGCAGTCTTACCGGGAAAGAGCGGCGAAACGGACGGCGGCGAGTTCCGGACGGTGCGGCGATCGACTCCGGCGACGGTGTTACCTGCGCGGTAGGGGAAACGTTCAGCGCGTGGTTCAAGATCGTCAACGCGGCGCGCAAGACGGCGTGCGTGCGACACAGCACGGACGAGCGGCGCGACGCAAGACGCGCGAGGCGACACGCGTCCATGCGTGTGTGCGCGTGCGTCTGTGTGCGCGCGAAGCGAGGCGCTGCAGCGGCAGCAGGCGTAGCAGCACGCAGCGGCAGCGCGCGCGAGCAGCGGCGCAGCAGCAGGCGACGGCGGCCAGGCGCGGCAGCAGCGCGCAGCGCGCGCGAGCAGGGCGACGAGGCGGCGGCTGGCCGCGGTGCAGCGGCTGCGGGGGCGAAGCGCGTCGCGGCGGCGGGGTAGGCGCGCGGCGGCTCGGAGGCGGTGCGGAGCTGGCGCGGGGCGCTGGCGGTGGAGCGCGCGGCGACGGGGAGAGAAGGCGGCGGCGCGGTTGCTCTTACCGAGGATGGCGGCGCGGATCCCGGGTGGCGCGGCGGCGGGGTCTTGGCGCCGGCGGCGGTGGCTCGCGGCCAGGAGGCGGCGAGGCGGGGCGATCCCGAGGTGGAGGCGACGGCTCGCGGGTAGATAGGCGGGGCGGGTGCGGATCCCGAGGCCGGGGTGGCCTCTTATGTGGGGCCCCCCTCGTGGGGTCCTACGCGAATTCGGCGCGCGGAATTGGAAAAGGACTCGGAAATCGGCCCGAAATTCGGACCGTTTTCCACCTTTAAAATAAAACGGCGATAACTTTTCCGTACGAGCTCCAAATCGAGCGATTCTTGCTCCTACGGTTTTGTAAAATCGAGGGGAACAATCTAGGGTCAAGGAATGAGCAAAACCACTATGCTACAAGGGTGGCAACACTAGATCCTCTAAAGCCTCCCGCAGGAGCCTCGTAGCAAAATAGAATAGGGTTTTGGAAATAGCGTTTCGCCGAACCTTTTCACTCGAAGGTTTTGCATGGAAAAGCATGATGCAATGACATGAATGATATGCAAGACCAAATCTAAAATTTGGGATGTGACAAGGAGGGAAACCTTCGCGTCTTGTCCACAATCCACGGTCATCTCCTCCACGCACCAATAGACCTTTCCATACTCTTATACATGAGCGTCAATATCAATATGTTCCCAAAGGGAACTTCCCTCGATGTGGGAAATTCCTCGTTCTAACAATGCAGGGGAGGAACACACTAAAAAATAAGAGTGGGGAAAGAATAGCAATGACTGGAACTCTCGGTCCGGCATGATCATGAACCGCATTGAGCAAAACTCGGAGTTGATTCGTCCTCTGACCTTTGAGATTGAGGAGTTGAGGAAGCTTATTTAGGATCTTATCAAGAAAACACCACCACCACCGAAGGAGTAATTCGTCATCAGGTTTGGCATCCCCTTGGCTTGTTCCAAGGTTGGGGGAGTGTCGCGGTATCACCATCATTATCTTTAATCTTTTACCTTTTTAGTGGATTCATATCTGTGGTAGAGATGGTATCTTATAGTTTTATTTGCATGTGGAGGTATCTCTCCTTTAGTTGATTCTCTATGTATCCCTTGGTGTGAGTGCTTTTATTGGAATATTAATGAGAAGTCTCATCTTTTACTTTTTGCACTTCTTATTTTAGTTTGCAATCTCTATTATATGATCGATCTTGTTGATCAGTATTGGCATCACTTTGGGAGCATCAAGTGGATCTAAATTGGTTTTGGCAAACCGAGTTTTGGTCAGTAGCAACACTTTTTCAAGTTTGAAAGAAAAAGAGAAAAAGCTTACAGGTATTTGGTATCATTTGTTTTCTTTCCTGTTGGCTCATAAGCTTAGTATTCTTTATTTAAGATATTTTGTGTCTTCAAGGAAGATTACATGTTTGGATTTATTACTTGTATGTTTTCTTGTTTCTTTCAACTCTCTTGCTTGCTACCCAGCCTTGCTAGCCAAAAACCTGTTTTGAGAACGTATACTTCTCATGTTTTCCAATCCCTTTGAACCAAAACCTTTGCCACTTGTGTCCACCATATCTACCTAGTAGCTTTTGCTATTCCAAGCAAATTCTCAATCTTCCTCGACCTTTCAAATTAAAAAGTATTTTGTTATGTGAAAACTAGTTAGTAAAGCTCTCACGAACTTAATGGCACACTTTATTTCTTGCCCCTAATAGACTTGAACCATTGGGCCATCGAAGTTGTATATGCTTGAATCTATACGTTGGAATTAGCGGAACTGTGTTGTCACGGGGAACGTTTTCAACATTGCACCTATACTCTGTACTCAGTTGATATCATGCTCTTTTGTCTATGGATGTCAACGGTGTGAAATAAAGAGGGAACTTGTAAGTCCATGGAGTTTGTATTTTGTGTTAGAGAAATGCCTGGGCCGCTAGCCTAAGCCATGCCTAATCATGGTGGAAAATTGCAGCATCACCATAGTGAGCTATCTATGAAGCATCCTCAATAAAAAGCTATGCATATGGTAAATAAAAAGATTGCTGAGATGCTCATTGATACGTTGGAAACGTATCTATAATTTTTGATGCTCCATGCTTGTTTAGTATCTACTTTGCTTTACTTGCCTACACTTCGAGGTGCTTTTTACATGTTTTCTGGTACTAACCTATTAACAAGTTGCAACAGTGCCAGATGCATGTTTTCTGCTGTTTTTGGTTTCAGAAAAGTTAGTAAAGAAATATTCTCGGAATTGGACGGGACAAACGTCAAAGTCAATAACTTCCCGTGGGGAACAAGAAGTCCATAGGAGAGCCAGAGGGGCTGTCCAGGGGGGCAACACCCACCCCAGGAGCGGGGTCAGGTGGACCCATGCCTGGCTAGGGTTTGGCGGCCCTGGTCGCCTCCCGGACTCGCCCCTTCCCCTATAAGAAGCCCCCGATGCAGAAACTCTCGGTACCCGATCAGAAATCCACGAAACCGTCTGTAGCCGCCGCCATCATCGTCCCTAGATTGGGGGGATTTGAAGTTCTTCCCGGCACCCTGCTGGAGGGGAGATCATCCCAGAGGCCTTCTCTCCGGTATGATTCGTGAGTAGTTCCACCTTGGACTATGGGTCCATGTAGTAGCTAGATGGTTGTATCTCCTCCTTTGTGCTTTCATGTATAGATCCTGTGAGCTCCGTTCATGATCAAGATCTAATCTATTTGTAATCATGCATGTTGTGTTTGCGGGGAACCGATGGATATTGAGATTATTATGTTGGTTTGATTAATGGTTTTATCTTTATGATTCTATCATGTCTGTGTTGTTTGTGATCTTGCATGCTCTCCGTTGTTAGTGGTTATCTTGGACAAGTAGTTGCTAGTGACTCCAAGAGGGAGTATTTATGCTCTATAGTGGATTCATGCCTCTATTTTCCAAGGGAAGTGACAGAAATCTCTTCGATTGTAGATGTGCTGTTGCTACTAGCGAGAAAACAACGGTATCTTGTTCATGGAATATGTGGACTGTTTACCTTACACACTTTGCTTAAAGCAATTGTTTGTTGCTTGCAACTTAATACTGGAGGGGGTTCGGATGATAACCTGAAGGTGGACTTCTAGTCATAGATGCAGTTGTATTACGGTCTATGTATATTGTTGTATTGCCCAATCAACTTCATAGGATCTTTCTAGCTAGTAATTGCATTGTTATGCCTTGCTCAGTTCCTGTCAATTTCCCCGCTGTAATTTGTTTACCCTTCATGCCATGTTGTTTATCTAAGGAGAGCACCTCTAGTGAACTATGGACCCCGGTCCAATCTTTATCATTGATACAACTTCCACTATTACTTGTTTACTTGCTGCAAACCATTACCTTCCACACCATACGTTTAATGCTTTGTTGCAGAAAACCGGTGAGCTTGACAACCTCACTGATTCATTGGGGAAAAGTCTTGAGTTTGTGTTGTGCAGGTCTCCACGTTGCCAGCAACACCTGTGTGACGTTTCCTTCCTCCTACTGGTTCGATAACCTCGGTTTCTTACTGAGAGAAACTTGCTGCTGTGTTGCTTCATACCTTGCTCTTGGGGTTTCCAACGAAGCGTTCCACGACAAGTATTGGGTGCCATCACTCATTGTCTGCTTGCCTTGTCATTTTGGTTATGGGAAAGCTCCTGTGCCATGTGCAACGGGTACCCCATTGGCGGTTCTCAATGATATGCAAATACTTACAATGACAAGAACTTACCGTTGACTAAAGTTTAGTAGCATGAAGAGTGGCCCTCATATTCAAGGGACATGAGATTGCCACCTTATATTTCGTCAAACATATACTCCATCTTTGTGCACTTTAACCTTAATCATCTCAAGATGCCTATGATAGGGGCAATGAGGGCTCAAAGCTAGTAAGTACCATAATCTTTTGGAAGCTCTTTATTACTTGTAATCCCTGCTACCCTCTATGAAGGGAGCTTTCTCCTAGTTACCAGTTTGAGTCAGTAAACCTACTTCCTCTCTATCTCCAGCAAGCATTTGAGTTGTTGTGTTTCAAGCATTCATATGGTGATTTATTCAATCATGTTCTTTATATTCCTTGTTTGCACAAACTCTTATCTATTGAGTATTACTTTGAAAGCCTTCACTTGTGAAAAACCTTTTTGAGCAAAGAGTGCTCCTGTTGAAAACTTCTACCAAAAGCTTTTTGTGAAACTGTTTGCTAGGTGTTCTCTGACCAAGAACAAGTTTGTCAATTTCCATTATGATTTATCTTTATGCATCTCTATTGTGACTGCTATACTTGGTTGCAAGCTAAGTTATATAATGGTGAGTTGCTTTCTTCTATGAGTTGTGTATTGGTAAGTGTGATGCCTCTTTTGCGTATTCTTTTATCGACACTTCACTCCATAAACCTATGGACATGTTTACTGAGCTCAGTTTTCGCTTGGGGACAAGCGATGGTCTAAGCTTGGGGGAGTTTATACGCCCAATTTGCATCACCATTCTATATCATAATCTACCTCTATTCATTGATATGTGTCTTATGATGAGGTATTACTTATGTATTTTCTACTGTTTATGCATGTTGGATGATTCTTGGAGGATGGACTGCCAGAGTCTGGATTCTGATGGAAAAGAGGGCGTTTCGATGCAATTTCGCGATCAGAAAAATACCAGAAAAATATGGGAAAATATTATTTCCCCGGAAGACAGAGGAAGACAGAAGGAGAGGAGAAGAAGGGCCACAGTGGGCCCACACCCCCCTAGGCGCGAGCCCACCTGACCCCGCGCCTAGGGCAGTGTAACACCCTCAGAATCGGCCCTATGCAAGTTTTAGCGAAAACCCGCCAAACCCGCATAGAAACGATTCAAAGGTGCCCACCAGGCACTTTCGTGCGGGTGGAAAACGAAGTAATAACATTACACAACAGTCCTCGATGGGACCCACAGAACAGACATATATAACAGCGACTCAATGAGTCAAGAATACAGATATAATATACAAAGATCCAAATCACCTTGAAAACGATAGAGCGTCCAGCTACGGACAAGATGCAAATGGGGCTAAGAGCCCTGAAGAATAACCAATGGCGTCCATAACCCTGCCCAGGCCAAGCCGGAAGGGTAACCCTGCTAACGACGTCGATCTCAAAACCTGCTTAAACAAAAGGGGTGCCGACAAAGGGCAAAGGAAAAAGAAGGAGCGTTAGTACTGAGGCCAGTACACGGCGAGACTAGAATTCGGTGGTCCTCGCCTACATAGGTATGGTGGGCTGAAGCGGCAGCGGCAACATGCACTAAACAACCTATAGAGACTCGATACAACTGGCGACTATCAGAGAGGGGTAAGAAAGACCTATTCGGAACCAGACTGATACTAACACCAAACAATCCCTTCCTGGTATTCCCCCTCGAGACCAAACGAGGAAGTCAACCGAGGAACTCACACCGTTGGCAGTTTTATTTATTCGGTTATCGTTGCAGCAATTACTAGTCAGGTTTAGATAATCATCCTGATTAAGTAAGCAGTGAGCACTTTTAGTTAACCATTCCGTGATAGTTGCGACACTTACTAGTCAGATACCATTAGCATGAGATAACCCCAAAACCCAGCAGTTGTTGGTACTTTTACTTAGCCATTCCGTTGTAGTGAAGCTGATTACTAGTCATATCGGATACAAGTCAATTTATAACAATAAACTTTAGTTATAGTTGTCTATGATCAAGCACTGTGCTCCAAGTCGTCCATAACCGCGGACACGGCTTCTCGAAAAGATTTAACCCTGCAGGGGTGCACCAAAGTATCCACAAGCACTTCGACCCTTTTTGCCAGATCAGTTAACATACACCCATCGGTATGTCGGCGGGGCCTAAGTCATGACGTTCCCAGACCCAAAGCAAGCACGGGGGGCCACCCCACTAAGTCTCCCCGCAACGAAGTCGGCCGTTCTCCGAGACGGACTTAGGGTTTGGGTAGACGGCTGTGAACGACAGCAAATCCCAAAACTGGGACTGTCGACACCGCGAAAATGTGTCCCGATCCTAAACAGTACAGTGTGCTCCTCACACAATCGTAAATAAAGCAGTAAAGCATGGCATAAGTACAGGATAGTAAATAAAACCTCAAACTAGTTTGTGGCCCCCAGTACAATACTTTGAAATCAGGTAATAATCAATGGGGGGCCCATATCTCCCCACCTGTGGTTAGCGCGCTCGATCTCGGAACAGGTGTCAAGAACTCGGGGTCCTACGGGACACAAGTGGGCGGTCGGAAACCAACATTATCTATCACCCGCCGATGCCTCTGCTTACTTACTTCAACTTTAGTTGCTAAACAGGAATTAAAGTGAACGAAAAGTAAAGCCATGATCATCTCCAACATCAACATGCGGCAATACACCAACAGCTGTGGTACTTGCCGACACGCAAAAACACTTGAGCAAGCGACTACGACGCGCGGGTCCAACTATCTACCAAACAACAGGTAATAGGATGCTTCCAAGGCTATATATGGCTGCAAGGGATATCACGGGTACGAAACCTAGAGCATCGCAACACAGATAGCAAAGATCAATAGGAGGGAATAAATACTATAAAAGTAAGATAGGTAGAAAGGGGGGAGATGCTCGCCTGAGAAACATTGCCGAAGGTTCAACCGAAGATCGGGGTGAAGCTCACATCAACTCAACGGCCCAAACCACACAAATATGCATGCAAGTATGGCAATTAATATGCAACAAGTTGTATATATAGCATTTATAAAATAGGCTCGGGAAAAGATTCACACATTAGGGTTCGGCAGATCTTGGGGTTCCGGGGTTTCGGGGTCCGGTCTCAGGGTTCAGGGTTCGGCGGCCTCGGCGGGATCGTTCTCGGATAACTGAGGTCGATCTTGCCGCATCCGGGAGCAGGACTTGGGTCGGTGTCGGGGCGCATCGGATTCTCTCTGGTCGATGTCGTTCTTGTCGTCGTGAAGAACTTGTCGGGTTCGCGGGTCGGGTCGGACTTGGCGTCCGGGGTGAAGCACTTGGCGTTCTGCGTCGGTGTTCTTACCGTCCGTGTTCTCGAGCATCGCATCCGGGAAGGAGTACTTGTCGCACGTGTGGTCTTCGGGTCCGGGGGTCTCGGCGTCCGTGACGAAGATCATGGCATCCGTGTCGAAAGCATCGGGGTTTCCGGGGCTCGGTCCCGTGAGGCAGATCTTGGGGTTCGGTCTTCAAACACCGGGATCGGTCTTCGGGGTCGGGGTCTTGACGTGGTTCATCGGGCTCGAAGATCTTGTTTTCATGAGGTAGAACTTGTCGTTGGCTCCTTATCGGTAGTCTTCTAGTGTACCCAAAAGTCGGAGATCTTGTCAGGACTCCCAGACAAGCATACACAACCTAAGGGACACATGCCATCTTGCTCTGTTCTATGTACTGCAACATGCAGAAGCAACCGAACGGACAGCGACATCGAGGAACTCGTCCGGGAGCGGTTGTTGCGGGGCGGGGATGGCGACGGCCAGGCGAGGCTAGCAGCGGCGCAGACGGCCGAAGAGCAAGGGCCCGACGGGGAGTCCACGCGGGCGCGGCGGTGGTGGGGGTCCGCGACAGAGCGTCGCCGGCGAGGTTGAGGCCGCGGGCGGCGGGAGGTGCCGGGGGCGGTGGCCGGGCTCGGTCACACGACGGAGGCGACCGGCGGGGAGGCTCGGGGGTGCGAGGTCGGGGTAGCGCGGGGCGGAGGCCGGCGGGGGAGGGAGCGCCGGCGGCGAGCGGGGGAGGGCGAGCTTGGTTCGGCGGGCTCCTGGGCGGCGACGGTTGACGGCCGAGCTGGAGGTCGGCGGGGCGACGCGGTTGGTGGCGGCGCGGGCGAGGCAGAGGCGATGGGGATCCGCGGCGGCTGCGCCTGCTCTGCGTCGAGGACGGGCGCGCTGGGGGAAAGGGTCGCGGGTCGGTGGGAGGGGAAGAGAGGCGGCTGGCCGGCGGAGGAGCGCGTCGGGGTAGGAGGCGTGCGGGGATGGGCAGGCGCGGGGCAGGGCGGCGAACGGCGGTGGGGAGGGAAGCTGGAGACGGGGAGGGTGGTCGCCGGCTGCGAGGGGGAGAGAACGGGGGACGGCGAGCGCGGCAGAGAGAGGGAGGCTGCGGGGGGAGACGCGGAGAGGGAGGGGGTGGAGCGCCGGAGCTGAGAGAGGAGGGGAGCTGAGAGAGCAACAGGGGAGCGGGGGTGGGAGGAAGAAGGGGAGGTAGGAGAGACGTGGGGCGCGGGGCTGGTGGGGGGCGGGTCCCGCGGGGCCAGGGGTGGGGCCAGGGGCTGTCGGTACCGGGGCAGGGGGAGGCTGCAGCGTGCGTGTGTGCGTCGTGTGGGGTGTGTTGGGTGGCAGGGTGAGAGAGGAGGGAGAGAGTGTTGGGGGTGAGGTGGCATGGTTTGATAGGATAGGGGGAGGGAAGAGGGTGAGGTGTCAGGTGGGGATTGGATGGGATGAGGTGGCCGGAGGGGTGGGTAGATTAGGTTGGGTAGCTTAGGTATTTTAGGCGGACCGATTGTTTGGACTGGGGGTGGTCGTTCGGGTCGAATCGGCCCGTTCGACTGCCCCCACTAAAATAATTTAATATTTTATTTGTTTGAAACAAAGCTTCTGCAAACCGATAGCAGACAAGACAAAATAATCCGGAGTCCCGGGTTTCGCGTTTGAATAAAGACGGGGCGTTTAGAAAACTAATTAGGTTTTTCCGAAATAGTTTTTATGCAAGCAAATGCAAGACGATGACGATGCTCAAATGCAATGTGGCATGATGACATGAGCATGCGGTCATGATGATGCAATGCACAAAAACAACGCGATTTTCTAGTAGTGGTTTTTGCGGGATGCCACAATTCGACACCACTAACAAGGGATCTCGCCCTCGAGATCCGCCTCATGGTACCGGAAGGAAGGTCGGTGATCTGCATCTTCTCGCTTCGTGTAGATCTTCGCGACACCACTAACAATGGTGCTTTCTTTGTCTTGAAATCGGCGACACCACCAACAAGACGTCGTTGATCTCGTTCGTCAAGAGAACACTCCGGATAAACAACGGACGAAGTTAAAGGTAAGGCCACCTCTAACTTTCATGGAAGGAGTAGATTGGCATCGATCCACCATTAAATATACAAAGCAAATGATAAGAGTAGTGGTATGGTCGCGACTCCATCCCGCACTCAAAGCATTACTCTGTACACGAACAGATAGATTATGCAACCAACCCTCAAGATTCAGACTGAAGATCTCGACAAGCGAGGTTCGGATCAAAGGAGTGATGCAGACTCTGCATCGGATCTGGCGTAGATGATGTCGTCGCGCCGGAAAACACCGGAAGGCACAAACAAGGAACAAAGAATGGTACCACAGACGAAGGATCACTCAGGCAGCATGAACACCGGATGGTAGAACACCGTTATCAAAGAAGGAAGCGAAACCCTGAAGGTACGACGGAACCCAACCATGAGAAATCCTGGACTCGAAGAGGAAGAGGAGAGCGGATTCAAAACACGTAGAGGTAAGAGGAGAATAGCAGAGGGGTAAGGAGTAAAAGCAGATCTAATCAGATCTATCCAACCGATTTTTCAAAAATAGTTTTGACACTCTACTTCGGCCGTTAGCTAGGTTATCCTACAGGCTAGACTAGTGGGGTATCGCAACTGCTGAGCTCTAATACCACTCTGTAACACCCTCAGAATCGGCCCTATGCAAGTTTTAGCGAAAACCCGCCAAACCCGCATAGAAACGATTCAAAGGTGCCCACCAGGCACTTTCGTGTGGGTGGAAAACGAAGTAATAACATTACACAACAGTCCTCGATGGGACCCACAGAACAGACATATATAACAGCGACTCAATGAGTCAAGAATACAGATATAATATACAAAGATCCAAATCACCTTGAAAACGATAGAGCGTCCAGCTACGGACAAGATGCAAATGGGGCTAAGAGCCCTGAAGAATAACCAATGGCGTCCATAACCCTGCCCAGGCCAAGCCGGAAGGGTAACCCTGCTAACGACGTCGATCTCAAAACCTGCTTAAACAAAAGGGGTGCCGACAAAGGGCAAAGGAAAAAGAAGGAGCGTCAGTACTGAGGCCAGTACACGGCGAGACTAGAATTCGGCGGTCCTCGCCTACATAGGTATGGTGGGCTGAAGCGGCAGCGGCAACATGCACTAAACAACCTATAGAGACTCGATACAACTGGCGACTATCAGAGAGGGGTAAGAAAGACCTATTCGGAACCAGACTGATACTAACACCAAACAATCCCTTCCTGGTATTCCCCCTCGAGACCAAACGAGGAAGTCAACCGAGGAACTCACACCGTTGGCAGTTTTATTTATTCGGTTATCGTTGCAGCAATTACTAGTCAGGTTTAGATAATCATCCTGATTAAGTAAGCAGTGGGCACTTTTAGTTAACCATTCCGTGATAGTTGCGACACTTACTAGTCAGATACCATTAGCATGAGATAACCCCAAAACCCAGCAGTTGTTGGTACTTTTACTTAGCCATTCCGTTGTAGTGAAGCTGATTACTAGTCATATCGGATACAAGTCAATTTATAACAATAAACTTTAGTTATAGTTGTCTATGATCAAGCACTGTGCTCCAAGTCGTCCATAACCGCGGACACGGCTTCTCGAAAAGATTTAACCCTGCAGGGGTGCACCAAAGTATCCACAAGCACTTCGACCCTTTTTGCCAGATCAGTTAACATACACCCATCGGTATGTCGGCGGGGCCTAAGTCATGACGTTCCCAGACCCAAAGCAAGCACGGGGGGCCACCCCACTAAGTCTCCCCGCAACGAAGTCGGCCGGTCTCCGAGACGGACTTAGGGTTTGGGTAGACGTCTGTGAACGACAGCAAATCCCAAAACTGGGACTGTCGACACCGCGAAAACGTGTCCCGATCCTAAACAGTACAGTGTGCTCCTCGCACAATCGTAAATAAAGCAGTAAAGCATGGTATAAGTACAGGATAGTAAATAAAACCTCAAACTAGTTTGTGGCCCCCAGTACAATACTTTGAAATCAGGTAATAATCAATGGGGGGCCCATATCTCCCCACCTGTGGTTAGTGCGCTCGATCTCGGAACAGGTGTCAAGAACTCGGGGTCCTACGGGACACAAGTGGGCGGTCGGAAACCAACATTATCTATCACCCGCCGATGCCTCTGCTTACTTACTTCAATTTTAGTTGCTAAACAGGAATTAAAGTGAACGAAAAGTAAAGCCATGATCATCTCCAACATCAACATGCGGCAATACACCAACAGCTGTGGTACTTGCCGATACGCAAAAACACTTGAGCAAGCGACTACGACGCGCGGGTCCAACTATCTACCAAACAACAGGTAATAGGATGTTTCCAAGGCTATATATGGCTGCAAGGGATATCACGGGTACGAAAACTAGAGCATCGCAACACAGATAGCAAAGATCAACAGGAGGGAATAAATACTATAAAAGTAAGATAGGTAGAAAGGGGGGAGATGCTCGCCTAAGAAACATTGCCGAAGGTTCAACCGAAGATCGGGGCGAAGCTCACATCAACTCAACGGCCTTATCCGCGAAGAAGCAAATCACTAGAAGGAACACCGGATGCATTATTTAATACAACGGTAGAAGATCGGCATGATGCATGTATGATGCATGACATGGCAAAAGTGCGATTTGATTAGGTCATGTTAAGCGGAACCGGGGTCCCGACATTTAATTAAACGGTTCAAGTTATTTATCTACCCCGCAAATTAAATGTTGTCATAACATGGCAGAAGATAGTACCGGGTTCGCTACAACAATTTAAATGAGGCCAATATGAGACTAGTTTTGCCCGCATATGGGCCCCATATTTAATTATGAGGTGAATCGGCATAAGGCCCCCAAACCACACAAATATGCATGCAAGTATGGCAATTAATATGCAACAAGTTGTATATATAGCATTTATAAAATAGGCTCGGGAAAAGATTCACACATTAGGGTTCAGCAGATCTTGGGGTTCCGGGGTTTCGGGGTCCGGTCTCAGGGTTCAGGGTTCGACGGCCTCGGCGGGATCGTTCTTGAATAACTGAGGTCGATCTTGTCGCATCCGGGAGCAGGACTTGGGTCGGTGTCGGGGCGCATCGGATTCTCTCTGGTCGATGTCGTTCTTGTCGTCGTGAAGAACTTGTCGGGTTCGCGGGTCGGGTCGGACTTGGCGTCCGGGGTGAAGCACTTGGCGTTCTGCGTCGGTGTTCTTACCGTCCGTGTTCTCGAGCATCGCATCCGGGAAGGAGTACTTGTCGCACGTGTGGTCTTCGGGTCCGGGGGTCTCGGCGTCCGTGACGAAGATCATGGCATCCGTGTCGAAAGCATCGGGGTTTCCGGGGCTCGGTCCCGTGAGGCAGATCTTGGGGTTCGGTCTTCAAACACCGGGATCGGTCTTCGGGGTCGGGGTCTTGACGTGGTTCATCGGGCTCGAAGATCTTGTTTTCATGAGGTAGAACTTGTCGTTGGCTCCTTATCGGTAGTCTTCCAGTGTACCCAAAAGTCGGAGATCTTGTCAGGACTCCCAGACAAGCATACACAACCTAAGGGACACATGCCATCTTGCTCTGTTCTATGTACTGCAACATGCAGAAGCAACCGAACGGACAGCGGCATCGAGGAACTCGTCCGGGAGCGGTTGTTGCGGGGCGGGGATGGCGACGGCCAGGCGAGGCTAGCAGCGGCGCAGACGGCCGAAGAGCAAGGGCCCGACGGGGAGTCCACGCGGGCGCGGCGGTGGTGGGGGTCCGCGACAGAGCGTCGCCGGCGAGGTTGAGGCCGCGGGCGGCGGGAGGTGCCGGGGGCGGTGGCCGGGCTCGGTCAGACGACGGAGGCGACCGGCGGGGAGGCTCGGGGGTGCGAGGTCGGGGTAGCGCGGGGCGGAGGCCGGCGGGGGAGGGAGCGCCGGCGGCGAGCGGGGGAGGGCGAGCTCGGTTCGGCGGGCTCCTGGGCGGCGACGGTTGACGGCCGAGCTGGAGGTCGGCGGGGCGACGCGGTTGGTGGTGGCGCGGGCGAGGCAGAGGCGATGGGGATCCGCGGCGGCTGCGCCTGCTCTGCGTCGAGGACGGGCGCGCTGGGGGAAAGGGTCGCGGGTCGGTGGGAGGGGAAGAGAGGCGGCTGGCCGGCGGAGGAGCGCGTCGGGGTGGGAGGCGTGCGGGGATGGGCAGGCGCGGGGCAGGGCGGCGAACGGCGGTGGGGAGGGAAGCTGGAGACGGGGAGGGTGGTCGCCGGCTGTGAGGGGGAGAGAACGGGGGACGGCGAGCGCGGCAGAGAGAGGGAGGCTGCGGGGGAGACGCGGAGAGGGAGGGGGTGGCGCGCCGGAGCTGAGAGAGGAGGGGAGCTGAGAGAGCAACAGGGGAGCGGGGGTGGGAGGAAGAAGGGGAGGTAGGAGAGACGTGGGGCGCGGGGCTGGTGGGGGGCGGGTCCCGCGGGGCCAGGGGTGGGGCCAGGGGCTGTCGGTACCGGGGCAGGGGGAGGCTGCAGCGTGCGTGTGTGCGTCGTGTGGGGTGTGTTGGGTGGCAGGGTGAGAGAGGAGGGAGAGAGTGTTGGGGGTGAGGTGGCATGGTTTGATAGGATAGGGGGAGGGAAGAGGGTGAGGTGTCAGGTGGGGATTGGGTGGGATGAGGTGGCCGGAGGGGTGGGTAGATTAGGTTGGGTAGCTTAGGTATTTTAGGCGGACCGATTGTTTGGACTGGGGGTGGTCGTTCGGGTCGTATCGGCCCGTTCGACTGCCCCCACTAAAATAATTTAATATTTTATTTGTTTGAAACAAAGCTTCTGCAAACCGATAGCAGACAAGACAAAATAATCCGGAGTCCCGGGTTTCGCGTTTGAATAAAGACGGGACGTTTAGAAAACTAATTAGGTTTTTCCGAAATAGTTTTTATGCAAGCAAATGCAAGACGATGACGATGCTCAAATGCAATGTGGCATGATGACATGAGCATGCGGTCATGATGATGCAATGCACAAATACAACGCGATTTTCTAGTAGTGGTTTTTGCGGGATGCCACAGGTAGGTGTGGCCCACCTGCCCTGCCTCCGACTCTGCCCCTTTGCCTATATCTTCCCTACGGAACCCTAAGCCTCGGGGGGCGACCACAGATATATTTCCTCCGCCTCTAGGGGCGGAAAACACAGAGAGAGAAAGATCTCTCCAGTAGACAGATTTCTATTGGGGGAATTCCTTCCCGGAGAGGGGAGATCATCGCCATCAACATCATCATCAAGCTAGGCTTCATCGGGATCATCATCATCATCATCAACACCATCATCTCCACCAGCACCATCATCACCACTCCGTCCCGCTGTAACAATTGTGTTTGATATTGCTTTAGTTCTTACGGGAAACTTTCCTGGTGTTAGTTACTATTGTAGTTGATTCTTGTGAGTGGAACCATTGGATTATTGTTTATGTTCAGATTGTTATCCATTATCATATCATCTTTGATCTTGATCCATATGATGTCTTGTGAGTAGTTCGTTTAGTTCTTGCGGACATGGGAGAAGTCATGTTGTTATTAGTGGATTTGTGTTGAGTTATTATTCAATGGTTTAGTATTTAAGTTGTGGTGCTATTCTTCTAGTGGTGAACGACGACTACATGATACTTCAACATTTATGGGCCTAGGAGAATGCATTGTGTATTTGGCTACTAATTGTGGGGTTGCCAGAGTGACAGAAACCTAAACCCACCGTTAGGGAACCTTTGCACAAGGGAGTGTAGGATCTCAGAGTTTAAGGCTATGGTTAGATTTATATCTTAATTACTTTCCTGTAGTTACAGATGTTTGCAGGGGGTTTAATCACAAGTATATATTAGTCCAAGTACAGTCAGTACATTAGCACAGGTTCACCCACACAACACTTACAACACCAAAGAAGAGTACTCAGCTATATGAAACGAAAGCACTTGACAGAATTCTCATGTGTCCTCGAGAACGTTTGGTCCTTATAAGTATTTCCACCGGCTTGTCCTTTGCTAAGAAAGGATTGGGCCACTTGCTGCGTTTGTTATTTATTACTTCTACTTCATTTTGTTGCCTTATCAGAAAACCACTAAAAATCCGTTTGCTAAGTATTTGCAGAGAGTTCCTGCTCCATACCACTGTTCAGCACCTTCTGCTCCTTGTTAGGATCTACACTCCTATTTATCGAAAGTACTACGATACACCCCTTATACTTGTGGGTCATCAACGTACCTTGGCTACCCCTGTTCTATCGAGTAGCCTCAATGTATCCAGGTTATTTCTTTTTTACTACTAATAGTCTTATCATGGATTTATTGTTACCACATTATTTTCGAGTTGGGCTATATATGCTTTTCTTTTGTAAATGTATAGACCCATTGATATTCACTGAACTGTAAAACGTTTTTCCTCCTTAAGCTTCAACAAAGAAATGTACCATGTATATGCTTTATTAAATCTCTAAATTGTGAACACCTTGTCTCTAACTTGTGCAGATTGCTCATAAAAGTTGTTTTTTAGTTTTTTCTTTAGAATTGAGTAAAGAGAGCTATCTATAGAACATGTTACTCGCAGCATGGTTCTCTTTTGAGGCGGAAGTTTTCTTTATCTTATGGATATAAGTTCCTTTTACTCTTAAATAATGCACACCAGAGATTATAGTATGTATTATATCATCATAGTTTTCATTTTTACTTAATTGCGGTACTGCATGACCTCTCATAAAAACTGCATATGTGATTGTTTTGCTGTTGTTTGGCCCTATTAGATAGATAGATTCAGCAACTTAGCAAATATATTAAGAAGATACAAACCTCTAATCAGTGTTTCCTGCAATAGGTGACTACCAAAGACAAGCAGATAAGTTGGCTCAATAGGATTTGGAATACTTTTGTAAACGATGTATGCAAACCTGCCGAATACGTATTTAGAAGATTCTTCAAGATGTCCTATCTAAGAGATAGACCAGTTGAAATTGCGATATCAGCCTGGTCCTTATTGAAGTCGACAAGAATGCCTCTTACCACTGGCAATTCCACTATTCAATTAGCTACCTTAGATTCGCATGGTGTTTAAGTATGGAAATTCACTATTCAATTAGCGACCTTACATGGTGTTTAAGTATCGATACAACTTGGAATCTGGCTCCAACAAAGATGATCAGTTCTCCCTTGCTATGTTTGAATTTTTGCTTTTGGAATATTTGGTGAACTTTAAGTATTATACTAGGACTATCTCATGTTATATTTATTTGGTTCTCTAAGATTTCTTATAATTCACCTTACATAAGACTTTCTGAAGATTAAAACTCACATTTTACATTTTTTTCCAGTATTGGTCATCACATGGTTTCACTTTTAAAGCCTCACCATTCTCATTTGTTTAATTCCTATATCCTGGTCATGACATGGTTTCTGGAGATTTATAAGAAAGGCTTTAGAGAGATATTATTGGAAATTGAAGATTTGTTTGTTTTATTTGATTATTTATTGTTAACACCATTAATTGAAAAACAGATAGAGAGATACTTCTTTTATATAGAAAACATAGAAAAGGATAGTTTTTAAATATAGTGCTTATAAGCAATTTCTCGGTTCAACCTAGGCCAAAATAATGTTTTCCCTTCTTTTTATTATTAGTGCTATATATAATAGAAACAGGGTGCACGAGCAACGGGTCTGTGCGCCAAGGCGCACCCCTACATCTACATCTAGTCAGAATAATAAAGCACACATGACGATACACACAAGTCGCGATGCTCATCAACCGCATCGCGACCAGTGAGTGGTACAGAGAAATAGTATCATCACACGTCAGGGTGCAGGTGGGAGTGGGCTGCGCATGAAGCCCACTACCCAAGCCCACATAAAAGGCTATGTGGGACATCCACGGATAAACAAGAAAAAATGGTGGGTTTCCGTGGGAAGCCCATGATCGAGCGAATATAAAAAGAACTACTTCGATCCAAATTAATATTTTCACATTTGTCTAAATTCGAATATATCTAGTTATATTTTAGTGCTAGATACATCTGAATCTAGCCAAATATGAGAACATTAATTTGGATCCAAAGGAGTAAGAATTTCTCAATCAAGGAAATATTATGTCTAGTAGAAAGAATGGCGAGTCACTCAGAAAATGGAAAATGTTGATCGTATTATGTAGTAAAATATTTATATAAATATTATACAAGCAATAATTGCAGTAACGTATTTGCGACTATATATGGACATAAGTTAGAGCCTCACTTAAATTGTGTGGGACTGTGTGGGCGTATACGGGCCTCCCGCGGGCAGTCCCACCTGCATCCTGAATCACACGTCGATAGTACACGTGCGCTCGCGCGCGGAAGATCTGCTGGTGCTCAGATCAGACGTCGTGGTCGCGCTTGCACTCGGGCGACATAGTGGCGTAGCGTTCGCGGTCGGTGTAGTAGTTATAGATGGTGTGCTCCTTCCTGACCCAGGCGAGGCGGCGGTACTGCTCGCCGTCGAGGTCTTGGAACTCCTTCTGGTCCCACCAGCGGGCGCCCTGAGTGGCGCAGACCTTGGCCTCAGCGGAGGCCTCCCAGCCGTCGACGTAGAAGCCCCGGTAGGAGGCGACGAAGGGCGCCTTGGACCAGTCCGTCTTCTCCTGCCCGCCACGGGTGGCCCAGTCGTCGGCGTTCCACAGGCTGGAGTAGAGCTTCATCGGCTAGTCGAACGGGTAGCGCACCCCCAGGTCCTTGTTGTTCTTGAACACCCGGATCGGCGTGTCGTCCACGAAGAACCTGGATGCCCAAATGTCACATTATCACATCAGCTTTTGATTTCTCTTGGAATGCTAAATAAATCTATGGCGTGGCAATATATATGTCAGACGATATCCTGTCAGTTAGTAATGTCGCATGCAGGTACATGGACGATACTGTGAAATGCGATATTCCAATCCCTAAAAAAAACCATACCTTTCCATAATGATATTCTAGCCATTATTAAATCACTACAGGTGGCTTAGTGACAAGCTCGATTCTTTACTTATCAAGAAAAAAACAAGAACTAACTTTCTTTTGCCCGTAGCAACTATACTACTCAGGAGTAGCAGTAAACTGAGTAAGGAGAGGTGATTAGTTACGTAATCATATAGAGGTTCCATAGGACGGAGTATGTGTGGTAGTCCTTGGTTGGGTCGAACCAGAGGTAGATCCTCTGCTCCCGATCCCCCTTCCCACCGGAGAACACGTTCGTCTGCAGTATGTAGGGCTCCCCGGTCCTGTTCCCCAGGAACTCGAAGTCAATCTCGTCATGCTCCGAGTTCTGCGATGACAGCTGCAATCCATCCAAAGAACGCAAATCATACAAAGGAACTAGTATTGCACAAGAATGCAGCTATGTGAGAGAATGTGATCGACGCGTACGTAAAAGGCTGTGACAGTGTCGGCGGAGTCGCCGCCGACGAGCTTGATGTGCATATATACTGAAGTGGCCGAAGAGGTAGGAGCCCCGGGTATGGAATCCTATGCCAGTGGACTTGTCCAGGGACAGACGCACCTCCCACCCGCCGTTCAGGTAGTGGATGTGGTCCTCCGCCCACGTCGGGGCGTAGTTCTTCTCGAATTGCACGTCCACCGTCTTGTGGGGCGGCGTCGCCTCCGCGCCGCGCAGAAGCACCACCGCCACCACCACGGCGAGGAGGGCACCTGCCTTCATTTCCTCCTCCTGCTTTGTTCCTTCCCTCTACGCTTTAGAGCATATCTAGTGGATGGTTTATATATGGTTGTCCAAACGAATTTAGACGACCATGAGCCTAAAAAACGTTGGCTCGTCTATAGCATCGTCTAAATTTAGACGATCTCCAATTTCTGCTACACATTGTCCATATATGGATGACGGAGCCACGACGTCCAAAGCCAACCGCTTGGTCCCGAGCCTTCCAATTTCTGCTACACATTGTCCATATAATGGATGGATGATGCACCACACGTGAAAACACTTTGCTCTCAGTAAGTACTACTCCAGCATCAATTGGTGGTACGTTGATTTAATCAGGCATTACCAAAGAGAGCGTCAGTTCATGGGAAACATTTTTATCTCCTAAACACTAAAGCTACTACGGTGTGCAGTTGAGTTTCCACGTCCATGGATGATGCTCGTGATGGGAACGAGAGCTTTTGGTCCCGTCCTGCATCGTATTTTTATCTAGGAGTAACTGCCACCAAAAGGAGGGCTCCCGTGCGCTAAAAGCTTATGCTTGCAGTGTATGTAGGCCGGTTGTTTTATACGGCCATGCAGTGTCCCATGAAAGAATGGAAATACTACTGTCTCCGACCCATATTAACTGACTTGGATTTGTTAAAATTTGAATGAACCTGTATATAGTGTCTAGATTCATCCAAATTTAGACAAATTTGAATCAATTAATATGGGCAGGAGGGAGTATAAAAAGTGACGAAGGCTTACGAGTGAGGATGTCGGGGCCTAGAAATTAGTAATTACTTATCTTTTTTTACCAAGGTCTAAATGCCATCTGCCCACTCGACGCATGTTCCATACTTTTGATAGGGAGTTCAAAATTAACCCAAGACTAGACTGGCACATGCCGCCGCTCCGGTCCCATGTTACAACCCAATCTGCCTATGTTTGCAGCTGTAGCTGTCGCCACGCCTCGGCGCCATCATCAAACCACAAGGAACACAGAACCAGAGTCTTCAGGAATAACATATTAGCTAGATCGAGCACAATGTAACTTGAAAACGTGTGATAGAGATATCCATATAGTTGGTCTGTGTCACACGAAACCCCCACTACTCCAACAGCGCCATCACGGCCCGCATTTTGACGGGCGTGGACCATAGTTGGTGGTTTACTGGAGTTTATGGACCCAGAGGGACAACAATAAGAGGGCTTTCCTCCACGAGCTCCGGGTTATTAGGGACCTTCATGCACGCCTGTGGATCGTTGCCGGCAATTTCAACCTCATCGTGAACCCAGAGGACAAGAGCCAGGGGCCCTCCACCCTTGTGCTCCTAGAGCTGAAAGTGATCTATCTCAACGGGCGTAGATTCACCTGGACAAAAAGAACGAGCGCGGCCGACCTTGGAGAGGATTGACAGGGTCTTCGCCATAGTAGATTGGGAGGTTCGCTACTCGGACGCCTTCCTGTCAGCGTTATCCTCGGGTCCTTTTGACCATTGCCCGTTGCTCCTCTGCATGTCTCCGGACTTGTAGCGCGGGCGTAGATTCCAGTTCCAGTCCTTTTGGCCTAAAGTGGATGGCTTCTCGGGAGTTGTCCAAGAGGCGTGGAGCTCACTGCCTTGGTAACCCAACCCTTTCAAGAGGCTCGATGCTAAGCTAAGAGCGGTGGCCAAGAAACTGTCAAGTTGGAGCTCGAGATACATCGGCAACATGAAGTCGCAGATCCTCCTCGCAACAAAGCTAATCCTTCGTTTCGACGTGGCTATGGAAAGCAGGCATCTCTCATTAGAGGAGCGTGGGCTTCGTCGTTTGCTGAAGAGGAAGATTTTGGGACTCGCCTCACTCGAGAAAATGCTGGCATGACAAAGGTCGAGGATCCTCTGGCTCCGGGAGGGAGATGCCAGCACGCGTTTCTTCCACACACATGCGAGTCACCGGAGGCGGAAGAATTTCATCGGTCACCTTCTTGTGGATGACACTCGGACCTCTGCTCATGAAGAGAAGGTTGAGGCCGTGGATAGCTTCTTCACTGACCTTTTAGGGATGGCAGGAGGCCGCCCCTTCCAGCTCGACCTTGACTTCCTGGGCCTGCAGCCTAGAGATCTCCAGCACATCGATGGGGAGTTCACGGAACAGGAGGTTTTGGCGGCCATCAGATACATGCCGCTAGATAAGTGCCCGGGGCCGTACGGGTTGTCAACCCGCTTCTTCATGACCTGCTGAAGCATCATCAAGGAGGACGTTATGGAGGCCTTCGACTTGCTCTCTCGGCGCGACTGCCATGGTTTGGGGCTATAAACAGTGCCCTTATCACACTCTTGCCCAAGAAGCCAGGCGCGGAGGAGCTTCGTGACTACCGACCTATCAGTCTTATCCATGGGGTCGCCAACTAGGTTGCCAAGGTGATAGCAAACAGGGTGGACCCATCCTCCCTCAGATGGTGGGGGTTCATCAGAGTGCATTCGTGCGTGTAAGGTATGATACATCGGAAACATATCTATAATTATTGATGATCCATGCTTGTTTAGTATCCACTTAGCTTTGCTTTGTCCAGACTTTGAGGTGCTTTTTACATGTTTTCTGGTACTAACCTATTAAAAAGTTGCCACCGTGCAAGTTGCCTGTTTTCTGCTATTTTGGTTCTAGAAAAGTTAGTAAAGAAATATTCTCAGAATTGGACGGAACAAACGGCAAAGTCAATTATTTTCCGTGGGGAACAAGAAGTCCAGAGGGGATCCGGAGAGGCGGGCCAGGGCGCCCAGACCCCCCTAGGCGTGGGTGGGCCCTGCCCCGCGCATAGGCAGGGTGTAGGGACCCTGGCCATCGCCTCTGCCTCCCCCTTCGCCTATTACAAGCCCCAGATGCAGAAACCCTAAGTATCCGATCAAATCTCCACAAAGCCCTCTATAGTCGCCGTCACTGTCGTCCCTAGATTGGGGGGATTTGAAGTTCTTCCCGTCATAGAAATCTCTTCGGTTTTAGACGTGTTGTTGCCACTAGGGAGAAAACAACGGTCTCTTGTTCATGGAACATGTGGACTGTTTACCTTACATAGTTTGCTTAAAATAGTTGTCTGTTGCTTTCAACTTAATACTGGAGGGGGTTCGGATGATAACCTGAAGGTGGACTTCTAGTCATAGATGCAGTTGGATGGCGGTTTACGTATCTTGTTGTATTTCCCAATCGAATCTCATAGGATCTTTCTGACTAGTAATTGCATTGTTATGCCTTGGTCAGTTCCTATCAATTTCCCTGCTGTAATTTGTTTACCCTTCATGCCATGTTTTTTATCTAAGGAGCGCACCTCTAGTGAACTATGGACCCTGGTCCAATATTTACCATCGATACATCTTCCACTGTTACTTGTTTACTTGCTGCAAACCACCATTAACTTCCACACCATATGTTTAATCATTTTTTACAACAAACCGGTGAGCTTGGCAACCTCACCAATTCGTTGGGGCAAAGTCTTGAGTTTGTGTTGTGCAGGTCTCCGCGTTGCTTGCAACACCTATGTGACGTTTCCTTCCTCCTTCTGGTTCGATAACCTCGATCTCTACTGAGGGAAGACTTGCTGTTGTGCTCACCACACCTTGCTCTTGGGGTTTCCAACGAAGTGCTCCATGTCAAGCACCATCAACAAGTTTTTTGGCGCCGTTGGCGGGGAGGCTAAGGACGTCTTCACTAGGGGAGTCCTTCACTTCCTTTCTCTTTACTTTGTTTTTAGTTTGCTTTGTTTCTTTTGCTTGGTTTTGTTTGCCTCTTTCCAAAAAAAACCCAAAAAAATTAGTCTAGTTTGGTTTGCTTTCTTTATTCAAAAACACACAAAAAATTAGTTCCTGCTCTAGCTGCTGCTGCTTTTTTGTCTTGCCCACCTTTTGCAAAATGAACTCTGCTGATAACACCAAGTTGTGTGACTTTACTAGCACCAACAACAATTATTTCCTTGGCACACCTATTGCTCCAACTGCTCCTGATGCTACCTTTTATTAAATTAAGCCTGCTTTGTTGAATCTTGTGATGAGAGAGCAATTTTCTTGTGCTAGTTCTAATGATCCTTCTGCCCATCTCAATACACTACTAGAGAAAAGGCTATAGGAGACATGCTTATAGGAGGCACATTTAGACCATATGTGCCTCCTATAAAATAGGCGAGGCGCACTACTTCTCGATGCTCCTCTAGTATAAAAATAGGCGAGGCACATATGATAAGAATGCGCCTCCTATAATCCTTGTACGGACGAAATCTAGCAGCCCCAGATTATGCGAGGCGCATTATAGTCATATGTGCCTCCTATATATCAGATAGGCGAGGCACATATGTGGAGAATGCGCCTTGCATAATCTGTGTGGTCCGGGTGTTAATAGGTGCTCGAATATGCGAGGCGCATATGGTCATATGCGCCTCATAAGCTTGCGAGGCGCATTATGGCCAGATGCGCCTCGCGTAATACTATACGAGGCACACTTTGCAATATGCGCCTTGCATAAGCTGGTACCTGGCAATAAGGCGACGAGATTTCCTCTTTCTCTCTCATGCAACCTAACCTTCCTCTCACGCCGCCGCCATCCCCTTCCTGCCGCCGTCCGCCCCTGCAGCAGCCCGCCGCCCGAAGTCCGCGCCTGCAGCAGCCCGCCGCCCGCCGTCCGCGCTCGCAGCATCCCGTCGTCGAGGTGAGCCCTGACCCCCTTCCCCTCTCCCTCCCCTTCCCCCTACCCCACTTCCCCTCTCTCTGACATCTCGACGACCAGCCACAGGGGTCGACGAGCACCTCACCCACGACCCATGGAGGAGCACCTCGCCCCCGCGACCAAGTAATCCCCCCTTCCTGCCATCGTTCAGCTTATTTATTTCCCCGATTGGGCGCGTGACTTATGCTCTGCTGCAGGTTCTAGATGCACAAGATTCAGATGGCTGAGGCGAGGCGGCGGGCGGTGTACGAGGCGGAGGGGCTGCTGCTGGCGTGCCGGAAGTGGCTGACGGACCTGGAGCAGTCCATGTGCGTGGAGGGGAATAGGATGGAGGCCTTCACGTAAGATCTGGACAACCTCGAGAGGGCCAGGTCGGTTGTGTCTCCCCAATTGTGTTTTTCTCCTTGATGATTAGAATTCGTTTTTGATGCTATCGATCTGATGTGGGGTAGTTTTTACAAAGAGAAATTCACGAGGCTAGCTAACATAGTGAGTAGAAAGATCCTTGGAATCATTTTTTTTAAGTTGGGACGATTGAGTGGCAATTATGAAATCATCCCCAAGTATATTGAGTACTGAATTGCTCGTTTCTAACTAGCTAGGCACTATGGGAGATAAAGTTTTCGCCCAAGACAGAGATTACATGATATATTGAGCTTCTCCTGCTACCCTTTCAACTATACAGGAAAACTCTTGTTATATCATCTTAGTGATCTCCTAATGTTGCCTGTTGGTCCTATCCCTCTAACTTAAGGCCTCCATTAGCAAAACATTCTATTGCACGCCTGTCCAGAAACTGACTCGCTTCATGGTTATTTAGTTGGCAAATATGTTTTGTCATATGTTAGGAAATTTCTTCCATGGTTATTTGAGCTGCTTATCTTTGCGAGAGCTAGTTCAACATTGTTCTCTTAGCTCATGCATTCAGCATAAAACGGCTGCTTCTGCTGCTTCTTTAGCTGATATAGGAAACATCTAATTGTCTCATATGAATGCTCTGCTATTAGAACTTGGAACAGTCAATTAAATTTAGAAACACCTTCGTTATTACGTATTGAATCAGGGTAAAATACCCCTGTTTATACTCATCAAGGGAGTCATTCAAACAATGCATGAAGCAATTGTATGTCATATGGAGAATGGAAGGATTCAGGTATGTTGTGTTTGTGCATCAACGCGGAAGAAAATAACGGCTTCTGACTGCAGATTTACATTATAAATAGTGGATAGAACTTCAAGAAACATGTTCTCTCAGTTCAATACAATCATTTCTGTCAAGTAGGATGCAATCCAGACCTTTTCCCCAATTCTTGTGCATTTAGCACTATGGTGAATATGTTGTTTAATGGCATTTACTACAGTGCTTGTCTGATAAAGGACACAAATACAGGCCCTGTGAAGCAACTCGTTAGGTTTTTAGGATCATGGATAGTGCTTATGGAATCAATTGGGCAGGAAGGGGGATTACTTGGCAGGAAGGCGGGATTACTTGATTTTTATATACTATACTTCTGTACTATAATTATGTATGCTTCTGTACTATACTTATGTACTACACAAATACTATACTTCTGTACTAAACTTTAATAGTAGCCACCACTTGTGTGTGTACTATACTTTTGTATGCTGCTGGCAAGTCTGTGGATATGCAGTCCAGATTTTTTGTATGCTGTCCAGATTTTGCTGGAGTAATTTGGATAGGAAGCTGTTGATTTTTTGTGTGTATGATACTGTGTATAATGGCCAGATTCTATTGTGTATGTTGTCCAGATTTTTTTGGTCTTTCTTCAAAATGCCGATGATTAGAACGTGATTTCTTACATCTTGTTGCACCCATATATATGCATGATTCTATCTTGTGAACAACTAGCTATTGCTTTCCACTGACATAACTAATATCATATTTCTTGTGTGTAGGAGATGGCGAAGAAGTGCTATGTCGTGTACATCGGTCGGGTTCCAGGTGTGTACGAGGAGTGGAAAGACTGCCAGAAGCAAGTGAACAACTTCTCGGGCAACAACTACCACGGCTACGAGAGTAGAGAGGTGGCGGAACATAAGTGGAGGAGGCACAGAAGGAAGAAGTGGAGGAACTTCCTTGTGATAACCACCTTGTTGCTCTTCATGGTAGGTTATGTACTCTACTTTATCTAGCTAGAGCTCCATCATCGGAGTTGTAATGTGATTGTGAACTTGTACTCGGAGGTGTGAACTTGTGGCACAAACACTTGGTGTTGTGTGAAAATTTGGCACTTGTTGATTCTACTTGATGTATGAACTCGTATGTCGTGATTGATGTGTAATGTATTGTATTCATGTTGGTTCTATTATGCTTTTGCTTTGGCAAATTGCAAGTTTCTGAAAAATTCTGTGATATTTATACTGTATTTTGGACTGTATTGTATATTTGAATATCTGTATACATTTATTTATAGTGATCTGTAGAACTTGAATTTCGAAAATATTATAGGAGGCGCATATAGTATAAATATACGAGGAGCATTCTGAAACATATGCGAGGCGCATATGATATGCGCCTCCTATACTTCACATATGCGAGGCGCATATTGATATGCTCCTCGCATATGTGAAGTATAGGAGGCGCATATCATATGTGCCTCGCATAAAAAATAGGCGAGGCTCAAAGCTAGAGGCGCATATGATATGCACCTCGCATATGCTTTTAGGTGCGCCTCGCCTAAGGTTTTCTCTAGTAGTGATAGCTTTGTAGAACTTTGTGAGATGCAAAAGTATAAGGATATAGATGGATATATTATTAAGATCAAGCTGTTTCCTTTCTCCTTGAGAGGAAAAGCTAAAGAATGGTTGCTATCTTTGCCTAAAATAGTATTGATTATTGGACTAAGTGCAAAGATGCTTTCATTGGAAAGTACTATCCTCCTGCTAAGATTGTATCTATGAGAAGTGACATTATGAAATTTAAACAACTTGATAGTGAATATGTTGCTCCAGCTTGGGAAAGAATGAAATCTTTGGTTAAGAATTGCCCCACTCATGCACTCACTGCTTGGATGATTATCCAGACTTTTTATGCAGGTTTGAACTTCTCCTCAAGAAATCTGCTGGATTTCGCTACTGGAGGTACCTTCATGGGCCTCACTTTGGGTGCTGCAACAAGGTTCATTGATAATATGATGGTTAACTACTCTGAATGGCATGTTGAGAGAGCTCCACACGGTAAGAAGGTAAATTCTGTTGAGGAAACCTCCTCTTTGAGTGAAAAGATTGATGTTATTATGGCTATGCTTGTTAATGAGAAAGCTCCTCTAGATCCTAATAGTGTTCACTTAGCCTCTTTGCTTGCTCAAGAAGAGCAGGTTGATGTGAAATTCATTAGAAAAAATAATTTCAACAACAATGCTAGAAGTGCCCCTTCCAAACTTGAACTCATGCTCAAGGACTTTATTAGTAAACAAACCACTTTCAATAAGGCTATAGAGGGAAATCTTTTAAATGTTGAGAAAAATATATCCTCTTTGTTTGAAGCTCAAACTTCCTTGGTTAATAAAATGGCTGCTAAACCTGAAACTATGGAAAATACCTTTGCTACTGCTCATGCCATACAAGTTACTATTGATGAAAATGTCAGGCTGTTAGCTCAACTTCATGCTAAGTGGGAAAGGGAAGCTGAAATTGATAGAAACAATAGTGGTGTGCATCATCACCACTAAACCACAAGTAGTTCATATTCCTACTCCTACTATGCCTACTACTAGTGATGCTAAGTTTGATTTTTATGTTGATGGTTGCAATATTTCTGAAGTGATTATGTTCCTACAAAAGCTTGCTAAAAGTCCTGATGCTAGTGATATGCATGTTGCTTTCACCAAACACATTACAGATGCTCTTGTTAAGATTAAGGAAGAGAAGCTAAAACATAAAGCTTCTATTCCTAGGAAAGTAGAAGATAGTTGGGAACCCATTATTAATATGCAAGTGAATGACTTTGATCTCAAAGCTTCATGTGATCTTTGTTCTAGTGTCTCTATTATGCCTAGGAAGATTTATGAAATGCTTGATTTGCCACTGTTGGAAGATTGTTATTTGGATGTCCCACTCAATGATAATGCTAAGAAGAAACTCATGGGGAGTATTAGTTATGTTCTCATTATGGTTAACAATGCTTATGTCCATGTTGATTTCTATGTTTTGGATGTTGAATACAATGCTTCTTGTCCTATTACTTTGGGAAGACCTTTTCTTAGAACAGTTGGTGCCATTATTGATATGAAAGAAGGCACCATCAAACATCATTTTCCATTCAAGAAAGGAATTGAACACTTCCCTATGAGGAGATAGAAGTTGCTTTTTGCTCCTCCTTTGAAAGCAAGGTTTGATGTTAATGCTTCTTCATTTGAAAATACTTGATTCTTCTTGCTTCTTGTGCCTAACTTAAAGGCATTACAGAAAAGTACTTGTTGGGAGATAACCCAAGAGTTTCCTTGAGTCTTGGAAGTTATTACTTCAGTAATGACCTCTACTTATCCTTTTTGTTTGCTTTTTGTGCCAAGAATGACCTCTAATGAGAGGGAAGTAAGATTTGGGGAGTTGCTGTCCCGAAACAGATTTATGTCCTCCACCAAACAAATTCGTGAGGAGTCTCTGTAACTCGGATTGAGCTGAAAATTTATGAACCCCCAGTATGTTATCTAACTTTCGTTAGTTCAACACTGATTTATTTTAGCAACAGAAGATATTCGAAAAAATCGGTTTCGACCTCCTGGTCTGTTTTGACAGATTTCTGCCATTATTTGCATTTGCTTCTTATTGATTCCTTTTTGAGTTCTCTTTAGTGAATTGAGCTTTTTGAAGGAGTTACTACAGTAGCTTGTGTTTTTAGTGAAAAGTCTTGTTGTTCCAAAGCTTTTCCAGAGGTCTAATATCTTTTGAATAAGATAATGTTGTTAATGAAGATTGTGTGAAGTTTTGTATGGAAGAAAATTTCTGGTATACAGAAAGAATGATGCAATGAGATGAAGAATGGACAAAAGCTCAAGCTTGGGGATGCCACCATAGTGTCACCCCAAGTAATATCCAAGAGGTACAAGCGTCAAATCTTGGGGATGCCTTGGGCATCCCCTTCTTCATCAATAAAAAGCTCAGGTCTGTCTAGAAACTTCATTTTTATTGTTTCATGCCAAGTTGTGTTGTTCTTGGAGCGTCTTAGTTTTCGTTTGCTTTGCTTATATTGTTTAGTTTGATTGAATAAAGTAGTTTGGACCCCCGTTCTCGCTGTGTTGTTTGCAAATAAGTTGCTTGGTGTTGGAAAGGAGTAGTAAGTTCTTGCTTGAAGTGCAAGAGGAGCTTGCATTGACTATGACTTAGACTTTAGCATGACATGCCAGGTGTTGTTTTGACCTTGTGCTTAGTGATTATTGCTTTAGCATGTCTTGTTCCAATCAATTGGGATTTCTTAGTGTGCCTTGAAGAAATTATGCATTTTTTTAGCATGCAAAAAGCACAGTATTGTGGTATTCTCCTTTGATGCCTTGTTTGGGTTGACTTGGCACATGCTCACACCATGTTATGACTCTCACAAGTCATCGTTAGCCTCTATGATCATTTAGTCCTTGACTTGTAGTACCACTATTTGCTTTGATTAGTAATGCTTTGTTGCACTGCATGATTATGGCCATTATTGCTCTCTTAGTTGGTTGCTCCCAGTCCTTTGCTAGCCTCCATTTGTATGGGTAAGCTATACTCATGCTTCCAACTCCCAAGAAACCAATTTTTTCCAAAGTGTCCTCTATAAACTCCTATGCATGGTGTGTTACACCATTCCAAGTATATTCTTGTTTTCAGCTATCTTCCAATTAAAAACTATTTTGTTATGTGAAAACTTAGTGATTAAAGCCCTCACAAAATTGATGGCACACTTTATATTCCTTGCCCCTAATAAACACGAACCATTGTGTCTTCTATGTTGTATATGACTGCACTTATACGTTGGAATTAGAAGAACCTTGTTGTCACGGGGAACGTTTTTAACATTGCACTTGTACTTTGTACTAAGTTGATATCATGCTCTTTTGTCTATGGATGTCACCGGTGTGAAATAAAGAGGGAACTTGTAAGTCCATGGAGTTTGTATCCTATGTTAGAGAAACGCCAGAGCCGCTAGCCTAAGCCATGCCTAATCATGGTGGAAACTTGAAGCATCACCATAGTGACATCTATGAAGCATTCTTCTTATAAAAAAATAGACACATTGAGAAAATAGCAAAGAGAGAAAAAAGCACCATATTCCCATGGTAATAAGAAGATTGCTGAGATGCTCATTGTCTGCTTGCCTTGTCATTTTGGTTATAGCATAGCTCATGTACCATGTGCAAGGGGTACCATGTTGGCGGTTCTCGATGATATGCAAATACTTACAATTACAAGAACTTACAGATGACTAAAGTTGACTAGCATGAGGTGTGGCCCTTGTATTCAAGGGACTTGAGATTGCCAACTTATACTTTGTCAAGCATATACTCCATCTTTGTTCACTTTCACCTTAATCACTTCAAGATGCTTATGATAGGGGCAATGAGCGAGGGCTGAAAGCTAACAAGTACCATAATTTTTGGAAGCTCTTTTTGAAACTTGAAATCCCTGTTTACTTTATAAAAGGTCTTTCTTCCACCACTATTGATTCTGCACCTTCTACCTTTAGGAACCATTAAGAGAGCATAGTTGTCATTTTGCGTGCAGTGTTCTTATTGATTGATGTATATTGTGATATTACTTGTTCTTGTGATACTTGTTTCTAGTCACCCTTGTGAACTTTGAAGGTGTCCTATGCATCTATTTGCTACTCTATGAGGGACAAGCTGATTGCCACTATGCTATGTTTTCTGTATGTAAAACAAACAAACGTTTTTCAATGCATGTTATTCATGATCTTTGTTTGTAGCTTGTCATGTTGCATGCATAGTTACTATTTCCTATTATTAGAACTCCATATTTCATGCACATGTTTAGAGTTCTTTGATCCCAGCTCTCAATGCTTGCAAATGGTTAGATCTTCATTGTGAAGGTGCATGTCACCTAAAAAATTATTATTTTATCACTTACCTACTCGAGGACGAGCAGGAGTTAAGCTTGGGGATGCTTGATATGTCGGAAACGTATCTATAATTTTTGATGCTCCATGCTTGTTTAGTATCTACTTCGATTTGCTTTGTCTACACTTTGAGGTGCTTTTTACATGTTTTCTGGTACTAACCTATTAACAAGTTGCCATAGTTCCAGTTGCCTGTTTTCTGCTGTTTTTGGTGCCAGAAAAGTCAGTAAAGAAATATTCTTAGAATTGGACGGAACAAACGTCAAAGTCAATTACTTTCTGTGGGGGACAAGAAGTCCAGAGGGGAGCCGGAGAGGCGGGCCAGGGTGCCCAGACCCCCCTAGGCGCGGGTGGGGCCTGCCCCGCGCCTAGGCAGGGTGTGGGGCCCCTGGCCACCGCCTCTGCCTCCCCCTTTGCCTATAAGAAGCCCCCGATGCAGAAACCCTAAGTACCCGATCAAATATCCATGAAACCCTGCCGGAGGGGAGATCTGAAGTTCTTCCCGGCACCCTGCCGGAGGGGAGATCATCCCGGAGGCCTTCTCTCCGGTATGATGCGTGAGTAGTTCCACCTTGGACTATGGATCCATGTAGTAGCTAGATGGTTGTATCTCCTCCTTTGTGCTTTCATGTATTGATCTTGTGAGCTCCGTTCATGATCAAGATCTAATCTATTTGTAATCATGCATGTTGTGTTTGCGGGGATCCGATGGATATTGAGATTGTTATGTTGGTTTGATTAATGGTTTTGTCTTTATGATTCTATCATGTATGTGTTGTTTGTGATCTTGCATGCTCTCCGTTGTTAGTAGCTATCTTGGCCGAGTAGTTGCTAGTGACTCCAAGAGGGGGTATTTATGCTCGATAGTGGGTTCATGCCTCTAGTTTCCAAGGGAAGTGACAATAATCTCTTCGGTTGTAGATGTGTTGTTGTTACTAGGGAGAAAACAACGGTCCCTTGTTCATGGAACATGTGGACTGTTTACCGTACACACTTTTCTTAAAGCAGCTGTCTGTTGCTTGCAACTTAATATTGGAGGGGGTTTGGATGATAACCTGAAGGTGGACTACTAGTCATAGATGCAGTTGGATGGCGGTCTATGTATCTTGTTGTATTGCCCAATCGAATCTCATAGGATCTTTCTGACTAGTAATTTCATTGTTATGCCTTGCTCAGTTCCTGTCAATTGCCCTGCCGTAATTTGTTTACCCTTCATGCCATGTTGTTTATCTAACGAGAGAATCTCTAGTGAACTATGAACCCCGGTCCAATCTTTACCATTGATACATCTTCCACTGTTACTTGTTTACTTGCTGCAAACGACCATTACCTTCCACACCATACGTTTAATCCTTTGTTACAGCAAACTGATAAGTTTGACAACCTCACTGGTTCATTAGGGAAAAGTCTTGAGTTTGTGTTGTGCAGGTCTCCGCGTTGCTTGCAACACCTGTGTGACGTTTCCTTCCTCCTTCTGGTTCGATAACCTCGGTCTCTACTAAGGGAAGACTTGCTGCTGTGCTCATCACACCTTTCTCTTGGGGTTTCCAACGAAGTGCTCCACATCAAGCACCATCAAGGTGCATGCATCATAACTTCATGATGGTGCAGGGGACGGCTCGGAAATTGCATACCAACAAGACTCTGTCGGTCCACCTAAATATGGACATCACCAAGGATTTCGACACTGTGGATTGGGCTTTCCTTCTTGAAGTCTTGATAAAGGTGGGCTTCGGAGAGCGCCTGCTCTCGTGCATATGTGCACTCTTGTCTACGGCCACCACGCGCATCTTCATAAACGGTTGCCCAGGTTCTAAGGTGACGCACCAGATGGGCCTTCGGCAAGGAGACCCCCTCTCCCCGCAGCTCTTCATCCTAATCGTGGAGGTTTTACACCTGATGGTCTTCAAGGTAGAAGGCCTGGGCCTCCTCACTAGGCTCGCGGCAACGGGCCTCCAGCACCGCACATTAATCTACGCGGATGATGTGGTCACCTTTCTCAGACCGTCAGTTTTGGATTTACGGGTGATCTCGGGGATCATTGAGGACTTTGGTACTGCTTCGGGTCTAAGAACAAATTTCGACAAATGCTCGATCAACTTGATCAGGTGATCGGACGTGTACAGGTACCTGGCCTCCCGGGAACTGGGGTGCCGTATCACGCCCTTCCCGCTTCGCTATCTGGGGCTGCCGCGATCCTTGCGGAAACCATCCGCAGCACAACTCCAGTCAATTGTGGATCAGGTGGCCGCAAAGCTGCCATCGTGGAAAGCCTCGATGCTCAACAGAGGAGGGAGGCTCAATCTCATCAAGACCACGCTCTCGTCCATCCCGGTCTTCGCCATGATGTCTCTGGACATTCCGATTGAGACCATCATCGCGATCGAGAAGATCATTCGTGGATTTTTCTAGAAGGGGAGAAAGGATGTACATGGTGGTCACTGCCTTGTGGATTGGGACAGAGTGTGTATGCCCAAAGAGCTTGGGGGACTTGGCATCCCCAACCTGCGCCTTCTGAACGTCGCTCTAAGGGCTAGATGGCTATGGCTAAAACTGGTGGATTTTCGAGTACCAGTGCTTGCTGAGAAGATTTTTGATGTGGCCACAACCTCGGTACTCGGAGATGGCATCGACACCTTCTTCTGGACAGGCAAGTGGTTACCATGTGGAAGGCTAAAAGACGCTGCACCGCACCGTTTCGCGATGGTACCGACAAGCACGATCGCAACCCGCAGAGTTCGCGAGGGCCTTGCAGGTGCCTGTCTTCATGATGTCTCGCCCGACCTTAGGGCGGCGGCCATCCGAGAGCTTCCTGAAGTCGCTGATCGCCTGGAGGAGGTTACCCTGACAGAGGGGACACAGGATGTCCTCAAATGGACCCGGGATCCATCGGGATGTTACTCTGCGAAGTCTGGCTACCGGGCCCTTTTCGCCGGCCGGACCTCGATGGCAGGGGCTCTGCAGATCTGGCGCTATCGAGCACCCACTAGCTGCAAAGTTGCTCTTTGGATGGCCGTGAGGAATAGATGCTGGACCACGGATAAGCTGAGCCGACGCGTACTGCCTCTGCGACCAGTGTGGAGAGTCCATCGACCATCTGCTCATGGAACGTGTCCTAGCTCGAGAGGTGTGAAGCTCTTGCCTTGGTTGGTGGGGCAAGAGGCAATGGTTGCCGGATCACGATTCTAAACTAGTACCTAGCAATATCAGTTGATGTAGTAGTTTGTGCGGTTGTATAGCAGCACAAATGTATTGAGTTCGAATCTCTCCCTTCCAAGATTATTAACTATTTTATTTCTACCTCTAGTAGAGGTGGGCCTACCTGTCAGCCATACCATGGACACAAATGCTAAAAAAATACATTTAAAAAAACACACAGGACTTATTTAAAAAAATTACGACGTTATAGGTAGCCGAATTTAGTCAAACTTGCTGAAATTCGACTAAATTAGACTAAAATGCTCTCGAAATGCAAGTTATGCGACTAGTGTTGCTTACTTTGTAAAATGTGAGACTAAAACACTCGCACGGTGCAAAATATAAGACTAAAAATATATATACCTGTTTTTATTTAGATATAAAAAAGCTTCCATTCGACATTAATTAAATTAATAATGCCCTTAATAATGAACCAGAGTACAAGCATGTCCACCACGAACGCGTACGCGCCAGGGAGCTCCTTCACGTCGGCGGGGGTGGCCGCCTCCTTATGGTCATCAGAACACAGGGACGCATCAGAGCATCCCGACTTGTTAGGTGCTTCTAGGACGAAATTAGAACTAAAATATGGTCAGATGAAACTCGTTTTTGGCTTGAGAACGTCGAGTTTTTCACTCCCGTTTTCAGACTGAGTTTTTAGGATGGCCTTTTCCATTCAAATTTGACCAGACTGAGTTTTTAGGACGGCCTTTTCCATCCAAATTTGACTCAAATTCGTTTAGATTTTGCCATAGTTCGTCATAATATGAATACAGAGCACAGTTCAGCCTAGTTCGGCATAAAACTGACCATAGTTGGGCATAAATTTAAACATAGCTCGGCGTAAGTTTAAACATAGTTCGGCGTACAGTGAAAATACAACATATTTCGGCCTAGTTCGGTCAGTTCATGCTCGGCATCTACGTGTTGCCCCTGCGTATCCATATGTGCTCAACCAGATTATCCTGCAGCGGTTGATGCACTGCCAGATCTCGGATCTTCTGGCGCATGGCGATGAAGGCAGCCTAGGTTAGAGGCACCTGATGATGAGGCTCGTCAATAGGTCCATGTCTGTAGTATGGCTCGTTCTGCTCGATCAAACTCACTGCGTCCTTCCTCTCATCCTCAATAATCATGTTGTGCAAGATCACACAACAGTTCATCACTTCCCACGTCTGATCTTTCGACCAGGTCATAGCAGGGAACCGGACAACTGCAAACCTCTGTTGGAGCACACCAAATTCCCTCTCCACGTCCTTCCTATAAGCTTTATGTTCCTTGGCAAAGTGAGAATTCTTGGGGAGCATTGGGCTTGAGATAGTCTTCACAAATATTGGTCATCTTGCATAGATGTCATCTGCTAGATAGTATCCCTTGTTGTAGTGGTGCCCGTTGATCTCAAAGTCCACATGGAGAGCATTGACCCTCAACAAGCTTGGCAAAGACATTTAAGGAGTTGAGGACGTTGATATCGTTGTTCGATCCTGCCAATGTCAAAGGAGTGCCAGATCCAAAGATCATGTGTAGCAACTGCCTCGAGTATCACAGTGCAACCTCCTTTCTGGCCTTTGTACATTTCCTGCCATGTAAATGGACAGATCTTCCACTGCGAATGCATACAGTCTATGCTTCCAAGCATCTCAGGAAATCCCCCACTTTCATTGACTGCGAGGATCCAAGCAGTGTCTTCAGCAGTGGGTGTTCTCGAGTATTGTTTCCCAAACACTGCAATCACTGTCCTGCAGAACCTGTACAAGCAATCGATGGCAGTGGACTCGGCCATGCAAAGATAGTCATCGACATTGTCACTCGGCACTCTATATGCAAGCAACCTTATCGCCACCGTGCACTTCTGTAGTGAGAAAAACCTAACCATGCTGGTGCAGTCCTTCTTGCACACGAAATAGGGGTCGAATTCACGGATGACATGCACGATCTTGAGGAAGAGCTTCCGGCTCATTCTGAAACGGTGCCGAAACACCACCTCTTCATGAAGCGGCTCGTCGGCGAAGTAGTCGGCGTACAACATGAGTATCCCTCTATCCTTTGCCTTGTCTTGCACTTCTGGCGACCCTTCGCCGAACCTCCATGCTTTGGCTTCGCCATCTGTAGGTATAGCTGGGCGAGGGAGGTGAGGATATGGATGTGCTCTTCATCTTCGACGACAGCGGCGTTCTCCTCCTCCAGCAACACGGCGAGCATATCCTCGTCGTCGGAGTCCATGGCCGAAATGGCAAAAGGCCGAACACTTGGCAAGCGAGGTGGTTGGAGCTTTCAGCAAAGCCGAGCTATGGCGAAGTTGGGCTGCGAAAGCGGCGGCGGAAGGGGAGGCGACTACGGCGAGCCTATCTAGAGCCGTGGGTATGTCTCGGCGTGGAGGAGCTCCGCCGGCGAAGTCACGGCGACAGAGGCAGCTGGGGAGCTCTTCGCCGCAGTTTGGGCAAGTGGACATGCGGGGAAATTGGACTATCTCGCCGACAGAGCTATCCCATTCCCGTTTTCGCTTCGTCCAGCATTTTCAGGGCGTTCCCGGGATGCTGGAAATGTCCTGAGAAGTCTGGACAAAAGTTTGCCTAAATCCGGACAAAACCGGAGTCCTGGAAACGCGATTATGCCAATTTTTGGCATCCAAACCTAAATTTCGCCTTGAGATCGGTGTCCTTGGAAGCCGAGTGGAGATGCTCTCACGCACGGAACAAACTCTCTCATCTATTCTTGATTTCATCTCCGGTCTCGCACTTCTTGCCGAGAAGCAGCCTTGCTCTGTGCTGTTCTTGATGCCAATCAATTTGACCCTCCGATCTCTTCCTTGCGCGTAACAGTAGCTCTTCTTCAGCTAATGAGGAACGGATCATCTGAAGTTTTGGGAAGGTATACTGCACCGGCATATATACAAGGAACAAATCATCAGATGGTTCGGCATGAAGGACCGGATCATAATTCGCTAGAAAATGATAATGTTCCCCCATGGATCGAACGAAACGATTCCGTGGGTCATCTCTCGCGCTGTATCCATGTAGCCCCACCCGGTCTTATATTTTTTAGTTCCTTCTCTCCCGTACGAGCCTACGTCTCTGCGTGTGATGCCCGCCGGTAGCTCGCTCCACCTACACCGCCCACCGCCCTGTAGCTCTCGCCGCCCTCCACTCTGCCGCTCTCGCCTCCGGCCGCCCTGCAGCTCTCACGCGCTGCTGCCCTACATCGCCCGCCGCCCTGCAGTCCCCCCGCACTTCCCTAGTGGCTCCCTGCCAAGTCGAGGACGACGGTGTCTTCGTACAGACGGCCATCCGTCCTCCTCCGCTAGCACCGGGTTGGGCACCGACAAGATTCTGGCGGCCATGGCCCGTTCCTCACCGGTGCTCCGCCTGCCGGACCAAGCCATCGGCCTCGCGTCTTCGAGTTCCGCCATGGCCACAAATCATGCAAGCCATGATTCCGTCATTGCTCCTACCTACACACAAGGTAGGTGCTGCCATGAACCTCCCGTCGCCGCTGCAAGGTGCTACTTTTGCTATATACGGCGGGTTCTATTGCTACATGCGGCGAGAGGGGTTGCTACCTATGGCGAGTAGCTTAGTGATGACTGCAACACAGATCGTTTGTATCTAATTCCTAAATAAAGATATCGATCTCATAAGGAGCAGTAGGCGGCGAAAGACTAAAATGTTTTTAACTAAAACTTAACGAACTACTCGAGGAACAATTCTAAGATGCAAGACTTGTAGAATTGTTTTTTGATTTTTGGTTGAGTGAAACAATAAAGCAACGTAAAGTAAAAATTAATGCGGAAAGTAGTAATCGCGTATGTAAAAAAGATTGAAACTGCGATAGGGAAAGCGTTCTCAAGGAGTGGTGGATACTCCGCTAGCAATTTAGACCAAGTGATCAAGATTATTATAGCGAATATTCTCATGATATGAATGTATGTGGAAGGAGCTCCATATATGGATGATAAGGTAGCAACCACTGCTCACATCATTCTTCATAACCACAGCTGATAGATAAACGACATCAATCGTATTATCCTATTATTAAGGGATTTCTCCCGCGGCATGGACATGGCCTAATGAGTTCTCCTTGATTCCCCAAGTTAGTACGTAAAGGATGACAACGACTTTATAGTCACAGTAAGTGCTACCATCTGTCGTGAGAATGGCCACGGCAGATGCTGCAATCGGCATCGAGTAGTAGAACGAAGGGCAAGGGAGGCCAGCCATCTGCGGTGCAAGATGAGGGAAGAGACACAAGGATTTACCCAGGTTTGTCCCCCCCGGAGGGTAAAGACCTACTCCTGCTAGATTGTATTATGGAGAGAGTACAAGGGCGAGCTCGACGGCTAGGCGGCAAGTCGCTGGGGTGTATGATGGAACGTCCTCTATGAGTACCCTAGGGAGGTTTATATAGGCTCACCTCGCTAGGGTTTACAGATCTACAACCGAATTAGTTAAGGATTCAGAGGGTTCTTGACCTAGTCCAACTGGGCCTAGCTACGCTTCTGGGCCTCCATCTTCCAGTCGCCTGGGTCCTTGCCAAGTCTCGATCCAGTCGCCGTCGTGCAGGCCCACTCGCTAGCAGCTTGGGCCAATAGGAAACGTCCTGCTGGGTATACCCCGGCCGGCATATCCCCATCAGTAATCCCCGAGGCCGTCGTTGATTCGTCGCAGGTGTTCGTTGGCAGTCGGAGTATGCGAGTCCAATTCAGACGCCCAGTCGAATCGGCGGTGGACTCCCTAAATAAAAGAAAGAACTAATCATTTTAGTCGCAATAACGGCGATCAGTCGAATCGCAGCTTGACGAATGGGTCGGCGAGTAATCGAGTCACTGTTATGGTGATCAGGTCGGCGAATCGTCAAGTCGCTGAAGACAGCGAGTCGAGTAGATGAAGTTGGACCGTCAGCGCTGGTCAAACTAGCCGTTGGGTAATCCAACGGTAATATCGGCGTAATTACCGCGCGGTAACGGCTCCCCGAAGATGGCGGGTAGCAACCGCTATATAAGGAGAGTGACGGGTGAGGGAGAGACATTGCCCACACTTCCTCTGATCTCGCGCACTCCCAATCCTCCATTCCGCGCAGCGACCAGAGCGATCCAGAGCGACTCATAGCCCTAGATCATCCAATTGATGGCGCCTCCGGCGGAGCCATGGGGCAGATCCAAGTGCACGAAAGTGCTGTTGAAATCGTTCGAGGAGGCAGGGATCCTTCGCGCCTGGAGATGCCGCATCCCCGCGGCCGGAGAGGTGACTCCAGATCCACGTGAGGGGGATTTCATTTGCTTCACCAGCCATCTGGAGCGGGGGCTCGGATTCCCCACTTCCCTCTTCTTCCGCCGCTTCTGCGCTTACTACGGCATCCAGCCGTCGAACCTAGGATCACACAGCATCGAGCAACTCGCCATCTTCATGGCGTTTTGCGAGTGCTACCTAGGTTGCTGGCCGTATTTCCCCCTATGGCAAGATCCATTCCATAGGAGGATCGGCCGTGAAGAGGCAGGCGACCCGATGCTGGCCGCGGGTGGCCTGACCTTTCAGCTGAAGTCAAAGGCGTCTTTCTTTGATCTGATGCTGCCGAAGAAGGCGGCAAACGAATGGAAGAAGAATTGGTTCTACGTGATCGAGTAGCCACCAGCCAACGAGGTAGAGCTTCCGATGTATTCCGCCGACCGGCCCGAGCCGCATCGGCTTCAGGTCACCAAGCTCCCATTGGACCAGCGGATGGTCGTCGACGAGATGTTGCAGACGATATGCAACTTGAAGAAGAAGGGCCTTCAAACCAACAATTTGTACAATTGCTGGTACGGGCGGCGGCTAGTGCCTCTGGCCAGTCGCACCCACTACATGTACGAGTATATGGGTAAGGATGACCCGACGAAGTCCTATCAAGCCGAGTGGAGGCTCCAGGACTACACCCTGGCCTTGAAGAAGATCACCGAGGCGGAGTATCTTGACGCGAAGGCCGGTGCGGCCCTTACACCACGAAACGCCAAGCTCCAACGGTGAGTCCTTCATTTCCTGTGTACTCGCAGTCGCAGTCGTGCTAATTTCATTTTGTTGTTGCAGTTGTTCCAAGTGGTGGAAGGTTGGCTTCCACCCGCAGATGACGAGAACTCAAGATCGTCCGCTGAGGATGAGAGCGAGTCTTCGCCCGACAAGGGCGACGTCAGAAGTGAAGGGGGCGGTGATGACGATGATGACAACGGTGGCGACAAGGCCGTGGAAGTCGCCGCACCCACGGTCTGCAAGACCCGCGGGCAGCATCAACGCGAGCTCGAGGCAAGCAAGAGCCTCGAGGCTCATGACGACGATGATGATGAGCTCCCCGATCACACCTCAAAACGCGAAGCTATGCCATCGAAGAAGAAACCCCCGCCACCAAAGAAGAAGAAGAAGCTGACTAAGCCGGTATCACCACCTCGGTCCGCGAGTAGCTCTGATGCTATCAGCACAGCCGAGGAAGCTAGGGCTAACGTACCGGTGTCTGCGAGAGCGGCGGTCAGCGCGGCCGTTGTGGAAGGCGAGATGCCGCTGGCGTCACTGCCGCCGCCTTTCGCCCCAGTCACCGGACTCGCGACTGCTCCAGCCATGGGGACCTCGCCACCGTGGGGAGCTCCCGCGACGATCGCCGCTGATCCTCCTGCCGCGGCCTCGAACTCGAACAAGTCGTCGGTATCTTGGGCGCAGAGTGTGTTCGAGACGGGCCTCGGTCAGAAATTGGGGCTGGAATTGGAGAAGCCGGCAGTATTCGTACTGGCCTGCGTTTTATCCCAGTCGCCAAGTGAGTATTTCGTTGGCCCACTCAATTAATGTCTGACTAGCGAGTTTGCTAACAACATTGTTCTGCAAGACTGGGGTGAAGAAAATAGGTCACCCTTCGGTGGCCAAGGTCCCATTGGGTGACGTGGAGGCACTAGTCGACCCTTCGAAGAAGAGGAAGGGCGACGAGGTCGAGGCGCCTGTTGAAGGCACAAAGAAGGTAAAGGGCGACGAGGTCGTCACGATTTCGGACGAGCCGGCGGTCGCTCCTAGCGAATCTCCGATTGGAGTGGATGCAGCCTCGAAGGCCGTGGTGGACACAGATTTGCAGCGGGCAGAGCCTGTGGCCTCGGTCGGGGCAACAGGCCCACCCTCAAGTGGTGCGGGAGCCGCGGTGGCGATGTTCCCTCGCTTTGTGGCTAGGGCCTCCGTGGCGAGTGCATCGGTTCCATCGAGCCTGTTGACTGAGGTTGTCGGCACGGAGGTCGAGCGACGTTGCGGGCATACTCCGTTCGTGCTTGCATAGGTGGATGCAATGGAGCTTCACGGTATGCTCGGTGCCGCCATCTAGGTATGTCCAGTCCCCGAGGATCGGGCCACTAAATTTCAGTGGTCGGATTCTTATTGTTTTTGGAGTCCAGTCCCCGAGTGTCGAGTCATTGAATTTCAATGGCTTGGCACTTAGGATTTTTTCGCTGTCCAGTCCCCAAGTAGCTAGTCGCTGAATTTCAGCGGCTAGGCACTTAGGATTTTTTCGCTGTCCAGTCCCTGAGTGGCTAGTCGCTGAATTTCAGCGGCTAGGCACTTAGGATTTTTTCGCTGTATAGTCCCCGAGTGGCTAGTCGCTGAATTTCAGCGGCTAGGCACTTAGGAATTTTGTTGATGACTCTTCCATGTTTGCGTAGGGTCTGGAGTGCGAATCGGCGGAGCGACTTGCCGCGAGGCACCGTCTGGAGAGGGAGCTCCTCGTTGTCAGGGAAACGAACGAGCAGCTTCGAGCGACTGCAGGTGAGTGGCTGTCGTGCTTGATGTTGGTCATGAACCTTGTTCTTCTCGTATTCATAGTTTTGTTGATGCAGATGATAACGCGACCGCGATGGAGAATGCTCGTCAGGGCCTGGTCCCAGCGAGTGAACTGACGGCTACGCAATCGTCCTTGAGCGCCGCGGAGAAGCGAATCGCCGACCTGTAGCGGGAGCTCAAGGAGGCGAAGGAGGAAGCGACCTCAGCGGATGGGAAGGCCAAGGCAGCCATTTCTTCTTCTACCGAGGAGCGGAAGATGTCAGATGCACTCGTCGCCGGGCTGCAGGATGATTTCTCCGGTCTTCAAGATTTCATCATGGAGCGCTATCACCCGTTGATTGGTGAGTTTTCTTTGGTGAGTCCCCGAGCGTGCGGGTTGCATTATTTTGCTAGAGCCGTCCTTACTGTCTGCTTGTATGTTGCAGGCATGATTACTGATAATGCCGAAGAGGCGCGGTCGTATGACGCACGGCAATGCGTCACCACTCTGGTTGATTCTGCCGCGCTGTCAGCGACCTGTATCCGGGCGTATCTGCAGGAAATCTAGCACACGGAGGTGATCCCCAGCGACCTCGGCGAAGTCTAGCGCTACTTGGAGAAGGCCCCGGCTATGGTCGAATTCATGACGCGGTCGGCCTTTCATCGTGGTGCGGCGATTGTGCTAAGCCTTGGGCTCGCGCACTTCCCTGACAACTTCGATCTCGACGACGTCACGAGCGGGTATCCTTCATCGACGGGCGCAGTCGAGATCACCGAAGTGCTGAAGCTGACCGAGCGGTCTGCGGTGTACACCGACCGGGTGTGGGCGATGGGCGACCTCATTCCATACCAGGAAACGGTTGTCGTCCCGAACGACCCCGAATCGGCGCACCACGACTTCAAGGTGGAGCAGCCATTCCGAGCGACCATGGCGGTTGAACTCACGACGTACCCGTCGAACCCATGGGTTCCTTTTATCCACCGTCATAGGAGTGGTGGCGCCTCATCATCGAAGCTTGCAAAGTAGAATAGTTTGCCGATCGGCGTTAATTAGAATAGATATGTAACTGCCATTGTAAGCGAACAAATTTTGCTGCTTTGAAGGAATGCAAAGATTCTTTTGTCAATGTTTTTCGATTTGGTTGTTGGTTGTGCGAGTCCCCGAGCGCGTCCGCCCTATTATGGGGTTAACCTCGTTTTTATGTGTTGTTTGAACTGTTAGTAAGTTAAAGTCGACTCGCCATGGCTTGGAAAGCCAGTCGCATAACGACTCCAAGGGCTGCTCTGTACTTAGCCGTTTTCCCGGGCGCGAACGGGGCCGGGTGTCCGAGTCCCCGAGCGTGGTACTTGGCAGTTCGAGTCGCATGCCCGAGGTAGGTGAGGACGGGGCATGATGTTTTGGCGCGTCACTCCACCTGATCCATAGGACAGTCGCGTGGCGAGTCCAGGACGCGCTCTCATACTTGTCGTCTTCCCTCGTCGCTCATGATTGGACTGGCGTCAGTCCCCGAGCGTGGTACTTAGCCATTCGAGTCGCTGCGCCATGGATATGGAGGACTGGGTCGCTGTGGGAAACGAATGCGGTTTTTATGGCTCGGAAAGCCAGTCGGGCGAGGCGACTCCGATGGGGCTCCGGGTTAGATTTTTTCGTGGACGGTGCGAGGCCTGAAATTTTCGGTGCCCTCGTACCGCACTACTTGGCCGTGCCAGTCGCGTAACCAAGGGTTGACTTCCGTGAGTAGCATAGCGCTGTTATTATGAGTGCGAGTGGCACAAGATACGGATAGTGGACACAATTTGTGTGAATCGAGCTTCTTTAGTTCATAGCGGGTAGGAGGTATAAGTCCAGAGTTCTAGGATTAGAACTTCCGTAGGAGGTTTACATTCCATGGCCGCTTGATGTCGAGTTTTCCGTCGCCTCGGACGTCGGTGAGGTAGTAAGAATCGTTGCCCAGGACGCGCCCGATGGCGAATGGTCCCTCCCACGGGGGAGAGAGCTTGTGCATGCCTTTCTTGTCCAGGATCAGACGCAGTACCAGGTCGCCTTCTTGGAAGGTGCAGGTCCGTACTCGCCAGCAGTGGTAGCGGCGAAGTCCTTGCTAGTAAATGGCGGTGCAGGAGCGAGCTAGGTCACGTGCTTCGTCGAGCTGGTCGACTCCGTCCTGGCATGTAATCTCGTTGTCAGCCTCCATGTAGTTGACCACCCAGGGCGAGTCGTGCTCGAGGCCGATAGGCATGACGGCCTCGGCACCGTACACCATGAAGAAGGGGGTGAATCCTGTCGACCTGTTGACGGAGGTGCGCATGCCCCAAATGATGGAGGGGAGCTCTTCGTCCCAACACCCAGGAGTTCGCTCGAGTTGAACTTGAAATCGCGGCTTCATGCCGTGGAGGATGCTCTGGTTGGCGCGTTCCGCCTGGCCGTTGGACTCCGGGTGGGCGACTAAGGTGAGGTTGAGTCGTATGTTGTGCTCCTCGCAGAATTCGGCCATGGCTCCTTTGGCGAAGTTGGTGCCGTTGTCCGTCATGATTCTGTGCGGGAACCCGTAACGATAGATGAGCTCGCGTAGGAACTTTGTGTCAGTCTTACCGTCGCACTTGCGGACTGGCTTTGCCTCCACCCATTTTCTGAATTTGTCGACTGCAGAGGGTGATGGGGTTCGTATCATGGAAAACAAAATTTTCTACCGCATACAAACAAACAAGCCAAGATCTATCTACTAGATTGTAGCAACGAGTCGATAGAATAACTCACCCTCGAAGATTCCAAAGTGTTTAACGAGAGCGGATTCTCGTGGGTGATGTAGTCGTACTCTTGCCGATCTCAAGATCGTGTAGACGATCCTTCCGGCGCTGCGTTCCTGCAGCGCTCCCGTAGTCGGTCACACGTTCGGTACTCGATGAAGACCTTCCTCTCCCTTGTTCCAGCAGGCAGCGGAGGTTTTATCACTCTTCTCGTGATTCCGGTAGCACAATGGCGTGGTACCGGAAGTAGAGGGGAGATCTCGCAGGGCTTCGCCTTAAGCCGGAGCGAGTATGGTAGACAATGAGAGAGGCCTTGGCGATCTAGGGTTTAGAGGCACCAAGGAGAGAGGGATAGGCCGGCGGCTAGGGCAAGGGGAGAGCCCCAAGTCGGCGGCTAGGGCAACCCCTAGGGTGGCGGCGGCTGCAGGAGGGCCGGCGGCTAGGGCTAGGGTTTTGGTGGAGAGAGGTGTGTTTAGAGGGGCAGCCCTGCCCCTCCTTTTATAGGTGGGAGGGCTCCGGCCAGTGGAGGAGAGTCCTCCCCCAACTCGGCCTCCAAGGCCGGCGGGTGGAGGGAGAGGAACTCCTCCCCAAGTAGGTTTCTTACTCTCCCTCCACCAAGCAAACTTGTTGTTTGACTTTTCAAATTGGCGTTTGACTTTTCAAACTAGGATTTGATTTGTCCCTTTATTTTGCTCAGAGATGACACCTAGTACATGATGCAACCATTCCAACTTGTTATGACACATTCATGTACCCTTCCCCTCCGGACCTTCCGGGCCCTTCTAGAACATTCCCGATGAAAACACCGGAATCATTCTCCAACTCCGAAACAGGACTTTCCTTATATGCATCTTATTCTCCGGACCATTCCAGATCTCCTCGTGATATCCTGGATCCCATCCGAGACTCTGAACCACATTCGGTCTCTTTATTTACACATCATTCCATAACTACTCAACAATATCGAATCCTTAAGTGTGTCTCTCTACGGTTCGTGAATTATGCGGACATGATCGAGACACTTCTCCGAACAATAACCAATAGAGGAATATGGAAATTCATATGGCTCCCACATATTTCTACGATTACTTTGCGATCGAATGAACCACTTACATACGATACCAATTTCCCTTTGTCTCACGATAGTTTACTTATCCGAGGTTTTGATCGTCGGTATCTCTACATACCTAGTTCAACCTCGTTACTGATAAGTACTCTTTTCTCGTTCCCGTGACATGTGATCACTTGTGAGCCAGTCACATGCTTACAAGCCAATTGGATGACATTCCACCGAGAGGGCCCAGAGTATATCTATCCGTCATATGGATGGACAAATCCCACTCTTGATCCATGTGTCTCAACCCATACTTTTCGAACACTCAATGCCACCTTTATAACCACCCAGTTACGGTTTGATGTTTGATGTCATCAAAGAATCCTTCCGGTGATGGTGATAAGCATGATCTCATGGTCGAAGGAATTAGGTTACTATGTATCAGAAAGCATATAGCAATTGAACTATTAAAATGACTTGATCTTTATGCTACGCTTATCTACAGGAGTATGTCCATCATACCATTCTCCTAACGATATGATCTTGTTGTTAATAACATCTCAATGTTCATGATAGGGAAACCACAATCATTTATTAACCAACAAGCTACTCCCTCCGTCCCAGAGCATACGGCGTAAAAATCTCGGCGCGTCGATTAAGGAGTCGTCGTCAGGCGAGAAAATTCTGTCCACTTTCCTGTATTGCCCCCAAGTTTTGCACGCGAGGTAGCCCCTCATTAATTCTCTCTTTCCCATCCCGACTACCTTCTCTCTCCCATCTCTGGCCATGGCCAACCTGCTACTCCTCCATGACCGACCTACTGCTTCTCCCCATGGACAATCTGCAACTCCTCCATGACCGACCTACTTCTCCACCCCATGGACAGTCTGCAGCTCCTCCTCGTGTGCATAATCTGCATCTCCTCCTCGTGGCCATAATCTACATCCCAACTCGTGGCGAGTTCCAATCCGTTCCCATCGAGCGGGCCTTTCGTCAAAGACCCTCGACGCCACACTCCTCCAGGGCCGCTCGCCGGACCAGCCGCATCGTGCCATCTGGCATTGGAGTCAAGAAGGAAGGAGAGGAAAGGGGAACGAGATAAGGGGTAATTTCGGAAAAGTAGTGCTAATATGTACCCTGCGCCTTAAGCCTTGGAGAAAAGTTGAATTTTTTTTACGCCTTAACCTCTAGGACGGAGGGAGTAGTATTATAAAGAGGCATTACTAGGGACTCTAATTTAGTTTACAAATCACAAAAGTATTAATGTTTCCTTGTTACTGTTATAGCATGAATGTAAACATTTATCATAAACACAAAGATATAATAATAACTACATTTATTATTGCCTCTAGGGCATATCTCCAACAGTCTCCCACTTGCACTAGAGTCAACTAATCTAGATTACATGGTAATATACCAAACACCCATGGCAGTTTGGTGTTGGTCATGTTTTGCCCTCGGGAGAGGTTTAGTCAACGGATCCGCCACATTCAGATCTGTGTGTACTTTGCAAATCTTTATGTCACCATCTTGGACATGTTCTCGAATAGCGTGAAAACGTAGCTTGATGTGCTTCAGCTTCTTGTGTGACCTTGGTTCTTGCGCATTGGCTATGGCGCCCATGTTATCACAGTAGATAGACATTGGGTCCAGCGCACTTGGAACCACACCGAGCTCTGTAATGAACTCCTACATCCATATCGCTTTTTGTGAAGCCTCCGAAGCATCTATGTATTCTGATTCAGTTGAAGATCTCGCCACAACGATTTGCTTTGCACTCCTCTAGCTAACTGCTGCACCATTCAAAGTAAATACGTATCCAGATTGAGATTTAGAATCATCTGGATCGGTTTTCCAACTAGCATCAGTGTAACCATTAACAACGAGCTGTTCATCACCTCCATAAGAAAGAACCATATCCTTAGTTCTTCTCAAGTACTTAAGGATGTTTTTGACCGCTGTCCAATGATCCACTCCTGGATCACTTTGATATCTGCTAGTCAAACTAACAGCATATGCAATGTCGGGTCTAGTACATAGCATGGCATACATTAGAGATCCTATGGCTGAGGCATAGGGAGTCTTACTCATCCTTTCTCTATCTTCTGCCGTTGTTGGACTTTTAGTTTTACTCAAGGTCGTATTGGGCAACATGGGCAAGAACCCTTTCTTGCTATCTTCCATTCCAAACCTCCTTAGAACTTTGTCCAAATATGTACTTTGTGACAATGATATTAGGCGTCTTGATCTATCTCTATAAATCTTTAAGCCCAATATGTAATCTGCTTCGCCAAGATCTTTCATTGAAAAACTATTATTCAAATATTCCCTGACACTATTAAGGTCTATATCATTCCCAATCAACAATATGTCATCTACATATAGTATTAAGAATGCTACAGAGCTCCCACTCACTTTCTTGTAAATACAAGCTTCTCCATAAGTTTGTATAAAACCAAAACTTTTGATTACTTTATCAAAACGTTGATTCCAACTTCGGGATGCTTGCTTCAATCCATATATGGATCGTTGAAGTTTGCATACCTTGTTAGCATCTTTAGGATAGACAAAACCTTTGGGTGGCATCATATACGACTCTTCATCAATGTCTCCATTGAGGAACGCTGTTTTGACATCCATCTACCATATCTCATAATCATAATATGCAGCGATTGCTAACAAAATCCTCACAGACTTTAGCTTCGCTACTGGTGAGAAAGTCTCATTGTAGTCAACTCCTTGAATTTGTCGAAACCCTTTTGCGACAAGTCGAGCTTTATAGACAGTAACATTACCATCAGCATCTGTTTTCTTCTTGAAAATCCATTTGTTCTCGACAGCCTTCCGGCCATCCGGTAAGTCCACCAAAGTCCATACTTGGTTTTAGTACATGGATCCAATCTCGGATTTCATGGCTTCTTTTTATCTAGGCTCATCATCGCTTCCTCATATGTCGCAGGGTCATCAGTGTTGTCCACCAACATGACACTCATAACGGGATCATACCAATCAGGAGTGGTATGAGTTCTCGTTGACCTGTGAGGTTTTGTAGCAACTTCAACCGAAGTTTCATGATCATCATCATTAGCTTCCTATCTTATTGGTGCAGGCACCACAGGAACTTCTTCTGGTGTTGCGCTACTCGCAAGTTCGAGAGAAGGTTCGACAACCTCGTCGAGTTCTACTTTCCTTCCAGTCACTTCTTTCGAGAGAAATTCCTTCTCTAGAAAGGATCCATTCTTGGCAAAGAAGATTTTGCCTTCGGATCTATGATAGAAGGTATACCCAATAGTTTCCTTTGGATATCCTATGAAGACGCATTTTTCCGCTTTGGGTTCAAGCTTGTCCAGCTGTAACTTCTTTACATAGGCTTTGCAACCCCAAACTTTAAGGAACGACAATTTAGGTTTCTTCCCAAACCATAATTCATACAGTGTCGTTTCAACAGATTTAGATGGTGCCCTATTTAAAGTGAATGCGACTGTTTCTAATGCATAACCCCAAAATGATAGCGGTAAATCTGTAAGTGACATCATAGAATGAACCATATCTAAGAGAGTTCGATTACGACGTTCGGACATGCCATTACGCTGTGGTGTTCCCGGCGGTGTCAATTGCGAAAGTATTCTGCATTTCATCAAATGCTCGCCAAACTCGTAACTTAGATATTCACCTCCACGATCAGAACGTAGAAATTTAATCTTCTTGTTACGTTGATTCTCCACCTCACTTTGAAATTCCTTAAACTTCTCGAAAGTTTCAGACTTATATTTCATGAAATAGATATACCCATATCTACTCAAGGCAGCCCTGCCCCTCCTTTTATAGGTGGGAGGGCGCCGGCCAGGGGAGGAGAGTCCTCCCCCAACTCGGCCTCCAAGGCCGGCGGGTGGAGGGAGAGGAACTCCTCCCCAAGTAGGTTTCCTACTCTCCCTCCACCAAGCAAACTTGCCGTTTGACTTCTCAAATTGGCGTTTGACTTTTCAAACTAGGATTTGATTTATCCCTTTATTTTGCTCAGCGATGACACCTAGTACATGGTGAAACCATTCCAACTTGTTATGACACATTCATCTACCCTTCCCCTCCGGAGTGCCGGACCTTCCGGACCCTTCTAGAACATTCCCGATGAAAACACAGGAATCATTCTCCAACTCCGAAACAGGACTTTCCTTATATGAATATTATTCTCCGGACCATTCCGGATCTCCTCGTGATATCCCGGATCCCATCCGAGACTCCGAACAACATTCGGTCTCTTTACTCATCATTCCATAACTACTCAACAACATCGAATCCTTAAGTGTGTCTCCCTACGGTTCGTGAATTATGCGGACATGATCGAGACACTTCTCCGAACAATAACCAATAGAGGAATCTAGAAATTCATATGGCTCCCACATATTTCTACGATTACTTTGCGATCGAATGAACCACTTACTTACGATACCAATTTCCCTTTGTCTCACGATAGTTTACTTATCCGAGGTTTTGATCGTCGGTATCTCTACATACCTAGTTCAACCTCGTTACTGATAAGTACTATTTTCTCGTTCCCGTGACATGTGATCCCTTGTGAGCCAGTCACATGCTTGCAAGCCAATTGGATGACATTCCACCGAGAGGGCCTAGAGTATATCTATCCGTCCTATGGATGGACAAATCCCACTCTTGATCCATGTGTCTCAACCCATACTTTCCGAACACTCAATGCCACCTTTATAACCACCCAGTTACGGTGTGGTGTTTGATGTCATCAAAGCATCCTTCCGGTGATGGTGATAAGCATGATCTCATGGTCGAAGGAATTAGGTTACTATGTATCAGAAAGCATATAGCAATTGAATTATTAAAATGACTTGATCTTTATGCTACGCTTATCTACAGGAGTATGTCCATCATACCATTCTCCTAACGATATGATCTTGTTGTTAATAACATCTCAATGTTCATGATAGGGAAACCATAATCATTTATTAACCAACAAGCTAGTATTATAAAGAGGCTTTACTAGGGACTCTAATTTAGTTTACAAATCACACAAGTATTAATGTTTCCTTGTTACTGTTATAGCTTGAATGTAAACATTTATCATAAACACAAAGATATAATAATAACTACATTTATTATTGCCTCTAGGGCATATCTCCAATAGAGGGGGCCTTCTTGAAGGGGCCTACCATGTCCATGCCCAACACGGCGAATGGCCAGGTGATGGGGATGGTCTTGAGCACCGAGCTCGGCATGTGAGTCTGGTTGGCGTACTTCTGGCACCCGACGCAGCGTTGGACGATGTCGACTGCGTCGGCGTGTGAGGTGAGCCAGTAAAAGCCATGCCGCATGGCCTTGGTGACTAAGGAGCGGGCGCCAGCGTGGTGGCCGCAGTCGCTAGCGTGGATGTCCTGGAGGATCTTGTGTCCTTTTGCGGGTTGGACGCAACGTTGGAACACGTCGGTCACGTTGCGTTTGTGGAGCTCTCCGTTGATGATGACGAAGGACTTGCAACGGAGTGCTATCATCCGAGCCTCCGTTTCATCAGCGGGTAGTGTGCCTCCCTCCAGGTAGGCGACGTATGGCGCGGTCTAGTCGCTTGGCTCGGCGATCATTGCGACCAGGGATGTGTCTGGTTACAGCGGAATTCTGATGTCGATCTCCCTCGGGGGAGAGACGGAGAGCTTGGTGATGGTGTTGAGGAATACATCGGCGGGCTGCACAAGTCGAGGCGAGCCGATGCGGGAGAGTGTTTCGGCCTCCTCGTTCTTCCGCCGGTCCATGCACTCGACGGAGTAGCCGGCAAAGTGGCCTCCCAGCTGGTCCACTGCTTGGCGGTATGCTGCCATGGTGGGGGAGACTGCATCGCACGTGCCGGCGACTTGCCCGGCGACGAGGTCGGAGTCGTCGTAATAGCGCAGGCGATTGATGTTCATTTCCTTGGCTACTCTCATGCCGTGGAGGAGCGCCTCGTACTCGGCCATGTTGTTGGTGCAGGGGTGAAGTCAAGGTATAGGATGTAGCATAGCTTGTCGCCCTTTGGAGATGTGAGGACGATCTCTGCCCCTGCGCCATCTGCATTGTTGGAGCCATCGAAGTGTAGGGACCAGTAGTGGAGGTACGTCAATTTCTCTGGATGCTGGGCCTCCTCCCAGTCGGCGAGGAAGTCTGCTAGAGCCTGCGACTTGATCGCCTTGCGCGGCTCGTATCTGATATTTTGGACATCGATCTCGACGGCCCACTTGGCGACTCGCCCGGTCGCCTCACGGTTGCGAATGATGTCCTACAATGGTGCTGAGGAGATGACCGTGATTAGGTTCTCCTGGAAGTAATGCGGCAATTGCCGCTGGAATCTGAAGACAGCATATACCAATTTTTGTTATTGCGGGTAGCGCTGGCGCGACTCGGTAAGGACTTCGCTGATGTAGTATACAGGTTGCTGCACCGTGCTCTCCTTGCCCTCCTCTGGCCGTTCGACGACCATGACGGCACTGACGACTCGCTCAAAGGATGCAACGTAGACGAGCATGGGCTCCTTGTCGATGGGGGCGGCGAGTAGCGGTGCTGCGAGTAGCACCTCCTTCAGAGCATGGAGCGCGTCATCTGCCTCCTTGTCCCACTGGAATGTGGGGTTCTTGCGCATTAGGCTATAGAGGGGCATCGCCTTCTCGCCTAGCCAGGGGATGAAGCGACTGAGAGCCGCGACTCGCCTGGCCAGCTTCTGGACGCCGCGCAGGCACTCGGGTCTGCCGAGCCGGGCGATCGTGTTGATCTTGGTGGGGTTCGCCTCGATCCCGCGGTTGGAAACGACGTACCCCAGCAGCTGTCCAGTGGGTACACCGAAGGTGCACTTTCCTGGGTTTAGCTTTATCTTGTACCTCCACAGGTTTGCGAAGGTTTCCACCAGGTTGGCGAGTAGATCGCCCTGGCGAGTTGACTTCACCAACACGTCATCGATGTAGACGTGGATGTTGCGGCCAATTTGGCTCGCAAGGCACTCCTGCATGCACCTCTGGTAGGTCGCTCTGGCGTTCTTGAGGCCGAAGGTCATGGCGGTGTAGCAGAAGGCTCCGAATGGCGTGATGAATGCCATCTTCTCCTCGTCCTCTACTGCCATTTTGATCTAGTTTTAACCAGAGTAGGTGTCGAGGAAGGACAGCGACTTCGAGCCCGCGGTCAAGTCGATGATTTTATCGATCCGCGGGAGGACAAACTTCTCTTTCGGGCAGGCGTTGTTTAGGTTTGTGTAGTCGATACACATTCTACAGGTCCCGTTTTTCTTCTCGACCGGGACTGGGTTTGCCAGCCAATTGGAGTATTTGATTAGCCGAATGAAGCCTGCAGCGAGTAGACGCTACACCTCCTCGGTGATTGCTCGGCGGCGCTCTTCATTGAAGGGCCACAGCGACTACTTGACGGGTCGCGCTTTGGGGTCGGCGTTGAGTTTGTGCTCAGCGAGTTCCCTCGGGACACCAGGCATGTCGTATGGTTTCCATGCGAAGATGTCGCGATTCTCATGTAGGAACGCGGTGAGCGCGCCTTCCTATGCTAGGCTCCTGCCCGTCCCGATCGTCACCGTCTGGCTGGAGTCGCTTGGGACCAGCTCAACGGTGCGAGTGTGCATCGTCGCCTCGAATGCGGTGGAGCCGCCGCCCTTAAATTTGGGCTTCTTGAGTATGGTGGGGTCGTCGTTGTTGACCCCGCTCGTGTACTTGGCGAGCTCCTCCGCGTGGTTCACCTCTGCGGCTATGACGGCATCGGCGAGCTTGGTGCCTTTGGCCTCGCATTCTGCGGCCATGTTGGGGTCGCCATGGACAGTGATGATGCCACACGGCCCGGGGAGCTTCATCGCGTTGTACGCGTAGTGGGGCGCTGCCATGAATTTGGCAAAGGTCTGATGCCCTATGACGCAGTGGTAGGGGCTGTTGAAAGGCACCAGCTCGAAGACGATCCGCTCAGTGCGGAAGTTCGCTGGTGTGCTGAAGGTGACTGGCAATGTCACCTTGCCGATTGGGTACGCCTTACGACTAGGGACGATGCCGTGGAAGGTGGTGTAGGTCGTCTCGATCATCGACTGCGGGAGTCGTAGTCGCCTGAACGTGTCTAGGTACATAATGTTGATGGAGCTGCCGCCGTCCATCAGCGTCTTGGGGAGCCAGTAGTCCCCTACCTTGGGCTTGACCACCAAGGCAAATTTACCAGGATATTCGATCCGTGGTGAGTGGTCTTCGTAGCTCCAGGTGATTTGTTGCTCGGACCAGTTGAGGAACTGGGGGATGTCGACTTGGGACAGCGCGTTGACGGCGATGGCGCGGGCGATGACCTTCTTCTCGCGCTTCATGTTGAAGCCGGTGAAGGTGTGAAGCGAGCCGGCGTCGTTGCCGAATTTCCCGCAGTTTGGCGGGTGGTTGTCGGGGTCTTCCCTTGCACGCCATGCCTTCTCGATCTCCCTCTGGAGTGGCAGTCGGTGGTCGTCTGCGTGGCGTGTTTCCCCTCCCTTCTGTGGAACACACAGAGTTGGTTAAGGAGATCCGCGTGGTCGAACCTCGGCTTCGCCTTGTAGTTGCCTCCGTCGCGGCGCTGGCCTCCATCGCGGCGAAATCTCTTCGGCTCGCGCGGAGCGTAACCGGCGTTGGCGACGAAGTCGACTTTCCCGTCACCGCGGCGCTTTCCGGTGAGGCGAGTGTTGCTGTAGCGTAGCTCGGGTCGTCTCTCGTTGTCGTGGCTGCTCGTGCGGCGATTTCCTCCCGACTCGTTGTCGGTTTCTTGGTTTGGGTCCTCCTCCGCGTACCGCTTGGCGATAACAAGGAGGTCCGGTATGTTGTCGAGTGTTTTGTACACCCGCTTGACCTTGGCAACCAAAGGCTCGTAGCGGCACGAAGTCTTGAAGCAGTGGATCGCGGTGTCTGGGTGGATTCCAGCCGCGTTGTACCACAGGTCTTTCCACCGTTGGACCCATCTGCGCGACGACTCGCGGGGTCCCTGGACGCATCTCTCCAGGTCCTCGATGGTGGTGGCGCGGGTGCAGGAGCCCTCGAAGTGCCTGACGAAGGCGTCTCGCATTTCCTCCCAAGAGTCGATGCTCTCTGCGGGTAGGGTGTTGATCCATTGCCTGCACGGTCCTTCCATCATCAGGAGGAGCTAGCGAGTGGCGAGCAGGTCGGCGTGGCCGGCGATTCCCATTGCCATGAGGTACGTGTGCATCCACACAGAGGGGTCGTACTTGGTTTGGGTCGTTGGTGGAGAGTGTCGCGTGTGAGGGTCGGTGTTGGAGCTGCAGGGGCTCGGGTGGTGGGAAGTTGAGGGTGTTTGCCACCATTGGGCGGCCGCTCGAGGCCGCCCTGCTGCCTGACGAACGCGAGTACATGCGACCATGTGAGTCGGCTCCCGCGTTTTGTTGCTCGACGGCCTTGGCGAGTAGAGCCTTGGAGTACTGGATCTGCAGGGCGCCTTCCCCGGTCACGTTGATGTTGTCGACCGCGGCTCAGATCGCGACGACGTTGTCCATCGGGGTGGAGAACAGCGGGAGGCCATTCGCGTCTCGCTCCTGCGAGGAGACCAGGATTCTTGGCTGCTCCCGGGGGGGCATGCGGCCGGGTGGTGGTGGGGGGCGCCATTGGCCATCGCGCCTGGTGGTGGACGGGAGCTCCCTCCTAGCGGCGCGTTCTCGTAGATCGAGCGCTCGGCCATGCGGGCCAGGTTGTTCTCGTCGTCGAAGTTCAGGGCGCGGCCCTGAATGGTGGGGTTCAGGTGCGACCTGATGCAGAGCTGGTGGTAGCGCAAAAGTTCCTGTGCCGTCACCTGCTCGAGGCGAAATTATTCGCGCTCGGCTTGTTCTTTGCGGACCGCCTCCTCCAATCGTAGGCGGATTTCTTCGACCTCCGTCGCCGTCGCAGTCGGCGGGATCGGTGTGGAGAAAGGGTCTGGCGGGGTGTCCGCGCCATTCGCCATGTAGGCCGCGACATTGCGACCGAACCCGACGTGGAAGTCACCGGAGTTCTCTGACCCGGAGTCGAAGTCGAAGATCCCAAGAATGGAGGTGTCCTCGAAGTCTCCCACGTTGGAGACCTGGGTGATGGAGCCCGCGGATGACGCGGTGACGATGGATCCAACGGCTGATGCCGGGGTCGCCGAGTCGGCGTCGGCGTTGAGGGCCGCGTCGTCCGCGACCACGGTGGTTTCGGCCACGTTGCTGTTGGTCGAGTCGTACTCGGAGGCGAGGCGATGGATGGTGCGAACCTAACTCTCGGAGAGCCGGTCACGTGGTGGCGACTCGCGTATGCGAGCCGAGTCCTCCGAAGCGATGATGTCGGTTAAGCCGACGAAGAGATTGATCGTTCCAATCGACATGATCACGCTGTGCGGGATGGGGCGCGCCACTGGAACGTAGCTGCTCGGCAAGATCTGGAGGATCTCGCCGATCGCGATCATGCGGCCAGTGGCGATTGTCTCGTTGATGGGCAGATTGGATCTCGGCGCAGAACACCGGCCAGGCCCCACGGTAGGCACCACTGTCGTGGGAATGGCCACGACAGATGCTACAATCGGCAGCGAGTAGTAGAACGAAGGGCAAGGGCGGCCAGCCATCTGCGGTGCGAGATGAGGGAAGAGACACAAGGATTTACCCAGGTTCGGCCCTCGAAGGGTAAAGACTTACTCCTGCTAGATTGTATTATGGAGATAGTACAAGGGCGAGCTCCACGGCTAGGCAGCGAGTCGCTGGGGTGTATGATGGAACGTCCTCTATGCGTACCCTAGGGAGGTTTATATAGGCTCACCTCGCTAGGGTTTACAGATCTACAACCGAATTAGTTAAGGATTTGGCGGGTTCTTGACCTAGCCCGACTGGGCCTAGCTACGCTTCTGGGCCTCTAGCTTCTAGTAGCCTGGGTCCTTGCCAAGTCTCGATCCAGTCGCCGTCCTGGAGGTCCACTCGCTGGCAGCTTGGGCCAATAGGAAACGTCCTGCTGGGTATACCCCAGGCGGCATATCCCCATCACCATCCCTCCATCTACCAACAAGTAATCCCCTTAATCGAGTCTCCGCGAGTGGCAAATATTAAGGAGGTGCACAACTCCTAACATCAAGATGAAGACAATTAACACATACTTATAATGATGTATAACATAATAATTTCTATCTCTTCTCAATCATATACTATGGTTTCTCCATATCCCCAAGAACTAATGATCAACTCACACATGGAGGCAATCAGCATCATGACAATGATAATGGAAATGATTATCGGTGAATAGTACTTGTATAAATCCACAACTAGTGCAAGAATTACAACAAGATCTAGCTGGGATGGATGGAGATGATGGCGGTGATGAAGATGCAGTGGTTGATGAAGATGGAGATCAATGCCTTGGCCTCCCAGATCTGCTTAGGCGAAGATGGATCCCTAGGGCAAGTTTCCCCTCTAGATCCCTTCTGGAGGTGAGGTTTTTGGCGATTTCTAGGTGTTCTGTATGTCGTCTCTCCGAACCAGTTGCACGGGGTGAAACTATTTGAGGAGGCAGAGGCGACGCCAACTATACGGTGGCAACTATACGGCGGCGGCCCATATAGTTGGTCGTCAACCCTTCTGTGTCCTTTGCTCGCTTCGGGTTTTCTTCTGGTATTATTAATATTTCTCAAATAAGCGATTTACGTAGTTTTTGGCTGCTTTTCACTCCAATATAACTGCTCCAAGAATTGTGTCCATTGGATCGATCATCTGTTATGATCCTGGTGAAAAGAAACATAAAAAGTGTGTGCGGACATCGTAAAATACCAAGATCCTACATCTACAATGCAAAATAATAACCTAAAACATGATGCATATATGCACTCATCAACTTCCCCAAGCTTAGACTCTTGCTCGCCCCGAGCAGGTTTAGCTTAATGGATGTGATCCTCATATTCATGAAGCTGAGTCGATAAAATAAATGAGGCAGTTGCAGCATGTTTTTATCATAAAGGATACATATAAATAAATTCATCAATAGTACCTTACTCAAACCATCTGAATAGTATTAGCATGCTTCCACACCTTTAGTAATTAACAGTTCACAAAAGATTATTCTCAACATGATGTAAAAGTATTCAGTTCAACTGAATGAGTTAGTGAGGTAGTCCCATGTGTTTTTAGGATTAACATATTCACTTGGGATTCAAAATCTCAAACGTCTCTTTGTCTTACTACAATATAGTGGTATATGCCTATTTGCTCTTTGCACATTCGCTCTTTTTCTTCATCTTTCTTTTTCTTCTTTTTCTGTATATATTTTTGTGCTCACACTTTTGTTTAAGTGTTGTGCAAAGGAGCTAGCCATATATTACACTTCATGTAGGAATTTCAAAGGTTAACAATCTCAATTATCAACTCCCAAACATATATGAAGCATATTTATAACTTGAGTATTCTACCTCAACTTTTTCTCACTCTACTTGATAGCACTTATAAGTTCTCCTTTGTTCAAGGTTACTCTTATTCATCTTAATTAATTAGATAATTTCTCCCTTTTTGTAAATCAAACCGTTGACCTACAACATATTGATTAAATTATCTTTATATGTTCCATTAATACCAATGGTGTGGAAGACTCCTATTGCTATCATCAAGCGCAAGTAAAATCATACTTAAGCAATTCATATATCCAATAAGACAAACTCAAACTCAATAATGCTTCATATATTATAATAAACTCAGAATTTCACAAATAAGATCAACTATTCCCGAAGGGAATCCTAATGATGCAATCTTTATTTCTAAACACAGCTAATGCGAAACTAAAAGTAATAAACTTATAAGATTGATTACAAGGTTTTAAAGATTTCCCCAAGCTTGGAATCAAGCCAGGAGTGATCAAATACCTCCTTGTTGGTACCTATTCCTCCTCCTGGGTAGGAAGAGCATTGTCTTCATCTCCTGGGTTGCTAACTTTAGCCACGCTTGCGAGGCTGATGCTAAGCTTGCCCATGTAGTATTGAAGCTTCAAAATTTTCCTCTAAAGGAATTTCTTCTCATTTGTCAACTCAAAAACAGTTGTAATCAAGAAACCAACTCTAGCATCAGTGTCATTGACCTTTTTCTCAAGGTCTTTGCTCATTATCCAGTAGGAGTCAGTTCCTTCTCCAATAGTTTCAATGCATGCCTTCGAAGCTTTTTCCAACTGATAGATCTTGCCGCACCTCCTTGGTTTGAGAGGTGGCGGACTAAGAGGAGTTTTATAATAATATCCTATGTTGAGATGGTAAGGGTTAGGGAGATACTCATCCTTGCTTCTTCCCCGATCTGATTGCTGCATCATCTCCATCCTTTGCAGGAACATGTCCTCCCAATTTGGGAGAGACTTGATCTCCGAGCTGGATGACGATGATGCTTCTTTTGGTTCCACCTCCTCGATCCTCTTCACGGGATTCTCTTCCTTCTTTTTCCAAATCTTGTTGACATGGAAAGGCTGCATGACTTCGCTGCATGGATGTTGTTAGAAGGGGGTGTATGGAGATGGCAATGGTTTTTCGAGGTTGGTGGCTGTAGCTCTGCGAAAACTTAATGAAAAATATTAGATGCAACCATCTTTAAAAGGGCATGTGAAAACCATGGACGCTAGGCTTAACGAGTAACTATACGGGCACGGGTCATATAGATCCCGCCATATAGTTGCAAACCGACTATAGATTTTTTTATTATCTAAGGTGTTACCAACTATATGGCCGCAACTATATGGCCAAGAAATTTCCTCCCGCCATATAGCTGGTCGTTAAACCTTCTGTACCCTAGCATAAAAAAATTGTGATGTGGTGAATAACTATACAGCCGGAAATTTATTTCCCACCGTATAGTTGGTCATTAAGGTTACTGTATACATCAAAAAATTCTATTTCTTTAGGAATTATTTATTAATATAAAACTTAATGAAATACCTATTTTTGACAGAAAAATGAAAACTTAAATTTTCGACCAACATTATACTTATTGAAAGAGATTTTCATCATGACCAAATTTCTTTTATTTCACAAGAGTTTCGAGTGTTCCTTTATTCAATCTCAAACTTAGCTAAAACTTTCTTTGGAAATTTTAAAACTTACTCGTCCGTTTATTTCACATGGGTTGCCTCCTATGAAGCGCTCTTCTTATGGTCCGTAGCTTGACCATAGTGTTTCTCATTTTTTCTCAATCTTGTCCTTCTTCCAGTTACAATTCCTTCCATACTTTTGCTCAATCAAATCTTCTGGAGTAATTATTCATATGGTGATTGCACTTATATCTTATTTTGCATGATAATGCTTCAAGCGTTGTCCATTCACTATGCATGTAAGAGAAGGTGTTTTCCCTTGGAACTTCACTGCTCCTGATGCATAAGCTCCTTCAACTATATAGGGGCCTTCCCACTTTGATCCGAGCTTTCCTGGAAACAATTTAAGCCAAGAGTTATAGAGCAAAACTTTATCTCCATTTTTAAATACTTTATCTTCTATTTTTCTATCATGCCATCTTTTTACTTTTTACTTAAACAATCTAGCATTTTCATAAACCTCACTCCTAAGCTCATCTAAAACATGTATATCTAATAAACGTTTTTCTCCGGCTGCTTTAAGATCATGGTTTAAGCTCTTGATTTCCCAAAAGGCTCTATGTTCCAATTCAAAAGGTAGGTGGCATGCCTTATCGTGTACCATTTTATATGGTTTCATACCCATCGAATTTTTAAATGCAGTTCGGTATGCCCAAAGAGTGTCATTTATCTTATATGACCAATATTTTCTTGACTTATCCACTGTCTTCTCGAGTATGGTCTTCAGTTCTCTATTAGAGAGTTCCACTTGACCACTCATTTGGGGATGATATGGCCAAGCAACGCGGTGAGTTACTCCATATTTTCCGAGGATTTTCCTAAAAGTTCCATTCATAAAATGAGAATCACTATCAATAATTAAAAATCTAGGAACTCCAAACCTGGGAAATATGACATCCTTGATTATCTTCATGGAAGTGGCCGCATCTGCATGATTAGTTGGGATAGCTGATGACCCACAAGTATAGGGGGTGTATCATAGTACTTTTGATAAATAGGAGTGTCGATCCCAACGAGGAGCAGAAGGTGTTGACTAGTGGTAAGGGGCAGGAACTCTCTGTAAATACTTAGCAAACAGATTTTTAGGGGTTTTCTGATAAAGCAACAAAATAAAGTGCAAATAATAAATACAACAAACTATCGTAGCAAGTGGCCCAATTCTTTCTTAGCAAAGGACAAGGGTGGAAATACTTATAGGGACCAAACGTTCTTGAGGACACATGGGAATTCTATCATGTGCTTTCGCTTCAAAGAGCTGAGTACCTTTCTTTGGTGTTGTAAGTGTTGTGTGGGTGAACTCTGTGCTAATGTACCAACCTTACTTGGACTATACATACTTGTGATTAAACCCCCTGCAAGCATCCGCAACTACAGGAAAGCAATTAATATATAAACCTAACCACAACGTTAAACTCTGACATCCTACACTCCCTTGTGCAATGGTGTCCTAACGGGGGTTCAGGTTTTTTTACTCCGGCAACCCCACAATTAGTAGCCAAATACACAATGCACTCCCCTAGGCCCATAAATGGTGAAGTATCATGTAGTCGACGTTCACATGACACCACTAGAAGAATAGCACCACAACTTAAATACTAAACCATTGAATAATAACTCAACACAAATCCACTACTAACAACATGACTTCTCCCATGTCCTCAAGAACTAAATGAACTACTCAAGAGACATCATATGGATCAAGATCAAAGATGATATGATAATGGATAAGAATCTAAACATAAACAATAATCCAATGGTTCCACTCACAAGCATCAACTACAATAGTAATCAACACCGGGAAATTTCCCTAAGAATTATAAAAGTATTCAACACGATTGTTACAGCGGGATGGACTGGTGATGATGGTGCTGGTGGAGATGATGGTGTGGATGATGATGCTCCCGATGAAGTCTATCTTGACGATGGTGTTGATGACGATGATCTCCCCTCTCCGGGAAGGAATTTCCCCGGCAGAAATCTGTCTACCGGAGAGCTCTTTCTCTCTCGGTGTTTTCCGCCCCGCAGAGGCGGCGGAAATCTTTCTGTTGTCACTCCCCTTGTATTAGGGTTCCGAGAGGAAGTTATAGGCGAGAGGGCGGAGTCGGAGGCTGGCCAAGTGGGCCACACCTGCCCTAGGCGCGGCCTAGGGGGACCCGCGCCTAGGTGGGATGTTGGCCCCCTATGGCCCAGCTACGCCTCCCCTTCTGGCTTCCTTCGTCTTCTGGGAAAATATAATTTTCCAATATTTTTCTGGTATTTTTCTGATCTTCGCGAAATTGCATCAAAACACCTCTTTTTCCATTAGAATCCTAACTCCGGCAGTTCATCCTCCAAGAATCATCCAACAAGCAAAAACAGAGGAAAACACATAAGTAACACCTCATAATACGACAAATATCAATGAATAGAGGCAAATTATGATATAGAATGGTGATGCAAATTAGACATATCATCTCCCCCAAGCTTAGACCTTCGCTTGTCCCCAAACGAAAACTGAGCTCAGTAAACATGTCCACAGGTTTATGGAGTGAAGTGTCGATAAAAGAATACGGACAAGAAGCATCACACTTACCATTACACAACTCATTGAAGAAAGCAACTCACCATTATATAGCTTAGCTTGCAACAAGTACAGGAGTCACAATAGAGATGCATAAAGATAAATCATAATTGGAATTGGCAAACTTTATTCTTGGTCAGAGAACAGCTGGCAGACAGTTTCATAAGTAAAGCTTATGTAGAAGTCTTCACAACAAGAGTACTCTTTTCTCAAATATAAAAGGTTTTTCGCAATGATGGATTTCAAAGTAATACTCAATAGATAAGAGTCTTGTGCAAACAAGGAAGATAAAGAACATGATTGAATAAATAATCATATGATTGCTTGAAACATAACAACTCAAATGCTTGCTGGAGATAGAGAGGAAGTAGGTTTACTGACTCAACTTGGAAGTAGAAGAAAGGTCCCTTTATAGAGGGAAGCAGGGATTTCAAGTCATAAAGAGCTTCCAAAAGATTATGGTACTTACTACCTTTGAGCCCTCATTACCCCTATCATAGGCATCTTGAGATGATTAAGGTTAAAGTGAACAAGGATGGAGTATATGCTTGACGAAATATAAGTTGGCAATATCATGTCCCTTGGATATGAGGGCCACACCTCACGCTAATCAAATTTAGTCACATGTAAGTTCTTGTCATAGTAAGTACATGTGTATCATAGAGAACCGCCAACGGGGTATCCCTTGCACATGGTACAGGAGCTTTCCCATAACCATAATGACAAGGCAAGCAGACAATGAGCATCTCAGAGATCTTTTTATTTACTATTTGCATAGATTTTTATTGAGGATGCTTCACAGATTTCTCATTATGGTGATGCTGCAAGTTCCCATCATGATTAGGCATGGCTTAGGCTAGCAGCCCAGGCGTTTCTCGAACACAAAATACATAACTCCATGGACTTACAAGCTCCCTTTTTATTTCACACTGGTGACATCCATAAACAAAAGAGCATGATATCAACTGTGTACAAAGTACAAGTGCAATGTTGAAAACGTTCCCCATGATAGCATGGTTCTGCTAATTCCATCATATAGGTGCAAGAATATACAACTTCGATGACACAATGGTTCAAGTCTATTAGGGGCAAGAAAATAAGGTGTGCCATCAAGTTCGTGATAGCTTTACTAACTAGTTTTTACATAAAAAAATACTTTTTAATTCTAAAGATAGATAAAGCTTGAGAATTTGCTTGGAATAGCAATAATGCTAATAGGTAATATGGTGGACACAAATGGCACAGGTTTTGGTTCAAAGGGATTGGAATCATGAGAAGTATGCCTTCTCAAAAGGTTTTTGGCTAGCAAGGTTGGGTAGCAAGCTAGGGAGTTAAAGTAAACAAGCACACATACACACGATAAAGCCAAACATGCAATATTCCTTGAAGACACAAAAGATCTTAAATAAAGAATACTAAGCTTATGAGCCAATCAAGAAAGAAAATAGATGATACAAAATACCTGTAATCTTTTTTTTCTCTTTTCCTTTCAAACCTCAAAAAGTGTTGCTACTGACCAGAGCTTGGTTTGCCAAAACCAATTTAGATTTACTTGATGCTCCCAAAGTGATGCCAATACTGATCAACAAGATCAATCATATAATAGAGATTCCAAACTAAAATAAGAAGTGCAAAAAGTAAAAGATGAGACTTCTCATTAATATTCCATAAAGACACTCACACCAAGGGATACATAGATAATCAACTAAAGGAGAGATACTTCCACAATGCATACCAACATATAAGATAACTTCTCTACCAAAGATATGAATCCACTAAAAAGGTAAAGATAAAAGATAATGATGGTGATACCGCGACACTCCCCCAAGCATGGAACAAGCCAAGGGGATGCCAATCCTGATGACAAATTACTCCTTCGGTGGTGATGGTGTTCCCTTGCAATCATATAAGACTTCCAAGGTAAAGGTTCCCCATCCAAAAAGTATGTCTTGGTTTCCACAATCCTGAAACTAGCAGCAGAGCTTATGCGATCAAATCTAGCCTCATACTCACGGTTTTGGTTCTGAATGTCGTAGAGTTGTGCTTGTAACTGGTTGGTGGCCTGATGCAGTGAGAGGATTTCGTCTTGGAGCTCAGCACCCTCCTCCTTGTGCTTGGTGATGAGTTCCGAACTTATCTTATGGATGATATCCACTTCATGTTCCGCCATCTTCTTGTACCTGAAAACTTCATGTTCCAATGCTTCCATCCTGTCTTCTAGACTGCCTTCTCCTTTAGGGCCTTGAACTTCTTTAATCTTCTCCTTCACATCCTTGAGAATCAATTCCTTGGGATGAATGTTCAACTCATACATGTACGGGTTGATAGCATCCGAGGAGGAATCCTCTATGGGTGATCCAGAGGAAGACATTGTAGCTCCAAAACTGAGAATCTGCCTGACAGAAATAGATCGAAACAAAAACACAACAAGAACAAGATATACGAACCTCGAGGGATCCAGGGGTTATATATTACGAAGTTTCAAAGCATAAGGAAGGTACTGGTACGAAAACAAGGCGGAGACGGAGCTCGGGGGGCTCACACCCCCCCAGGCGCGGCCAGCTAGGGCCCGCGCCTAGGGTGGGTTTAGCCATCTCGGCCTCCGTTTCCTCCTCTGTTCCGTCTCGTAACCTTCCGTATGTATTAAAAACATCAAAAATATAAAAAGATTGGGTTTTCACGAACCTTCTATTTTCACCACTTTTACCTATTCAAAGATGAATTCTGCAGATTCTGGTGTTTGGTTTCTGATAAATTCCTCTGGAGTCACCATTTGAATAATATCAACATCTTCGTTATAAGAATCTCCAGAAATATAATGTTTTAGTCTTGGACCATTCACCAACTGTGTTGTGTCATCCTTCAAAGAAGATATTTTGATAGCACCTGAACGATATACTTCTTTAATAACAAAAGGTCCTTCCCATTTTGAGAGTAGTTTCCTTGCAAAAAATCTGAGACGAGACCTATACAAAAGGACTTTCTCACCAACATGGAACTCCCTTTTGAGAATTCTCCTATCATGCCATCTTTTCACTTTTTATTTAAAGAGTCTAGCATTTTCATAAGCTTCACTTCTCCACTCATCTAAGGTACTCAAAGTCAAGCAATATTTTCTCACCAGCAAGTTTAAAATCTCTATTCAATTCTTTCATTGCACAATAAGCTTTGTGTTCTAATTCTAAAGGCAAGTGACAAGCTTTCCCATAGACCATTTTGTAAGGAGACATCCCCATAGGATTTTTATAAGCGGTTCTATAAGCCCATAAAGTGTCATTCAACTTTTTAGCCCAATGTTTCCTAGATCTATTGACAGTCTTCTGCAAGATGGATTTAATTTCCCTATTGGGAAGTTCCACTTTCCCACTGGTTTGGGGGTGATAAGCTGAAGCAATTATATGGTTAACATCATATTTAGCAAGATTTTTCCTAAAGCCACCATGAATAAAATGAGAACCTCCATCAGTCATGAGATATCTAGGCACACCAAACCTAGGAAAAATAACATCTTTAAGCATTTTTAAAGAGATCTTACCATCAGCACTATTTGTAGGTATGGTTTCTACCCACTTTGTAACATAGTCAACAACAACAAGAATATGAGTATACCCTTTTGAAGGAGGAAAGGGACCCATAAAGTCAAATCCCCAACAATCAAAAGGTTCAATAACAAGAGAATAATTCATAGGCATCTCATTGCGTCTAGAAATGTTACCAACTCTTTGACATTCATCACATGATAAGACAAACTTCCTTGCATCCTTGAAAAGGTTAGGCCAATAAAATCCAGATTGTAAAACCTTTTGTGCAGTCATATCCCCAGCATGATGTCCTCCATAAGCACTGCCGTGACATTTTCTCAATATCTCTTGTTGTTCGAATTCTAGAACAAATCTTTGCATAATACCATCTACTCCTTCTTTATATAAGTGTGGGTCATCCCAAAAGTAATGCCTTAGATCATAAAGGAATTTTCTTCTTTGCTGGGCTATAAAGGTTGGAGGAAAATACTTAGAAACAATAAAGTTAGCATAATCAGCATACCAAGGACTCTCATGTGGACTTACCCTTATTGCAACCAACTGCTCATTTGGAAAACTATCATTAACAGGCAAAGGATCAAAAGAAATGTTTTCCAAATGAGATAAATTGTCAGCAACAGGATTTTCAGCACCTTTCCTATCTACAATATGCAGATCAAACTCTTGTAAAAGCAACACCCATCTAATAAGCCTAGGCTTAGCGTCCTTCTTTGTCATAAGGTACTTAGTAGCAGCATGATCAGTATGAATAGTGACCTATGAATCAACAATATATGGTCTAAATTTACCACAGGCAAATATTACAGCTAAGAACTCCTTTTCAGTAGTAGCATAGTTCTTTTGAGCAACATCTACAGTCTTGCTAGCATAATGAATAACATTCAACTTCTTATCAACATGTTGCCCAAGAAGAACACCCACAGCAAAATCATAGCATCACACATAATTTCAAAAGGTAAACTCCAATCAGGTGGTTGAACAATAGGAGCAGTAGTCAAAGCTTTCTTCAAGGTTTCAAAAGCTTCCTTACAATCATCATAAAAAACAAAAGGCACATCTTTTTGAAGAATATTAGTAAGGGTCTTTGAAATTTTGGAGAAAACTTTAATAAACCTCCTATAGAAACCAGCATGACCAAGGATACTACGAATACCTTTTATATCTCTAGGACAAGGCATCTTCTCAATTGCTTCAATTTTGGATCTGTCAACTTTAATGCCCCTTTCAGAAATTTTGTGTCCAAGAACAATCCCTTCATTAACCATGAAATGGCATTTCTCCCAATTAAGAACAAGGTTGGTTTATTCACATCTCTGCAAAAATTTATCAAGATTGTGCAAAAAGTTATCAAAAGAAGTTCCATAGACGGAAAAATCGTCCATGAAAACCTCCACAATTTCTTCACAAAAACCATGAAAGATAGCAGACATACATCTCTGAAAGGTAGCAGGAGCATTACATAAACCAAAAGGCATACGCCTATAAGCATAAGTGCCATAAGGACAAGTGAAAGTGCTTTTTCTCTTGGTCTTGCGCTTTCACAGCAATTTGAGAGAACCCAGAATAACCATCAAGGAAACAAAAGTGGGTTTTTTTAGACAACCTCTCAAGCATTTGATCAATAAAGGGCAAAGGATAATGATCTTTATTAGTAACTTTATTAACCTTTTTAAAATCAATACACATCCTATACCCAACCACTACTCTTTGGGGTATAAGCTCATTAGTTTCATTAGGCACGACGGTAATTCCCCCTTTCTTTGGAACACAATGAACAGGGCTAGCCCATTGACTATCAGCAATAGGGTAAATAATACCAGCATCAAGGAGTTTTAATACCTCATTTCTTACCACATCATTCATCTTAGGACTTAAACGGCGTTGGTGCTCAATAACTGGTTTTGCATCAGGTTCTATATTAATAGCATGCTGACATATAGTAGGAGAAATTACTTTTAAATCATCAAGAGTATAGCCCATAGCTCCTCGGTGTTTCTTCAGTGTCTCCAATAACCTCTCTTCTTCCTTTCCTGAAATTTTAGAGCTAATAATAACATGATAAACTTTCTTATCATCAAGATAAGCATATTTAAGATCATCAGGTAAAGGTTTTAATTCGAAAACAGGGTCCCCTTTAGGTGGTAGTGTGGTACCCAAATCTTCCACATGTAGATTATGCTTAAGTAACTCAGGCTGACGAAGGAAAACCTCGTCAATCTCATTTCTTTCCTTCATGAAGACATCGCTTTCATGATCTTCCATAAACTGCTGCAAGGCATTGTTAGGAGCAAGAGAAATAGCAGAAAGTTGTTCAACCCTGAAATCCTCATTAGGCAGTTCATTTTCATAAGAAGTTTTAGCAAATTTGGAAAAATTAAACTCATAAGACTCTCCATCAAACTTAGTTAAAACCTTTTCCTTCCTACAATCTATGATAGCCCCACAAGTATTCAAGAAGGGTCTACCAAAGATAATAGGATAGGTTTTACTAGCTTCTTTACCAAGTACTAGAAAATCAGTAAGATGTTTAATCTTACCACAAAGAACATCCACATCACTTACGATGCCAATGAGACAGTTAGTCTCTCTATTAGCAAGATGAATAACTACAACAATGTCCTCAAGCTCACAAGGACCAACTTCATGCATAATTTCCCTGTAAAGCTCATAAGGAATAGCACTAGAACTAGCACCAATATCACACAAACCATAATAGCTATGGTCACCAATTCTAACAGAAAGCACATAGATACTAGTGATGGTGCTGATGTGGAGCACTTCGTCGGAAACCCCAAGAGCAAGGTGTGATGAGCACAATAGCAAGTCTTCCCTTAGTAGAGACCGAGGTTATCGAACCAGAAGGAGGAAGGAAACATCACACAGGTTATGCAAACAACACGGATACCCGCACAACACAAAATCAAGACTTTGCCCCAACGAATCAGTGAGGTTGTCAAGCTCACCTGTTTGCTGTAACAAAGGATTAAATGTACCGTGTGGAAGGTAATGGTGGTTTGCAGCAAGTAAACAAGTAACAGTGGGAGATGTATCAATGGTAAAGATTGGACCGAGCTCCATAGTTCACTAGAGGTGCTCTCCTTAGATAAACAACATGGCATGAAGGGTAAACAAATTTGAAGGGAATATGCCCTGAGAGGAAATAATAAAGTGTTTATTATGTGTATTCCAAGTATATGATAGATGTTTATTATGCCGGAAAGAATAACAAGCGCAGGAATTTATTTCACTAGATACCGAAACAGGTTTTCAGGTGAAATTGCAGAAAGTGTTTTTTCATGTGAAATGGAATTCTAGCAAGGAGTTATATGTGAATGTTTGTCATTAAATTAATTGACAAAATTCTGAATAAATAAAAAGAGTTTTATTTAATGAGAGTTTGCATTAAATTTCGTGGAAATTTAATAGCAAGTTTGAGTGGGATTTTGAGTGGAGGGATTTGAAAGGATTTTGTGAGTGGAGAGTCCACCCACATGAATGAGGGGAGGGCAAGGGGGCAGCCCCCATGCGCCAGACACCCCCTTGGGGTCCCCCCTCTCTTATAAAAGGCACCCCACTCCTCACTTCTCACTCGCACCTCCTCGTGAAGGATCTCTCTCCCCCTCTAGATTTTATCCCCATGGTCTCGGACTAGCGAGATACATGTTCCCGGTGGCTATTTGGCAAGAAAGGGTTGTGCTTCCGCTGCATCGCTGGATCGAGGAGGCGTAGGTTGCTCGGTGTCTTGTACGTGCGTGCGAGCACGGATGCGCTGCTGCTTTGCGGCGCTAGGACTTCCTCTCGATCTTGAGATTGGCAACAGATCGTCTACATCAACCACGAGTTCAACTCGTTAAACTTTGTCGGTCTTCAAGGGTATGTTGTCTACGGGTATACATCTGCCCGTTGTTTGTATCTAGTAGATAGATCTTGGTACTTAGTTCCCACCGTAGGAAAATTTTTGTTTTCTATGCTGCGAACCCTTCAGTGGTATCAGAGCCGGATCTATGCGTAGATGCTTTACACGGGTAGTACACATATGAGTATGTGGGCGATGATGATCATGTTGTTGCTTCTTAGTTGTAATTTTGGATATTGGTGGCATAGTGGGATGAAGCGGCCCGAACAAACTTTACATGTCCTCTCACATGAGACCTATTCCACGCTTGACATGCAACTAGTTTGCATAAGTGGCTCGCGGGTGTCTGTCTCTCCTACTATAGTCAATATCTACTTTGAAACGAGTTATCAACAATTTGGTTATCCTCGTTGTGGTTCATGTTCGTAGGTAAGAACGGTTCTATCTTCGGAAGCCCTAAGCCACGTAAAACTTGCAATGGATAAATTAGAGGCGTCTAGTTTAGATTGTTGTTGGGCTAGTGTTATGATATGGTGATGTTGTAAGTAGAAGTATGAGATGATACTCTTACAACACACATAACGTGTAAGTTCCATAGACCTTGGCCTTACACATAAAGGTATGATAGTGATCATATCATCATGCACATGATAGAGATCATATGCGGGAACCATATCATTTCACTAATAAACATGGGATGTTTGATAGCATCTTATATTGCTTGTTTAGCGCTTTATTAGCATAATAAGATGATCCCTCATTTAAATATCAAGATAAGAATGTGTTCATCCTTTAGTTTGCACCGATTATGTTTTCGTCGCTCCAAGACATCACGTGATGATCGGGTGTTCTTGGATCCACGAACATATTTCGGGTGTAAGACAGTTATACACGCGAATACTAAGGTTCTAACTTGGCGAGCCTAGCATGTACAAACATGGCCTCGGAACACGGACCGAAAGGTTAAGCATGAGTCATATAGTAGATATGATGCCCATTTGATGCTCACCTTTGAAGCTACACCGACTCACGTGATGATCGGACTTGGTGTAGTGGATTTGGTTCATGTAATCACCAAAAAGGCACGAGGGATGTCGTTTTTGAGTCGGAGTTCATTCGTAATATGGATTAGTTGAACTCAATCTATCATAAACTTAGTCTAAACTTTATAAATTCTGTTGTAGATGGCACCACCTGCTTTTAATTTCAATGTGTTCATGGAGAAAGAGAAACTTGCAACGAACGGTAGCAACTTTACCGAATGGGCCATGAATTTGAGGATTCTCCTCTCAGCTGCACAAAAGCAATATGTGCTAGAAGCGCCGCTAGGCCCCCTACCTTTTGATGATGCCTCTGACAAGGAGAAGAATGTCTATCAGACTCGTCAGCAGGACCACAACTTAGTTCATTGCGGCATATTGTATGGGCTAGAGTCGGAACTTCGAAAGCGTTTCGAAAATGGCAATGCATTTGATACAATGGGTGAGTTGAAAATGATTTTCGACACACATGCTGCTGTAGAGAGCTACAATGCTTCAGAACAGTTCTTTAGCTGCTTGATTGAAGAGAACAGCTCCATAAGTGAGCATGTACTCAAGATGTCGGGTTACGCCAATAAGCTTGTGTCCTTGGGAATAACGATTCCCATTGACTTAGGCATCCATCGTGTTCTGCAGTCTTTGCCACCTAGCTATAAGAGCTTCGTGATGAACTATAATATGCAATGCAGTCTCTCCCCGAGCTTCTGCCAATGCTTAAAACTGCAGAAGTGGAGATAAAAAAGGAATATCAAGTGTTGATGATCAATAAGAACACTGGTTTCAAGAAATACAAGAAGGGAAAATGGAAGGGAACTAAGGGCGGCAAGTCGGTTGCCGTGCCTGAAAGGAAACCCCGAGTTGGCCCTAAGTCTGATACCGAGTGCTACAATTGTAAGGGGATTGGCCACTAGGAGCGCAATTTCCACAAGTATTTGGCATACAAGAAAGCCGGCAAGGCAAACAAAGGTATATATGATATACATGTTATTGATGTGTACTTGACTAGTGCTCGCAGTATCACCTGGGTATTTGATACCGGTTCAGTTGCTAATATTTGTAACTCGAATCAGGGGCTGCAGAACAAGCGACCGCTAGCAAGGGGTGAGGTCAAGATGCGTGTCGGCAATGGTCAAGCGTTGATGTGATCACCGTTGGAATGCTACCTCTCCACTTGCCGTCGAGATTAGTAATAAACTTGAATAATTGTTATTTGGTGCCAGCACTAAGCATGAACGTGGTATCTGGATCGTGTTTGATGCGAAGTGGTTATTCATTTAAATCCGAGAACAATGGTTGTTCTATTTATATGAATGAAATCTTTTATGGTCATGCATCGATGATGAATGGTTTATTTCTATTGGATCTCGATAATAATGTTACACATATTCATAATGTTGATGCTAAAAGGATTAAACTTAATGATGATATATCCGCATATATGTGGCACTGTCGTCTAGGTCATATTGGCGTTAAATGCATGAAGAAGCTCCATTCGGATGGACTTTTGGAATCACTTGATTTCGAATCATTTGATACATGTGAGCCATGCCTTATGGACAAGATGACCAGAACTCCATTTTCCGGTTCAATGTAATGGGGACAAATTTATTGGAAATCATACATTCTGATGTATGTGGTCCAATGAGTGTGTCGGCACGAGGTGGATATCGTTATTTTGTTACATTCACGGATGATTTGAGTAGATACGATTATATCTACTTGATGAAACACAAGTCTAAAACCTTTGAAAAGTTCAAGGAATTTCAGAATGAAGTGGAAAATCGTCGTAATAGAAAGATCAAATTTCTACGGTCCGACCGTGGAGGTGAGTATATAAGTTACGAGTTTAGCACTCACATGAAAGAGTGTGGAATTGTTTCACAACTCACACCTGCCAGAACACCACAGCGAAATGGTGTGTCGGAATGTCGTAATCGTACTTTATTGGATATGGTTCGATCTATGATATCTCTGACGGACTTGCCATTGTATTTTTGGGGTTATGCACTAGAAACTGCTGCATTCACTTTAAATCGGGCACCATCTAAATCCGTTGAAAAGACACCGTATGAATTATGGTTTGGAAACAAACCTAAGCTATCATTTCTTAAAGTTTGGGGATGCGATGTTTATGTGAAGAAACTTCAACCGGATAAACTCGAACCCAAAGTGGAAAAATGCGCCTTCATAGGATACCCTAAGGAAACTATTGGGTATTCCTTCTATCACAGATCTGAGGGCAAGGTTTTTGTTGCCAAGAATGGATCCTTTCTAGAGAAAGAGTTTCTCATGAAAGGTGTGAGTAGTCGGAAGGTAGAACTCGAAGAGCTTATTGAACCTTCTCTTCAAAGTATGGCGAGTAGCATAGCGCCGGAAGTCGTTTCGGAGTTGGCTTCACTAGTTGAAGAGGGAACTAATGATAATGATCATGAAACTCCAAAAGAGAATACTACCGAACCTCGCAGGTCTAGCAGGACGCGTGCAACTCCCGAGCTGTACGGAAATCGTGTCATGAATTTCATGGTTGATGAAAATGATGACCCTGCGACGTATGAAGAAGCGATGATGAGCCCGGATTCCAACAAATGGTTAGAAGCCATGAAATCCGAGATGGAATCCATTTATGAAAACCAAGTTTGGAACTTGGTGGACTTACCTCACGATTGAAAGGTCGTGGAGAATAAATGGATTTTCAAAAGGAAAACTGATGCTGATGGTAATGTGACCGTCTATAAAGCTCGACTTGTCGCAAAGGGGTTTCGACAAATTCAAGGAGTTGACTACGATGAGACATTCTCTCCCGTAGCGATGCTAAAATCAGTTAGGATTATGTTAGCAATTGCTGCATATTTCGATTATGAGATATGGCAAATGGATGTCAAAACCGTGTTTCTCAATGGTAATATTGAAGAAGAGTTGTATATGATACAACCAAAGGGTTTTATCGATCCTACGGATGCTAACAAGGTGTGCAAGCTTCAGCGATCCATCTATGGATTGAAGCAAGCATCACGAAGTTGGAATCTTCACTTTGATGAGGTGATCAAAGAGTTTGGATTTCTCCAAACTTATGGAGAAGCTTGTATTTACAAGAAAGTGAGTGGGAGAAATGTGGCATTTCTGATACTATATGTGTATGACATATTATTGATCGGAAATGATATAGATCTTTTAAACGGTGTTAAAAGTTATCTAAACAGCAAATTTTCAATGAAGGACCTAGGCAAAGTGTCATACATTTTAGGAATAAAGATCTATAGAGATAGATCTAGGCACCTAATAGGGCTATCGCAAAGTACATACCTTGATAAGATTTTAAAGAAGTTTAAAATGGAAGAAAGTAAGTAGGGGTTCTTACCTATGACACATGGCACGACATTGAGTAAGACTCAAAGTCCGGCTACGGCGGAAGAAAGAGAGAAAATGGAAAAAGTCCCCTATGCTTCAGCCATAGGCTCTATAATGTACGCCATGCTATGTACAAGACCGGATGTGGCACATGCTTAGTTTGACTAGTAGGTACCAATCGGATCCAGGTTCAGAACACTTGAAAGCAGTCAAGAATATCCTTAAGTACTTGCGAAGAACTAAGGATATGTTTCTTGTATACGGAGGTGAAGAAGAGCTCGTCGCTAAGTGTTATGTCGACGCTAGCTTTGACACCGATCCGGATGACTCTAAGTCTCAATCCGGATACGTATTTCTCATGAATGGCGGAGCGGTTAGTTGGAGGAGCTCCAAACAACCTGTGGTGGCGAGATCAACAATGGAGGCTGAATATGTTGCTACTTCGGAAGCGGCTCAGGAAGCAGTTTGGATGAAGGAGTTCATATCCGAACTAGGTGTGGTTGCAAACGCGTTGGACCCAATGGTGATCTATTGTGACAACAATGGTTCCATTGCCAATCCAGAAGAACCAAGGTCTCACAAGCATTCCAAGCCTATTAAGCGCCGATTTCACTCCATCCGCGAGCATGTCAAGGATGGAGATATAAAGATTTGTAAATTACATACGGATCTCAATGTAGCAGATCTGTTGACTAAAACTCTCCCTAGAGCAAAACATGATCTACACCAGAACTCCATGGGTGTTAGATACATCACTACGTAACTAGATTATTGTCTCTGGTGCAAGTGGGAGACTGAAGGGAATATGCCCTGAGAGGCAATAATAAAGTGTTTATTATGTGTATTCCAAGTATATGATAGATGTTTATTTTGCATGCTATAATTGTATTAATACGGAAACATTGATACATGTGTGCTTATTAAAAAAACAGAAAGTTCCTAGTTATGCCTCTCTCATAAACTAGCTCGTTGATTAACAAGATGATCACAGTTTCCTGATCATAGACATTGGATGTTGTTAATAACGAGATCACAACATTAGTGTAATGATGTGATGAACATTCATCCGAAGTATAGCATTACGATCAAAGTCATTGAGTTTATATTGCTATAACAACTTATGAAGTGATCCTAATACTTAGACCATGAGATCATGCCAATCACTAACACCGGAAGAGTTTCTTGTTGACATCAAACATCACACCGTAACTGGGTGATTATAAAGATGGCTTCAAAACTACTAAAGTGTTAGGTTGAGACTCATGGATCAAGAGTGGAATTTGTTCATCCCAATGACGGATAGATATAATATGGGACCTCTCGGTGATATCACATTGGTTAGCTTGCAAGCAAGTGATTTGATCACTAGAATGTTATATCACGGGAACAAGAAAAGAGTGCATGTCGGTAACGAGATCAAACTAGGTATGGAGATACCGATGATCGAATCTCAGACATGTAATACATCGTGAAACAAAGGGATTAAGATACTAGCGTAAAAGGTTCCGACGATCACAGGAAAGTCATCGTTGAATGTGTGGGATTCAGTATGGATCTCCAGGTCCCGCTTCTGATTATTGATCGGAGAAGGGTCTCGACATGTCCGCATTATTCGCGAACCGTAGGGTGACACACTTAAGGGACACTGACATCCAATTGGAGCAAAAGTTTCATGCCGGAAAGAATGACAAGCGCGGGAATTTATTTCACTAGATACCGAAACAGGTTTTCGGGTGAAATTGCAGAAAGTGTTTTTGCATGTGAATTGGAATTCTAGCAAGGGGTTATATGTGAATGTTTGTCATTAAAGTAATTGACAAAATTCTGAATAAATAAAAAGAGTTTTATTTAATGAGAGTTTGCATTAATTTTGGTGGAAATTTAATAGCAAGTTTGAGTGGGATTTTGAGTGGAGGGATTTGAAAGGATTTTGTGAGTGGAGAGTCCACCCACATGAATGAGGGGAGGGCAAGGGGGCAGCCCCATGCGCCGGCCACCCCCTAGGGGTTCCCCCCTCTCCTATAAAAGGCACCCCTCCTCACTTGTCACTCACACCTCCTCGTGAAGGATCTCTCTCCCCCTCTAGAATTTATCCCCCATGGTCTCGGACTAGCGAGATACATGTTCTCGGTGGCTATTCGGCAAGAAAGAGTTGTGCTTCCGCTGCATCGCTGGAGCAAGGAGGCAGAGGTTGCTCTGTGTCTTGTACATGTGTGCGAGCACGGATGCGCTGCTGCTTTGCGGCACTAGGACTTCCTCTCGATCTTGAGATCGGCAAGAGATCGTCTACATCAACCACGAGTTCAACTCGTTAAGCTTTGTCGGTCTTCAAGGTTATGTTCTCTACGGATATACATCCTCCCGTTGTTTGTATCTAGTAGATAGATCTTGGTACTTAGTTCCCACCATAGGAAAATTTTTGTTTTCTATGCTGTGAACCCTTCAAAATTACAGTAGGGCAATTGACAGGAACTGAGCAAGGCATAATAATGCAATTAATATTCAGAAAGATCCTATGAGATTCAATTGGGCAATAAAACAAGATACATAGACCTCCATCCAACTACATCTATGACTAGAAGTCCACCTTCAGGTTATCATCCGAACACCCTCCAGTATTAAGTTGCAAGCAACAGACAACTGCTTTAAGCAAAGTGTGTAAGGTAAATATTCCACATGTTCCATGAAAAAGAGACCGTTTTTTTCTCCCTAGTAGCAAAAGAACATCTACAACCGAAGATATTATTGTCACTTCCCTTGGAAACTAGAGGCATGAACCCACTATCGAGCATAAATACCCCATCTTGGAGTCACTAGCAACTACTTGGCCAATATAGCTACCAACAACGGAGAGCATGCAAGATCACAAACAACACAGACACGATAGAGTCATAAAGACAAAACCATTAATCAAACCAACATAATAATAACAATATCCATCGGATCCCCACAAACAAAACATTCATGATTACAAATAGATTAGATCTTGATCATGAACGGAGCTCACAAGATCTAGACATGAAAGCACAAAGGAGGAGATGCATCCATCTAGCTACTACATGGAACCATAGTCCAAGGTGGAACTACTCACGCATCATACCGGAGAGAAGGCCTCCGGGATGATCTCCCCTCCGGCAGGGTGCTGGGAAGAACTTCAGATCCCCCGATCTAGGGACGATGGTGGCGGAGGCTACAGATGGTTTCGTGGAGATTTGATCGGGTGCTTAGGGTTTCTACATCGGGCGCTTCTGATAGGCGAAGGAGAGGCCGAGGAGGCGACCAGGGGGGTCAAACCCTACCCAGGCGCGGGCCCACACCTGGCCGCGCCTGAGGGGGGTTTGGCCACCCTGGCACGCTTCCTCGTCTCCCGTCTGGAGTTCTTGTTCCCCATGGAAAGTAATTGACTTTGATGTTTTTCCCGTCCAATTCCGAGAATATTTCTTTACTAACTTTTCTGAAACCAAAAACAGCAGAAAACAGGCATCTGGCACTCTGGCAACTTGTTAATGGGTTAGTACCAAAAAACATGTAAAAAACACCTCAAAGTATAGAGAAGCAAAGCACAGTAGATACTAAACAAGCATGGAGCATAAAAAATTATAGATACATTTCCGACGTATCAAGCATCCCCAAGCTTAACTCCTGCTCGTCCTCGAGTAGGTAAGTGATAAAAGAATAATTTTTTACGTGACATACACCCTCATATTAAAGATCCAACCATTTGCAAGCATTGAAAGCTGGGATCAAAGAACTCTAAACATGAACATGAAAGATGGAGTTCTAACAATAGGATAAAGTAACTATGCATGCAACATGACAAGATACAAACAAAGATCATGAATAACATGCATTGAAAAACGGTTGTTTGTTCATATAGAAAATATAGCATAGTGGCAATCATCTTGTCCCTCATAGGACACCTTCAAAGTTCACAAGGGTGACTAGAAACAAATAGTACAACAACAAGCAATATCACAATATGCATCAATCAATAAGCTTTGGAACACTACACACAGAATGACAACTATGCTCCCGTAATGGTGCCAAAAGGTGAAAGGTGGAGACTCAATAGTGGTGGAAGAAAAGCCTTTCATAAGCATCTTGAAGTGATTAAGGTTAAAGTGACAAAGATGGAGTATATGCTTGACGAAGTATAAGTTGGCAATCTCAAGTCCCTTGAATACGAGGGCCACACCTCATGCATACTCAACTTTGGGCCCAGGTAAGTTCTTGTCATTGTAAGTATTTGCATATCATTGAGAACCGCCAACGGGGTACCCCTTGCACATGGTACAAGAGCATTCCCATAACCAAAATGACAAGGCAAGAAGACAATGAGCACCTCAGCAATCTTATTATGTACCATGGGAATATGGTGATTTTTTCTCTCTTTTCTCAATGTGTCTCTCTTTTTTTATAAAAAGAATGCTTCATAGATGTCACTATGGTGATACTGCAAGTTTCCACCATGATTAGGCATGGCTTAGGCTAGCGGCCCAGGCGTTTCTCACGGGATACAAACTCCATGTACTTACAAGTTCCCTCTTTATTTCACATCGGTGACATCCATAGACAAAAGAGCATGATATCAACTGAGTACAAAGTAGAAGTGCAATGTTGAAAGCATTCCCGTGACAGCACGATTCTGCTAATTCCAACGTATAAGTGCAAGAATATACAACATAGATGTCACAATGGTTCAAGTTTATTAGGGGCAAAGAATATAAAGTGTGCCATCAATATAAAGTGTGCCATAAAGTTCGTGAGGGCTTTAATCACTAAGTTTTCACATAACAAAATAGTTTTTAATTGGAAGATAGCTCAAAACAAGAATATACTTCGAATGGTGTAACACACCATGCATAGGAGTTTATAGTGGACACTTTGGAATAACTTGGTTTCTTGGGAGTTGGAGGCATGAGTAGAACTTACTCATACAAGTGGAGGCTAGCAAAAGACTGGGAGCAACCAACTAAGAGAGCAATAATGGCCATAATCATGCAGTGCAACAAAGCATTACTAATCAAAGCATAGAGTGGTACTACAAGTCAAGAACTAAATGATCATAGAGGATAATGGTGACTTATGAGAGTCATAACATGGTGTAAGCATGTGCCAAGTCAACCCAAGCAAAGAATCAAAGGAGAATACCACAATATGCTTTTGCATGCTAAAACAACGCATAATTTCTTCAAGTCACACTAAGCAATCCCAATTGTTTGGAACAAGACATTCTACAGCAATAATCACTAAGCATAATGCCAAAACAACACCTAGCATGTCATGCTAAAGTCTAAGTCACAGTCAATGCAAGCTCCTCTTGCACTTCAAGCAAGAACTTACTACTCCTTTCCAACACCAAGCAACTTGTTTGCAAAACAACACAGCGAGAACGGGGGTCCAAACTATTTTATTCAAGCAAACTAAACAACCTAATCAAAGCAAACAAAAACTAAGACGCTCCAAGAACAACACAAATGTGCATGAAACAATAAAAACGAAGTGTCTAGACAGACCTGAGCTTTTTATTGATGAAGAAGGGGATGGCTTGGGCATCCCCAAGCTTTGACGCTTGTACCTCTTGGATATTTCTTGGGGTGACACCATGGTGGCATACCCAAGATTGAGCTTTTGTCCATTAACTCATTGCATCATCCTTTCTCTACACCTGAAATTTTTCCTTCATACAAAACTTCACACAATCTTCATTAGCAACATTAGTGTATTTAAAAGATATTAGACCTCTGGAAAAGCTTTGGAACAGCAAGACTTTTCACTAAAAACACAAGCTACTGTATTAACTCCTTCAAAAAGCTCAATTCACCTAAAGAGAACTCAAAAAGGAATCAATAAGAAACAAATACAAATAATGGCAGAAATCTATCAAAACAGACCAGCAGGTATAAACCGATTTTTTCGAACATCTTCTGTTGCTCAAATCAAAAAGTGCTGAACTAACGAAATTTAGCTAACATACTGGGTGATTTATTCGTAAATTTTCAGCTCAATCCAAGTTACAGAGACTCCTCACGAGTATTTTTGGTGGAGGACAGAAATCTGTTTCGGGACAAAAACTCTCCAAATCTTACTTCCCTCTCATTAGAGGTCATTCTTGGCACAAAAAAGCAAACATAAAGGATAATCAAAGGTCATTACTGAATTAATAACTTCCAAGACTCAAGGAAACTCTTGGGTTATCTCCCAACAAGTACTTTTCTTTAACGCCTTTAAGTTAGGCTTGATAGTTTTAAGAAGATGCTCACATAAGAAATATGAATTGAAGTAAAAGAGAGCATCAAGAAGAAAATTCAAAACACATTTAAGTCTAACCCACTTACTATGCATATGAATCTTGTATGCAAATAAATTTACAAAGAACAAAGTGACAGGCATAGGAAGATGAAACAAGAGTAACTTCAAAACTTTCAGCACATAGAGAGGTGTTTCAGTACCATGAATACTTCTACAACCATATTTTCCTCTCTTATAATGATTTTCAATAGCCTCATGAATAAACTAAACAATATAGCTATCACATAAAGCATGCTTTTCATGATCTACAAACACATAATTTCTATCAAGCTCAAGAATAGTGGGATTAAAACCTTCACAGGTTTTACCCAAAGTAGATATTTCAAAAGGAACCACAGGAACATAACAATCATCCTCCTTTGGTAAGAATGGGGGACAATCAAATAATGTAAGGTATAAAGAGTTACTCTCATTAAAAGGTAGGCATGGGTAGATAATCCATTCTTCCTCCTTTTGTTCATCACTCTCCCCCTCTTTTTCTTCTAATGAGCTTCCAGTTTCAACAATTTGTTCTTCCATAGGCTCCTGCAAGGCATTAGTCTCTTCCAAATGTGGAAATCACCTATTAAAATATTCAAGAATATATCCATTTGCTTCCTTGTAATTGTCAAAGAAAAATTTAAGTATCTCATAAACGTCATGTTCATAAGGTGCATCATCAGTATTTTCAAGCAAACTATCAAGTTCAAATGCACCCTTGAAAGAAATAAATTCTTCAATTTTTTCCACATCATAAAAGTCACAATTTCCTTTAACATAAGAAGATATGGTAACATTATAATTATACTCACATTGAAAGGGTAGGTGTTTATACCTCCTGCAGCAACAAACTTTATCAAAGCAATAAGTAACATTATAAGTAGAGCACACGTCTCTAGCAATAGTATTCAACTTATCAATTTGTTCCCATAAGTGTTTCCCTTTTTGTGACAAACGGTGTTCCTTATAATAATACTTTTGTTCTCCCGTGAACCCACCTTGCCAATAAGAACTAGTTTCAAAGAAACCATCCATTGATGGAAAGCATGACCAAGCAAGGCAATATCAAACCAGCAACTAGAGCAGGAACTAGTTTTTTTGTGTTTTTTAATAAAGAAAACAAACCAACCTAGACTAATTTTTTTGGGTTTTTTGAAAAGAGGCAAAAAAACCAAGGAAAATAAACAAAGCAAACTAAAAACAAAGTACAGAGAAAGGAAGTGAAGGACTCCCCTTGTGAAGACGTCCTTAGCCTCCCCGGCAACGGCGCCAGAAAACTTGGTGCTTGACGGGGAGCAAGAAGTTTGATGGCCTTTTAGTTCCCTGGCAACGGCGCCAGAAAACTTGTTGCTGGTGCTGACGTGGAGCACTTCGTTGGAAACCCCAAGACAGCAAGTCTTCCCTTAGTAGAGACCGAGGTTATCGAACCAGAAGGAGGAAGGAAACTTCACACAGGTGTTGCAAGCAACGCGGAGACTTGCACAAGACAAACTCAATACTTTGCTACAATGAATCAGTGAGGTTGTCAATCTCACCGGTTTGCTGTAACAAAGGATTAAACGTACCATGTGGAAGGTAATGGTGGTTTGTAGCAAGTAAACAAGTAACAGTGGAAGATGTATCAATGGTAAAGATTGGACCGGGGTCCATAGATCACTAGAGGTGCTCTCCTTAGATAAACAGCATGGCATGAAGGGTAAACAAATTACAGTAGGGCAATTGACAGGAACTGAGCAAGGCATAACAATGTAATTACCAGTCAGAAAGATCCTATGAGATTCGATTGGGCAATACAACAAGATACATAGACCGCCATCCAACTACATCTATGACTAGAAGTCCACCTTCAGGTTATCATCCGAACCCCCTCCAGTATTAAGTTGCAAGCAACAGACAACTTCTTTAAGCAAAGTATGTAAGGTAAACAGTCCACATGTTCCATGAACAAGAGACCGTTATTTTCTCCCTAGTAGCAATAGCACATCTACAACTGAAGAGATTATTGTTACTTCCCTCGGAAACTAGAGGCATGAACCCACTATCGAGCATAAATACCCCCTCTTGGAGTCACTAGCAACTACTTGGCCAAGATAGCTACTAACAACAGAGAGCATGCAAGATCACAAAAAACACAAACATGATAGAATCATAAATACAAAAACATTAATCAAACCAACATAATAATCTCAATATCCATCCGATCCCCATAAACACAACATGCATGATTACAAATAGATTAGATCTTGATCATGAACGGAGCTCACAAGATCTATACATGAAAGCACAAAGGAGGAGATACAACCATCTAGCTACTACATGGACCCATAGTCCAAGGTGGAACTACTCACGCATCATACCAGAGAGAAGGCCTCAGGGGTTTTCTCCCCTCCGGCAGGGTGCCGAGAAGAACTTCAGATCCCCCCTGATCTAGGGACGATGGTGGCGGCGGCTACAGACGGTTTTGTGGAGATTTGATTGGGTTCTTAGTGCTTCTGCATCGGGGGCTTCTTATAGTCGAAGGGGGAGGCCGAGGAGGCGACCAGGGGGGTCAAACCCTACCTAGGCGCGGGCCCACCCCTGGCCACGCCTAAGGGGGTTTGGCCACCCTGGCATGCTTCCTCGTCTCCCCTCTGGACTTCTTGTTCCCCATGGAAAGTAATTGACTTTGACGTTTGTCCCGTCCAATTCCGAGAATATTTCTTTACTAACTTTTATGAAACCAAAAATAGCAGAAAATAGGCATCTGGCACTGTGGCAACTTGTTAATGGGTTAGTACCAGAAAACATGTAAAAAGCACCTCAAAGTATAGACAAGCAAAGCAAAGTAGATACTAAACAAGCATGGAGCATAAAAAATTATGGATACGTTTCTGACGTATCAACTAGATTTTCTAGCTTTTTTAGGATGAGATACAATATTAGAAGCGTCTTCGCAGAAGACAATGTGCTCATCCTCTATATTTCTAGTGACAAGATCTTTCACAATAGCTACCACAGGTTCAATATATATTTGCTCATCGGGTTCCACAGTTTTCTTTGTACTTTTGCTAACCACATTAGCTATGATAGAATGTTCCTTTACTTTAGCAGGAAAAGGGATTTTCTCAACATAAGGTTCAGGCAAAATAGGATCAACAGTACAAGCTTCTATGCTAGCAGGAACATGAGTAACAATGTCTTTAAAAGGAGCATGGTACTTGTTCGACTCCTTTTTAGGAATTTTGATATAAGAGGCAAAGGACTCAAAACATTTTGCAAGAACTTGAGAGTCAAGACCATACTCATTGCTAATATCATGGAAGTCGTCAGTTCCCATAAAAGATTTAATACATTCATAATCATAGTTTATACATGACTTTCTTCCTTTGTCATTCTCCCAAGCTTCAGTGTTCTCTTGAATACGGTCTAGGAGATCCCATTTAGATTCTTTCTTCATACGTGTGAATGATCAACACAAGAAGTATCTAGTAAATCTTTATCATGATGAGAAAGGCAAGCATAGAAGTTATTGATAATAATATTGTTAGGGAGTTCATGAATAGGACATTTAAGCATAAGTAACTTCAATCTCCCCCAAGCTTGAGTTGTACTCTCTCCATCATGAGGCCAAAATTTATATATCATATTTCTATCCTTATGAATTTCACTAGGAGGATAAAATTTAGAATAAAATAGAGATGCAATTTCCTCCCATTCCATGGATTGCCCATTCCTCAGCAGCTTATACCATTCTTAAGCTCTCCATTTCAAGGATATGGAGAGTAACTTCTTCTTCACATGTTCAGTTGTGATACCAGTACACTTAAACAACCTGCATAATTCATGGATAAAAAGCAAATGATCACCAGGATGGACAGTTCCATCCCCTAAATAATAATATCCATAACACGATCAACAATACTTGTAGGTATCTTAAAAGGATCTATCTCAACAGGTGCTGGTTCATCTACTACCCTAATAGTGGTAATAGTTTTCCCAAACAGAAAACCGAGTGGGTTATCCATATTGGAAACAAAGTAACAAACAAAAACAAAAAGCAATACTCACAGTAGAAGTTTCCTTTACCAGTTCCACTCTTCAATAGCGCTTCACTCCCCGGCAACGGCGCCAGAAAATAGTCTTGATGATCCACAAGTATAGGGGTTGTATCGTAGTACTTTCGATAAATACGAGTGTCGTTCCCAATGAGGAGCAGAAGGTGTTGACTAGTGGTAAGGAGCAGGAACTCTCTGTAAATACTTAGCAAACGGATTTTTAGTGGTTTTCTGATAAAGCAATAAAATAGTGCAAATAATAAAGACAATGAACAACCGCAACAAGTGGCCCAATCCTTTCTTAGAAAGGGACAAGCCAGTGGAAATACTTATAGGGACCAAACGTTCTCGAGAACACATGGGAATTCTGTCAAGTGATTTCACTTCAAATAGCCGAGTACCTTTCTTTGGTGTTGTAAGTGTTGTGTGGGTGAACCTGTGCTAATGTACCGACCTTAATTGGACTAATACATACTTGTGATTAAACCCCCTGCAAGCATCCACAACTAAAGGAAATCAATTAAGATATAAACCTAACCACAACCTTAAACTCTGTGATCCTACACTCCCTTGTGCAATGGTGTCCTAACGGGGGTTCAGGTTTCTGTCACTCCGGCAACCCCACAATTAGTAGCCAAATACACAATGCACTCCCCTAGGCCCATAAATGGTGAAGTATCGTGTATTCGATGTTCACATGACACCACTAGAATTATAGCACTACAACTTAAATACTAAACCATTGAATAATAACTCAACACAAATGCACTACTAACAACATGACTTCTCCCATGTCCTCAAGAACTAAACGAACTACTCACGAGACATCATATGGATCAAGATCAAAGATGATATGATAATGGATAACAATCTGAACATAAACAATAATCCAATGGTTCCACTCACAAGCATCAACTACAATAGTAATCAACACTATGAAAGTTTCCCCTAAGAACTATGCAATTATTCATCAAGATTGTTACAACGGGATGGAGTGGTGATGATGGTGCTGATGGATATGATGGTGTGGATGATGATGATCTCGATGAAGTCTATCTTGATGATGGTGTTAATGGCGACGATCTCCCCTCTCCGGGAAGGAATTTCCCAGGCAGAAATCTGTCTACCGGAGAGCTCTTTCTCTCTCGGTGTTTTCTGCCCCGCAGGGGCGATGGAAATCTTTCTGTGGTCACTCCCCTAGTATTAGGGTTCCAAGAAGAAGTTATAGGCGAGAGGGCAGAGTCGGAGGCCGGCCAGGTGGGACACACCTTCCCTAGGCGCAACCTAGGGGGACCCGCGCTTAGGGGGTGTGGGCCCCCTGTGGCCCAACTACGCCTCCCCTTCTGGCTTCCTTCGTCTTCTGGGAAAATATAATTTTCCAATATTTTTCTGGTATTTTTTTGATCTTCACGAAATTGCATCAAAACACCTCTTTTTCCATCAGAATCCTGACTCCGGCAGTTCATCCTCCAAGAATCATCCAACATGCAAAAACAGAGGAAAAGACATAAGTAACACCTCATAATAAGACATATATCAATGAATAGAGGTAAATTATGATATAGATTGGTGACGCAAATTGGACGTATCAATAGCTTCAACCCATTTAGTAACATAATCGACAGCAACAAGAATATGAGTGTAGCAATTTGATTCTACAAAGGGTCCCATGTAATCCATTCCCCATACATCAAATGGTTCAACTATAAGACTATGTTTCATTGCCATTTCTCGTCTTCTGCCTATATTACCTCTTCTCTAGCAAGCATCACAATATTTCACATACCATTGTGCATCTTTGAACAAGGTGGGCCAATAGAATCCAGATTGAAGTACCTTTCTTCAGTTCACTTGCCTCCATGATGTCCTCCATACAGGCTGCCATGACAAGCTTGCAAAATTGCATTCATTTCATGGTTAGGAACACACTTTTTAATCATTCCATCAGGTCCATGGAGATAAAGAAACGGATCATCCCAAAATTAATGTCTGAGATCATTAAAGAATTTCATTCTTTTGTGTCTTGTCATACCAGGAGGTAAAAAAATTACTGCTAGGTTATTAGTGTAATCTGCATACCACAGATCAACTACTTCAATTTTTCTAAGTATTCTCCCAGAAATGACTCATTTATAGGTACAGGGTCGGTATTTATTCCCTCCATCCTAGATAGATGATCTGCTACTAGATTATCCTTACCCCTCCTATATACTATTTGTAAATCATATTATTTTAGTAATAATACCCACCTAATCAACCTGGGTTTTGCATCCTTTTTTACAAGAAGGTGATGCAAATCTTGGTGATCTGTATGAATTATTACTCTAGAATTAATAATATAAGATCTAAATTTGTCATAGGCAAAAATTATAGCAAGGAAATCTTTCTCAGTAGTAGCATAATTTTTCTAAATCTTATTAAGATTCCTACTAGCGTAATGAATAACATTTGAATTCTTCTCATCTCGCTGTCCTAATACAGCTCCTAAAGCATAGTCACTAGCATCACACATAATTTCAGAAGGTTCATCCCATTTTGGAGGCTGCATGATGGGTGCCGAAACTAATTTGTTTTTAAGATTTTTGAAAGCTGCAATGCAGTCATGTTCTAGGTGGAATGGAGTTTCTTTATCAAGAAGGTTAGTGAGAGGCATAGCTATTTTAGAAAAATCATGTATAAAACGCTTGTAAAAACCTGCATGTCCTAGAAACATCTTTAAGTTTTTAATGTCTTGAGGAATGGGAAGATTTTCTATAGCACTTATATTTGATTTATCTATTTCTATGCCTTTTTATGAAACCTTATGTCCAAAAACTTTACCTTCTCTTTCCATTAATCGACACTGCTCCCAATTCAAAACTAAATTTGATTGCATGCATGTCTCCAAAACATTGGTTAAATTGTAGGGATAATTATCAAATGTTGTTCCACAAACAACAAAATCATTTGTTAGAACTTCCATATTATTCTCAACAAGATCATCAAAGATTTTTAAAACACATTCTTGAAAGGTTGCAGCTGCATTACAAAATCCAAACGAGATTAATCTATAAGCATAACTACCATAAGGACATGTGAAAGTTATTTTCTCTTGATATTCAGGTTGTATAGAGATTTCATAATAACCAGAATAACCATCAAAAAATCAAAAATAAGAATTATTGTTTAGTCTTTCTAAAATTCTATCCATGAACAGTAAAGGTTTATGATTTTTCTGTGTCTCATATTTTAGTCTTCTAAAATCGATGCACATGTGATACCCCACAATAGGCTTTATAGGGACTAGCTCACCATCCTCATTCATAGAAGCATCAAGTCCCCCATGTCTTGGTATACAATGAGTTGGGCTAACCCACTTACTACCAGAAATAGGATATATTATGTCGGCATCTAATAAGCATATAACTTATTTTCTTACTACTTCTTTCATTTTTGGATTAAGCCTTCTTTAATATCACTTAGAGTAATCTTATGTGTCACAATGGATGGATTTATTCCTTTAATATCACTTAGAGTATACCCAAATGCTTCATGATGTTTGATCAAACCAAAATAAGTTTATTTGTTTCATTTTCTAATAAATTTCTACTAATAATAACAGGACATTTGTTTTCATTATCTAAAAATTAATACCTCATATTGTCTGGAAGTCGTTTCAATTCAATTGGCGGAGGTTCTTTTTCACCTTTTCTTACCAGTTCTTCATAATCATGTGGGTTTTGTGCTTTCGGTATGGAGTCAAGGTAATCATCCATGTCTTCTCTTTCCTCATCATCTAGTGCATCTTCCCAATTAATTGAGCTCCTTTCTAATTCATCTCGGGGAGTGCTGAAATGAATCGCGGCTAGCTCGGCAATTGTTTTCTCTTCATTGATATCTTCTATTTCATATGGCCTCTTTTTTAGGTTGGCGAAGTGGAATGTCATTTCCTCCTCTCCAAACATCATGGAAATAGTCTCTTCCTTATTATGAATACGAGCTGGTTATAGAGACAAAAGGCATGCCTAAAAGAATAGGCCAAAAAGTATCTCGAGGCATATCAACAATATTGTCGGGGGGATAACCCCCGGTAGGGTCACGAGAGGGGAAACATAGCGCAGCTGGGTTGGCTCCAGGTAAAGAAAGAACCAGGCCGGGTAAGAACGTCCGAGTAAGATAAGCATGAAAGCTGACATACAAACTATGTCGGCCCGCATAGGACAAAGTTGTAACCCTTGCAGGAACCAACGAGCCGAGTCGACCGAGGAAGGGCCGAGTCAAGGAGGACGCGTGGCACCTTTCGGAGTAGGGTTCAGGAGGGACCATGGTAAAGCATGGTCAAAAGAGAAGGGCGATGTCGGGTGACACAAAAGAAGCCGGGTGACGCCCAAAGAATACGCTGACGTGCAAAGTAACAGCATGACGCCAAAAAGACCAAGAAGCAGCATACCAGAAGACCGTTAGCTGTCAGCACCCGAGAAGAGCATCTGTCGAGTCAGGGGCATAAGTAGCCGGGTCTTTAGGATCATCCGACTCGGTGGCCTCGCTGTCAGCACCCTCTTCGTCAGCAACTTCGGAAAGTGGGTCGCCAAGATCAAGGAAGCTGGGCCCGTCGCACCAAGCGTGTACCATGGTTTACTCGATCATGGCGTAGGCTCGCTCCTGGCGTCTCTTGGTCAACTCAAGATCATTCAGCCACTTCCCGTCCCCCCTTATGCGTGCAAGCACATCAAGATTGATGTCCTCGTACCAGGAGAGCACAAAGTAAAAGGCCTTATCCACTGCAGCTCGGCCGGCCGACTCTCGCCACTGATCCATCCTGTCCTCGGTTTGAAGGAGCTTTTCAGCAAGGGGCTCAATGAGTGGAGGTGCATCTTCATCCGGCCAAAGCATGTGGAACGCATGAATGGCTAATTTGAGCAAGTCCACGCCACAGGACTTGAGGGTCTTGACGCGCTCCCACAGTGCTTCGAGATGCTCATCGTTAGTCACCTCGCCGTCAGCGGGAGAACCAAACTCGGATCTCACCTTCTTCATGGCCCGGATGGCGAACAAATTGGCCTCAGGGAAATTCTCTGTAAGCAAAAGAGAATCTTAGTAAAGTAACAAACAAAAATGACAAAGTCAAGAACAAGAAAGCATAGTGCAAAAAAGAATAAGAACTCACTACCGAGAAAAGAGTTGATGGTTCTGGGTTTGGTTTGCCAAGCCTTGGCCTTAGCTTGGAGTGCGTCTAGATCCAAGTTCGCCAACTCAACCGCCGACTCGGCCTCCTTGAGTAGCTCCCTGATTTTCTCGGCGCTGGCGGCGTGTTGGCCATCTTTCTCGGCAAGCTCTTCCTTCAGCCCCTTCACCTCGGCCAAGTGTTTCTGCTCCATGTCGGCCATCAGCTTTTTCAGCCGAATCACCTCGTCTCGCTCCTTCTGGAGTTCGGCTTGGTGCTTCTCTACTTATTCAGAACGGATTACACCCACCAGGATAATAAGGCAAGAGAATGGAATGAACACAAAACAGTGCGAGGAAGGCAAAAAACTTACTCTCCGTCTCGCTGATTTGCGAGTGGAGCGCCTCGATGGTGGACTGGGCAGAAGCTGTGGGAAAAGAGAAAGAAAAGACTAAGAAAATGAAGCAAAGAAAGGTGCACCGAATGAAGATCTAGCAAGTAAGAAAATTACCTTGGCCTTGGGTGTCGATTTGCAGCTTCTCATAAGCAAGTTCGAGCTTACGATGTTCCAGAGGAGAGCTTGATGCACCTTGATGCGCTTATTATGCGTAAGCTGTACAAGGGAAAAGGTCAGTGGATAAATGTGTGTGAACACCGTAAAATACAAAGATCCTACATCTATAATGCAAAATAATAGCCTAAAACATGATGCAAATATGCATTCATCACGTAGCTACCTACGGTCAAATTCTCCAGCGAGGCCTCTTGTCAAATCGGAATTGCTAAATTAGTAGTTTTTTTGCTACAATATTTTACTAATTTTGCTACAATAGCGTATAGTTGTTGCTACGGTATCTTTTTGCTACGGGTCTCGGGTGATGTCTCCAGCGATGTTTCCGGGATTTGCTACAATATAAGTTTTTTTTTGCTACAACTGTTTTGTGGGTTTGCTACAATAGCGTAAATTTTTTTCTACACGGTCTTCGACGAGGTCTACCGGCGAAAGTCTCCGGTGAGGTCGGATTTGCTACAATACGACATTCTATTTTGCTACAATAGCGTAAAGTTTTTTCTACATGGTCTCCGGTGAAGTCTACTGGCGAAAGTTTCCGACGAGTCTCCGACGAGTTCGGATCTGTTACATTATCATAACTTTTTTTCTGCACGGTCGCCGGCGAGGTCTCCGACGAGATCTAGTCTATTTTTCTATTTCCTGGGTCGAACCAATTTTTGCTACATGTAGCAAAAGCGGGCAATATTATAGCAAACTCGATCCGTTTATAGAAAATGCGGAATTAGATCTTGTTTTAGGAACACGTGACGGCCTAAAGACCGGGGGATCGGCGGAAATTATCCCTAGAGGGGACGCCTAGCTCTGTCCTAATTTGCTGCCCCCTTTTACAAGGAAGAGCAAGGCACGAGTACTGAGTACACCGTGCGTAGTATTTCACAAAACTGAATCCCCTTCTGTAACATTTTACGGTTTTATTAAATATAATGTCGAAGCAACAACATACAACAAAACCATACGAGCAAGAAAAAAAAATGACACACGGATGGATCAATTCTGTCTTGCTGCGTTTACTTCGCGAATCCGGCGCCTGGGTTGCATCGCGGGCTCATGGCGAAGCTGCTAACCGGGAACGACTTCGATATCAAGCCTGCGTGGAATTTGAGCCTGTCGCCGTCCCGTTCAACGGAGCTGATTGCTACCCGGTTGATTCCAAGGTTCACGCTCACCCCATTCAGCCCGCTGATCAGCATGGACTGGATGCTCCCCTGTATCTCGCTGTCGTACCGGAGCGTGAAGCCGGCGACGTCGATCTCACACTCGCCTGGTAGGGTCACGCCGAAGGAGCCGTCTGCGGCGATGGTATAGTTCTGTATTACACCCTCCGGGAGGATGCCCGGCGGGAAGTTGTACTTGGCCAGCAGCTCGTATACCGTTGGAGTAGCGCTGGAGTCGCTCTTGGTGATGGTGGCGGAAGAGGCCGCCAACGAGGCTGCCAGAACAAGGAGGATGAGGAGGTGGTTCTTCGCCATGGCTGATACTATGCTTGTTGTGAAGTTGTTATGTTAGGCCCAAGTATGTGAGGTGATGATGAAACTAAAAGTAGTTTGTTGCCTCATATTTATAGGGTCTACCACTCTACTTGGAGAGCAATGTTAACTTGTTAAGTGGAGTACGATTTTAATGTAGATAAATGCACAATAAATATGGACAGTTTTAGAACTTACAGATAACCATTCCATGCAGTGATTATCTAGTGTGGCATATAGATATGTATAATTGGTATCCGAAATATAGGGGTTTGTAATTATAATAACCCCACTAAGAGGAAAAACATAGAGTTCTGTTCACAAGTACTCCCTCATTTCAGAAATTAAAATGCCCCCTCTAATTTTGACCATAGAATTTATTTTCCTTTCTATAGTTAAGTTGGGAAGGAAAATAAGAATGGGTTCCATAAAACTTAGGATAGGTTGGAATAATTAATTAACATTAATTTGTGCCTGATTTGAGCATATATAGAGTCAAACTCCATGTTTGGCCAACATTGATGTGATAAATCACTATTTTAGTTTTAGTTACTACCTAATTTAGATAATTGTCTTGGTTTTAGTTAACTATTTCAGTATATCTTAGCTTTAATTTTAGTTTTAATTTAGCTATGTTTACCTATCTATTAGTTTAGTTTTATTTTAAGTTAATTGTTTTATTTAGCTTACCTTTGATCTAGTGATCTGCTTTGTACCTTATTGCATCTTATTTTTTAGTTATCGATATTATTTTATTTTAATTCTGTAATTAGTATATACTTAGTTGTTAGCTCTTATTTAAGTGTATGTTATGTACTTTGTTTAGCATATGCTTGAATGTTAGTTTTAGTTTAGTTTTTATCTAAGTTGTGCTTAATAATGCATTATTATGTCCTTTAGGGAGAGGTTTATGCCAAAAACATGCGGCAACGTGAAAACCTATGACTCGGACTCTATACATGGAGTATAGAAGACAACGGTGCCAATACATTTACTTTTATGTAGTAGAGCAAGGTGGAAAATGATGAACTAACGGCGGTGGCGAAGACGTGGGTTCTAGCGCTAGTGCACAGGTAGGCCTCTAATACCGGTTCATAGAGGCCTCTAACAGCGGTTCCAGAACCGTTGTTGGGGGTTCGGTGTTAGAGCCCCCCCTCCCCCCCCCCCTTTAACAGCGGTTCTTATACGAACCGCTGTTAAAGGGTGGCGCACGTGGGGATGCCGCAGTGCTCAGCCCCCCCCCCCCCTCTTTAACACCGGTTCGTAAGGTTCTCTGCCGCGGCAGGAAAACAGCATAAATCTCTGCCGCGACAGAGTTCTACCGCCGCCCCGTTCTGGGCGTATTTCTGTGGCGCGGCGGGGACGGGGAGGGGGGAGGGGGAATCGATCGGGAGAGGTATACACATACATCGTCGGTACATACGAGTACATGAATAATTAAGCAACTATTATTATACACAAACATCGTCATTGTGGTATTCTCCGTACACGTTGAATCATCAAGTACAAGACAAACATGTTCAAGCATATATACAATATAACATCTTCGTACACGTTCATTTTGGTGGATATCTAAAGAGTTCTCCGCCAGGCGTGACGACCTCATCAAGTATGAACCCCGTCAATTCCTCTTGAATGGCTCGTATGCGGTCAAACGGTAGGAGTTGGTCCCGCATCCGTTCGATCTAAATATATATGAAGAATGGGGTCAATATATATAAGAATAAAACTCAACACAACTGATAGTAATAAAATAGTTGTGTGTACTTTGTTTACTTACTCTAAGTTGTTCTAGTACGGCTTGGCCCGTCGCACATATCATATTGCGAATGAACTCGCAAACATAGTATCCAAATAAGTTATTGTCGGGTCCCTGATGCGCGCACTTTACGAGAATAGAGAGTTCAATCAAAATAATAATCAATAAAGCATGATATAATGGAATTGGAAGCATAATCAAAGAAATACGCAGACCTAGCTGGCTAGTATTACTTACATTTTGGTCTACAAATTTTAGTTCTTCTGACTATTCACCCACGGCCCTGCCCGTGAACCTTTTCCAAACCCTGTCCGACAAAGAAAATGGATAAAGGAGTAATTAATTACTTGTTGTCACGAAAGTTGCCGATCTAGTGCGATAATATGATTGAAATTACCTCTGGAGCATCTCTTTAAAGTCTGCCCATAGCTCTTGGTCTTTTCGTAACGATTCCATGACAAGGACTTTTCCTAAGTCAACTTTAATGACTAGCAGAATAAAGTGGAACCTACGCACGCGTAACTCATCATCAGTTACACGTAACATCGAGTAAGCCGAAACAGAATGTGTACAAGAGAGGGTAACACTCACGAGAAGTTGTAAGGCAATAGTATTTCCCTTTTGATTTGTTGTCTCAGTAAAGACGTTAGCAAGAAATCTTTTATTTGCCAGGGTTTGAGTTTTACCACTTGTTCATGAACTCTATTTGGGTCAACGAACCCAATGTCAAAAGGGCCTCCTTTCATGCATTCCATAACCTTTTTCCTGCATAATATTATATACACATATTATATACATATATGGTGAGCATATATATACATGCAATTAATGAATTGAATGAGATGAGATAGAAATTACAGAAATAGTACTTACACACAATAAAGGCAGATGGCAGCTTTGTCGAGTTCCTTCTGATTGAATATAAAATGCAAGTCTTGAATGTTGAAGCTGATCTCGTCGTCTCCGCACAAGAAAATTTGATCTCTTATATGCGTTGTGATCCATTCTTTCTTTCTCGTCTTGCAGAAATCAAGGTACCACTTATGCAATCTTCGCATCTTTGTTGGTAGATTCTTGAGCTCCTCTTTCTTGACGAGATTCTTCCCATACTTTCATGGCTGTATGGGGTTGGCATCACCTTTGGGCAAGTTGTCTTCCATGATGTTCAAGTATGCAATGTAAGTTATCTCCATCTCATTGGCCTTTCTTTGTAGCTCTGCCTTGTAAAAATTTACAAGATGAGCTATCCGTGTGTCGAACACTTGGAGCGGGGCGCACGATTGGTTTTCCTGCTCTCCGAGCATGGAAACTGTTTTATGGGGTGACGCACGACTGCTACTTTCAGACTCCCTCCGCCTTGCATCCCCCTTCATAATCTGGCACTCGTAGTCCGGCACAAGTGGGGTTTCAGGTTTCAAAAGATTATTGTAAAATTCTCCACCACCGCCGGATCTAGTTTTTCCTTTGGCTCGGCTCGTCTAGGTGCAAAGAATTTCTTGACCTCTTCTTCCGAGATCCTCTTGGTCTCCTCGTCGCTGCGATTCCACGGTAATGGCTTGGTGGAAGGCTGCGGGACGTAGTTTCTTGAACCCTTTGGCGTACGGTTTCCTGTGGATTTCTTTGTGGAAGTGCTAGTGATGCTCTTCGTGGAAGTGCTCTTCCTCTTACACTGACGCATAGGAGATGGCTGAAGCGCCGGAGATGGCTGACACGCAGGAGATGGCTGGCGCGCCGAAGATGGCTGACGCGCAGGAGATGGCTGGCGCACCGGAGATGGCTGCCGCGCAGGAGATGGCTAATGCGCCGGAGACGACGGTTGAGTATTCTGATGACTTGGAGATGGCTGCGGCAGCTCAGACTGCTGACGCTGCGGAGACGGCCCGTGCCTCGCTTGCTCTTTTTCGTAGAAAAATATTGTTGCTGGTTGGTCGATCCGAAGGGCTAAAATAAGAAAGAAGCATTAATTAATACATGTACATATATATACAAATCAATCGGTGTAAGTCAGCAGAGGCTTAATCCATGCATATACCTCGACGGACTTTGTAATCACTAAAGTGCGTTCACCGGAGTCGTCATGTTCTCCATGACTACTTGAACTGTCATCATGTTCCTCCAAGTTCAGATATTGTGAGGTGTCCTCGTGGATCATGTTCTCCATTATTTCTTCATCTTCAAGGTTTCTACTGAGTGGATCCATAGTTTCTAAAACAATAATATTATCTAGAGTAAGAGAGTAAACATTCAAGTGGATTTGGATTCATACACAAATATACATATTGTTCATATAAAATATACAAATAAATACACAAATGAAATTAAAACCCTAAGCATGCTTGATCATTTTAAACGAGGTCCGAGGGGTCCAAACCCTAATTTAGAGAAATCCCGGATGCATCTGAGAGGGTTCATTATGTTATTATAATTAAACTTGTCATGTAATTTGATTAGCAATGCATGATTATAGCTTAAATAGATAGTTCTCATTTTTCTGAACATTTTGATATATTATTTGTATTTTTCTGACTTTTAAATAATTAGTTATTAAATTTACAAGATTTAAACATTTTCTGGAATTATTAAACCACTTATTACCTCAACCTGACGTCAGCACACCCTATCCCTAACCCTTTTCTCACCAAAACAGGGGCTAGCCACAGTGGCTGACGTGGGACCGGAGCCACGTCATAGCCACACAGGCGCCACGTGGGCTTGCCGGAGGGGCTGCAGACGGCGGCGGCTGGCGGCGCTGGAGAGCGACCTAGGGCGCGCGAGCAAGTGCGTTCCATTTAGCGAGATGCGGCCTACCTAAAATGGGCGGCGCCGCTACCTAGGGGCACCGGAGCGACGGCAACGACGACGGCCAGCAGCGGCGCTTGCAAAGCAGCGAGGCGACAACGGCTCCGAGCGAGAGGGAGAGAGCGGAGGGGCGGGTGAGCACCGAGGGCTCACCGTGGGTCTACCAGAGGGGTCCGCGAGGCCGGGCGGGGTCGGAAACGGTGACGATGGCGACGGTGGTGGTCGACGGGCTCGGATAAGAAGCGGTGCTAGGGGTCGATTGCGGATGACCCGCGTCGATTCCTTGGACACGAAAGAAGAGCACGACGAGGAGGCAGCAACGACGTGGATGGGCGTGACGGTGACGGCGGCGTGGATGGGCGCGGCGGCGACGGCTCCTCTCTCTGTGCTCCTCTACTCCTCGATCTGGCTGGGGGAAGAGGAAGAGGAGGTGCACGCATTATAACCCCCCCCCCCTCCCGTTTAACACCGGTTCCAGCCACGTACCGGTGTTCAAGGGGGGAATTCGTTTCGCGCGCGCACCCCCTCCCCCTTTAACACCGATTCCAGCCACGAACCGGTGTTAAAGGGGGTGTGTGGAGGGATTTTCGTTTCGCGCGCGCGCACCCCCCCCCCCCCTTTAACACCGGTTCGTGGCTGGAACCGGTGTTAAAGGGGTGCATTTATTTCGTACATTAAAGGGGGGCATTTTTAATTCAAAAAACAGGATAAAATTTAGAAAATTCATATCTTTTTATTTCAACTCAGGAAAATATGAATAATATATCATAATTTTCAGAAAAATAAGATCTATCCATTCATATAAAAACATTTTATAGTTACTGTAGATGAAAATTTTCAAAATGATTAAAATAGTTACATATGAATTTTGATTATTCAATTAAGACAAAAATAAAATAGTCAAACCCTAAAACTTTGAACTTAAGAAATATTAAGCATCTGAAAAGGAATCTAACCCTATTTTATTAGAGCAAATCATATTTTATTTTGTATTAACATTTTTGAATTGTTTGGATATTTAAATTTAGCATATTTTGTATACTTTGGACTCTGACAAAACTTTCAACATGAAAATTGTTTGCATTTGAATAATTAATCCTAAAACATATTTTGTTTTTAAAAAATAAAATTATAACTATTCAAACTAGTAACAAATGGGAAAGCGCGGGCCGAATGCGTGGGAGAAAAATGGCGGAAAGAAAAATGGCTCATTTAATACATATAGTGTTAACAGAAGAAATATGGCATTGATTTCCATGTTGAGATCGCGTTGGCCATAAGCATGGAGTATCAGCACCGTTTAACAGGATGGTTGGGTCAGTCTTCACTCTGAAGGGCGGAATTTCATCAAACTTATTATAATCTTATGACATGTCTGTCTTGTCCTCCACTCCCACGATGTTTCTTTTCCCTGAAAGAACTATGTGACTCTTTGGCTCATCGTGTGATGTATCTGTTTGCTTATTTTTTTATTTTTTCGGTTTGGTAGACATGTCCTTCACATAGAAAACCTGAGCCACATCATTGGCTAAGACGAATGGTTCGTCTAAGTTCTTGTCTACCTTCATAAGTTTGTTGAGATCCACTGTTGTAATTTCGTACTTCTTGTCTACCTCAACCCCTCCTCCTGTTAGCTTGACCCATTTGCACCGAAACAAGGGGACCTTAAAACTAGGTCCATAGTCAAGTTCCCATATCTCCTCTATGAACCCATAATACGTGGTCTTTTGCCCATTGTCTTCTGCTGCATCGAAGCGGACACCACTGTTTTGGTTGGTGCTCTTTTTATCTTGGCCTATCGTGTAAAATGCGTTCCCATTTATCTCGTACCCTTGGAAAGTACATATAGTCAAAGATGGTGTCCTGGCCAACAAGTACAGCTGATCTCCAAAAGTGGTGTTATTCGTGAGAAGTCTTTGCAGCCAGCCGCCAAAACTCGCCATGTGTTCACTTATAATCCATTCATCAGACTGCCCCGGATGTTTGAGGTGTATAAAATTCTTGTGTCCATTGATATACGGGGCAACCAAGATAGATCTTTCTAAAACCGTGTAGTGTGCTTGATTGAGAGAATGTCCGTCCCTACATATCATTGCTTTACATCCTAGGGTGCCTTTTCCATGCAGTCTCCCCTCATGTCGTGATTCTGGAACACCAATCCCCTTAAGGTCAGGAATAAAATCAACACAGAACTCAATGACCTCCTTTGTTACATAGCCCTTAGAGAGGCTTCCTTCTGGCCTAGCACGGTTATGAACATATTTCTTTAAGACCCCATGTACCTCTCAAAGGGGAACATATTGTGTAGAAATATAGGACCGATAATAGCAATCTCTTCTACTAGGTGAACCAGGAGATGCGTCATAATATTGAAGAAGGATGGTGGGAACACCAACTCAAAGCTGACAAGACATTGGGCCACATCTGTCTGTAACCCTGGTAGGCTTTCTGGATCGATTACCTTCTAAGATATTGCATTGAGGAATGCCCATAGCTTCACAATGGGTACTCGAACATTTTCAGGTAGAAGCCCCCTCAATGCAATCGGAAGCAATTGCGTCATAATCATGTGGCAATCATGAGACTTTAGGTTTTGGAATTTTTTCTCTGCCATATTTATTATTCCCTTTATATTCGACGAGAAGCCAGACGGGACCTTGATACTTCTCAAGCATTCAAAAAAGATTTCTTTCTCTGCTTTGGTAAGAGCGTAGCTGGCAGGAGTTAAGTGGCGTCATTTACCCTTCTCGTTCTCAGGATGCATAGGCTCTTCAGGGTCTTTCATACGTTGCTGGTCCTACCGTACTTCCGGTATATCTTTTGTCTTCCCATACACTCCTAGGAAGCCTAGTAGGTTCACGCAAACATTCTTCGTCACGTGCATCACGTCGATTGAAGAGCGGACCTCTAGGACTTTCCAATAGGGTAGGTCCCAAAATATAGATTGCTTCTTCCACATGGGCGCGTGTCTCGCATGTTCATTCGGAATAGATAGACTGTCAGGACCTTTTACAAAGATTACTTCTAGGTCCTTGACCATACCAAATACCTCCTCACCGATACGGAGGACAGGCTTCCTCCGGGGTTCTGCCAGACGTTTGAAATTCTTGCCTTTCTTTCTTACGGGATGCAGGTTCGGAAGAAATCGACGATACCCTAGGTACACAACCTTCTTACATTTATCCAAATATACACTTTCAGTATCATCTAAATAGTGTGTGTGCATGCTTTGAATCCCTTGTTTGTCTGCCCTGAAATGTTACTAACAGCAGGCCAATCATTGATGGTTACGAAAAGCAACGCTCATAGGTCAAATGGCTCCCCTTTGTGCTCATCCCACATACGTACACCTGGTTTGGCCCACAGCTGTAGAAGTTATTCAACTAATGGCCTTAGGTACACATCAATGTCGTTGCCGGGTTGCCTCGGGCCTTGGATGAGCACTGGCATCATAATGAACTTCCTCTTCATGCACAACCAAGGAGGAAGGTTATAGATACTTAGAGTCACAGGCCAGGTGCTATGACTGCAGCTCTGCTCACCAAAAGGATTCATGCCATCTGTACTTAGACCAAACCTTAATTTCCTTGCATCACGTGCGAAGTCCGGGTACTCTCGCTCGAATTTTCTCCACTGTGACCCATCAGTGGGGTGTCTCAACATCGCGTCTTTCTTACAGTCTTCCATGTGTCATCGCAACAACTTGGCATGCTCTTTATATCTGAAGAGACGTTTTAATCGTGGTATTATAGAAGCATACCACATAACCTTGGCAGGAACCTTCTTCCTAGGGGACTCGCCCTCAACATCTCCAGGGTCATCTCGTCTGATCTTATACCGCAGTGCAGTGCATACCGGGCATGCATACAAATTCTCGTACTTCTCACCGCGGTAGAGGATGCAGTCATTAATGCAGGCATGTATCTTCTGCACGTCTAATCCTAGAGGGCAGACAACCTTCTTTGCTTGGTATGTATTGTCGGGCAATTTATTATTTCTTGGAAGCAGATTCTTCATTTTTACCAACAACTTTGAAAATGCGCTGTCAGTCACACCGTTCTCTGCCTTCCATTGCAGCAAATCCAGTGTGGTACCTAGATTTTTGTGGCCATCTTCGCAAGTTGGGTACAACAATGTTTTGTGATCCTTTAACATCTGCTCCAACTTCTCCTTCTCCTTTTTAGTTTCACATTCTTCCTTTGCATCAGTAATGGCCCGACCAAGATCGTCATCAGTGGGCCCATCTACTGCCTCTCGATCTTCATTATCTACCCCCGTTGCAGTATCATCGTATTCAGGATACATATTATGATAGTTGTCATCATCCTCTTCTTCTTCGTTTTCTTCCATCACAACCCTTTTTTCTCCGTGCTTGGTCCAACAATTATAGTTGGGCATGAAACCGGATCGAAGCAGGTGGTCGTGAATGGTTCTGGTATTTGAGTAGTCTTTCTTGTTCTGACAGTGAACACACGGATAGCACATATAACCATTGTGACCATGGTTTGCATTAGCCACAACGATGAAATTTTGGAGGCCCGTAATGTACTCGAAAGTGCGCCGGTCACCCTACATCCATTGTCGGTTCATCTACATTATATAGTACTATATCAAAAAATAAGAGGGAGATGACCACTTATACAGTATATGACACATGAAAGGATAAAGTTGCCAACCTCGACCGAGAAGGAAAGAGCAACGAGAAAATTTAATTCGAGCTCTCGGGCATTTCACCGAACACCTCTTGTGCATAGGAAAAAAACACAAACTAGCACACCTCTCACCCTCTTGCTAAGATCCAAAATGAGAGAGTGAAAATATGAGAGAGAGGGGTGTGGGCTGCGGTCTGTTATATAGGCGCACCCCCTTTAACACCGGTTCGAGCCACGAACCGGTGTTAAGGGTGCGGGCTGCTTGGGCCACTGGTGCAGGGCCTTTAACACTGGTTCATGGCTCGAACCGGTGTTAAAGGGGGTGCTCCTTTTTGCTCTCTGGACCACGCTGGTACGGGCCCCCCTTTAACACCGGTTCATAGAAGAACCGGTGTTAAAGCCTATTTCTGACCTCAACCAAAGGCCTCGTTTCCACTAGTGTAGGCTCCACAGTGCGCTAAACCAACGTCGCCGGTCTATTTTTGTCGTGTAAAGTAGCCATCGAAAATTATTTTTATTAAGTAGGTAGCTTATGTTAATAACTTAAAAAACATTCATAATTTTGTAATTGTTGCTCGTAACCATACATAACTAATTTTTACATCAAGGATAAGAATAATCAAATGCTTCTACTGAAATAGGGAATAACATCCAAATAAATGAAAAATTGTTCCTATCTAATAGATAATATGCTCCCACCATGCATGCATCCATTGCTAATCACGTTTATGCTTCGATTTTTCCTGATGGAGATATGCCGATCGGGGTATGCCCAGCAGGACGTTTCCTACTGGCCCAAGCTGCCAGCGAGTGGGTCTGCAGGACAGCGACTGGATCGAGACTTGGCAAGGACCTAGGAAATTGGAAGCTGGAGGCACAGAAGCGTAGCTAGGCCCATTCGGATTAGGTCAAGAACCCTCTGAATCCTTAACTAATTCGGTTGTAGATCTGTAAACCCTAGCAAGGTGAGCCTATATAAACCTCCCTAGGGTACGCATAGAGACACGTTCCATCATGCACCCTAGCGACTCGCCGCCCACTCGTCGAGCTCGCCCTTGTACTCTCTCCGTAATACAATCTAGCGGGAGTAGGTCTTTACCCTACGGGGGGCCGAACCTGGGTAAATCCTTGAGTCTCCACCCTCATCTTGCACCGTAGATGGCTGGCCGCCCTTGCCCTTTGTTCTACCACTTGCTTCCGATTGCAGCATCTGACGTGGCCATTCCCACGACAGTGGCGCCCACCATGGGGCCTGGCCGGTCAGGCAGGTGTTCTGCGGCGAGATCCAATCTACCCATCAACAAGATGATCACCACCGGCTGCATGATCGTGATCGGCGAGATCCTCCAGATCTTGCCGAGCAGCTACGTCTCGGCGGCGCGCCCCGCCACGCACAGCGTGACCATGCCGGTCGGCACAATCATCCTCATCGTCGGCTTCACGGACGTCATCTTCTCAAAGGACTCGGCTCGCATCCGCGAGACGCCACCACGCGACCGCCTCTCTGAGAGTCAGGTCCGCACCATCCACCGCCTCGCCTCCGAGTACGACTCGGCCAACAGCAATGTGGCCGAAACCACCATGGTCGTGGGCGACGCGGCCCTCAACGACGACGCCGACTCGGCAACCCCGGCTTCGGCCGTCGGGTCCATCGTCACCGCGTCACCCGCGGGCTCCATCACCTAGGTCTCCAACGTGGGAGACTTCGAGGCCCCTCCATTCTTGGGATCTTCGACTTCGACTCCGGGTCGGATAACTCTGGCGACCTCCACATCGGATCTGGCCGCAACGTCGCGGCCTACATGGCGAATGGCACGGACGCCCTGCCAGACCCCTTATCCACGCCGATCCCGCCGACCGCAGCGGCAACGGAGGTCGAGGAACTCCGCTTGCGGCTGGAGGAGGCAGTCCGCAAGGAACAAGCCGAGTACAAAAATTCCGCCTCGAGCAGGTGACAGCGCAGGAGCTTTCGCGCTACCACCAACTCCGCATCACGTCGCGCCTGAACCCCACCGTTCAGGGTCGCGCCCTGAACTTCGATGATGAAAACGACCCGTCCCGCATAGCCGAGCGTGCGATCTGCGAGAACGCGCCGCTAGGAGGGAGCTCCCGTCCACCACCAGGCGTGACGGCCAACGGTGCACCACCACCACCACCCAGCCGCATGCCCCCCCCCCGGATCAGCCAAGAATCCTAGTCTCCTCGTGGGAGCAAGACGCGAATGGCCTCCCGCTATTCTCCACCCCAATGGACAACGTCGTCGCGAGCCGACGCGCGGTCGATAACATCACCGTGACCGGGGAAGGCACCCTGCAAATCCAGTACGCCAAGGCTCTACTCGCCAAGGCCGTCGAGCAACAAAACACGGGAGCCGACTCACATGGTCGCATGTACTCACATTCCTCAGGCAGCAGGGCGGCCTCGAGCGGCCGCCCTATGGTGGCAAACACCCTCAACTGCCCACCACCCGAGCCCCTGCAGCTCCAACACCGACCCGCACACGCGGCACTCTCCACCAACGACCCGCGGCCGGCGAACAACTTCGTCGCCGCCAACGGGAAGTAGGTCGACGCGCGCACCCACATCATCAACAACCAGAGCTGGCGCGCATGCCAGCCCGACGAATTGAGGCATACCCTCACCAACCGTCGTGAAGGCTAACCAAGGGGATCGCTGAGCCAAGTCGGACCCCAGTGCTTCGGGCCAATGATCTGACTTGAAAGATACCCGGCGAACTTCAAGGCGCCGAAGGAGATCGAGAAGTACGACCCCTCGTACGACCCGTCCATGTGGCTGGACACGTACCTCATGGAGATGGGAATCGCCGGCCACACTGACCTGCTCGCCGCTCGCTACCTCCCCCTGATGATGGAGGGAGCGTGTCGGCAATGGATCAACACCCTCCCCGCGGACAGCATCGACTCCTGGGAGGAAATGTGTGACGCCTTCATCAGGCACTTCGAGGACTCATACACCCGCGCCACCACCATCGAGAACCTGGAGCGATGCGTCCAGGGACCCCGCGAGTCGACCCGTAGCTGGGTCCAACGGTGGCAAGACCTGTGGTACAACGCAGCCGGAATCCACCCGGACACCGCGATCCACTACTTCAAGACCTCGTGCCGCTACGAGCCCTTGGTCGCCAAACTCAAGCGGGTGTACAAAACACTCGACAACATACCGGACCTCCTCGAGATCGCCAAGCGGTCCCCGGAGGAGGACCCAAACCAAGAAACCGATGACGAGTCGGGAGGGAATCGTCGCACGAGCTGCCACGACAACGGGAGATGACACGAGATACGATACAGCAACACTCGCCTCACCGGCAAGAGTTGTGGTAACGAGCGAATCGACTTCATTGCCAATGCCGGGTATGCTCCATGCGAGCCCAAGATCTTTCGCCGCGACGGAGGCCAACGCCGCGACGACGACAACTACAAGGCAAAGCCGAGGTTCGACCCTGCAGCTCTCCTCAACCTGCCCTGTGTGTTCCGCAGCAGGGAGGGGAAACCCGCCATGCACACGACCGCTGACTGCCACTCCCTGAGGGAGATCGAGAAGGCACGGCGCGCAAGGAAGACCCCGACAACCACCCACCAAATGGCGGGAAATTCGACAGCGACGCCGGCTCGCTTCACACCTTCATCGGCTTCAACACGAAGCGCGCGAAGAAGGTCATCGCCCGCGTTGTCAACGTCAACGTAGTGTCCCAGGTCGACATCCCCCAGTTCCTCAACTGGTCCGAGCAACAAATCACCTGGAGCCACGAGGACCACTCGCCACGGATCGAATATCCGGGCCGAGTCGCCCTGGTGGTCAAGCCCAAGGTGGGAGACTACTGGCTCCCCAAGACGCTGATGGACGGCGGTAGCTCCATCAACATTCTGTACCTGGACACGTTCAGGTGACTGCGGCTCCCACAGTCGATGATCGAGACGACCTACACCACCCTCCACGGCATCGTCCCCGGTCGGAAGGCGTACCTGATCGGAAAGGTGACGCTGCCAGTCACCTTCGGCACACCAGCGAACTTCTGCACCGAGTGGATCGTCTTCGAGCTGGTGCCATTCAACATCCCCTACCACTGCATCCTGGGGCGTCAGGCGTTCGCCAAATTCATGGCAGCGCCCCACTACGCGTACAACGCGATGAAGCTCCCCGGGCCGTGTGGCATCATCACTGTCCACGGCGACCCCGACATGGCTGCAGAGTGCGAGGCCAAAGGCGCCGAGCTCGCCGACGTCGTCATAGCGGTAGAAGCCAATCACGCGAGCGGGGTCAACAATGACGACCCCACCATACTCAAGAATCCCAACTCGGAGGGTGGCGGCTCCACCGCCTTCGAGGCAACGACGCACACTCGCACCGTCGAGCTGGTCCTAGGCGACTCCAGCCAGACGGTGAAGATCGGGACGGGCATGAGCCCAGCATAGGAAGGCGCGCTCATCGAGTTCCTACGTGAGAATCGCGACATCTTCGCATGGAAGACATCCGACATTCCTGGTGTCCCGAGGGAACTCGCTGAGCACAAACTCAACGCCGACCCCAAAGTGGGACCCGTCAAGCAGTCGCTGCGGCCCTTCAATGAAGAGCGCCGCCGAGCAATCGCCGAGGAGGTGCAGTGTCTACTCGTTGCAGGCTTCATCCGGCCAATCAAATACTCTAAGTGGCAGGCAAACCTAGTCCTGGTTGAGAAGAAAAAGGGACTTGGAGAATGTGTATCGACTACACAAACCTCAACAGCGCCTGCCCGAAGGAGCAGTTCGTCCTCCGCGGATCGACCAAATCATCGACTCAACCGCGGACTTGGAGTCGCTATGCTTCCTCGATGCCTACTCTGGGTACAACCAGATCAAAATGGCAGTCGAGGACGAGGAGAAGACAGCGTTCATCACGCCATTTGGAGCCTTATGCTACACCGCCATGACCTTCGGCCTCAAGAACACCGGGGCGACCTATCAGAGGTGCATGCAGGAGTGCCTTGCGAGTCAAATCGGCTGCAACATCCACCTCGACATCGACGACGTGGTGGTAAAGTCCACTCGCCAGGGCGATCTACTCGCCGACCTGGTGGAAACCTTTGCCAACCTATAGAGGTACAAGATAAAGCTAAACCCAGGAAAGTGCACCTTCGGTGTACCCACTGGACATCTGCTGGGGTACATCGTCTCCAAGCGCGGGATCGAAGCGAACCCCGCCAAGATCAACACGATCGCCCGGCTCGGTAGACCCGAGTGCCTGCGCGATGTCTAGAAGTTGGCCGGGCGAGTCGTGGCTCTCAGTCGCTTCATCCCCCGGCTAGGCGAGAAGGCAATGCCCCTCTACCGCCTAATGCGCAAGAACCCCACTTTCCAGTGGGACAAGGAGGAAGACGATGCGCTCCATGCTCTTAAGGAGGTGCTACTCGCGGCACCGCTACTCGCCGCCCCCGTCGATAAGGAGCCCATGCTCATCTACGTCGGGCCTCCGAGCGAGTCGGCGGCACCATCATGGTCGTCGAACGACCACAGGAAGGCAAGGAGCGCCCGGTGCAGCGACCTATATACTACATCACCGAAGTCCTCACAGAGTCACGCCAGCGCTACCCGCAGTACCAAAAATTGGTATATGAGGTCTTCAGAGCACAGCGGCGACTGCCGCACTACTTCCAGGAGCACCCAATAACGGTCGTCTCCTTAGCACCGTTGCAGGACATCATCCACAACCGCGAGGCAACCGGGCGAGTCGCCAAGTGAGCCGTCAAGATCGGAGTTCATAACATCAGGTACGAGCCGCGCAAGGTGATCAAGTCGCAGGCTCTCGCAGATTTCCTCGCCGACTGGGAGGAGGCCCAGCAGCTAGAGAAACTGCCGTACCTACATTACTGGAGCCTACACTTCGACAGATCCAAGAATGCAGATGGTGCAGGGGCATGGATCATACTCACATCTCCAAAGGGCGACAAGTTACGCTACGTCATGTACCTCGACTTCACCTCCTGCACCAACAACATGGCCGAGTACGAGGCTCTACTCCACGGCATGCGAGCAGCCAAGGAGATGAACATCAATCGTCTGCGTGCTACGGTGACTCCGACCTCGTCGTCGGGCAAGTCGCTAGAACCTGCGATGCAGTCTCCCCCACCATGGCGGCATACCGCCAAGCAGTAGACCAGCTGGGAGGCCACTTCACGGGCTACTCCGTCGAGTGGATTGATAGGCGGAAGAACGAGGAGGCCAATGCACTCTACCGCATTGGCTCGGCTCGACTCACACATCCCGCATGCGTCTTCCTCGACACCATCACCAAACCTTCCGTTTCTCCCCCAAGGGAGATCGACATTGGAATTCCGCTGCAACCAGACGTAGACCTGGTCGCAATGATCGCCGAGCCAAGCGACTAGACAGCGCCATACGTCGCTTACCTAGAGGGAGGCACCCTACCCGCTGACGAGACGGAGGCCCAGATGATAGCACACCTCTGCAAATCCTTCATCATCATCAACGGCGAGCTCCACAAGCGCAGCGTGACCGGCGTGTTCCAACGTTGCGTCCAACCCATAGAAGGATGCAAGATCCTCCATGACATCCACGCTGGCGAATGCAGCCACCACGCTGGCGCCCGCTCCCTAGTCGCCAAGGCCATGCGACATGGCTTCTACCGGCTCACCGCACACGCCGACGCAGTCGACATCGTCCAATGCTGCGTCGGGTTCCAGAAGTACGCCAGTCAGACTCACGTACCGAGCTCGGCACTCAAGACCGTCCCCATCACCTGGCCATTTGCCGTATGGGGAATGGACATGGTAGGCCCCTTTAAGAAGGCCCCCTCTGGATTCACCCACCTCCTAGTCACGATCGACAAATTCACAAAATGTATGGAGGCCAAGCCAGTCCGCAAGTGCGACGGGAAGACCGCCACAAAGTTCCTACGCGAGCTCATCTATCTCTACGGGTTCCCAAACAGCATCATCACGGACAACGGCACCAACTTCGCCAAAGGAGCCATGGCCGAATTCTGCGAGGAGCACAATATTCGACTCGACCTCGCCTCAGTCACCCACCCGGAGTCCAACGGCCAGACGGAACGCGCCAACCAGAGCATCCTCCACGGCCTGAATCCGCGACTACAAGTTCCACTCGAGCGAACTCCTGGATGCTGGGTCGAATAGCTCCCCTCTTTCATCTGGGGCATCCGCACCTCCGTCAACAGGTCGACGGGACTCACCCCTTCTTCATGGTGTACGGTGCAGAGGCCGGTATGCCAACCGACCTCGAGCATGACTCGCCTCGGGTGGTCAACTACGCGGAGGCTGACAACGAGCTCGCACGGCAAGACGGAGTTGACCAGCTCGACGAAGCACACGACCTAGCTCACTCCCGCACTGCCATCTACCAGCAAGGGCTTCGCCGCTACCACAGCCGGCGAATACGGACCCGCACCTTCCAGGAAGGCGACCTGGTACTGCGTCTGATCCAGGACAAGAAGGGCATGCACAAACTCCCCCCCCCCCTTGGGAGGGACCATTCTCCATCGGGCGAGTCCTGGGCAACGACACCTACTACCTCGTCAACGTCCAAGGCGACGGAAAACTCGACATCAAGCGGCCGTTGAATGTAAACCTCCTACGAAAGTTCTACTCCTAGAACTCCAGACATGTACCCCTTACCCGCTATGAAATAAAGCAGATCGATTCGCACAACGTGTGTCCACTCTCCGTATATTGTGCCACTCGCACTCGTAATAACAGCGATATGCTACTCGCAGAAGTCAACCCTTGGTGACGCGACCGGCACAGCCAAGTAGTGCGACACGAGGGCACTAAAGAATTTAGGCCTCGTATCGCCCACGAGAAAAGCCAACTCGGAGCCCCATCGGAGTTGCCTCGCTCGACTGGCTTTCCGAGCCAAGAGAACTGCATTCGCTTCTCACAGCGACCCAGTCCTCCACACCCTTGGCGCAACGACTCGAACGGCAAAGTACCATGCTCGAGGACTGACGCCAGTCCAAGAAGGAGCGACCAGGGAAAACGCCAAATATGAGAGCGCGTTCTGGACTCGCCACGCGACTGGTCCTATGTATCAGGTGGAGTTACGCGCTTAACACAACGCGCCCTATCCTCACCTACCTCGGGCATGCGACTAGAACCGCCAAGTACCACGCTCGGGGACTCGGCCACCCGACCCTGTTCGCGCCCGGGAAAACGCCTAAGTATAGAGCACCCCTTGGAGTCTCCACGCGACTGGATTTCCAAGACATGGCGAGTTGACCTTAACTTACTAACAGATTCATACAACACATAAAAACAAGGTTAACCCGATAAAAGGGCGGACGCGCTCGGGGACTCGCACAACCAACAATCAAAACACAAAACATTGGCAAAAGCACGCTTACATCCCTTCAAGTGGCAAAATTTGTTCGCTTACAAGGGTAGTTACACACTTATCCTAACTAACGCCGATTGGCAAAACTATTCTACTCCGCAGGCTTCGACGATGAGGCTCCACCACCCTTGCGACAACGGATAAAAGGAATCCACGGATTCGACGGGTACGTCGTGAGCTCACCCGCCATGGCCGCATGGAACGGCTGCTCCACCTTCAAGTCGTGGTGCGCCGGCTCGGGGTCGTTCGGGGCGACGACCGTTGCCTGGTAAGGAATGAGGTCGCCCATCGCCCACACCCGGTCGACGTACACCGCAGCTCGCTTGATCAGCTTCAGCACTTCGGCAATCTCGACTGCGCCCGTCGACAAAGGGTACCCACTCGTGACGTCGTCAAGGTCAAAGTCGTTAGGAAAGTGCGCGAGCCCAAGGCTCAGCGCAGTCGCCGCACCACGATGGAAGGCCAACCGCGTCATGAGTTCCACAACCGCTGGGGCCTTCTCCAGATAGCGCCAAACATCGACGAGGTCGCTGGGAATCACCTCTGTGGGTGATATCTCCTGCAGATACGCCCGGATGCAGGTCGCTGATAGCGCGGCAGAATCAACCAGAGTGGTGACACATTGCCGCGCGTCGTACGACTGCGCTTCCTCGGCATTATCAGTAATCAGGCATGCAACACACAAGCAAATAATAAGGGAGGCTCCAGCAAGATAACCCGACCCACACGCTCGGGGACTCACCAAAGAAAAACTCACCAATCAACGGGTGGCAGCGCTCCGTGATGAAATCCTGAAGACCGGAGAGGTCATCCTGCAGCCCGGCGATGAGCGCATCTGACATCTTCCACTCCTCAGCAGCAGAAGCAACGGCTGCCTTGGCCCGCCCATCCGCCGAGGTCGCCTCCTCCTTTGCCTCCTTGAGCTCACGCTCCAGGTCGGAGATTCTCTTCTCCGCGGCGCTCAAGGGCGACTGTGCAGCCGTCAATTCACTCGCTGGAACGAGGCCCTGACGAGCCTTCTCCACCGCGGCTGCGCTATCCTCTGCATCAACAACACCATGATTACAAAAAGAACAAGTTTATGACCAGCATCAAGCATGACGAACACTCACCCGCATTCGTTCGAAGCTGCTCGTTCGTGTCCCGAACAACGAGGAGCTCCTTCTCCACATGCTCCCTGGCGGCAAGCCGCTCTGCCGACTCGCGATGCAGGCCCTGCGCAACAATGGAAGCGTTAGCAACGAAAATCCTAAGTGCCTAGCCATTGAAATTCAGCGACTAGCCACTCGGGGACTGGATAGCGAAAAAATTCCTAAGTGCCTAGCGTTGAAATTCAGCGACTAGCCACTCGGGGACTGGGATAATAATTCGACCACTGAAATTCAGTGGACCGATCCTCGGGGACTGGACATACCTGGATGGCGGCGCCTAGCATGCCGTAAAGCTCCATTGCGTCCACCGATGGGAGAACGAATGGAGTATGCCTGCGATGTTGCTCGACCTTCGTGCCGGCGGCCTCGGGCAATTGGCTCGACGGCACCGATGCACTCGCCACGGAGGCCTTCGCTACAAAGCGAGGGAACGTCGCCACCGTGGCTCCCACACCACTCGAAGGTGGGCCTGTCGCCCCAACCGAGGCCATAGGCTCTGCCCGCTGTGACTCCGTGTCCACCATGGCCCTCGGGGCTGCATCCACTACAATTGGAGCCTCGCTCGGGGCGACCGCCGGCTCGTCTGAGATTGTGACGACCTCGTCGCCCTTTGCTTTGTTGGCACCTTCAGCAGGCACCTCAACCTCGTCGCCCTTCCTCTTCTTTGAAGGGTCGACTGGTGCCTCCGCGGCACCCGATGGAACCTTGGCCACCGAAGGGTGACCTATCTTCTTCACTCCAGTCCTGTGGAACAACTCCGTCAGTAAAGTCGCTAGTCGGACATAAATCAAGCAGACAAATGAAAAGTTTGAGAAATACTCACTTGGCGACTGGGATAAAACATAAGCCAGTACGAATGCTGGCCGGCTTCTCCAACTCTGGCCCCAGTTTCCGACTGAGGCATGTCTCGAACACACTTTCCGCCCAAGACACCGACGGCTTCTTCGAGGACGAGGCTGCGGCAGGAGGTTCAGTGGTGATCGCCGCGGGAGCTCCCCTCAATGGCGAGGTCCCTGCGGCTGGAGCGGCTACGAGCCCGGTAACCGGGATGTAGGGCGGCGGTAGCGATGCCAACGACATCTCGTCTTCGGTAACGGTCGCACCGGTCGCCACGGTCGCATGCGCCGGTACATCGGCTTCAGCTTCCTCGGCTGCGCTGGTAGCATCGGAGCTACTCGCGGACCGAGGTGGTGATACTGGTTTAGCTGGCTTCTTCTTCTTCGGTGGCGGTGGTTTCTTCTTTTATGGTGTGGCTTCGCGCTGCGAGGTGTGCTCGAGGAGCTCGTCATCATCCCCATCGTGGGCCTCGAGGCTCCTGCTGGCCTCGAGTTCGCGTTGATGTTGCCCACGGGTTTTTCGGGCCACGGGCGCGGTGACCTCCACGGCTTCGTCGCCGCCGTCGTTGTGATCGTCGTCATCTTCACCCCCGTCACTTCTGGCGCCGCCCTGGTCGGGTGAAGACTCTCTATCATCTTCGGCGGACAAGGTCGAGTTCTCGTCGTCTGCGGGCGGGAGCCAACCTTCCACCACCTGGAACAACTGCAACAACAAGAAAAATCAGCATAATCGTGAATGCAAATCTGCGACTGCGAACGTAAAGAAAAGAAAGTATTTACCGTTGGGGCCTCGCGCTTTGCGGTGTAAGGAGCGACACTGGCCTTTGCATCAAGATACTCCGCCAAGGTGATCTTATTCAGAGCTAGGGTGTAATCGTTGAGTCTCCACTCGGCATGGCAGGACTTCGTCGGGTCGTCCTTGCCCGTGTACTCGTACATATAGTGGGCGCGACTGGCCAGAGGCACTAGCCGTCGCCCGAGCCAGCAATTGTAAAGATTGATGGTTTGGAGGCCCTTCTTCTTCAGGTTGCGGATGGTCTGCAGCATCTCGTCGACGACCATCCGCTGGTCCAGCGGAAGTTTGGTGACTTGGAGCCGACGCGGCTCGGGCCGGTTGGCGGAGTACATCGGAAGCGCCACCTCGTCGCCCGGCGGTGACTCGGTCACGTAAAACCAGCTCTTCTTCCACTCATTCGCTGCTTTAGCAGGCAGCATCATATCAAAAAAGGACGCCTTCGACTACAGCTGAAAGGTCAGGCCGCCCGCAGCCATCATCGGGCCGCCTGCCTCTTCGCGGCCGATCCTCCCATGGAACAGATCTTGCCATATGGGGAAATATGGCCGGCAACCCAGGTAGCACTCGCAGAACGCCACAAAGATGGCGAGCTGCTCGATGCAATGCGGCCCTAGGTCTGACGGTTGGATGTCGTAGTAGGCGCAGAAGCGGCGGAAGAAGAGGGAAGTGGGGAATCCGAGCCCAAGCTCCAGATGGCTGGTGAAGCGGATGAATTCCCCCTCGCGCGGATTTAGGTCACCTCTCCGGCCGCGGGGATGCGCCATCTCCCGGCGTAGAGCATCCCTGCCGCCTCGAACGACTTCAACAGCACCTTCGTGCACTTGGATCTGCCCCATGGTTCCGTCGAAGGGGCCATCCATTGAGGTATCTAGGGCTATGAGTCGCTCTCGGTCGCTCTGGTCTCTGCGTAGAATGGAGAATTGGGAATGCATGAGATTGGAGGAAGTGAGGGAAGTGTTTTCCCCTCGCCTGTCACTCTCCTTATATAGTGGTTGTTACCCGCCATTTTTGGGGAGCCGTTACCGCGCGGTAATTATGCTGATATTATCGTTGGATTACCCAATGGCTAGTTTGACCGGCACTGACGGTCCACCTTCTTCTACTCGACTCGCTGAATCCAGCGACTTGACTACTCGCCGACCCATTCGCCAAGCTGCGATTCGACTAGTCGTTGTCACCACGACTAAAATGACTAGTTCTTTCTTTTATTCAGGGAGTCCACCGCCGATTCGACTGGGCGTCCGAATTGGACCCGCATACTCCGACTGCCAACAAACACCTGCAACGAATCAACTACGGCTTCGGGGACTACTGATGGGGATATGCCCACCGGGGTATGCCCATCAGGATGTTTCCTACTGGCCCAAGCTGCCAGCGAGTGGGCCTGCAGGACGGCGACCGAATCGAGACTTGGCAAGGACCTAGGCGATTGGAAGTTGGAGGCCCAGAAGCGTAGCTAGGCCCAGTCGGATTAGGTCAAGAACCCTCCGAATCCTTAACTAATTCGGTTGTAGATCTGTAAACCCTAGAGAGGTGAGCCTATATAAACCTCCCTAGGGTACGCATAGAGACACGTTCCATCATACACCCTAGCGAATCGCCGCCTACTCGTCGAGCTCGCCCTTGTACTCTCTCCATAATACAATGAGATATCTGCATCAGCGGTCCTAATTCTTTTGCCGTACCTTCACATTAGTCCTCATTCTTCAAAACTGCACGTGTAGGTCCTAATTTTGTTGTAAGTATGTCACGCGAGGTCCTAAATTGGTCTGACCAGCGCTAACCGATGCCACGTCGATGCCACGTTTGCTGGTGGGGCCCAGTGGCGTAACTGTTGTAGGTGAAAATTTGCAAATAGACCCATGTAGTCCATTTGGTCGCATAACTCGCTCTCATTCCTATCCTTGCATCTCCCGCGAGAGTGGAGGCGAGCTGGCGGCGGGGGTGCTGCTCCGGTGATCACCGGAGGAGATCGTCCAATGGCGGATGCAGATCGGACGGAGCGCGCCAGGATGGAGCCTGTAAGCAAGGGGCCGAAGCTGCGGCGACCCGATGATCCTCCCACGCGCTACGGTGTGGAAACCTAACCCTAAATCCCAAATTCGGTCTCTATTAGTGGCGGTAGATAAGTAGCTCGAATCCCTGATAAAAATTGGTGATTTTCATGAAATTTAGGATCATTGGAGGATCTTTTCACGGTAGAAATCAATTATGCTGGTTTTTTGCGGATTTGGGTCGTCAAAGAGCTATGTGGATGGAAAGATAGCTCGGTTTGATGGATGTGATGCAGACACATGGTCTCCTCTGTGGCTTACTGATTTCATGCAGCAGCTAGGTTACTCTGAACCAGATAGATATGTTCTATATTGGCTGCTTCCTGGTTTGAACTTAGATATAGGGCTGCGCATTGTGGACTGTGATGCTGATACTTTGAGCATGATTGCTGTAGTTCCAAAGTTCCAATATTTTCAGTTGTTTGTTGACCATAAGGACATGAATTATGGTAGTGTATCAATGGATGATGTTGTGATTTGTGGCTCCCTGTACGGTTTCGTAGCATGGAAAACAAAAATTTTCTATCGCATACAAACAAACAAGCCAAGATCTATCTACTAGATTGTAGCAACGAGTCGATGGAATAACTCACCCTCGAAGATTCCAAAGTGTTTAACGAGAGCGGATTCTCGTGGGTGATGTAGTCGTACTCTTCCCGATCTCAAGATCGCGTAGACGATCCTTCCGGCGCTGCGTTCCGGCAGCGCTCCCGCAGTCGGTCACACGTTCGGTACTCGACGAAGAGCTTCCTCTCCCTTGTTCCAGCAGGCAGCGGAGGTTGTAGCACTCTCCTCGTGATTCCGGCAGCACAATGGCGTGGTACCGGAAGTAGAGGGGAGATCTCGCAGGGCTTCTCCTTAAGCCGGAGCGAGTATGGTGGAGTATGAGAGAGCTCCTCGGCGATCTAGGGTTTAGACACACCAAGGAGGAGGTGCTAGAGCCGGCGGCTAGGGCAAGGGGCAGCCCAAGTCGGCGTCTAGGGCAACCTTAGGAGGCGGCGGCAGCTGCAGGAGGTGGTGGCGCCAAGCTAGGGTTTGGGGTAGGGAACTTGTGTGTGCTAGGAGGGAGCCCTACCCCTCCTTATATAGGTGGAGGGGCCGTCCGGCCAAGGGGAGGGAGGGGAGTCCCTCCCCAACTCGGCTTGGGTGGTGCGCCGCCGGTTGGAGGAGGGATTCCCTCCCCAACTCGGTTTCCCACTCCTCCTCCTCTTTCCAAAACTTGTCGTTTGACTTTCAAACTAGCCGTTTGACTTTTCAATTTAGGATTTGAATAAACCTTTTATTTTGGACAGCGAAGACACTTAGTACATGATGCAATCATTCCAACTTGCAATGACACATTCATGTACCCCTTCCCCTCCGGAGTGCCAGACATTCCGGAACCTTCTAGAACATTCCCGATGAAAACACCGGAATCATTTCCGAACTCCGAAACGAGACTTTCCTTATATGAATCTTATTCTCCAGACCATTCTGGATCTCCTCGTGATATCCCGGATCCCATCCGAGACTCCGAACAACATTCGGTCTGTTTCTCATCATACCATAACTACTCAAACAACGTCGAATCCTTAAGTGTGTCTCCCTACGGTTCGTGAATTATGCGGACATGATCGAGACACTTCTCCGAACAATAACCAATAGAGGAATCTGGAAATTCATATGGCTCCCACATATTTCTACGATTACTTTGCGGTCGAATGAACCACTTACATACGATACCAATTTCCCTTTGTCTCACGATAGTTTACTTATCTGAGGTTATGATCGTCGGTATCTCTGCATACCTAGTTCAACCTCGTTACCGATAAGTACTCTTTTCTCGTTCCCGTGATATGTGATCCCTTGTGATCCAGTCACATGCTTGCAAGCTAATTGGATGACATTTCACCGAGAGGGCCCAGAGTATATCTATCCGTCATATGGATGGACAAATCCCACTCTTGATCCATGTGTTTCAACCAATACTTTCCGAACACTCAATGCCACCTTTATAGCCACCCAGTTACGGTGTGGTGTTTGATGTCATCAAAGCATCCATCCGGTAAAGGTGATATGCATGATCTCATGGTCGAAGGAATTAGGTTACTATGTATCAGAAAGCATATAGCAATTGAACTATTGAAATGACTTGATCTTTATGCTACGCTTATCTATAGGAGTATGTCCACCATATCATTCTCCTAACGATATGATCTTGTTGTTAATAACATCTCAATGTTCATGATAGGGAAGCCACAATCATCTATTAACCAACAAGCTAGTATAATATAGAGGCTTAACTAGGGACTTCAAATTAAGTTTACAAATCACACAAGTATTAATGTTTCCTTGTTAATACTATTATAGCATGAATGTAAACATTTATCATAAACACAAAGATATAATAATAACTACATTTATTATTGCCTCTAGGGCATATCTCCAACAGTCTCCCACTTGCACTAGAGTCATCTAATCTAGATTACATGGTAATATACCGAACACCCATGGCAGTTTAGTGCTGGTCTTGTTTTGCCCTCGGGAGAGGTTTAGTCAACGGATCCGCCACATTCAGATCTGTGTGTACTTTGCAAATCTTTATATCCCCATCTTGGATATGTTCTCGAATAGCGTGAAAACGTAGCTTGATATGCTTCAGCTTCTTGTGTGACCTTGGTTATTGCGCATTGGCTATGGCGCCCATGTTATCACAGTAGATAAACATTGGGTCCAGCGCACTAGGAACCACACCCAGCTCTGTAATGAACTCTTTCATCCATATCGCTTCTTGTGAAGCCTCCGAAGCAGCCATGTATTCCGATTCAGTTGAAGATCTCGCCACAATGCTTTGCTTTGCACTCCTCCAGCTAACTGCTGCACCATTCAAAATAAATACGTATCCAGATTGTGATTTAGAACCATCCGGATCGGTGTTCCAACTAGCATCGGTGTAACCATTAACAACGAGCTATTCATCACCTCCATAAGAAAGAACCATATCCTTAGTTCTTCTCAAGTACTTAAGGATGTTTTTGATCGCCGTCCAATGATCCACTCCTGGATCACTTTGATATCTGCTAGTTAAACTAACAGCATATGCAATGTCGGGTCTAGTACATAGCATGGCATACATTAGAGATCCTATGGCTGAGGCATAGGGAGTCTTACTCATCTTTTCTCTATCTTCTGCCGATGTCAGACTTCGAGTTTTACTCAAGGTCGTATTGGGCAACATGGGCAAGAACCCTTTCTTGTTTTCTTCCATTCCAAACCTCTTTAGAACTTTGTCCAAATATGTACTTTGTGACAATGATATTTGGCGTTTCGATCTATCTCTATAAATCTTTATGCCTAATATGTAAGCTGCTTCGCCAAGATCCTTCGTTGAAAAACTATTATTCAAATATTCCTTGACACTATTAAGAAGGTCTACATCATTCCCAATCAACAATATGTCATCTATATATAGTATTAAGAATGCTACAGAGCTCCCACTCACTTTCTTGTAAATACAAGCTTCTCCATAAGTTTGTATAAAACCAAAACTTTTGATCACCTTATCAAAACGTTGATTCCAACTTCGGGATGCTTGCTTCAATCCATAAATGGACCATTGAAGTTTGCATACCTTGTTAGCATCTTTAGGATCGACAAAACCTTTGGGTTGCATCATATACAACTCTTCATCAATGTCTCCATTGAGGAATGCTGTTTTGACATCCATCTGCCATATCTCATAATCATAATATGCAGCGATTGCTAACATAATCCTCACAGACTTTAGCTTCGCTACTGGTGAGAAAGTCTCATCGTAGTCAACTCCTTGAATTTGCCGAAACCCTTTTGCGACAAGTCGAGCTTTATAGACAGTAACATTACCATCAGCATTTGTTTTCTTCTTGAAAATCCATTTGTTCTCGACAGCCTTTCGGCCATCCGGTAAGTCCACCAAAGTCCATACTTGGTTTTCGTACATGGATCCAATCTCGGATTTCATGGCTTCTTGCCATTTATTGGAATCTGGGCTCATCATCGCTTCCTCATATGTCTCAGGGTCATCGGTGTTGTCCACCAACATGACACTCATAACGGGATCATACCAATCTAGAGTGGTACGAGTTCTCGTTGACCTGCGAGGCTCTGTAGCAACTTCAACCGAAGTTTCATGATCATCATCACTAGATTCCTATCTAATTGGTGCAGGCACCACAGGAACTTCTTCCGGTGCTGCGCTACTCGCAATTTCGAGAGAAGGTTCGACAACCTCGTCGAGTTCTACTTTCCTTCCAGTCACTTCTTTCGAGAGAAATTCCTTCTCTAGAAAGGATCCATTCTTGGCAACGAAGATTTTGCCTTCGGATCTATGATAGAAGGTATACCCAATAGTTTCCTTCGGGTATCCTATGAAGACGCATTTTTCCGCTTTGGGTTCAAGCTTGTCTGGCTGTAACTTCTTTACATAGGCTTCGCAACCCCAAACTTTAAGGAACGACAATCTAGGTTTCTTCCCAAACCATAATTCATACGGTGTCGTTTCAACGGATTTAGACGGTGCCCTATTTAAAGTGAATGCGGCTGTTTCTAATGCATAACCCAAAAATGATAGCGGTAAATCTGTAAGTGACATCATAGAACGAACCATATCTAAGAGAGTTCGATTACGACGTTCGGACACACCATTACGCTGTGGTGTTCCCGGCGGTGTCAACAGTGAAAGTATTCCGCATTTCTTCAAATGCTCGCCAAACTCGTAACTTAGATATTCACCTCCACGATCAGAACGTAGAAATTTAATCTTCTTGTTACGTTGATTCTCTACCTCACTTTGAAATTCCTTAAACTTCTCGAAAGTTTCGGACTTATGTTTCATGAAATAGATATAACCATATCTACTCAAGTCATCCGTGAAGGTAAGAACATAACGATAACCACCGCGCGATGCTACACTCATTGGACCACACACATCGGTATGTATGATTTCCAATAAGTCCGTAGCTCGCTCCATCATACCAGAAAATGGAGTCTTAGTCATTTTACCCATCAGACATGCTTCGCATCTATCAAGTGATTCGAAATCAAGTGATTCAAGAAGTCCATCGGAATGGAGTTTCTTCATACGCTTCACTCCAATGTGACCAAGACGACAGTGCCACATATAGGTCGAGTTATCGCTCAATTTCAAACGTTTAGCCTCAATGTTATTAATATGTGTATTTCCACAATCGATATTCAATAAGAATAGACCATCTATCAAAGGTGCATGTGCATAAAACATATTACTCATATAAATCGAACAACCATTATTCTCGGACTTAAACAAGTAACCGTCTCGCAATAAACAAGATCCCGATATAATGTTCATGCTCAACGCAGGCACCAAATAACAATTATTTAAGTATAAAACTAATCCCGATGGTAGATGAAGGGGTAGCGTGCCGACCGCGATCACATCAACCTTTGATCCGTTTCCCACGCGCATCGTCACCTCGTTCTTCGCTAGCTTCCGTTTATTCTGCAGCACCTGTTTCGAGTTACAAATATGAGCAACCGAACCAGTATCAAATACCCAGGCACTACTACGAGTACTAGTGAGATACACATCAATAACATGTATATCAGATATACCTTTCTTCTTGATGTTGCCGTTCTTCAAATCCGCCAAGTACTTTGGGCAATTCCGCTTCCAGTGACCTTCTCCCTTGCAGTAAAAGCACTCAGTATCAGGCTTAGGTCCAGCCTTGGTCTTCTTCGTCGGCGTGGTAACTTTCTTACCACCCTTCTTGAAATGTCCCTTCTGCTTAGACTTGCCTTTCTTGAATTTGGTGGTCTTATTGACCAACAACACTTGGTGCTCTTTCTTGATCTCCACTTCTGCAGACTTCAACATGGCAAAGAGTTCTGGCAACGTCTTGTTCATGTTCTGCATGTTTTAGTTCATCACAAAGTTCTTGTAACTTGGTGGTAGTGATTGGAGGACACGGTAAATCCCCAAAGCATTAGGAATCACAATACCCAAGCTTTGAAGTTTGTTTGCGTGCCCAGACATCTTAAGCACGTGCTCACTGACGGAGCTGCCCTCTTCCATCTTGCAGTTAAAGAACTTTTCAGAAGCCTCATAGCTTTCAATTTCCGCATGAGTCTCAAAGATCAATTTGAGATCCTCGACAATATCATATGGGTCTGAATTCTCAAACCTTTTCTGAACCTCCGATTCTAAACCATACAAGATAGCACACTGAACTGTGGAGTACTGAGTCTTCCGAGTGAGGTAAACGTTCTTTACTTCATCGGGAGCATCAGCTGCAGGTGGGTCACCCAGCGGTGCATCCAGCACATAGGTCAAATTACCAGCTGTGAGGACAATCCTCAAATTGCGGAACCAATCCGCGAAGTTGCTTCCATTGTTTTTCAACTTTTCTTTCTCTAGGAATGCATTAAAATTGATGGTAGGGGCTGCCATTGATCTACAACATATTTGCAATAGTTTAGACTAAGTTTATGACAAATTGAGTTCAAATTAATAATAAAATTAATCTAGGTGAACTCCCACTCAAAAACAATATCCCTCACATTGTTTTAGTGATTACACGAACCAAATCCACTACATCAACACCGATCATCACGAGAGTTGATATAGTTTCAATGGCGAACAATCGACATGTTCATCATATCTACTATATGATTCATGCTTTACCTTTCGGTGATCCGTGTTCCGAGACCATGTCTGTACATGCTAGGCTCGTCAAGATCAAACCTTAGTTTCCGCATGAGCAAATCTGGCTTGCTCACGTTGTATACACTTGCAGAATCTAACACACCCGATCATCACATGGTGCTTCGAAACAACAAGCTTTAGCAACGATGCTAACTAAGGGTGAACACTTTATGATTTGAAATTCATGTGCATGAGGGATCATCTTATAATGCTACCTTCGTCTACCAAGCAATACAAGATGCATAAAGGATTAACATCACATGCAATTCATAATATGTGATATGATATGGCCTTTCTTCATTGTGCTTCCGATCTCCATCTTCAAGCACGAACATGATCTCCATCATCACCGGCATTGCATCAAGGTCAATGACGCTTCTCCATGGTTGTCGTCCACCGGCTTCAACTATTACAACTACTTTGAATAGACACGCGGGTCTTAACATAAATTAAAGACAACCATATGGCTCCTGCCGGTTGCCAACTTACAATAAGGAACATTGCATACATCAAATATAATCACAATCATGGCCATATCACATCACAGCACACCCCTGCAAAACAAAGTTAGACGCCTCTACTTTCTTTGCATATTTTACGTGGTTTGGGGCTTTCAATAAGTGTCGTTCTAACTTACGAACAAGAACCACAACATTGATACTAGTATTGTTAATCACCCGTTGTAAATTGGATCTTAACTATGCTAGGAGAAACAGGCACCCGCAAAGCCACTTATGCAATACAAGTTGCATGTCAAGCGTGGAGCAAGTCTCATGAACGATGTCATGTAAGGTTAGACCGGGCCGCTTCATCCCAACATACCGCAAGATGCAAAGTACACAAGAAGCAATCGACAATAAAAGCATCAACGCCCACAATGACCATTGTGTTCTACTCGTGCAACAGATCTACATATAGACACGGCTCTGATACCACTGTAGGGTTTTGTAGCATGGAAAACAAAAAATTTCTATCGCATACAAACAAACAAGCCAAGATCTATCTACTAGATTGTAGCAACGAGTCGATGGAATAACTCACCCTCGAAGATTACAAAGTGTTTAACGAGAGCGGATTCTCGTGGGTGATGTAGTCGTACTCTTCCCGATCTCAAGATCGCGTACACGATCCTTCCGGCGCTGCGTTCCGGCAGAGCTCCCGCAGTCGGTCACACGTTCGGTACTCGACGAAGACCTTCCTCTCCCTTGTTCCAGCAGGCAGCGGAGGTTGTACCACTCTCCTCGCGATTCCGGCAGCACAACGGCGTGGTACCGGAAGTAGAGGGGAGATCTCGCAGGGCTTCGCCTTAAGCCGGAGCGAGTATGGTGTAGTATGAGAGAGCTCCTCGGCGATCTAGGGTTTAGACACACCAAGGAGGAGGTGCTAGAGCCGGCGGCTAGGGCAAGGGGCAGCCCAAGTCGGCGGCTAGGGCAACCTTAGGAGGCGGCGGCAGCTGCAGGAGGTGGTGGCGCCAAGCTAGGGTTTGGGGTAGGGAACTTGTGTGTGCTAGGAGGGATCCCTACCCCTCCTTATATAGGTGGAGGGGCCGGCCGGCCAAGGGGAGGGAGGGGAGTCCCTCCCCAACTCGGCTTGGGTGGTGAGCCGCCGGTTGGAGGAGGGATTCCCTCCCCAACTCGGTTTCCCACTCCTCCTCCTCTTTCCAAAACTTGCCTTTTGACTTTCAAACTAGCCGTTTGACTTTTCAATTTAGGATTTGAATAAACCCTTTATTTTGGACAGCGAAGACACTTAGTACATGATGCAATCATTCCAACTTGCAATGACACATTCATGTACCCCTTCCCCTCCGGAGTGCCGGACATTCCGGAACCTTCTAGAACATTCCCGATGAAAACACCGGAATCATTTCCGAACTCCAAAACGAGACTTTCCTTATATGAATCTTATTCTCCGGACCATTCTGGATCTCCTCGTGATATCCCGGATCCCATCCGAGACGCCGAACAACATTCGGTCTCTTTCTCATCATACCATAACTACTCAAACAACATTGAATCCTTAAGTGTGTCTCCCTACGGTTCGTGAATTATGCGGACATGATCGAGACACTTCTCCGAACAATAACCAATAGAGGAATCTGGAAATTCATATGGCTCCCACATATTTCTATGATTACTTTGCGATCGAATGAACCACTTCCATACGATACCAATTTCCCTTTTTCTCACGATAGTTTACTTATCCGAGGTTATGATCGTCGGTATCTCTGCATACCTAGTTCAACCTCGTTACCGATAAGTACTCTTTTCTCATTCCCGTGATATGTGATCCCTTGTGAGCCAGTCACATGATTGCAAGCTAATTGGATGGCATTTCACCGAGAGGGCCCAGAGTATATCTATCCGTCATATGGATGGACAAATCCCACTCTTGATCCATGTGTTTCAACCAATACTTTCCGAACACTCAATGCCACCTTTATAGACACCCAGTTACGGTGTGGTGTTTGATGTCATCAAAGCATCCATCAGGTAAAGGTGATATGCATGATCTCATGGTCGAAGGAATTAGGTTACTATGTATCAGAAAGCATATAGCAATTGAACTATTGAAATGACTTGATCTTTATGCTACGCTTATCTATAGGAGTATGTCCACCATATCATTCTCCTAACGATATGATCTTGTTGTTAATAACATATCAATGTTCATGATAGGGAAACCACAATCATCTATTAACCAACAAGCTAGTATAATATAGAGGCTTAACCAGGGACTTCAAATTAAGTTTACAAATCACACAAGTATTAATGTTTCCTTGTTAATACTATTATAGCATGAATGTAAACATTTATCATAAACACAAAGATATAATAATAACTACATTTATTATTGCCTCTAGGGCATATCTCCAACACTCCCCTCAACTCCCTCCAGTTTTGAGCCCTGGTAAGAGGCAGGATAAAGCAGCAGCTGGAAGGTGCAAAGTAGGCAGCAGCAGTAGCATTCTTCTACCTAGGCAGCAACAAAATATTGGACATGAGTTGAGAAGAAGTAGGAGGAAGTTGGATGTGCAAGAGGATGCTCAACATTGGACAGACAATGATAGTGATGACAGTGAATTGGATGCAGATTGGGTGGACTCTGACAATGAGTTAGAAGCTGATGATGATGATTTATATGAAGAATGGGTGGATGACAAATTTGAGAAAGCAAAGAAGAACAAATCCAGCTGGGTGGATGACAGTGATTATGACACTGAAGATGACTTTGAGGACATGCAAGATTCATATGTTGAACCAGCTGATTCAGCTGAAGAAGTTGAAGTAATTGACAAGCAAGGAAGGAAGAAAATGAAGAAGAAAGTGAAACTGAAGAGGTGGAGGCCAGAGAACATGAAGCAAGTGGAATTTCACATAGGCGTGGTTTTTCTTTTAGTTATTGAGCTCAGATGTGCAATACAGGAATACATTGTGCAACAAAGAGTGGGAGTACACTACAAGAAGAATGATCTGCAGAGGGTTAGGGCTTGTTGTGAGGATAAGTGTCCATGGTATCTTTATGCTGCTCCAGACAGTAGGACCAAAGCATGGACAGTGAAGAAATATGAGAGAACACACAAATGTGAGAGGGATTTCAAGATTAAACAGTTCACAGCAAAGTATCTTGCAGCAAAGTACTTGGAGAAATTCAGAGCTGATGACAAGATGTCTCTGAAGAACTTTTCTAGGCTGATTGAACAAGATTTTGACATGACAGCTAGTAGAAGCAAACTAGAAAGGACAAGAAGGATAGCACTAAAGCAAATCAATGGTGATGAATTGGCATAGTATAACTTACTATGGGATTTTGCAGCAGAGATTAGGAGATCAAATCCTGGTAGTACCATGTTTGTTAATGCTAGCAATGGAGTGTTTCAGAATTGTTACATGTCATTAGATGCTTGCAAGAGGGGGTTTCTGGCTGGCTGTAGGCCCTTAATAGGCATTGATGGGTGCCACATCAAGAACAGGTTTGGTGGAGTGATGCTTGCAGCTGTAGGAGTTGACCCAAACGACTGTATTTTCCCAATTGCACTTGCCATAGTAGAAGTTGAAGACACCAACACATGGAAGTGGTTCTTGAGCACATTGAAAGATGATCTAGGCAAAGAAAACACAAGGCCCTGGACATTTATGAGTGATAGACAAAAGGTGAGCACATCTTCTTACATGTTGCTTGTTTCTTTAATATTCTTTAGTAATGTTGTTGATGATTTATTCTTTAGTATTGATTGTTCACATGATAATATGCTAATGCAGGGACTGATCAATGCTGTGAATGCATTATGGCCTGATGCACAACACAGGTTTTGTGTAAGGCATTTACATCAGAACTTTGCTAAGAATGGTTGGAGAGGAGATATTTTCAAGAACAAATTGTGGCAAATAGCAAGAGCAACAAGAGAGGCAGATTGGCAGAGACACATGGATGAAATGAAGGAACTAGACCAGACAGCTTATGAGTATTTGGATGCAATTGATCCAAGATTCTGGTGCAAGGCATTTTTTGATGAGCTACCAAAATGTGATTTGCTATTGAACAACATATGTGAAGTATTCAACAAGTGAGTATTTTTTAGCTGCAACTTTTCATGTAGATTGTTTCCTCATTGTTGTAGATACATATATTGTTGTAGATACAAAATGATAGTGTTTCCATATTGTTGTAGATACATAATTGATGCTAGAGAACTTCCTATAGTCACTAGTCTAAAGAAGATAAAGGATCGGCTCATGGTCAGATTTTTTAGCAAGAGGAAAGAAATAGTAGAAATGTGTGGTAGTATTTGCCCAAAAATAAGGAAGAAGTTAGACAAGAACATAGATTTTGCCAACAATTATGAAGCAAAGCCTGCTGCATAACACCTTTTCAAAGTTGAGGTTTAAAAGGTGAATATGAGGTAAGAATAGATAGAGTGGAGTGCTCATGTAGGCAGTGGCAGCTCACTGGAATCCCATGTAGACATGCTTGTGCTGCATTTAGGCATGAAAGGATCAAGCCTGAATCAGTTGTACACAAGTGTTATAGCATAGATGCATTCAAAGCTACTTACAATCATGTGATAATGCCATGTGCTGATCCTAGAGTGTGGAAAAAAATGAATGGCCCTACAATGACAAAATATGACAAGAAAGTAGGTAGGCCTAGCAAGAAGAGGAGGAAAAGCCCACTACAAGAATATGGTGGCACTAGACTAAGCAGGCATGGTATCATTGGGTGTTGTAGTGTGTGCAATGTACCTGGCCACAATAAAAGAAAATGCCCAGAACTTGGTAGAGGACCAGCTGTAGTAGAGCAATAACCAGCTGTAGTAGAGCAAGAACCAGCTGCAGTAGAGCAAGAGCAAGCACCAACTGCAGCAGACCAAGAGCATCCAATTGTAGCAGAGCCTATTCCAATTCAGATTGTAGTACCAGATGACCAGCAAGAAGTTCAAGCACAACCTCCAAAGAAAATGCCAGTGAAAAGGAATACATCTAAGGTATATTTATGCTCATTTCATTGCTGTCAACTTGTGTGCATTTGTGTTCATTTTCTTTGCTGTTAACTTGTGTGCATTTGTGCTCATTTTCAGAAACAGATATTGCCACACATGCCTACAAGTGCAACAACAAGTGTTGTTGAATCATCTATGACGTATGATATCACATCATCTAGTGTGATTCAGATTCTACAGGAGCAGATGTGTGAATGAAACCTATCAGATAATGTCTTTTCATTGAAGCATTTAGTCATAGAGTTGTATTGTGATCCAGATATGTCTTTTTTCCAGGCTGAAGCCACCCAACAGTCTCAAACTAGTCCACCTGGTGCTCTTCCTGAAAGCCAGTTCATTGCAAACTGTAGAGATGATCTACCCCCTCGAAGGACAACCACTGCAACCCTTGGTTTGAAGAGAAAGAAGGTGGGACAGAAGAAGGAGAACATAGTGCCCTAGGTTTAGATGAAAAATGGAAATGTTAGGAGTGCAAGTACCATATTTTGGCTAGGTTTAGAAGAAGGACAACCACTGCATATTTTGGACAGAACTAGAATGCAAGTACCATATTTTGGCTAGGTTTGTACTGAAACCTGAGGCTCAGATGTAGCTATGGTTTCACACAAACCATGCAAGTGCAACTTTGTTACGAGTGCACTTTAAATATGCCACTAGTTGTAAAGAAACCTGATGATCAGGCTATGTTACTTTCCAGCACCATTACATTACCTGATGATCAGCTACAACTACATCCACCATTACATCTAACAAACACTACCTAGCTACAGCTACATAGAGCATTACAACAATCAGAAACAAGATTGCAGCAAACACATTCCTGCCAATCTTAGCTAGCTCATCCATCTTCTTTAGTACAAGGTCCATCTTCTTCACCACATCTGCCATCTTGTGCACTCTAGATTCTTCTAATTCATCCTCTGTCTCTTCAAATGCTATGTCATTACCATAATCAGCAGTGCCAAAGTTGTACCCATTTCTAACAAGGAAATCGATATAGTTATCTTCTCCATTTTCCCAGTAATAGTGGTTGCAAGGGTTGGGTGAAATCTGTCACACAAATCAAAGAAAAATAAGAACAGAACAAAGTGGAGAAGTGAATCCATATAACAACCTACAAAACTGCAACTTACACGATGGTTCGGGCATTTGTAGAAAACACGACCTGGATTGGAACTTGACTGAGACACGAGTCGAATGGTCCTGCGAAATTGGCAGCATGGACAAGCGACCAACGGCAAGGTCCCTGGCGGTAACAGCGGCGGGAGAGGTGTCCCTGCTGGATGCAGTGGCTGTGACGAGGACGGAGAAGCTTGCTTCCTCCTCCCATGCTTCCCAGTTGGCGAGCTTGCAGAGGCACTCATGGCGATGGAATAGGGCAGGGGGAAGCACAACGATTTGGGGGAGATGAGGTAACGACCTGAGATTTAGAAGCCGTCTTAATATAGGGGTTCGGTTGTATATTTTCCAATAGCCAGCCGCGGGAAATCTCCCGCCAACTGCCCGCCACCTGACGTGGCATCGGTCAGCGCTAGTCAGACCAATTTAGGACCTCGCGTGACATACTTACAATAGAATTAGGACCTACACGTGCAGTTTTGAAGAATGAGGACTAATGTGAAGGTACGGCGAAAGAATTAGGACCGCTGATGCAGATATCTCTAATACAATCTAGCGGGAGTAGGTCTTTACCCTCCGGGGGGCCGAACCTGGATAAATCCTTGAGTCTCCGCCCTTATCTCGCACCGCAGATGGCTGGCCATCCTTGCCCTTTGTTCTACCACTCGCTGCCGATTGCAGCATCTGTCGTGGCCATTCCCACGACATTTCCTTCTGCTTGCTCCCTTCTTGTTTCCCGTGTGCTTCTACACTGCCTGGACAACCTAGTCATTAAGTCGCTACACAGGGAGAATTTCCTCAAGATGAGACGACAACTATCGTGCCCCCGCGTGGACAAGCCCGATGTCATAACCATTGGAGCCTTGGTGAAGGTGCTATAGGAGAGACATCTTCCATGCCAGCTCCGCAACACTCGCTGATGGGATTATAGGGCAACGTGAGGCAGTGGAGGCGGTCATCGATGGGGCTATGTGGCTATCGATGAAGAGCCGGTAAGAAGAACACTCCACCATCAGATCAATAACGAGTTTCCTCCTAGGTTCCTTAAGCCCATGTACTACCTAACTCGGTTGAACCGCCGTAAATGACTCTTCAGCATACAATCTGGTTTGGCATCCTTGGTCATTTTGAACATGTGTGCTACAAAAGAGATCAGAAGCATGATAATGTGTGAGATTGTAGTTAGGAAAACTATGTGGAAGCAAACATTCAGTAGTTAGGAAATTTATGAAAAATCCTTTGGAAGCATGGAAACATAGAAGTAAAAAAATTTGTTTGTACGCAACATATTAAAATATATGTAGATGCAGACAAATTTGAGAAGTATAACATAGCACTGGTTTCTGCCAATTTATCCGTATATGAACCCAACTTCATCATCACCAGTGTATACCTCATGAGAGACATGCTAAACACAAAGGAAGAATATGAATCTCACACAGCAAGCAGTGCATGGAACCACAAAAAATTAGCTATTAGCATCATGAACATTACTGATATTACCCCGTAAAGATCTACAACCTAGCAGATCCAAAATATATGAATATCGGTATATGAATGGTCTGTAATTTGAATCCACAAATTCGTCTAGTGAAGGAGTGCAAGGATTTAGATTTCATAAATTGAGAAAATAGGCACAGATTGGAACCTACGTCAGTTGCTAGTACCTTCTCCCGGATCGTGTAGTCCTTGAAATGAGCTGTGAAGCTGCCTACGACCCACAGATTCGGCCGCCGGATTGTTTCATAGACGGTTTAAGCTGCCTCTCACACCATGGGCGCCGGCCGCCTCAGTTTACCAACAACGCAACAACCCCATGGCGGAGCGTCATGCATGCCGCGCCAATGCACGAGATGAACCAAGAAGAGGGGACGACCTGGAGGGGAGGAAGCGGCATGGTGGGAGAGATGGCGATGCAGTAGATCACGGAGCAGAGCAGCTAGGAGGCGAACGACGACGATGTGGCATAATTGGGGATCGATTGTGGAGGCGGGGAGAAACGTCAGGAGGCATTATGACGGGAAATTTTGGGATTTTGGTTGGTGCTTGGTTAACGGAAAAAAAATACGAGGTGGGCATCCGGTACGTTCGATCGTAACGAGATGGACGTCGTGGGAGAGGTCCGACAGATTGTTCCCCACCGGACTCTGATAGATAGTTTTTACCAAAAGAAAACTCAGCTATTTCATGTGCAGCCATTTTTAAGGCATCTCACTAAATTGATCGCTTGGCCTTGGCATGTTCAGGTACATGGGCACTTCTTGGGCCTCTATGTTTGAATGCTTTTCGCCAAACGCCGATTCATCAAGAGGAGCAACCAGACTACCGCACTCCGATTGTCTGCTTTCAAAATCAATCAAAGGTTGCTAAATCCCATATTGCTCCATGTTATACATGAAACTTTGGGGAAGGTTTCTTATGAAAAAATAATTGAATTATTTTTGCGGTAGTACTTTTGAATTCCAGATAATCACTTTTCGATAAGATGCAATTCTTTCAAACTTTGTACCGCATGATAAATATATTACAAACATAGTGTTCTCCTAATTACCAATGGTGACGTTGAGGGCCTAATTTTTGGTTTTGTACAGGGACTGTTATTTTTGGGGTAAGGCCATGTGGAGGGTCGATGTTATCATTAGTCTCTACAATGTCAATTTTGTTACGAAGCCTGTCAAGTTATGGTTTTGTTACACTTACACCGACCCCTTTGGACGAGTTTATGTGTAATTTATTCAGCTTCTTCTGCACTACTCATATTTGGTGTTTCTTTTTGCACAAGTATATATTGAAAATACAGACATGCATACAGCGAAAAAATGGCATCGGAAATTTCTCCTAAACAAAAACAAAAAAGTTGAAGATATCTACAGACAATCAATAGGAACTCTGTGAAAGGGCATTTCCCGTTTGATGATAACACACTGTCGTACTAACGTTTGCTAAGTGTTTTTTAGATTATCCTTGTTTATAAGGCTTTCGTTTACCCTCAAAAATGGCAATAGTAACATCTAGTTTTTTCTAGTTCTTTTGCTTGAGTCGTAGGAAAACCGTACTATCAAGAGGAGGTCCGCGTCTGAATGTTTGGTTGAAATCAACTCTATTTTATAGCCCATCAAGCTTTTCCTCAATGGTTGAGAACTAGAAGATATCATGTCCCTATTTCTACTGCTACCTGCTTTGTCCGTGTACTACCGACAGTACCGCTTGGTGGTACCGGGCGAGTCTGAGAGCATCTGCAAGCCTAGTCCCCTCCTCAGACTCACCCGGTACCTCCGGGGAGGCACTACCGCTTCATCCGGTAGTACCGCTTCTACTGTCGGTACTACCGCTCAGCGGTTGTACCATTTGTTTCAAGTGTGTCCTACCGGAGGAGACAGAGAGATCCCCACCTCCTCGTGGCCACATCCGGTACCGCATCCGGTAGTACTGGTCATTTCTGGTACTACCGCTTCTGGTACCGCTAGTACCGGTCGGGACAGCACACAACATGCAGATTCCCTCTAGTTAGTATAAAAGGGTCCTTCTTCCCCCAACGGGAAGCTTGCCTCTTTTATCTCTCTCCTTCATTGTTCTTGAACTGAAATTTCACTAGATCTCCCCCCCCCCATAGTGCTCCAATCTCCTTGATACTTTGGGATTTGGTGGAGGAGGTCTAGATCTAGGGTTTCACCAAAGTAAAGTTGATTCCCCCTAGTTTTCCTTTGTGGATCTTGTTACTCTTGGGTTCTATGAATCCTAGACGGAAGAGGTCGGTTTTGGAGCTCAGACATTGGTTGTAAAGCTTCAGGATCGTGTTGGGAAACTCCAAGTGTTGTGGAGGTATATGATACCTCCAATTTGCATCACCATTCAATATCATAATTTGCCTCTATTCATTGATATGTGTCTTATTATGAGGTGTTACTTATGTCTTTTCATCTGTTTTTGCATGTTGGATGATTCTTGGAGGATGGACTGCCGGAGTCAGGATTCTGATGGAAAAAAAGGTGTTTTGATGCAATTTCGCAAAGATCAGAAAAATACCAGAAAATTATTGGAAAATTATATTTTCCCAGAAGATGAAGGAAGCCAGAAGGGGAGGCGTAGCTGGGCCACAGGGGGCCCACACCCCCCTAGGCATGGGCCCACCCAGGACCACGCCTAGGGAAGGTGTGGCCCACCTGGCCGTCCTCCGACTCCGCTCTCTCGCCTATTTCTTCCTCTAGGAACCCTAATACCAGGGGAGCGACCACAGAAAGATTTCCGCCGCCTCTGCGGGGCAGAAAACACCGAGAGAGAAAGAGCTCTCCGACAAACAGATTTCTGCTGGGGAAATTCCTTCCCGGAGAGGGGAGATCGTCGCCATCAACCGTCAAGCTAGGCTTCATCAGGATCATCTTCATCATCCACGTCATCATCTCCACCAGCACCATCATCACCACTCCATCCCGCTGTAATAATCGTGCTGAATACTTGCATAGTTCTCAGGGGAAACTTTCCTGGTGTTGATTACTATTGTAGTTGATGCTTGTGAGTAGAACCATTGGATTATTGTTTATGTTCAGATTGTTATCCATCATCATATCATCTTTGATCTAGATCCATATGATGTCTTGTGAGTAGTTCGTTTAGTTCTTGAGGACATGGGAGAAGTCATGTTGTTAGTAGTGAATTTGTTTTGTGTTATTATTCAATGGTTTAGTATTTAAGTTGTGGTGCTATTCTTCAAGTGGTATCATGTGAACGTCGACTACATGATACTTCACCATTTATGGGCCTAGGGGAATGCATTGTGTATTTGGCTACTAATTGTGGGGTTGTTGGAGTGACAGAAACCTGAACCTCCGTTAGAACACCATTGCATAAGGGAGTGTAGGATCTCAGAGTTTAAGGATGTGGTTAGGTTTATATCTTAATTACTTTCCTGTAGTTGCGGATGCTTGTAGGGGGTTTAACCACAAATATGTATTAGTCCAAGTAAGTTCGGTACATTAGCACAGGTTCACCCACATAACACTTACAAAACCAAAGAAGACTACTCAGCTATTTGAAGGGAAAGCACTTGACAGAATTCCCATGTGTCCTCCAGAACGCTTGGTCCTTATAAATATTTCCACCGGCTTGTCCTTTGCTAAGAAAAGATTGGGACACTTGCTGCAGTTGTTCGTTGTCTTTATTACTTGCACTTTGTTTTGTTGCTTTATCAAAAAAAACCTAAAAATCGTTTTGTTAAGTATTTACAGAGATTTCCTGCTCCTTACCACTAGTCAACACCTTCTTCTCCTCGTTGGGATCGACACTCCTATTTATCGAAAGTACTACGATACACCCCTATACTTGTGGGTCATCAAGACTATTTTCTGGCATTGCTGCCAGGGAGTGAAGCGCTATTGAAGAGTGGAACTGGTAAAGGAAACTTTTACTGTGAGTATTGATTTTTTTTCTGTTTGTTACTTTGTTTCCAATATGGATAAACCATTTGGTTTTCTGTTTGGGAAAACTACTACCACTGTTAGGGTAGTAGATGAACCACCACCTGTTGAGATAGATCCTTTTAAGATACCAACAAGTATTGTTGATCGTGTTATGGATAATTATTATTTTGGGGATGGAACTGTCCACCCTGGTGATCACTTGCTTTTTATCCATAAATTATGCGGGTTGTTTAAGTGTGCAGGTATCACAACTGAACATGTGAAGAAGAAGTTACTCTCTATATCCTTAAAAGGGAGAGCTTAAGAATGGTATAAGCTACTGAAGAATGGACAATCCATGGAATGGGAGGAAATGGCATCTCTCTTCTATTCTAAATTCTATCCTCCCAGTGAGATTCATAAGGATAGAAATCTGATATATAACTTTTGGCCTCGTGATGGAGAGAGTACAGCTCAAGATTGGGGGAGATTGAAGTTACTAATGCTTAAATGTCCTATTCATGAACTCCCTAACAATATTATTATCAATATCTTTTATGCTAGGCTTTCTCTTCATGATAAAGATTTACTAGATGCTTCTTGTGTTGGATCATTCACACGTATGAAGGAAGAAGCTAAATGGGATCTCCTAGACCGAATTCAAGAGAACACTGAAGCTTGGGAGAATGACAAAGGAAGAAAGTCAGGTATAAATTATGATTATAAATGCATAAAATCTTTTATGGGAACTAATGACTTCCGTGATATTAGTAATGAGTATGGTCTTGATTCTCAAGTCCTTGCAAAGTGTTTTAAGGCCTTTGCCTCTTATATTGAAATTCCCAAAAAGAGTGGGACAAGTACCATGCTCCTTATAAATACATCGTTATCCATGTTCCTGCTAGCATAGAAGTTTGTACTATTGATCCTATTTTTCCTGAACCTTATGTTGATAAAATCCCTTTTCCTGCTAAGGTAAAGGAACATTCTATCATAGCTAATGTGGTTAGCAAAAGTGCAAAGAAAACTGTGGAACCCGATGAGCAAATAAATATTGAGCCTGTGGTAGCTATTATGAAAGATCTTGTAACTAGAAATATAGAGGATGAGCATATTGTCTTCTGTGAAGACGCTTCTAATATTGTCTCTCATCCTAGAAAAACTAGAAAAGCTAGTGTCCCTGTGCTTTCTGTTAGAATTGGTGATCATTGCTATTATGGTTTATGTGATATTGGTGCTAGTTCTAGTGTTATTCCTTATGAGCTTTACAGGGAAATTATGCATGAAATTGGTCCTTGTGAGCTTGAGGACATTGATGTGGTTATTCACCTTGCTAATAGAGAGACAATCTATCCCATTGGCATTGTAAGAGATGTGGAGGTTCTTTGTGGTAAGATTAAATATCCTGCTGATTTTCTAGTACTTGGTTCTGAAGCTTGTAAAACCTATCCTATTATCTTTGGTAGACCCTTCTTGAATACTTGTGGGAATATCATAGATTGTAGGAAGGAAAAAGTTTTGACTAAGTTTGATGGAGAGTCTTATGAGTTTAATTTTTCCAGATTTGCCAAAACTCCTTATGAAAATGAACTGCATAATGAGGATTTCAGGGTTGAACAACTTTCTGCAATTTCTCTTGCTCCTAAAAATGCCTTGCATCAGTTTATGGAAGATCATGAAAGCGATGTCTTCATGAAGGAAAGAAATGATATTGACGAGGTTTTCCTTCGTCGGCCTGAGTTACTTAAGCATAATCTACCTGTGGAAGATTTGGGTACCACACTACCACCTAAAGGGGAACCTGTTTTCGAATTAAAACCTTTACCTGATGATCTTAAATATGCTTATCTTGATGATAAGAAAGTATATCCTATTATTATTAGTTCTAAACTTTCAGGAAAGGAAGAAGAGAGGTTATTGGAAATACTGAAGAAACACCGAGGAGCTACGGGCTATACTATTGATGATGTAAAAGGGATTTCTCCTACTATATGTCAGCATGCTATTAATATAGAACCTGATGCAAAACCAGTTGTTGAGCACCAACGACGTCTAAATCTTAAGATGAAGGATGTGGTAAGACATGAGGTATTAAAACTCCTTAATGCTGGTATTATTTACCCTATTGCTGATAGCCAATGGGTTAGCCTTGTTCATTGTGTACCCAAGAAAGGGGGAATAACTGTTGTGCCTAATGAAAATAATGAGCTTATACCCCAAAGAGTAGTGGTTGGGTATAGGATGTGCATTGATTTTAGAAAGGTTAATAAAGTTACTAAGAAGGATCATTATCCTTTGCCCTTTATTGATCAAATGCTTGAGAGGTTGTCCAAAAAGACTCACTTTTGTTTTCTTGATGGTTATTCCGGGTTCTCCCAAATTGTTATGAAAGCACAAGACCAAGAGAGAACCACCTTCACTTGTCCTTATGGCACTTATACTTATAGGTGTATGCCTTTTGGTTTATGTAATTCTCCTTCTACCATTCAGAGATGTATGTCTGCTATCTTTCATGGTTTTTGTGAAGAAATTGTGGAGGTTTTCATGGACGATTTCTCTGTCTATGGAACTTCTTTTGATAACTGTTTGCACAACCTTGATAAATTTTTGCAGAGATGTGAAGAAACCAACCTTGTTCTCAACTGGGAGAAATACCATTTCATGGTTAATTAAGGGATTGTTCTTGGTCAAAAAAATTCTGAAAGAGGTATTGAAGTTGACAGAGCCAAAATTGAAGCAATTGAGAAGATGCCTTGCCCTAGAGATATAAAAGGTATTCGTAGTATCCTAGGTCATGTTGGTTTCTATAGGAGGTTTATTAAAGATTTCTCCAAAATTTCAAAGCCCCTTACCAATCTTCTTCAAAAATATGTACATTTTGTTTTTGATGATGATTGTAAGGAAGCTTTTGAAACTTTGAAGAAAGCTTTCACTACTACTCCTATTGTTTAACCACCTGATTGGAATTTACCTTTTGAAATTATGTGTGATGCTAGTGATTTTGTTGTGGGTGTTGTCCTTGGGCAACGTGTTGATAAGAAGTTGAATGTTATTCATTATGCTAGCAAGACTCTAGATGCTCCTCAAAATAATTATGCTACTACTGAAAAAGAGTTCTTAGCTGTAATCTTTGCATGTGATAAGTTTAGACCCTATATTGTTGATTCAAAGGTCACTATTCATACTGATCATGCTGCTATTAAGTACCTTATGACGAAGAAGGACGCTAAGCCTAGGCTTATTAGATGGGTGTTGCTTTTACAAGAGTTTGATCTGCATATTGTAGATATGAAAAGTGCTGAAAATCATGTTGCTGACAATTTATCTTGTTTGGAAAACATTTCTTTTGACCCCTTGCCTGTTAATGATAGTTTTCCAAATGAGCAGTTGGCTGCAATAAGGGTAAGTCCGCATGAGAGTCCTTGGTATGCTGATTATGCTAACTTTATTGTTTCCAAGTATTTGCCTCCAACCTTTACAGCCCAGCAAAGAAGAAAATTCTTTCATGATCTAAGGCATTACTTTTGGGATGACCCACATTTATATAAAGAAGGAGTAGATGGTATTATGCGAAGATGTGTTCCAGAATTTGAACAACAAGAGATATTGAGAAAATGGCATGGCAGCACTTATGGAGGACATCATGCTGGGGATAGGACTGCAGAAAAGGTTTTACAATCTGGATTTTATTGGCATGCCCTTTTCAAGGTGCAAGCAAGTTTGTCTTATCATGTGATGAATGTCAACGAGTTGGTAACATTTCTAGACACAATGAAATGCCTATGAATTATTCTCTTGTTATTGAACCTTTTGATTGTTGGGGCTTTGACTTTATGGGTCCTTTTCCTCCTTCAAAAGGGTATACTCATATTCCTGTTGCTGTTTACTATGTTACAAAGTGGGTAGAAGCCATACCTACAAACAGCGTTGATGGTAAGACCTCTTTAAAAATGCTTAAGGATGTTATTTTTCCTAGGTTTGGTGTGCCTAGATATCTCATGACTGATGGAGGCTCTCATTTTATTCATGGGGGTTTTAGAAAAACTCTCGCTAAGTATGATGTAAACCATAGAATTGCTTCAGCTTATCACCCCCAAACCAGTGGGCAAGTAGAACTCTCCAATAGGGAAATTAAATCTATCTTGCAAAATACTGTTAATAGATCTAGGAAAAATTTGGCTATAAAGTTGAATGACACTTTATGGGCTTATAGAACTGCTTATTAAAATCCTATGGGGATTTCTCCTTACAAAATGGTCTATGGGAAAGCTTGTCACTTGCCTTTAGAATTAGAACACAAAGCTTATTGGGAAGTGAAAGAGTTGAATAATTTTACACTTGCTAGTGTGAAAAGATTTCTTCACATGAGTACCTTAGATGAGTGGAGAAGTGAAGCTTATGAAAATGCTAGACTCTTTAAGGAAAAGGTAAAAATATGGCATGATAGGAGAATTCTCAAAAGGGAGTTCCATGTTGGTGAGAAAGTTCTTTTGTATAGGTCTCGTCTCAGATTTTTTTGCAGGGAAACTACTCTCAAAATGGGAAGGACCTTTTGTTATTGAGGAAGTATATCGTTCAGGTGCTATCAAAATATCTTCTTTAAAGGACAACACTACACAGGTGGTGAATGGACAAAGGCTCAAACATTATATTTCTGGAGATTCTTATAATGAAGACGTTGATATTATTCAAATGGTGACTTTGGAAGAATTTAATAGGAACCAAACACCAGAGTATGCAGATTTCGTCTTTGAATAGGTAAAATTGGTGAACACAGAAGGTTCGTGAAAACCCAATCTTTTTATATTTTTGATTTTTTTATTACATAAGGAAGGTTACGAGACGGAATAGAGGAGGAAACGAAGGCCGGGGTGGCCACACCCACCCTAGGCGCGGGCCCCAGCTGGCCGCGCCTGGAGGGGATGTGAGCCCCCCGAGCTGCGTCTCTGCCTCGTTTTCGCACCAGTACCTTCCTGATGCTTTGAAACTTCATAATATATAACACCCGGGGTCCCCCGAGGTTCGTGCATCATGTTCTCATTGTGTTTTCATTTCGATCTGTTTCTGTCAGGAATTCTTCTCAAGTTTAGAGAACCTTGGTCTCCGCCAACGACAAAGGCAAGAAGCCCGAGGAAGATGATCCTCAAAGCCCCAAGGGGGAGGATATTTTGGTAGGGGATGAGGAAGACATGGAGGAGGACGAGCATCCAGACACCCATGCTATCATCGCAAGCATTGGAGTGGTGGCAAATCCTACCAAGCTTAGGAGGACAGCACGGATGTCTACAGGAGGTAAACCTCCACGTCTTATCTTTGTTCCATGGTCACCTCCTCCACGTACCAAGAATCCCTTCCATACTCTTATACATGAGCATCAGTACCAACAGGTGCCCAAAGGGAACTTGCCCTCGGTGTGGGATTTGCCTCGTTCTAACCATGCAGGGAAGGAACACACTAAGAAGGAAGAGTGGGTAAAGAATAGTAAGGACTGGGACTCTCGGTCCGATATGATCATGAACCGCATTGAGCAAAATTCAGAGTTGATTCGTACTCTGACCTTCGAGATTGAGGACTTGAGGAAACTGATTGAGGATCTTATCAAGAGAACAGCACCACCACCGAAGGAGTAATTCGTCATTAGATTTGGCATCCCCTTGGCTTGTTCCAAGCTTGGGGGAGTGCCGCGATATCACATCATTCTCTTTTATCTTTTACCTTTTTAGATGCATGTGTTTGGTAGAGAAGTTATCTTATAGGTTGGTTTGCATGTGGAAGTATCTCTCCTTTAGTTGATTATCTATGTATCCCTTGGTGTGAGTGCCTTTATGGAATATTAATGAGAAGTTTCATCTTTTAATTTTTGCACTTCTTATTTTAGTTTGCAATCTCTATTATATGATTGATCTTGTTGATCAGTATTGGCATCACTTTTGGAGCATCAAGTAAATCTAAATTGGTTTTGGCAAACCGAGCTCTGGTCAGTAGCAACACTGAAAGGACTATATCTTCCCATGATGTTTTTGGTGTTAATGATAATCCCAATTTTGTTTTTTCATTGTGCGTTTGTGTTTCAGGGGAAACATTGTTGATGTCTCCTTCTCTTGTGGTGGATGCTCTCTTGGGATCTCATGAAGACGGTGGCCTTTTTAGTTTTCTCCTAGTTTCTCTCCGATTGTTGCTTTTAGGTCACCGTACTATTAAGAGGGGGTCCATCTTGGAAGGCTGTGGGAAATCACTTGTTCTTGCACAAACCTATATGCACCGCCACAGCCATCCTACTGTTCCGTGAGAGAGTGAGTTCATGTTCTATTGGAGCCTTCTGTGTCTCACCGGAACTTCCGGCCTGGCGCCGGAAGTTCCGCTCAGACTTTTTCTGCGGGCTGTTCTAAGCTTTGTTCCAACGCTAGTTCCGCCCCAAGTTCTGATGGTGAATTAGTAACCTTCTGTATGAAGTGTTCTAATTGCCGGAACTTGGGCCGGAACTTGCATCAGAACTTGTCCTGCCAAAAGGTCCTGAGCGGAACTTCCGCCTAGACGCCGGAACTTCCGGCCAGATTCGGTTCGCGACCCAGAAGTTCCGCTCCTAGTTCCTCTCCAAGTTCCGGTGGTGGCTCAGTAACCTTCTGTTTTGAAGTGTTCTATTTGTCGGAACTTGGCCGGAACTTGCGTCGGAAGTCCACCGGAACTTCCGGTCTGTTTTGACCAGAACTTCCGGTTGCGCTTCTGGAGCGGGCGTCAACGGTCTGATGACTGTTGGAGCCAGGCTGGGCGGAACTTCCGGCCTCTCACCGGAACTTCCGGTGAGGTCGCGGGGGCTGTAATGGTTCAGCGCGAGGGGGCCTATTTAAGGCACCCCTCTTCTTCCTCCCACTTGCACTTGAATTTTTCTCTCTCCTCCATTAATGCTCGAGCTTCACCTCACTATATCTCTCTCTCTAGCCACTCAAATGACTTGATCTTTTGAGAGGTGAGGGAGGTGACCTAGATCTACACTTCCACCAAAGAAGATTTGATTTCCCCCACCCATCCTTTGTGGATCTTGTTGCTCTTGGGTTTCTTGAAACCCTAGATGGTGTAGGGCATCCTCGGAGCTAAGTCTTGTGTTGTAAGGTGTCGTTGAGGGCATCCAATTGAGTTGTGGAGCCTCCCCCTCAACCTTGGTGTAAAGTTTTCGGTTGGCGCCTTCAAGGTCACCAGTTAGTTGGATTGTGAGGCCTCCTTTGTGGGGAAGCTCACCGGAGAAGAAGGTGAGGCCTTTGTGGCGCTTGGGTGACCTTGTGTGGCCCCGACACCTCTCCAACGTAGATGTCGTGGGAATGACCACGGCAGATGCTGCAATCGGCAGCGAGTAGTAGAACGAAGGGCAAGGGCGGCCAGCCATCTGCGGTGCGAGATGAGGGCAAAGACACAGGGATTTACCCAGGTTCGGCCCCCCGGAGGGTAAAGACCTACTCCTGCTAGATTGTATTATGGAGGTGATTACAATGGGCGAACTCGGCGACTAGGCGGCGAGTTGCTTGGGTGTATGAGGGAACGTGTTTCTACTCACCCCGTAGGGAGGTTTATATAAGCTCACCTCCCCTAGGGTTTTCATATCTCAACCGATTCAGTTACGGCTTTGGTAATCGTTTAACCTAGTCCGACTGGGCCTATCTACTCGCCTGGGCCTTCAACTTCCAGTCGCCCAGTAGCCTGCTGGGCCTTGATCCACTCGCCGTTATGCAGGCCCACTCGCCAGCCTTTGGACCAGTCGGAAACGTCCTGCTGAGTACACCCCAGTAGGCGTATCCCCATCAGTAGTCCCCGAGGCCGTCGTTGATTAGGCGTGAGTGGCTGCTGGCAGTCGGAGTATACGGCTTCAAGTAGGCATCCAGTCGAATCGTCGGCGGGCTCCTGCATGAAGGAAAAAATCCGGCAGACCGAGTCGCGTTTTGAGCGAGTCGAGCCAACGGGACGCGGTCTCGGCGAGCGACTTAGCGAGCCGAGTAGCTGGAGTTGGACCGTCAGGCGTGGTCAAACTAGCCGTTAAGGTAACTCAACGGTAACTTTTGGCGTAATCATCGCGCGGTAACGGCCCCCTAATTTGGCGGGCAACTCCCGCTATATAAGAGGAATGGTAGGCTATCGCAAAACCAATCGCCCACCATCTCTTCCGAGTGCGCACATCTTCCTTCCTTTGCTTCCGCGATCCGATCGACCCGCAATCCTCCGACCTCCATCAAATCCTCAGCCATGGCCCTCTCCACCGAACCTTGGGGCAGATCCAAGTGCACCAGGGCGCAGCTGACCTCCTTCGAGGAGGCCGGAATCCTGCGGGCCGGCTGCTTGCGTATCCCCGCAGCCGGTGAAACGACCCCAAACCCGCGAGAGAGAGAGTTCGTCTGTTTCACCAGTCACCTCGAGCGGGGGTTAGGGTTTCCCACATCTTTGTTCTTCCGGCGTTTCTGCGCCTACTACGGGATCCAGCCCTCAGATCTGGGTCCCCATAGCATCGAGCAGCTCGCCATCTTCGTGGCGTTCTGCGAATGCTACTTGGGCTGCCGGCCCTACTTTCCCTTGTGGCAAGATTTGTTCCATGGACGGATCAGCCGCGAGGAGGCGGGCGGCCCAATGCTAGCCGCGGGCGGCTTAACCTTCCAACTCAAATCCAAAGCTTCCTTCTTCGACCTGATGCTGCCGGCCAAAGCAGCGAGCGACTGGAAGAAGTCATGGTTCTACGTGACCGAGGCGACTCCGGAGGACGAGGCGGCGATCCCGCGGTACTCGGCCAATCGTTCCGAGCCACGCCATCTCCAGGTCGGCAAGCTCCCCGACGACCAGCGGATGGTCGTCGACGAGATGCTCCAGACCATCTGTGGTCTGAAGAAGAAGGGGCTCCAGACGGTAAACTTGTACAATTGTTGGCTTGGGCGGCGGCTCGTTCCGCTCGCCCAACGCGACCATTACATGTACCAGTACACGGGTCGGGGAGACTCGACGAAAGCCTGCCTCGACGAGTGGAAGCTGGAGGACTACCTCTCAGCACTGAAGAAGATCACCCAGGCGTCGTACGCGGATGCGCAGGCCGGGGTCCCCCCTACACCGCGAAGCGTCCGGCTCCGACGGTAATTTCTTTATCTTGTTCGCAGTCGCAGCATGTGCAGTCGCGGTAATTCTAACTCTGTTTCGTTGTTCATCGCAGTTGTTCCAAGTGGTGGAAGGGTGGCTACCACCCGCCGATGACGAGAGCTCCGGGCCATCCGCTCAGGATACAAGCGAGTCGCCACCCGCCAAGGGCAACGACGACGACGAGGACGAGTCCGAAGAAGAAATTGCCCCACTGGTCAGAAAGACCCGCGGGCAACGTCAGCGCGAAATCGAGGCGAGCAGGAGCCTCGAGCGTCACGATGATGACGACGAACTCCCAGAAACCACCTCGCGCCGTCAGGCCACTCCTTCGAAGAAGAAGAAGAAGGAAAAGGAGGCGAGGGCCCCCCTGAAGAGGAAAGCGAAGCCGCCGAAGGCGGCCTCACCGCCGCACTCACCGAGCAGCTCTGATGCTCATAGCTTGGTCGATGACGACGCGGCCCCGGTGACAACCGCGCTAGAGGCGCCATCTACGGAAGCGCCGCTGGCCTCAATGCCTCCGCCCTTCGCGCCGGTCTCCGGGCTAGGGAAGGCTCCGGCTGTGGCGACTTCGCCTCGCAAGGAGGTCCCGAGCGTGGCGGTCTCGCCCTGCAAGGAGGCTCCAGCCGCGGCAGCTCCAATTCGCGAGGAGGCCTCCGCCGAAGGCATCCCGGAGGTGCCAACCGCTACCTCAACGTCAAAGAAGCCGTCCGTATCCTGGGCCCCCGACGTCCTGGAATTGGGGCTTAGGCGCCGATTGGGCCCTGAGCTAGAAAAACCTGCCGGCCTTCGCACAGGGCTTCGTTTCATCCCGGTCGCCAAGTGAGTGCATTCGGCCTTCTTTATTCTCTTTTAGTACTTCGACTGTCTTTTATTGACTGGATTTGATGTGCAGGACCGGAGTGAAAAAGATGGGCCACCCGAACGTGGCCAAGGTACCCTCCGCCGCTAGCGAGGAGGGTCCTTCCCGTAAGAGGAAAGTGGACGAGGTCGCCGCCTCAGCAGAAGGCAGCAAGAAGGCCAAGGGCGACGACATCGTCGCTGTCTCTGACGACGCGGCGGCCACGCCGGCTGGACCCGCAGTGGAGGCAACCGCATCTACGAAGGAGGGTGTTTCCTTGCCTAGACCGGAGGAAGCGACTTCCTTTGGGGCGGGTGCCTCGATTGCTACATTCCCCCGCTTCGTGACCAAGGCGGCCACGGCAAGTGGGACTGCGCCCCCGAGCCTCGCTCCTGGGACCGCCGACGCTGAAACCGACCAACGTCGCGGGCACACGCCGGTGCTGCTCGCGTCTGTGGACGCAGTACAACTTCATGAAATGCTTGGTGCGGCCATCCAGGTACCTCCAGTCCCCGAGGATCAGGTCGGTGCTTAGCAGCGGCTTGATCCTTATAGTTTGTTGTTTTGTTCTTTCGAATCCAGTCCCCGAGTGCGTACGCGCTAAATTTTAGCGGGTATGCACTTAGGAATTTTCGCGTCACCAGTCCCCGAGTGCGCACTCGCTAAATTTTAGCGGGTGGGCACTGAGTAATTTTCGTGATCGCCAGTCCCCGAGTGCGCACTCGCTAAATTTTAGCGGGTGGGCACTGAGTAACTTTCGTGTTTGCTGACTTTGATGATGTACAGGGTCTGCAGCTGGAGTCGGCGGAGCGATTGGCTGCGAAGCAACGTGCTGAGAAGGAGCTGGCCACTGTCCGAGAAGCAAACAAGGAGCTTCGGGCTGTTGCTGCGCAGGCAGAGGTGGCTCGCCAGGAGCTTGTCCCTGCTGGTGAGCTGGTGGCGGTGCAATCTGCGTTAAGTGCTGCTGAGCAGAGGGTCGCCGACCTCGAGCGCGAACTGCGGGGTGCAAAAGAAGAAGCAAGCTCGGCGAACGGGCGAGCTAAGGCCGCCATTGCGGCCGCGGAGGAAGACCGCAAGGTGTCGGAAGCCCTCATTGTTGGGCTTCAGGACGATCATACGTCGCTTCAGAGCTTCATCACGGGACTCGCCCGCCCGTTGCTTGGTGAGTCCGTCTTCCCTTCCTTTCAATTGTATTGTTTGTGGTTTCCGTGGTGCTCATAACTGTCTCCTTCTCGCAGGTCGTATTATAGGTAGCCAAGAAGAAGCGAGCTCTCTTGGCGCGAGGGAGTGCGTAAGCATGCTTGTCGACTCGGCGACGCTGTCGGCGACGTGCATCCGCGCCTACCTTCAAGAGATGTCGCCCACGGAGGTTATTCCCAGTGACCTCGTTGAGGTGTGGGAGTACTTGGAGAAGGCGCCCGCGGTCGTAGAGTTCATGACGCGGTCGGCGTTTCGGCGCGGAGCGTCGACAGCTCTGAGCCTGGGACTCGCCCACTTCCCCGAGGACTTCGACCTCGACGATGTGACGAGTGGGTATCCTTCGTCGACTGGCGCGGTGGATCTGTCCGAGGTTCTCAAGCTGCAGGAACGTGCCGCTGCGTACACGGAGCGTGTCTGGGCGATGGGCGACCTCCTTCCCTACCAGGAAACGGTCGTCGCGCCAAACGACCCCGAGCCGCCGCATCGTGACTTCAAGGTCGAGCAGCCTTTCCGCGCGGCGATGGCGGGTGAGCTGACGACGTATCCGTCAAATCCGTACACCGCGTTCATCCGTAGGCGCCGGGATTCTGGTACGTCGTCGTCGAAGCCTGCAGAATAGGGTAGTGTGCCTAGATATGTTAGCAGCAGTTCTGCCGAGCATGCATAATTTGTAATGTAAGACAATGCGATGTGCGATTGAATGGGATGTTTTGTCCATTTTGCTAGTTATTTGTGTGTTTTGGATTGACTTTGGATGAGTCCCCGAGCGCGTCCGCCCTTTTGTGGGGTTCACCTTGTATATGATGTTTGTTGTTATCACGTGTTTTGTTAATTTAGTCGACTCGCCCGAGCTCGGAGAGCCAGTCGCAAGGCGACTCCCGTGAGTGCTCTGTACTTTACCGTTTTCCCGTACGCGAACGGGGTCGGGTGGCCGAGTCCCCGAGCGTGGTACTTGGTAGTTCAAGGCGCGACTCGAGGGTGGTTGAGGACTGAGCGCGTTGGTGTGAGCGCGTCACTCCTGCCTGGCCCGGAGGGTCAGTCGCGTGGCGAGTCCTGGGCGTGCTCTCTTACTTGGCGTTTTCCCTGACCGATCGCGACGAACTGGTATTCAGTCCCCGAGCGTGGTACTTAGCCGTTCGAGTCGCTACACCGAGGATGCGGAGGACCAAGGTCGCCGTGAGGAGCGAGTACAGTTGTCTTGGTTCGTAAAACCAGTCGAGCTAGGCGACTCCAATGGGGCTCCGGATTGGCGTTTTTCGTGGACGACGCAAGACCTGAAATGACTCAGTGCTCTTACATCGCACTACTTGGCCGTGCCGGTCGCTGTACCAAAGGTTGACTTCTGCATGTTAGCATGACGCTGTTATTACGAGTGCGAGTGGCACAAGGCATGGAGAGTAGACGCAATTTGCGGTAACCGTTTCTTTTATTTCATAGCGACTGGAGAGTACATATGTGGGGTTCTAGGAGTAGAACTTCCGAAGGAGATTTACATTCCATGGCCGCTTGACGTCGAGTTTGCCATCCCCGCGGACGTCGATGAGGTAGTAGGCGTCGTTGCCGAGTACGCGCCCGATAGCGAACGGGCCTTCCCACGGAGGGGAGAGCTTTTGCATGCCCTTCTTGTCCTGGATGAGGCGTAACACCAGGTCGCCTTCCTGGAAGGTGCGGGTTTTCACCCGTCGGCTGTGGTAGCGGCGGAGCCCTTGCTGGTAAATGGCGGTACGCGATCGAGCGAGGTCGCGTGCCTCGTCGAGTTGGTCGAGCCCATCTTGGCGGGCCAGCTCGTTTGCGGCCTCCGTATAATGGACGACCCGCGGCGAGTCGTGTTCGAGGTCGGTGGGCATGACTGCTTCGGCGCCGTAGACCATGAAGAAGGGAGTGAATCCCGTCGACCTGTTGACCGAGGTGCGGATTCCCCAGACGACGGAGGGTAGCTCTTCGACCCAGCATCCAGCGGTGCGCTCGAGTGGTACTTGGAGTCGCGGCTTCAAGCCGTGGAGGATGCTTTGGTTGGCTCTTTCCGCCTGGCCGTTGGATTCCGGGTGTGCGACTGACGCGAGGTCGAGCCGGATGTGGTTCTCTTCGCAGAATTCGGCCATTGCTCCCTTGGCAAAGTTTGTGCCGTTGTCCGTGATGATGCTGTTGGGGAAACCGTAGCGGTATATGAGCTCGCGTAGGAACTTAGTGGCGGTCTTCCCGTCGCATTTCCGGACTGGCTTGGCCTCCACCCACTTCGTGAATTTGTCGACGGCGACTAACAAGTGGGTGTAGCCAGAGGGGGCCTTTTTGAAGGGGCCTACCATGTCCATGCCCCACACAGCGAATGGCCAGGTGATGGGGATTGTTTTGAGCGCCGAACTTGGTACGTGCGTCTGGTTGGCGTACTTCTGGCACCCGGCGCATCGCTGGATGATATCGACAGCGTCGGCGTGTGCGGTGGGCCAGTAGAAGCCGTGTCGCATAGCCTTGGCGACCAGGGAGCGTGCGGCGGCGTGGTGGCCGCAGTCACCTGAGTGGATGTCGTGTAGGATTTTGCGTCCTTCAGTCGGTTGGACGCAGCGTTGGAACACGCCGGTGACGCTGCGCTTGTGTAGCTCGCCGTTGATGATGGTGTAAGACTTGCATCGGCGAACAATCATTCGAGCACTTGTCTCGTCTGCGGGCAGGGTGCCGGTCTCCAGGTAGGCGATGTAGGGCTTGGTCCAGTCGTCTGGCTCGGTGATGAGTGCGACCAAGGCTGCCTCTGGTTGGAGTGGGACTCCGATGTCGATCTCCTTCGGGGGAGAGACTGATGGTTTGGTGATTGTGTCGAGGAACACGCCGGCGGGTGGTGCGAGTCGAGCCGACCCGATGCGAGAGAGGGCGTCGGCCTCCTTGTTTTTCCGCCTATCGATCCACTCGACAGAGTGGCCGGTGAAGTGGCCGCCCAACTTATCCACCTCTTGGCGATACGCCGCCATGGTAGGGGAGATGGCGTCGCAGGTGCCGGCGACTTGTCCCGCAACGAGGTCGGAGTCTCCGTAGCATCGAAGGCGATTGACGCCCATCTCCTTTGCGGCTCGCATGCCGTGGAGTAGGGCCTCGTATTCAGCCATGTTGTTGGTGCAGGGCGTGAATTCGAGGCGGAGGATGTAGCGGAGCTTGTCGCCCTTTGGTGAGGTCAGCACTATCCCCGCTCCTGCACCGTCCGCGTTCTTGGACCCGTCGAAGTGCAGGCTCCAGTAATGGAGGTACGGCGGCTTCTCTGGCTGCTGGGCCTCCTCCCAGTCGGCGATGAAGTCTGCCAGTGCCTGGGACTTAATCGCCCTTCGTGGCTCGTATTTAATGTTGTGGACGCCGATCTCGACGGCCCACTTGGCGACCCGCCCGGTCGCCTCGCGATTGCGGATGATGTCTTGTAGTGGTGCTGAGGAGACGACCGTGATCGGGTGCTCCTGAAAGTAGTGCGGCAGGCGCCGCTGAGCCCCGAAGACCGCGTATACCAGCTTCTGGTATTGTGGGTATCGCTGGCGTGACTCGGTGAGGACCTCGCTGATGTAGTACACCGGCCGCTGGATCGGGCGCTCCTTACCTTCCTCCGGGCGTTCGACAACCATGATGGCACTGACGACGCGCTCGGACGCCGCGACGTAAACCAGCATGGGCTCTTTGTCAGCGGGTGCGGCGAGTAGTGGCGCGGCGAGTAGCACCTTTTTGAGGTCGCGGAGCGCGTCGTCCGCCTCCTTGTCCCACTAGAAGGTGGGATTCTTGCGCATCAGGCGGTATAGGGGCATCGCCTTTTCGCCCAGGCGGGGGATGAAGCGACTGAGAGCCGCTACACGCCCGGCCAGCTTCTGGACGTCACGCAGGCACTCGGGTTTGCCGAGTCGGGCGATCGTGTCGATCTTCGTTGGGTTTGCCTCGATCCCTCGTTTGGAGACGACGTACCCCAATAGTTGCCCGGCGGGTACACCGAAGGTGCACTTGCCTGGGTTGAGCTTTATCTTGTACCTCCGCAGATTGGCGAAGGTCTCCGCTAGGTCGGTGAGTAGGTCTCCTTGGCGAGCGGATTTCACGACCACGTCGTCGATGTAGACGTGGATGTTGCGGCCAATTTGGCTCGCGAGGCATTCTTGCATGCACCGCTGGTAGGTTGCCCCGGCGTTCTTGAGGCCGAAGGTCATGGCGGTGTAGCAGAATGCTCCGAATGGCGTGATGAACGCCGTCTTCTCCTCATCCTCGACAGCCATTTTGATCTGGTTGTACCCGGAGTAGGCGTCGAGGAAGCACAGCGACTCCGAACCCGCGGTTGAATCGATTATCTGATCGATCCGCGGGAGGACGAACTGCTCCTTTGGGCAGGCGCTGTTCAGGTTTGTGTAGTCGATACACATTCTCCAGGTCCCGTTTTTCTTCTCGACCAGTACTGGGTTTGCCAGCCACTTGGAGTATTTGATTGGCCGGATGAAGCCGGCAGCGAGCAGGCGCTGCACTTCCTCGGCGATTGCTCGACGGCGTTCTTCATTGAAGGGCCGTAGCGACTGCTTGACGGGTCGCACTGTGGGATCGGCGTTTAATTTGTGCTCAGCGAGCTCCCTAGGGACACCAGGCATGTCGGAGGGTTTCCATGCGAAGATGTCCCTATTCTCACGAAGGAACTCGATGAGCGCGCGTTCCTATGCTGGGCTCATGCCTGTCCCGATCGTCACCGTCTGGCTGGGGTCGCCTGGGACCAGCTCGACGGTGCGGGTGTGCGTCGTGGCCTCAAAGGTTGAGGTGTTTGTGCCCTCTGAGTTGGGCTTCTTGAGTATTGTGGGGTCGTCATTGTTGACCCCGCTCGCGTATTTGGCAAGCTCGTCGGCGTGATTAGTCTCCGCCGCGATGACGGCGTCGGCGAGTTCGGCTCCTTTGGCCTCGCATTCGGCGGCCATGTCGGGGTCGCCGTTAATGGTGATGACGCCGCACGGCCCGGGGAGCTTCATCGCGTTGTACGCGTAGTGGGGCGCTGCCATGAATTTGGCGAACGCCTGGCGCCCCAGGACGCAGTGGTAAGGGCTGTCGAAGGGCACCAGCTCGAAGACGATCCGCTCGGTGCGGAAGTTTGCCGGAGTACCGAAGGTGACGGGTAGCGTGACTTTGCCGATCGGGTACGCCTTCCGACCGGGGACGATGCCGTGGAACGTGGTGTGGGTTGTCTCGATCATCGACTGCGGGAGCCGCAGCCGCCTGAAGGTGTCGAGGTAGAGGATGTTGATGGAGCTGCCGCCGTCCATCAGTGTCTTGGGGAGCCAGTAGTCGCCAACCTTGGGTTTGACCACCAAGGCGACTCGTCCTGGGTACTCGATGCGTGGCGAGTGGTCTTGCCGGCTCCAGGTGATGGGCTGTTCCGACCAGTTGAGGAACTGGGGGACGTCTGTTTGGGCCACCGCGTTGACGGCGACGGCGCGGGCGATGACCTTCTTCTCGCGCTTTGTGTTGAAGCCGGTGAAGGTGTGGAGCGAGCCGGCTACTTTGCCGAATTTTCCGCCATTTGGCGGGTCGTTGTCGGTGTCCTCCCGCGCGTGCCGTGCCTTCTCGATTTCCCTGAGGGTGTGGCAGTCGGCGGTGGTGTGCGTGGCGGGCTTTCCTTCCCTGCTGTGAAACGCACACGGTTGGTTAAGGAGGGCCGCGGGATCGAACCTTGGCTTGTTCTTGTAGTTGCCGCCATCGCGTCGTTGCCCTCCGTCGCGGCAGTAGCTCTTGGGCTCGCGTTGTGCGTGCCCAGCGTTGGCGACGAAGTCGACTCGCCCGTCGTTGCGGCGCTTGCCTGTGAGGCGGGTGCCGCTGTAGCGTAGGTCGGTTCGGCGTCCGCCGTCGTTGCCGCTCGTGCGGCGTTGCCCCCCTGACTCGTCGTCGATGTCTTGGTTGGGATCCTCCTCGGCGTATCGTTTGGCGATCTCGAGGAGGTCGGGGATGTTGTCGAGTGTGCGGGCGTGTCGCTTGAGCTTGGCGACTAGTGGCTCGTAGCGGCACGAGGTCTTGAAGCAATGGATCGCGGTGTCCGGGTGGATGCCGACCGCGTTGTACCAGAGCTCTTGCCACCGTTGGACCCAGTTGCGGGTCGACTCGCGGGGTCCCTGGACGCATCGTTCCAGGTCCTCGATGGTGGTGGCGCGGGTGTAGGAGCACTCGAAGTGCCTGACGAAGGCGTCTCGCATTTCCTCCCAGGAGTCGATACTGTCCTGGGGGAGCGTGTTGATCCATTGCCTACACATCCCCTCCATCATCAGTGGGAGGTAACGGGCGGCGAGTAGGTCAGTGTGACCCGCGATCCCCATTGCCATGAGGTATGTGTCAAGCCAGACTGCGGGGTCGTACGAAGAGTCGTACTTTTCTATCTCCTTTGGCGCCTTGAAGTTTGGCAGGTACTTCTCGCCTCGGATCATTGGTCCGAAGCACTTAGGCCCTAGTCGACTGAGCGACCCCATGGGCTCGCCATCGCGGCGAGTATTTAGGGTGTGCCGCAAGTCGTCGGGCTGGCGTGCGCGCCAGTTTTGGTTGTTGATGATGTGAGTGCGGGCGTCGATGGGTTCTCCGTTAGCGGCGACGAAGTTGGTCGCCGGCCTGGGATCGTTGGTGGAGAGTGCCGCGTTCGCGGGTCGGCGTTGGAGCTGCAGTGGCTCTGGTGGCGGGCAATTGAGGGTGTTTGCTGCCGCTGGGCGGCCGCTTGAGGCCGCCCTGCTTCCCGAGGAGCGCGAGTATACTCGCCCTTGCGAGTCGGCGCCCGCTCTTTGCTGCTCCACGGCTTTGGCGAGCAGGGCCTTGACGTATTGGATCTGTAAGGCGCCGTCGCCGGTGGCCGTGATGCTATCGGCTGCTGCTCGGCCTGCCACGAGGTTGTCCATCGGGGTGGAGAATAGTGGGAGGCCGTTTGCGTCGCGCTCCCGTGAAGAGACGACTATCCGCGGCTGGTCCCTGGGAGGGGTGCGGTTGGGTGGTGGTGGGGCACCCATCGCCGTCGATCCTGGCGGGGGCCGAGCGCTTCCTCCTGGTGGCGCGTTCTCGCAGATCGCGCGCTCGGCTATGCGAGCCGGGTCGCTTTCGTCGTCGAAGTTCAGGGCGCGCCCCTGAACGGTGGGGTTCAGGCGTGACCTGATCCGCTGCTGGTGGTAGCGTGACAGTTCCTGCGCTGTCACTTGATCGAGGCGAAATTTTTCGCGCTCGGCCTGCTCTTTGCGTACTGCCTCCGCCAATTTCAGGCGGAGTTCCTCGACCTCCGTTGCCGTGGCGTTAGGAGGGATTGGGGTGGAGAAAGGATCCTCCGGCGGATCGGCGCCGGTGGCCATGTAGGTCGCGGCGTGGCGACCGGTTCCGTCGTGGAGGTCGGCGGAGTTTTCCGACCCGGAGTCGAATTCGAAGATCCCGAGGATGGAGGGGTCCTCGAAATCTCCCGCGTTGGAGACCTGGGCGATGGAGCCCGCGGACGAGGCCGCGGTGATGGACCCGGCGAGTGACGCCGGGGTCGCCGAGTCGGCGTCGTCGGTGAGGGCCGCATCTTCTGCGGCCGCTGAGTTCCCGGCCATGTTGCTGTGGGCCGAGTTGTACTCGGAGGCGAGGCGGTGGATCGTGCGAACCTGGCTCTCAGAGAGCCGATCACGTGGTGGTGACTCGCGGATGCGAGCCGAGTCCTCCGAGTTGGTGACGTCGGTGAGGCCGACGAAGAGGCTGATCGTGCCGATTGGCAGGATCACGCTGTGCGTGACGGGTCGCGCCGTCGGGACGTAGCTGCTCGGCAAGATCTGGAGCATCTCGCCGATCGCTATCATACGGCCGGTGGCGACCGTCTCGTTGATGGGCAGATTGGATCTCGCCGCAGAACACCGGCCAGACCGGCCAGGCCCCACGGTGGGCGCCACTGTCGTGGGAATGACCACGGCAGATGCTGCAATCGGCAGCGAGTAGTAGAACGAAGGGCAAGGGCGGCCAGCCATCTGCGGTGCGAGATGAGGGCAAAGACACAGGGATTTACCCAGGTTCGGCCCCCCGGAGGGTAAAGACCTACTCCTGCTAGATTGTATTATGGAGGTGATTACAATGGGCGAACTCGGCGACTAGGCGGCGAGTTGCTTGGGTGTATGAGGGAACGTGTTTCTACTCACCCCGTAGGGAGGTTTATATAAGCTCACCTCCCCTAGGGTTTTCATATCTCAACCGATTCAGTTACGGCTTTGGTAATCGTTTAACCTAGTCCGACTGGGCCTATCTACTCGCCTGGGCCTTCAACTTCCAGTCGCCCAGTAGCCTGCTGGGCCTTGATCCACTCGCCGTTATGCAGGCCCACTCGCCAGCCTTTGGACCAGTCGGAAACGTCCTGCTGAGTACACCCCAGTAGGCGTATCCCCATCAGTAGACGTAGCTCCTTGGGAGTGAACTACGGGAATTACATATTCGTGTCCCCGCTCCGGTTACTTCGTTCTCTTCCTTTACTTCTTGCTATTTACTGTTTTTGTGGTTGGTGTTTGTTTTCTTGCATTTAGGTTGTTCACTTAGTTGCATCTCTAGATAACTTTCCTCCTCGTTGAGCCTAAAAGTGAGAAACAAATTAAAATTGGGTAGACTCCTATTCACCCCCCCCCCCCTCTAGTCGTATCAAGTCGGTACTTTCAATTGGTATCAGAGCCAAGGCTCTTATTTCTGGCTTTACCGCCTAAGAGACTATGGCCGACGAAGGGGGTAGTGAAACCGAAAAAACCAAGAACTTGGCCACTATGGATGACCTCAAGCAATTGGAGTAGTCCATGATGTCCAAGTTCAAGGAAATGATGACTATCTTGCAGTCTCTCAAGCCAAACCCCATGGTTGCTCTTGACACACCCGAACCCACCGAGGTTCCTCCCACTGTTACCGTGTCCGCCCCCGGGGTAACTCCCGCGGCCGCCACCAATCACTTGGGACTTGGTTTTGTTGCTCAAACCTCTACCAAGGTTCCAAGTGAGAACATCGAGGAGCCTGAGAACCCAACTTCCAAAGAGGAAAATGGAGGTAAGGACTACTCGGAGGTACCCCCACCACCGAAGTACACTCCAGATCCACCCATTCCCATGCCACACATTATACCTCGAGGAGCACCACCCATTCTAGATACTTCTAATTTCGCCAATTGGCAATATCTAATGCGCTCACATATTTCCAGCTCTTCTATTGAGTTAATGAGGATTGTGGAGGATGGATTCTCTCCATATGACCCAAAGAAATTGACACGAGGTGAAGTGGTGGACAAGCAACTCAATGCCACAGCTTTGGGAATGATTCAAAAGGCCTTGACTCCAAAGGATTTTGCTCACATTCGCCAATTCGACACCGCCAAGGGAGCTTGGGATCAACTCACCGAGCTCTTTGTTGGGAATGCAAGCATCCAAAGCTCCAAGTTTGATGAGATCAACAACGAGTGCGATGGTTTCGCAATGCAAGATGATGAGACCCCCGAAGACATGTATATGCGCCTTAAGGTCCTTTGTTCCACTATGAGGGACCTTGGGGCTCACTATGTTGATGACAAGTTTATGAAGAGGAAGTTCATCCAAGCTCTCCTTCCGTTTGAAGAACAAAAGCTCAACTATATCAAAGGAAGAACCAACTTTCACCTAATGACCTCCCAAGAAGTCTTGAGTGAAGTAATTGCCATGACTATTGCCAAGAAGAATGCGGAGTCCGCTCGAGCTAGGGCCATTGGGTCAACCAAAGTGAATCTTGCTTTGAAGGCCAAGTCTATTGAAGTTGATGATGATGATACATCAAGTGAGTGGTCTCAAGAGGATCTCAAATGTTCCTTCAACGAACATCTTGCTCTCGCTTCAAGGGCCTTTTGGAACAAGTCCGGATTCAAGTCAAGATCAAGGGATAACTCAAGATTCAATTCACCCAATAAGTCTCCCAAGGCAAGGTCGTGCTACAATTGCAAAGACAAGAGTCACTTCGTGGCCAAGTGTCCCTTTGAGAACCGTGAAGACAATGGTGGTCGTCTCATTCGCAAGATCAAGTCAAGACCTCATCATCCCTTGAACAAGAACTACGCCGTCAAGAACGTCACTAACAAGGAACGAGCAATTGTGGTCCATGAAGAATACCTTTCGGGCATGGATGAAGATGATGATGATGAAGTTCATGGTGGAGAGATTGTGGGAGTTGCTTATATTGCTACTACCTCAACTCCACGTCTATCCCTCTTCGACTCGCCAAATGAAAATGTCATATCCTCCAACCAAAAGTGCTTCATGGCCAAGGCCACCGAGGTAACACCGAAACCCACTCCTCAACCTATCTCTAGTGAGCCTTCCTCTCTTGATCTTGTTGGTATAGAGGTGAAGAAAGAGATGATTGACATGTGTGAATTTGTTGCTACCTTAGATGAAGAAACTAAAACTTGTTTTGAGTCCTTGCTTGCACAACTTGACAATGCTAGGGATGCCTTAGATGAAAAGGAAGAACTTCTTGACTTGCTAAGTAAAAATGAAAGAGATGCCGCCGATGAAATTGCTTATCTCACTCAAAGTCTTGAGGATGATCAAAATATGAGAATTAATCTTGAAGAAAATGTGTCTAAGCTTGTAGATGATCATAACAACACCCTACGCTCTATAATTAAAGAACGTGATCATGCTCTTGCTTTGATTAAGGTTCTCAAGAAAGAAAATGTTGAGTTTGTGGGTGGTCATGATAGGACTCAAAAGGATCTTGAGAGACTCAAAGAGGAACACAAAGCCTTGGAGAGTAAATTCTCAAATATTTTTGAAGCCCATGAACAGCTTCAAACTAAATTAACTTGTGATCTTGCTAAGTCTTCCGCTGTGCAAATTATAGACTTGTCTAGCACTCCTAACCCTTGTTGCAAGCATGATCATCTCATAGAGGAAGTCAAGGTGTTGAAGGATCAACTTGCCAAGACTAAGAAGAAGAAGAAGAAGAAGAAGAAGAAGAAGAAGAACAAGAACAAGAAGAAGAAGAGGAACAAGGGCATGGCCCAAGGGGTACCAAATGGCCTAACCCTCTTGCAAAGTGACAACTTTGCTGGAAAGAACAATCCCTCTTATATTCTTTGCAAATCATATGATGGTCATGTATATGCTAGATATGTGGGAACTTCTTACACACATGATTATCATTGGGCCATTTGGGTGCCAAAGGCTCTTGTGACTAACAAAAGGGGATCCATTGCAAAATGGGTACCTAAAACCAAAGCTTGATTTTCTTGTAGGACTATGCTTCCGGTGGATCAAAATGGGTGCTTGATAGTGGTGCCACGAGTCATATGACCGGAAGCAAGTCTATCATGACCGAGATGAGGCCCAATATTGCCAACACCATGGTCTCCTACGGTGACAAAACAAGCTCTTAGGTTTTGGGTTTTGGCAAAGTGGTGGTAACCCAGGATGTTTCCTTGGTTGACGTCATGCTCGTCAAAACTCTTGGTTACAACTTGCTCTCAGTTCGTGCTCTTGCTCTTATGGGTCTTTCTTCTTTCTTTAATTCTCATACCGTGGTCCTCATGTGGAGCAAGTCTCTCAAGGTGGCTTTTGTAGGATATGTAGAACATGACTTGTATGTGGTGGACTTTTCAGGGACCACTACTCCTCATGCTCTATGTCTATATGCTAAAGCCGACAAGGGCTGGTTGAGGCATCACCGCCTAGCCCATGTTAACATGAGAACTTTGCAAAGACTTCACTCCGAGGGCCACATCCTTGGGATTAACGATGTTTCTTTTGCCAAAGATCGTGTTTGCAGGGCTTGTATTGAAGGGAAGATGCATGAAACTCCTCACAAAGCACTCAATCAAATCACTACCGAGAGGTGTTTGGAGCTCTTGCATATGGATATCTTTGGTCCACCCTCTCATGATAGCCTTGGAGGCAAGAAGTATTGCTTGGTTATTGTGGATGATTTCTCAAGATACACTTGGGTGTTCTTTTTCAAGTACAAGAGTGAGACTCAACAAACCGTCATCGACTTTGCTAATGAGGTTCAAAGGAAGCACAATGAAACTATTCTCTCAATTCGAAGTGACAATGGCACCGAGTTCAAAAACTATACCTTGGATGAGTTTCTCAGTGATGAAGGAATCAAGCATCAATACTCCACTCCCTATACCCCTCAACAAAACGGAGTTGCCGAAAGGAAGAATCGCACGTTGATGGATGCGGCTCGGTCTATGCTAGCTGAGTTCAAGTCTACATACAACTTTTGGGTCGAGGCCATCTCCACCGCTTGCCATGCAACCAACTGGCTTTATCTCCGTAAGAAAAATAACAAGACCCCCTATGAACTTCTCACCGGTAAAAATCCTAATGTTAGCTACTTTCGGGTGTTTGGTTGTAAGTGCTACATTCTCAAGAAAGGAGTTCGTTTGTCCAAGTTTGAATCCAAGGCTCAAGAAGGAATTTTCGTTGGCTACTCAAATCAGTCCCATGCTTATAGAGTCTATAACAAAGCCAATGGAAGAGTTGAAGAAACGAGCAACGTGAAGTTTGATGAAAATCATGAGTCTATTGTTAGGCAAGATGGTGTTTGTGATCCAAGTGATGAAATTCCTCCTAAGGCCATAAGAAGAATGGGTGTGGGTTTCCACCTCCCCATTGAGGATCCCCTTATGGACGAAGGAGAAGGACCAAGCTCTACTCAAGTGGAGCCCTCACTTTCACAAGATCATCTTGCCCCTCAAGGACCTACTTTTTTGTCACAAGCCCCCTCAAGCTCTTCCGAAGCTTCCCATTCTCATGACTCTCCAAGCTCCAAAGAACAAGCTTTTCATCAACAACATCAACCTCCCAACGATGGGGCTCCTCCTCAAGGCACCTCCCACGGACAATCTCTTCATCAACCTCCCCAAGATGGGGCTCCTCCTCAAGGTCACGGCTCTCCCCAAGATCAAGCTCATAAAGATCAAGAGCAAGTCAATGATCCTCAAGGATCCTCTCCAAATGATGACTCCCCCGAAGTGGAAATTGATGAAGATGACCCCCGTGTTCGTGCTTATAGTCAAGGCGGCGGCTCAATTGGTGGCAATGACCAAGTGGTAGCTCAAGAATCTCGAGTTGAAGCACAAGCCCACCGTCAAGCCTATCGTCTCGCCAAGCTTGTTCGAGATGGCCATATCCTTGATAATGTCTATGGAGATTTCAATAAAGGTTCTACTACTAGGAGGCAACTAGCTTCCTTTAGCTCTCACCATGCGTTTATCTCTCTTGTGGAATCACAGAAAGTCTTCGAAGCTATTGAAGATGATGATTGGCTTAGTGCTATGAACGAGGAACTTCACAACTTCAAGAGGAACAATGTTTGGACATTGGTTGAGCGGCCCAAAGACTGTCAAAACGTCATTGGAACCAAGTGGGTCTTCAAGAACAAGTGCGATGCGAATGGAATTGTCGTGCGCAACAAGGAAAGGTTAGTTGCCCAAGGATACTCAAAAGTTGAGGGCATCGACTACGGCGAGACGTATGCCCCCGTTGCTCGCCTTGAATCCATTCGTATGCTTCTTGCCTTTTCTACCCATCATAACTTTAAGTTGCATCAAATGGATGTTAAGAGTGCTTTTCTTAATGGTCCTTTGAAAGAGTTGGTATACGTCAAGCAACCTCCGGGTTTTGAGGATCCACTTTTTCCGAACCATGTCTACAAGCTCAATAAGGCACTCTATGGCCTCAAGCAAGCCCCACGTGCGTGGTATGATTGCCTTAGGGAGCTCTTGTTAGACCGTGGCTTCGAAGTGGGTCTCATTGATCCCACTCTTTTTACTAAGAAAGTTGGAGGCCACTTGTTCGTATATCAAATCTATGTTGATGACATTATCTTTGGGTCTATTAACAAAACTTTTAATGAGGATTTTGCCAAGCTCATGACCGATCGCTTCGAGATGTCCATGATGGGGGAGTTGAAGTTTTTCCTTGGATTTGAAGTCAAGCAATTGAGGAAAGGGACTTTCATCAACCAAGCCAAATACATTCAATACATGCTCAAGAAGTTCAAGTTTGATCAAGTCAAAGGTTCCAAGACTCCCATGCCAACTAAGGTTAATCTTGATCTCGATCCCAAGGGTAAGGAAGTGGATCAAAAACTCTATCGATCTATGATTGGTTCTTTGCTCTATCTTTGTGCATCCCGACCGGATATTATGTTGAGTGTGGGTATGTGTGCAAGATTGCAAGCCGCACCAAAGGAAAGTCACTTGGTGGTGGTCAAGAGAATCTTTCGATATTTAGTTCATACCCCAAACTTTGGGTTGTGGTACCCCAAGGGAGCCAGCTTTGATCTTATTGGTTACACGGACTCGGACTGGGCTGGTGACAAAGTGGGAAGAAAGTCAACCTCCGGAGCTTGTCAGTTTCTCGGAAGATCTTTGGTTTGTTGGTCCTCGAAGAAGCAAAACTGTGTGTCTATGTCCACTGCCGAAGCTGAGTACATCTCTGCCGCAAGCTGTTGTGCTCAATTGCTATGGATGAAGCAAACTTTGAAGGATCTTGGACTATCTTTTGACAAGGTGCCTCTTCTTTGTGACAATGAGAGTGCAATTGCAATTGCTCACAATCCCGTGCAACACAACCGGACCAAGCACATTGAGATTCGTCATCATTTCATTCGGGACCATGTTGCTAGAGGAGACATTTCTTTGGAGTATGTTCCCACCAAGGCAAATCTTGCGGATCTTTTCACGAAGCCTCTTGATGAAGCAAGGTTCCGGGAGTTAAGGCATGAGCTAAATATCATTGATTCGAGCAATGTTGCTTGAGTACCTTGCACACCTACCCGCGTCTCAATGTATATCTTGTTTGGATGTAGGCATGGATTTAGGGGGAGTGTAGTTCCTCTTATGAACAAACACTATCCCTATTATGCGCACATTAAAGTTTTCATACTCTGTAGTCTCTAAAGGAGACCATTTGAGCTTCATGATGAGTGTTGGTAATGAACCCAAGATATATCTTCGCGGTGTCAAGCCATTTACTCTTATATAAGGTAGCCTCGGCCACCGACCCGTTTTCATTTGTGTCTTTGACCTTTTTGTGTTTTTCTTGGTTTTTGTTGGCTTTGGTTCTTCACAGTTTGAGCTCTCTATCCTAAGCCTTTCCTTTCCTCAAGCCCTCTCTATTCCCTGCAAAAGTTCTTCCTTGTTATCTTCCAAACCTGAGAAGGTCTTCATGGCGTCACCGGAACTTCCGGTCAGATGCCGGAACTTCCGGTCAGCTGGTTGTTCGTCTGAATCACCTGCTGACCTGGAACGTGTTCAGCCTGACCCGGAACTTCCGGTCCACCAGAACTTCCGGTTCCTGACCGGAACTTCCGATGGTGCTCCCTGTCCTATATAAGGTAGGCCCTGGGGGAAAACGGGATCTTCTTCCTTTTTCCCCAAAGACCCATCCTCTATTTGGAGCAGCCGCCGGCCAAGACCTCTCCGCGAAGGTGCTCCGGCCCCTTCGTCTCTGGCCACTCCTTCGCAGATCTTCTCCGTGGGAACCTTCCCCACCTTGATATCCCGCCATGAACTCCGGTATTTTCCCTCAACTCCCTCCATTAATGGAGATCTTGCTCTCACCATAGCTTGAGTTAGGTCACACCATGTCTAGGCTAGTTCTTTGGCTAGAACTTGTTGGGAGATCTTGGTAGGCCTAGGGTATCATGCTAGAGTAGATTGGTCCAATACATTCTTGAAAATCTTTGCACTTGTGGCTTTTAGATCTAGATCTAGTGAACTGTTGTTTGGAACCGTCAGTTCGTGGCCTCACCGGAACTTCCGGTGGACCATTTTCACCGGAAGTTCCGGCAACAATGCAACTTTTTCCTGCTTGTATTTTTCCAATCTATCTCTTTTGTTTCCTCCTCCGAACTTGTGCACTTACCCCACCTTCCCTCCCTATTCTTATGCTTTCCTCTCAGGTCAAGGAGGTACTCGTCAAGGCAAGCGTACCCGTCGACCATCCTCTGACATTCCTCCTGAGACTGATGAAGAAGATGTTGAGGTTGTGCGTCCAACCACTCAGACTAGTCGTCAGAAGGCTGCTGCTGCTCGTCGTGCTGCTGCTGCTGCTGAAGGGAAAAGGCATGCTCTTGCTCAGAAGGCCACTGCTGCTGGGCCAGACATGACAAAAGCCAAGATTTCCAAGTGGTCTCAGAAAGCTTACTCTGCATTTAGGCGTATGGATCCCTACCTCGTGGCTCGTTACCGTCTTTTCTTGGATCCTCACTTCCACAACTGTCGTCACGAACAGATATTTGCTGAAATCTATGCAACAAAGAAGAAGTTCGTGGTTGCTCCTCAAAAGTACATCAATGTGACTCACATAGAAGAGAAGCATGCATACTTTGGCGAGGATCTTGATATTTGCCAGAAGTTTGGGCTGATTCCTCTCATGGAGCACCATCAGACTATGATGTGAATGCTATTGCTTAGTTTTACTCAACTCTGTTTATTCACATGCAGTCCTCTACTGAAGTTGTGTTGAAGTGGATGACTAGGGGAGTGTTTCTTACCGCCACTTGGTCTGAGTTTGCTGAGCTTCTTGGTTATCCCCTTCAGCCTGGCCGCGGGGCAAATGGTTGGCGTGTTCATGGTCCTGAAGCTACTGATCCTGAGGTCCTGGAGCCTCTATACATTGAAGGGTGGGGAACAGTTGGGTTTGTGAATCATCTGCTGCCAGTTTTTGACATCATGCACAGGGTGTACTTGAACACCATCTCTCCCAAGGCTGGTAACTTTGATCAGTTCCATGGCTATCAGGTTGACCTCATGCATCATACTTATCTCCGACGTGACACTGATAGTCCCATGGATGTTATGCACTTCATCTACACCGAGCTGTGGCAAGCTATTATTGAAAAGAAATCCTGCATCTATGCTCCTTTCATTCAGACTCTCATCAATCACAAGTGGCTTGAGACGACTGGCACTCGCTTTCCTGAAGACAACATCACCATTCATGAAGAGAAGAAGCTGTGTGTGAGTAAGCACCAAAAGCCTCGTTCTCAAGAAGAAAAGGAAGCTGAACTCAAGAAGGCCCGAGATGAAGCTGGTGGTCCTTCCTCTGCTCCTGGGGGTTCTCGTGCTGGTGGTCCGTCTCTCCAGCGGCAGCCGTCTTGGGCAAAGAAGCTGCTTGGGAAGGTGAAGAAAACTTTCTGCTTTCTACATGACCGCGATTATCAGGCCTATGTAGATCAGCGTCACAATGTTCAGCGCCAGAAGGCTATCATGACCGCTCTCAACATTCCCAGCTCTCCGATCACAAGCTCTATCACTGTTCCCAAGGATGGTGGATTTGCGACAACTCCCACTGGTCCGAGGATGAGTCTGAGGAGTAGGTCACTGGTCCGTCGCCTGAGTGGGGTCCTTGGGTCCCTGAGTCTTCTCCTCCTCCTCCCTCTCATGGCTGGGACGATTAGATTGATCTTTTCTTCCTTTTTGGTGTCTCGATGCCAAAGGGGGAGAAAGATGTCTATTAGGTTGTCTACGGGATTTGCATGGGTTGAGTCGCGAGCCTGTTCTTGCCTTTGATCTTTTCTTGCTCGCGAACTCTCTAGTTTTATTTGTGTGCTTGTGGACCTTGTTATGTTCGAGACTATGTGGTCTCTTATGCAATGCCGTGCGTGTGGTATCTTGTTGTCATCTTTTGAGCACATGCATATGGTGGTGGAGCCTCATAGCCCTTATTGTTATTATTACTCCTTTTGTCTCCACCACATTTGGTTGGTGCTGGTATGATCTCTATCCTTTCTTGTACCCTGCCTTGTGTTATCTTTGCAATTGGTAGGGGGAGCCTCCTTGTATGTGTGCCAGTCTTGTCCTTAGAGTTTTTCTCTACCTTGCACACATACAGGGGGAGCTTGTCCCGTCCATTGCAAAGATTGGTTTGATTTTATGCAAATCTTTGGGATTGTCATCTAACACCAAAAAGGGGGAGATTGAAAGGACTATATCTTCCCATAATGTTTTTGGTGTTAATAATAATCCCAATTGTGTTTTTTAATTGTGCGTTTGTGTTTCAGGGGAAACATTGTTGATGTCTCCTTCTCTTGTGGTGGATGCTCTCTTGGGATCTCATGAAGACGGTGGCCTTTTTAGTTTTCTCCTAGTTTCTCTCCGGTTGTTGTTTTTAGGTCACCGTACTATTAAGAGGGGGTCCATCTTGGAAGGCTGTGGGAAATCACTTGTTCTTGCACAAACCTATATGCACCGCCACAGCCATCCTACTATTCCGTGAGAGAGTGAGTTCCTGTTCTGTTGGAGCCTTCTGTGTCTCACCGGAACTTCCGGCCTGGCGCCGGAAGTTCCGCTCAGGCTTTTTCTGCGGGCTATTCTAAGCTTTGTTCCGACACTAGTTCAGCCCCAAGTTCCGATGGTGAATCAGTAACCTTCTGTATGAAGTGTTCTAATTGCCGGAACTTGGGCCGGAACTTGCATCGGAACTTGTCCTGCCAAAAGGTCCTGAGCGGAACTTCCGCCTAGACGCCGGAACTTTCGGCCAGATTCGGTTCGCGACCCAGAAGTTCCGCTCCTAGTTCCGCTCCAAGTTCCGGTGGTGGCTTAGTAACCTTCTGTTTTGAAGTGTTCTATTTGCCAGAACTTGGCCGGAACTTGCGTCGGAAGTCCACCGGAACTTTCGGTCTGTTTTGACCGGAACTTCCGGTTGCGCTTCTCGAGCGGGCGTCAACGGTCTGATGACCGTTGGAGCCAGGCTGGGCGGAACTTCCGGCCTCTCACCGGAACTTCGATGAGGTCGCAGGGGTTGTAACGGTTCAGTGCGAGGGGGCCTATTTAAGGCACCCCTCTTCTTCCTCCCACTTGCACTTGAATTTTTCTCTCCCCTCCATTAATGCTCGAGCTTCACCTCACTAGATCTCTCTCTCTAGCCACTCAAATGACTTGATATTTTGAGATGTGAGGGAGGTGACCTAGATCTACACTTCCACCAAAGAAGATTTGATTTCCCCCACCCATCCTTTGTGGATCTTGTTGCTCTTGGGTTTCTTGAAACCCTAGACGGTGTAGGGCATCCTCGGAGCTAAGGCTTGTGTTGTAAAGCTTCGAGGTGTCGTTGAGGGCCTCCAATTGAGTAGTGGAGCCTCCCCCTCAACCTTGGTGTAAAGGTTTCGTTTGGCGCCTTCAAGGTCACCGGTTAGTGGATTGTGAGGCCTCCTTTGTGGGGGAGCTCACCGGAGAAGAAGGTGAGGCCTTTGTGGCGCTCGGGTGACCTTGTGTGGCCCCGACACCTCTCCAACGTAGATGTAGCTCCTTGGGAGTGAACTACGGGAATTACATCTCCGTGTCCCCGCTCCGGTTACTTCGTTCCCTTCCTTTACTTCTTGTTATTTACCGTTTTTGTGGTTGGTGTTTGTTTTCTTGCATTTAGGTTGTTCACTTAGTTGCATCTCTAGATAACTTTTCTACTCGTTGAGCCTAAAAGTGAGAAACAAATTAAAATTGGGTAGACGCCTATTCACCCTCCCTCTAGTCGTATCAAGTCGGTACTTTCAAACACTTTTTCAGGTTTGAAAGGAAAAGAGAAAAAGCTTACATGTATTTTGTATCATTCATTTTCTTTCTTGATTGGCTCATAAGCTTAGTATTCTTTATTTAAGATATTTTGTGTCTTCAAGGAAGATTGCATGTTTGGCTTTATCACTTGTAGGTTTGCTTGTTTCCTTCAACTCTTTTGCTTGCTACCCAGCCTTGCTAGCCAAAAACCTGTTTTGAGAAGGCATACTTATCATGCATCCAATCCCTTTGAACAAAAACCTATGCCATTTCTGTCCACCATATCTACCTATTAGCATTACTGCTATTCCAAGCAAATTATCAAGCTTCATCTATCTTTCGAATTAAAAAGTATTTTGTTATGTGAAAACTAGTTAGTAAAGCTCTCACGAACTTGATGGCACACCTTATTTCCTTGCCCCTAATAGACTTGAACCATTGTGTCATCTAAGTTGTATATGCTTGCATCTATACGTTGGGATTAGCAGAACCGTGTTGTCACGGGGAACGCTTTCAACACTTATGGATACATATCCAGTTGATATCATGCTCTTTTGTTTGCAGATGTCATCGGTGTGAAATAAAAAGGGAGCTTGTAAGTCCATAGAGTTATGTATGTGTGTTAGAGAAACGCCTGGGCCGCTAGCCTAAGCCATGCCTAATCATGGTGGAAACTTGCAGCATCACCATAGTTTGCAATCTATGAAGTATCCTTAATAAAAAGCTATGCAAATAGTAAATAAAAAGATCGCTGAGATGCTCATTGTCTGCTTGCCTTGTCATTTTGGTTATGGGATATCTCCTGTCCCATGTGCAAGGGGTACCCCGTTGGCGGTTCTTTATGATACACATGTACTTATAATGACAAGAACTTACCGGTGACTTAAGTTGAGTAGCATGAGGATCGGCCCTCGTACTCAAGGAACATGAGATTGCCAACTTATATTTCGTCAAGCATATACTCCATCCTTGTTCACTTTAACCTTAATCATCTCAAGATGCCTATGATAGGGGCAATGAGGGCTCAAAGCTAGTAAGTACCATAATCTTTTGGAAGCTCTTTATGACTTGAAATCCCTGCTTCCCTCTATGAAGGGACCTTTCTCCTATTTTCTGAGTTGAGTCGGTAAACCTACTTCCTCTCTATCTCCAGCAAGCATTTGAGTTGTTGTGTTGCAAGCATTCATATGATGATTTATTCACTCATGTTCTTTATCTTCCTTGTTTGCACAAGACTCTTATCTATTGAGTATTACTTTGAAAGTCATCATTGTGAAAAACCTTTTTGAGCAAAGAGTGCTCCTGTTTTTGAAGACTTCTACAAAAGGTTTTTGTGAAACTGTCTGCCAGCCGTTCTCTGACCAAGAACAAGAGTTTGCCAATTCCAATTATGATTTATCTTTATGCATCTCTATTGTGACTCATGTACTTGTTGCAAGCTAAGTTATATAATGGTGAGTTGCTTTCTTCTATGAGTTGTGTAATGGTAAGTGTGATGCTTCTTGTCTGTATTCTTTTATCGACACTTCACTCCGTAAACCTGTGGACATGTTTACTGAGCTCAGTTTTCGCTTGGGGACAAGCGAAGGTCTAAGCTTGGGGGAGTTGTAACGACCAATTTGCATCACCATTCTATATCATAATTTGCCTCTATTCATTGATATGTGTCTTATTATGAGGTGTTACTTATGTCTTTTCATCTGTTTTTGCATGTTGGATGCTTCTTGGAGGATGGACTACAGGAGTCAGGATTCTGATGGAAAAAGAGGTGTTTTGATGCAATTTCATGAAGATCAGAAAAATACCAGAAAAATATTGGAAAATTATATTTTCCTAGAAGACGAAGGAAGCCAGAAGGGGAGGCGTAGCTAGGCCACAGTGGGCCCACACCCCCCTAGGCACGGGCCCACCCTGGGTCGCGCCTAGGGCAGGTATGGCCCACCTGGCCGGCTTCCGACTCTGCCCTCTCGCCTATATCTTCCTCTCGGAACCCTAATACCAGGGGAGCGACCACAGAAAGATTTCCTCCGCCTCTCACCGAGAGAGAAAGAGCTCTCTGGCAGACAGATTTCTGTCGGGGAAATTCCTTCCCGGAGAGGGGAGATCATCGCCATCAACACCACCGTCAAGCTAGGCTTAATCGGGATCATCATCATCATCCACACCATCATCACCACTCCATCACGTTGTAACAATCGTGTTGAATACTTGCATAGTTCTTAGGGGAAACTTTCCCGTGTTGATTACTATTGTAGTTGATGCTTGTGAGTGGAACATTGGATTATTGTTTATGTTCAGATTGTTATCCATCACCATATCATCTTTGATCTTGATCCATATGATGTCTTGTGAGTAGTTTGTTTAGTTCTTGAGGACATGGGAGAAGTCATGTTGTTAGTAGTGGATTTGTGTTGTGTTATTAGTCAATGGTTTAGTATTTAAGTTGTGGTGCTATTCTTCTAGTGGTGTCATGTGAACGTCGACTACATGATACTTCACCATTTATGGGCCTAGGTGAATGCATTGTGTATTTGGCTACTAATCGTGGGGTTGCCGGAGTGACAGAAACCTGAACCCCCGTTAGGACACCATTGCATAATGGAGTGTAGGATCTCAGAGTTTAAGGCTGTGGTTAGGTTTATATCTTAATTACTTTCCTGTAGTTGCAAATGCTTGCAGGGGGTTTAACCACAAGTATGTATTAGTCCAAGTAAGGTCGGTAAATTAACACAGGTTCACCCACACAACACTTATAAAACCAAAGAAGACTACTCGGCTATTTGAAGCGAAAGCACTTGACGGAATTCCCATGTGTCCTCGAGAACGTTTGGTCCTTATAAGTATTTCCACTGGCTTGTCCTTCGCTAAGAAAGGATTGGGCCACTTGTTGCAGTTGTTCATTGTCTTTATTACTTGCACTTTGTTTTGTTGCTTTATCAGAAAACTCCTAAAAATCCGTTTGCTAAGTATTTACAGAGATTTCCTGCTCCTTACCACTAGTCAACACCTTCTGCTCCTCGTTGGGATCTACACTCCTATTTATCGAAAGTACTACGATACACCTCCTATACTTGTGGGTTATCAGTCTACTCAACAAGTTTGTAAAGGTTTCTGTCGCCGCCTTCAAGGGCCACCGCATAGTGGATCGTGTGCTTGCCTTGCGGTGGGTGCATGGGAGAATAGGGTGACGCCTTTTGTGGCGCTGGTGGTCTTAGTACCTCCTGCCCCTCCAACGAATACGTACTTATCCTCAAAAGGAAGGAACTTCTGAAAAACATCTCAGTGTCTACCTTCGGTGAATTTTGTTCTTTACTCTCTATTATTGTTGATTACTTCTGTGTTTGCCATATAGGTTCTCTCACTTAGTTGCATATATAGAGAACCTTATTTGTGTCCATCCTTAATTTGAAAATAAGTTTAAAATTGAGTAGCGCATATTCACCCTCCCTCTAGTCTCTTATACTGATCTTTCACTCTCCTCTTCATTTCTCCCCGATTGTGTTGATTTGCCAGTGAGTATTCCCTCCGTTTTGAAATAATTACATTCTAGTCTCAATTTTTTTTGAGAAACACAGTACAAATGTAAACGCTCACAACACGTATATGCACTCCACCCCTTTGAACGCACACACGCACATCCTACCCCTACAAACACCTCCGAAAGACTGAGCCGGCGGATCGGGTCTTGAGATTGACGAAGTTACCACGTGCGCCTTGCTGTCGACGGGAACGTCGCCTTCCACTAAACGAATATTTTGCCTTTTTATGCAACAACAGTGTCAAACCTGAGGTTTAACTCTGATGGGCTGGGGTACAACCATCCTTCTAGCCACCCAACCACATGTTGGTTTGCATTCTAGTCTCGGTTTTTGTTCTAAAATAATATACATTCTAACCTTTAGTAAATAGGAACAACACAGAAAACGTCATTATTTTCAATGTAGGTTGGATTGGTTGTTCATATATCTAAGTAGCATGCTATAACAGTCCCGAGCCATGTCTCGCTAAATAGTTCAGTGTACAATGTCTGTTAATAGCAATGCTATAGTGTGATATAGCACACTAATAGCGTATTTTTAAGGATGACGCTATTTGCTATAGCATTTTTTTAATCTAAGTAGTGCTAATAAATGCAACACTAGTTTATCTAATTTTTCTAAGATATAGGCTAAATCAGAACGGAGGGAGTACACTTGTATATATAATTCGTCAGCTCTCCCTTTCTGTATAGGAACTCTGTTAGAAAGATCCGAGGAGGCAAAGATTCTTAGACCGCCTCCTCCAGGATCCAAATCCTGATGCTAATTATCCGTGCGCGTGCCCAAGTTCTTCTTCGACATATCTGCCCTTGTTCCCTGAAAAATTGGCTTATGTCTTGTCTCCATTCATCTGGTTTTCATGTCACTGTACTAGGTGAACCTCTTGAGGTCGACCACCATGACAGTGATGTCATCCCTGCTCCCTCTACTCCGCGCCATGTCCACGAGGTCCTTGCAGGAGTTGCCGCGACCAGCGCTGCTCCTGGAGACGGCGTCCACCGCCTCCTGGTTGGACACCTTGTTCCACAGGCCGTCGGATGCGAGGACGAGGAACTCGCAGCCGGCAGTGAGCGGAAGCCTCGTGATCTCCGGCTCGGAGATCACCCACCGCTTGAGGCCGGCGTCGCCGAACGCGCGCGACACGGCGAGGCAGTCCTGCACCCTCCACACGCCGTTGTTGCCGCAGCTCACGTACCCACCCTGCATGAACATTTGGTTGTCCAGATTAGTAACGTTTTCTTCCCTCTTCTGAACCGGACTTGCCTGAGTGTGCATATCAGCAGCTAGCTTACCGAGCTCTCGATGCGGGCCCTCTCGTCCCCCCTGGCGGCGGTGTGGTCGGAGGTCAGTGCGGCCGCCGTGCCGTCGCGACTCACGACGGCGCGGCAGTCGCCAAGGTTCGCCACGTAGAGGTCGCCGCCCTTCACCAGCGCTGTCGCGGCACATGAACCACCTCTCACGCCCTGCGTTCAGGACAAACAAAAGGTTAATTACTTGCTGAGAAAACATTCGCAAAACGTAGACATCGACATTCGCCAAAAGCGATCTGGGAGCCTGGGACACGGCAAAGGGAGTACGTACGAGCTAAGCTAACATCGCAATCGTAGCAACGAACAAAACCCTAATGGGGGCAGTGATGGGCACCGCCACTGTCGGCAGCAGAAGCTGTGTTGACGCGTTCAACTCTGCAGCTAGCCAAGAGAGACCTGGTAAAAACATACAGTACGTAGTAGTACACACCTGGCCCAGGAACTCGATGTCGGTGGCCAAGTAGGCGGATCTGATCGCAGCTGCCGTGGCGTCTACCGAGGACGACGACCCTGCTGCTGATTCCCGCGCCTCCATCGTCGTCGTCGTGGCCAGCACAGCGGCCACCACGTTCTTGCCGAGCCGTTCCGAGACGAAGTCCACGGCCGCACGGCCACCGTGTCCGTCGTACACACCGTAGAATGCCTGCAAAGACATCAACGAAAGATTTTGTTATTATTCCGGCCGGTGATGGGCGGCGTACACATTAACTAATTACTTGCTGGGTGTGTACTCTGACGGAGTCAATCCAAAGGATTAATTGTGGTTTACTACATAGGTCAACGTCGATCTCCGTATTGTTTGGACAAATGTGTATCAGAGGATTATTACATATTTCTGTTGCAATTTTTATGAGAAAATCATGCTAGTAACTACACATAAACTCCGGTACTCTCGTCATTCTAAAATATATGGAGAATACGTTTTGCCCAAAGAAAAAGTCATTTTAAGTTTGATCAAATTTATAGAAAATATTCATTGTGTGCACAACTACGGTATCAAATCAATATCAGCATATTCATCATGAAACACATTTTTGTAGTGTATTTTTTTCATATTGTAGATGTGTGTATAGTTTATTTGTTGTTCATGACATCACATTATTACACAGGAAAACGTACACTTTCATGTACATGAGTTTTAGGAGAATTAAAAATCATACATGTAAAACTCGTGTAAATTATTTGGATATGTGAAAACAAACAAGTAAATTAAATAGATCACTTCTTTGCTTGGTTGTAAATGGTCATATATTCTACACTCCAAAGTATGAAGTATATGTGTGTACATGCATAGTTTTATGCCACACACTTGATGTAAGATTTTACTCATATTTTTTGAAAACCATAAGTAGAGATATTAATTGCTCTCTTTCAAAACTCAATCCACAAGTTTTCCTCATTGGAGATGCCACATGGACCATGCAGGGAATAAAATTTGATTTAGTAAATATTATTTCCTCGTGATAAAATATAAAAGCAAATGATCACCACCGATCCAACCCAAAATAAATAAAATTTTGAAGACAAAAAAGAATTACCAGATGGGATTCTGCGCAAATTTTGTGGTTGATCGCACAATAGGCGTCCTCCATTGGATGCCTCGCACCTCTCCTGCTCGCCAGCCGAAACCCTTCCCCTTCCACCTCCACCTCGGCCTCCTTCTCCGCCACAACCACCCCCCAGCCAGCCGGCACCTCGCCGGCCTCAGGAACCACCGGTATGACCAGCATCGAAGGCCTCCTCCTCGCCGCCTTCTTCGTTGACTCAACCTGCTCCACGACGACGGCGGCGCTGCCATTGCACGGCGCAAAAGCATCCACGGCGGGCGCAAACAGCTGATGATCCTTGCATGCCCGCTGGTCGTCCCCTCCTCCTACGGCGACACTAACGATCGGGTGCACCTTCGTCGTCGTCCTTCTCATGGAAAGCGGGGAAGAGGCGGTAGGCACGGAGACCGGCGGGGAGCAGAGCACGGCGGCCATGGCCTTGCGGAGGGCGCGCAGGAGGCGGTTGAAGGCAGCGACGACGGAGCAGAGGAACCGCACGGTGTACAACAGCATCCCCGGCCAGGGAATATCGATCGGCAAGCAAGAGGATGCGGCTGCAGAGGCAGTTGGGCCAGTTAGCGATGTCTAATTCTGGGAGGAGGAGATGACTGGCTAGCCGGAGTCGGGTTTGTTATATATATATGCTCAGCGTGGGAGAGGGTGACGGGGAGGAGGGGACGGGAGAAGGGGGGGGGGAAGGGGTCCGTGATGCTGACCGGTCAATGGAGTGACCAAATCATCTTGGCTAGGCTGGCCTGCCACATGTGGTTTAATACATTTCTTGGCCTGGTTTTACGTGATCCGGATGGCGCATCCAGTTGTTGACTAGTGAGGAGCCCAGTCCATGCAGATTTGACAGCTCTGGTAATACTAGCTTAGCCTGCACGGATGAAATCTCCTAATAAGTCTTAAGCCTACAGCTTTCTTAAACTATGTATACATATTCACTTAACTTGAATAATGTCTTAAAATGAATTGTTAAACTATGCTACCCGGAAGATGTTATTTATGATAAATCTAGTTGTGCTATTTTTACCTCACCAATTTAAATTTTAGTTACAAAAAACTTTATTTATAATCGGAGTATTGTTCAGCAATGATGATGGAGAAAATAATGTTAATAATGTAGAAATTGGCGTCTGATATTTTATTATATATTACAGGGTATATGGTTTATACTTTCGATTACAACTGTTGATCTGGTGTACGAATACACATGTAGGGGTTTAATTTTGTTATCAAAGGTTGGCCTCACAATCCATGCAAAAAAAAAAAAGGTTGGCCTCACAAGATTATTGTCTGCAAATTTCAGAACTATTGTTGAATTATTTAAAAAATGAAGTTCAGATGAGTTACTACAATAATTTTATTTGGTTTCAATTCATTCTAAAATCCGAAGTAAGGAATATCCCCGTACCCACAAATTAATTTTTTGAAAATTGGATTCCTAGCCCTATGTTTGGTCCTTGGTCCCAACCTAGTGTTTAATTAATTTACTATGGTTTTTAAATAGTAAAAATTATAGCAATGTGTATATATAGTATAATAATCATATATGTCCAAGAGTTTCCACCTAGTATTCAGATTAAACTGAAATATGATATTCTAATAAAAATGGAAGAAATGCTCATATTTTTTTACTTTGTTAACATGTAGCTATCTAACTTTATTTCCGTAGGTTGTAAGAATGCCCTCGCTCCGCTATCATCATGATAACAAATCATATAGTGCAAGCATACTAATGCGAGAAGAGGAAATGCAAATTTTCATAGGAAAAGGCTTTGCTTATTCTCATTAATTAAGAAGAAATTTTGATATATACAACCCAAAGGCAGAAACTAAAAACAATGCGCTACTCTTGGCACGATAGAGCTCAAATGTTTGGCCCCTCGTAATGCTCGACATGTGGGTTTCCTCCTTTAGTTTGACGATTATGATGGTTGTCGTTGTAAAAAAAACAGTGCTAGGAGGAACTAGTCACTTTTCTGATATAGATGAGCGGGTCGGTATGAGAATTCTAGAAATTTGTTCCTGACAGGGATCGAACTCCGGTCATTGGGATGCGTCAACTGTGACCCAACCACTAAGTTATTGCCCCGTTCTGGTTGTCGTTGTAGATATGTTACGAAGAGCGTGTGTATATTCCTCTCAGCCTAATTTTCCCATGAAGTGAGCCTGGCTATGGAGGCTATGTCTCTTTTCCATGAGAAATAAAAGTTGATGATAAAATTTACCAATCTTTGATCATGTTTAAAGTTGGCCCAAATTGATGATGTGCAAGTCTGTAAGACCAAGCTGATCCCGACGAACACTCCAAATACGAATGTAGAATCAAAATACAAAAAGTAGATGTGTTGTCGATCGTTAAAAAGTTTAACATGGAACATAATTTTTTCACCCCCTTGGTTGTAGGTAGGGTGTCAAGGAGGGCGGGTTTGCAGACAAATTATTTAGTATCAGACAGCTACACGCAGTACAAAATTTGTATACAGGTTTTAATCTATACATATAGTACAATTTATACTAGCCGGTAAAATTATGTTGCCCGTGAACCCGCCCCGCTTGACACCCTAGTTATAGGCAATCTGCAGTCCATAATCGTCTTTGATGATTTATTAGCCAAGCTAAGAGAACTTGCACTCGGGGTGTAACAGTCTTGTAGTTGTAGCCGTCGTGCATGGTTCCTCCATTGCGCCAAGTAGGTTGATGACCCAGAATAGGAACCCGAGACGGAGAGCTTCCAAGTGATTTCATTTGGGGTCCCCTCAAAAAGGTGGAATTGGCTCCACGGTGTACAAAGAGTATAGAATTTTTGGAATTTTTCGTGCATGGAAAATATTTGGAACTATTGTAGGAGTATGTTATTCCCCGTCGATGTGTTGATTTATCTGATTGGTTGTTATTCCTAAGAGCCTTGTTGACCAGTCGATTCTCCATTTTTTGGGGGATGACGAAGATTGATTGAGCCTTGGTGCGTGCCAAAAATGCACCGCCTGGTGGTGGCATCATGGAATAGTTGCATGTCCACTTCATTGCACGGGTTTCTCATGCTAATCCGACCTGTCATCATGTTCTTCCACTAAAGCCATGGCCGTCATTTCTTTTGGCCCATTCAAACTGCCGCCACCGGTAGTGGTAGCGAGCAACATACAGCTGGTAGTGTGGCAAGCTGTAGCCTGTAGGTTAAAATACATGGTTTTGAGCCACTATTACACATGTGCCCGGTATATTGAGAAATGAATTTGGAAAAAAAACTTTCCACCAAATATTTATCTCACATGCAAAGAGTGTGGCAAGCTGTAGGTTAAAATAGATGGTTTTGAGCCTGAAAAATCACTTTAGAGCTCGACCTACATGGAGCTCTTTCTAAAAAAAAAAAAACACCATTTCTAAGTTCCAAAAAAGTTGGAAAAAAAGTTACATGTATGTAATGATGTACTCCACCAGCACACAAAATCTCAACCCAAAATTCCTTATATTCCGCGCTTAATAAAAATGAAAAAATCTACAGAATTTGGAGGATTGAATTTTTGCACCGTTGACTACTACTTAAGTTGTCAGATTTTGGTATTTTTGTGCAGCCCAAAATACAGGGTATTTCGAGTTTACAGTTTTTTTAAGTTTGTAGACTACATTGTTTTCTACATCTAGATTTTTTTGTCAATTTTTTTTGGAACTGCAAAACATCATTTTGAATGGTTAAAAAAAAAACGGGCTATGTGTAGCCCGAGCTCCAAACATCCCCGTCCGGTTTGAGCCTCACTATTGTACCTGTGCCCAGTATATTGGAAAATGATTTTAGACTTTCCACAAAATATTTATCTCACATGCAAAAAGAAAAAAAAAAGGTTCAGCTAGCGACACAAAAATTAATATAAATGTATGCGCACACGCAATTCCATGCATGCATGGTGTCTAGAAACGAGACCAAGTTGAAAGAGGCAGTACATGCGTTGAGAAAGTAAAGAAGCCTTCAAAAATAGTTGCCAAAAGAGGCAAGGAAGATCGATATAGTCCAATCTAGGCGGGAGAAGCGGCACGCACATGCAGCTTGCCGGACCGGCAGGGCGGCATTTAATTTTCGAGGAAGGAGTCGCTGCTGCTCGATCGATAGGTTCGAATAATCGGCCTGCATGAGACCTTTTTCTTTTCTTTTTATAGATCTGCAGGGAGACTTTGTACAGTACTAGTACGTGGTTGGAATCTTTACCAACTCAAAGCCAGCAGTTGACTTGGAATAATTAATTTCGGCTATGCGGTTCTCGCAACAAGAAAGTCTGACTTTGTATAAGGTCAACCCAATAGATTAAGCAAGCTGCGCCGTCCTCATTAACAGCTGGATAGGTGCAAGGCAAATGGTGGGTTGACCTGGTGTACGAACCTTAGTTTTGCTTTTGCTTTTGCTTTTGCATGCATGTGTGCCATGAGTTTCCTTTTTATCCAGAAAAAAATGAGTTTTTTCTAGAAGCAGCTACTATCTGGGACGGGCTAGCTACACATAGTCCCCTTTTTTGAACCATACAAGAGTGACGTTTTGCAGTTTCAAAAAAAATCAACTAAAAATTTTAGATGTATAAAATAATATACTCGACAAACTCGAAATACCTTGTATTTTGAGCTGCACAAAAAAAGTCAAAAACTAACAACTAAAGTAGTGAATAGTGCAAAAATTCAATCCTCCAAATTATGTCATATTTTGTCATTTTTGTTAAACCCGGAATATAAGGTATTTTGGGTTGAGATTTTGTGTGTTGGTAGAGTACATAATTACCTACATGTAGAAATTTTTTGTCAGTTATTTTGAAACTTTAAATGGTGTTTCCAAATTTTGAAAAAAACCTAGCTCCACTTAGCTCAAGCTCCAAAGTGGTTTTCTCTACTATCAGGGTTTTAGTTATCGGGCCGGTTACCGCGATTACCGGTCGGTAACCCATTTTATCGACACCCTCCGGTAAATTGGTTTTTCGGGCAAAAAATTCCGGACATGTTTGAATTTGGTCCATATTCATACAATGTTTGAAAAAAATTGGTTACTGGCCGGTTACCGGACATTTTAAATTTTCTCGGTTTTAAATTCAAATTTTATTTCGAAATTTCAGCTGGTAACCACGGTAACCCAAAATACCGACCACCCCCGGTAAAAATTTCCAATCCGGTAGCCAAAACCACTATATGTTCATTTGCACTTCTCGAAATAGGTTTTTGTCTGGCTATATAAATAAGGCCATGAACGGCCTCACCAATACAAGTTGTGAGAAAACTCTCTTACAAAGGGAGCCAAAAGAAACAGCAAATAAGCAAGTAGGGAGGCCACCAAGTCCAAATCGAGCATGAATATCGGAGAAGCCATGTATAGTACTAGGTAACCTAGACTCCCGAGTAGGAACCAATTCCAAGTCTCTTGAGAAACCATCAGAAATTGTTGCATCGAAAATGCCAAGCCATCGCTGTAGAGGGTCGCATGCCTCTTGCTCTACGCCGCGGAGCGCCGATCCTACTAGCAAACAACGATGACCGAGAACAATGACAATTACATCATGTGTATGAGATAGGAGACCAGCAAGGTCATCCCATGCCATAGCCATAGAAAATTCAAGCCAGGAACAAGGCCTACTCTAAGCTATGAAGAAAAGAAACATAAGGTCGATGGCAACGCCCCAAGAAGGGTAACTACACAACACGCCACCACTACCAAGTATGGAGAACCAGACTGGGTTTTTCACCAGAACCTTGGCATAAAGAGGAGACCCACAATGCCGCCCCCGGTAGGGTTTATGACACTTGTATGTGTCACCTCCACCACTGCGACGCTTTAGCTTAGAGCTTCAACCCCATGCCACCCGAGGATAGTCGAAACTACCTGATGAGAGAATCTCTACCACCAACACGAAGGCTCAAGATCTAGACCATCGGGCCATCACCACAAAGATGACTGCACCAGGATCACCCGCTACCTCTCCCCACCTCATTGTCCATGTAGTCAGTGACACACCGCCACGGCTCCAACGATGCCTTGTGCAAAGCCTAGCGAGCAGTCTCTCCATATGGGACCGCTACCCCGGAGCCCATGCCCATGCGTAGTTGCGGTGGGCTTTGAAGCCACAACCCCGACCCACCGAGTCACCGAGATGCGCCAGATCCAGGCCCAAATTTGGCACGGCCGCTCATGTAGCCTAGCATGAGTTATACATGGATCCCTTGATTTAGTTTTCTTTGGTCCTTTACCGATTTATTTGTTGTCTGGAGTCAAATGGCGTAAAGTTCAACTAAGCTTATATAAGAAAAATGCAAATATCCATGATAGTACTAAATGAACATCATAAGATATGTCGTGAAATAGGTTTTCATGTCATATTTTTTAGCATTATATATATATATATATACTATATCAGTATTGCTAGTATTTTGTGTGTACTTGGTCGCTTTGTTGTTTCACTTTGGATTAATAAAATCATAATTTTTCTTTTTTAGGAACTAGTTGAGTTGCAAATTAGATAACCATTCATTTCTTTCGTCTCGGCTGGTGGTCGATATTTGGGAAAGTTGGAGCCATCGGGATCGGGATGCGGTCAGGCCAGTGTGTGTATTCATTCAAGCGAGGGTACAGAGGAAGAACAAAACCAAGAGAGTGTACACACCGATCGTATTTCAAGATATTTTTTTCACGTGGTACTACACTACACGGCGGGGCAGACTTAACGGAGTACGCACGGTTTCAGAGACTGCGTATTGACGTACTTGCAGATCTGGAACGATGGAGCAGCAGCAGTGGGTAGCCCGATCTAGTACGAACTACGAAGACGGCACGGAGAATGGAACCCGTCTCTAGCTAGGCGTGGTCTTGCCAGGCCGGCGAGGGAAGCTGTACCTGCTCGATCTGCTGGAGTAAGTAATAAGGACGGCACAGTCAGCTGCTTAATTAGCTTAGCTGACGCGGTCACCCCAGCCGATGCCCGATGGGTAATTTCGTACGACGCCGTCCGCGGCTGATGCCGACCTCATCTGATCTGATCTGCCTGCGTGCCTCCGACTCCGAGGTCCGGAAGGTTTCTTTCAGGTGTATATAAAAATAAAGTGATAGCTACGTACGTCATGCATGATATCGACAGGGAGCAGGCTTCCAACGACTTTTTTGTTCTTGTTTTCGTCAAGCTCTTTAACCGAGACCTTGATGAAGCCTGGGGGTGTCTAGGTTTTGTCCTCGATCGGCTCGGCCGCATACTGAAAAAAATCCTCAGCTTGTTCTGAACCAAGGCGCGCGACAATATCTTCGTTTGTACCGCGCGACAATATGATGGTTGATCAGGGCGTACTACGTGCTGCGTCTTACCGCGACCTCTTCTGAAATTTTTGTCGCAACCTGCCTTCTAGTGTTCCGATCCGTGCGTATATGTACGTCTACATGTGATGTGAGCCATGCATATATACGGATAATAATTCTTTTCCCTGTCAGGTTATTCGGCTGACGGACAGAGATGATGTGGGACAGAATATATACAGAGCATGCATGTGACATTTTCAAACAGGATCTTGAATGTGTCAAGTTACATGGAGTACGTATTTAGACCAGTGAGCAGAACTAGTCGGTCGTTTGGTATCCATCGTTTGGGCCTGAAATCCTGAAATTTATTTTCAATTTTATCTCTACGTTGTTTGATTGATTGGCATGGAATTGTGCCGTTATTTTATTTGACAAATCCTTGAAATATCTTAATGTGTAAACCTGATTTCTATCTCAGACCGTCATTTCTAAATCTTGGTGGCAGCCAAACATTTAGGTGTTTTTAGAATCATAATATAAATAAACTAAATTCATGCACTAAATGAAATGAATACCTGGGTGCCAAACGATCTCGAGTGTAAAGCGGACGGCTGTGTGGTAGCGCTACACTGGATTGTGGTGATTTTTGGCGTAATCACATTTCGACCTTCTAGCGCTTGCTACGAATTGAACCGACAAATGCTAAGGATATTATCTTGGATTCCAATACTATAGACAGCAGCAGAGATCAGGGTGTAAGTGGGCGCGTCCACGGTAGCCCACCAAGTGACCACCCTTGTCCTTTTAGTTTAACTGGGACACCGCTAATTATCCGTAGATTACGCTCTTGTTTAGCGGTCACCCGATTGCCCACTTTTTGCCGCCAGCCAGCTGACCAGCTCCACAAAGATACCGCGTACAGGATAGAGCTTTTCCTCCAGCCAGCTCTACTCAGTCTGCTTGCCAGAATCGCACCTCCCGCGCTGGACCGTGCCGGCATCAGAGATTCGGCACAGGAACGCACCTACACCAGACTTCCGCTCCGCTGGCCTGGGTGCTCGCCGTCGCGGCGGTCGTCCACCTGAACCTGCTCCGGCTGTCGGGGAGCTCCCTCCTGCCGCTCATCTACAGGTTACTGAAACTGAAATTGGTGAGATGATCTGAATGTGTGGGATGTCCTGCAGAACTGGCTTAAGACAGAAAATGACATGAATGTGTTTAAGAAACAAAATGATAGGAATTTCTTTAAGAAATAAAATGACGAGATGTCCGGCAGAATTGGTTTAAGAAACAATTTTACTGAATATCTACCACAAGTTAACTTTACCAGCCTCTTCATAGAGTATATGTCCAGTGATATCATCATCTCTCTGACCATTGCTCACTGTTGTGCTCTGAATGACGAGCTTGTGAGCATTTTATTGAAGTTAAAACATATGGTGTACTCAACTAGTATTGAAAAATCTTATATGCTCCCTTCGATCCATATTAATTGACTTTAATTTTTAAAATTTAGATGAACCTATATACTAAATTGTGTCTAGATTCATTCAAATCTAGACAAATTTGAGTCAATTAATATAGGTGGAGGGAGTATTATAATCAATCTTGCTGATTTTGAGTTACAAAGCAACAGCGTAGTTCGATATTTGCATACTTGGATGAGCGAAGCCGAGGAAGATGTCTAGTATAGAAGTGGTAGAAGCGGAACTTAATCATATATACAGTAATCTCTCTGTGTTGCAGTAATTCTTCTTTTTGTCCTTGTGATGACGATGATTATTGAGCAGTACGACAAATGCAATCATCTTGAACTACGAATGCTACTTCCTTCTTGCAATCCAGATGAGGAGCTTAGAGGGTTGCACAATCTGGAAGGACCAGATGGGATATACGCAAGGGACAGCAATCTTACCTTCTTCTGGCTCATCTTCTTCTACTCAACCTTGCTGCCTCCCTGCTCCTGCCCACAGACCTGGCCGGACGCATACGGTTCCCCATGGACCTCGCTGACCGCAGGCTGATCCCCATAGATCTTGGTGGACAGCGGCTGTTAGAGGGACGGGATGGAGACGGTCGGGAAAGAGGAGCGCGGGGATGGGACGGTGAGGGTTGGGCAGTTCGTTGGGGGCGCCCGTCTCCATCGCCGGAGGGGATCCTTGTCGCGGCGCAGCGGCGATAGCGGTCACACCGTGACTGTCTTCCAGGTTTATATCTCTGCCCGTGGGTGTCCACCTAGCAACTTAAGTGGGATTGGGTTGGCGGCGCCGTGGGCAGCCGTGTCCACTTACAGCCTGAAGCAGAGACGTTTTCACCGTTGCTCTGCCGACACCACTCGCGCGCAAACGTCCGCGCGAGGGCTCCCGGTCGCGACTTGGTGAAAGTTGACAGGTAAAACGGACGGCTGTTTGGCGTAATTAATCGCATTTCCACCTTCTAGCGCTTGGTACGAATGGAACCGATAAATACGAAGGATATTACCTCCATTGACCTTGAATTCCAACAGATGAAAGCAGAGATATTTTTCACCGTTGCTGTGCCCCGGCCGGCTTTTTTTTTTTGGACGCAGGGGCTCTAGGGCCCGGCTTGGTGAGAGTTGCTAGGGAAAAAGCAATTGTGGGCCCGGTGATTTATCCATGAGGCAGCGGGGGTTTTTCTGGAAAACAAAAAGTTGCCATCGCAAGGCCTCAGATGCCGTCACTCGTGGCGACATGAGGTGATTTTCTGTAGATAACTCGGGTGGAACTTTTGTCGCGACCCGCCTTCTAGTGTCCGTGTACATGTATTTTTATACGGAACTTTGCTAACCGGCAACCGTTCTAGGACGGACGTTCTATGGCATGCAAATACAAACAAAACTGTTGATGTCAGCGTAACCACATGTAAAATTTAAAAATCAAATGATTTTGTAGCTCAAACCATTAATCGGATTTAGGATCCGTTTTCATTGTTGGGCTAGTTGCTACGAGAGCTTTAAAACTAGATCCTATATTGGTATATTTCGATGAAATTTTTTTCGGACCTAAATGTTATCCACCTCTAACACGTAAATTATCCAAATGATATCATGTAAGTTATCTAGCCAATAACATATAAGTTATCCACCGTTACAAAAAATATCCACGAGAATATAAAAATTATTCTAATTGCTCGGTTTCTCTGTCGCCCCTCTCGCGGCATATGAGATACTCAACCTCGAAAGACTATCACGTCAAACATTAAGCATAATTTTCTTAAAGAACCTAAATCTAAACTTCTCTTACATATGATATAATAAATAAGGTCTTATGCCCCACCCACCCATCATCCTAAGTAAGTAATGCACAACCACTAGTCTAGCGATTCAGCTTCATTGCCCGTCACTGCTACCGTGGCGTACCAGTGAAAAAGTCTCAAATGGTGTTAGGGTACACATCGACGATGATGAAGTCTATGTACCCTAATACTTAGCCTATCATGTCACACTTAGCTCATAGCTCATATTTAATTAACTAAACTAAAATACTGGGGAAACTGAGCTTTCATGAGACAAAAATATAAAACTTACCCCTATTAGAAATGCGAGAATGTTCCACCTAACCCGTTTATATGGTGGATAACTTATATGATATATGATGGATAACTTACATTTTATAACATAGATCACTCACGTGTTAGGGCTGGGTAAACTTTTATTTACCTAAAAGTTATCCATTGGTAACACGAGAGTTATCCAGATTTTAATATGTAAGTTACCTATTCAATAACATGTAAGTTGTCCACCGCTATAAAAGTTTTTCCACATACAAAATATGAAATTTATTCTAACGGCTCGGCTTCGTTGTCCGTCACCGTTCTCGTGACGTACATACGACTTAACCTCGAAAGACTACGACATCAAACATCAATCATAATTTGTTTAAATAAACTAAATCTAAGATTTTTTTATATACGGTATAATAAATGAGGTCTTATGCCCCCTCCTCACACCACCACCATAAGTCATAGTGGATAATGTAACACATAAATAGTAGTATAGCGGCTCAGTTTTAACCGTTTTAAACTGTAATACATGCATGCACTAGTTATCGAAAGAGGTAATAACATACTTAGTCCCACAAGTTGCTTGGTGGGTGCAGATTAGTCCCAGAACTAGCGATTGTGTACTCCGACGTCCCACTACTTGCTAGAACGAACAAACCCATCCTACTGGGCCAAAACCAGGCCAAAGCTTGCAAAGAAAAATCTGGACAAGGCACTTTGCAAATAGGTCCTCTGTAAACTAACTTTCTGATGTGCGCCCTTCCACTCGTTTTGTAGGGGCTGTCACTTTGTCCCCTTCTCCAGATAATTTGAGCGCACGTCGAAAGGCGATTTAGTAGCGGCAGCGGCGGCGCGCACGCAGCGGATTGCAGAGCTTTGATGCACGGCACAGGGAGGTCCCCTGCAACTCGTGGGGGTGCACAATGGCGACACGGCATGACCGTGGCCTCAGGAGGAGAAGCTCTTGCATCGGCGGGTTGGGCATCGGTGGCGGAGCAGAGGGATGGCGCGGCGGCGGCGGAGCAGAGGGATGGCGGCAAGGCAGGAGGAGGAAGGAGGGAGCCGAAGGCACGCAGCCCAGGCGGCGGAGCAAAGGGATGGAGCGGCCCGGGCGGTATAGCAGAAGGCGGCGAAGCAATGGGTTGGCGCGGCCCAGGCGGCGGAGCAGAGCGATGGCGCGGCCCCGGCGGCGGAGCAGAGCGATGCGGCGATGCATACGGAGGAGGAAGGGAGCCAGAGGCATGCGACCCAGGAACGGGCGGCCGTGGACGTCGGCAGCTCCTAACCTGTGTGCGTCTCTACCACCACCAAATTATTCTTTAGGTCTGTCAGTTCTTCTTTATTTCAGATTATTTGATATAATTTGTCTCAATTTGAAATGAAACTTTTGGATTGCAGTGAAGAAGAAGAGTATCCGGAAGTATGATAAGAGGAGAAGTTAAGAAGCCTAGCAAGAAGAATGTTGTTGTCAGGCATAATTAGTGTCTAGGATTGTAGTGTTTGGCTTTGTTTTCTTAGCAAAATGTGTCTGTGCACACAAGAAGTAGAAGATGAAGTTTGTCTAGTTTGGTAAAGAATGTTCTGTGTATGTATGTCTACATTTCTTGGCATACAATGTAAGTGCGTGCATTTATCTTTGTAAACTGTTCAGAATATTGGAATGAAAGTGCCATCTTATTCTACACTGTTTGATTGAAAATTTCTCTCTTAGCCTCTTGGTGCATAGTACTTGCCAAGTTGAAGCAAATGCTCACGTGGTTTGAACTGTGATCGTGTCAAATAAATGTGCATTTGTCCCTACCAAAACAGATTTTTGACCTGGTTTGTATTGTGATATTGTCAAATAAATGTGCATATGTCAAAAAGCTGATGAAAGTTGTCAAAAAGCTGATGGAGGTTGTCAAAGAGCTGCTAGATGTTGTCAAAGAGCTGCTGGATGTTATAAAAAACCGTCGAATGTTGTCAAATAGGTACTGCAAGCTGTCAAATAGTTGTTGTATGTATGCATCCCTGATAGTACTGAAAGCAAACTGCAACTACATACAACAAAGAACCTGATCATTTTTTTGAGCTGATATATGTTAGATGAGCACTACATACAGCAAACAACATCTCAAATATCATAATAATTACCCAAAGAAATTTTCTTACAGGAATGTTGACCTTTTGGTACATCCAAATAGATAAGACACTCAAAGATGAATTAAGAGGAGCATTAACATAAGTAATAGTGTCACTGGAACTAACAATTTTATAGAGGCACCAATTCAAAGTAACAGTTTGGAAAAAATTCCAGAAACCACAAATTGTAGAACAAGACATAGAGACAAATGCCTAAATGAGAACAAGGATCTACAAATCATCATCAGCTGGTGCATTTTGACTAACATGAAATTCATCCACATTTAAATCAGGAAGAACTTCATCATTTAAATATGGAATTTGATCTCTCCGTTCCTCATCACCAAACAAGAGGTAGTGTGCACTCTAAGGCCCTGTTTTGTTTCCTCTTTTAGATGCTCTAGCTGTTTCAGTAGTAGTAGCAGATGTAGTATCATCAGCAACTCTTTTCTTGCCATTTCCTCTTCCTCTTCCTCTTCCTTTGCCCCTGCTGCTACTGCTTTCTTGTTGCTTCGCTGCTGCTTTACCTTTGGATGTTTCTCTATTGGTTGTACCTTTTACTCTGGATCTCCCCCTCAAATTATATATAGACGAAGCTGTTGTGATCCTCTATCTAGCTTTAGGAATTGTGTCTCTAGCATTTGCCACAAAGGCATTTTCAGGCAAAGGGCCAAGTACCCTACTAATTGGCACAAGATTCTGCTCCTGCAAAATTTGTGTGAAATAATCATGTAATGCAAAAATGCAAATAACAAAAACACATATGTAAAATGAGAGAAAATATTTACTTCTTACCCCAAACTGTAGACCATGCTTTCATGTTGATATGTAGGATCCATAATAGGATTGCGACTATGTGGAATTACATGCTGCACATTGTAACAACCTCAGAATCGGCCCTATGCAAGTTTCAGCGATCCCCGCCAAACCCGCATAGAAACGATTCAAAGGTGCCCACCAGGCACTTTCGTGCGGGTGGAAAACGAAGTAATACCATTACACAATAGTCCACGATGGAACCCACAGAACAGATATATACAACAACGACTCAAGGAGTCAAGAATGCAGATATACAATACAAAGATCCAAATCACCTTTAAAACGATATAGCGTTCGAGTACGGACAAGATGCAAATTGAGCTAAGAGCCCTGAAGAATAACCAATGGCGTCCATAACCCTGCCCAGGCCAAGCCGGAAGGGTAACCCTGCTAACGACGTCGATCTCAAAACCTGCTTAAACAAAAGGGGTGCCGACAAAGGGCAAAGGAAAAAAAAAGAGGAGCGTCAGTACTGAGGCCAGTACACGGCGAGGCTAGAATTCGGCGGTCCTCGCCTACATAGGTATGGTGGACTGAAGCGGCAGCGCAGCATGCACTAAACAACCTATAGAGACTCAATAAAACTGTCGGCTACCAGAGAGGGATAAGAAAGACCTATTCGGAACCAACCTGATTCTAACACCAAACAAACCCATCCTGGTATTTCCCCCTCGAGACCAAACGAGGAAGTCAACCGAGGAACTCACGCAGTTGACAGTTTTATTTATTCAGTTATCGTTGCAGCAATTACTAGTCAGGTATAGATAGCATGAGTCGTCCTGATATAATAAGCAGTGGGCAGTTTTAGTTAACCATTCAGTTGTAGTTGCAACACTTACTAGTCAGATACGATTAGCATGAGATATCCCAAAACCCAGCAGTTGTTGGCACTTTTATTTAGCCATTCCATTGTAGTGAAGCTGATTACTAGGCATATCGGATACAAGTCAATTTATAACAGTAAACTTTAGTTATAGTTGTCTATGATCGAGAACTGTGCTCCAAGTCGTCCATAACCACGGACACGGCTTTTCGAAAAGATTTAACCCTGCAGGGGTGCACCAAAGTTTCCACACGCACCTACACCCTTGTTGTCGGATCAGGTAGGTACAAGATCACAAAACATACATCCAACGGTATGTCGACGGGGTTTCGGACACGACGTTTCCCAGACCCAAAGCAAGCACGGGGGGCCACCCCACTAAGCTACCCGCAACAAAGTCGGCCGGTCTCCGAGACGGACTCAGGGTTTGCTACAATGGCTGTAAACGACTGGGAACCCGAAAATGAGACTGGGCTTGTCGATACCGCGAAAACACTCCGCAATCCCAAACAGTACACGTGCAGTACCTCGCACAATTTGAATTAAGCAGTAAAGCATGGCATAAGTACAGGATAGTAATAAAGCCCCAAACTAATTGTGGCCCCCAGTACAGTACTTGGAATCAGGTACTAAATCGATGGGGGTGCCCATACACCCCACTTGTGGTTAGCGCGCTCGATCTCGGAACAGGTGTCAAGAACTCGGGGTCCTACGGGACACAAGTGGACGGTTAACAACCAAAGAACATCTATTGCCCACCTGTGCCTCTGCATTTACCTACTTCAATTTTAGTTGTTAAACGATAATTGAATTAAACGATAATTAAATCCATGATCATCTCCAACATTAAACATGCGGCAATACTCCAACAACTGTGGTACTTGACGACATGCAACAGCACTTGAGCAAGCGACTACGACGCGCAGGTCCAACTATCTACCAAACAACAGGTAATAGGATGTGTCCAAGGCAATATAGGGCTGCAAGGGATATCACGGGTACGAAAACTAGAGCAACGCAACACAGATAGCAATAGATCAATAGGAGGGAATAAATACTATAAAAGTAAGATAGGTAGAAAAAGGGGAAGGTGCTCGCCTGAAAACATTGCCGAGGGTTCATCCGAAGATCGGGTCGACACTCGCATCAACTCATCGGCCTAATCCGTGAAGAAGCAAAGCACTAGAAGAAACACCGGATGGACTATTTAATACTACGGCAAAAGATCGGGCATGATGCATGTATGATGTATGACATGGCAAAGGTGCGATGCAATTAGATCATATTAAGCGGAACCGGGGTCCCGACATTTAATTAAACGGTTTAAGTTGTTTAGATACCCCACAATTTAGATGTTGTCTTAACATGGCCAAAGATAGCACCGGTTCGCTACACCAATTTAAATAGAGTCCAGAATAAGACAAAGATATCCCGCATATAGACTCCATATTTAATTATGAGATGAATTGGCATAATGCCCCAACCCACATGATATGCATGCGAGATGAACAATTTAATATGCAACAATTTGATATTACATTTATAAAATAGGGCTCGAGAAAGGGGTCACACAACTGGGTTCGGGCGATCTTGGGGGGTCCGGAGGGTTCGGGGTCGGACTCAGGGTTCAGGGTTCGACGGGATCGGTCTTCGAAGGTCGGATACAAGATGAAGAGCTTGGCGTTCCGGGAAGAAGGACTTGGTGTCCTCGAGGAAGTACTTGGCGTATCCGTGTCGACGACCTTGGCGTCCGGGAAGAAGTATTTGTCGCATCAGTGGCCTTCGGGTCAAAGAACTTGGCACGCCAGGGTTCGGGTGTCGGGATCTTTGAGCGAAGCCACACAATTTTTCTCACAGACATCACCTTGTCCGCATCTTTTACGCATCATCCCCAAACGCCACCAAAACATCAATTCACCTCACCAATAGTTGTTACATCGAGTTGTACCGGGGCAAGGATTCACTGTAGTAGAAACTACAACATCAACATGAACACAACAGGATACAAAGAACAGGCACGTGGCCTTGACGCCTCGGATAGCCGCCAGTGCACACGGCCAGGGAACGAGGCAGCAGGGGCCCGATGTTGAGCAGAGGCAGCAAGGAGGCCATGCTCTGGCAGCGAGCACGCGAACCGCAAGCAGAAGGGGACGCTGTCGATGAGGAGGTGCCCGGGACGGCCGCGGCTCGGTCACTGGCGAGCCGGGGTGGAAGGACGGCGAGGACGACGCCACGAGGGGGCGAGGCCAGCGAGTGACGCTGCACCGGGTGGAACGACCACGGCGCCCTGCAGGACGCGCCCGACAGGGAGGATGAGGGCGTCAGCGGCGAGAAGGAGGTTGGTCTCGCGCGGGGAGGCGGAGGAGGTGGCCGACAACCGGTCCCGCGGCGATGGCGAGCGCAGGAGAAGGCGGGGCCGGGGAGCTCGGCTGGCACGACGGCAGCAAGGGGGCAAGGTCGGGCTCGGCAGGGCGACGAGCTCGGTGAGGACAGGCGCTGTTGGGCGTGGATCGACGGCGAGGAGGCGGCCAGGGGCGACGCCATGGCCAGGGCGAGACGGCGGCTCGAGCGAAGGAGCTCGGGCCAGAGGAGGAGACGACGGGGAGGAGGTCCTGGCCGGTGATGCGAGCAGACGAGAAGGACGACATGTCGACGACGAGCTCGGGGCCGGGAAGCGTTGGAGAGGGAGGGGTGGACCTGGGCGGCAGGGTGAGGTTGCCGGTGTAGGGAGAGGGAGGGGTGGACCTGGGTGGCGGGGAGGAGATCGACCGAGGCTCGTCTCGCTCCTGGCGGCGGCGGCGCTCGCAGGTAGCAGAGGAGAGACCAAGCGGGGAGGAGTTCGGGTGAGGGAGGCGAGGGAGGAGCGGGATACGGGGTGGGGCCCAGGGACGCGCTGCGATCGGGCAACACATGGGTGGACATGGTCAAGGGAGCGGGGGAACGAGGGAGTTGAGGTGGGGCCAGGGGAAGTTAGTCGTGGGAAGGGGTGCGCGTGGTGGTGGGCGTGTGTGGCGGCGGGGTGGAGGGATGGTGTGGCGGCGGCAGGGTGGTAGGTGGGGGTTTAGGATTAGGTTTAGGTTAGGGTTTGTGGGGTGGTAGGTGGCTGCCGGTTGGGCCTGGCCGGTGGCTGCCTCCCCCGATACAAAAATATTTTATTTAATTGATTTAGTTTAAAAATACTTTCGTAAATAGTTGTTAGACAAATAATAGATCCGGATCGATCGGGGTTTCGTATTTGAATTAAGAGACGGGTATTTAGAAAACAAGAAAAGACTTTTTTGAAATAGTTTTAGACAAAACCATGCATGATGATGACGATGCTCAGATGCAATGTGGCATGATGACATGAGCATGCGGTCATGATGATGCAATGCACAGAAACAACGCGATTTTCTAGTAGTGGTTTTTGCGGGATGCCACACACATATTAACAAGGAATATTATAAGGCATAATGGTGCGCTCAAATAATATAATTTATTGGTCAGTAAAGAAGCAATGTACCTCAACAATGTAAGGGAGATCTAAATCATCATCTTCTTGCACAATAAGCTCTTTTTGCTCCTTTAGTTGTCTTTCAACAAATTTGTCGTGGCCTTTTTTATTGTGATCAGGTTTGCCACAAACAGATCAGTGCATAGTGACTCCAGACTTCGTAAGTATTTTCACACCTTTCTTTACTTTTTCCTCAAGTGCTTTTTTCCTGTTCTTCTTTGGCATGCCCATAACTTTGGTAAACAAATGTGGATGAATGACCACACCATTCATCTTTTGCCAAAATGGTCTGCCTCTAAGTGGAGCCAACTTGAACTGATAAGCTTTAAAGTAGGTATCAATTGTGTAGCAACTATGGACTAGGGATTCAGGGTTAATTCTGTCATTCCTACAACAGGCTATTGCATGATGACATGGAATCCCAGTTCGCCCACCTCTTACAATCACATGTTTTTGTGTTGAAATCTACGGTGTACCCTTGCTCTAACTCTAGTGAGCTGACATGATATAGGTTATTGCCTGCAGGTGTGACTCTACATTGAGTACTCCATTCAGTAAATTTTTCCAACTTTTTCTTTATTTTTGGACAAATTCTTCCACTCCATTTCATTGCATCTTTTTCTTTTCCTTGCATTCTTTGCAAAATCTTGCAGAAGATAGATTCCAGCATGCACAAGAAAGGTAACTCCCTGGATTCATTGATGTAGCTGCAGAATAGAAATGCACACAATAGGTAGATGTTGAATTAGAAACCCCACTTATTTAATATTGGTGAATGATATAAATTCATGCAAAATAAAAGAATGGTTATTCAGTAACATGTCACACTTGGGAAATTCTTGAAAAAAGTCCTTGATCCATGTATTTGGCACTAACTTTTCAATCCATTCATAAGCTTCTGGCTTATCAGCCTTCATTTTTGCCATATTTTTCTCCCATTTTACAACACTAGTTGACCTAGCAATTGCCCACAAGTCATTCTTTAAGGTTTTCCCCTTATGACCAGCCTTTTGAAAGTTTTGGAGCAAGTGTCTAACACAGAACCTATGCTCTGCATCAGGCCACACTTTTGTTACACCATTTATGAGACCCTTCAATCATGTGGTCAAAAAAATCAGCAAAACCACCTCCTGGCTGCACATGTTCTTCTAAAACCTCATCAACAATTGGCTGCAGTTTCTCTACTAAACCACCTCCTGGTTGCACATGTTCTTCTAAATCCCCAACAACAATGGGTTGCACTTGCTCTGCTACAACATCATTTGGCTGCACTTGCTCCGCTACAAGGTTAGATGTCCATGGCACTCTTCTCGGGCTGATGATACCAGGAATGAAAGGCCCTTCAGTGAGGATCACATCATCTATAAAGTTTTTGAGAAAATTATTATGATCAATGTATAAGACAATTGTCTTATGTGACCTGCTAAGTTTAACCATCTCAGCAAAGTGTGCATCCCTATCAACTGGTACCAAACCATCAGTTATGTCTTTGCCTGGAAAACACCAATACACTTGAAGTATTCCATCCCTCTTACAACCAAGATATCTCAAAACTTCATCAATACTAGCAGCTGACCAACTATGAGCACTGCAATTGTCAAATACAGCAGTAGATGCACACATATAGGACAAGTTCTCTCGCAATCCACAAAAGAAACCATTGTGGCATACTTCCACTGAAAAAAGATCAGAAATTCCTCCTGCATTAAACACTGACAAAAGAGCACAAAATTCAGAAAGAGAAAACATTTAATGCACACTGTATGTTTACTATTTAAGGAGATAACATGGCAGTGACTTGCGCAAAAATTAGACATGGAAACATTCAAGTACATGGTCACATATTATAAATGATTCCAAAATTTTTGGTTGACTAAATGTGTTTTCACATTAGTGTTATGAAGTGTTACAGATAAATAGTGCATGACATCAAACATACTGCTATAGCTGTCTTTTAAACATTAGGAACCAATTATTTCACTAACATTGAGAAGGTATTGCTGGAATTGATCTGATCTTTTCTAGAACACTAAGAAATTACCTCTACATATTAGACCACATACCAGTACCATCTTTGTACATGAACTGCTCCAAAAACTAACAACAAAAAATTTATAGGTTCATATAAAAATTGAGATACAGAGAGTGTTCCTCAAAAAGTGAAAAGGGTCGTTGTTCCTCGATACAGGGATTGTATATTTGAATTTGTTGTTCACGATATTACTAATCAAGGTGTTCTATGAGCTGCTTGTTACACGCCTTCCCACCATTGCTGGGAAAAAGTATGTTTTTCACAACACATCTTGCTTTTCAAAATTTTGGCTTGCTGTATATCAACAGCAAATTCAGATATATATTCAGACTTTACCCTCAAGGAAACAGAGTAATCTGCTCAATTCTACTAATCAGCATCCTAGCCATCTTGAACAACAATCAGTATGTAACAAATAAATTCAATCTGATGGATTACTTTAACCTAAATTAGCAAAAACAATCACTAATCTGCTCCTTAACTAAAACACGGAGCCGTCAAAATAGGCATGACCTGCTCGTGAATTACAGTCACTCCATGAATTGGCAATGCCCCACCATTGCTGCCACTTCCCCATGATCAGAAACCCTAACCACATCCCGATCGTGCATACCGTACAGCGGCAGATCATGAGCACCTTCGCGGAGGATTTGCAACATACCGTACTGTGGCGGATCCTCGTTCCAGTCATGATAGTGCAGCTCCGGCGGCATCTCGGCCTGAAAGCCGCCACGAACGGCAATGAGATGCAGACACAGCCGTCGCTTCCTTGTACGCACCAGCAAACAGGAAGGAGAGCGATGGAGAGAAAGAAAGAACCGAGAAATTTGGAGCGCGCTAAGCGGTAGTTGTTGAGGAAATCTCGCCACGCACCCCACCTCCCAGAAGGCGCTGAGGTAGCAGTTTTGCTGAGTCGTTAAGCTACAGGAATCATGGGTTCCACCTAAAAAAACACATGATGAGGACCTATCTGCAAAGTGCCTCGTCCAGATTTTTTTTTTGCAAGCTTTGGCCCGGTTTTGGCCCAACAGGATGGGTTCGTTCGGTCTAGCAAGTAGTAGGACGTCGGAGTACACAATCGCTAATTCTGGGACTAATCTGCACCCACCAAGCAACTTGTGGGACTAAGTATGTTATTACCTCTTATCAAAATGTCCGCCAGAAATTAACGTCCACCGACCGGTCTGAGATTAGAAAGAGGTATATATACTTTTAGTCCCACAACTTGTATCGTAGGAGTATTTTAGTCCCACGTCTTGCAAACTGGACAACACTAGTCCCACAACTTGCATCCTAAGAACATTTTAGTCCAATTTGATTGAATTTTAGCAAATTTGACTAAATTCGTCCACCTATATCATCACGTTTTTTTTCAAAATAATCCCTCTATATTTTTCTTTGGCATTTGTGTCCTTATGCAGGCCCACTTGTCAGTACACAGACAAATAAAATAGTCAAAACCCTAGGTAGTAGTTGGATTCGAACTCAGTACCACCGTATAGCTACACACAAACACAAGCCACTACACTAAGAACGATGTTTACTTCAAAAGGGATCGTAGATTCTTTATATAATAAAAAATCACACACGCACAATAGAAATGCTAGCGTTCACTGTCATTATAATCTTTTTTTATCTTTTTTCGTAAAATTATTTCGGATTAAAAATTTGCATAATCTTTTTGTCAACACATAGATGTAAAAATGCTCGCTCACGTGCACAAATTATTTTAAAATGAAATTTTGCATATTTTCTAAGAATTTTTTATAACTTTAGAACACATATTTTTAAATGTCCAAAAGAAAAGCTACGTATAGTCTGTGGATGTATACACTAATCAAGCTCCACTTCACTGCGTGTGTATGTGCACGCTAGTATACTTAATTGCCCACTTCACTGATATCTAACTCTTTCTCCTGTGTGTATGTGTAGGCAAGCTAAGACGCATCAGGCTAAATGTAATATATAATAATAATGTGCTCTTAAAATTATCACAATATGTCTGGTGTTGTAGTGGCAAAGTTTACATTACTTATAAATGGTGAAGGTCATGAGTTCGAGGCCCTTTGCTGCACGGTCAATATTTTCACGTTTTGTTTTCTTATTTATACAACCGACGGGTAGGTTCCGTATGCATGTCACAAATTCGTTTGAAATCACAGAAATTTGGTTAAATTGGACTAAAATACTCATGTGTTGCAAGTTGTGGGACTAATTTTGCTAACTTTGCAACATGTGGGACTAAAATGCTCCTACGATACAAGTTGTGGGACTAAAATTGTATATACCTCTGATTAGAAATCCCGTTTTACATGCGATGATGTGAGACATATATGGGTATTTTTCCAAACAGGATCTTGAATGTGTCAAGTAACATGTAGTATTTAATTAGAACAGAGTGAGCAAGAACTATTCTCCAAGTGTAAAACGGGCGGCTATTTGGTAGCGGTACACTGGATTATGATGATTTTTGGCGTAATCGCATTTCGACCTTCTAGCGCTTTGCTACTAATTGGAACGACAAATGCCAAGGATCTACCGTGGAATTATGTACATTACCTCCATTGACCACTGACCTTGATTTTTTGTAGACAAAAACAAAGATGGTTCCATCGTCGCTTTGCCCTAGTTTTTGCCACAGCGAGATAACGTTGCTAGGGTGATATACAACGTAGCTGGGGTGATATAATTTTAGATAACTCGGGTGAAATTGCACAGCCATCCGAATGACAATATGGTACTATAATAAAGAATTTTACCTGTCTTTTGCATATAGGCTCTAAAAGTTTTCTAAATCATCCGCCACTGTTTTAGGGATGCCCTTATAACATGGTATTGCATGTTTTTCATTAAATTATTATAAGTGGATTGTATAAGTCTTTTGTTGACTTGGCTAGTGCATGAAGCTTGACACTTCAATACTTATCTTTCAACCTAAGCTATGTTAGGATCCTCCTCCCGGCGTGGTTGCCACATCTGCAGGGCCACTGGCCACATTCTCTCATCACCGAGTCAATTTATGTTATGCACCTCAGCCTTCTTACCCCTTTTCTTCCACGGGCTTTGCTATTGCTCCTATTGGTGCTGACTTCAATGCGCAGCCTTCTGCCTCCTTCAACGATATGCTTGTATCGTCCAACGCGGGTTGTAGAATGGTTGTGGTGCCTGTGGATCTCCGGTGTTTCGTGTCCCCGCCTTAACACCATTGTTGTTATTCCTGCCGCCTCCACCATTAATCGGGGTGGTTCACAGTTGGTGGGTGGAAATAAGCACCCTCCTTTTAGCTTTTGGTCACCTCTTGAGCCTTCCAAGTCTAGGGATATGCTTGTTTAGGGTTTGTTTGGTTGGAAAACGAAGTGGAATGAATCATGTCATGATTGCATTCCACTAGAATGGGTTTGTTCCGTCCTCCTGTTTGTTTGGGACCAACTAGGTGGAATGGATGGTTCCATTTTTGTGTTTGCTTGGAGAGATGGAATGAGTACAGTTATTTAGTTCAATTTATGCTTTAGATTAAACTCAAACATGCGTTGATCACCAAAGAATGCACCTAATGATAATAAGTACCAAGATTAGGGTTGTTGCAGGCTTGAGGAAGAGGTGATGGAGATGAAGGTGTTATTGCATACGGACTGGGGAGCCTCCTGATCCCCTTTGTTCTCCCCCGGCACCACCCTGGGACTGCACATCGAGACTCCAGTGGGTTCCTGTTGCTTGTGCATGGGATGCGGTCGGAGCAGATCATGGGAACATGGGGGAAACCTTGGCTTAGCACTAACTTGGTAGATTGTAATCTGCTGGACTCCCTCCCCCCTAATATGTGCATGCAACATGGGCTGGAACCGGGTGAGGCCACAAACGTTGGTTCGTGGGCCTCCCCTCTTATCTCTCCTTTTAAACGTTATCTGACTGTATCTTTGTTTGTTATTCCCCCACAGGAATAACATACCAAAGTGAAGTGTTATATTAGCTAATGAAATGATATTGGACATCAACACTTATGTCATACCATCCTATTTCGAATGGATAAAAAAATTCTTATTGGGAGTGATTCTCTATAGTCGCCCCTTTATTTCAGCAACATGCTAAAAAATACTAGGCGGTAAGTCTTTGGTAAGCGGATCCGCAATCATGAGTCTTTCATGTATGCTTAACATTAACTGTTTGATCCTGGATCCTATCTTTTACAACATGATATTTAATGTTAATATGCTTGGCAACAACACTTGACTTGTTGTGATGAGGACGAGATAACAAACATCTCGAGGGAAAGAAAAGATTACTACGACATACGGCAAACCTTCAGCCGCCGCCTCTTGACCTAGCCGTCGCCTCTCCTCCGCCTCCTCCATAGATCAGTTCCACCTCCTCCGGCCGGCCTCGCCGGTGTCAGGAGGGGTGGGGAACCCGATCTATGGGTGGAGTTTTTAGTAAAATTAGTGTTTCGAGAGATTAGATTAGAATTTTGGTAGTCATCTTTTTTAGATCTATACGTCGATGAAGATGACTTCGTCTACAATAAGTGATCTTCAGCCTTTCGTTCGACAACGAGATCTTCTTCCCGGCGTCAATGGAAGTGTTGTAAGATTATGATACGGTCTTTCAGATCTTACTTCGCCAAGTCGATTTTGGATCTTTTTTATGGTTGCCGCGAGGATTATTCTCTCAATATTTGTCCCGGCTACTACGTCGTCGACAATGGTGGTTCGTACTATCGATTCGCCAGCGATGTCGACCAGGCTGTTCAGTTACTTTTGACTGGAATACTGGTGTCGGCACTCTCACGGATGTTGATTGATTACTCTAATAATTGTGAGCGCGCACACAGCCTTGGCACTACGGCTTAAATTAAAATTATGGAAGAACCCTCGTTAGTATTTACAGGTTGTGGTTTGGTATCTATCAGTTTTTGACTGCCTTTAGAAAAGTTTAAGATGGTGTCTGAAGAAGAAATAGTTTGAAGACCTCGATGTTAGAATATATAACCATATTGTATTTATATAGATATATTGTTGTATATGTGTAGTCTATGTATAAATGTTCGTGTATTGTACGGTACGGACTCTAGCCTTGTAAGTCTATATAATGAGCAATACAAGACACCACAATGTGTGGTTTCCCCTATCTTACACTCGGTGTTTTACTAGTTTCTTTTAGACTTTATTTTGTAATTGTTGAAGACAACCTATATATCTTTACCATGTACAATATGCTATTAGGGCATGTACTGTGGCAAACGCTTGTACAGGCGCTTAGGTTAAAAAAATGGATTATGGACTAAGCGTCTCACCTCCCAGCGCGGAACGCTAGATTGGGTCGCTAGCAATACCGCTAATCAAACTCTTGTTTGCTGAAAAAAAAAAGAGTCATAGCGACCGACGCTTCCTCATGCGTCGACGCTAGGAAAAATTCCCGGATCGGACAGGACTAAGGCCTAACCGTAAGGATAATCAGTTTAACGTCTGCTCTAAACGTCTGCATTAAACATGCCCTTATGAATATATTGTGGTATTGATTGTAAAAAAAACACTTAACTTGTTGTTACTTGTATAGAAAAGCATGGTTTTGTCGTTCGGCCGCATACTGAAAAATCATTATTTGTTCTGAACCAAGGCGACCATATCTTCGTTTGTAGTAGGCGATGGTTGTTCAGGGCGTACTACGTGCTGCGTCTTATCGCGACCTCTTCTGAATTTTTTGTCGTGACCTGCCTTCTAGTGTCCGTGTACATGTATCTTTACATGTGATGAGGTGGGACATACTCCAAACAGGATCTTGAATGTGTCAAGTAACATGTATTTAATTAGAGCAGAGCGAGCAGAACTATTCTCCAAGTGTAAAACGGGCGGCTGTTTGGTAGTGGTACTGGTACACTGGATTGTGGTGATTTTTGGCGTAATCGCATTTCGACCTTCTAGCACCTGCTACTAAATGAAACGGCAAATGATAAGGATATATCAGTATTTTTTGCCAAATTTGCCCAAATCTAGAAAGTTCAACCAAGTCTGGTCCTTCCACGAAACTAATTTAGAATCTGACCCCTGGGGTCGGCGCCATTTAAAATGACGCCAAAATTGTACAGGTCGGCGCCAAGATGAAGTAGCTGGAAGACAAACTAGGAAGGTCGACGCCGTTTTAAACGGAGCCGACCTCCTTCAGGTCGGTTTTCTGTTTTATGTGCGCCGACCTGTACAACTTCGGCGCCATTTTAAAGGACGCCGACCCCAGGGTCAGATTCCGAATTAGTTTTAAGAAAAGGTCAAACTTGGTTGAACTTTTCAAACTTGGTCAGATTTGGCAAAAAATACGATATACCATGGATTTACCTACATTGACCTTGACTTCTAGTAGACAAAAACAGAGATGGTTCCACCGACATGCTTTGCCCTGATTTTGGCCGCAGCGAGATGAAACATGGATCGGATGATAGTTTTTAGATAACCCGGGTGAAATTTCACAGCCATCCGAATGACATGATGGTGGTCTAAGCACTTGTGTTTTGCATAGGTTTTGAAAGTTTTCTGAATCCGTCACTGCTTTAGGGATGCCGTCGTAGCATGTTGTTGCATCTTTTTTCCTTTGTATAATACCGTGCGTCTACATGTGATGTGTGAGCTATATATGAGTTTTTTTTTCTCCGTCCGGTAATTCGGCTGACGGAGAGAGGATGGGGCAGAATATAGAGCAGGTGACATTTTCAAACAGGATCTTGAATGTGTCAAGTTACATGTTTTTAATTAGACCAGTGAGCAGAACTATTCTCTAAGTGTAAAACGGACGGCTGTTTGGTAGTGCTACACTAGATTGTGGTGTGTTTTTTGGCATAATCTCATTTCGACCTTCTAGTGCTTGCTACTAATTGAAACGACAAATGCTAAGGATATACCATGGAATTACCTCCATTGACCTTGATTTCTAGTAGTAGTAGACAAAAACAGAGATGGTTCCACCGTCGCTTTACCTTGGTTTTGCCGCAGCGAGATGGCATGGATTGGGTGATAATTTTTAGATAACTCAGGTGAAATTTCACGGTGATCCAAATGACATGATGGTACTCTAATAAAGATTTTTACTTGTGGTTTGCATATAGGTTGTAAGACTAGCCACTATGTTGCGTCGGTTCTACAAATTTTCTGTCAGAGCTTGGAACCGCTATGAAAAAGCTGTAGTGTATGGAATCGTTTGTGGGACCCACTATTCACTTTCTCTGCATGCATGTGTCCTGGTTTCTCCTCACATTTCTTCCACACATTTGCATGCAAGAAGCGAACCAATTTTTTGAACCGCTTCTTTGTGTCAGACTGCACAAGCCGATTCCTGGAATGTATAGAACCGGTTTAAAAGGAGGTGAGAGAAGGTTAGGAATCGTTTTTTTCATACGCTGTGGCTGGTCTAATTTTTTTGTAAATCTGGCACTGTTTTAGCTAGGGATGCCCACATAGCATGGCATTGCACGTTTCTTCTAAAATTACTGCAAATTCTATAGATTCCTCCAATACCGATCTCCTAACCTAAGCTAGATTAGGATCCTCCTTCCCGGTGTGGTTGCCATATTTGTGGGGCCACTGGCCATCTTCTGTCGTCCCTGAGTCTATTTTATGATATGTCCCTCGGCCTTCTTACCCGTTTTGGTCCCATGGGCTTTCCTATTGCTCATGTTGGCGTCGTCTTCAATGCGCAGCCTTCTGCCTCCTTCAACGATATGCTTGCATCGTCCAAGCACGGATTGTAGGAGGGTTGTGGTGCCCATGGATCTCCGGTGTTTCGTGTCCCCGCCTTAACACCATTGTTGTTATTCTTGCTGCATCCGCCATTAATCGAGGCGGTGCGTAGTTAGTGGGTGGGAATAAGTGTCCTCTTTGTAGCTTTCGGCTGCCTCTTGAGCCTTCCAGGTCTAGAGAGCTGCTCCTTTCGGGTGTGTTTGGTTGGAGAACTGAGTGGACTGGGATCGTGCCATGATTCCATTCCACCGGAATGGCTTTGTTCCGTCAACCTGTTTGTTTGGGACCAACTAGGTGGAATGGGATGGTTCCATTCTTGTGTTTTCTTGGAGAGATGGAATGAGTACAATTAGGTCGGAAGAAGCGGTGAGAATTTCTCACGTGACAGGAGGGTAGCGCCGCAGAGGAAGTAGAGATGAGGGGAGAATTCTGTCAATGAACGGAGAGACGATGGGTGACGAGAGATATGTTAGTTCCGGGAGTATGTTCCACCAATGGGTTCCATTTCTCCTTCAACCAAACACATAGGTACTGGGTGTAGAACTATTCCATTATATTTTCCTCGATGGCCCAAACCAACCACACTCTAAGAAGTTAGTATACTTTTGTGTGTATATAAATAAACTGATAGCTATGCCATGCATGATATCGACCCGGTAGGCTCAACGACCTTTTTGTTTGGTTTGTTTGTCAGGTTTTTTAATCCAGAACCTTGAGGAGGTCAGGAGTGTTTAATTAGTCTGTCATCGGCTACATACTGAATCAACATTGCTGTGAAGCAAGGAGACATCTTTGTTTGCAGGCGATAATTGATTAAGGCTCCGTCTTACTGCTGACTTGTTCTACTGATCAGTTTCAACAGTTAATTCTGTTCTGAAAGTTCAGTTTGTCACGATCAAGTGTCTAGGTTTTGTCCTCGATCGGCCGCATACTGAAAAAATCCTCAGTTTGTTCTGAACCAAGGCGACAATATCTTCGTTTGTAGGCGATAGTTGATCAGGGCGTACTACGTGCTACGTCTTACTGCGACCTCTTCTGAATATTTGTCGCAACCTGCCTTCTAGTGTCCGTGCATATGTATTTCTACATGTGATGTGAGCCATATATGGATATTCTTTCCAAATAGGATCTTGAATGTGTCAAGTAACATGTTTTTAATTTAGACCAGTGAGCAGAATTATTCTCTAAGTGTAAAACGAACGGCTGTTTGGTAGTGGTACGGCACACTGGACTGTGGTGATTTTTGGCGTAATCACATTTCGACCTTCTAGTTCTCGCTGCGAATTGAAACAACAAATCATAAGGATCTACCATGGAATTACCTCCATTGACCATTGACATTGATTTCTAGTAGACAAAAACAGAGATGGTTACGCGGTCGCTTTGCCCTGGTTTTTTCCGCAGCGAGATGGCGCGGCTGGGGTGATATATTTTTAGATAACTCGGGTGAAATTTCACAGTGATCCGAATGACAAGATGGTACTCTGATAAAGACTTGTTTACTTGTGTTTTCTGTATAGGCTCTAAAAGTTTTCTAAATTCGCCATTGTTTTAGGGATGCCCTCATAGCAAGGCATTACATGTTTTTCCTTAAATTACTCCAAATTCGATAGATCCATATCCAATACTGATCTCTTGAGCTAAGCTAAGTTAGGATTCTCCTCCCCGACGCGGTTGCCATCTCCGCGGGGCCACTGGCCACCTTCCCTCATCCCTGAGTCTATTTATGCTATGCCCCTCTGCCTTCTTACTCGTTCTTGTCCCACGGGCTTTGCTATTGCCCGTGTTGGCGCCGCCTTCAATGGCGCCGCCTTCAATGCGCAGCCTTCTGCCTCCTTCAACGATATGTTTGCATTGTCTTGCGTGGATTGTAGGAGGGTTATGGTGCCTCTGGATCTTTAGTGTTTCGTGTCCGCGCCTTAACACCATTGTTATTATTCCTGCTTCCTCCACCATTAACCGGGGTGGTTCACGGTTGGTGGATGGGAATAAGTGCCCTCCTTGTGGCTTTCGGCCACCTCTTGATCCTTCCAGGTCTAGAGAGTTGCTCCTTTAGGGTGTGTTTGGTTGGAGAACGAAGTGGAATGGATCATTTCATGGTTCCATTTCACTGGAATGGGTTTGTTCCATCCTTCTATTTGTTCGGGACCAACTAGTAGGTGGAATGGATGGGTGAGGAGATAGATATGTAAGTTCCGAGGGTACGTCCAACAATGGGTTCCATTTCTCCTTCCAAACCAAACACAAAAATGGGTACTGTGTGTAGAACCATTCCATTACATTTCCCTCAATGGCCCAAACCAACCACACCCTAAGAAGTTAGTATACTTTTGTGTGTATATAAATAAACTGATAGCTACGCCATGCATGATATCCACCCATTTGTTTGTCAGGTTCTTTAATCGAGAACCTTGAGGAGGTCAGGAGTGTTTAATTAGTTTGTCATCGGCTACATACTGAATAATCAACATTGCTGTGAAGCAAGGAGACATCTTTGTTTGCAGGCGATAATTGATTAAGGCGTACGTGCTCCGTCTTAGTGCTGACTTGTTCTACTGATCTGGTACTGATCAGTTTCAACAGCTAATTCTGTTCTGAAAGTTCAGTTTGTCACGATCGTTCTCTCGTGTCCGCTTATATTATGTCCATATAGATGACAGGCCGTAGCTGGGTTTTTTTATCGCTCAACTAAGATCTTGAACTTGTCAAGTAACAGCTATTCAATTAGATCAGTGAGCAGAAACATTCTAAGTAGCACTGTATAAAAACTGACGGCTGTTTGGTAGTACACTGGATTATGATTATTTAGTAATAATCAATTTCAACACTTTTAGCGCTTCCTACGACTTGATGCTAATTAAGGATCACGTTACCTCCCTTAACCTTAAATTACTCAGAGCGAGTACTAGCTATTAGTCTTGAATAAACTTAGGCAGCTGCAAACTATCAGGCTGGAAAATATTACAGTATGAATTTGTCATGGTGGATATGAGATGATTCTCCCTTCTGGTTCGCTCAAAATAACATAGGAAGTACTAGCTACAGAAGTTGACACGGATCTCAGCTTTATTACCAATAACTGCGCACAAATGTGCGCTGACAGATAACCAGTGTTCGCAACCAACAATCACATTCATCAATGTTGCAGCAATGGGGGCATTCAGTATTCAGGCAGGTAGCGGCCCTTAAATCATGAGCTAAACCTATTCCGGACTATCTCATAGATCACTCGAAGGGTACTCTTGGACGTTTCGTTTTCAGGCAACTGCAGGAGCTTCGCAATTCGCGCATACGAAAACTGGGTCTTAGGGAAGGAAGCTTGTGTTACATCTGTATGGGGCTCCTTGTGGAGCTTTGGTGTTGAGAGGGCCCACTGCATCGCCCATATGGCGAGCGGGCGCATGTAGCACAGGGACCGGTACCCGTCGTCGTTGTTCCAAGATTCAGGAGTTTGGAATGCGTATCTGGAAACAAAAATTGTCAGTGTTTCTAGACAATACAATGGAGTGTTTCTAGACAATACAATGGAAGCCGGAAGTTGGAGAAGATATTGCATTGTCAACTCTACAAGATCTAAATTAGCCAAGATGATAATAAACCGGATTCAGTTTCTCACCTCAAGTCAGATGTTACCACACGAAAACTCAATTAATATTCAAAATACTCACCCAAGTCCTTCTGGAGACCAGGCAGCATGATAGACCCCTTCAGCTGTTTTGAATCCTTCCTCAACCAGGCCTTCTTGAATCATAGTTGCAGCAAGCGCATACGTCACGCCTGGCCATATCTCCCTAGATTGCATTGTGGACATGTCCACAGTGCCATCTGGCCACATCCCGTTCAATGCGCCCCTTTTACCATTCATGAACTTCATCACGTTGAAAGAATATATCTTTTCTAATGCACTTTGTGACTTGTCCTTGTCAACAATTGGAGAGAGCCCACAGGCGTTGGCATACCTGGAACCAAGTTCACATGTAAGTGCATTAGGAAACGACATGTTAGATATGTGACAGAACCAACACTTGAACAGAAATACATTGTGAATCAATGGAGTTCATATATACAACTGGACCTGGAGCACACCCTGGTACTTTTAAAAGGATTTTTTTTCACCCTTGGTACTTTGATTTCAGCCATTCAGAAAGCAGACTAAATACAGTATAAATATGTATCTGTTAGAAATTTATTAGCAAAGTATGAACGAACATTTTTCCTTACTATAATCTGAATGAGCATAGCTATCATTAGATAATGCCAGAAGCTCAAGGAATTAGTACTTAGGAAATGCTTCGGCGGCGGAAGATAAAAACTGTGCTATGTGCCTAACTTGTTTCTGTTTCTCTCATCACAAGAAAGTTGGTTGATACGATTGGTGCAGATTCGGAAACCAGAACGAAGTTAGAAAACAATACAGTTAACAGATATATACCATTGTCCAGCCAACTGATCAGCATGAATGGAGGTGCTAACTTTAGTGCCTGCATCATCATAATTGAAGTAAGAACCATTCCACAGCTTGTCATAAACAGACTTTGCCTTCTCATACTTGTTCCAGAAAAGCTCTTCAGAAGCTTTATCGCCCACTTCATGTGCCAAAGCCGATGCGGCCTGAAGAGCAGACACCCAAAGACCACCACAGTATGCACTTACACCAGCCATGGACCACACATCATAAGTTTGATCTGGAAAGTCCTCATTTTCAATCATCCCATCTTTATCTTTATCAAATTGCTCCATATATGCCATTGCCATATAAACAGATGGCCAAACAGCTCGGGCAAAGGACTTATCGCCTGTGGCCACAACATCTCTGTAAACTTGCAGTACAAACTTTGGGTTCAAGTCCTTCCATCGGTCTGTGTTATGGAGTGTGTATGCATTCACTTTGAACCATGGGTCGTATAGACCAAGATCATGAGGAACAGCACCAAGAACTTTTCTTGCAGCCAATTTTCCATCATGCAAGAGCTTGAGCTTTTCAGGATCATGCATCATGACAGCAGCGGCGAAGTCTCTCTGAATGCTGAGTTGAAGTTTAGGAAATAGCATGATAAATGAAAAAGATGCATAGAAATGAACATCATATGTGTTCCACATATAATACTCAATTCCTTCAAGGTAGAGAAACTGGCCAATGTTCTCTTCACCCTGAAGCAAAGTTGTTCCTATAGCAGAATTTGATGCAAGAGATGCATGAATTCTCTCAAGCACGGATGCCATTTGATGAAGAATGTCAGTGGCAGTATTAGTCTTTGAAATCATCTCATTGTCATCATCTGTTTCTCCATTTGACATGTCAAGAGAAAACTTCTTTCCCCCAATGGCTGTTAAGCTTTGAATTGGCGGCAGTCCATCTGTTTAGATGCATCTATGTTAATACTTATGAAAGATAGTTGTCTTCAGTTAGACCAAGCAAGTTCTGAGAAATACCTGTCCATATAGTTCCTCCAGCATTAAGATAATAAAGTTCATTGAATAATGTGACTGGATACCTGTTGAAGAAAAATTATGCTATGCATCAGTGTACAGTACTTCAGGAAATGTTACTTTATACAAGTCCGAACGTACCATGCAGGAAGCCTCTTATCTTGTAGAATAGGATTCTGCCATTCCTGAATTTGCATTTCCCACGTACTATGTTCTATTAGTTGTCCAGAGTTAAACGATGAAATTCAGTAACAAATAAAAAAAATATAGTTGCCACAGAAATACAGTCAGATGCAGGATATTGCTCCTCTGTCTACAAGAACATTATTTAACATGACATCGCGAAAATAATCTGTTCAATGACAAATTTCTCAACAGATTTTATACTATCAATGGGTGTGCAGAAAAACTAAGAAGCAATATTCCTACAGCCAGTGATTCAAATGCAAAATCTTGGCTCGTGGTAAAAGGTATTGTTGTAATTACTCATTTCCGGACAATTCACAATGCAACTTGGATAACATGGTGGCATTATTTATATTTCTTCCTTTTGACATAATATATTTTTCAATTTTACAAGGTTATTTTATTGTGTAGTGCACACTGGAAAACGGAACATTAGAAAGTTCTAGTGAGGAATTGGGTTGTACCAAGAATGGCATCATAGGCAAGGTTTGCTGCTGCATCAACATCTGTGCCATAGAATTTTGTATAACGCCTGCGAACACAGGAAAGAGGTCAGTTTTTCTTTTCTTTTTTTACAATTTTATCCTTTTCTGGCAAGTAATTGTTTTGGCTTCGGTTCTAACCTATGGTATGTTTTCCCACTGCAGAACTTTACTTCAGGAGAAGCCCATGCAAGCGAAAATGACACATTCCGGGTTGCCTGGGGAGCAAGCTTAACTGAGGCTGCAATAGCTGCTCCTATTGATGTTCCTGGTCTGGAGGAAGCCGATGTTTTGACAGGATCAAGATGATCAAAAGATCCATGCTGCCAAAATGGAAAGGAAGTTGTGTCAGTTCCTTATTATGAGAGAATATCTAAATTTTGATATATCAAACTGAAGAATATAAGCTTGATATGTGGTTTAGTAGCACTTTTAACAAGAATACATAAGAACGATGCAAAAAAAAGCAAATGAATTTTTTCGATATTGGAGGAAAAAATCTCTCTGCATCAGAACTTCTGGATGTGACTGTTACCAAAATTTTGGACTTTACACACCTAGCATGCAATTCATATGAAATAATTTCATTTAGGAGTCAAATAATCCATTGATCTAATAAAATGCCCATAGAACCTGTGTACTATTTGGCAAACTATTTTAGGATGTCGAATTGAGTTCTCCCAAAATATATCATGTTCAGAGTTTCAAATTTAAGTGGCTTATCAACATTAAGTAATGGAAAAAGATTTCCAAACTGAAACAAATGATATAAAAAAACATTCTACTCCTGTGACAATATCTTATTTTCTAGCAGATTGGACTATCTTGCAATGTTCAATGTATTTGTGTTCGTGCATATTATGGGAGAGCCCTACTGAACGTAAGTAAGAGAAGTCTACAAAATTTACAAGTGGGGGATCTCAAGATGCAAGCAAAGAAGAAAGAAATCCACGGAGGGAAGTCGGCAGGAACAACACAGGGCAATAAGTTTTGAAAAACTAACTCCACCAATTAACAGAAGAGCACAAAGGGTCCTGCTACTTAGGGTTGAAGAAAGAAATCCACGGAGGGAAGTCGGCAGGAACAACACAGGGCAATAAGTTTTGAAAAACTAACTCCACCAATTAACAGAAGAGCACAAAGGGTCCTGCTACTTAGGGTTGCACAAGCGGGGCCCGCTTAGGCCCGCAGGCAGGATGGATAGTACAAATTTGTACAACCGCTCTCCATCCCACCTGTAGGTAATCGTACTAGTCGGAAAGTGAGTCCGCCTCGCATGTTGTGCCGCCTGCAACCCTACTGCTACTCCTGCATGCTGTGAGAAACTGTCGGACCTCTTAGGCTCTAACTGTAACAGCACTGTCTTTCTCCAGAGCCACTTGCACAGTTCCTTGGAATATAATTTCAATAGCCAAGAGTATCCATTTCACTGAAAAAGAATTTTACCACTCCCGACTGCTGCATTACCAGCTTTAGCCTACAGAAGAAAGATTTCTTATTTCCTTAATAAACACCTACACTGCCGATTGGCTTCAATAGCCTTGCTAAGGATCTGGACGTGATTTCACATACCAATTCTGAATAGACTTAGACTTCTTTCCTGGTTTACCAAAACTTTTCCTGGACTCCTATACTGAACAAATTCTCTGCCTCGACAGGGGCCTTTTCTGCGATGTTTACGGTCATTATTGCTGCAGGCTAGTGGCGGAGCTATGTACAAGCCAGAGGGGGCCATGGCCCCCCCAGACTTGGAACAATCAATGAAGAAAAAATTATTTTAGGGGGTTAGATGGGAAATTTTTGAGTGATTTGCCCCCCCCCCCCCCCCCCCCAAACATTCTGGGCTAGCTGACTCATTTCTCTTTCCAAGTCCCTTAGTGATGTCACCCCAATATGTGTACACAACAATAAGACACTCTACAAATGAACATAAATTTAGATATGAAAGTAACTAGAAACTTTTCCAAACTTGACACAGGAGTGCTGCCTGATATGTCACGCAATATTTTCCATCCAGTAAGCAAGAAGCAAAACAGAGATTTGACATGAAAATTGCATGTGAACATGTGGAACTTATTTAAAATCAAGACAATAAGTTGCATTGGAGATGATTGTACAATGTCCTCAGAATTTTATGCTAGGATAATGATACAGCAGGGGATATTTCATTCAGTATTTTTGCAAAATATAACTATGACATTGTGACATTAATGTGTCTGCTCCGAAAAGAATAGTTCTTAACAAACCTCTTTCACTGAATTCCACATATCTTTTGCTGTGAATTCATCAGAGCTTCCAGATATTACAAAGTAAGGGCATTCAGAGACATGAACGTCTTCTTTCTCTTGTGCAGCTATGGCAAAAGTTACTGGTGGCTGTCCATCAGCTGTTCTGCTCTCAGTTAAGAAAATCGTTCATGGCTGAGTTAAAGTTGAGATCATCGATATCATTAAGTCACAGGAGATTGAGCATTATACAGAATTTGAAATAAGAAATTACCTGTGATGTAATAGTACACCATGCACGCCATCCTTTTCTCTGTCAGCATTAGATTTATGAAAATATAAGTCCAACTATTTTTCAATTACAAGGTGGAAAATATGACAAGACAAAGTATTTCCCTTCATCAGTTTCTTACATCATACTCGAATTAGAATGATAGCCTGTAAGGTCAGATTTTCCACCAACAGAGTTCTGCAGAGATGTAAACTTACGTCCAAGTTGAAAGGTCCAGAAGTAGAACAGAGTTGCAAAATATCAAATAAGAACTTACAGCCCATGTAAAAAGCAAAGTCACATCAGCAGGTGTGTTTCCTGAATTTGTTACCTGTTTTTGTGATAAAAGAAGTCAGCTTAAGATGTACTGGTGTGGTGTATCATTAAGCTGAAACCATTTTTTTTTAACTGAAACCAATTATTTATTAATGCATATAAGGAAATCCAGGGAAAGGACCATATTACTGTGAAAGTGAACACTGCAGCAGGATAGCTGCTCTGTTGATAATTGTGTGGAATAACTGGAGAAATCTGACGGCACACTATCTTCAGGTCCGGGTCAGGTTCTCCTAGTAACCATAATGCGAAATTACAAAACAAATAACTATAGTTACTTGGAAAAGATTTCTATGGTCGTTGCAATACCATCATAGACAGTCCAGGCCCTAGGGTAAAGTGCATGATAAGTAGATTTCTGTCCACTCAGATTCCAATCCCAGGATCCAATCCCTGAAATGTTAGTTCCTCTGCATTTTAAAAAAAAATCTAAGGAACTTTTTCCATGTAATTGAAAAATACATTAAAATGCTCGTTAATCTATTATATAGGCTAACTTAATGCTTAAACATCAAATGAAGCAAAAATGTTGACATGCTTACTTAGGCAGAACCGGTTTCCCAGGATGCAACACTGTAGAATAACTTCGACCGTCTTGGCGGGAAACGAAGGCCTAAAAGTGATAATGTTAAGATACTTTTGGTTTTAGGTAGCCTCGAAAACGGCTTTGCAAGTGTTTTAATGATTTATTGAGATGTAATATTCTTATAGGGAAACTAAATGATCGGAAAATGGCAGAACTCGGTACTTAAGTTCAAATCAAATCATATAATTATTTCTGTGGGGATTAAGAACATATTGTAAGGAGTTCAGTCCGTAATATTTAAAACTTCTATAGGACGACAAGGAGGCAGAAAAATATATGATATCTTCTTTGGGCCACAATAAAGGCCGCTCTTAGTCCCCACTTAACTAACCCTGCTGAACCACTGATTTATACTGCTATGCATATTTCGTTGCCAAAACGCGACACTGATAGCAGCTGTTATCAAAGTCATGTCGACTACAACAGCAATCATCAATATTAAAAGAGCATATATATATGTGCCTAAGAGGAAGAATGAATAATAGTGAAGACTTACAGAAAATTGGTTTGCCATTACTGGATTATCTTCACAAGTTCCCGGGTACAATTGCCAGCGTTGAAATTCACCTCTGCAGCTTCTTCCGATACTTCCTGCACTACAGTTCTCTAAAAATTAGAGAATAGTGCACTGAAATATTCATCAAACAAAACGAGAGTTTTGAAGCGTGTGCTACTAAAAATTCTCGGAGACAATAAAATAGATTCTATGAGGGACTACGATATCTTTATCCATATAAAAATGTTTTGTTTGTCCACCAAGAACGAGTGTAGAACCCACTCATCCATATTACAGTGTGATGCTTTTCTCTACAAGTGAATGAATGAATAGAAGGAACAAATATAGCAAAATCATTTAATGTAACTTATTACAACATGTTAGACAAGAGTAACAAACACAACAGGGTACATGATAAACAAACACTGGATATAGTGGCTTTTATAATCCTCCAACTTTAATTGTGCGTCAAGCAGTTTAACACGGTAAAACTAGCAAAAGGCAGCTTCCTAGTGATAACATAGAGACCATTATGGATGATCTCGCCCCGTAACAGATGCAAACTCAACAATAACAAGAATACACATGTAACACTGGGAGAAGTTATACCCAATGCCGCCAAGTGGAACACCCTGACCAGATTTGGCAGTGCGCTTCTTCGTGGGATCAATAATAGCAATCTGCAGAAAACTAACAAAGATAGCACTTACACAAATATCTAATTAAATGTCCGAAACAATAAGAGTAATAGATCAAAACTCCATACAACAATGAGCAGTTCAACCAAACATGTGAAAACATACTCGTCCTTCTGAAGTTTCTTCAATGATGTGTCGAAAAAGACGAATACCAAGACCGGACTGCAACAATGAAATGAATATTAGAAATGTGAAGAACAAAGTAAGAACGGCCAATAACAAAGTTCGCTGAACTAGAAAGCTACAAACGCCCATCTCTTCAACAAGCCTAGTAAGAACCCAGAGAATATCAGAAGAAAGCAAAACATAAGAATCCAATTTAAGGTTGCTTAACAATTGTTATTTCCACGAACAACAGCTAGATCACTAGACTAATTAACTTTGCTCTGACAAACTGTAGCAGATCAAAAGACTAAGACTTGTATAATGTAGAAGAAATACCATCTGCCAAATCTCGCTCCATGTAAGCCCGAATGACGGCAAATCATATCTAACATGACTTAGCTTGTGTTCCCATGTCAACTCTGGAAGTTGTCCAGGGTCAACCTTTTCCTGAGAAGTCAAAGAACACTGAACGAAAATTTTAAAAAAAAGGGTCAACGATAGTAGTAAATAATTTCTATTTTTTTCTTTTTCTTGATCCACAAATTCAAATTGGTGCTGAAGAGTGTTAACTTACGGATGATGCAATGGTCATATTTCAATACAAACACTATTAAATACTGTGGATTTTATGTTACAAGGATTTGATTGCTGATGGAAAACAAATTTATAAAACATTTCAGATACCAGTAGAATCCACAGTCGTCATGGTATGGAATAAATCTGTTTGCAGCTTTCAAATGGATCTTGGAAAAAAGAACTCACTGAATCAACATTAATTTGCGATGGTGAACCATTCCGAGACACACCCGGTGGTGGTTCATGGACCCCGTTCTTTGCCATTTTTCCTTCCTTCGACTTCGAGCTAGGCCTGTACACATATTGAGATTTGAATATATGTAACAAGCATACAGCTTTGTATTTCCTAAACTATCTGGATATGCCCAGTAAAAAAGCATGTAAGATCAAACAAAATGTGTTAAATCAACTCAAGATCTTGACACCATCGGCCATTTTGAGTATCTATTACGCGATATTGAGAACCCAGCATCCCCTATCAAAGGAGCTGTGGCTGGAAAAAAAAGAGACATGGTATTTGGTGCGATGTAAAGCTTAAAATGGTTGGTTTGGATCGGCATTGATAACTAGAGCATGTTACAGAACGCCAATTTCAGTGGAGAAACTTTATCTTGTACAAGTGCAGATGAGGCACATGAAAACAGAGTTAGCAAAGGCACGGTAACTCAAGCTGATGGCAAGTATTGACGGACTCATCAACCTTCAATACGGAAAAAAACTTACTTTTAATTTTAATAGCAAGTACAGAAAAACAAGAGAGCACGGCATCTTATATACTAGTAGTATCAAAATTTTGCATCCATACAAAACAATCCCCTAAAGACGAGCTATCAAGATGCTGCACGGTCCACACGTCGCACGTCAACATCTAATCATCCGAACGAACTAAATTATTAGATGAAAAAGGGTATCTCGCTCATTTGCATGCTGCAAATAGTGCCCCTGGAAAATCGCAGACAAAAGGCAAATGGACCAATTTCCTATCGGAGGAGCCTATGCACAACAGTACATGACACAGGAACAGTTCACTCACCGTGAAATTTCACGGCTGGAGTAAGTAAGACCCTCAATCCTCCATCCAAATGACGAGAAGCAAACGCCGCCCACACCCCAAGAAAAACAAAGGAGAAAAATGGCAAGACTAAAATCCTGGGCCTGACCAGCCTGCCTGCGCGCGGAAAGGATCCCCTCCAAGAAAATCGGGAGAGATTGCTCCTTCACGAAACCGTGAACCGATTCGCACGCTAGCGGGGCGAGAGAGAGGAGAAAGAATCTGCGGAATCTGACCTTTCTTGATCTGAAATCCGCTCCAGGGGATCTGAGCTCAGACTTTGGTCGGAACTCCGGAGCGCCTGCGGTGGAAGAGAAGGACAAGGAGGCCGCCCCGGAAGTAAAACCGTGCCGACCTGAATTCACTCGTGCCTTTGAAGTAGGAGGAAATTTAAACCAATCAGTTTTCACCACGTCTGTCCGTGAGATTTATCCGTAACCCCTTTTCCGTAAGTCTAGCATTTGCGCTGAGAAAAAACCCCACAAATCTACAAATGGTAGGCCCTCAGCTGTAGGGCCAACGCAGAAGGTAATTTTTTTTGGAAACAGAGGGCACAATTTATTCAGATCTCAACAAAGATACATACTACTCTCTCTATTTTATACCATAATAAGATGTTTATTTTTTTTAAGTGAATGCATCTAGATATCTTTTATTGTGCAGATTCGGAGTAAACTTACATATCCATATTAGTTGACTCAACTTTATCTAGATACGGAATCTAGACAAAGTTAAGTTAACTAATATGGATTGGAGGAGTACTAAAAGTTGTCTAGATACATTTGCTTTATAAAAGCTAAAACATCTTATACGAAATCCAGAATAATGCAGACGCATCAAGAATAATACAAACTCAAAAATACGAATATATGATCGGTGACGGGCCTATAAACTTTTGGAAGGTTGAACGAACGAGTTTAAAATGTGATTTTCAGACAAAATCGCTATAAAAGTGTATAAAAACGCAAACTTTGTATTGTTGGTAAGAGTAAGACTGGACGGCTACCCAGCTTAGAGGACGCTGGGTCCACCCATGACATATGTATAAGTTAGTTTCTATAAACCATGCACACTACCACTATGAGAAAGATAAGTCTAGGACTGATTTGAGGGGTACTAAGATCGACAAAGTTATCATCTTCCTAATAAAAAATAATGGAGAGTCTAGATCTCAGGCGTCTGAGAACTTCTTATGTCTAAGTCGCTGATATCATCCTAATATTTGTGCTAATTCTCAGTTACAACCTAATTATAACTCATTTGTACTAATTCTCAGTTGCAACTCATTAAATTCTTAGTTACACTCGAGTTGCAACTTATATGTAACTTCCATTTTATACGAACCATGAGGTAAATTGAACAGTAAAAAAGACGACTGCGACTTAAGAAGTTTTTAGACGCTTGAAAACTAGCAAATCAGTAAAAAAATTCCATCTTTTAAGGAGACACGAAAAGCCTGCGATTTTAATCTCTAATGGACTCTGTACCACTGTCCTCCTATATATCGATCGTTACATCGCTTAAAACTGAGTACTAAGTGGATCGCAGAAGGTGATTATTCTGTGGGCCCATCGGAGGGTTGTTTGCTCCCACACGTGACGCTGACCATCAGTTGATCGGTTTAGACAAGAGAACGTGTAGACTGATCAGCGTCACGCAAATCTGATGGCCGACAAGGCTACACGCATACATAGGCAACTTGGCAGAGCCTGAAGAGCCAGGACCAGTGAGGCTCTGTAATCATTACAGTTATGTTTATTATAAGAAAAATACATGTTTTTGACGTTGAATCTCTAGTATAGTAAAATCATGCAAGAGCTAGCAACTGAATGTCTAGAATCCACGGCACTATTGTAACATGCTACTCCTTGCTTGCCTGCCATAACATAATATAGTGAATATAAGTTCTTTAAAAAGTTAAACTTTGTTAAGTTTGACCAAATTCATTGAGAAAATTATCTATTACCTCCATCTAAAGTATAAGACGGCCTATCAATTGTTTTATATTTTGGGACAAAGAAAGCATATCTACAATACCAAATGGGTACCTGGTATGGTTATACCCTACATGTATCTAATATTAGCCTATTCGATCCAATCCAGCGGAAACCCATAAGACGATGTATCCCCGGTAACGAAGCCCGGGAGGATTTCGGGTGGCCTAAACCCGAAAAGGATTCGACTTCTTAAAGGACATGTTTTCTTTAGATAAAAATTCAAAGGAACAAATCCTAACTTAATTGACACGACCTACCCCTGAGACCTGGCGTATCTATATAAATGCCATGAGGGCATTTCGCAACCCTAGCATACACACCGTCAGATCTCATCTGTGCACCCCCTGTAACTTTTGTCTTCGTCATTAATCGAGAGCAGACAAGTAGAAGTAGAGTTTTTCTTTCGAGAGTCTGAACCTAGGTAAACCCTTTGTCTGGTGTTGCTTGTTCTATCCTTCTCTAAAACACAAGTCCATAACAATGGATATTGACGAGTCGAACTCTCGTCAGTACCATACTAAATACATCATGTTGGTATTGATTTGATATTCTAGACTAGAAGTTGATATTTTTTTACTATATACATACTTGGTCAAAATTTATATCGTTTGACTTTAAAAAATTCAACATTTTGACAAGGAGGGAGTACTTAAATAAAACCAATAAAGATGCCAAGCTAATTTTCTCATCAATTTCTTCAATGGAATAGGGAGCTTCACTCCTTTGATCTAAAAAGAGTTGATTTTTCTCTGTTGATTTTCAAACTTATACACAATTGGACATAAACTTTCTCGCTGTCGTTTTCCAACCATCAAACAATTATTAGTCGCTGCAAAAACGGAAAATAATACAATAGAGATTTGATGGTTGAGAAACACACAAACATCCCAACAATTATAAGCTTTCCACATCACCAAGAACAGATGGTCTGAATAATAATCCTTTTTGATGTGACGATGGCCTCACCTTGCACGTCCATTTGGTCTGCCAAGTAGCGGGCTTTGATTCTTCCCGCTGTGAATCGTCGCTCTCGGAGTGAAGCAGCGAGGCCACAGGTCCACGTGCAAGGTAGTCGGCCAACGACAAAGTAGTATCCAAGCGGTACAGTTTTTAGAAAAAACTGAATGGTCGTTTTCCCACTGTATATACATACGGTTTCGGTTAAAAGGGAAACCGGACAAAAAAAACAAGCGGCGCAGTTTTTAGAAAAAACCGGCAAAACCAAGACGAGACCACACGATCTAGCTCAACTAGGTCCGGAGCACCACCAACAGACACATGCACAACAGCAACAGAGTCATTACGCAGCCAACCATACCGGTCCCGAGACCACGCACCCTCCTGGTCGGCGAATCAGCAACAAAACAAAGCAAGCCCAAGCACCTGGCATAACACCAAACCTCCTAAGGCATCGCCCCCAAGAGGAAAACGACGATAGTGCCGCCGATGCCCGCTCCGGCAGAAACCAGAGCTCAGGTTTTCACCTGGAGAGTCTGAGACCCGAAACGACGAGGGAGGTGAAAGAGATCCTCAACGATGCCTCCAACGAGGGGAGCGACGTCCGCGGACGCCGACATCACCGGCAACAACCTAGGTCGGTGCAGTGCTTTCGCGCGGAGTTCACCAAACCCCAAGCTGAACAAGCCTATCCACCAAGGCAAAGAAGCCATGCCCTCCTTGCATCGCACCGCTGCCACCACCTCTTGCCGCAAGAAACCCACCTAGGCACCTCATCTCACGGTGCCCCTTGCCACGCCCACCATCCGGGGCTGTCGCCCCGACGTCCACTCCGCAAACAACCGAAGTCATCGTCGATCACCATCCGCTGCCACCGCCGACCACCACCAAGCCACCAAGCTGGGAGGAGCAGAACCCGTGAAACCCGCTCCAGAAGCACCGCACCACGCGGAGAAGACCAGAGCAGAGACCACAGCTCCACCCAGCACCTCGCTGGCCGGAGAATACACCACATCCCGAACAAGGGGACGAGAGCAGCAGTTCCACCACCACCCAGCCTGGCCACCAGGTCGCTTGCATGGCCGCGCCGGCTGCCACCGTCGCTCCCTGGGGCCGCCGCTCCAGCATCCTCCTCCACCACAGAGGAAAAACGTAGAGCAGACCCATGGCCCGCCAAGCCCATCTGGCCCTGATCGAGCCCGGCCGCACCACCTCCTCCAGCAGCGCCGGCGGCCAGCGCCACCTCCGCCCCCGACACAGCTGAAAGAGCATTTTTCTATCCCTCGGATTTTGATGTTTGATAAGAATACACTTATCGATTTAACCGTGTACTAAGTTTATCACAGGATTGATAAAAGAAGGCACAAGTCATGGCATAGCATTTTCCCCTTGCAGAAACTTCTGTGTCAACCGGTAGTACCGGACCTGCAACCGGTACTACCGCTTGACACCGGTACTACCGGTTCTAGTACCGGTTGGCACCGATCAAAGTGAGAAGGGTGAGTACTAGTCAGTACCCACCGGTACCACGGAGCGGCACTACTGGCCCAACCGGTAGTACCGCTTGGTACAAGCGGTACTACCGCTTGAGGCGGTCGTACCGCTCATCGGTACCGCTGCATACTGACTAGCACCTTCCCCTCTCCGTTTTGGTCAGTACCAAGCGGTACTTGGGACCGGTACTACCGCTCGAACCGGTAGTACCGCTTACTACGTCCGGTACTACCGCTTGGGGGTAGTACCGCAAGGGGGTACCGCCCAAGACTGAAGAATTCTGAAGAACAAGGTCTCCACCGGTACTTGGTCTGGTACTGGACCGGTAGTACCGCTTGCAAGCGGTACTACCGCTTGAGTACCGGTACTACCGGTCATTTAATGCTCCAACGGCCATATATTTCGTGGAGGGGTATAAATACCCCTCCACCTACCTTGGGACAAATTGCTCAGCTCATTAAAGTCATTGTCCACCATTGGAGTCCATTGGAGCCACTCAAATTCTCAAGATATCATCATCCAACCACCCAAAGTCCTTGATCTTTGGGGAATCGAAGGAGGAGTCCCCGATCTACTACTTCACCAAAGGAGATCTTCATTTCCCCCTCATTTCATTGAGGGCCCCTTTGCTCTAGTGTTTTGTTGGAAACCCTAGCTCTTGTTTTTGTTCTTACAAGCTTGTCTTTGATTGCTTTGACAGCTTGCTTGTATTTGGGAGCCTCCGGTTAAGTTGTGGATGTGTGCCCCAAACTTGTAACGGTGCCAGCTTCCACCTTGAAGGTTGCCGATATAGTGGAAGGTGAATCGATCCCATTGGGGTGAGATTCATCGGAGAACAAGGGAGTCCTCTTGTGGCGTTGGTGGTTTGAAACCACCCCCTCTCCAAACGTAGACGTACTTCCCCTCAAAAGGAAGGAACTACGGGAAACAAATCCTTGTGTCTCCGCGTCCACTTTTCGGTTACCTCTATCCTTTACCGCACCTTACTTACTTGTTACTGCTTTGTGTTGTGGTAGCCCTTGCATTTTGTCATATAGGTAAATTCACCGTAGTTGCATTATCTAGAGAATTTACCTTATTGTCAAACCTTAATTTGAAAAAGAAGAAAATTTGAAGTAGCACCTATTCACCCCCCCTCTAGGTGCCCATACGATCCTTTCAATTGGTATCAGAGCCTCGGCTCTTTATTCGGGTTTTACCGCCTAAGAGAATATGGGTAGCCAAGAAGGGGATGGTGGTAGTGAGTCAACTCCGGTGACCATGGAAGATCTCAGAAACTTGGAAACAAGATTGAGCTCTTCCTTGGTCAACTAAGTCAAGAAGATGCTTGAGCAACTTCTTAAAGACAAAGATGGCTCATCACCCCCATCCCCTCAAGAGGAACTACCACCCTCACCTAAAGGGAATACTCCGGTATCCCCCGAAGGTATGGTGGTAGGGGATAAACTAGACAATGCTAATTCCTCCACACGACCTGATGAGGGGAAGGGCGAGCACCGTGATTCTTGGTACTCTCCCGATCCTCCCATACCTCACCCTCATGTGTACAATAGAGGTGACCCACCTAAGCTTGAAGAGTCTGCTACTTTTGCTCAATGGCAATCACTAATGAGAACTCATATGTGCAGCTCTTGCATTGAACTATGGAACATCATCGAGCATGGACTCTTTATTGGGGATCCAAACAACTTGACAAGAAGAGAGGTTGTCAATAGTCAACTCAATGCCACTGCTTTGCATATGATTCAACAAGGATTGGGAACAAAGGATTATCCACACATTGAGCACTTTAGCATTGCCAAGGAAGCTTGGGATGCTCTCACTGTGTTGTTTGTTGGAAATGAGAGTATGAGGAGGAATAAATATGATGTTCTAAGCAATGAAGCCGAAGGTTTCTACATGAAAGAAGGTGAAGATCACGAATACATGTATCGAAGGCTCAAGACCATCGCCACCGCTTTTAGAAATGTGGGTGCCTCACATGTGGATGATGCATGGATAAAAAGGAAATATGTGAGTGCACTCATGCCTTTTGAGCCCACCGACTTGAAGAGCTTACAAGGAAGACACAACTACCATCTCATGACCTCAAACGAAGTTATGCAAGAGATGGCCGCTTTCAAGGTCGCCGCCAAGAACGCCAAAGATGCCCGTGCTCGTGCCCTCGGTATGAGCAATGTGGTCAATGTTGCTTTAAAGGCCAAAGCTGTGGACTTTGAAGATGAAGAAGATAGTGATGAAGGCCTCTCCTTGAACCATCCCGATGATGTCAAGATTGCTCATAGTCAATATATGGCGTTCTATGCACAGAACTTTTGGAAGAATCCCGCCAAGGCCAAGATGGAAATGCAACGAAGAAGCAATCCAAATGGGAAAAGAGAGAATGCCACTAGGTTGAGAACTTGCTTAAATTGTGGGGACCGCTACCACTTTGTGGCAAGCTGCCCCTATGAGAAGAGAGAAGATTATGGTGGGAAGCTTGTGTTGAAGAAGACTCTAAAGGCACCCTACAAGAAACCTTTCATCAAAAAGAACCCCATCAACAAGAAATCGGGAGAAATTGTCTTGATCACTCATGAAGAATACTCCTCCGATAATGACGATGATGAAGATGAGGAAGAAGAAGAAACCTCACATGGTATGGCTGCTCTAGCCACCACCTCTACTCCGACACTCTCACTCTTCGACTCTCCAAATGAGAACTCTTCCTCCAAGGACGTCACTTGCCTTATGGCAAGAGGAACGGAGGTATCCTCCTCATCCCACTCTACTCAATTAGATAATGATGAAATTGATGATGAAATGTCTCTTGATGTTAAAAAGGAACTAATTGCCTTTGATGAGTTCATGACTAACCTAGAAGGTGATGCTAAACTACATTTTGGGAACATCTTAGACCAACTCTCCCACACTCAAGAACTTCTAGATGTTAGATATAAACTTGGGCATGAACATATGATTGAACTAGAGGTTTTAAGTAATGCTCTAGAAGAAGAACAAGAGACTAGGTTGTCCCTTGAGTCAAAACTTGAAGGGCTTGATGAGGCCAATGACATCATTGTTAACAAACTCATTAAAGAGCGTGATCATGCTATTGCTAAATACAAAAGAGCTAAAAAGGACAAGGTTGAGTTTGGTGTGGTTCATGAAAAACTTGCCGAGGACTTTAGCTTGCTTAACAAGGCCCACAAAGCCTTGGAGAGTGAACTCTTGTCTCTCACAAAGTCCCATGAAACGCTTCAAACTCAATTGGTCAATATTCCTTCACCTAGTAACTTCATTCCATCAAGTAGCACGACTATCCTTGAAGAGAATGCTAGGTTGAAGGGGGTGCTTGCGAAGACCACATTTCCACAAGGTAACAAGTCTATTGATGATCTTTTGAGCAAGCAAAGGCGTAGTGGTGATAAAGGGGGCATTGGTTTTGTCTCCAAAACAAAGAAGAAGAACAACAAGAAGAAAAAGGACAAGCCTGCACAAGAGACCAACAAGACCATTGTGGGAAGTAAGACCACAATTGGCAAAACTATGTCTCATGACGATTTTGCGGGAAGTGCTAACCCTCACTATGTTCTAATGCGTGATTACTATGGTGATGTGTATGCACAATATGTTGGTCCTTATGATGGTTATATTGCTTGGTCTATTTGGGTTCCCAAGACCCTTGTTGCTAACAAAAGAGGACCCATTGAAAAATGGGTACCTAAAAACTAGCTTGATCTTTTGTAGACCTATGCTTCCGGAGGTTCAAAATGGGTGCTTGATAGTGGTTGCACTTGTCATATGACCGGAAGCTCGTCTATTGTCAAGGACTTGGTGTCAAATGAAGATCAAATCACCGTCACATATGCCGACAAGTCAAAATCTACGGTAATGGGTTTCGGCAAGGTAGTGGTGGCTCACGACATTACACTCGTGAACGTCATGCTTGTTGAAACCCTTGGTTACAATTTACTTTCTGTCCGTGCACTTGGAAAGATGGGCTTTGCCGTCTTTATTGATAATGATATTGTGGTCCTCATGTGGAGCAAGTCTCTCAAGGTCGCTTTCGTTGGGTACGTCGAAAATGACTTGTATGTGGTGGACTTTTCGGGGCAAGCCACTGCAGGTCTGATGTACTTATACGGAAAGGCCGATGTGGGCTGGCTATGGCACCGCCGACTAGCCCATGTCAATATGAGAACTTTGCAAAGTCTCCATAAAGAGGGCCATATTGTTGGACTAAAAGAAAATGTTTCCTTTGCCAAAGATCGTGTTTGCAGGGCATGTGTTCTAGGGAAGATGCATGACGCTCCTCATAAGCCCACGAACCAAATCAAGTCTAACAAGATCTTGGAACTCCTTCATGTGGACCTATTTGTTCCTCCATCTCATGCAAGTCTTGGTGGGAAGAAATATTGTTTGGTGATTGTTGACGACTTTTCAAGATACTCTTGGGTTTATTTCTTCAAGTTGAAGAGTGAAACTCAAAGGACTTTTATCGACTTCATCAACTTGGTTCAACGACAACACAATGTTCTCGTGTTGATTATAAGAAGTGACAATGGCACCGAGTTCAAGAACTACACCTTGAATGACTTCCTTAGTGATGAGGGAATTAAGCATCAATATTCCGCCGCATACACCCCTCAACAAAATGGTGTGGCCGAAAGGAAGAACCGGACTCTTATTGAGATGGCTAGGACCATGTTGGCGGAGTTTAAATCTCCATACAACTTCTGGGCCGAAGCCGTCTCCACCGCTTGCCATGCTTCAAACCGGCTCTACCTCCGCAAGAAAATCAACAAGACTCCATATGAGATACTTACCGGTAACAAGCCCAACATATCTTATTTCCGGGTGTTCGGTTGTAAGTGTTTCTATCTCATCAAAGGTGTTCGTTTGTCTAAATTCGAATCTAAAGCATTAGAGGGTATTTTTGTTGGCTATGGTCTCGAATCTCACACTTATAGAATCTATGACAAGCTCTCCGGAGCCGTCATAGAATCTTGTAGTGTGACCTTCGAAGAATATGATGGTCCCCAAGGGGGGCGTGTTGATGCTTGTGATGTAGATGTTGAAATGCCTCAGGATGCCATAGGAAGAATGGGTGTGGGTTATATCCGCCCCATTGAGGAACCCCTTATAGCGGATCGAGAAGAACTATGCTCCACTCGAGTGGAGCCCTCATCTTCACAACCTCAACATGCTCCATCTATCGAGGAGGACATTGACTCAAGCCAAAGACAAGATGTGGACCCTCAACATAGTGATCAATGTGTAAACTCTAGTCAAAGGGAGCTTGGTCCATTTGATGGGGTGTCAAGTGGAGTCAAGTCAATTTGCCAAGGAAGATCCATCCAAGCTATTTTGAGGGGTGCTCAAGTTGAGGCTAGAAGAACACTTGATCAAGACCAAGGTCAATCCGTGCCTACCAATATAGAGATTGATTCCAATAATGACCAAGGTCAAGTTGATGGTCAAGACGAGGATCAAAATGATGAAGAGGGTCCTCCAAGAAACAATGAGGAGATCCACGCTCGTCGCGAAGCTAGAAAGGAAAGAATGTTGGAAATAAGAGACCACACTCTCCAAAATGTTGTTGGAGATCTAAGGAAAGGAATTTCCACACGAGCACAATTGAAGAGGTTCAGTGAACATCAAGCTCACATTTCCATGATTGAACCAAAGAAAGTGTGGGAAGCCCTTGAAGATTCGGATTGGTTAGAAGCTATGCACAAAGAGCTCAACAACTTTGAGAGAAACAAAGTATGGAAGTTAGTTGAGAAGCCAAAGGATTGCCGCAATGTTATTGGAACAAAGTGGATATTCAAGAACAAGCAAGATGAGCATGGGATTATTGTAATGAACAAGGCTAGATTGGTTGCACAAGGTTATTCCCAAGTTGAAGGCATTGATTATGGAGAGACTTATGCACCCGTGGCTCGCCTTGAGTCCATTCGTATCCTTCTTGCTTATGCGGCACATCATAACTTTAAGTTGCAACAAATGGATGTAGAAAGTGCATTCCTTTATGGTCCCTTGAATGAATTGGTATATGTCAAGCAACCCCCGGGATTTGAGGACCCCAACTTCCCAAACCATGTCTACAAACTTGATAAGGCGCTCTATGGGCTCAAGCAAGCCCCACGCACGTGGTATGAGCACCTTAGAGAGTTATTGTTTGACCGTGGCTTTGAGGTTGGGAAAATCGATCCCACTCTTTTTACTAAGAGGGTTAATGGGGAGCTTTTTGTATGCCAAATCTATGTTGATGATATTATCTTTGGCTCTTCTAACAAAGCTTTTAATGATGAATTCTCAAAGCTTATGACTAGTAGGTTCCGGATGTCCTTGATGGGGGAGTTGAAAGTATTCCTTGGCTTTGAGATCAAGCAAGTTAGAGGAGGAACATTCTTCAATCAAGCCAAGTATACTCAAGATATGCTCAAGAGATTCAAAATTCAAGATTTGAATGGATCCCCTACTCCCATGGCAACAAAGACTCATCTAGAACAAAATCCTAATGGTAAAGATGTGGATCAAAAGGTATACCGGTCTATGATTGGTTCTTTGCTTTACCTTTGTGCATCTAGACCCGATATTGTGTTGAGTGTAGGTGTGTGTGCAAGATATCAAGCGGCTCCTAAGGAAAGCCATTTAATGGCGGTCAAGAGAATCTTTCGATATTTAGTTCATACCCCATTTTATGGTCTTTGGTACCCTCAAGGCTCAACATTCGCTCTTTTTGGATACACGGACTCAGATTGGGCGGGAGACAAGGATGATAGAAAATCAACATCCGGGACTTGCCAATTCCTTGGTAGGTCCTTGGTATGTTGGTCTTCTAAGAAGCAAAATTGTATATCTCTCTCCACCGCCGAAGCCGAGTATGTTGCTGCTGCTAGTGCGTGCACCCAATTGCTATGGATGAGGCAAACTTTAAAGGAATACGGTGTACATTGTGACAAAGTGCCGCTTTTATGTGACAATGAAAGTGCCATCAAGATTGCATACAACCCGGTGTATCACACAAGGACAAAGCATATTGAGATTCGACATCACTTTATTAGAGATCATGTTGCTAGAGGTGATATTGATCTATCCTATGTATCAACCAAAGATCAACTTGCCGATATCTTCACGAAGCCACTTGATGAAGCAAGGTTTTGCTACTTAAGGAATGAACTAAATATCGTAGATTCTAGGAGTTTGACTTGATTATCTTGCACTCTCACCTAATACTCGACCCATGTTTGGTTTAGGTGTAGGCATGGACATAGGGGGAGTGCGGTCCTAATTGATTGGACTATCCCTCCCCCCATTATGCGCAAATCAAACAAAAATCATTCCTCTTAATATCATTTTGTGATATGTGAGCTCAATGATGAGTTTCGGTAATGGACCCAAGATATATCTTCGTGGTGCCAAGCCGAGTATACTCAAATATGGTGGCCTAGGCCACCGCCCCCTCTCAATCGAGAGGTTTGATGTGCTTACTCATGTTTGTCACTTAGTTGATTTGGTCTTCACTCTTAATTGCCATCTATTTGAATTGTCTTCATCTTTCTTAGTCTCATGCACTCTAGTTTGGTATTTATTTGTTTCCTCCATTTGGTTTTAGAGTGCATGTGCTTCTCAGCTTACTTGTCTTAACCCAAGCCTCCGTACTCCCTCATGAAAACCCTCTCTCTTCCCGCACAAGAATCATCCTTGATCCCTGGCTTTGGACTCAGATGGGACCGGTACTACCGGATGTGAGAGCGGTACTACCGCACCTGGGAAGTTCCCAGGTCGTCTCCTGGCAAAACTGCTCCGGGAACGGTACTACCGCCCGAATTTCCGGTCCTACCGGTAACCGGTACTACCGGTCGTTGAACCGGTACTACCGCTTCCAAGCGGTAGTACCGCTCCAACAACCGGTACTACCGGTTGACAGTTCCAGGTATATAATGGACGCGTGGGAAGGGGCACCCCTCAGTGCCTCATTATTTCCCACGTCCCCCACTCTCACCTGCGCCGCCACCGGAGTTCATGAAGGCCCCGGAGCCTTGCCGCACCCTCCTCCCTCCGGATTCTCCTTGGATTTGGCCTCCGGGCGGGCTCCCACTCCTTTCCACCGCCATGGATCCCGGTACAACCGCCCCTCCTCTTCTTGTTTGATTTCCCCATTAGATCTAGGTTTTGGGCTTAGATCTGTGGAGAAATTGACTAATTGCAAGATGTAGGTGGTTCTCGGGGTGCAAGGAAGCGCTCCAAGTCTGACCGTGAGATTGTTGAGGAAGAGACTGAGTCTGAGGAAGAAGTTATGCCACAGCCAAGACGTCGTTCCAAGTTGCCTACCAATCGAGGTGGTCGTGGGGGTCGCGAAGGGGCTACCAAGCGCTCAGCTGGGCGTGGCAGAGCCCCTCCCTCTCGCCCCCCTTCCACTGGGCATTCCAAGAGTCTCAGCTCTGGGCCATTTGGGCCAAAGACACTCTCTGACATCTCTGAGGCAGAGTTTAGGGCTCTCCGACTGGACAATGCATACTCCCACAGCAGGAGCGCGTTAAGGGCGGACAGTCTTTTCTATGATGACTTCCAAGAGCGTGTGTATCATGAGGTTCTTATGACCAATACCCAGCTGGTGGTGCCTCAGCAGTGGATTGACTTGGGCCACATTGACAAGAACTCTGGCTACTTTGGTGAAGCTAAGGAAATCTGCTCAAACCTTGGTATGCTCCCCATTATGCAGTTTCAGCATGACTATGATCCCCTACTCATCTGCCAGTTTTATGCCACTGCTCACTTCCACAATGGCCGCAATCGGAAGATTACCTGGATGTCTCAAGGTGCTGTCAAGGAGGCTACGCTTGCGGAGTTTGCTGCCATATTGGGGTATGAGGACCGCGGCCGTGACGTTCCTTGTGGTTTCCGATGTCACATGCGGGAGAATCCATCCAAAAAGGATGTTCTCCGACCTTTGTATATTCGAGGCCGTGGGATTGCTGGCAAAATCAAGGATCTCCTCCCCACATATGACATTCTCCATCGCATTTTCCGTGAGACTATTGCTCCTCGTGCGGGCAACAAGGACGAGATACATGGGTTCTCCGTTGACTTGCTGTTCAACACCTTCCTCAACAGAGAAACCGACCAACCTCTTGATGTGACAGACTTCATTTGGAATGAGATGGTTGCCGCTGCACACACTCGGAGGGTTCCACCATTTGCTCCTTACATTATGGCCCTCATTGTGTCCAAGTGCCCCGTCGTTGCTAGGACGCTCTCCACTCGCTCTCTTGTTGTGCACAAGCCAAAGGCACTCAAGATCAAGGTTCATGCTAAACCTCGCGCTGCACCAGGTGAGGAGGATGAGGATGAGGATGAGGATGACTCTGAGCATGCTGACAGTGGTCATGACACTGACTATGAGGTCTCTCGCCGCAAGAACGCCAAGCCCTCTTGGGCCAAAAGGATGGAGGTCAAGCTCAAGAAGATCTTCTACTTCCAGGTTGACAACCAGAAGCGTATGTATGAGGAGCACGTGTATGCAAAGAAAGCCTGTGCTCGTCAGAAGGAGCTCATGTCTGCTCAAGGGTTGACCATCTCCGAGGGATCCGAGAACAATATCACTCCAGAGGATCAGTGGATTTCTCAGCACAGCCGTTGGGACGATGATGTCCCTTCCTCGCACCGCGCCCCACCTGCGTATGAGGATGAGGAGGATCTTGAGGATGATGAGGAGGAGGAGGAGGAGTATGATGATTGACCTTTGGGGCGTTAGCTCTGCACTTGTCCCTTTTTGGCGTCTTGATGCCAAAGGGGGAGAAGTTGCACTTTAGGCACGGGTGTTGCATGGGAAGTCACAAGCTCGCTCTTCTCTTTGATCCTTTTATTGCTTGTGAACTTTGATTTCTCTCTATTCCATGTGTGAGACTACTATGTGTTTATGTCGTGAGAGACTATGTGGTTTATGTCGTGTGAAACTATGTGGTTGGATCCATCTTATGCGACTATGTGGTTTATTTATGTGGATCCATCTTGTGATGTTATGCAATATCTATTGTCTATATATTCCTCATCACATGTTTTGTGCAAAGGTATGTCTTCAAATGCTAGTATCCATACTTGTGCACCCATGTTGGGTTTGTAAAATAGAGGGGGAGATTTGTCTCTACACATCTAGCGGGAGTCTCTTCTCTATTTTACAAATCTCATTTGCCTATTGTTAAAATCATCCTGCAAAAGTGTATTGTCATCAAACACCAAAAAGGGGGAGATTGAAAGAGCATTTTTCTATCCCTCGGATTTTGATGTTTGATAACAATACACTTATCGATTTAACCATGTACTAAGTTTATCACAGGATTGATAAAAGAAGGCACAAGTCATGGCATAGCATTTTCCCCTTGCAGAAACTTCTGTGTCAACCGGTAGTACCGGACCTGCAACCGGTACTACCGCTTGACACCGGTACTACCGGTTCTAGTACCGGTTGGCACCGATCAAAAGTGAGAAGGGTGAGTACTAGTCAGTACCCACCGGTACCACGGAGCGGCACTACCGGCCCAACCGGTAGTACCGCTTGGTACAAGCGGCACTACCGCTTGAGGCGGTCGTACCGCTCATCGGTAACGCTGCATACTGACTAGCACCCTCCCCTCTCCGTTTTGGTCAGTACCAAGCGGTACTTGGGACCGGTACTACCGCTCGAACCGGTAGTACCGCTTACTACGTCCGGTACTACCGCTTGGGGGTAGTACCACAAGGGGGTACCGCCCAAGACTGAAGAATTCTGAAGAACAAGGTCTCCACCGGTACTTGGTCCGGTACTGGACCGGTAGTACCACTTGCAAGCGGTACTACCGCTTGAGTACCGGTACTACCGGTCATTTAATGCTCCAACGGCCATATATTTCGTGGAGGGGTATAAATACCCCTCCACCTACCTTGGGACAAATTGCTCAGCTCATTAAAGTCATTGCCCACCATTGAAGTCCATTGGAGCCACTCAAATTCTCAATATCTCATCATCCAACCACCCAAAGTCCTTGATCTTTGGGGAATCGAAGGAGGAGTCCCCGATCTACTACTTCACCAAAAGAGATCTTCATTTTCCCCTCATTTCATTGAGGGCCCCTTTGCTTTAGTGTTTTGTTGGAAACCCTAGCTCTTGTTTTTGTTCTTACAAGCTTGTCTTTGATTGCTTTGACAGCTTGCTTGTATTTGGGAGCCTCCGATTAAGTTGTGGATGTGTGCCCCAAACTTGTAACGGTGCCGGCTTCCACCTTGAAGGTTGCCGATATAGTGGAAGGTGAATCGATCCCATTGGGATGAGATTCATCGGAGAACAAGGGAGGCCTCTTGTGGCGTTGGTGGTTTGAAACCACCCCCTCTCCAAACGTAGACGTACTTCCCCTCAAAAGGAAGTATCCATCAGGTGGTTTTCAAGGAACTCTTGGCTCCAAACCGGTTGATGCCCCGCAGGTGGTTCTCCTGACAGTCTATCTAGTATATAAAAAGAGGAGATGGAGTACTAAGTCATAGATACGAAATATCCATCACCGAGCTGAAACTTAGGTATCCCGTGTTAGATAGATCTCAACGTGAATGGGCCCAACGGCCCAGCACGCCCCTAACTGCGCCCTGATCGGGGGCGCCCAACCTTATCTAGGTTGGTGGGCCCCTATCGCCAGTGCTATATAAAGTGGTGGGGAGCCGGCAGCACGACCTACGAGGTTAGCCGTGCCCTAGCCGCCCCACCTACAAGCCAATCCGATCTAGGCTAGCGCCGCGCCGACGGGAAGCTCCACCGCCGCCACCCTAACCGCACGCTCGCCACACTCTCCCCTTTACCACCCATGGCCAACGACGGAGGTTCTAGCTCCGGCACCAACTCGAGCATTCCCTCTGGCTCGTGTTTGTCGAGCCAGGGAGCAGGTGGAGCTCATCTCGGTTCTTTCTCTCTCTCTATGTTCTCGATCTACAAAGGTGATGTATAGTGCTACTGTTAGATCTAGACTAGATCCGTTGTAAAGATAATTTTAACATTGGTATCAGAGCAAGTTTTAGTTGCTAGATTTATCAGTGCATTTGTAGAAAGCATGAGTCCAAAAGAAAAGAAATAGATCCAAAGTGCGCCTGCCCTATGGCCGCGCCGTTCCTCTCGATCTAGATGGGCATCCATTGTGGAGACATCTAGAAGAAGAACACACCCTTCGGGGCAAAGCAAAACCCTAGATCTATAACCCCAAAAGATCCCCAAAGAAAAGGCAATAAAAAAAGGGGTCCACTCCGGCCATCGCCGGGAAAGTTTCCGCCCCACACCTCGGCCACTTGACGACGGTGCACCCACCCTCGGGTGGATGCACACATCGGCAAGGAGCAAGGTGGGGGGCGCCGCTGTTTTTCACTATGGACCAAGTAACAAAAGGAGCGAAAAGGCTCCACCGCCGCCCCTCTTGACGGTGGTGCGCCCACCCTCGGGTGGACGCACCGCCGGCAAGGAGGGCGGGCGGCCATGACTTGCCGGAGCAGAGGGAGGGGCGCGCCGTGGTGGCCACCTTGCCTCGCCCGACTCGCGGGCTAGCTCGCCGGAGCGGAGCAGAGGGAGGGGCGCGTCGTGGCGGCCGCCTCACTCGCCCGACTCGCGGGCTCGCCGCCGGAGACAGGGCAGAGGGAGGGGCGCGCCGACGCGGCCACCTCACCTCTGCCGACCCGCACGCACGCAGCCGCCATAGAGAGGGAGAGGAAGGGGCGCGACGCGTCGCCGCCTCGCCTTGGCCCTCACGCGGGGCTCGCGCCGCCAGCGCTGAGAGGGAGAGGGAGGGGCGCGCGGAAACGCAGCCTCCTCCCCTCGGCCTCACGCGGAGAGGGCACAGCTCCGCCGCGGAAGCCGCCGCGGGGCAGCCGGCCCGAGGGACGCGGCGCCGCCACGGTAGGCGCGTGGACGCGCGGTGGACGCGGTGTCCACGCGGGGCGACCGCGCGCGGGACGCGGCGCCGCCGCGGTGGGCATGAAGGGTTTCGCGGCATAGTAAATCAAAATTTTCTACGGAGCGAACAGAGGGAAAGCCAAGATCTAATCTAGGAGATGCAAACAACGAGAGAGATAGGATTAGATCTTCATACCCTTGAAGATTCGCACAGCGGAACGTTCGTCGGAACGTGGGTGATGTAGTCGTACTCGCTTCTCCTCCTCGCGATCCGATCCGATCTAGCACCACAAGTGGCGGTGCCTCCGTGAGATGCACACTGCAGCACCTCGACGTCTCCTCCTTCCTCGGACCAGCGAGTATGGTGGAGAGATAGATTGGATCTACAACACGACGGCGTGGTGTATATGGTGGAGAATTTCTGCAGCTGGGCTTCGCCTACAAACAGTCGGGAGGGAGAGAGGAAGGTAGCAAGGCTGCTAGGGCTTGGAGGAAGATGTGTGTAGTAGGGGGGAGGGGGCGCACCACCCCTCTATATATAGAGGGGGGCGCGGCAATCCCTTGCCCCTCCTCCAAGCCTATCTCTAGTTTAAACAATTTAAACTCTCCCTTATCTAGAAATCCTATCTCTAGTTTAAACGATTTAAACTCTCCCTTATCTAGAAATCCTATCTCTAGTTTAAACGAGTTTAAACTTATCTAGGATCGGCTGGGCCCTATGGGGCCTTGTGCCCCTGGCCCAATGTGGCCAGGACACTCCCTCATAGGCCCATGCCCCCTCCCGGAAGGTGGGGCCACATTGGTCCCCTTCCGGAAGGTTCTAGAAGCTTCCGGTACAATACCGATTAACCTAGAACAATTCCGAACTCCAAAAACTGCACTGCCTTATATGAATCTTATTCTCCGGACCATTCCGGAACCTCTCGTGATATCCCGGATCCCATCCGAGACTCCGAACAAAAATTCATAAACCAATTATCCAATCTATCCTAGCGTCAAGACACGTTAAGTGTGTGACCCTGCGGGTTCGAGAATATGCAGACATGATCTTCTATCAATAATCAACAGCGGGGTCTGGGCACCCATATTGACTCCCACACATTCATCGATGATCTTATCGGATGAACCACGATGCCAGGATTCAATCAATCCCATATATATATTCCCTTCGTCTCGCGATATTTTACTTGCCCGAGATTCGATCGTCGGTACCGTCATACCTAGTTCAATCTCGTTCACAGCAAGTACTTTACTCGTTCCGTAATCCGATATCACTTTGTGATTAACTCCTTAACCACATGCTTGCAAGCGGTGTTGATATCGATTACCGAGTGGGCCCGAAGTATATCTCTCCGACTTGGGAGGGACAAATTCCATCTCGATACATACAACCCAACAGATACTTTCCGATCACCTGAGAGACACCTTTATGATCACCCTCTCATAGGATGACGTTTGATGACCTCAAAGCTTTCTTCCGGTACCAGGGAGTTGCATTATCTCATGGTCTAAGGAATACAATATTTGACATAGGAAAAGCTTCGCAAAGATGAACACGATGAAACGATCTAATTGCTTCGCTTAGTTTGGGTCTGTCCATCATATCATTCTCCCAATGATATGATCTCATTATCAATTGACAACTCATGTCTATGGTTAGGAAACCTTAACCATCATTGATCAATGAGCTAGTCCTTAGAGGCGTACCAGGGACACGGTGTTGTTCACAAACCACACAAGTATTAATGTTTCCGCTTAATATAATTCTAGCATGGAATATAAACTTTATCATGAACAAGAATTATAATAATAACATCTTTATTATTGCCTCTAGGGCATAATTCCAACAGTCTCCCACTTGCACTAGAGTCAATAATCTAGTTTACATCTGGCAACAATCTCACACCGATGGCACTGAGGTGTTGATCATGTTTTACATGTGGAAGAGGTTTAGTCAATGGATCTGCGACATTCAGATCCGTATGTACTTTGCTAATCTTCAGATCTCCATCTGCTATATAATCTCGGATTATATGAAACTTGCGGTTGATATGCTTGGTCTATGGATGATATCTTGGTTCCTTAGCGAGTGCTATGGCGCCAGTGTTGTCACACAATATCTCCAGTGGGTCCAATGCACTTGGAACCACGCCAAGCTCAGCGATGAAGTTTCTGATCCAAACTCCTTCACTTGACGCTTCTGCAGCAGCCATGTATTCCGCTTCCACTGTAGATCCCGCGATCACGCTTTGCTTGCAGCTTCTCCAGCTCACAGCTCCTCCATTCAAAATATAAACGTATCCTGTCTGAGATTTGGAATCATCCTTGTCGGTGTCAAAACTAGCGTCGACGTAACCTTTTACGACAAGCTGTTCATCACCCCCATAGACTAAGAACATTAGTTGAATGCCCGTGCGTTGCTACGGAATGACAATAAAAAATATGATATTTGATTTAAATTTGGCTATGTTTTATGCATACCTCTCGTTTGATATACATGCAAATAAGCTCATATAAACATGAGTTCCCTTTGAACAATAGTAACATGAGTGGTACTCATTCATACCGTAGTTTATGTTTTTTCCACACATTCTGGCATATTGCTACAACATTCTATAACTACAGGTATGTTTTTCCATGTCAATCTAGATATAAATATCATGATATTTCATATTTTTAGGAGTTTAATTACCTAGTACCTACCATTTGCATATGTATCACACTCCGTAAATCATAGGCGCTACTTAGACCTAGCAAGAGCGCACACAGAACTAATTGCTTAATACTACCTCTATTTCATAAATAAAGCGTATAAATTTTCTAAAAGTCAAGTAGTTCTAATCCCTTGCCAAATTTATCAATAATTACAATAATATGTTGATACAATTTTTCACATATATCTATTGATATAGATTTGACATTGCAAATGTTAATATCTTCTCAATAGTTTTGGTCAAACTTGACAATGTTTGACATTTTATAAAATTTATACACATCTTACTTGAACTGAGATAATATAACTTGCGCCATGTGGATGAATAAACTAAAGTTGAGAAGATTGCACGGATGACCAACAGAGTAACAGACCAAGGCTCGTATACAATACGTGAGGTCAATCAAGTAGTGCTACCTAGCTCAAAAAAAATTCAAGTAGTGCTACCCTATTGGGCCCATGACCCCATCTTGGTCCTCGTCTTGTGCCTAGCCCCTATAGCCTCCAGCCATCCACCTGTGAGCCCATTCGATCCTATCGACACAGAGAAACCCCCCTATGCCCTTCTTCCTCCTGGAGCGCCGCCGCCGCGCGCCTCCCTTCCGCTCGAGCTCTGCGCCGTCCTTTTCTTCAATCCCCGCAAGAAGCCGCCTCCATCTTCGCGTGGTGCCGCCGGCCGTCAACCGTCGTGGCGTCTTGCTCGGCAACATCCGGGACCACCTCTGTCCCATGCTCGTCCTCCCGTCCATCCGCTGCCTGGAGCTACGCCACGACATCGTCCAACACCACCGTTCCTGCTGGCCAAGGCAGCACGCCCCTGTTCCGACCTGCCCTCTCCGCACCATGTTCCTCCCGCCTACGCACGGCGGAGAGCCAGGATAGGGGCTGCGTCGATAGTCTCGCCATGGAGGGCTCGTCGCCTCCATGTGTATCGAGGGGAGACTGTAGCTACTGCACGGGGAGGTACGAGCGTCCTCGCGGTGGAGGCCCAAACCGCGCCGTGGAGTGCGTGTGTGTTGCGCTGGATCTCCTTGCCGTGGAGGTGCGGGATTTCCCTGAGCCATGCCGTGGAGTAATACTGATTGGATTTTGGAATTTAGTTGTGCGGGCTATGTCGTTCCTGCTCCGCCCGCCCAAGCTCGAGCGCCGCCATACTCCATGCCGTCCTCGACCACTGAAGCACGTCGAGCTCGACTACCGGTGGCCATCTCGTTGCGCTGGCCGATAGTTTCCTTCCTAGCGCGGGCTACCTATGTCATGAAAGGAGAAAGGCGTGGGCAGTCGCGCACGGAACAAACCAACCGGTTATTTTGACTCAGCGGTGGCACTCCTTGTGATATGTCCAAATTACCAGGGGAAAAACCGTCCAAAAAAAGTGAACGGAAATTTTCAAAGAATGAACCTACCTAGGAAGAAATTAGTAGATAGATTTATTTAGTCCTATTCAGGTACTTTAGGATGTTCTTCACGGCTGTCCAGTGTTCCACTCCTGGATCACTTTGATATCTGCTCGTCAAACTAAGAGCATTGGACACATCCGGTCTAGTACACAGCATGACATACATGATGGAACCTATGGCCGAGGCATAAGGCACTTTGCTCATAGCTTCCCTATCATTTACCGTAGCTGGACACTGAGCCTTGCTCAATATCTTACCTGACAACATAGGCACTGAACCTTTCTTTGCCTTATCCATTCTGAACCTTTTCAGAACTTTGTCTAGGTATGTACTCTGGCTTAAAGCTATCAGGCGTCTTTGTCTATCTCTATAGATTTTGATGCCCAATATATAAGCAGCTTCACCTAGGTCTTTCATTGAAAAACACTTGTTCAAATAACTCTTCACATCGTTAAGCATGTTGATGTCATTTCCAATAATCAATATGTCATCCACATATAGTACCAGAAACGTCACCGAGCTCCCACTCACTTTCTTGTAGATACAAGCTTCGTAGCAATTTGGAACAAATCCAAAGCTCTTGATCACTTGATCAAAACGAAGGTTCCAACTCCGAGATGCTTGCTTCAGTCCATAAATGGAACGCTGAAGTTTGCATACTTTATCAGCATCCTTAGGATCGACAAAACCTTCGGGTTGCATCATATACAACTCTTCATCAATGTTGCCATTGAGGAAAGCAGTCTTGACATCCATCTGCCATATTTCATAATCATGAAACGCAGCAATTGCTAATAAAATCCAAATGGACTTAAACATCGCTACGGGAGAGAAAGTCTCATCGTAGTCAACACCTTGAACTTGTCGAAAACCTTTTGCGACAAGCCGTGCTTTATAGACGGTAACATTACCATCCGCGTCCGTTTTCTTCTTGAATATCCATTTGCACTCAACGGCCTTTCGGTCGCTAGGAGGATCCACCAAAGTCCATACTTGGTTTTCGCTCATGGATCCCAATTCGGATTTCATGGCTTCCAGCCATTTCTCAGAGTCTGGGATCATCATCGCTTCCTCATAGTTTGTAGGTTCACTGTCTTCTACTAACAAGACAGTCAAGACAGGGTTGCCGTACCACTCAGGAGGGGCACGCGACCTTGTCGACCTGCGACGTTCAGTAGCAGCATCGTCCGAAGCTTCATGATCCTTGTCATTAGCTTCCTCTATTGTTGGTGTAGGCGGCACTGGAACAATTTCAGGTGCTGCGCTACTCTCCAATTCAAGAGAAGGTTCAATAACCTCGTCTAGCTCTACTTTCCTCCCACTCACTTCTTTCGAGAGAAACTCCTTCTCAAGAAAGGAACCGTTCTTTGCGATAAACACTTTGCCTTCGGTTCTGTGATAGAAGGTATACCCAATAGTTTCCTTAGGGTATCCTATGAAGACACATTTCTCCGCTTTGGGTTCGAGCTTGTCCGGCATCAACTTCTTGACGTAAGCTTCGCATCCCCAAACTTTAAGAAACGACAACTTACGTTTTGCACCAAACCACAGTTCATACGGTGTCGCCTCAACGGATTTAGATGGAGCCCTATTTAAAGTGAATGCAGCGGTTTCTAATGCATAACCCCAAAATGATAACGGCAAATCAGTAAGAGACATCATTGATCGGACCATATCTAACAGGGTTCGATTCCGGCGTTCAGACACACCATTGCGCTGTGGTGTTCCGGGTGGCGTGAGTTGTGAAACGATTCCACTTGCTTTAAGATGCGTGAGAAAATCATAACTCAAATATTCGCCCCCACGATCGGATCGTAGAAACTTAATCTTTCTGTTACGATGGTTCTCCACTTCATTCTGAAATTCCTTGAACTTTTCAAATGTTTCAGATTTATGTTTCATTAAATAGATATACCCATATCTACTTAAGTCATCGGTAAAAGTGAGAAAATAGCAATATCCATCGCGCGTCGAAACACTCATCGGTCCGCATACATCGGTATGTATGATTTCCAACAAGTCCGTTGGTCGCTCCATCATACCGGAGAACGGGGTTTTGATCATCTTGCCCATGAGGCATGGTTCGCATGTGTCAAATGATTCAAAATCAAGAGACTCCAAAAGTCCATCAGAATGGAGTTTCTTCATGCGCTTTACACCAATATGACCTAGACGACAGTGCCACAAATAAGTAGTATTATCACTATCTACTTTGCATCTCTTAGCCTCAATGTTATGGATGTGTGTTTCATCCCTTTCGAGATTTAGAAGAAATAAACCATTTATAAGAGGTGCATGACCATAAAAGATGTTACTCATATAAATAGAACAACCATTATTCTCTGATTTAAATGAATAACCGTCTTGCAATAAACACGATCCGGAAATGATGTTCATGCTCAACGCAGGCACATAATAACATTTATTAAGGTTTAAAACTAATCCCGAAGGTAAAACTAAGGAGAGCGTGCCGACGGCCATCACATCAACTCTTGATCCGTTGCTAACGCGCATCGTCACCTCATCCCTTGCAAGCCGCCGTCTATTCCGTAGCTCCTGTTTCGAGTTACAAATATTAGCAACTGAACCGGTATCAAATACCCAGGCACTACAACGAGGGCTAGTAAGGAAAACATCAATAACATGTATATCAAATATACCTTTGATGGTGCCAGCCTTCTTGTCCGCTAAGTATTTCGGACAATTGCGCTTCCAGTGACCCCTGTCCTTGCAATAGAAGCACTCAGTGTCCGGCTTAGGACCAGACCTGAGCTTCTTCTCAGCAGGGGCATTGCGCTTGCCGCTGCCCTTCTTGAAGGGCTTCTTTGCTCCCTTACCTTTCTTAAAGGAGGGCTTGTTGACCATCAACACATGATTATCCTTCTTGATGTCCACTTCCGCAGCCTTCAGCTTTGCGAAGAGCTCGGTGATCGTATCAGTGGAACCAATCTGATTATGAGTCACTACAAAACTTTTGTAGCTGGGAGTGAGTGATTGCAGAACCCTGTCAATCTTGAGCTCCTCTGGAATCGTGCATTCCAGTTGCTCAAGGCGTTGAGTGTAGCCCGACATCTTTATGGTGTGCTCACTAACGGAACTCCCTTCCTCCATCTTGCAGTTAAAGAACTTCTCAGAGATCTCATATCTCTCAGAACAGGCTTGAGTCTGAAATATGGTTTTCAGCTCCTCGAGAATCTCAAAGGGCCCGGGATAGGTTTCAAAACGATTTTGAAGCTCCGGTTCCATAGCAAACAACATGGTGCTCTTAATCACACCATAATCATCTTTGCGCGACTGATAGACAGCTTTCTCATCAGCCGACGCAGTTGCAGCAGGGGGGTCACCTAACGCTTTACCAAGGACATAGTCCTTTTGTCCGCCAGACAGAATGATTCTTAGATTGCAGAACCAATTGGTGAAGTTAGACCCATTGTTTCTAAGCTTTTCCTTCTCAGCAAAAACGTTGAAGTTGAAGTTGGACTTGGCCATGTGATCTACAGTATTGGCAAGTACAATTTAGACTATGTTCATGATAAAATAGTTCAACTTAATCAAATTACTAGATGAACTCCCACTAAATTCAACATCCCTCAAGTTGTTTAGTGAACACGATCCAAATTCACCACACCTAATCCGATCATCACGAGAAGAGATGTGGTTTCAATGGTGGACAACAAAGTGTCGATCATATCATTCATATGACTCATGCTTAACCTTTCGGTTCTTGTGTTCCGAGGCCATGTCTGTACATGCTAGGCTCGTCAAGCTAGACCCAAGTATTTCTGCGTGTGCAAAACTGGCTTGCACCCGTTGTATGTGAGCGTAGAGTCTATAGCACCCGATCATCACGTGATGCTCGGACACGACGAACTTTCGCAACGGTGCATACTTGGGGAGAACACAGTTTTTATCTTGATCTTTAAGTGAGGAATCATCTTATAATGCTACCGTCGCGATCTAAGCATAATAAGATACATAAAGGGATAAACATCACATGCATATAACTTTATGTGACATGGTATAGCCAATCCTCGCGCAATGATCTCCATCTTGTGCGTTCCGGCATGATCTCCATCACTCCACCATGATTGCCTCCACCACGAATAACAACTACAACTATTGCTAACTACTTAGCGATAAAGTAAAGCTATTACATGGCGTATAAGAAGTTGACTCGCAGGTCATACACAATTATAAAGACAACCATATGGCTCCTGCCGGTTGTGTACTCATCGACATGCAAGTCGTGAAACATTACAAAACATGATCATCGCATACAATATACACATCACATCTTGGGCCATACCATATCACAGAAAACACTCCCTGCAAAAACAAGTTAGACGCCTCTACTTTGTTGTTGCATGTTTTACGTGGCTTATGGGAGTAGATGCTAAGAACGATTCTTACCTACGAAAAGCCACAACGGTGATATTATGGTTGCCAAACTCCGGTGTTAATCCCATGACAACTATAGTGAGAGAAACTGACATCCACCAGCCGCATGTGTGGAACAAGCCACACGTCAAGTGCGGAGCCGGTCTCGCGAACGACGTCGCGTAAGGTTGGCCTGGACCGCTTCAATCTCACTATACCGCGTCATAAGAAGAACACAAACAAGAGGCTTGCAACAGAAAACATCAACGCCCGCAATAACCATGTTGCGTTCTACTCGTGAAACACATCTACGCATAGATCTAGCTCTGATACCACTGAAGGGTTTCGCGGCATAGTAAATCAAAATTTTCTACGGAGCAAATAGAGGGAAAGCCAAGATCTAATCTAGGAGATGCAAACAACGAGAGAGATTGGATTAGATCTTCATACCCTTGAAGATTCGCACAGCGGAACGTTCGTCGGAACGTGGGTGATGTAGTCGTACTCGCTTCTCCTCCTCGCGATCCGATCCGATCTAGCACCACAAGTGGAGGTGCCTCCGTGAGATGCACACGTGCAGCACCTCGAAGTCTCCTCCTTCCTCAGACCAGCGAGTATGGTGGAGAGATAGATTGGATCTACAACACGACGGCGTGGTGTATATGGTGGAGAATTTCTGCAGCAGGGCTTAGCCTACAAACAGTCGGGAGGGAGAGAGGAAGGTAGCAAGGCTGCTAGGCCTTGGAGGAAGATGTGTGTAGTAGGGGGGAGGGGGCGCACCACCCCTCTATATATAGAGGGGGGCGCGGCCAGCCCTTGCCCCTCCTCCAATCCTATCTCTAGTTTAAACAATTTAAACTCTCCCTTATCTAGAAATCCTATCTCTAGTTTAAACGGTTTAAACTCTCCCTTATCTAGAAATCCTATCTCTAGTTTAAACGAGTTTAAACTTATCTAGGATCGGCTGGGCCCTATGGGGCCTTGTGCCCCTGGACCAATGCGGCCAGGACACTCCCTCATAGGCCCATGCCCCCTCCCGGAAGGTGGGGCCACGTTGGTCCCCTTCCGGAAGGTTCTAGAAGCTTCCGGTACAATACCGATTAACCCGGAACAATTCCGAACTCCAAAAACTGCACTGCCTTATATGAATCTTATTCCCCGGACCATTCCGGAACCTCTCGTGATATCCCGGATCCCATCCGAGACTCCGAACAAAAATTCATAAACCAATTATCCAATCTATCCTAGCGTCAAGACACGTTAAGTGTGTGACCCTGCGGGTTCGAGAATATGCAGACATGATCTTCTATCAATAATCAACAGCGGGGTCTGGGCACCCATATTGACTCCCACACATTCATCGATGATCATATCGGATGAACCACGATGCCAGGATTCAATCAATCCCATATATATATTCCCTTCGTCTCGTGATATTTTACTTGCCCGAGATTCGATCGTCGGTACCGTCATACCTAGTTCAATCTCGTTCACAGCAAGTACTTTACTCGTTCCGTAATCCGATATCACTTTGTGATTAACTCCTTAACCACATTCTTGCAAGCGGTGTTGATATCGATTACCGAGTGGGCCCGAAGTATATCTCTCCGACTTGGGAGGGACAAATTCCATCTCGATACATACAACCCAACAGATACTTTCCGATCACCTGAGAGACACCTTTATGATCACCCTCTCATAGGATGACGTTTGATGACCTCAAAGCTTTCTTCCGGTACCAGGGAGTTGCATTATCTCATGGTCTAAGGAATACAATATTTGACATAGGAAAAGCTTCGCAAAGATGAACACGATGAAACGATCTAATTGCTTCGCTTAGTTTGGGTCTGTCCATCATATCATTCTCCCAATGATATGATCTCATTATCAATTGACAACTCATGTCTATGGTTAGGAAACCTTAACCATCATTGATCAATGAGCTAGTCCTTAGAGGCGTACCAGGGACACGGTGTTGTTCACAAACCACATAAGTATTAATGTTTCCGCTTAATACAATTCTAGCATGGAATATAAACTTTATCATGAACAAGAATTATAATAATAACATCTTTATTATTGCCTATAGGGCATAATTCCAACAGGGCACGCGGGGAGAGATAGGGGGAAAATGGATTAGGGTTTTGGGGGGGCTGGCGGCTGGGAGGTTCTTATAGCCCCGAGACGCGCGACCGACCGTCGGATTTAGGTCACGCGCGATGGAGGGCCAGGATCGTCTGCCGCGGGCGGCGCGGGGCTGGCGGGCCAGGCAGGCCGGCCCGTGGCCGGGCCAGTTGGGCCACTGGCGGGCAGGCCGAGCGGCCGCTGGCGGGCGGCGGTTAGCGCCGCGCGCGTGGCCAGGCCGGGTGGGCCGTTGCTTGCCGCCCAAGGTTTTCGGCCCAGCAAGGTTTTAAGAGCCAGTTTTTTTCGGTTTTTTATTTTACAGAAGTTGTTTTTTAATTATTTTGCTTAGAGTTTTAAGCAATTTTTGCATAGTTTTTTCTAGTCACCTTGTTGTAAGAATATTTTGACTAGAGAATGATTTAAAGGCAGATTTTTTTCTGTAAAGTTCAAAGTATAAAGAAAGTCATTATTAAAGTTTTGCGCTGCAAATAGTAATTTTAAATTGCAATTGTATGGTTTAAATTGCAACAATGCAATAAAAGTTGCTTAAATTTTTTGACATAAAGATGTGATAAAGTGATTAAAAATGATTATGTCTCATGTTATTAATTGACCAACGTTATTAATAAACATGACCATAATTTTTTTCCATTGAGTATTAAAGGTGCATTTAACTTTATTTCTGCCCAACGGTGATGTAATTTTAAATAGCACGAAACGATTGCATGCTTAATTTATACCAACGTTAAATTAACGCATATAGTTGTTTTCCTTGGTGATCTCACATCTTTTGTGATATTCAGGAGGTCTCAAAGGACATCCCGCTCCTAAGGGGGGACAACTACTCCGAATGGAGGAAGAAAGTTGATTTGGCGTTCGTATGCGCCGAAGTGGATTGGGTGGTTGATACCAAGCAGCCAGTCCAGCCCGCTGACCCGGTCAGAGGAGCCGCTGAGGAAAGTGCTGAGTTTGAGAAAAGGAAGAGGGACCATGCTCCATTGGAGCTGGCCTACTCGATTGATAACCAGAAATGGGTGAACGCCAACAAGAAGTGTTTGGCCTTCGTAAAGAACACAATTGAGAACGCAATAGTGGGCTCAATTGGAGAGTGTGCTACCGTGGGCGAGTATCTCGCCAAGATAAAGAGCCAGTTTACTGGCTCTTCAAAGATGTATGCGACCCAGCTGTAAAAGCAGCTGGTGACTGAAAAGTATACGAGGGGACCCCACGGTATAAGAGAGCACATCTTGAGGATGTCAAACATGGAAGCAAAGCTCAAGCCCATGGATGAGGACCTCGAGCTAAAGCCAGCACTCTTGGTGCACCTTGTGATGGCCTCACTTCCACAACCTTTTGAAAACTTTGTAATAAACTATAATATGTCCCCTGAAAAGTGGGAGATAGAAAAGACCATTGGGATGTGCTCCCAAGAAGAGGAAAGGCTGAAGGCCCTTCACGGCGGTTCCCTGAACTTCGTGAAGGACAATAGGAAGAGAGGCTTCACAAGCGGCAACCATGGTGGATCACCCTCCAAGCCACATGGCAAGGGCCCAATGCAGCACCAGTACCAGCATCACCAGTCCACCCCTAGGGAGAAAGACCAGTGCCATCACTGTAAAAAGCCGGGCCACTATAAGAAAGACTGCCCAATTTGGCTGAAGTACATCATGGCCAAAAATGGTAAAGATATTGTTTCTTTTGTTAATGAATCTCTGTATGAAAAGTTTACTAGATCCACTTGGTGGATTGATTCTGGTGCAACTGTTCATGTTGCCAACTCTTTACAGGGGTTCCATTCGACAAGGACCACGCCAAGAAGAGAAAGACACATTGAAGTGGCGAATGGAATAGAAGCAAAAGTGGAGGCCATTGGTGACGTCCCTCTGGAGCTGGCTGATGGATCTTTCCTTTTGCTCAAAGATGTGCTTTTCGTTCCTTCATTACATAGAAATTTAATAAGTGTTTCTTGTTTGGACAAAGATTCTTATGAATGTTATTTCGGAAATGGCAAGTGTGCCATTTGGTTGAAAGACAAGTGTGTGGGTGTTGCTACATTATATGATAAGTTATATTTGTTATCCCTGCATGAGAAAGTTCTTTCTGTGTGTGATGTGAATGAAAAAGTTTCCTTGTCGAACAAAGAACAAACGAAAAGAAAGCGAACTCTTGACTCATCGAAACTATGGCACTGTAGACTAGGCCATATTTCGAGGGGAAGAATAGAAAGCCTCGTTAAAAATGACATTCTTACTCCGTTAGAGTTCTTCGACATAGAACAATGCATAGATTGCATTAAAGGAAAGTATGTCAAACAAATTAAAAAGGGTGCAAACCGAAGCATAGCTACACTAGAAATAATCCACACGAATATTTGTGGACCGTTTCCGGTGAAAAGTGTGGATGGCTATGATTCATTCATAACATTCACAGATGATCACTCCCGGTATGGTTATATTTATCCAATTAAAGAAAGATATGAAGCATTGGATAAATTTAAAATTTTCAAAGCTGAAGTAGAAAATCAGCACGATAAAAGAATCAAAATAGTTCGGTCCGATCGTGGGGGGGGGAGTACTACGGTCGACATACTACATATGGTCAAGTACCAAGACCCTTTGCAAGGTTCCTGCAAGAAAATGGAATAGTCCCCCAGTATTCTATGCCGGGCGAACCTCAGCAAAATGGAGTAGCTGAAAGGCGCAACCGTACCCTTATGGATGTGGTGCGCAGCATGATGAGCTATTCCACCCTCCCATTGGGATTGTGGATGGAGGCGCTTAAAACCACCATTCACATTCTCAACAGAGTACCAAGTAAGTCGGTGCCCAAAACATCGTATGAATTGTGGACAGGCAGAGTCCCCTCTCTGCACCACTTGAGGGTCTGGGGGAGCCCAGCTGAGGCAAAAGTTTTCAATCCAAACATTGCAAAGTTAGACCCCAAAACAGTATCTTGCCACTTCATTGGCTATCCAGATAAATCAAAAGGCTATCGTTTCTACTGTCCTGACAGATACACAAAGTTTGTAGAAACGAGACATGCAGTCTTCTTGGAGGACGAATTGATGAGGGGGAGCACGGTAGCTAGGAAAATTGATCTTGAGGAGAAGAGGGTGCATGCACCTAATCCGATGACTCAGGAGCCATTTTTCTCGCTACCTGTTGTGCCACCATCTACAACCCCTGAGGTTGTGGTGCCGACACCTGTTGTGACTCCACACGTGACAACAATGGGCGAAAGTTCGGAACCTATCCATCAGGAGCCACCTGAACCCACTGTTGAGCACGAAAGGGAGCCAGAACAGCCACCTACTGTAAATGTGCCTGAACCCCAGGCAAGAAATGAGCAAGAGTCTGATGAACTCAGACGGTCTAAAAGAGAACGAAGACCAGCCATTTCCAAAGAAATCTACAAAGTTTACAATGTAGTTCATATGGAGGGCGATCCTACCTCATATGAAGAAGCCATGAGTAGCCCTCACTTAGCCAAGTGGGTGGAGGCAATGGAAGATGAAATGAAATTGATGAGTTCCAACAATGTTTGGGACTTAGAGGAAATTCCCAAAGGAGCCAAACAGTAGGATGCAAGTGGGTCTACAAAACAAAGTATGACTCCAATGGGAATGTAGAAAAGTACAAAGCTAGACTTGTGGCAAAAGGCTTTACGCAAAGAGAAGGCGTAGATTACAATGAGACTTTTTCTCCAGTCTCATGTAAGGACTCCTTCAGAATCATCATGGCACTAGTTGCACATTTTGATTTAGAGTTACATCAAATGGATGTCAAGAAGACATTTCTAAATGGAGATTTAGAAGAAAATGTTTACATGAGGGGCAGGAACATATGGGATGCCGCCTAAAGAAATCCATTTATGGGTTAAAGCAAGCCTCTAGGCAGTGGTATTTAAAGTTTAATGATACCATTAAAAGATTTGGATTCAAAGAAAATGTTGAGGACAACTGCATTTATGCAAAGTTCAAAAGTGGGAAATATATTTTCCTAATTCTATATGTGGATGACATTCTGCTTGCTAGAAGTGATGTTAGTCTACTACTAGAAACAAAGAAGTTCTTGTCATCAAACTTTGACATGAAAGACCTTGGTGAAGCCTCTTATGTTTTGGGCATAGAAATTCACCGAGACAGAAAGAATGGAGTGTTAATACTGTCGCAGAAAGCGTATTGTGAAAAGATTTTAAAGAAATACAATATGCATGCGAGTAATTCAACACCTGCTCCCATAGTCAAGGGCGATAGTTTTGGGAAATCCCAATGTCCAAAGAATCAATATGATATCGATCAAATGAAGTCAGTACCATATGCTTCGGCTGTTGGAAGCTTACAATATGCACAAGTGTGCACTCGCCCTGAATTAGCATTTATCACCGGGGTACTCGGTAGATATCAAGAGAATCCAGGCATAGAGCACTGGAAGATGGTAAAGAAAGCTTTGCGTTATGTGCAAGGCACAAAAGGCCTCATGCTTACATATAGAAGATCTGATTCCCTAGAGATAAAAAGGTATTCAGATGCAGATTTTGCGGGAGATAAAGACGACCGAAAGTCCACGAAAGGGTATGTCTTTACTCTCGCAGGAGGTGCTATTTCATGGAGAAGCACCAAACAGTCTATAGTTGCATCATCTACGATGTATGCAGAATTTATAGCATGTTATGAGGCCATGGGACAGGCGTTATGGTTAAAGAAATTCTTACCCGACTTGAAAGTGGTTGACCGCATCAGCAGGCCACTAAAGATGTACTGTGACAACGAGCCCGCAGTATTCTATGCTCACAACAACAAGTCGAGTAATGCTTCAAAGTCTGTAGATATAAAGTATTATGTTGTGAAGGACAAAGTCCAGGATCAAACTATAAGTCTCGAGCATATAAGGACAAAGGATATGCTTGCGGATCCGCTAACGAAAGGCTTACCACCCAATGTGTTCAAGGAGCACATAGCCGGCATGGGTTTAACGGGAAGCCTATGATTCCTGGACTATAGAGGCCCAAAAGTAACAGAATTTGTTTCAGAACATGAAGGTATATAGTGGCTGTCTGATTCTATCGGCTATTGAGCCGAGACGATGAAACATGCTCTGTGTATCATTCTGTGATGGAATAAGTAAAGAACAAGGTTAAAAGTAAAGTCGAGATCTAGGGGGATAATGTTAGATAGATCTCAACGTGATTGGGCCCAATGGCCCAGCACGCCCCTAATTGCGCCCTGATCGGGGGCGCCCAACCTTATCTAGGTTGGTGGGCCCCTATCGCCAGCGCTATATAAAGTGGTGGGGAGCCGGCAGCACGACCTACGAGGTTAGACGTGCCCTAGCCGCCCCACCTACAAGCCAATCTGATCTAGGCTAGCGCTGCGCCGACGGGAAGCTCCACCGCCACCACCCTAACCGCACGCTCGCCACACTCTCCCCTTTACCACCCATGGCCAACGACGGAGGTTCTAGCTCTGGCACCAGCTCGGGCATTCCCTCTGGCTCGTGTTTGTCGAGCCAGGGAGCAGGTAGAGCTCATCTCGGTTCTTTCTCTCTCTCTCTCTGTTCTCGATCTACAAAGGTGATGTATAGTGCTACTGTTAGATCTAGACTAGATCCGTTGTAAAGGCAATTTTAACATCCCGTTGTTGAATCTGAGGAACCGCAGCAGTCGTAGCGGCTTGAGGGTAAGCCAGATTTTGAGGCAACGAGAATGTCATGTAGGCATCTTCACCAGACCGACCCAAATGTCAGCTGTATATTTTTGTCTGTTTGATCAGGACGCGATTGTTTTTTGATCGTGGTCCGGCCTGTCCGGTCAACGTCTAGAAATGCGACCTATCTATTCGTTCTGGCTTTTTTGGCGTTATTGCTGGGCAAGCTTTGCCAATTAGTTGAAACACTTAAATTGACAAGCAAATAACACATAAATTGACTATCAAATAATATGGCAGACGTGTGTCATCGCCCTTTGGGCATCACCAACAAGTGGCTAGTGGATCTGAAATGTGTAAAAGGGGCAATATCATACAGTGTCCAAGAAATGGCAGCTTCTATGCCTAAATGGTTGCATTCGCCGTCGCCATTGCCGTTCAAGCATCACAGACCCGGATGGTCTGCTGCCTCCTCGCAATCCAAGTCCTGCGATCGGAGTCGGCGATGCTATCCAGGTCGGTGAGCATGATGGCATTCTCCTCGGCCATGATCTTGGCTTCGGCCTCCTTGGCCTTCGCCTCTGCTTTCACCACTCTAGACCTAGCCTCAACCTCCTTGGCCTTGGCTTCATCCACCTTCGCATTTTCCTTGGCCTCGATCTCCATTAGCCTAGCCTTGGAGTTGCCCTCCTCCACCTCGATAGACCTCGTCTATAGCTCGACAAAGGTCTTGGCGGTGGACTCTTTCTCTTTGCGCCGCCTCTCTTCCCTCTCGACGATGGCCTCTTCCTTCTTGTCTAGGATCTTTATTAAGGTCTCCTGGAATGCCAAGGAACCATCCTGGCGGGCAATGTCGTCCTTTGTAGCCTTGTGGCCACCAGGCCGATGGGCACGGGTAGTTGTCCCGTTGCCTGCAGGGTTGACGAAGCCTTCGTCATTGTTGTCGCCTAGGTCGACGACACCGCTCATCGAAGCATTTCTCTTTCCTGTCTTCTTGTTGTCCATTTCTTTCCAAAGGGCATAGCTAGTCTCCCATTTTTTGCAGTACTTAATCCACGTCCAACAATGGGACAAAGGGCATAGCTACACATATGGATGCCAACAATGGATCAACGCAAATGAAGACATCGACAAAGAGAGGAAGAGGTTTTACCATGTCAACTGGCATCATGCTGCTTATTTTCCTTTTGATCACCGTCTCATACGAGCCTTGGAACTATGTACACTCGGCATGGATGGTTCCCCAACACTTGGAGAGGGAGATATCATTTCGATCGCTATAGAAGGCGTCCTTTCCGAATTTCCTATGCTCATGAAATAACTTGCCCACCTTTTTCCAATTGGAAATCCCTTTTGCTCGGCATTGCATAGTGAATCTTGTGAAATCTCCATACATGCCTTGCATAGGATTTGTCCTCGTCAGTGGTGTAGCTCGAGGTTCGTTGGCTCAACTTCTTGGTGTCAACAAGTGACGTTGCAAGTGAAGCCGCCAACGACATGTCCATGACCCCCTAGCCCATGGAAGTGCCATAGTTTCCAAACAATGACTCATCCGCAATGTTGTAGGCATATTTATGGTTTCACCATCGTCGACATAGCCGTCGCCACCCTAGTTGATAATGTTGTGCAAGGCGTGCTCGGCGACGCTGGCCACAAAATCCTACACCCAATTTGGTCATCACAAAGCGGTGGGAGCAGTATACTAGTTCATGGGTTCAATTTTCTACTCTCTTTTTAAGTTGTAGTGATCATGAAACAATTCATCAATGATAAATATTCATGGAACTTCTATATGTGTTTGATAAGCATTCATATGGGCATCACGTTCTAACATAGAGATGAAACACATCTCTCTTATACTCCTCAAGAAAGGGAAACTCCATGCAATATTGAATTAAGAACAAATCAGAGTACAACTTTAAGTAATGTAACATGATGTTTGAAATACAAATATGCTATCTTGATCTAACAAGATTATCTCACTGTCACATGATAATTATAACACATGATTTTACTTTATCCCTAGTGAGGCAGCAAAAGAAAGGTAAAAACCAAAGTAGATCTTGAATGTTGTTGCCACAATTCAATCACTACCACCATGCTAATCCATCAAATACACACTTATCCACATACAATTTCTTGCATACAAGTTGGATCAAAACAATCAATTAAGAACGGGGTACATGATATGCATCTACAATACATCTTACACAAAATAGATTCCAATCTCATATATCAAATCATAAAATAAAGTTCCACCACATAGGATACATATATGGCCATAATCATGTTGGGCAGCTCATATGGTACTACATCTATGAAGAACAAGAGAGAAATAGATCAAGCTACTGCCACAAAAACCATAGTCTGGAGGTGGACTACTCCCTCTTCATCATGGTGATGATGCCGGAGATGTTGGAGAGGGTGGATATCCCCCCGGAGGTGGCTCTGGCGAAGTTTCCCCCTCCAATCTTCGCTGGATTTGAATCTGTTTGGTGGTGTTTTTGTTTTTGGTGTGCTCCTTCTCGAGGAATCCCTGGGGGATCCTTATATAGGGGTTGTTAGGTCAAGAGAACTCCGTGGGCAAAAGAATCAAGGCAATCGGATGGCGGAGGACCAAAGAGGGTAAGTGTCATGCCCACCTAATCTGGGCACGCCACCCAGTCTCTTTTGGGCCTCCTGGCCCTGCAGGTGAGGTTCTTGTGCTCCAGATGCTTCTCGTGGATAAATATTGACGTACCAAAATTTCTAGGTCCATTTGACTTCGTATAGGTCCTGAAAAACAGAGTTTTTCTGCCATGCCGGGTTATAGCCGAAATAAAAGGGATCATTGGTAAATCCTCAAAATCAATGTAAAACATGGATATAACATTATATATGATGCATATATGTGGGTAAACATGTTAACAAACAACAAAGTTCATGTATGCATTTTACATGCATCAGTTGCCAAGCGCAGATCAGCACCACAAGCAGAGAGAGTTTGTCGTGCCCATAGAGCTTGTTCACTAACCCATTCGGCGTGTGTAGAGGCACAAACGACGACATGGAGGAGTTGCGGCCACACGAGCATGGGGCGGTCTAGAACTCGGAGACATAGAGGAGGTTGGGACCATGAGCACAGGGAGGTCTAGAAATCAAGGACAAATGGGAGGTTGAGGCGATGACGTTGAGGTTTCAAACAAAATGAGAGAGGGGAATGAAGATTGTGTGGCTAGTAGAGACAAAGCAGGAGAGCGCAAAAGATGAGGGGATAACCTGGTAGTTTTTTTAGAATAAGGGGATAAGCTAAGGTAAGGTGGAGATTCACATCGACCAGTTTATGGTACGCCTCACTGATGTAGCCCATCATATGGCAATCACCATTGCATCCATTGAACCAAGTCGTGTTACTCTAACCAATGCAAATAAGGTGAACTCCTTCCATCTGTTGTTCTCCTTTAGTCCTCACTTGAATGGAATCCTACTTGATACAAGTGCCCATCTTATCACTAAGTCCATACCCATGGTCATAATGCCAAGAAGAGATGCAAGAGATGCCCAAGGAGCCAACACCCCTAAGCAAGAAGCATGGCAGAGAAGGCGCAAGAAGAAGAAGCTCTAGGACCGGAGTCTCCGCCGTCCACACGTCAGAATCTCCGCTCTGTCTACACCGGAGTCTATAGTGGAGCTACATGAGAGTCTCTATCCCTACCCTCGTTGACATGCATATACCCTACGGGTGCATAACATTGGTATACCCGGTATAGCCCAAGGAAGGCCCAGGCAAAGACTTGATGCCTCATACGTCGTAAATATATCTATAATATTTTATGTTCCATGCTTGTTTAGTATCAACTTTGCTATTCTTTATCTACACTTTGAGGTACTTTTATACATTTTATAGGACTAACCTATTAACAAGATGTCATAGTGCCAGTTGCCTGTTTTTTGTAGGGTTCGCAGCATAGAAAACAAAAAAAATCCTACGATGGGAACAACTATGTACCAAGATCTATCTACTAGATACAAACAACGGGCGGATGTAGACTCGTGGTTGATGTAGACGATCTCTTGCCGATCTCAAGATCGAGAGGAAGTCCTAGCACCGCAAATCAGCAGCGCATCCGTGCTCGCACACACGTCTGAGGCACCGAGAAACCTCCGCCTCCTCGCTCCAGCAATGCAGTGGAAGCACAACTCTTTCTTGCCGAATAGCCACCGAGAACATGTATCTCGCTAGTCCGAGACCATGGGGGATAAATTCTAGAGGGGGAGAGAGATTCTTCACGAGGAGGTGTGAGTGAGAGAGGAGAGGGGTGCCTTTTATAGGAGGAGGGAGGCACCCAAGGGGGTGGCCGCCGTCCATGGGGGCTGCCCCCTCCCCTCCTTCATTCATGTGGGTGGACACTCCACTCACAAAAATCTCTTCAATTCCCTCCACTCAAAATCCCACTCAAAACTGCTATTAAATTTCCACCAAATTTAATGCAAATTCTCATTAAATAAAACTCCTTTTATTTATTCAGAATTTTGTCAATTACTTTAATGACAAAAATTCACATATAACCCCTTGCTAGTATTTCATTTCACATGCAAAAACACTTTCTGCAATTTCACCTGAAAACCTTTTTCGGTATCTAGTGAAATAAATTCCTGCGCTTGTTATTTTTTCCGGCATGAAACTTTTGCTCCAATTGGATGTCAGTGTCTCTTAAGCGTGTCACCCTACGGTTCATGAATAATGCGGACATGATCGAGACCCCTCTCGGATCAATAATCAGAAGCGGGATCTGGAGACCCATACCGACTCCCACACATTCAATGTCGTGGGAATGGTCACGGCAGACGCTGCAATCGGCAGCGAGTAGTAGAACGAGGGGCAAGGGCGGCCAGCCATCTGCGGTGCGAGATGAGGGCAAAGACACAGGGTTTACCCAGGTTCGGCCCCCCGGAGGGTAAAGACCTACTCCTGCTAGATTGTATTAGGGAGGTGTTACAATGGGCGAGCTCGGCGGCTAGGCGGCGAGTCGCTTAGGTGTATGAGGGAACGTGTCTCTACTCCCCCCATAGGGAGGTTTATATAGGCTCACCTCCCCTAGGGTTTACATATCTCAACCGATTCGGTTACAGCTTCAGTAGTCGTTTAACCTAATCCGACTGGGCCTATCTACTCGCCTGGGCCTTCAGCTTCCAGTCGCTCGGTACCTTGCTGGGCTTCAATCCACTCGCCGTTCTGCAGGCCCACTCGCCAGCCCTGGAGCCAGTCGGAAACGTCCTGCTGAGTATACCCCAGTAGGCGTATCCCCATCAGTAGTCCCCGAGGCCGTCGTCGATTGGGCGTAAGTGGCTGCTGGCAGTCGGAGTATACGGCTTCAGAGTAGGCATCCAGTCGAATCGTCGGCGGGCTCCTATATGAAGAAGAAAATCCGGTGAACCAAGTCGCGTTTTAGGCGAGTCGAGTCGGCGGAACGCGGTCGTGGTGATTGACCTAGCGAGCCGAATGGCTGGAGTTGGACCGTCAGGTGTGGTCAAACTAGCCGTTGGGGTAATCCAACGGTAACTTTCGGCGTAATCATCGCGTGGTAACGGCCCCCTGATTTGGCGGGTAACTCCCGCTATATAAGAGGAATGGTAGACAATCGCAGAGCCAACTGCCCACCACTTCTTCCGAGTGCGCGCATTTTCTTTCCTTTGCTCCGCGATCCAATCGACCCGAAATCCTCCGATCTCCAACCAACCTCTCGGCTATGGCCCTTTCCACCGAACCATGGGGCAGGTCCAAGTGCACAAGGGCGCAGCTGGCCTCTTTCGAGGAGGCTGGAATCCTGCGAGCCGGCTGTTGGCGTATCCCCGCAGCCGGAGAAACGACCCCAAACCCGCGAGAGAGGGAATTCGTCTGTTTCACCAGTCATCTCGAGCGGGGGCTAGGGTTTCCCACGTCTTTGTTCTTCCGGCGTTTCTGCGCCTACTACGGGATCCAGCCTTCAGATCTGGGTCCTCAACAGCATTGAGCACCTCGCCATCTTCGTGGCGTTCTGCGAGTGCTACTTGGGCTGCCGGCCCTACTTTCCCTTGTGGCAGGATCTGTTCCATGGACGGATCAGCCGCGAGGAGGCAGGCGGCCCAATGCTAGCCGCGGGCGGCTTGACGTTCCAGCTCAAGTCCAAGGCTTCTTTCTTCGATCTGATGCTACCCGCCAAGGCAGCGAGCGACTGGAAGAAGTCATGGTTCTACGTGGCCGAGGCGAGCCCAGAGGACGAGGTGGCGATTCCGCGGTACTCGGCCAATCGTTCCGAGCCGCGCCATCTCCAAGTCGGCAAGCTCCCCGACGACCAGCAGATGGTCGTTGACGAGATGCTCCAGGCCATCCGTGGTCTGAAAAAGAAAGGCCTTCAGACGATAAACTTGTACAATTGCTGGCTTGGGCGACGGCTCGTTCCACTCGCCCAACGCGACCACTACATGTATCAGTACACGGGTCGGGGAGACTCGACGAAGGCCTGCCTCGACGAGTGGAAGCTGGAGGATTATCTCCCAGCGTTGAAGAAGATCACCCAGGCAGTGTACCTGAATGCACAGGCCGGGGTCGCCCCCTACACCGCGAAGCGTCCGGCTCCAACGGTAATTTCTTTACCTTGTTCGCAGTCGCAGCGTATGCAGTCGCGGTAATTCTGATTCTGTTTTATGTTCATTGCAGCTATTCCAAGTGGTGGAAGGGTGGCTCCCACCTTCTGACGATGAAAGCCCGGGGCCATCCGCCCAGGACGTAGGCGAATCGCCACCCGCGAGGGGCAACGAGGACGACGAGGTCGAGTCCGAAGAGGAAATCGCCCCGCTGGTCCGAAAAACCCGCGGGCAACGTCAGCGCGAAATCGAAGCGAGCAGAAGCCTCGAGCGTCATGATGACGACGACGAGCTCCCAGAAACCACCTCGCGCCGCCAGGCCACTCCTTCGAAGAAGAAGAAGAAGGAAAAGGAAGCGAGGGCCCCCCCGAAGAGGAAAACGAAGCCATCAAGGATGGCCTCGCCGCCGCACTCGACGAGCAGCTCCGATGCTCCCAGCTCGGCCGGTGACGGCGCGCCCCCAGCGACAACCGCGCTAGACACGCCGACCGTGGAAGTGCCGCTGGCCTCGATGCCTCCGCCATTCGCGCAGGTCTCTGGGCTAGGGAAGGCTCCGGCTGCGGCGACTTCGCCTCGCAGGGAGGTTCCGAATGTGGCGGCCTCGCCCCGCAAGGAGGCTCCGGCCGCAGCGGCTCCAATTCGTGAGGAAGCCCCCGCCGAAGGTGTCCCAGAGGCGCCAGCCGCGGCCTCAACGACGAAGAAGCCGTCCGTGTCTTGGGCACGCGACATCCTGGAACTGGGGCTCAGTCGCCAACTGGGCCCCGAACTGGAAAAACCGGCCGGCCTTCGTACAGGGCTACGTTTCATCCCAGTCGCCAAGTGAGTGCGTTCACCCTTCCCTACTTTTCATAACTATTTCGATTGTCTTTATTGATTCGATTGATGTGCAGGACCGGAGTGAAAAAGATGGGCCACCCGACCGTGGCTCAAGTACCCTCCGCCGCTAGCGAGGAGGATCCTTCCCGTAAGAGGAAAGCGGACGAGGTCGTCGCCTCAGCGGATGGCAGCAAGAAGGCCAAGGGCGACGACATCGTCACTGTCTCTGACGACGGCGGTCGCGCCGGCCGGACCCGCGGTGGAAGCAACCGCGTCTACGAAGGAGGGCGTTTCCTTGCCTAGACCGGAGGAAGCGACTTCCTTTGGAGCGGGTGCCTCGATCACTACCTTCCCCCGCTTTGTGACCAAGGCGGCCACGGCGAGCGGGGCTGCGCCCCCGAGCCTCGCTCCGGGGACTGCTGATGCTGAAGTCGACCAGCGTCGCGGGCACACGCCAGCGCTGCTTGCGTCCGTGGACGCGATACAACTCCATGGCATGCTTGGTGCAGCCATCCAGGTACCTCCAGTCCCCGAGGATCAGGTCGGTGCTTTGCAGCGGCTTGATTCTTATGATTTCTCGTCTTTTACTTTCGCATCCAGTCCCCGAGTGCGCACGCGCTAAATTTTAGCGGGTGGGCACTTAGGAATTTTCTTGATCGCCAGTCCCCGAGTGCGCACGCACTAAATTTAGCGGGTGGGCACTTAGGAATTTCGTTTTTACTGACCTTTTTTGATGATATGCAGGGTCTGCAGCTTGAGTCGGCGGACCGATTGGCCGCGAAGCAGCGTGCTGAGAAGGAGCTGGCCACCATCCAGGAGGCGAACAAAGAGCTTCAGGCTGCTGCTGCGAAGGCAGAGGAAGCTCGCCAGGAGCTTGTCCCTGCTGGTGACTTGGTGGCGGCGCGATCTGCTCTGGGTGCTGCTGAATAGCGGGTCGCCGACCTCGAGCGCGAACTGCGGGAGGCGAGAGAAGAAGCGAGCTCGGCGGACGGGCGAGCTAAGGCCGCCATTGCGGCCGCGGAGGAGGATCGCAAGGTGTCGGAAGTCCTTATTGCTGGGCTTCAGAACGACCACACGTCGCTTCAGTGCTTCATCACGGGACTCGCCCGCCCGTTGCTTGGTGAGTGCATCTTCCCTTTCTGTTAGTTGTAGTTTTTGTGGTGTCCGTCGTACTCATCATTGTCTCCTTCTCGCAGGTCGCGTTATTGGTAGCCAAGAAGAAGCGAGCTCACTTGACGCGAGGCAGTGCGTAAGCATGCTCGTCGACTCGGCGACGCTGTCGGCGACGTGCATCCGCGCCTACCTTCAAGAAATATCGCCCACGGAGGTTATTCCCAGCGACCTTGTTGAGGTGTGGGAATATTTTGAGAAGGCGCCCGCGGTCGTTGAGTTCATGACGCGGTCGGCGTTTCGGCGTGGAGCGTCGACAGCACTGAGTCTCGGACTCGCCCACTTCCCCGAAGATTTCGACGTTGACGATGTGACGAGTGGGTATCCGTCGTCGACTGGCGCGGTGGATCTGTCTGAGGTTCTCAAGTTGCAGGAGCGTGCTGCCATGTACTCGGAGCGTGTCTGGGCGATGGGCGATCTCCTTCCCTATCAGGAGACGGTCATCGCGCCGAACGACCCCGAGCCGCTGCATCGTGACTTCAAGGTCGAGCAGCCTTTTCGCGCGGCGATGGCTGGTGAACTGACAACGTATCCATCAAACCCGTACACCGCCTTCATTCGTAATCGCCGTGATGCTGGCGAGTCGTCATCCAAGCCTGCAGAGTAGGGTAGTTTGCCTTTGAAGTGTTAGCAGCAGTTCTGCCATGTGGCATATTTTGTAACATAAGACAATGCAGTATGCGATTGGATGGGACGTCGTATCCATTTTGCTATTCGTTTGTGTGATTTGGATTGATTTTGAACGAGTCCCCGAGCGCGTCCGCCCTTTTGTGGGGTTTACCTCGTATATGGTGTGTGTTGTTATCATGTGTTCTGTTGATTTGGTCGACTCGCCCGAGCTCGGAGAGCCAGTCGCAAGGCGACTCCCTTGAGTGCTCTGTACTTTACCGTTTTCCCGTACGCGGACGGGGTCGGGTGGCTGAGTCCCCGAGCGTGGTACTTGGTAGTTCTAGGCGCGACTCGAGGGTGGTTGAGGACTTAGCGCGTTGGCGTGAGCGCGTCACTCCTGCCTGGCCCGTGGGGTCAGTCGCGTGGCGAGTCCTGGGCAGGCTCTCTTACTTGGCGTTTTCCCTGACCGATCGCGACGAACTGGTATTCAGTCCCCGAGCGTGGTACTTAGCCGTTCGAGTCGCTAAGCCGAGGATGCGGAGGACCAAGGTCGCTGTGAGAAGCGAGGGCAGTTGTCTTGGCTCGTAAAGCCAGTCGAGCTAGGCGACTCCAATGGGGCTCCGGGTTGGCGTTTTTCGTGGACGATGCAAGACCTGAAGTGATTCAGTGCTCTTACACCGCACTACTTAGCCGTGCCGATCGCTGTACCAAAGGTTGACTTCTGCATTTTAGCGTACCGCTGTTATTACGAGTGCAAGTGGCACAAGTCGTGGAGAGTAGGCGCAATTTGCGGTAACAGTTTCTTTTATTTCATAGCGACTGGAGAGTACATGTGTGGGGTTCTAGGAGTAGAACTTCCGGAGGAGGTTTACATTCCATGGTCGCTTGACGTCGAGCTCGCCGTCCCCGCGGACGTCGATGAGGTAGTAGGCGTCGTTGCCGAGTACGCGCCCGATAGCGAACGGGCCCTCCCACGGAGGGGAGAGCTTGTGCATGCCCTTCTTGTCCTGGATGAGGCGTAACACCAGGTCGCCTTCCTGGAAGGTGCGGGTTTTCACCCGTCGGCTGTGGTAGCGGCGGAGTCCTTGTTGGTAGATGGCGGTGCGTGACCGAGCGAGGTCACGTGCTTCGTCGAGCTGGTCGAGCCCATCTTGGCGGGCCAGCTCGTTTGCGGCCTCCGTATAATGGACGACCCGCGGCGAGTCGTGTTCGAGGTCGGTGGGCATGACTGCTTCGACGCCATAGACCATGAAGAAGGGGGTGAATCCCGTCGATCTGTTAACCGAGGTGCGGATTCCCCAGATAACGGAGGGCAACTCTTCGACCCAGCACCCAGCGGTGCGCTCGAGTGGTACTTGGAGTCGCGGCTTCAGGCCGTGGAGGATGCTTTGGTTGGCTCGTTCCGCCTGGCCGTTGGATTCCGGATGGGCGACTGACGCGAGATCGAGCCGGATGTGGTGCTCTTCGCAGAATTCGGCCATTGCTCCCTTGGCAAAGTTTGTGCCGTTGTCCGTGATGATACTATTTGGGAACCCATAGCGATATATGAGCTCGCGTAGGAATTTAGTGGCGGTCTTCCCGTCGCATTTCCGGACTGGCTTGGCCTCCACCCACTTGGTGAATTTGTCGACGGCGACTAGCAAGTGGGTGTAGCCGGAAGGGGCTTTCTTGAAGGGGCCCACCATGTCCATGCCCCATACGGCGAATGGCCAAGTGATGGGGATCGTTTTGAGCGCCGAGCTCGGTACGCGCGTTTGATTGGCGTACTTCTGGCACCCGGCGCATCGCTGGACGATGTCGACAGCGTCGGCGTGTGCGGTGGGCCAGTAGAAGCCGTGTCGCATGGCCTTGGCGACCAGGGAGCGAGCGGCGGCGTGGTGGCCGCAGTCACCTGAGTGAATGTCGTGGAGGATTTTGCGTCCTTCAGCCGGTTGGACGCAACGTTGGAACACGCCGGTGACGCTGCGCTTGTGTAGCTCGCCGTCGATGATGGTGTAAGACTTGCATCGGCGAGCGATCATTCGAGCGTTTGTCTCGTCTGCTGGCAGGGTGCCGGCTTCCAGGTAGGCGATGTAGGGCTTGGTCCAGTCGTCTGGCTCGGCGATGAGTGCGACCAAGGCTGCCTCTGGTTGGAGTGGGACTCCGATGTCGATCTCCCTCGGGGGAGAGACTGATGGTTTGCAGATTGTGTCGAGGAACACGCCGGCGGGTGGTGCGAGTCGAGCCGACCCGATGCGAGAGAGGGCGTCGGCCTCCTCGTTTTTTCGCCTGTCGATCCACTCGACAGAGTAGCCGGTGAAGTGGCCGCCCAACTTGTCCACCTCTTGGCGGTACGCCGCCATGGTAGGGGAGATGGCGTCGCAGGTGCCGGCGACTTGCCCCGCGACGAGGTCGGAATCTCCGTAGCATCGAAGGCGATTGACGTTCATCTCCTTGGCGGCTCGCATGCCGTGGAGTAGGGCCTCGTATTCAGCCATGTTGTTGGTGCAGGGCGTGAATTCGAGGCGGAGGATGTAGCGGAGCTTGTCGCCCTTTGGTGAAGTCAACACTATCCCCGCTCTTGCACCGTCCGCGTTCTTGGAGCCGTCGAAGTGCAGGCTCCAGTAATGGAGGTACGGCAGCTTCTCTGGCTGCTGGGCCTCCTCCCAGTCGGCGATGAAGTCTTCCAGTGCCTGCGACTTAATCGCCCTTCGTGGCTCGTATTTAATGTTGTGGACGCCAATCTCGACGGCCCACTTGGCGACCCGTCCGGTCGCCTCGCGGTTGCGGATGATGTCTTGCAGTGGCGCTGAGGAGACGACCGTGACCGGGTGCTCCTAGAAGTAGTGCGGCAGGCGCCGCTGAGCCCTGAAGACCGCGTATACTAGCTTTTGATACTGTGGGTACCGCTGGCGCGACTCGGTGAGGACCTCGCTGATGTAGTACACCGGACGCTGAACCGGGCGCTCCTTTCCTTCCTCTGGTCGTTCGACGACCATCACAGTACTGACGACGCGCTCGGATGCCGCGACGTAAACCAGCATAGGTTCTTTGTCGGTGGGGGCGGCGAGTAGTGGTGCGGCGAGTAGCACTTTTTTGAGGTCGCGGAGCGCGTGGTCCGCCTCCTTGTCCCACTGGAAGGTGGGGTTCTTGCGCATCAGGCGGTATAGGGGCATCGCCTTTTCGCCCAGGCGGGGGATGAAGCGACTGAGAGCCGCTACTCGCCCGGCCAGCTTCTGGACGTCACGCAGGCACTCGGGTTTGCCGAGTCGGGCGATCGTGTCGATCTTTGTTGGGTTCGCCTCGATCCCTCGTTTGGAGACGACGTACCCCAGTAGTTGTCCGGCGGGTACACCGAAGGTGCACTTGCCTGGGTTGAGCTTTATCTTGTACCTTCGCAGATTGGCGAAGGTTTCCGCCAGGTCGGCGAGTAGTCGCCTTGGCGAGCGGATTTCACGACCACGTCGTCGATGTAGACGTGGATGTTGCGGCCAATTTGGCTCGCGAGGCATTCTTGCATGCACCGCTGGTAGGTTGCCCCGGCGTTCTTGAGGCCAAAGGTCATGGCGGTGTAGCAGAAGGCTCCGAATGGCGTGATGAACGCCGTCTTCTCCTCGTCTTCGACAGCCATTTTGATCTGGTTGTACCCGGAGTAGGCGTCTAGGAAACATAGCGACTCCGAACCCGCGGTTGAATCGATTATCTGATCGATCCGTGGGAGGACGAACTGCTCCTTTGGGCAGGCGCTGTTCAGGTTTGTGTAGTCGATACACATTCTCCAGGTCCCGTTTTTCTTCTCGACCAGGACTGGGTTTGCCAGCCACTTGGAGTATTTGATTGGCCGGATGAAGCCGGCAACGAGTAAACGCTGCACTTCCTCGGCGATTGCTCGACCGCGTTCTTCATTGAAGGGCCGTAGCGACTGCTTGACAGGTCGCACTTTGGGGTCGGCGTTTAGCTTGTGCTCAGCGAGCTCCCTAGGGACACCGGGCATGTCAGAGGGTTTCCATGCGAAGATGTCCCTGTTCTCACGGAGGAACTCGATGAGCGCGCCTTCCTATGCTGGGCTCATGCCTGTCCCGATTGTCACCGTCTGGCTGGAGTCGCCTGGGACCAGCTCGACGGTGCGAGTGTGCGTCGTGGCCTTAAAGGTTGAGGTGTTTGCGCCCTCTGAGTTGGGCTTCTTGAGTATTGTGGGGTCGTCATTGTTGACCCCGCTCGCGTATTTGGCGAGCTCGTCGGCGTGATTAGTCTCTGCCGCGATGACGGCGTCGGCGAGTTCGGCTCCTTTGGCTTCGCATTCGGCGGCCATGTCGGGGTCGCCGTTGATGGTGATGACGCCGCACGGCCCGGGGAGCTTCATCGCGTTGTACGCGTAGTGGGGTGCCGCCATGAATTTAGCGAACGCCTGGCGCCCCAGGACGCAGTGGTAAGGGCTGTCGAAGGGCACCAGCTCGAAGACGATCCGCTCGGTGCGGAAGTTTGCCGGAGTACCGAAAGTGACTGGCAGCGTGACTTTGCCGATCGGATACGCCTTCCGACCGGGGACGATGCCGTGGAACGTGGTGTGTGTTGTCTCGACCATCGACTGCGGGAGCCGCAACCGCCTGAAAGTGTCGAGGTAGAGGATGTTGATGGAGCTGCCGCCGTCCATCAGTGTCTTGGGGAGCCAGTAGTCGCCAACCTTGGGCTTGACCACCAAGGCGACTCGTCCTGGGTACTCGATGCGTGGCAAGTGGTCTTGCCGGCTCCAGGTGATGGGCTGTTCCGACCAGTTCAGGAACTGGGGGACGTCTGTTTGGGCCACCGCATTGACGGCGACGGCGCGGGCGATGACCTTCTTCTCGCGCTTCGTGTTGAAGCCTGTGAAGGTGTGGAGCGAGCCGGCTACTTTGCCGAATTTTCCGCCGTTTGGCGGGTCGTTGTCGGTGTCCTCCCGCGCTTGCCGTGCCTTCTCGATTTCCCTGAGGGTGTGGAAGTCGGCGGTGGTGTGTGTTGCGGGCTTCCCTTCCCTGCTATGGAACGCACATGGTTGGTTAAGGAGGGCCGCGGGATCGAACCTTGGCTTGTTCTTGTAATTGCCGCCGTCACGCCGTTGCCCTCCGTCGCGGCGGTAGCTCTTGGGCTCACGCTGTACGTGCCCAGCGTTGGCGACGAAGTCGACTCGCCCGTCGCTGCGGCGCTTGCCAGTGAGGCGGGTGCCGCTGTAGCGTAGGTCGGTTCGGCGTCCGCTGTCGTTGCCGCCCGTGCGGCGTTGCCCTCCTGACTCGTCGTCAGTTTCCTGGTTTGGATCTTCCTCGGCGTACCGTTTGGCGATCTCGAGGAGGTCAGGGATGTTGTCGAGTGTGCGGGAGTGTCGCTTGAGCTTGGCGACTAGAGGCTTGTAGCGGCACGAGGTCTTGAAGCAATGGATTGCGGTGTCCGGGTGGATGCCGACCGCGTTGTACCAAAGCTCTTGCCACCGTTGGACCCAGTTGCGGGTCGACTCACGGGGTCCCTGGACGCATCGTTCCAGGTCCTCGATGGTGGTGGCGCGGGTGTAGGAGCACTCGAAGTGCCTGACGAAGGCGTCGCGCATTTCCTCCCAGGAGTCGATACTGTCCTGGGGGAGAGTGTTGATCCACTGCCTGCACGTCCCCTCCATCATCAGTGGGAGGTAATGGGCGGCGAGTAGGTCAGTGTGACCCGCGATCCCCATTGCCATGAGGTATGTGTCGCGCCAGACTGCGGGGTCGTACGAGGAGTCGTATTTTTCTATCTCCTTTGGCGCCTTGAAGTTTGGTGGGTACTTATCGCCTCGGATCATTGGTCTGAAGCACTTAGGCCCAAGTCGACTGAGCGATCCCATAGGCTCGCCATCGCGGCGATTAGTTAGGGTGTGCCGCAAGTCGTCGGGCTGGCGTGCGCGCCAGCTTTGGTTGTTGATGATGTGGGTGCGGGCGTCGATGGGTTGTCCGTTAGCGGCGACGAAGTTGGTCGCCGGCCGGGGATCGTTGGTGGAGAGTGCCGCGTTCGCGGGTCGGTGTTGGAGCTGCAGTGGCTCTGGTGGCGGGCAGTTGAGGGTGTTTGCCGCCGCTGGGCGGCCGCTGGAGGCCGCTCTGCTTCCCGAGGAACGCGAGTATACTCGACCTTGCGAGTCGGCGCCCGCTCTTTGCTGCTCCACGGCCTTCGCAAGCAGGGCCTTGACGTACTGGATCTGTAAGGCGCCGTCGCCGGTGGCCGTGATGCTATCGGCTGCTGCTCGGCCTGCCACGAGGTTGTCCATCGGGGTGGAGAACAGTGGGAGGCCGTTTGCGTCTCGCTCCCGTGAGGAGACGACTATCCGCGGCTGGTCCCTGGGAGGGGTGCGGTTGGGTGGTGGTGGGGCACCCATCGCCGTCGATCCTGGCGGGGGCCGGGCGCTTCCTCCTGGTGGCGCGTTCTCGCAGATCGCGCGCTCGGCTATGCGAGCCGGGTCGTTTTCGTCGTCGAAGTTCAGGGCACGCCCTTGAACGGTGGGGTTCAAACGTGACCTGATCCGCTGCTGGTGGTAGCGTGACAGCTCCTGCGCCGTCACCTGCTCGAGGCGGAATTTTTCGCGCTCGGCCTGCTCCTTGCGTACCGCCTCCGCCAGTTTCAAGCGGAGTTCCTCGACCTCCGTTGCCGTGGCGTTAGGAGGGATTGGGGTGGAGAAAGGATCCTCCGGCGGATCGGTGCCGGTGGCCATGTAAGCCGCGGCGTGGCGACTGGCTCCTTCGCGGAGGTCAGCGGAATTCTCCGACCCGGAGTCGAATTAGAAGATTCCGAGGATGGAGGGGTCCTCGAAGTCTCCCGCGTTGGAGACCTGGGCGATGGAGCCCGCGGATGAGGCCGCGGCGATGGATCCGGTGAGTGACGCCGGGGTCGCCGAGTCGGCGTCGTCGGTGAGGGCCGCATCTTCTGTGGCCGTTGAATTCCCGGCCATGTTGCTGTGGGCCGAGTTGTACTCGGAGGCAAGGCGGTGGATCGTGCGAACCTGGCTCTCGGAGAGCCGATCGCGTGGCGGCGACTCGCAGATGCGAGCCGAGTCCTCCGAGACGATGACGTCGGTGAGGCCGACGAAGAGGCTGATCGTGCCGATTGGCAGGATCACGCTGTGCGTGACGGGTCGCGCCGCCGGGACGTAGCTGCTCGGAAAGATCTGGAGCATCTCGCCGATCGCTATCATGCGGCCGGTGGCGACCGTCTCGTTGATGGGCAGATTGGATCTCGCCGCAGAACACCGGCCAGACCGGCCAGGCCCCACGGTGGGCGCCACTGTCGTGGGAATGGTCACGGCAGACGCTGCAATCGGCAGCGAGTAGTAGAACGAGGGGCAAGGGCGCCAGCCATCTGCGGTGCGAGATGAGGGCAAAGACACAGGGTTTACCCAGGTTCCGCCCCCCGGAGGGTAAAGACCTACTCCTGCTAGATTGTATTAGGGAGGTGTTACAATGGGCGAGCTCGGCGGCTAGGCGGCGAGTCGCTTAGGTGTATGAGGGAACGTGTCTCTACTCCCCCCATAGGGAGGTTTATATAGGCTCACCTCCCCTAGGGTTTACATATCTCAACCGATTCGGTTACAGCTTCAGTAGTCGTTTAACCTAATCCGACTAGGCCTATCTACTCGCCTGGGCCTTCAGCTTCCAGTCGCTCGGTACCTTGCTGGGCTTCAATCCACTCGCCGTTCTGCAGGCCCACTCGCCAGCCCTGGAGCCAGTCGGAAACGTCCTGCTGAGTATACCCCAGTAGGCGTATCCCCATCATTCAATGATGACTTTATTGTGATCGTCGGAACCTTTTATGCTAGTATCTTAATACCTATGTTTCACGATTTATTACATGTCCGAGATTCGATCATCGGTATCTCCATACCTAGTTTGATCTCGTCATTGACATGCACTCTTTTCTCGTTCCCGTGATATAACATTCTAGTGATCAAATCACTTGCTTGCAAGGTAACCAATGTGATATCACCGAGAGGGCCCATAGTATATCTATCCGTCATCGGGATGAATCCACTCTCGATCCATGGGCCTCAACATAACACTTTATTAGTTCTGAACCCATCTTTATAATCACCCTGTTACGGTGTGACGTTTGATGTTATCAAGAAACTCTTTCGGCGTTAGTGATTGACATGATCTCATGGTCTAAGGATTAGGATCACTTTGTAAGTTGTATTAGCAATATAAGCTCAATGACTTTGATCGTAATGCTATACTTCAGATGAATGTTCATCACGCCATTACACTAATGTTGTGATATCGTTATTAACAACATCCAATATCCATGATCAGGAAACCTTGATCATCTTGTTAATCAACGAGCTAGTTTATGAGAGAGTCATAACTAGGAACTTTTTGTTTATTAACGTTTCCATATTAATACAATTATAGCATGCAAAATAAACATCTATCATATACTTGGAATACACATAATAAACACTTTATTATTGCCTCTCAGGGCATATTCCCTTCATTTTTGGTTTCAGAAAAGCTAGTAAGGAAATATTCTGAGAATTGGACGGGACAAAAGCCAAAATCAATATTTTACCGGAACAAACACAAAGTCTGAAGGGCAGCCGAAAGGGAGCCACAGGGCGGCCACACCCTAGGGCCGCGCGGGCCCACCCTAGGGTGTGCCGCCCTATGGCGCCCCTGGCCGCCCTCCTGCCTTGCCTCTTCGCCTATAAAATCCCCTCGATGCAGAAACCCTAAACACCCGATCAGATGGTTGTTTCTCCTCCTTTGTGCTATCATGTTTAGATCTTGTGAGCTCCGTTCATCATCAAGATCATCTATTTGTAATCATACATTTTTTGTTTGTAGGGATTCGATGGATATTGAGATACTATGTCAGATTGATTATTGATTCTATCATGTCTTATTGATTATTGATTCTATCATGTCTGTGTTGTTTGTGATCTTGCATGCTCTCCGTTTCTAGTAGCTATCTTGGCCAAGTAGATGCTAGTGACTTCAAGAGGGAGTATTTATGCTCGATAGTAGGTACATGCCTCTAGTAATCTGGGGAAGTGACATGAAGCTCTAAGGTTGTAGATGTGTTGTTGCTACTAGGGAGAAAACAACAATCTTTTGTTCATGGAACAATTGTATTGTTTACTTTAGACACATTGCTTAATGCAATTATCCATTGCTTACAACTTAATACTGGAAGGGGTTCGGATGATAACCTGAAGGTGGATTATTAGTCATAGATACAGTTGGATTACGGTCTATGTATATTGTTGTAATGCCCAATCTAATCTCATAGGAATCATGATGCATAGTATTTGCATTGTTATGCCTTGCTCAGTCTGTCAATTGCCCCACTGTAATTTGTTCACCCAGCATGTTATTTATCTTAAGGACAACACCTCTAGTGAACTGTGGACCCTGGTCCAATATTTACCATTGTTACATCATCTACTGTTATCGTTTACTTTCTACAAGCAACCATTACCTTCCACACTATATGTTTAATCCTTTGTTTTCAGCAAACTAGTGAGATTGACAACCTCACTATAAGTTGGGACAAAGTCTTGAGTTTGTATTGTGCAAGATTCCAAGTTGTTAGCAATACCTTGGAGTTGTTTCCTTGCTCCTACTGGTTTGATAACCTTGGTTTCATAACCGAGGGAAAACTTTCCGCTGTGCTCATCACACCTTGCTCTTGGGGTATCCCAACGAAGCTCTACAACTGAGTCACGTCAAGATTTTCTGGTGCCGTTGCCGGGGAGTTAAGGACAATTTCACAAGGGGAGTCTCTCACAACCACTCTTTTTAATTTGTTTTTGTTTTGCTTAGTTCCTTTTGCTTTGTTTTGGTTGCTTATTTTTACCAAAAAAATAAAAAAATAGTTTCCTTTGGTTTGCCTTTTCTTATCAAAAACACAAAAAATTAGTTCCTACTTTAGTTGCTACCATGTCTAGTGTGCTCCAATTACTGTGTCACCTATGGAAATGATCTTTACATTCAAACAAGGAAGTGAAGAGAGTTTCAAAGAAGCTTGGTCTAGAATTTATGAATCACATGGAAAAACTGAGCCTAAAATGACTCTAGGCTTAGTTATTAGCAGTTTCTATCATGGTCTTGCTCTTTGTTATGGATATGCTTTGGATGCTGTAACAGGAAGAGATTTTTTCCAATGTAATGAGGATGAAGCTTTGAATTCCATAAAGAAGTTGATTACAATTTATAATTTTCCTAGCAAATTTATTCTTCCTTTATAAACATCTATGCTAGGTTAAACACTCTTGATACCAGTACAACTAGTTTAAAAGATTGCTATAACATGCTTAGAGAGCATCATGATTATGTTCCAATAAATTCTGAGCCTTCAAAATGGTTTCTACAATAAAAGTTGTTATAAACAATGAAACTTTTGATGCTCGTTGTGATATCATGTCTGAATTTTGTCTTATGCCAAAAGATATCTATGAATCTTTGAATATTTGGGGACTTTCTGAAGGAGGAGAAGAAATATCTCTTACCAATAATGCAAATATATTACCCATTGGAATAGCTGAAGGAGTGTTTACAAAGATCTTAGGGAAAGTGGTGCCTACTGATTATCTTGTTATTGAATGTGTAGGAAGAGGACAAATTTCACTTGGAAGATCCCTACTGAAACTCCTTGGAGCAATAATAGATGTGGGAAAAGGCATTATGCATTTTTCTTCTCCAAAAAGCAATCATATATTCCCTAAAGATAAGAGTAAAGGTAAGAAAGGTAGGGGCAATAATTTGATGTTAATGCTTCTTCATTTGATAAAACTTGATTCTTGCTTCTTGTGCCTAACTTAAAGGCATTAAAGAAAAGTAATTCTTGGGAGATAACCCAATAGTTTTATTGAGTCTTGGAAGATATTACTTATGTAATGACCTCTCCTTATCCTTTTTGTTTGATTTTTGTGCCAAGAATAACCACTAATGAGAGAGAAGTAAGATTTGGGGAAGTTGCTATCCTGAAACAGATTTCTGTGCTTCACTGTAAAAATTCGTGAAAAATATCTGTAAGTCGGATTGAGCTATAATTGCGTGAGTAAATGCCCCAGGTTGTTATATAACTTTTGTTAGTTCAACACTTTTTGATTTGAGCAACATAAGGTCTTCGAAAAAATTGGTTTTTACCTGCTGGTGTGTTTTGATACATTTCTGCCATTATTTGCATTTGCCTCTTATCGATTTATTTTTGAGTTCTTTTTGCTAAATTGATCTTTTTTAAATGAAATTTCTTCAGTGGATTGTGTTCTTAATGGAAGTTTTACTTGTGTTGAAACTAAACCCAAAGGTTTATTACTTTTGAATGCACTAATGTTGCTAATGAAGATTGTGTGAAGTTTCGTATGAAGGTAATTTTCAAGTGTAGGGGAAGAATGATTTAATAAGATGAAGAATGGACAAAAGCTCATGCTTGGGGTACCACCCCGTGTCACCCCAAGAAATATTCAAGAGGTATAAGCGTAAAAGCACAAGGCATCCCCTTCTTCATCAATAAAAATCTCAGGTCTCTTTCTAGACACTTCGTTTTTATTGTTTCATGCACTGTTGTGTTTTTCTTGGAGCGTCTTAGTTTTATTTTGTTTAGTTTGCTTGAATAAATTAGTTGGACCCCCTCTTTCGCTGTGATGTTTCAAATAAGTTGATTGGTGTTGGAAAAGAGTAGAAAGTTTCATGCTTATAGTGGTACAAAAGGGAGCTTATTTTGACTGTGGCTTAGACTTTATCATGCCATGCTAGATGTTGTTTTGACATTATTCTTAGTTATTATTTTTTAGCATGACTTGTTCCAAACAATTGAGATTGCTTAATGTGCCTTGATAGAATCATGCGTTGTTTTAGCATACAAAAGCATAATATTATGGTATTCTCCTTTGATGCTTTGTTTGGGTTGACTTGGCGCATGCTCGCACCATGTTATGACTATGAACCAGTCATCTTAGCCTCTATTATCATTTAGTTTTTGACTTGTGATACCACTTTATGCTATGATTAATAATGTTTTGTCGCTCTGCATGATTATGGCCATTATTGCTCTCTAAGTTGGTCGCTCCTAGTCTTTTGCTAGCCTCCACTTGTATTGAGTAAGCTCTACTCATGAATCCAACTCCCAAGGAACCAACTTATTCCAAAGAGTCCACTATAAATTCCTATGCATGGCGTGTTACACCATTTCAAGTATATTCATGTTTTTATCTCTCTTCCAATTAAAAAGTTACTTTGTTATGTGAAAATTAGTGAATAAATCTCTCACAAACTTGATGGCACACTTTATTTTTCTTGCCCATAATAAACTTGAACCATTGTGTCATATATGTTGTATATGCTTGCACTTATAAGTTGGGAATTAGCAGAACCATGCTGTCACGGGGAACGCTTTCAACACCTGTACATATTACCCAGTTGATATCATGCTCTTTTGTTTATGGATGTCGGCGGTGTGAAATAAAAGGGAAGCTTCTAAGTCCATGGAGTTATGTATATGTGTTGGAGAAACGCCTATGCCTCTAGCCTAAGCCATGCATAATCATGGTGGAAACTTGCAGCATCACCATAGTGAGCAATCTATGAAGCATCCTCAGGAAAAAATATAGAAAAAAGGAGAAAAGAAAAAAATATATGCACCATTCTCATGGTAAATAAAGGATCGCTGGGATGCTCACTGTCTGTTGCCTTATCATTTTGATATGGGATAGCTCCTGTGTCATGGGTCAAGGGGTACCCCGTTGGCCATTCTCTATGATACACATATACTTACAATGACAAGAACTTACTGGTAACTAAAGTTGAGTAGAATGAGGAACGACCCTCGTACTCAAGGGACATGAGATTGCCAACTTATGATTTGTCAAGCATATACTCCATACTTTGTTGAATTTAACCTTAATCACTTCAAGATGCTTATGATAGGGGCAATGAGAGCTGAAAGCTAACAAGTACCATAATTTTTGGAAACTCTTTATGAAACTTGAAATCCCTGCTTCCCTTTTATGAAGGGCCTTTCTTCTTACTTTTATGTTGAGTCTCCACCTTCTATCTTTATGCACCAATTAAGAGAGCATAGTTGTCATTCTTAGTTTTATGTGCATTGTTCCAAAACTTATTGATTGATTCATAATGTTGATATTGCTTGTTCTTGAACTACTTGTATCTAGTCACCCTTATGAACTTTGAAGGTGTCCTATGCATTTATGTTTTACTACTCCATGAGGGACAATCTATATACCACTATGCTATGCTTCTATTTGTGAAACAAACAAACGTCTTTTAATGCATTGTTATTCATAATCTTTGTTTGTATCTTTTTCATGTTGCAACATAGTTACTATGTCTTATTATTAGAACTTCTTCTTTCATGCGCATGTTTAGAGTACTTTCATCCCAGATTTCAATGCTTTGAAAATGGTTTGATCAAGATTGTGATGGTGCATGTCACCTCAAAAATTATTCTTTTTATCACTTACCTACTCGAGTACGAGCAGGAGTTAAGCTTGGGGATGCTTGATACGTTGTAAATGTATCTATAATTTTTTATGTTCCATGCTTGTTTAGTGTCAACTTTGCTATGCTTTGTCTACACTTTCAGGTATTTTTTCTGGGACTAACCTATTAACAAGATGTCATGGTGCCAGTTGCCTGTTTTCTGCTGTTTTTGGTTTTAGAAAAGCTAGTAAGGAAATATTCTCGGAATTGGACGGGACAAAAGCCAAAGTTAATGTTTTACCGAAATGAACAAAGAGACCGAAGGGCAGCCAAAGGGGAGCCACAGGGCGGCCACACCCTAGGGCCGCGCAGCCCACCCTAGGGTGTGCCACCCTATGGTGTGCGCCCCCTGGCTGCCCTCCTGCCTTGCCTCTTCGCCTATAAAATCCCCCCGATGCAGAAACCCTAAACACCCGATCGGATCTCCACGAAATAGTCCGTAGCCTCCGCCACCATCATCCCTAGATTGGGGGTCTAAAGCTCTTCCCGGAACCCTGCCGGAGGGGAGAGATCATCCCGGAGGCCTTCGTCATCACCATGCCAGCCTCCGGTATGATGCGTGAGTAGTTCACTCTTAGACTATGGTTACATACAGTATCTAGATGGTTGTTTCTCCTCCTTTGTGCTATCATGTTTAGATCTTGTGAGCTCCGTGCATCATCAAGATCATCTATTTATAATCATACATGTTGTGTTTGCAATGATCCGATGGATATTGAGATACTATGTCAGATTGATTATTGATTTTATCATGTCTTATTGATTATTGATTATATCATGTCTGTGTTGTTTGTGATCTTGCATGCTCTCCGTTGCTAGTAGCTATCTTGGCCAAGTAGATGCTAGTGACTCCAAGAGGGAGTATTTATGCTCGATAGTAGGTTCATGCCTCTAGTAATCTGGGAAGTGACAGGAATCTCTAAGGTTGTAGATGTGATGTTGATACTAGGGAGAAAACAACAACCTTTTGTTCATGGAACAATAGTATTGTTTACCTTACACACATTGCTTAATGCAATTATCCGTTGCTTGGAACTTAATACTGGAAGGGGTTTAGATGATAACCTGAAGGTGGATTATTAGTCATAGATACAATTGGATTTCGGTCTATGTATATTGTTGTAATGCCCAATCTAATCTCATAGGAATCATGATGTCTAGTATTTGCATTGTTATGCCTTTCTCAATCTGTCAATTGCCCCGCTATAATTTGTTCACCCAGCATGTTATTTATCTTAAGGACAACACCTCTAGTGAACTGTGGACCCCGGTCCAATCTTTACCATTGTTACATCATCTATCGTTACCATTTACTTTCTACAAGCAACCATTAACTTCCACACTATATGTTTAATCCTTTGTTTTTAGCAAACTAGTGAGATTGACAACCTCAGTGTAAGTTTGGGCTTAGTCTTGAGTTTGTGTTGTGCAAGATTCCAAGTTGTTAGCAACACCTTGGAGTTTATTTCTTGCTCCTGCTAGTCCGATAACCTTGGTTTAATAACTAAGGGAAAACTTGCCGATGTGCTCATCACACCTTGCTCTTGGGGTCTCCCAACGAAGCTCTACAATTGAGCCACGTCACTTCCTCCGAATATTTCGGGTGGCCTAAGCCCACTGCAAGTTCGGCTCCTTGGAGGACAAGTATAGATGTAGATAGAATTTTAAAGGGTTTAACCCTAATCTATAATCGACTCGACCTATCTCCGGGACCTGGCCTAACTATATAAAGGCCAGGAGGGCACAACAAGGAGGACGAACTCACCTCATAGAACACCTCACGCCAGATCGCTTCTGCGCACCCCTGTAACTTTAGGTTCCGCCATAATCAAGAAAAGACAAACAAGAGAAGGGTTTTCCCTCCGGGGGCCTGAACCTGGGTAAACCTCATTTCCGCGTGTTGCTTGCCTGTTAGCCGTCTCATGACTTCTAGCATCCCCATCTTCTCCAAAACCCAAGTCTGTAACAATGGGCATTGATGAGATCGAACCTCGTCAATTGGCGCCGTATGTGGGAACTGGGGACGCCGATCGTGCGGTCATGACGGTCCCATTCAAAGTGATCTACGACTCCACGGCGACGGAGAATCACCTCCTCTTCGGCGCTTTAGACTTCACCGCCCACTCACCTGCCACTCGCAAAGATTTAGAGTCTGTAGGCGATGGATTCGAGATGCTGTTCGGGAGCTTATGCTTCCAGGTGGGCCAGACTGTGTCCCTCCGCCTCCCAGAGCGAGTGCTACTACCGCCAATCAGTCCCGCCTCATGGGCACCACCAATCGACGCCCTGCACTCGAAGTCGCTAACAAGTGATTCGAATGACAGCAACAGCTGGAACTCCGATATGTCTGATCCCCCTTCAGATGAAGGAACCTATGGTTTCAGATCTGAAAGCTGCAGAAGCAGTGATCCTCTCTGCGGGAGCTATATGTGCGCCGTCATCCATGGTAGTGACATCAACGACGAAACCGACCCACCACTGGACCCAGCCTACAAAACTCCTCCCAAACCTTGGGCCGAAACCGGAGGAACCAGAGAGAACCTGCAAAATCCCAATGGGAACAGGGCACCTCGAGGCACTAAGGGTGCAAGCAACGCCCACCACGAAATCAACCTCAACAACATCGGCTAGGAGATCGCGCGTGAGGTTGTACGAGGCAATCATATCTTACTAGTTGACGCCTCCCGCGATCTACTGATATCCTACCACTGGCTCCTGATCGATGAGAACAATCGACAGGTCAAGCTGCAGGGTGATCTCGAAAAACGCAAGCGGGCGGCTAACGAAGCGAGCATGCGGCAAGCTACGCTCTCTGCCGTTGGTGTCTCCTCTTCACACGGCAATGACGGCCGCAAGAACCGCTCCCTCTTGGAGCATATGGACCCCGCTACGTGGCGCGAGGTAACCAAAGCACTCGACATGTCCTTCATGTCGATGGACTCAAAAGGCAACGTCATGCCTAAAACGCCCCAGGCTGCGATCATGGCGTCCACCACTTACCTCGCGTCCACCCCGCCACCGACAGGGGACCCAAAGATTGCGATCCACAATGCCGCACTCATAGGCCTTGGACTCGTCGGAGCTGCGATCCATGACGATGGACCCGTAGAGCCAAAGAAAAAGGCCGCGGTCAAGTTCACTCGAAGCCGGACACCCTCATATGAGGAAGAATAGCATGACCTGCCTCGACGCCATTGGAGCCCACGACGCCGTAGCAGCAACTACGATGCTCATAGTAAGCTCACGCAACGGAAAATTGACAAATCACGCGCCAAACGCGCGTGCTCAACTGAGTCCGAAGAGGACGACAGGGAGCTGTGTGGAGCCAGATGCTTTAGCAGATCCGTTCGGCAATCATGGATGCCGAAGAACTTCAAGCTTCCTTCGGACAACCCGAAGTTTGATGGCGCGTAGGACACTAAAACTTGGCTCGACGATCACCTGTCGTCCGTCAAGCTCCACGGCGGGAACAAAAACACCGCCCTGCAATCTCTTCAGCTGTAGATGATAGGCGCAGCAAGGGCCTGGCTTAGCAGCCTCCCCTCAGTCTCCATCCGAAGCTGGGAAGAGCTGTCGTACAGCTGAATCCGCAACTTCAAGGGCACCGGCAAGAGGCTATCCTCAATCGAAGAGTTGCGGGCCTGCACCCAACGAACGAACGAGTCCATCCACTCGTACATTCTACGCCAGTATAAAATCAAGAAATTTGCTGAAAACATCTCTGAGGAAGGGGCAATTGACGCCTTTAAGTATGGCGTCAAGCGCTGTGAATTCAAGGAGGAGCTTGGGCGCGTCAAGCCTAAAACCCTTGATCACCTGATGGACATCGCCAATTGCTAGGAAGATGGCGAAGATTCTGTCAACCGAACACATTCGGATGACGAAGATGACTTCGGCCGCAGGCGCGATCGCCGCAGCAAGAGAAGACCGGGTGTCTACGACAATCGCGAGGAAGTCGACATGGTTGCGGCTGGCTACGCCGATCGCCGCGATGACGGCAACCGTAGCAGCGGATACCGCAGCAGTGGATACCACGACAGTGGGCGTCCCACTCAAACGTGGTAATGTCGCAACCGCGATGACGAGCATTTGGCATATGACAAGCTATCAGGTCCTTGCACCATCCACTTCTACATTAATAAGCAGGACGGTAAGAAGAAGGCCAGCCACATGCTCAAGGATTGCCGGGAGTTCCTGAAGCTCAGCGAGGGCCTCACCCAGATGAGACGCCAGATGTTGAATCCAAGATTCACGCTAGCTCCAGGAGCCGCAGCCCACGGAGCACCACCACCACCACCACCTGGAGGACCCCCGCAAATTACGGCTCCACCAGTGCACAACAACGAGGCAGATGCATACCCACCACCAGTAAGGACCCTCATGATATAGAAGGGACGCCCAACCAACAGAGTGTAGAAAAAGATCACCTGCCAAGTTAACTTGGTCGTGACCTCCCACCAGCCATACCCGAGTACCTCAGTGGCTCGGAGTCCTGCATCACCTTCGATCGGTCGGATCACCCGCATCAGATACCTCGCCCAGGTCACTCCGCGTTGGTGCTCGAGGCCTAGATTAGCGGATTCAAATGAGCCGTGTCTTCATGGACGGTGGCAGCGGCATCAACCTAATGTTCGCCGGCACACTCACAGCCATGCGGATTCCAGGTCCAGGAAAAGGTGTAATGACTGGAACCACTCTCGAAGGACCCTAAGGGTGCACAGGAAAACATCAAAATCACAACCTTTTTGACAACATTTGGAAGATATTACATATGCAACAAAGAAATAAAGCTAGACTAGCTACAAAGCAGAAAGGGTTTAAGCTCCAGCACCCGGAGCAGCTTTCTATCTAGACTGCCTACTCTTGTCCACTCACTGTTGCTCAGTCAGCCAGAAGATGTAGGGGTTCGTAGCATGGAAAACAAAAAAAATTATCGCGTGAACACACACAATCCAAGATCTATCTACTAGATTGTAGCAACGAGTCAATAGAATACTAACCCTCGAAGATCCAAAGCGGTTAACGAGAGCAGATTCTCGTGGGTGAGGTAGTCGTTCGCTTGTCGATCTCAAGATTGCGTAGACGATCCTTTCAGCGCCGCGTTCTGGCAACGCTCCCGCAGTTGGTCACACATACGGTACTCGATGAAGATCTTCCTCTCCCTGGTTCCAGCAGGCAGTGGAGGTTGTAGCTCTCTCCTCGCGATTTCGGCAGCATGACGGCGTGGTGTCGGAAGTAGAGGGGAGATCTCGTAGGGCTTCACCTAAGCCGGATCGGGTTATGGTGGAGTAGTAGGGTTCCCTGGCAATCTAGGGTTTAGAGGTCGGAGAGGAGGAGGTGGTCGGCAGCGACTTGATGCGGCGGCGACGGTTGGCGGCACGACGGTGGTGTGGGGAGGGGATGGTTGTGGTGGTCTTGGGGGGCACCCTTTCCCCTCTATTTATGAGAGGGAGGGGCAGCTTGGGAGAGGGGAGTTTGAATCCTACCCCAACTCCCTCTCCTTCTAGGTGCGTGGTGGAGGGAGAGAAGGATTCTCTCCTCCCTCCACCAAGAAACATTGTCCCAGTTTGACTTTTCAAACTTGCTTTTTGACTTTCAATTTTGGAGTTTAATTTCTTTCTTTTAAACGCCCAGCCAAGTGACCTAGGACATGATGCAATCATTCCGCTTAGTCATGACACATTCATGTACCATTCCCCTTCCGGTCCGGTGAAGCTTCTAGACCCCTCTAGATCATTCCAGTGAAAGCACCGGAATCATTCCCGAACTCCATAATTGGACTTTACTTATATGAATCTTACCGGATCTTCTTGTGATATATGTATCCCATCCGAGGCTCCGAACAACATTCGGTCTTCCTACTTACATTCCATATCTACTAAACAACATTGAATCCTTAAGTGTGTCTCCCTACGTTCGTGAATTAAGCAGACATGACCGAAACTCTTCTCCGATCAATAACCAATAGAGGAATCTAGAAATTCATATGGCTCCCACATATTTCTACGATTACTTTGTGATCGAATGAACCATTTACATACGATACCAATTTCCCTTTGTCTCGCGATATTTTACTTATCCGAGGTTTGATCGTCGGTATCTCTGCATACCTAGTTCGACCTTGTTATCGATAAGTACTATTTACTCGTTCCTATGGTATGTGATCCCTTGTGATCCAGTCACATGCTTGCAAGCTAATTGGATGACATTCCACCGAGAGGGCCCAGAGTATATCTATCCGTCATATGGATGGAAAAATCCCACTCTTGATCCATGTACCTCAACACATACTTTCCGAACACTCAATGCCACCTTTATAGCCACCCAGTTATGGAGTGGTGTTTGAAGTCATCAAAGTATCCATCCGGTGATGGTGATTAGCATGATCTCATGGTTGAAGGAATTAGGTTACTATGTATCTGAAATCTTATAGAAAACAAACTATTGAAATGACTTGATCTTATGCTATGCTTAACTATAGGAGTATGTCCATCACATCATTCTCCTAATGATATGACCTTGTTGTTAATAACATCTCAATGTTCATGATCAGGAAACCATGATCATATATTAACCAACAAGCTAGTTTAACAAGAGGCTTTACTAGGGACTCTTTTATGTTTACAAACCAAAGAAGTATTAATGTTTACGGTTAATACAATTATAGCATGGGATGCAAACATTTATCATAAGCATGAAGATATGAAAATAACCACTTTATTATTGCCTCTTGGGCATATCTCCAATAGAAGATCTATCAGCTTAGGCCCAAAGTTCTTGCAGCGGGAGGCGAAGGTGGCAAACGCTACCTCAGAGCCATCCGCCGATGTTGGCATCTTGGACGTGACCTACGACAGATCCAGGTGGGCACCGGACGCCATCGCCAGCCCCATAGCAGCACCAACCCCCTTCTGTGCGCACTTGTACTTCGCTAGAGCATCATCTGACAAAGCGTCCGCTAGCGAGTTGACGTCCTCGAGGGCAACTCCCTTGGGATTGATCTCCTTGTAGAAGCGCGCAAGGACCTTCTTGGACTTGTAAAGAGAGACCACGACAGAGGAGCAACAATCTTCGATCTCTACAGCAACATCTGCCAGAGGATCCCCATGCTCCAGCACGCTGCGATCAAACGCAACGCCAGAAGCATATGGCAAGAAAAGCAACAAAAACATCCGAATGAGGAGAAGAAGTCACACCCAAGACATGGAACACCCAAAAAGAGACCAAGTTGCCTTACCAGATATCGCCTTGGCAGCAGCCATGAACTTCTCAGCCATGGCCTTCTCCCACGACACCGTGGCAGCTGCAAGCTGCTGATCATGGTCTTCGGCCTCATTTCGCTGACGCTCAAAGGCCTCTGCAGCATCCTTCAGCTGCTTCTCTGCTTTGCCGATACTCTTTTCAAGTGCGTTCAGCTTGCAGAGAGCATCATTGTTCTCATCTGCAACATAGAGCAATAAAGAATGAACACAAGAAAGAACTCCAGAGCACTCTAAATCAAGTAAGAAGAAACCCACGCACCTCAGAGTTGCTTGAGCTCGCCTTCCAAAGAAAGGTGCTGCTCGATCAGATGGTTTGTGTCGCACACAAAGGGCTGCAAAATAATACAACAACCTTGATGATAAATGGCTCGGGGGCTACCCCACACAAACAAGAAGGACACTTACGTGGTCAGTGATGCGGATCTGTTAACTGTAGAGCCTCGTTGGGAAACCCCAAGAGGAAGGTATGATGAGCACAATAGCAAGTTTTCCCTCAGTTATGAAACCAAGGTTATCGAACCAGTAGGAGTAAGGAAACAACTCCAAGGTGTTGCTAACAACTTGGAACCTGCACAACACAAACTCAAAACTTTGCCCCAACTTATAGTGAGGTTGTCAATCTCACTGGTTTGCTGAAAACAAAGGATTAAACATATAATGTGGAAGATAGTAGTTGCTTGTAAGAAGTAAAAGGTAACAGTAGATGATGTATCAATGATAAAGATTGGACCGGGGTCCACAGTTCACTAGAGGTGTTCTCCTTAAGATAGATAGAATGTTGGGCGAACAAATTACAGCGAGGCAATTGACAGATTGAGAAAGCACAACAATATTACATAGACCGTAATCCAACTGCATCTATGACTAATAATCTACTTTCAGGTTATCATCCAAACCCCTTCCAGTATTAAGGTGCAAGCAACAGATAATTACATTAAGCAATGTGTGTAAAGTAAACAATACAATTATTCCATGAACAAAAGATTGTTGTTTTCGTCCTAGTAGCAACAACACATCTACAACCTTAGAGATTTCTGTCACTTCCCCAGATTACTAGAGGCATGAACCTACTATCGAGCATAAATACTCCCTCTTGGAGTTGCAAGCATCTACTTGGACAAGATAGCTGCTAACAACAGAGAGCATGCAAGATCACAAATAAGACATACATGATATAATCGATGATGGGGATGTGCCTACCGGGGTATACCCAGCAGGACGTTTCTGACTGGCCCAGGAACTGGCGAGTGGGCCTGCAAGGCGGCGACTGGATCAAGGCCCGGTGTGGATCCAAGCGACTGGAAGCTGAAGGCCCAGGCGAGTAGATAGGCCCAGTCGAGTTAGGTTAAACGATTACCGAAGCCTTAACTGATTCGGTTGAGATATGTAAACCCTAGGGGAGGTGAGTCTATATAAACCTCCCAACAGGGCGTGTAGAGATACGTTCCATCATACACCCAAGCGACTCGCCGCCTAGCCGCCGAGCTCGCCCATTGTACCACCTTCATAATACAATCTAGCAGGAGTAGGTCTTTACCCTCCGGGGGGCCGAACCTGGGTAAAATCCTGTGTCTCCGCCCTCATCTCGCACCGCAGATGGCTGGCCGCCCTTGCCCCTCGTTCTACTACTCGCTGCCGATTGCAGCATCTGCCATGAACATTCCCACGACAGTGGCTCCCACCGTGGGGTCTGGCCGGTCTGGCCGGTGTTCTGCGGCGAGATCCAATCTGCCCATCAACGAGACGGTCGCCACCGGCCGCATGATAGCGATCGGCGAGATGCTCCAAATCTTGCCGAGCAGCTACGTCCCGGCGGCGCGACCCGTCACGCACAGCGTGATCCTGCCGGGTCGACACGATCAGCCTCTTCGTCGGCCTCACCGACGTCATCGTCTCGGAGGACTCGGATCGCATCCACGAGTCGCCACTACGCGATCGGCTCTCCGAGAGCCAGATCCGCACGATCCATCGCCTCGCCTCCGAGTACAACTCGGCCCACAACAACGTGGCCGAAAACTCAGCGGCCGCAGAAGACGTGGCCCTCAACGACGACGCCGACTCGGCGACCCCGGCGTCATTCGTCGGATCCATCACCGCGGCTTCACCCGCGGGCTCCATCACTCAGTTCTCCAACATAGGAGACTTCGAGGACCCCTCCATCCTTGGGATCTTCGACTTCGACTCCGGGTCGGAAAATTCCGCCGACCTCCGCGACGGGACCGGTCGCCGCGCCGCGACCTACATGGCGACCGGCACCTATCCACCGGAGGATCCCTTCTCCACCCCGATCCCTCCTAATGCCACGACAACGAAGGTCGAGGAACTCCGCCTGAAGCTGGCGGAGGCAGTGCGCAAGGAGCAAGCCGAGCGCGAAAAAATTCGCCTCGAGCAGGTGACGGCGCAGGAGCTATCGCGCTACCACCAACAGCGAATCAGGTCACGCCTGAACCCCACCGTTCAGGGGCGTGCCCTGAACTTCGACGACGAAAACGACCCGACCCGCGTGGCAGAGCGCGCGATCTGCGAGAACGCGCCACCAGGAGGAAGCGCCCGGCCCCCGCCAGGGTTGACGGTGATGGGCGCCCCACCTCCACCCAACCGCACACCCCCCAGAGACGCGAACGGACTCCCACTGTTCTCCACCCCGATGGACAACCTTGTGGCGGGCCGAGCAGCAGCCGACAACATCACGGCCACCGGCGACGGTGTCCTACAGATCCAGTACGCCAGGGCCCTGCTCGCAAAGGCCGTCGAGCAGCAAAACGCAGGCGCCGACTCGCGGGGTCGAGTGTACTCGCGTTCTTCGGGAAGCAGAGCGGCCTCGAGCGGCCGCCCAATGGCGGCAAACACCCTCAACTGCCCGCCACCAGAGCCACTGCAGCTCCAACACCGACCCGCAAACGCAGCACTCTCCACCAACGACCCCAGGCCAGCGACCAACTTCGTCGCCGCCAACGGTCAACCCATCGACGCCCGCACCCACATCATCAACAACCAAAGCTGGCGCGCACGCCAGCCCGACGACCTGCGACACACCCTAACCAATCGCCGCGACGGCGAGCCAATGGGGTCGCTAAGTCGACTCGGCCCCAAATGCTTCGGACTGATGATCTGAGGCGAGAAGTACCCGCCGAACTTCAAGGAGCCCAAGGAGATAGAAAAGTACGACCCCTCGTACGACCCCGCTGTTTGGCTCGATACATACCTCATGGCGATGGGGATCGCGGGCCACACCGACCTGCTAGCCGCCCGTTACCTCCCTCTGATGATGGAGGGGACGTGCAGACAGTGGATCAACACCCTCCCCCAGGATAGCATCGACTCCTGGGAGGAGATGCGCGACGCCTTCGTCAGGCACTTCGAGTGCTCCTACACCCGCGCCACCACCATCGAGGACCTGGAGCGATGCGTCCAGGGACCCCGCGAGTCGACCCACAATTGGGTCCAGCGGTGGCAAGAACTCTGGTATAACGCGGTCGGCATCCACCCGGACACCGCGATCCATTGCTTCAAGACCTCGTGCCGCTACGAGCCTTTGGTCGCCAAGCTCAAGTGACATTCTCGCACACTCGACAACATACCGGACCTCCTCGAGATCGCCAAACGGTACGCGGAAGAAGATCCAAACCAGGAAACCGACGACGAGTCGGGAGGTCAACGCCGCACGAGCGGCAACGACAGCGGACGACGGTCCGACCTACGCTACAGCAACACTCGCCTCACTGGCAAGCGCCATAGTGACGGGCGAGTCGACTTCGTTGCCAACGCCAAGGTTCGACCCTGCGGCCCTCCTTAACCAACCTTGTGCGTTTCATAGCAGGGAACGCAAACCCGCAACGCACACGACCGCCGACTGCCACACCCTCAGGGAGATCGAGAAGGCACGGCGATCAAGGGAGAACCCCGACAACAACCCGCTAAACGGTGGAAAGTTCGGCAACATGGCCGGCTCGCTCCATACCTTTACAGGCTTCAACACGAAGCGCGAGAAGAAGGTCATCACCCGCGCCATCGCCGTCAACGTGGTGGCCCAGGTGGACGTTCCCCAGTTCCTCAACTGGTCGGAGCAGGCCATCACCTGGAGCCGCCAGGACCACTCGCCGCACATCGAGTACCCAGGCCGAGTCGCCCTGGTGGTCAAGCCAAAGGTGGCGACTACTAGCTCCCCAAGACATTGATGGACGGCGGCAGCTCCATCAACATCCTGTACCTGGACACCTTCAGGCGGCTGCGGCTCCCGCAGTCGATGATCGAGACAACCCACACCACGTTCCACGACATCGTCCCCGGTAGGAAGGCGTACCCGATCGGCAAGGTCACGCTGCCAGTCACCTTCGGCACACCAGCAAACTTCCGCACCGAGCGGATCGTCTTCGAGTTGGTGCCCTTCGACAGCCCCTACCACTGCGTCCTCGGGCGCCAGGCATTCGCCAAGTTCATGGCAGCGCCACATTACGCGTACAACGCGATGAAGCTCCCCGGGCCGTGCAACGTCATCACCATCAACGGCGACCCCGACATGGCCGCCGAGTGCGAGCCAAAGGAGCCAAACTCGCCGATGCCGTCATCGCGGAAGAAACCAACCACGCCAATGAGCTCGCCAAGTACGCGAGTGGGGTCAACAACGACGACCCCACCATACTCAAGAAGCCCAACTAGGAGGGCGCAAACACCTCAACCTTCGAGGCAACGACGCACACCCGCACCGTCGAGCTGGTCCCAGGCGACTCCAGCCAGACGGTGACGATCGGGACGGGCATGAGCCCAGCCTAGGAAGGCGCGCTCATCGAGTTCCTCCGTGAGAACAGGGACATCTTTGCATGGAAGCCCTCTGACATGCCTGGTGTCCCTAGGGAGCTCGCTGAGCACAAGCTAAACGCCGACCCCAAAGTGCGACCCGTCAAACAGTCGCTGCGGCCCTTCAATGAAGAGCGCCGCCGAGCCATCGCCGAGGAGGTGCAGCGTCTACTCGCTGAAGGCTTCATCTGGCCAATCAAGTACTCCAAGTGGCTGGCAAACCCAGTCCTGGTCGAGAAAAAGAACGGGACCTGGAGGATGTGTATCGACTACACAAACTTGAACAGCGCCTGCCCAAAGGAGCAGTTCGTCCTCCCGCGGATCGACCAAATAATCGATTCCACCGCGGGCTCGGAGTCGCTATGTTTCCTCGACGCCTACTCTGGGTACAACCAGATCAAAATGACTGTCGAGGACGAGGAGAAGACGGCGTTCATCACGCCATTCGGAGCCTTCTGCTACACCGCCATGACCTTCGGCCTCATGAACGTCGGGGCGACCTACCAGCGGTGCATGCAAGAGTGCCTCGCGAGCCAAATTGGCCGCAACATCCACGTCTACATCAATGACGTGGTCGTAAAGTCCGCTCGCCAGGGTGACCTACTCGCCGACCTGGTGGAAACGTTTGCCAACTTGTAAAAATACAAGATAAAGCTTAACCCAGGCAAATGCACCTTCGGTGTACCAGCAGGACAACTACTGGGGTACGTCGCCTCCAAGCGAGGGATCGAGGCGAACCCCACCAAGATCGACACGATCGCCCGACTCGGCAAACCCGAGTGCCTGCGCGACGTCTAGAAGCTGGCCAGGCGAGTAGCGACTCTCAGTCGCTTCATCCCCCGCCTGGGCGAAAAGGCGATGCCCCTATACCACATGATGCGCAAGAACCCCACCTTAAGAAGGTGCTCCGCGACTCCGCGACCTCAAGAAGGTGCTACTCGCCGCACCGCTACTCGCCGCCCCCGCCGACAAAGAACCCATGCTGGTTTACGTCGCGGCTTCCGAGCGCGTCGTCAGCGCCGTCATGGTCGTCGAGCGACCGGAGGAAGGAAAGGAGCGCCTAGTACAGCGACCAGTGTACTACATCAGCGAGGTCCTCACCGAGTCGCGCCAGCGATACCCGCAGTACTAGAAGCTGGTATACGCGGTCTTCAGAGCACAGCGGCGCCTGCCGCACTACTTCCAGGAGCACCCGATCACGGTCGTCTCCTCAGCACCGTTGCAGGACATCATCCGCAACCGCGAGGCGATCGGGCGGGTCGCCAAGTGGGCCGTCGAGATCGGCATCCACAACATCAAATACGAGCCACGAAAAGCGATCAAGTCGTAGGCCCTAGCGGACTTCATGACCGACTGGGAAGAGGCCCAGTAGCCAGAGAAGCTGCCATGCCTCCATTACTGGAGCCTGCACTTTGATGGCTCCAAGAACGCGGACGGCGCAGGCGCAGGGATCGTGCTAACTTCACCGAAGGGCGACAAGCTCCGCTACGTCCTCTGCCTCGACTTCACAAACTGCACCAACAACATGGCCGAGTACGAGGCCTTACTCCACGGCATGCGAGCTGCCAGGGAGATGAACGTCAACCGCCTACGCTGCTACGGAGACTCCGACCTCGTCGCTGGGCAAGTCGCCGGCACCTGCGACGCCGTCTCCCCCACCATGGCGGCATACCGCCAAGCAGTGGACAAGCTGGGCGGACACTTCGCAGGCTACTCCGTCGAGTGGATTGACAGGCGGAAGAACGAGGAGGCCGACGCACTCTCTCGCATCGGGTCGGCTCGACTCGCACCACCTGCCGGCGTCTTCCTCGACACGATCACCAAGCCATCAGTCTCCCCCCCGAGGGAGATCGACATTGGAGTCCCGCTGCAGCCAGACGCAGCCCTGGTCGCACTCGTCACCGAGCCAGACGACTGGACCAAGCCCTACGTCGCCTACCTAGAGGCCGGCACCTTGCCGGCAAATGAGACGGACGTGAGGATGATCGCACGCCGATGCAGGTCCTACACCATCATCGACAGCGAGCTCCACAAGCGCAGCGTCACCGGCGTGTTCCAACGCTGCGTCCAACCCGCCGAAGGACGCAAGATCCTCCACGACATCCACTCCGGCGACTGCGGCCACCATGCCGGCGCCCGCTCTCTAGTCACCAAGGCTATGCGGCATGGATTCTACTGGCCCACCGCACACGCTGACGTCGTCGACATTGTCCAGCGGTGCGCCGGGTGCCAGAAGTACGCCAACCAGACGCACGTGCCGAGCTCGGAGCTGAAGACAATCCCCATCACCTGGCCATTCGCCGTGTGGGGCATGGATATGGTAGGCCCCTTCAAAAAGGCCCCCTCCGGCTACACCCACCTCCTGGTCACGGTCGACAAATTCACAAAGTGGGTGGAGGCCAAGCCAGTCCGGAAATGCGACGGGAAGACCGCCACTAAATTCCTACGCGAGCTCATATATCGCTACGGGTTCCCAAACAGCATCATCACGGACAACGGCACCAACTTCGCCAAAGGAGCCATGGACGAATTCTGCGAAGAACACCACATCCGGCTCGACCTCGCGTAAGTCGCCCACCCGGAATCAAACGGCCAGGCGGAACGGGCCAATCAAAGCATCCTCCACGGCCTGAAGACGCGACTCCAAGTACCACTCGAGCGCACCGCCGGGTGCTGGGTCGAGGAGCTACCTTCCGTCATCTGGGGCCTCCGCACCTCGATCAACAGGTCAACAGGATTCACCCCCTTCTTCATGGTGTACGGCGCCGAGGCAGTCATGCCCACCGACCTCGAGCACAACTCGCCGCGGGTCGTCCACTACACGGAGGCTGCAAACGAACTCGCCCGCCAGGATGGAGTCGATCAGCTCGACGAGGCACGGGACCTCGCTCGGTCACGCACCGCCATATACCAGCAGGGACTCCGCCGCTACCACAGGCGGCGGGTGAAAACTCGCACCTTCCAAGAAGGCGACCTGGTATTGCGCCTCATCCAGGACAAGAAGGGCATGCACAAGCTTTCCCCTCCGTGGGAGGGACCATTCGCCATCGGGCGAGTACTCGGCAACGACGCCTACTACCTCATCGACGTCCGCGGGGATGGCGAACTCGACGTCAAGCGACCATGGAATGTAAACCTCCTACGGAAGTTCTATTCCTAGAACTCCACATATGTACTCTCCAGCCGCTATGAAATAAAAAGAATCGGTTACCGCAAATTGCGCCTACTCTTCGTGTCTTGTGCCACTCGCACTCGTAATAACAGCGTCAAGCTAACCGCAGAAGTCAACCTTTGGTAAAGCGATCGGCACGGCTAAGTAGTGTGATGCAAGAGCACTGGGTCACCTCAGGTTTTGCATCGTCCACGAAAAACGCCTACACGGAGCCCCATTGGAGTCGCCTAGCCCGACTGGTTCTACGAGCCAAGACAACTGCCTTCGCTTCTCACAGCGACCATGATCCTCCGCATCCTCGACATAGCGACTCGAACGGCCACGTACCACGCTCGGGGACTGACGACCAGTCCAGCGCGAGCGGCCCGGGAAAACGCCAAGTATGAGAGCATGCCCAGGACTCGCCATGCGACTGACCCAACGGGCCAGGCAGGAGTGATGCGCTCAAACTAACGCGCCAAGTCCTCACCCACCCTCGAGTCGCGCCTAGAACAACCAAGTACCACGCTCGGGGACTCGGCCACCCGACCTCGTTCGCGCAAGGGAAAACGGTGAACTACAGAGCGCTCAAGGGAGTCGCCTAGCGACTGGCTCTTCGAGTCCGGGCGATTCGACCATAATAACAAAACATTCAAAAACCACAAACACATCACACACAAGGTAAACCCCACAAAAGGGCGGACGCGCTCGGGGACTCGTTCAAACCTCAATCGGAAAACACATGAAAAGTCACAAAACAAACACGATATCACATTACTAGCATGTTGCAATCGTCTCAAAATACAAAATATGCCCAAACGGCAGATCTGCTACTAACGCCCCAGGGCAAACTACTCTATTTCATAGGCTTCGACGACGACTCGCCAGCACCCTTGCGATTGCGGATGAACGGCGTGTACGGGTTTGACGGGTACGTCGTCAGCTCACCCGCCATCGCCGCGCGGAAGGGCTGCTCGACCTTGAAGTCCCGGTGCTGCGGCTCGGGGTCGTTGGGCGCGACGACCGTTTCTTGGTAAGGAAGGAGGTCGCCCATCGCCCAGACGCGCTCGGAGTACACCGCGGCACGACCCGTCAACTTGAGCACCTCGGAGATCTCCACCTCGCCAGTCGACGACGGGTAACCACTCGTCACATCGTCCAGATCGAAATCTTCTGGAAAATGAGCAAGCCCAAGGCTAAGCGCCGTCGCCGCTCCATGCCGGAACGCCGATCGCGTCATGAACTCAACGAACGACGGCGCCTTCTCCAAGTACTTCCACACCTTGACGAGGTCGCTGGGAATTACTTTCGTGGGCGATATCTCCTGGAGGTAGGCTCGGATGCATGTCGCCGACAACGTCGCCGAGTCGACGAGCGTGGCCACACATTACCGCGCGTCGAACGAGCTTGCCTCTTCCGCGCTATCAATGATACGACCTGCGGATAGAAGATAACAGTGAGTACATCGGATATTACGAAAAGACACATGCAATAGGCAAGGGCAGACAAACTCACCAATCAAGGGACGGAAGAGATCCGTGATGAAGCTCTGAAGAGAAGTATAGTCGTCCCGAAGCCCAGCAACAAGGGCGTCAGAAACTTTACGCTCTTCCGCAGCGGCCGTAACGACGGCCTTGGCTCGACCATCCGCCGAACTCGCCTCCTCTTTCGCCTCCCTCAGCTCGCGCTCAAGCTCGGTGATCCGCTTCTCAGCCGAGCTCAACGCCGATTGAGCCGTTGCCAACTCACCCGCGGGGACAAGTCCCTGGCGAGCCTCCTCTGCCTTCACGACAACTGCCTGAAGACCCTTATTCTCCTCTTGGACGGTGGCCAGTTCCTTCTCCGCGTGGTGTTTCGCTGCCAATCGGTCAGCTGACTCACGTTGCAGACCCTGCACACAATACAAACATTTAACAAAAGCGAAATCCTAAGTGCCCACCCGCTGAAATTCAGCGAGTACGCACTCGGGGACTGGCAATCAAGAAATCCTAAGTGCCCACCCGCTGAAATTCAGCAAGTGCGCACTCGGGGACTGGCAATCAAGAAATCCTAAGTGCCCACCCGCTCAAATTCAGCGAGTGCGCATTCGGGGACTGGCAATCAAGAAATCCTAAGTGCCCACCCGCTCAAATTCAGCAAGTGCGCACTCGGGGACTGGCGATCGACAAATCCTAAGTGCCCACCCGCTGAAATTCAGCGAGTGCGCACTCGGGGACTGGACGCGAAAAATAACAACAAGACACTAAAAGAATCAGACCGCTGCAACTCACCGGCCTGATCCTCGGGGACTGGACATACCTGGATGGCTGCGCCAAGCATGCCGTGAAGTTGTATCGCATCCACGGACGCGAGGAGAGCAGGCGTGTGCCCACGACGCTGCTCGACCTCCGCGTCGGCGACCCCAGGTGCACGGCTCGAGGGCGAGGTCCCACTCGCTGTAGCCGATCTGGACATGAAGCGCGGGAACGTGGCGACGGAGGCACCGGCACCAAAGGAGACCGGCTCGGTCACCCCAGTCAAGGGAGCACCCTCCTTCGTGGGTACGGCCGCCTCCATTGCGGGTTCATTCGGCGCGACCGTCGTGTCATCGGAGATCGTGACGACATCATCGCCCTTGGCCTTCTTGGCGCCATCCGCAGGGACGACGACTTCGTCCGCCTTCCTCTTGCGGGAAGGATCCTCCTCGTTGACGACGGGTGGCACCTTAGACACGGTCGGGTGGCCTATCTTCTTTGCTCCGGTCCTGTAAATCGATCGTGTGAGCGAGATAATTCAAGCCGCTATGGAAGACAAAAGTAGGTGAGCGAACTCATTTGGCGACCGGAATGAAGCGTAGCCCCGTGCGGATGCCAGCCGGCTTCTCTAGTTCGGGCCCCAGTCGGCGGCTGAGGCCCATCTCCAGGACGTCGCGTGCCCAAGACACGGACGGCTTCTTCGTCGTCAAGGCTGCAACGGGAGCTTCTGGGACATCTTCGGCAGGAGCTTACCTGCGAGGTGAAGCCGCCGCGGCTGGAGCGGCCCCTAGCCAAGAGACTGGGACGAATGGAGGAGGCATCGAGGCCAGTGGCACCTCGACAGTGGCCGTGTCCAGCGCGGCTGCCGTCGGCGGCGCCTCGTCCTTGGCCGGGCTGGGGGCCTCGGAGCTGCTCGCTGAATGCGGTGGCGAGGCCGGCCTCATCGGCTTCGTCTTCTTCTTCGGAGGAGCCTTCGCCTCCTTCACCTTCTTCTTCTTCTTCTTCGACGGAGTAGCCTGGCGGCGCGAGGTGGTCTCCGGAAGTTCGTCATCATCATCATGACGCTCGAGGCTTTTACTCGCCTCAAGCTCACGCTGACGCTGCCCGCGGGTCTTGCGGACCAGCGGGGCGGCCTCCTCCTCGGACTCGTCGTCGCCGTTGCTCTCGTCGCTCCCGGTGTCGCCCTTGGAGGGAGGCGATTCGCCCATGTCCTGGACGGACGAGCTCGAATTCTCGTCATCTGAAGGCGGGAGCCATCCTTCCACCACTTGGAATAGCTGCAATGAACACAAAATGAAATTAGAACGACCGCGACTGCAAAAACTGCGACTGCGAATGATGCAAGGTGACTTACCATTGGGGCTGGATGCTTTGTGGTGAAGGGGGCGACCCCAGCCTTTGCGTCCAGGTACACCGCCTCGGTGATCTTCTTCAATGCTGGGGTGTAGTCCTCGAGCTTCCACTCGGCTAGGCAGGACTTCGTCGAGTCCTCCCGGCCCATGTATTGGTACATGTAGTGGTCGCGCCGAGCCAAAGGGACGAGCCGCCGCCCGAGCCAGCAGTTGTATAAGTTGATCGTCTGGAGGCCCTTCTTCTTCAGACCTCGGATGGTTTGAAGCATTTCGTCCACGACCATCCGCTGGTCGCTGGGGAGCTTGCCGACTTGAAGTCGGCGTGGTTCAGACCGGTTGGCGGAGTATCGTGGGATCGCCGTCTCGCCCTCCGGGGTCGCCTCGGCAACGTAGAACCAAGACTTCTTCCAGTCTCTCGCCGCCTTGGCGGGCAGCATCAAGTCAAAGAACGAAGCCTTCGACTTCAGCTGGAATGTTAGGCCGCCCGTGGCAAGCATTGGGCCGCCCGCTTCCTCGCGGTTGATCCGTCCGTGGAACAGATCTTTCCATAGAGGGAAGTAGGGCCGGCAGCCCAAGTAGCACTCGCAGAACGCCACGAAGATGGCGAGATGCTCGATGTTGTGTGGACCCAGGTCCGACGGTTGGATCCCGTAGTAGGCGCAGAAGCGCCGGAAGAACACGGACGTGGGGAATCCTAGCCCCCGTTCTAGGTGGCTAGTGAAGCAGATGAATTCCCCCTCGCGCGGGTTCGGGGTCACCTCTCCAGCCGCGGGGATGCGCCAGGAGCCGGCACGCAGGATCCTGGCCTCCTCAAAGGAAGCCAGTTGCGCCCTCGTACACTTAGATCTACCCCAAGGTTCGGTGGAGAGGGCCATGGCGGAAGGATTTGTGGGGGGTCGGAGGATTTCGGGTCGGCTGGATCGCGATGCGAAGGAAGGCGATAGTGCGCGCAATCGGAGGAAATGGCGAGAAGATGGTTCTCTGATCGCCTGCCATTCCCCTTATATGGCGGTTGTTACCCGCCAAATCAGGGAGCCGTTACTACGCGGTGATTACGCCAAAAGTTACCGTTGGATTACCCCAACGGCTAGTTTGACCATGTTTAATGGTCCAACTTCAGCCACTCGGCTCACCGACCCGATCACTATGACAGTGTTTCGCCGACTCGACTCGCCAAAGCTGCGATCAGGATGACTAGTTTTCTCCTTTATACAGGAGCCCGCCGACGATTCGACTGGATGTCTACTCTGAAGCCGTATACTCCGACTGCCAGCAGCCACCTACGCCTAATCGACGATGGACTCGGGGACTACTGATGGGGATGTGCCTACCGGGGTATACCCAGCAGGACGTTTCTGACTGGCCCAAGAACTGGCGAGTGGGCCTGCAAGGCGGCGACTGGATCAAGGCCCGGTGTGTATCCAAGCGACTGGAAGCTGAAGGCCCAGGCGAGTAGATAGGCCCAGTCGAGTTAGGTTAAACGATTACCGAAGCCTTAACTGATTCGGTTGAGATATGTAAACCCTAGGGGAGGTGAGTCTATATAAACCTCCCAACAGGGCGTGTAGAGATACGTTCCATCATACACCCAAGCGACTCGCCGCCTAGCCACCGAGCTCGCCCATTGTACCACCTTCATAATACAATCTAGCAGGAGTAGGTCTTTACCCTCCGGGGGGCCGAATCTGGGTAAAATCCCGTGTCTCCGCCCTCATCTCGCACCGCAGATGGCTGGCCGCCCTTGCCCCTCGTTCTACTACTCGCTGCCGATTGCAGCATCTGCCGTGACCATTCCCACGACAATCGATAATCAATCTGACATAGTATCTCAATATCCATCATATCCCCGCAAACACAACATGTATGATTACAAATAGATGATCTTGATGATGAACGGAGCTCACAAGATCTAAACATGATAGCACAAAGGAGGACAAAGAACCATCTAGATACTGTATGGACCCATAGTCCAAGGGTGAACTACTCACGCATCACTCTGGAGGCTGGCATGGTGATGAAGAAGGCCTCCGGGATGATCTCTCCCCTCTGGCAGGGTTCCGGCAAGAGCTTCGGACCCTCCCCCCCCCCCCCGATCTAGGGATGGAGATGGCGACGGTTATGGACTGTTTCGTGGAGATCTGATCGTGTGCTTAGGGTTTCTGCATCGGGGCACTTTTATAGGCGAAAGGGCAAGTTCGGTGGGTGCCCTAGGGGCCCACACCTAGTGGCGGCGCCCCCTAGGCCGTGCCTCCCTAGGGTGTGGCCACCTTGTGGCCCCCCTTTGGCTGCCCTTTTGACTCTGTCTTCGCTCTGGTAAAATATTGACTTTTGCGTTTGTCCCGTCTAATTTCGAGAATATTTCCTTACTAGCTTTGCTGAAACCAAAATAACAGAAAACGGGCAACTGGCACTGCGGCATCTTGTTAATAGGTTAGTTCTAGAAAACGTATAAAAATACCTCAAAGTGTAGACAAAACATAACAAAGTTGATACTAAACAAGCATGGAACATCAAAAATTATAGATAGGTTTACGACGTATGAGTCAGCTGTAGACTCTGAAGGTTTTGTTTGAATCTTCTGAGTGATGAGCACACGAGCCCCTTCCTTCAGGTAGCTCGAATGATCATCGTCGGAGTCGGCCGCCATATTGGGAAACGAAGATGCAGGCTTCGATTCCACGATCATCTCTTAGGACTCCTCCTCGAGGGACTCCTCCGAGTGATTGCTGCTAGCACTTACAAGGAACCAAGTCAACAACAGGCTAATACTTAGCATATCAACAAAACTACAAGGCTCATTCAGAGCAACTTACGATGGTATGTCTGACAGGTTGAAGACATGAGCCTCCTTATTCTCCTTATTTTTCTTTTTGGCTGGCGGCTGCGGGGCCATCGCCCAAATGGGTACAACCGCGATAGGGGCGGAGGTTGCACCCTCGTCCCCGCCATGGTTCTCGAGGAAGGAGGGACCCTTCGGTGTTGGAGGCATCGCCCCATCCAAAGTTTCACTTCGGGACCAATTTCGGGTCCGCCCTTCGCTCGGCTCGGGGGCTTCCACGGAAGAAGACTGCGTCGGAGGGATCTCGGAATCAGACTCCTCCTCCTCGTTGTCCGGCACATTCGTGTACTTCTCAGGAAGAGGGGGCACCATCCCTACTACCTTGTAGCCCTACAAATGGAAGACAAGAAGAAGAAATAAGATAAGCAATCATAACAAACAACAAGCACTCGAAAACAGCGTTACGCGCAACTACAAGTTTCACCTGGGGAACTGCTTTCTTGGCGCTGAAAGGGGAAGTCAAGGACTTGCCCGGGAGGTCCTCTTTGGCTTTATACTTCAGCAGAGGCCGAAGAGCCTTACCAAGGTCACCTGAAGACATCTCCTCGGGCAATAACCTTGTCGGGTCGCTGGCGCCAGCATACAGGAACATCGGGTGCACCCTCGCTTGGAGCGTCTGCACCCAACGCTTGAGGAAGATGCGGATGATGTCGACACCATTGACCTCTTTGTCTGCTGATACTTCATAAATGTATGTATAATTTTTAATGTTCCATGCTTGTTTATTATCAACTTTGCTTTGTTTTATCTACACTTTGAGGTATTTTTATAAATTTTCTGGGACTAACCTATTGACAAGATTCCATAGTGTCAGTTGCCTGTTTTCTGCTGTTTTTGGTCTCGGAAAAGATATAAAAGAAATATTCTTGAAATTGGACGAGACAAAAGCCAAAGTCACTATTTTTCCAGAAGACTCACGAAGCCCAAAGGAGAGACGGAGGAGGGCCACGAGGTGGCCACACCCTATGGTGGCACGGGTACCCCCCCCCCCCTGGTGGAGCCACCAGGGGGTGTGGGCCCCCTCGCCGCCCTCCTGCCTCGCCTCTTTTCCTATAAGAGCCCCCTGATGCCAAAACCCTAAATCAATCAGCCTCCATCCACGAAAAGTTCCACAGCGCCGCCGCCACCAAAGGGGAGATTCAGGGGACAGAAGTCTCTGTTCCGGCACTCTGCCCTTTGCCCTAGAGCCATCTCCATTGATCTCCACCACCATGTCCATCGCCATTGCTGATTCCCATGATGAGGAGGGAGTAGTTCTTCCTCGAGGCTAAGGGCTCTACCGGTAGCTATGTGTTCATCTCTCTCTATGCGCGATATTTATGTGATTATGAGCTTTGTAATCAAGTATATCTACTCTACTACTCAAGTGCTTTAATTGTAATCTCCGATTATCCCCACGTGTGTGAAGGTGACAGTGAGCACACCGTGTGGCACTTAGGCTATAGATTACATAAAATACTTACATGAGTTATATTTGGAGTTGGATGTCTCTATGAAATTGTGGTGTTTGTTAGAACCATCTAGCGCTCAAGGTGACAGTGTGGGGTTATCTAGATGGGGAAAGCAAACTTTAAGGAGTGCTTTTGTAGCCCTACCATGTATTAGAGTTACCCAACCGGTGAGTAGTTCAGAGTAGCATCATAAAGAGAAGATATTTATATGAGAGTGTCCACTAGTGAAAGTATGATCCCTAGGCCTTGTTTCTAAGCATTGAAACACCATTTACAATTAGTCCTATTACACATTTGATTGCTTCTATATTTATTTCAGATTGCCTCAGTCTCTTCCTCCCCGTCAAGCTCTTTTTTGGCACTGTTGTCTTATAATCATCCATACTACTTGTATTTTACTATCTCTTCGCTGAAATAGTGCACCTATACACCTGACAAGTGTATTGGGTGTGTTGGGGACACAAGAGACTTATTGTATCTTGATTGAAGGGTTGCTTGAGAGAGATACCTTTGACCACTTCCTCCCTGAGTTCGATAAACCTTGGGTAATCCACTTAAGGGAAACTTGTTGCTATTCTACAAACCTCTGCACTTGGAGGCCCAACAACTGTCTACAAGAATAGAGTGTGTAGACAACTCTATTTCTAGCGTCGTTGTCGGGGAGGTAAGGTAAAAGGTATTCACATCCTCTGGCTACTAAGCTATCTTCTAGTTCTGTTGCTAGTGTGTGAGTTCTCGAAGTTATTTCCTTTAGATTCTACAATTTTGTCTTTTTGTTTCTTGTTTTCACTAGTTAGGCTTAATGGAAAACAACAACAAAATTAAAGAGATTTTTAGTATTTTTCCTAAGTTATAACATGAATGGTTTGAAAATAAAATTAAAAAAACCTATGGAACTTTCTTTGCATGCTAATAGCAATGTTATTAGTATGATTTTTTTGAACACCATTATTATTAATGCTATGGAAACGTCTAAGCTCGGGGAAGCTAGTTTTTATGAAAAGCTCTTTTTAGTTCCCCAGCTTTAGGGAAGAAAATTTTCTCTCATGATACTTTATCTCCCATATGTGGTAATTCTAATGATACTTGTGATATTTTAAATCCACAAACTGAAAGTGTCCCTTTTAAAATACCTATGGAAATTGTTGAACGTGTTATAAAAAACTGCTATTTTGGAGATGGAACTGTCCATCCTGGTGATCATTTACTCTTTATACATGAATTATGTGAGTTGTTCAAGTGTGTAGGTATTTCAATGGACCAAGTTAAGAGGAAGCTATTCCTTTTATCACTTAAGGACAAAGCAAGGGAGTGGTATGAGCTACTAGATGATCCTCATCATTTGAAGTGGAAGGAACTTGAATCTCTCTTTTACTCTAAATTTTATCCTCCTCCTGAAATTCATAAAGATAGGAATTATATTTATAATTTGCATCCTCATGATGGATAAAGTATTTCCCAAGCATGGGGAAGATTGAAGTCACTAATTCTCAAATTACCATTCATGAGCTCCTAGTAATATTATTATCAGTAATTTTTATGCAAGGCTTTCACGACATTACAAGGACTATCTAGATACATGTTTAGAGGGATCCTTCACAAGTAATGAGTTCAAAGCTAAGTGGGATCTTCTTGAAACAATTCAAAGTAATACCGAAGATTGGGATAACGACAAAGGTAAAGAACTAGGTATAAACTATGAGTATGCTTGCATTAAGTCTTTTGCTAAAACTGTTGATTTTCAAGAGATTAGTGCTAAATATGGTCTTGATCCTCAAATTCTTGGTGATTGTTCTAGAGCCTTTGCTTCTCATATTAATGCTCCTAAAGAAAAATGGTACATGTATCATGAACCTTATAAAGACACTTGCATGAAAATGAAACTGTTATTAATGATTGCAATAAACATGCTCAAACTTCTGAAAATACCATTTCTTATAAGCATGTTAATTTTTGTGGAATGCATAGACCTTGTGAAAAGAATCAAATCGAAGAAGAATATTGTATCACCCACTAGAATGAAAAAATAGAACGCGGTATAAGGCTCTAAATGATCTTGGTAAAAACATTTGTGCCCTCTATCCTTTTATTTGTGAACTCTGCTATGAAGTGGGTCATTTAAATTTTCAATGCTCAATACAAAATAATGACCTTTCTAATCCAATGAGTACTGGAAGTTTGTATTGTGATAACGAGATCACTGATAATCAACATGATGAACTTACATTATTTTTGGGGTGTGAAGAGTTATCAAGAAAAACTTCTTTGGTAGACATGAGTGCTTTTGATATGAATAGCGTCCTGCATGGTTGTCATCTATATTGTGTTGATAATTGTCACGCAAATACTTACATACAAAATCTTTTAAAAGATGATATTTTACCAAATTATGACAGGACTAGTATGAGTTTTATTCTTATTAATAAAAAGGAGGAATCCTCTAAAGTTTCTTCTATTGTCTCTAACAATAAACCAGGGTATGTGGATAAGCTTCCTTTCAATCATCTCCCTCCTAAAGAGGAGAAGAACAAGAAGAAGAAGAAGAAGAAGAAGAAGAAGAAGAAGAAAAGAAGAGGAGGAGTAAAAGGAAAGAGGAAACAGTATTTTCCCCTAAGCATGTTGCTCCTATTATAGTTTTTGTTGATGAGTCTGAACTAGATGATGTTCCTATGCCTGATACCTATAGTAGTGAGCATGATTGAGAAAAGCACACTACTTCTGATATTGAAAATATCTTTGGTACCAATTCTGAAAATAATGATATTAATAATTGTTGTACTATTAGTACTATCCATGTTCCTTCCAATGATGATATGTTTACAAATGAACACACTCTGGAAGAAAACTATTCTATTGCATATGATGATACTATACCTCCAATGTATGATGATCGCAATGATGAATATGATATTTTCAGTCCACCTACTATTGATGAGAAAATTAATTATGATTACAATATGCCTCCTATATTTGATGATTATGGTGATGAGAATAATAATGACAACTATTTTGTTGAATTTGCTCCCACTACAATTAATAAGAATGACTATGCTTATGTGGAGAGTAATAATTATTTTATGCATGTGGCTCATGATAAGAATGTTTTATGTGATAGCTATATTGTTAATTTTATTCATGTTGCTACTAAAAGTTATTATGAGAGAGGAAACATGGTTTTATACATCTCAATAATTTTAATTTCCCCCTCTTTATGTTGAAATTTTTGAATTTGCACTTGTTTTATCTTCCTATGCTTGTCACTTTGTTCTTTGTGAATTTATTTGCATACAAGATTCCTATGCATAGGAAGTGGGTTAGAATTAAATGTCTTTTGAATTTGCTTCTTGATGCTCTCTTTTACATCAATTCATATTTCTTATGTGTGCATCTTCTCAAACTATCAAGCCTAACTTAAAGGCGTTAAAGAAAAGTACTTCTTGGGAGATAACCCAATAGTTTTAGTTGAGTCTTGGAAGTTATTACCTCTGTAATAACCTCTCCTTATCCTTTTTGTTTGATTTTTGTGCCAAGAATAACCTCTAATGAGAGAGAAGTAAGATTTTTGTGCTTCACTATAAAAATTCGAGAAAAATCTCTGTATGTCGGATTGTGCTTTAATTTTCTGAGTAAATCCCCTAGGTTGTTAGCTAACTTTCGTTAGTTCAATACTTTTGATTTGAGCAACAGAAGGTCTTCGAAAAAATTGATTTTTACCTGCTGGTCTGTTTTGATAGATTTCTGCCATTATTTGCATTTGCTTCTTATCGATTTCTTTTTGAGTTCTTTTTGGTGAATTGAGATTTTTAAGGGAATTGCTTCAGTAGGTTGTGTTCTTAATGGAAGTTCTGCTGTGTTGAAACTAAACCCAAAGGTTTATTACTTTTGAATACACTACTGTTGCTAATGAGGATTATGTGAATTTTTGTATGAATGAAAATTTTCAAGTGTAGCGGAAGAATGATGTAATAAGATGAACAATAGACAAAATATCAAGCATGGGGATGCCACCCCATGTAACCCCAAGAAATATTCAAGAGGTACAAGCGTCAAAGCTTGGGGATGCCCAAGGTATCCCCTTCTTCATCAATAAAAATCTCAGGTCTCTTTGTAGACACTTCATTTTTATTGTTTCATGCAATGTTGTGTTGTTCTTGGAGCGTCTTAGTTTTCGTTTTTCGTTTTTGTTTGCTTAGTTGCCTTGAATAAAGTAGTAGGACCCCCACTTTCGATGTGATGTTTCAAATAAGTCGATTGGTGTTGGAAAAGAGTAGGAAGTTTCATGCTTAAGTGGTACAAAAGGAGCTTGCTTTGACTATGGCTTAAACTTTATCATGTCATGCTAGATGTTGTTTTGACCTTATTCTTAGTGATTATTGATGTAGCATGACTTGTTCCAAACAATTGAGATTGCTTAACATGCCTGGAAAGAATCATGCGTTGTTTTAGCATACAAAAGCATAATATTATGGTATTCTCCTTTGATGCTTTGTTTGGGTTGACTTGGCACATGCTTGAGGAAGGTGTGGATGATGTCGACACCATTGACCTCTTTGCCTGCTAATACGTCATAAACGTATCTATAATTTTTGATGTTCCATGCTTGTTTATTATCAACTTTGCTTTGCTTTATCTACACTTTGAGGTATTTTTATATATTTTCTGGAACTAACCTATTGACAAGATGCCACAGTGACAGTTGTTTGTTTTCTGCTATTTTTGGTCTCAGAAAATCTAGAAAAGAAATATTCTCGAAATTGTACGGGACAAAAGCCAAAGTCACTATTTTTCCAGAAGACTCACGGAGCCCAAAGGAGAGACGGAGGAGGGCCACACCCTACGGTGGCGCGGGTACCCCCTGGTGGTGCCACCAGGGGGTGTGGGCCCCCTGGACACCCTCCTACCTCGCCTCTTCACTTATAAGAGCCCCCCGATGCCAAAACCCTATATCAATCAGCCTCCATCCACGAAAAGTTCCGCAACACCGCCACCACCAAAGGGGAGATTCGGGGGACAGAAGTCTCTGTTTCGGCACCCTACCGGGACGGGGAATTGCCCCCGGATCCATCTCCATCAATCTCCACCACCATCTCCATCGCCGTTGCTGATTCCCATGATGAGGAGGGAGTAGTTCTTCCTCGAGGCTAAGGGCTCTACCGATAGCTATGTGTTCATCTCTCTCTATGCGTGATCTTTATGTGATCATGAGCTTTGTAATCAAGTAGATCTACTCTACTACTCAAGTGCTTTAATTGTAATCTCTGGTTATCCCCACACGTGTGAAGGTGACAGTGTGCACACCATGTGGCACATAGGATATAGATTACATAAATACTTATCATGAGTTATATTTGGAGTTGGATGTCTCTATAAAATTGTGGTGTTTGTTGGAACCATATAGCGCTCAAGGTGATAGTGTGGGGTTATCTAGATGGGGAAAGTGAACTTTAAGGAGTGCTTTTGTATCCCTACCGTGGATTAGAGTTATCCAACTGGAGAGTAGTTCATAGTAGCATCATGAAGAGAAGATATTTATATGAGTGTCCACTAGTGAAAGTATGATCCTAAGGCCTTGTGTCTAAGCATTTAAACACCATTTACAATTAGTCATGTTACATGTTTGATTTCTTCTATCTTTATTTCAGTTTGCCTCAGTCTCTTCCTCCCCGTCAAGCTCTTTCCTGGCACCGTTGTCTTATAATCATCCATACTACTTGTATTTTACTATCTCTTCGCCGAACTAGTGCACCTATACACCTGACAAGTGTATTGAGTGTGTTGGGGACACAAGATAATTCTTGTATCTTGATTGCAGGGTTGCTTGAGAGGGATACCTTTGACCACTTCCTCTCTGAGTTCGATAATCCTTGGGTAATCCACTTAAGGGAAACTTGCTACTGTTCTACAAACCTCTGCACTTGGAGGCCCAACAATTGTCTACAAGAATTGAAGTGTGTAGACATCACCTGCCACCATCTGAAGAGCCTCCACCCGCTTGTATAGCTTCTCCACCTCTTCAGATTCACCCTCCAAGATGTCATTACTCCACGACCTCTTTCGGATGATCTTCTGGGTGGAGTCGAAAGGGGCGAGCCCATAATGCTGACCATCTAGCTTGACGTTCCGGATGTAGAACCACTTCCTGCGCCACTGTTGGACGGACTCGCAAAGGGAGAAAGATAAGAATTGGACAGTGGAGCGGATAGAAATTTTGTAGCCACCCAGTGGATAAACACCACCGATGCCAGATTGCCTCTCCACGGAGTAGAGTCTCCGGAAGAGGCCAAAGTGAGGCTTGATGTCGATCTAACACTCGCAACGGGTAATGAAACAAGCAATATGGAGGAGAGAATTGGGAGACAAATGGTGAAGATGAATATGGTAGAAGAAAAGAAGCCCACGAAGAAATTTGTGGGAGGGAAGCGAAAGACCACGGGCGATAAATGCAAAAACATCACCCAAAACCCTTTGGGTGGGCGCGGGAGTACCTCTTGATCGGGGAGGATGGCATCATTCTTCTCCTTGGAGATCAGGCTGGCCTCACGCAATTTGCGCAAGTTGATACGTCGGAAATGTATCTATAATTTTTTATGCTCCATGCTTGTTTAGTATCTACTTTGCTTTGCTTTGTCTACACTTTGAGGTGTTTTTATATCTTTTCTGGAACTAACCTATTAACAAGTTGCCACAGTGCCAGTTGCATGTTTTCTTCTGTTTTTGGTTCCAGAAAGGCAAAAAATCAATATTCTCATTTGCATGTTTTTATATCTTTTCTGGACAAAAGCCAAAGTCAATATTTTACCGTGAGGGACACAAATCCAGAAGACGAGATGGATACGCGAACCAGGGCAGCCAAACCCCCCTAGGCGCGGCCAGGGGTGGGCCTGCGCCTGGGCAGTGTGTGGCCCCCATGGTCGCCTCCCGGCCTCGCCTCTTCGCCTAAAAGAAGCCCCCGATATATAAACCCTAAGTACCCGATGAAAACTCCACGAAACCTTCTATAGCCACCGTCACCGTCGTCCCTAGATCGGGGGGATCTGAAGTTCTTCCCGGCACCCTGCCGGAAGGGAGATCATCCCGGAGGCCTTCTCTCTAGTATGATGTGTGAGTAGTTCCACCTTGGACTATGGGTCCATGTAGTAGCTAGATGGCTATATCTCCTCCTTGTGCTTTCATGTATAGATATTGTGATCTTCGTTCATGATCAAGATCTAATCTATTTGTAATCATGCATGTTGTGTTTGCGGGGATCCGATGGATATTGAGATTACTATGTCAGATTGATTAATGGTTTTGTCTTTATGATTCTATCATGTTTGTGTTGTTTGTGATCTTGCATGCTCTCTGTTGTTAGTAGCTACCTTGGCCGAGTAGTTGCTAGTGACTCCAAGAGGGGGTATTTATGCTCGATAGTGGGTTCATGCCTCTAGTTTCCAAGGGAAGTGACAGAAATCTATTCGGTTGTAGATGTGTTGTTGCTACTAGGGAGAAAACAACGGTCTCTTGTTCATGGAACAAGTGGATTGTTTACCTTACACACTTTGCTTAAAGAAGTTGTCTGTTGCTTGCAACTTAATACTGGAGGGGGTTCGGATGATAACCTGAAGGTGGACTTCTAGTCATAGATGTAGTTGGATGGCGGTCTATGTATATTGTTGTATTGCCCAATCGAATCATTGTTATGCCTTGCTCAGTTCCTGTCAATTGCCCTACTGTAATTTGTTGACCCTTCATGCCATGTTGTTTATCTAAGGAGTGCACCTCTAGTGAACTATGGACCCCGGTCCAATCTTTACCATTGATACATCTTCCACTGTTACTTGTTACAAACCATTACCTTCCACACCATACGTTTAATCCTTTGTTACAGCAAACCGGTGAGCTTGAAAACCTCACTGATTCGTTGGGGCAAAGTCTTGAGTTTGTGTTGTGCAGGTCTCCGTGTTGCTTGCAACACCTGTGTGGTGTTTCCTTCCTCCTACTTTTTCGATAACCTCGGTTTCTTACTGAGGGAAAACTTGCTGTTGTGCTGCTTCACACCTTGCTCTTGGGGTTCCCAACGAAGCGCTCCTACATCAACTCAGCGCTGCATCAAGCCTTTTCTGGCGCCGTTGCCGGGGAGGCTAGGACGTCTTCACAAGGGGAGTCCTCCACTTCCTTTCTCTTTACTTTGTTTTTAGTTTGCTTAGTTTGTTTTGCTTGGTTTTGTTTGCCTCTTTTCAAAAACTAAAAAAAAATTAGTCTAGTTTGGTTTGCTTCCTTTATTAAAAAACACAAAAAAATAGTTCCTACTCTAGTTGCTGGTCTGTTATTGCCCTGCTCAGTCATGCTTTCTATCAATGGATGGTTTCTTTGACACTAGTTCTTATTGGAAAGGTGGGTTCACGGAAGAACAAAAGTATTATTATAAGGAACACCGTTTGTCACAATAGGGAAACACTTATGGGAACAAATTGATAGGTTGAATACTATTGCTAGAGATGTGTGCTCTACTTATAATGTTACTTATTGATTTGATAAAGCTTGTTGCTGCAGGAGGTATAAACACCTACCCTTTCAATGTGAGTATAATGATAATGTTACCATATCTTCTTATGTTAAAGGAAATTATGAATTTTATGATGTGGAACAAAATGAAGAATTTATTGCTTTCAAGGGTGCATTTGAACTTGCTAGTTTGCTTGAAAATACCGATGATGCACCTTATGAACATGAGGTTTATGAGATACTTAAATTTTTCTTTGACAATTACAAGGAAGCAAACGGCTATATTCTTGAATATTTTAATAGGTGCTTTCCACATTTGGAAGAGACTAATGCCTTGCAGGAGCCTATGAAAGAAGAAATTGCTGAAACTGAAAGCTCATTAGATGAAAAAGAGGAGGAGAGTGATGGTCAAGAGGAGGAAGAATGGATCTACCCATGTCTACCTTCTAATGAGAGTAACTCTTTATACCTTACATTATTTGATTGTCCCCCATGCTTACCAAAGGAGGATGATTGTTATGTTCATGTGGATCCTTTTGAAATATCTACTCTGGGTAAAACCTGTGAAGATTTTAATCCCACTATTTTTGAGCTTGATAGAAATTATGTGTTTGTAGCTCATGAAAAGCCTTCTTTATGTGATAGTTGTTGAGTTTATTCATGAGGCTACTGAAAATCATTATGAGAGAGGAAAATATGGTTATAGAAGTTTTCATGGTACTGAAACACCTCTCTATGTGTTGGAAGTTTTGAAGTTACTCTTGTTTTATCTTCCTATGCATGTCACTTTGTTCTTTGAGAATTTATTTTCTTACAAGATTACTATGCATAGGAAGTGGGTTAGACTTAAATGTGTTTTGAATTTGCTTCTTGATGCTCTCTTTGACTTCAATTCATAATTCTTATGTGAGCATCTTCTCAAGCTATCAAGCCTAACTTAAAGGCGTTAAAGAAAAGTACTTGTTGGGAGATAACCCAAGAGTTTCCTTGAGTCTTGGAAGTTATTACTTAAGTAATGACCTCTCCTTATCCTTTTTGTTTGCTTTTTGTGCCAAGAATGACCTCTAATGAGAGGGAAGTAAGATTTGGGAAGTTGTTGTCCCAAAGCAGATTTCTGTCCTCCACAAAAAAATATCGTGAGGAGTCTCTGTAACTCGGATTGAGCTAAAAATTTATGAATAAATCCCCCAATATGTTATATAACTTTCGTTAGTTCAACACTTTTTTATTTGAGCAATAGAAGTTGTTCTAAAAAATCAGTACCTACCTGCTGCTCTGTTTTGACAGATTTCTGCCGTTATTTGCATTTGCTCCTTATTGATTCCTTTTTGAGTTCTCTTTTGGGGAATTGAGATTTTTTAAGGAGTTACTACAGTATCTTGTTTTTTTAGTGAAAAGTTTTGCTGTTCCAAAGCTTTTCCAGAGGTATAATATCTTTTGAATAAACTAATGTTGCTAATGAAGATTGTGTGAAGTTTTGTATGAAGGAAAAATTTCAGGTGTAGAGAGAGAATGATGTAATGAGATGAAGAATGGACAAAATCTCAATCTTGGGGATGCCACCCCGGTGTCACACCAAGAAATATCCAAGAGGTACAAGCGTCAAAGCTTGGGGATGCCCAAGGCATCCCCTTCTTCATCAATAAAAAGCTCAGGTCTATCTAGACACTTCGTTTTTATTGTTTCATGCATAGTTGTGTTGTTCTTGGAGCATCTTAGTTTTCGTTTGCTTTTCTTAGTTTGTTTAGTTTGCTTGAATAAAGTAGTTTGGACCCCCTTTATCGCTGTGTTGTTTTGCAAATAAGTTGGTTGGTGTTGGAAAGGAGTAGTAAGTTCTTGGTTGAAAGTGCAAGAGGAGTTTGCATTGACTGTGACTTAGACTTTAGCATGACATGCTAGGTGTTGTTTTGACCTTATGCTTAGTGATTATTGTTGTATCATGTCTTGTTCCAAACAATTGGGATTGCTTAGTGTGCCTTGAAGAAATTATGCGTTGTTTTAGCATGCAAAAGCATAGTATTGTGGTATTCTCCTTTGATGCTTTGTTTGGGTTGACTTGGCACATGTTCACACCATGTTATGACTATGACAAGTCACCATAGCCTCTATGATCATTTAGTCCTTGACTTGTAGTACCACTCTAGGCTTTGATTAGTAATGCTTTGTTGCTCTGCATGATTATGGCCATTATGCTCTCTTAGTTGGTTGCTCCCAGTCTTTTGTTAGCCTCCACTTGTATAAGTAAGCTCTACTCATGCTTCCAACTCCCAAGAAACCAGGTTTTTCCAAAGTGTCCACTATAAACTCCTATGCATGGTGTGTTACACCATTCCAAGTATATTCTTGTTTTCAGCTATCTTCCAATTAAAAACTATTTTGTTATGTGAAAACTTAGTGATTAAAGCCCTCACAAACTTGATGGCACACTTTATATTCTTTGCCCCTAATAAACTTTAACCATTGTGTCATCTATGTTGTATATGCTTGCACTTATACGTTGGAATTAGCAGAACCGTGTTGTCACGGGGAACGTTTTCAACATTGCACTTGTACTCAGTTGATATCATGCTCTTTTGTCTATGGATGTCACTGGTGTGAAATAAAGAGGGAACTTGTAAGTCCATGAAGTTTGTATTTTGTGTTAGTGAAACGCATGGGCCCCTAGTCTAAGTCATGCCTAATCATGGTGGAAACTTGCAGCATCACCATAGTGAGCTATCTATGAAGCATCCTTAATAAAAATCTATGCCTATAGTAAAAAAAGATCGCTGAGATGCTCATTGTCTGCTTGCCTTGTCATTTTGGTTATGGGATAGCTCCTGTACCATGTGCAAGGGGTACCCCGTTGGCGGTTCTCTATGATATGAAAATACTTACAGTGACAAGAACTTACAGGTGACTGAAGTTGAGTATCATTAGGTGTGGCCCTCGTATTCAAGGGACTTGAGATTGCCAACTTTTAATTTGTCAAGCATATAATCCATATTTGTTCACTTTAACCTTAATCACTTCAAGATGCTTATGATAGGGGCAATGAGGGCTGAAAGCTAACAAGTACCATAATTTTTGAAAGCTCTTTTTGAAACTTGAAATTCCTGCTTCCCTTTATGAAGGGCCTTTCTTCCACTACTATTGAGTCTCCACTTTCTACCTTTAGGAACCATTAAGAGAGCATAGTTGTCATTTTGTGTGCAGTTTCCCAAAGCTTACTGATTGATGCATATTGTGATATTACTTGTTCTTGTGCTATTTGTTTCTAGTCACCCTTGTGAACATTGAAGGTGTCCTATGCATCTATTTGCTACTCTATGAGGGACAAGCTGATTGCCACTATGCCATGTTTTCTGTATGTGAAACAAACAAATGGTTTTCAATGCATGTTATTCATGATCTTTGTTTGTAGCCCTTCATGTTGCATGCATATTTTACTATGTCATATTGTTAGAACTCCATCTTTCATGCACATGTTTAGAGTTCTTTGATCCCAGCTTTCAATGCTTGCAAATGGTTTGATCTTGGTTTTGATGGTGCATTTCACATAAAAAATTATTCTTTTATCACTTACCTACTCGAGGATGAGCAGGAGCTTGGGGATGCTTGATACGTCGAAAACGTATCTATAATTTTTGATGCTCCATGCTTGTTTAGTATCTACTTTGCTTTGCTTAGTCTACACTTTGAGGTGTTTTTATATCTTTTTTGGAACTAACCTATTAACAAGTTGCCACAGTGCCAGTTGCCTATTTTCTTCTGTTTTTTGGTTCGAGAAAGGCAAAAAATGAATATATTCTCGGAATTGGACGGGACAAAAGCCAAAGTCAATATTTTACCGTGAGGGACACGAATCCAGAAGACGACATGGAGAAGCGAACTAGTGCGGCCAAACCCCCTTGGCGCGGCCAGGGGTGGGCCCGCGCCTGGGCAGGGTGTGGCCCCCCTGGTCGCCTCCGGCCTCGCCTATAAGAAGCCCCTGATACAGAAACACTAAGTACCCGATCAAAACTCCACGAAACCTTCTGTAGCCACTGTCATCGTCGTCCCTAGATCGAGGGGATCTGAAGTTCTTCCCGGCACCCTGCCGGTGGGGAGATCATCCCGGAGGCCTTCTCTCCGGTATGATGCGTGAGTAGTTCCACCTTGGACTATGGGTCCATGTAGTAGCTAGATGGTTGTATATCCTCCTTGTGCCTTCATGTATAGATCTTTTGAGCTTCGTTCATGATCAAGATCTAATCTATTTGTAATCATGCATGTGTGTTTGCGGGATCCGATGGATATTGAGATTACTATGTCAGATTGATTAATGATTTTGTCTTTATGATTCTATCATGTATGTGTTGTTTGTGATCTTGCATGATCTCCGTTGTTAGTAGCTATCTTGGCCGAGTAGTTTCTAGTGACTCCAAGAGGGGGCATTTATGCTCGATAGTGTATTCATTCCTCTAGTTTCCAAGGGAAGTGACAGAAATCTCTTCGGTTGTAGATGTGCTGTTGCTATTGGGAGAAAACAACGGTCTCTTGTTCACGGAACAAGTGGATTGTTTACCTTACACACTTTGCTTAAAGCAGTTGTTTGTTTCTTGCAACTTAATACTGGAGGGGGTTCGGACGATAACCTGAAGGTGGACTTCTAGTCATAGATGCAGTTGGATGGCGGTCTATGTATATTGTTGTATTGCCCAATCGAATCTCATAGAATCTTTTTGTCTAGTATTGCATTGTTATGCCTTGCTCAGTTCCTGTCAATTGCCCTGCTGTAATTTGTTTACCCTGCATGCCATGTTGTTTATCTAAGAAGAGCACCTCTATTGAACCATGGACCCCGGTCGAATCTTTACCATTGATACATCTTCCACTATTACTTGTTTACTTGCTGCAAACCATTACCTTCCACACCATACGTTTAATCCTTTGTTACAGCAAACCAGTGAGCTTGAAAACCTCACTAATTCGTTGGGACAAAGTCTTGAGTTTGTGTTGTGCAGTTCTCCGCGTTGCTTGCAACACCTGTGTGGCGTTTCCTTCCTCCTACTGGTTCAATAACTTCGGTTTCTTACTGAGGGAAAACTTGCTGCTGTGCTGCTTCACACCTTGCTCTTGGGGTTCCCAATGAAACGCTCCTACATCAACTTAGCACTCCATCACAAGTCCGACTCACGCATCTCCGTGCTCCTCCACCCACCGTTGGTGGTGCGGCTCGGAGCAGCGGCCTTCTTCCCGGCGCCAACGGCGCTTGAACCTGCTGCAGCGGATGACGCCTTCTTGGACTTGCCCATCATGGAGCGGCAAGTGCGGCGACGCGAGCGAAGGAAGGTCGAGGGAAATACACGGAGAACTTCCAATGCGCGATGAGAGCAAGATCTCAATAAATGGTGGCAATGGCAAAGAAGTAGAGGCAAATGGCGAAGGGGTGAAACTTCTCTGTTTTCCCCACGGTATAAAAGGGGCGAGGACGATACAGCAGAACCTTCGATTTAGAAGCCCTAACGCGTGGCCCAGATCTCACCGTCCACGTGTCAGCACCAAACTAAACCGTCGCAAGCACGTAGTCCACTACGCACGAAAAACGAGGAGACACCATAACTTTCGACATGTTACACGTGACTAGTCAAATTCAAGTCAGGCGGTGGGTGTTGGGGAGGTGACCCTGGATAGGGTCAAGACAGGGGAAGATAAAAGGGGTCTCCCTTGTATATGCTGAGTTACTCTTTATATCGGCCGAGTCATGTAAAGCTCGGCCGAGATAAGCACGGCCATGACACCTACGAAAGGAGCAATACCTTACCCGACCGACATACGAGTTAAGTCGGCCGAGTGAGCCCGAATAACTTGAATGCAGGTGAAGGCCGAGCCGAGTTATGCGAGATAGGGCCGAATAACATGAAGCTTGCAGGAGAAGGAGGTGCCTATAGTCAAACCAAAGTCACGGGCTAGGAAGAATCTGAACAGGGCCAAGCACAAAGGACAAGGAGCAGAGCAGCAGAAGGGCAGAAGGAGGTCACGGAGGTGACAGTCATGGAGCCCGAGGCGCGCAGGTGGGGTTCTCTGGAACCTTGCCGTCATTAGAAGGGGGACACGGAAAGGAGGTCGCCGAGTTACTATATTGGGACAAGCATATTCCTCGAATATGCTTGCCACGTCAGCCCTAGAGGAGCCAAGGCACCCCTTTATAAGGGGAGGCGCGGGATCCAGAGGGGGGATCGATTCATTCAACGCCATAAGGCTCGTGTAGTTTTTCTCTTCTTCCTGCAAACAGCTCGAGGAGCACTTGTAGCCCAAGAGAGGAGAAATAAAGATCTGCATGTTAGCCATTTGTGTGTAGAAGTAACTACATCTTCCCTTCCCGGATCCCACTAGCATCCATTGGCCCCATACTTTAGCCTACCCATGGCATCTGTCGTGCCACCACCACGACAGTTGGCGCCCACCGTGGGGCCAGCAGCGGTGCTAGCTGGAGTCAAGATCCGGACGGGAAACTTCATCCACACCAGCGAGTGCGTTGTCTCTGGCTTAGTCCAGAGATTTGATCTCTATGACAATGTCAGCGATAACGCAGGAATCTTCAGGAGAAAAGCTCCACCGCGCAACGGCGTCTTCATCAACTTGGGCACGCACCAGATCTACGTTGGTGTTGACACCTCCTGCGTTTATCCTCACCTAGTTATTGATGCAGGAGAGCCTACACTCAGCGTTGCGAGCGATCCGCGTGGAGCACGCCCCATCGGCAGCGTCGAGGTGATGGTCGCGGCCGGGGCGCAGACAGCAGCAGCAGGCGCCGGATCAAGCAAGGAACCGGCGGCAGGAGGACAGGTGATCACAAAGCAAGCAGCTCCACAGCCTATCGAAGTAGATCCATCGGTAGCCAAGTCAGCCGAGGTACAGGAGACAAACCCAAAGGCAGCAAGGGTAAGATGGCCACATCTGGAAAGACGAGAAAATATTCTCCAGGCAACTATAGATAATCTAACCACGCCTGTAGCGCCGATACTTGATCCAGCTAATGCTCAGCCTGAGTTAGAAGAGACTAGGCAGAAAGTACTGGTAGAGGAAAAAAAGGTGTCGGCCTTGCGGGAGTCCTTAAACAGGACTCTGCGAGAATATGCCAAAGCAAATAAACTAGATGTTGCTCCCGAGCGGGTAGATGAATTACGATTGAGAGGAAAAAACCTCATGAATGATATCAACAAAGAGCATGAGACTCATAAGGCAGATTCAGTTGATCTAGGCTTGCCGAGGTATAGCACCCCGGCAAAGAACCTAAGGGCGGCAAATGCCGCAGCATTGGAGTTAGAAGGATTGACCGGCGAAGCCCGACAGAAACAACAAGAAAGAGTGAATGAGCAAGTACGCATTGCGAACCAGCAGAATGAAGAAATGCTTAAGGAAGACCCGGCAAGACCAGGAGCCTCACGTATGGTTCATTCGGCTGGAGCAGCACCCACACTATCTGTGGCAGTAGCATCCTCGCCCGGAAACAATGCGCGAAAAGATAAGGCAGTAACTTCAAGAAAAAGAAATAAGCAAATTGTTCCGTATGATCCGGCAGTAGCCGAAAAAGTCAATGAGAACAGAGGCAATGGGAGCCGAGGTAACAGTGGTGAAAGAAACCCCAGCCGTGCCAACAACGGCAACGGAAGCCGAGGTAATGGAGACCTCAGAAGAAGAAATCATGAGAACAATGACCCGGCGGAAGGAAGGAGAGACCCACCGCCCAATCCCCAGCCGAGGAATGAACCTCGGCAAGAGCGAGAAGTGAGACCAGCTCACCATAATCAGGAAAACGAGAGGTACAACGATGGTTACTCAGATATGGAGTATGCAGGGCATGGTGGAAATAACCATCATGGAATACAGGAAAGAATCATTTACAGAAACTTGTCGTCAAATGATGCAAGATTAAAACTGGATAGGTTGTACCGGTCCGAGTTGTTAGAAGAGCAGGGTCCGCCTAGTCCAGCGTGTTTTGGACCTCGGATCATGGGCGAACCACCAGTGCCGAACTTTCAGCTGGCAAGGGGCACGTAAACATACAATGGGAGCACCAAACCACAGGATTGGTTGATTGACTATGCTACTGCGGAAAAGATAGCTGGTGGAAACTTGCGATGGGCGGTAAGATATGTCCCGCAGATGCTGGAAGGACCAACCAGAGTATGGCTAAACAATCTGCCAGCAGGAAGTATCAACTGTTGGCTAGATTTTGAAGAGATGTTCATCGGCAACTTCACCAGTACTTACAAAAGACCAAACAGGACACAGCAGCTCGCTATGTGCAAGCAAAGGCCGAATGAGACAGATAGAGAATTCTTGACTCGGTGGTGTAACCTTAGAAACTCATGTGAAGGGGTTATAGAATCTCAAGCAATAGCTTGGTTCGCTCAAGGCTGCCGATACGCCAGTGTTTTGTGGCAGAGGTTGCAAAGAGATATGCCAACCACATTGGCAGAAACCATCAGGATAGCAGATTCATATGCTTTGGGAGATCCAACACAACCGGAACTGATGTCGGCAGAACATAGAGAGCATCAGGATCAATATACGAGAGATGCAGCCGGATCATCGAGACGCAACGAGTTCAGAGGTAGAAGGAGAGAGGAAATACCGGATTACAGATATACCTCCAATCAGGTGGCAGCAGTAGTGCAGGATCAGCCGAGTCATGGAAACAGTCAGCGGCAGAAAAATGGTCCTCAACAATGGACACCAAGGAATGAAGGGAAAAGACAGTGGACACGAGAGCAGAAGAAGCAGTGGCAGGAAAGGCCGAAGTATGCATTTGAATCCATGTTGGATCAATCGTGTAAATTTCACACCCTAAACCCGGCCAAGCCGGCTAATCATACAACTCGGCAATGCGCCTGGATGAAAAATGTAATGGGGAACCCGGCGGGCATGCAAGTGCCTTCTCATCAAGCGCATCAGCAGCAACAGCCACAATTGACTGGGGCGAATGCACAGCAGTTAATGTTACCCCCTCCTCCCCCGAGGTATGATAACTCGGACCGGAGAGATGCAGTGCATCAAGTAATGAATCAAGGTCAGGATGGAAGGACAAACCCCGGAAATAATGGACGTAATGATTACAGAGAACATCATCAGTCATATTGTGTGTTCACAACTGAACAGCAAGACAGGCAAAGTGTACAGCACCGGCATATGGAGGTGAATGCAGTTATGCCGACAGTACCAAGATATGTGCCTTGGTCATATCAGGAAATAACCTGGAGCATAAAGGATCACCCAAAAATAATGCCGAATCCAGGGTCGTACGCACTCGTACTAGATCCGACATTTGTAGGGCCCAGCATTAATGTGAAATTTTCAAAAGTACTCATTGACAATGGGAGCAGTATCAATATCATGTACAAAGATACAATGCATAAACTCGGAATAGCGCAGAATATGCTGCAGTCCACAAGAACCACATTCCTGGAATAGTGCCGGGACTTTCGTGCGAACCCATTGGGAAAGTCCGAGTAGATGTGTTATTCGGCACAAGGGAGAAATGCAGAGCGGAAAATTTGGAGTTTGAAGCGGTAGACCTAGAAAGTTGCTATCATGCTTTACTTGGACGGCCGACATTGGCCAAACTCATGGGTAGCTGCCACATCACTTACTTGAAAATGAAGTTACCCGGACCACAAGGGGTGATAACAGTAGCAGGATATTACAGGAAGTCGATGGAATGTGCCTCGGCCGGATCAAACATGGCCGAGTCATTGGTGACTGCAAGAGAAAAAATAAGGATTCAGGAGGTAGCGGCTCTCGCTCAGTCAGCACAGCTGAATATGCCAACGTTAGCCAACCCACATGGAAGTGTTTCTTTCCAGCCGACTAAGGAGACAAAAAAGGTCTAGATAGATGAGCAATTCCCAGAGTGCACCATCACGATTGGTGTCGGCCTAGATGCCAAATAGGAAGGCGAGCTCACCAACTTCCTCTGTGAGAATCGGGACATCTTTGCCTGGTCAACTCAAGACCTGCAAGGTGTACCGAGGGAGTTGGCTGAGCACTCTTTGCATGTAAGGCCAGGAGCAAGGCCGGTGAAGCAACCTCTCCGCCGCTTCGCCGAAGACAGGAGAAAAATAATAGGGGATGAGATAGCTCGGCTCCTGGCGGCCGGGTTCATCATGGAAGTTCTTCATCCGGATTGGTATCAAATCCGGTGTTAGTAGAAAATAAAAAGGATGACCCAAATGTAGCCGTCGTATGGCGAATGTGTATTGATTACACGAACCTAAACAAGGCGTGTCCCAAAGATCCTTTTCCTTTACCTAGGATAGACCAAGTCATTGATTCGACCGCTGGTTGTGAGTTTTTGTCATTTGTAGACGCGTAGTCTGGTTTCCACCAGATACCGTTAAATCCGGCCGATCAAATAAAGACTACGTTTATTACCCCGTACGGGGCTTATTGGTATCGTACCATGCCATTCGGCCTACGCAACACAGGAGCAACGTACCAAAGATGCATGCAAAAGTGTCTACATGACCAGATAGGAAAAAATGTACAAGTATATGTAGACGATGTGGTTATAAAAACCAAAGAGAGAAAAACACTCCTGGATAATATTCGGCAGACATTCGCAAACCTAAGAAGGTTCCGAATGAAGCTTAACCCGGAAAAATGCACCTTCGGTGTACCAGCTGGGGAATTACTCGGCTTTCTCGTGTACAGCCGAGGTATAGAGGCAAATCCGACAAATACGAGCGGTAGAAAGAATGGAGCTGTCGAGGTGTCTAAATGACGTACAGAAATTCACAGGTTGCCTGGCCTCGCTTAGTCGATTTGTATGTTGGCTGGGAGAAAAGGCATTACCTCTATATCAACTGATGAAAAAGTCTGATAAATTCATTTGGACACCGCAAGCAGATAGTGCGTTTCATGAACTGAAGAGGATGTTGGTCACAGCACCAATCCTGGCCTCTCCATTGTCAAAAGAGCCTATGTTTATGTAGCTGCCACAAACAGAGTGGTCAGTGTGGTGATTGTTGTGGAACGGAATGAAGATGATAAATCAATACAAAGGCCGGTATATTACCTAAGCGAGGTATAATCGGCCTCCAAACAAAACTATCCACACTACCAGAAAATGGCATATGGAGTGTACATGTCGGCGAAAAAACTTAAACATTACTTCGAAGAGCATCCGATCAAAGTGATCTGAGAAGCGCCCATAGCCGAGATATTGAGCAACAAAGATGCAAGCGGCTGAATAGCAAAATGGGCAATCGAATTATCACCTTATGCTCCACAATTCGATAGGCGAGATGCAATCAAATCTCAGGTAGTGGCCGACTTCTTCGTGGATTGGGCCGAGGTACAGTATGAACCACCGTTACCAGATCCAAATTATTGGATAATGCATTTCGATGGATCCAAGCTAAGAAACGGCTTGGGAGCAGGGATAGTGTTAACCTCACTGAAAAAAGATCAGCTGAAATATGTGCTGCAAATACATTTCGCCGCATCAAACAATGTAGCCGAATATGAAGCACTCGTCCATGGATTAAAGGTGGCAAAGGAAATTGGTATACGTCGGATTCTATGCTACGGGGACTCCGATCTGGTAGTACAGCAAGTATCAGGAAATTGGGATGCACTAGATGTGAATATGGCCCTATATAGGTTCCATGTGCAAAAAATCAGCGGATATTTCGATGGATGCGAGTTTCATCATATACCTCGGGCGGAAAATGACACTGCCGACACATTGATGAAACTCGGATCAACTAGGCAGTCAATTCCCCCAGGTATCGCCTTAGAGCACCTGAGAAAACCATCAATTATACCATCACCAGAGTCCGAGTCCATTCATATCTCGGCGGAATTAAAATAAGGAAGTGTGCTAATGGAAATTGACAAAGAATGCAACCCGAGCTCTCTGAAAGAGAACCTGGCCATCGCACGAATAAATACAGAGGGGTTCAAGGCAGTTATGTCGGAAGAAAACATGGAAATCGACAGTAAAATTGTCCCAGAGAAAAGCGCGCCGGCATGGGCGCAGCCTATATTCTCCTTCCTCAAGGATGCAATCTTGTCGAGTAATGAGGTATTGGCTAGACAGACAATAAGAAGAGCAAAAGCTTACACAATCATAAACAATGAGTTGTACAAGCAAAGCGTCACAAGTGTGCTGCAGAGATGTGTTGACTCGGCAGAAGGCCAAGAAATACTCCTGGATATACATCAGGGAGAATGTGGGCATCACGCATCGTCTAGAGCGTTAGTAGCCAAGGCATTCAGGCATGGTTTCTATTGGCCGACGGCGTTAAAGGAGTCAAAAGAGCTAGTAGAAAAATGTAACGGTTGCCAGAGATACGCTAGAAAGATACATATGCCATCATCCGAATTAAAGACAATACCAATCACTTGGCCATTCTCTGTATGGTGCTTGGATATGGTAGGCCCGTTCAAGTCAGCTCGAGGCGGTATGACTCACATTCTGGTCATGGTGGATAAATTCACAAAATGGATCGAGGTAAAACCTATAAGAAAATGTGATGGACAAACAGCAGTGAAATTCCTCAAAGATATTATCTTGATATATGGTTATCCACACAGTGTTATTACAGATAACGGCACAAATTTTGCTGAAGGAGCCTTTGCTAGGTTCTGCCAAGAGAAGCACATAAGACTAGATGTTGCTGTTGGAGATATGCCCTAGAGGCAATAATAAATATAGTTATTATTATATCTTTGTGTTTATGATAAATGTTTACATTCATGCTATAATAGTATTAACAAGGAAACATTAATACTTGTGTGATTTGTAAACTAAAATAGTGTCGGGGGTGTACCCCTAGGTACCCCAGAGTTGATATATAAAAGGATATCTGTAGATGAATGGAGGATTTACCGAGAGAAATATGCATACATAAGTAAAGAAATATAGTGCGAAGGAAGGAAACTAAGAGAAAAAAGGATAAAAGACAGACTAGGCCGAATTATACTTAATTCGGCCTAATCCTAGTCAAACTGGACCAAATCTGCATTCCAAAGGCCGAATTAGTCCTACCAAGGCCGAATCACCAGTCCCTGGGCCGAACTAGTCACCTCGGCCCACCACGCCGGCTCCTACTGGATATTCCCGCATGGGCCGAATCAGCCAAACATCGGCCCACCGCAGCATCACCCCGTCTCCACCACTCGCTCCCGCCAAGGACTCCCGCGCGTCTCGGCAACGCCCGCCTCGCCACGCTCCCGCAGCACTCCTGCCAATGCCTCCTCGACGAGACAAGGCATCGTCGCCATCCTCCCCGGGTGGGCCAGTATTGTGTGATCTGGCCCATCCCGGCCAACCTTCACCGCCGCAGAACAAAGACCCGGGTGGGCCGGCAGGGGAATAACTCGGCCCACCGCGGGATCAGCCTTCACCAAACCGGCGACCCGTCTGGGCCACACTCAGCCCGAGCCGGATCACCCACCAGGCCGAATAACCACTAACCCGGCTGGGCCACCCAGCAGTCCGGCTGGGCCCTTATCTTCTGCAATCAGGACCAGGCCAAATCAACTAGGAAGCAGGCCGAATCACCGCTTCGTCTGGGGTGTCTGGGCCGATTTATTTCACCCCGTACGCCCTCTTATTTGTCTCCAGATGTGTTCCTAACCTTCACAGCTACACGCCATTTATTCAGGACAAGACCAACAAGCATTGTGCCAGTCTTGGGAGCCCACCAGCTCAGACTGGCACATGACGTATGGAATATGCCATGGGCATCTAACAAGATGCTAGGGAATATGCCTGGCATCTCCAAATATGCCAAGGCATATGCTCAGCATCTCTGGGAGATGCCCAGAATATGCCATCTAGATGTTAAGCGTGTAGCACAAGACTTGTCCCCTGGGCTCCCCTTTATAAGGATCACCAGGGGGATCGTTCTAAGGGAGGCCCCAAAGGGATCCTCCCCTCTCTGCTCACTAGGAGCTCTCCTTCTTCCTCTTCCTCTACTCTCACAGAGAGATCTAGATAGAAGCATAGGAGATACAACTCAAGGAGCATGATTGTAGCCACAAGTATGGCAAGATTATAAGAGATTAGATGTATAGAGTGAGGTGTTATCTCCACTTGAGAGCTTCAATCCAATATACATTGCATTTCTCTTTGTTCATACGAGTGCGGTCTTCACTGCATCATCCCTCCCCGGATTCCTCCACGTCCATCGGCCCCAACTTTAGCCTACCCATGGCATATGCCGTGATACCACCGCGACATTTGGCGCCCACCGTGGTGCCTTCTAGTGGCGTTGGTTGGGTTTCCATCTGGACGGGAACATCTTCATCAACTTCTTCCTCGTAGGGCTCATCCAGCTTCACCAAGCCAACAGAGAACATAGAGGTAAGCGCAGAGGCTCTCCAAGTCTAACTCATCAAAGCAGGTAAGACTCAGCAAGAAGGACTCAAGCACTACTCCAAGCTTACTATAATTACCAAGTAACTCAGCAGGGCAAGTATGACCTAGAAAGACTCACCCAAACACTTCTCCAAGTATACTGTAAGTGCCAGATAACTCAGCCACCTACACTCAATCCTTCATCCCGGGGAGAAAATAACTTAACCTGGGGACTAGTCAACTTATCCGTGGAGTCACCTTTAGATTAAGAGAACATTATGTTGATTTAGATCTGTACTCTCGCCAGCTTATTTATAACTCGGCCATAAGTTGAATCAGCTTATTTGTGATTCATATAGATTTTGAGTCAGTTAGTTTATGCTTTGGATTATCTTGTAACTCAGCTCACCAGCCAGCTTATTTATAACTCGGCCATAAGTTGAATCAGCTTATTTGTGATTCATATAGATTTGGAGTCAGTTAGTTTATGCTTTGGATTATCCGGTGACTCAGCTCACCAGCCAGCTTATTTATAAATCGGACAGAAGTTGAATCAACTTATTTATGATCCAGATAGAATTTGACTCAGCTTACTTATGAGTCGGATAGAATTTGAGTCAGTTTATTGATGCTTTGGATTGTCCTTTAACTCAGCTTACCGGCCAGCTTATTGATGATTCGGATATAATTTGAGTCAATTTGTTTATGCTTCGAATTAACCTTTAACTCAGCTAAGTAAATTGTCTCTGATTCGGACTAACATTTGATTCAGCTTGCCAGGGTATATTATAATTCGGATTGGTATTCAGACTCGGCGTACTAATCATATTTCTGATTCAGGCCGAAGCTTTATTCAGTTCGCCAGATTGTCAGGTTATGTTATGACTCGGATTAATATTTCACCATCTTGCCAAGTTATCCCATATCTCGGATGACTATTGGCCAGCTTATCATATCTCGAATCTATATCTCATACTACATATCGAATCAGATCTCTCAGCGGTTAGCCCTATTATCATATCCCAAAGCTTAATCTCGGATCTATATCTCGAATCCATATCATAGGCAAATTATCGTCATCACGCCAAATCAAGTTATATCGTGGCAAACAGATGATTCGGATTTGAGTCATATAACTCGGATTTGAGTCAGATGACTCAGACTTAAGACATAAAGTCAAAATTGAGTAAAGTAACCCGGATTTGGGATGAGTTAACTCGAATTTGAGTCATATAACTCGGATTTGAGTCAGATGACTCAGACTTAAGACATAAAGTCAAAATTGAGTAAAGTAACCCGGATTTGGGATGAGTTAACTCGGATTTGAGTCATATAACTCGGATTTGAGTCAGATGACTCAGACTTAAGACATAAAGTCAAAATTGAGTAAAGTAACCCGGATTTGGGATGAATTAACTCGGATTTGAGTCATATAACTCGGATTTGAGTCAGATGACTCAGACTTAAGACATAAAGTCAAAAATGAGTAAAGTAACCCGGATTTGGGATGAGGTAACTCGGATTTGAGTCATATAACTCGGATTTGAGTCAGATGACTCAGACTTAAGACATAAAGTCAAAATTGAGTAAAGTAACCCGGATTTGGGATGAGTTAACTCGGATTTGAGTCATATAACTCGGATTTGAGTCAGATGACTCAGACTTAAGACATAAAGTCAAAATTGAGTAAAGTAACCCGGATTTGGGATGAGTTAACTCGGATTTGAGTCATATAACTCGAATTTGAGTCAGATGACTCAGACTTAAGACATAAAGTCAAAATTGAGTAAAGTAACCCGGATTTGGGATGAGTTAACTCGGATTTGAGTCATATAACTCGGATTTGAGTCAGATGACTCAGACTTAAGACATAAAGTCAAAATTGAGTAAAGTAACCCGGATTTGGGATGAGTTAACTCGGAGTTGAGTCATATAACTCGGATTTGAGTCAGATGACTCAGACTTAAGACATAAAGTCAAAATTGAGTAAAGTAACCCGGATTTGGGATGAGTTAACTCGGATTTGAGTCATATAACTCGGATTTGAGTCAGATGACTCAGACTTAAGACATAAAGTCAAAATTGAGTAAAGTAACTCGGATTTGGGATGAATTAACTCGGATTTGAGTCATATAACTCGGATTTGAGTCAGATGACTCAGACTTAAGACATAAAGTCAAAATTGAGTAAAGTAACCCGGATTTGGGATGAGTTCACTCGGATTTGAGTCAGATGACTCAGACTTAAGACATAAAGTCAAAATTGAGTAAAGTAACCCGGATTTGGGATGAGTTAACTCGGATTTGAGTCATATAACTCGGATTTGAGTCAGATGTCTCAGACTTAAGACATAAAGTCAAAATTGAGTAAAGCAACTCGGATTTGGGATGAGTTAACTCGGATTTGAGTCATGTAACTCGGATTTGAGTCAGATGACTCAGACTTAGGGCATAGAGTCAATTTTGAGTAAGGTAACTCGGATTTGGAATCAAATGACTCAGATAATAACTTACCCAAAGAGGTTAAAAGAGCAGTGCCCAATAAGGCCAGAACTCATGACTTACCCAAAGAGGTTAAAAGAGCAGTGCCTAATAAGGCCAGAACTCATGACTTACCCAAAGGGGTTAAAAGAGCAGTGCCCAATAAGGCCAGAACTCATGACTTACCCAAAGAGGTTAAAAGAGCAGTGCCCAATAAAGCCAGAAATCATAACTTACCCAAAGAGGTTAAAAGAGCAGTGCCCAATAAGGCCAGAACTCATAACTTACCCAAAGAGGTTAAAAGAGCAGTGCCCAATAAGGCCAGAACTCATGACTTACCCAAAGGGGTTAAAAGAGCAGTGCCCAATAAGGCCAGAACTCATGACTTACCCAAAGAGGTTAAAAGAGCAGTGCCCAATAAGGCCAGAACTCATAACTTACCCAAAGAGGTTAAAAGAGTAGTGCCCAATAAGGCCAGAAGTCTAGAAACTTACCCAAAGGGGTTATGACCAGTGCCCATTAAGGCCAGAAGTCTAGAAACTTACCTAAAGGGGTTATGACCAGTGCCCATAAAGGCCAGAAGTCTAGAAACTTACCCAAAGAGGCTATGACTAGTGCCCATGAAGGCCAGAAGTCCAGAATCTTACCCAAAGGGGTTATGACCAGTGTCCATGAAGGCCAGAAGTCTAGAAACTTACCCAAAGGGGTTATGACCAATGCCCAAGAAGGCCAGAAGCCAAGAATTCACCCAAAAAGGTTATAACCCAGAGGGCCGGGAGCGCCAGGAGTCGATAATATATGACAAAGACTTAAGGCCGAATAAACAACTCTGGAGATATTTTATAAAGCTTATGCACGACTCTGCGAGTCCCACATAGCCTCAGGGAATAATGTCGGGGGTGTACCCCCAGGTACCCCAGAGTTGATATATAAAAGGATATCTGTAGATGAATGGAGGATTTACCGAGAGAAATATGCATACATAAGTAAAGAAATATAGCACGAAGGAAGGAAACTAAGAGGAAAAAGGATAAAAGACAAACTGGGCCGAATTATACTTAATTCGGCCTAATCCTAGTCAAACTGGACCAAATCTGCACTCCAAAGGCCGAATTAGTCCTACCAAGGCCGAATCACCAGTCCCTGGGCCTAACTAGTCACCTCAGCCCACCACGCCGGCTCCTACTGGAGATTCCCGCATGGGCCGAATCAGCCAAACATCGGCCCACCGCAGCATCACCCCGTCTCCACCGCTCGCTCCTGCCAAGGACTCCCGCGCGTCTCGGCAACGCCCGCCTCGCCACGCTCCCGCAGCACTCCTGCCAATGCCTCCTCGACGAGACAAGGCATCGTCGCCATCCTCCCCGGGTGGGCCAGTATTGTCTGATCTGGCCCATTCCGGCCAACCTTCACCGCCGCAGAACAAAGACCCGGGTGGACCGGCAGGGGAATAACTCGGCCCATCGCGGGATCAACCTTCACCAAACCGGCGACCCGTCTGGGCCACACTCAGCCCGAGCCGGATCACCCACCAGGCCGAATAACCACTAACCCGGCTGGGCCACCCAGCAGTCCGGCTGGGCCCTAATCTTCTGCAATCAGGACCAGGCCGAATCAACTAGGAAGCAGGCCAAATCACCGCTTCGTCTGGGGCGTCTGGGCCGAGTTATTTCACCCCGTACGCCCTCTTATTTGTCTCCAGATGTGTTCCTAACCTTCACAGCTACACGCCATTTATTCAGGACAAGACCAACAAGCATTGTGCTAGTCTTGGGAGCCCACCAGCTCAGACTGGCACATGACGTATGGAATATGCCATGGGCATCTAACAAGATGCTAGGGAATATGCCTGGCATCTCCAAAGACGCCAAGGCATATGCTCAGCATCTCTGGGAGATGCCCATAATGTGCCATCTAGATGCTAAGCGTGTAGCACAAGACTTGTCCCCTGGGCTCCCCTTTATAAGGATCACCAGGGGGATCGTTCTAAGGAAGGCCCCGAAGGTCTCCTCCCCTCTCTGCTCACTAGGAGCTCTCCTTCTTCCTCTTCCTCTACTCTCACAGAGAGATCTAGATAGAAGCATAGGAGATACAGCTCAAGGAGCATGATTGTAGCCACAAGTATGGCAAGATTATAAGAGATTAGATGTATAGAGTGAGGTGTTATCTCCACTTGAGAGCTTCAATCCAATATACATTGCATTTCTCTTTGTTCATACGAGTGCGGTATTCACTGCATCATCCCTCCCCGGATTCCTCCACGTCCATCGGCCCCAACTTTAGCCTACCCATGGCATATGCCGTGATACCACCACGACAAATAGAGTCCCTAGTAAAGCCTCTTTATAAATACTAGCTTGTTGGTTAATAAATGATTGTGGTTTCCCTATCATGAACATTGAGATGTTATTAACAACAAGATCATATCGTTAGGAGAATGATATGGTGGACATACTCCTATATATAAGCGTAGCATAAAGATCAAGTTATTTTAATAGTTCAATTGCTATATGCTTTCTGATACATAGTAACCTAATTCCTTCGACCATGAGATCATGCATATCACCTTCACCGGAAGGATGCTTTGATGACATCAAACACCACACCGTAAATGGGTGGCTATAAAGGTGGCATTGAGTGTTCGGAAAGTATTGGTTAAGACACATGGATCAAGAGTGGGATTTGTCCATCCATATGACGGATAGATATACTATGGGCCCTCTCGGTGGAATGTCATCCAATTAGCTTGCAAGCATGTGACTGGCTCACAAGGGATCACATATCACGGGAACGAGAAAAGAGTACTTATCAGTAACGAGGTTGAACTAGGTATGCAGAGATACCGACGATCATAACCTCGGATAAGTAAACTATCGTGAGACAAAGGGAAATTGGTATCGTATGTAAGTGGTTCATTCGATCGCAAAGTAATCGTAGAAATATGTGGGAGCCATATGAATTTCCAGATTCCTCTATTGGTTATTGTTCGGAGAAGTGTCTCGATCATGTCCGCATAATTCACGAACCGTAGGGAGACACACTTAAGAATTCGACGTTGTTTGAGTAGTTATGGAATGATGAGTAAGAGACCGAATGTTGTTCGGAGTCTCGGATGGGATCCGGGATATCACGAGGAGATCCGGAATGGTCCGGAGAATAAGATTCATATAAGGAAAGTCCTGTTTCAGGTATGGAGAATGGTTCCGGTGTTTTCATCGGGAATGTTCTAGAAGGTTCCGGAATATCCGACACTCCGGAGGGGAAGGGTACATGAATGTGTCATAACAAGTTGGAATGATTGCATCATGTACTAGGTGTCATCGCTGAACAAAATAAAGGGTTTAATCAAATCCTAGTTTGAAAAGTCAAACGCCAATTTGAAAAGTCAAATGGCTATTTTGTGAGGTGGAGGGAGAGTAGGAAACCTACTTGGGGAGGAGTTCCCTCCCTCCACCGCCGGCCCACTTGGAGACCGAGTTGGGGACGGACTCCCCTCCCCTTGGCGCGCCCCCTCCACCTATATAAGGAGGGGCAGGGCTGCCCCTCCAAGCATACAACACCACGCCCCACAAACCCTAATCCTAGCCGCCGGCGCCGCCACCTCCTGCTGCCGCCGCCTACGGCAAGCCGCTGCCGCCGCCTAGGCAAACCCTAGCCGCCGGCCTTGCTCCTCCTTGGTGCGTCTAAACCCTAGATCACCGAGGCTCTCTCTCATAGTCCACCATACTCGCTCCGGCTTAAGGCGAAGCCCTCCGAGATCTTCCCTCTACTTCATGTACCACGTCATTGTGCTGCCGAAATCGCGAGGAGAGTGCTACAACCTCCGCTGCCTGCTGGAACAAGGTAGAGGAAGGTCTTCGTCGAGTACCGAACGTGTGACCGACTGCGGAAGCGCTGCCGGAACGCAGCGCCGGAAGGATCGTCTACGCGATCTTGAGATCGGCAAGAGTACGACTACATCACCCACGAGAATCCGCTCTCGTTAAACACTTTGCAATCTTCGAGGGTGAGTTACTCCATCGACTCGTTGCTACAATCTAGTAGATATATCTTGGCTTGTTTGTTTGTATGCGGTAGAATTTTTTTGTTTTCCATGCTACGAATCCCTACAGTGGTATTAGAGCCGTGTCTATATGTAGATCTGTTGCACGAGTAGAACACAATGGTCATTGTGGGCGTTGATGCTTTTGTTGTCGATTGCTACTTGTATACTTTGCATCTTGCGGGATGGTGGGATGAAGAGGCCCGGGCTAACCTTACATGACATCGTTCATGAGACTTGCTCCACGCTTGACATGCAACTTGTATTGCATAAGTGGCTTTGTGGGTGCCTGTTTCTCCCAACATAGTTAAGATTCAATTTACAACGGGTGATTGACAATACTAGTATCAATGTTGTGGTTCTTGTTCGTAAGTTAGAACGACACTTATTGAAAGCCCCAAACCACGTAAAACATGCAAAGAAAGTAGAGGCGTCTAACTTTGTTTTGCAGGGGTGTGCTGTGATGTGATATGGCCATGATTGTGAATATATTTGATGTATGCAATGTTCCTTATTCTAAGTTGGCAACCGGCAGGAACCATATGGTTGTCTTTAATTTCTGTTAAGACCCGCGTGTCTATTCAAAGTAGTTGTAATAGTTGAAGCTGGTGGACGACAACCATGGAGTGGCATCATTGACCTTGATGCAATGCCGGTGATGATGGAGATCATGTTCGTGCTTGAAGATGAAGATCGGAAGCACAAAAGAAGAAAGGCCATATCATATCACATATTATGAATTGCATGTCATGTTAATCCTTTATGAATCTTGTATTGCTTAGTTAATGACGGTAGCATTATAAGATGATCCCTCATGCACATGAATATCAAGTTCTAAAATGTTCACCCTTAGTAAGCACCGTTGCTAAAGCTTGTTGTTTCGAAGCACCACGTGATGATCGGGTGTGTTAGATTCCGCAAGTGTATACAACGTGAGCAAGCCAGATTTGCTCATGCGGAAGCTAAGGTTTAATCTTGACGAGCCTAGCATGTACAGACATGGTCTCGGAACACGGATCACCGAAAGGTAAAGCATGAATCATATAGTAAGATATGATGAACATGTCGATTGTTCGCCATTGAAGCTACATCGACTCTCGTGATGATCGGTGTTGATGTGGTGGATTTGGTTCGTGTGATCACTAAAACAATGTGAGGGATATTGTTTTGAGTGGGAGTTCACCTAGATTAATTTAACTATTAATTAGAACTCAATTTGTCATAAACTTAGTCTAAACTATTGCAAATATGTTGTAGATCAATGGCAGTCCCTACCATCAATTTTAATGCGTTCCTAGAGAAATAAAAGTTGAAAAACAATGGAAGCAACTTCGCGGATTGGTTCCGCAATTTGAGGATTGTCCTCATTGCTGGTAATTTGACCTATGTGTTGGATGCACCGTTGGGTGACCCACCTGCAGCTACTGCTACCGATGAAGTAAAGAATGTTTACCTCGCTCGGAAGACTCAGTACTCCACAGTTCAGTGTGCTATCTTGTATGGTTTAGAATCGGAGCTTCAGAAAAGGTTTGATAATTCAGACCCACATAATATTGTCTGTGATCTCAAATTGATCTTTGAGACTCACGCGGCAATTGAGAGCTATGAGGCTTCTGAAAAGTTCTTTAACTGCAAGATGGAAGAGGGCAGCTCCGTCAGTGAGCATGTGCTTAAGATGTCTGGGCACGCAAACAAACTTCAAAGCTTGGGTATAGTGATTCCTAATGCTTTAGGGATTTATCGTGTCCTCCAATCACTACCACCAAGTTACAAGAACTTTGTGATGAACTACAATATGCAAAACATGAACAAGCAGTTGCCAGAACTCTTCGCCATGTTAAAATCTGCAGAAGTGGAGATCAAGAAAGAGCACCAAGTGTTGATGGTCAATAAGACCACCAAATTCAAGAAAGGCAAGTCTAAGCAAAAGGGACACTTCAAGAAGGGTGATAAGAAAGTTACCGCGCAGACGAAGAAGGCCAAGGCTGGACCTAAGCCTGATACTGAGTGCTTTTACTGCAAGGGAGAAGGTCACTAGAAGCGGAATTGCCCAAAGTACTTGGCGGATTTGAAGAACGGCAACATAAATAAGAAAGGTATATCCGATATACATGTTATTGATGTGTATCTCACTAGTACTCGTAGTAGTGCCTGGGTATTTGATACTGGTTCGGTTGCTCATATCTGTAACTCGAAACAGGTGCTGCAGAATAAACGGAAGCTAGCGAAGAACGAGGTGACGATGCGCGTGGGAAACGGATCAAAGGTTGGTGTGATCGCGGTCGGCACGCTACCTCTTCATCTACCATCAGGATTAGTTTTATACTTAAATAATTTTTATTTTGTGTCTGCGTTAAGCATGAACATTATATCGGGATCTTGTTTATTGCGAGATGGTTACTTGTTTAAGTCCGAGAATAATGGTTGTTCGATTTATATGAGTGATATGTTTTATGCACATGCACCTTTGATAGATGTTCTATTCTTATTGAATCTCGATAGTGGAAATACACATATTAATAACATTGAAGCTAAACGTTTGAAATCGAGCGATAACTCGACCTATATGTGGCACTGTCGTCTTGGTCACATTAGAGTGAAGCGTATGAAGAAACTCCATTCCGATGGACTTCTTGAATAACTTGATTTCAAATCACTTGAAAGATGCGAAGCATGTTTGATGGGTAAAATGACTAAGACTCCATTTTCTGGTATGATGGAGCGAGCTACGGACTTATTGGAAATCATACATACCGATGTGTGTGGTCCAATGAGTGTAGCATCGCGCGGTGGTTATCGTTATGTTCTTACCTTCACGGATGACTTGAGTAGATATGGATATATCTATTTCATGAAACATAAGTCCAAAACTTTTGAGAAGTTTAAGGAATTTCAAAGTGAGGTGGAGAATCAACGTAACAAGAAGATTAAATTTCTACGTTCTGATCGTGGAGGTGAATATCTAAGTTATGAGTTTGGCGATCATTTGAAGAAATGCGGAATACTTTCACAATTGACACCGCCGGGAACACCATAGCGTAATGGTGTGTCCGAACGTCGTAATCGAACTCTCTTGGATATGGTTCGTTCTATGATGTCACTTACAGATTTACCGCTATCATTTTGGGGTTATGCATTAGAAACAGCCGCATTCACTTTAAATAGGGCACCATCTAAATCCGTTGAAACGACACCGTATGAATTATGGTTTGGAAAGAAACCTAAATTGTCGCTCCTTAAAGTTTGGGGTTGCGAAGCCTATGTAAAGAAGTTACAGCCGGACAAGCTTGAACCCAAAGCGGAAAAATGCGTCTTCATAGGATACCCGAAGGAAACATTTGGGTATACCTTCTATCATAGATCCAAAGGCAAAATCTTCGTTGCCAAGAATGGATCCTTTCTAGAGAAGGAATTTCTCTCGAAAGAAGTGACTGGAAGGAAAGTAGAACTCGACGAGGTTGTTGAACCTTCTCTCGAACTTGCGAGTAGCGCAACACCGGAAGTAGTTCCTGTGGCGCCTACACCAATAAGAGAGGAAGCTAATGATAATGATCATGAAACTTCGGTTGTAGTTGCTACAGAGCCTCGCAGGTCAACGAGAACTCGTACCACTCCTGATTGGTATGATCCCGTTATGAATGTCATGTTGGTGGACAACACCGATGACCCTGCGACATATGAGGAAGCAATGATGAGCCCAGATTCCAATAAATGGCAAGAAGCCATGAAATCCGAGATTGGATCCATGTACGAAAACCAAGTATGGACTTTGGTGGAATTACCAGATGGCCGGAAGGCTGTCGAGAACAAATGGATTTTCAAGAAGAAAACAGATGCTGATGGTAATGTTACTGTCTATAAAGCTCGACTTGTCGCAAAAGGGTTTCGACAAATTCAAGGAGTTGACTACGATGAGACTTTCTCACCTGTAGCGAAGCTAAAGTATGTGAGGATTATGTTAGCAATCTCTGCATATTATGATTATGAGATATGGCAGATGGATGTCAAAACAGCATTCCTCAATGGAGACATTGATGAAGAGTTGTATATGATGCAACCCAAAGGTTTTGTCGATCCTAAAGATGCTGATAAGGTATGCAAACTTCAACGGTCCATCTATGGATTGAAGCAAGCATCCCGAAGTTGGAATCAACGTTTTGATATGGTAATCAAAAGTTTTGGTTTTATACAAACTTATGGAGAAGCTTGTATTTACAAGAAAGTGAGTGGGAGCTCTATAGCATTCTTAATACTATATTTAGATGGCATATTGTTGATTGGGAATGATGTAGACCTTCTTAATAGTGTCAAGGAATATTTGAATAATAGTTTTTCAATGAAGGATCTTGGCGAAGTAGCTTATATATTAGGCATAAAGATTTATAGAGATAGATCGAGACGCCTAATATCATTGTCACAAAGTACATATTTGGACAAAGTTCTAAAGAGGTTTGGAATGGAAGATAGCAAGAAAGGGTTCTTGCCCATGTTGCCCAATACGACCTTGAGTAAAACTCAAAGTCCGACAACGGCAGAAGATAGAGAAAGGATGAGTAAAACTCCCTATGCCTCAGCCATAGGATCTCTAATGTATGCCATGCTATGTACTAGACCCGACATTGCATATGATGTTAGTTTAACAAGCAGATATCAAAGTGATCCAGGAGTGGATCATTGGACAGCGGTCAAAAACATCCTTAAGTACTTGAGAAGAACTAAGGATATGGTTCTTTCTTATGGAGGTGATGAATAGCTCGTTGTTAATGGTTACACCGATGCTAGTTGGAACACCGATCCGGATGATTCTAAATCACAATCTGGATACGTATTTACTTTGAATGGTGCAGCAGTTAGCTGGAGGAGTGCAAAGCAAAGCGTTGTGGCGAGATCTTCAACTGAATCGGAATACATGGCTGCTTCGGAGGCTTCACAAGAAGCAATATGGATGAAAGAGTTCATTACAGAGCTCGGTGTGGTTCCTAGTGCGCTAGACCCAATGCCAATCTACTGTGATAACATGGGTGCCATAGCCAATGCGCAAGAACCAAGGTCACACAAGAAGCTGAAGCACATCAAGCTACGTTTTCACGCTATTCGAGAACATGTCCAAGATGGGGACATAAAGATTTTCAAAGTACACACAGATCTGAATGTGGCGGATCCATTGACTAAACCTCTCCCGAGGGCAAAACATGACCAACACCAAACTGCCATGGGTGTTCGGTATATGACCATGTAATCTGGATTAGATGACTCTAGTGCAAGTGGGAGACTGTTGGAGATATGTCCTAGAGGCAATAATAAATCTAGTTATTATTATATCTTTGTGTTTATGATAAATGTTTACATTCATGCTATAATAGTATTAACAAGGAAACATTAATACTTGTGTGATTTGTAAACTAAAATAGAGTCCCTAGTAAAGCCTCTTTATAAATACTAGCTTGTTGGTTAATAAATGATTGTGGTTTCCCTATCATGAACATTGAGATGTTATTAACAACAAGATCATATCGTTAGGAGAATGATATGGTGGACATACTCCTATAGATAAGCATAGCATAAAGATCAAGTTATTTTAATAGTTCAATTGTTATATGCTTTCTGATACATAGTAACCTAATTCCTTCGACCATGAGATCATGCATATCACCTTCACCGGAAGGATGCTTTGATGACATCAAACACCACACCGTAATTGGGTGGCTATAAAGGTGGCATTGAGTGTTCGGAAAGTATTGGTTGAGACACATGGATCAAGAGTGGGATTTGTCCATCCATATGACGGATAGATATACTCTGGGCCCTCTCGGTGGAATGTCATCCAATTAGCTTGCAAGCATGTGACTGGCTCACAAGGGATCACATATCACGGGAACGAGAAAAGAGTACTTATCAGTAACGAGGTTGAACTAGGTATGCAGAGATACTGACGATCATAACCTCGGATAAGTAAACTATCGTGAGACAAAGGGAAATTGGTATCGTATGTAAGTGGTTCATTCGATCACAAAGTAATCGTAGAAATATGTGGGAGCCATATGAATTTCCAGATTCCTCTATTGGTTATTGTTCGGAGAAGTGTCTCGATCATGTCCGCATAATTCACGAACCGTAGGGAGACACACTTAAGGATTCGACGTTGTTTGAGTAGTTATGGAATGATGAGTAAGAGACCGAATGTTGTTCGGAGTCTCGGATGGGATCCGGGATATCAGGAGGAGATCCGGAATGGTCCGGAGAATAAGATTCATATAAGTAAAGTCCTGTTTCGGGGTTGGAGAATGGTTCCGGTGTTTTCATCGGGAATGTTCTAGAAGGTTCCGGAATGTCCGGCACACCGGAGGGGAAGGGTACATGAATGTGTCATAACAAGTTGGAATGATTGCATCATGTACTAGGTGTCATCGCTGAACAAAATAAAGGGTTTAATCAAATCCTAGTTTGAAAAGTCAAACGGCTATTTTGTGAGGTGGAGGGAGAGTAGGAAACCTACTTGGGAAGGAGTTCCCTCCCTCCACCGCCGGCCCACTTGGAGACCGAGTTGGGGAGGGACTCCTCTCCCCTTGGCGCGCCCCCTCCACCTATATAAGGAGGGGCAGGGCTGCCCCTCCAAGCATACAACACCACGCCCCGCAAACCCTAATCCTAGCCGCTGGCGCCGCCCCTCCTGCTGTCGCCGCCTAGGGCAAGCCGCCGCCGCCTAGGCAAACCCTAGCTGCCGGCCTTGCTCCTCCTTGGTGCGTCTAAACCCTAGATCACCGAGGCTCTCTCTCATAGTCCACCATACTCGCTCCGGCTTAAGGCGAAGCCCTGCGAGATCTCCCCTCTACTTCCGGAATCTTCGAGGAGAGTGCTGCCGGAATCGCGAGGAGAGTGCGACAACCTCCGCTGCCTGCTAGAACAAGGGAGAGGAAGGTCTTCGTCGAGTACCGAACGTGTGACCGACTGCAGAAGCACTGCCGGAACGCAGCGCCGGAAGGATCGTCTACGCGATCTTGAGATCGGCAAGAGTACGACTACATCACCCACGAGAATCCGCTCTCGTTAAACACTTTGGAATCTTCGAGGGTGAGTTATTCCATCGACTCGTTGCTACAATCTAGTATATAGATCTTGGCTTGTTTGTTTGTATGCGGTAGAAATTTTTTGTTTTCCATGATACGAATCCCTACAGTTGCCTCGGTGGCTCACCCGGCATCGAACGGGCATGTAGAAAGATCAAATGGACTGGTATTGTCCGGAATAAAACCCTGGCTCGTGGAACCTTTGCAAAGGTCGGCAGGATGTTGGATCGAGGAACTGCCAGCAGTGTTGTGGAGCCTCAGGACTACACCGAACAGGTCGACAGGGTATACCCCATTATTTCTGGTCTATGGGGCAGAAGTTATACTTCCAGCCGACATAATGCATGATTCGCCACGAGTGACCCAGTACACAACTGTCGAGGTAAATGAGGTAGCTCGGCAAGACGACGTCGATTTACTAGAGGAAGCAAGGGAATTACACTATCAAGATCAGCTATTTATCAGCAAGACCTACGGCGATATCACAACAAGAAAGTCAATCCAAGAGTCTTTAAAGAAGGAGATTTGGTTCTTCGGCTAGTGCAGCGCACAGCCGGCATGCACAAACTATCACCCCCATGGGAAGGACCATTCATCGTGAGTAAAGCATTGAACAATGATGCATATTACCTAATCGATGCTCAGTCACCAGAAAAGAACAAGGCAAACAAAGCCGGCGACGAATCGAAAAGACCATGGAACATAGCTTTACTTTATCCATTCTACTCTTAGTAGCCATCTATGGTGCTTTGTAATATGACGCTTCAAGTCGAAGTATCAACCATGTATTAAACCTCGGCACCTCGAGCAGTGACTTGGGGACTTCCCTATGTTATTTCTTATTTTGAGTTATGTGTTAAACCTCAGCACCTCGAGCAGTGACTCGGGGACTTCCCTATGTTAGTTCTTATTCTGAGTTATGTGTTAAACCTCGGCACCTCGAGCAGTGACTCGGAGACTGCCCTATTTTATTTCTTATGCTGAAGTATGTGTTGAACCTCGGCACCTCGAGCAGGGACTCGGGGACTGTGTCGTGTTATCTCTTATTCACGAATTATATTTTAAGTTTCAAGACCTCGGGCAGGGACTCGCAGACTGCACCGTATTATCCCTTATCTAGGATCATGCATTAAACCCCGGCGCCTTGAGCAATGACTCAGGGATTACCCTGTAATATTCTCTGCATTAACCCATGAAATATATTTCGGCAACTCGGTTTGCAACTCGGAGACGGCCACATGGTCCAAGGTAATTCTTTGAGCACATGCAAGAACTCGATAGCCCAAGTGATAACTCGGGGACTAGTGGGTATAATCGACTATTTGTCGCCAGACTCATAAAAGTTCCATAGCTCAACAAATGAGGATCTCTAAGGATAATGCAAAGTAATAATGATTACCATCATTCATGCCTTAGCGGCAAAAAGCAAAAAAGGTTCGCATCACAAGCCAGACGATTGTTCCATAGACATCATACGCCCGGCATACCGGGGATTGGAAATAACTTAAGAGGTTTCTTGAACATAAACAGCAAAAAGGGACAGAGCACCATTAAGGGCCAGCAGCATGATCAGGGGCATCCGGAGCGGCTATCTCGGCTGATGGCGGCGCAACCTCGGTCTCCTGTGCAGGGGCATCTTCAGGAACGGGTCGCTTCGAGGTAGACAGCGCCTCAGCCGAAGTTACTTCGCCTTCAACAGAAGCGATAGTGGCCTCGGAGGAAATCCTGGGCTGCTAAGGAACATTAGTTTGAGCTTGAGAGTGCCCAGACCCCTTGGAAGATGATCACGCATCATCGTCCCCATCCGAGCTCGCATTAGAATCACAGGAGTTGTCCGAGTAACCCTCCGCCTCATCCTGGCTGGCCGAATCATCATCAGAGGCGTCCTCAATCTCGACGTCATCCGCTGGATTAGAAAGAAAACTCGGCCCTTCAATCCAATTGTGCACATCAGCATACTCAACCAGCTGAAAGGCACGAGCTTGGTGGCGAGCGACGAATTCTGGATTCTCAACCCAATGAGAGCCAGTGCGCAAGTTTATCAAGGTATCGAGTGAAATGTCCTCGTACCAAGACAGAACAGTCGTAAGTGTCGTGTCAGCACCAGCCCTTCCAGCGGATTCCCTCCAGAGATTTAACTGGGTCTGGGATGCCATTAATCTCTCCCCAAGTATCTTGATCTCGTCAATATCCGGAGTTCCAGAAGTATTCGGCCAGAGAACATGGTAGGCCCGAATAGCTGCTTGCACCAAATCCCTGCCCATAATCTTCACTAGCCCAATAGCAGCGCCAACGGCAACCAAGAAGTCTTCCATTGAATATTCTGGACTCGAATTTGCGGGGAAACCTCGGCGCTGGCGAGCAGAAATCACTGTTGTAGAGCTCACGGGCCTAGCTTCCGGAAAATGATCTACGCAAAATAAAGGTATATCAGTTAAAAGTAAGAAAGAGAAGAAGATAACTCGGCCACGGTCAGAAACTTACGATGAATATAACTCAACATTTTCTGGAGATCCTGAGTCCAGTCAACCTTAGTCTTCTCAAAGCAAGTGATTTCCTCGCTCATCGTCCGATTCTTCAGTTCGTCAGCCTCGAGGAGTTCTTTATCTTTCTGCAGTTGCAGACTCAGCTGATTCTTCTCTTCAGAGAACTCCTGGTCAGCTTTCTCTAACTCGGATTTTTGAGAAAGCTTGAGAGACTCAACCTCGGCACGTAACCGGGTTATCTCATCATATTTCTCTTTCAGTTGCGCCGAATGAGTGGCGGCTTGCTCTAAAAAATGCAGCATCATATCAGGCATGGGTATGCATTCTTGATGCGACGCTGCAAATGTTTGTAACTTGTCTATACCAAAGCCAGAAGGTTATAAGAAACCCAAGATAAATCTCGAACAAAAATCAATAGAGGAAAAGAATAACTAACCTTCTAGAGCCTTAACCTTCTTGTTAAGACGGATATTAAGATTATTGATATTACCTGCTTACCAGCAAAAATTGGGTTAGCACCTCAAGTTGAAAATATTAAGAACTTACGGGACAATACCAAGATTTTTTAAGTTACCAGTTTTCTTCACTACGGGGAGAACTTTCTCATACTTCTCTTCCAATTTCTTATGCGCAAAAGGCAACCTTTGGAATTCGGCTGTCCGCCGATCATGGGCAACCTAAAGTGCCAAAATGAATTAAACAGTTAAACATTCAAAGCTAAGACAAATCCGAATCAAGCATAACTTAACTCGGATCAAGGAGGCTGGATATTCAAAGCTAAGACAGATCCGAATCACGCAAAGCTTAACTCGGATCTAGGAGGCTGGATATTCAAAGCTAAGACAGATCCGAATCAAGAAAAGCTTAACTCGGATCTAGGAGGCTGGATATTCAAAGCTAAGATAGATCCGAATCAAGCAAAGCTTAACTCAGATCTAGGTGGCTAGGTATTCAAAGCTAAAACAGATCCGAATGCAGCAAACCTTATCTCGGACCTAAATAGCTGGATAATCAAAGCTGAGATACATCCGGATTTGGTAACGCTTAACATGGGATACAGATGAACCACGATGAATCAAAATCATACAAGAAATTTACTCGGCAAGTAAAGCACTTAAGCCTAACAAAGCTTCCAAACGAACAACAAATTATTCGGTTGCAAGCTTCGGGGACTAGGGTATATATACTATCATTTGAAAAACTGACCAAACATCAACAGAAGCACTCACCTCGTTCATCTTATCGCTTTCAAGAATGATCTTGGCAGCCATATGCAAGCGACTGCTGATGTCGGAGAGCTGAAATGGCTGATTGCTCGGATTGCCCTCAAGTTGCTCCGCAGCATTCCAATTATTGGCGTATTCCACCAAAGAGCCGAGGCTGTTCCCGCTCTCAGTACGGTTCAGCACTTTACCTCAGACCCGTTGTGTAACCACCGCCGCCGCGGGGCTCTTGTGGAGAGTAAGCTGAGTATCAGCGGCCGGGGTGACAACAGGCTTAGCAGAGGAAACCCCTTTGCGGAATGCATCAGCGATGTTGGGTTGAGAAGAGATAGCCGGCCCCTTCTGAGATGATGAAGGTCTGGTAACAACAACCTTCTTAGCCTTAGAAGATATGTCGGCAGGGGCCGCAACCTCGGCACTTGGAGTGGCGTCTTTGGGGGGCGGAGGAATTATGGTTTCCGAGGGCGCCGAGATGGTGATATCCTCGGCTGGAGTTGGAGTTGCAGTTGGAATTGTGGGGGTCAAAGGAATCTCGGGGGAAACTTCGGGGTTCGCAATGGAGGCAACGGGTTCGGTAGGAGGATCTACTGACAGAGTTATATCTGCGTCAGCAATGGAGACCGCGGGTACATCTTGCCGAGGTGATGTCTGAGTCGGTGCAGGAGGAGAGTCAACGCGAGCAGGACTAGGAGCTCGAGTATCTTCAGGAGGCGGAGGAGAAGGCAGCCGAGTTGTATGACTCGTCATACTCGGACCACTTGGCTTGACAGAAATAGGAGCGCTGTAAAAGCACAGAAAGTCGAATCAAAAGACAGAAAGAGAGAAACAAGAAATACAAATGAAAATGAACTCACCTAGTAACTCCGGGCATGGTTTTACGCTTCGGAAGGTGCTGGGCTGACTTCTTTGTTCGCTTCTTGGGAGCAGCTTCGGAGAGACCTGCCGGAGCAGTACGCTTCCTCGAGGTAGCAGGAGGTTGGGAGGCGAGAGGCTCGGTGTCATGCACCTGACCGGCCTGATTAGCTGGGAAAGTAGAAGCCGGAAATGCATAAGAGATAGGCATTGCGGCGACTACCTCAAGAATTTGGACGTCGTTCGAGTCACCTTCCTCCCCGAGGGCCGAGGTCTTGCCACGGGTGCGAGCCGGAGCAACGTCCGACTTAGGAACAAACTCCTCCGAGTCAGGCTCCCCGCTGTCTGGGGTGTTCCGATCTGCGGTCCACGAGAGGGCCAGAACCTCGGCATCCTCGACCTTTTGCTCCGCAAATCTCTGCAAGAAAAGAGACAAAGAGGAATTAGCAAAAGGAGTCACAAACGCGATTAGGAAGCAAAACACAAATGCGTAAACTTACCTCGGGAGGGGGATTAATGCGGGTGAACGGCTTCAGCCCCCAGGTCCAGTCCTCCGGCATATCAGTCTTGAAGTAAGCTCGGACACGCTTGTAAATAAGGTAGTCCTCGAGCTCAACCATTGAAACTCGGTTAGGATCGAGGGGACCGCTCATGTAACAGACTTTGTGCATGCGACACTGGAAAGGGCAGATTCGGCTGCTGACGAAGGTGGTCATCAGATCCTCGCCACGTAGCCCGGCGCGGATCAACTCCTTCAGCTGAATCTCGAAGGCCTCGGCCAAAGCATGGCTCTTCCTAGGGTTGTAATTCCAGTTCTTCTTGGAAGGGGGGGCGATGGAGAAGGCAGGGAGCCGAATCTTGTCTTCCTTTCCAGTGTTCTTGACATAGAAAAACGATCTATGCCACTTCTTGCAAGACTCGAGACCAGCAACACGAGGGAACTCGGATTTTCTCCGAGGTGTGATGGACGCGGATCCACACTGGGTAAGCAACTTCTCATAGGGGTGAAGGGATTTGTCTGGAACGACGTTAGATCGGATCTGGAAGAATTTAGACCATACGGACACAGACGGCCAGAGGCCAAAGTATCCTTCCGAGGCCAAGATAAAAGCGGATAGGGAGGCGATGGCATTAGCTGGAAGGTGATGTGGCTGAAGGCCGAAGTAATCAAGGAAATCCCTAGCGAAATCGTAAGGGGAAGGCCGAACCCACGAGAAAAGTGGGACATGAAAACAACGTACTCGCCTTCGTTAAGTACAGGAGAAGATTCAGTGCCGGGTAAGCGACAGCTTAACTCGGCAGGAATCCTGCGAGTCCTAATTAGCCACTCGATCTCATGACGAGTGACGGAGGAACCCTGCCAGGAGCCCCGCTCTGGACCAGACGCTACGTCGTCGTCTTCGACGAGCGCGCCACTAACTGAACTCGACATAGGGTCGCCGGAGGAATCAACGGAAGAAGAACTAACGGTGGAACAAGGCTTAGAGGCGCAGAGCCCCGTCGTGGTTCTAAGCGAGGACGGCGGCGGAGCGGAAAAGAGCCGCCACGGGAAATCTAGAAAACAGCAGATGTTTCTAGGGAGGGAGCATAGCGATGGGACAGTAGAGAAACTCACCGGCGACGGCGCCGGAGCAAGCGCATGGCGATGAGGTCGACGGAGTAGATGAACTGTGGCCTCGCCGTCGAAGATATCGACAATGGCGCAACCACAGGAGCACGAGCAGACGCACGGGCGCGAGGAGGAAGAAGAGAAACGGTGAGCGAAGGGGGAAAGTGAACCCTCTAGCCCCATGCCCCTCTTTATAACCGCGTAGCCCTGGCGGTAGTGGGATCGTGCGTGCGAGCGCTGACCGTGTAGATCGTGCGTGTGGCGGAACCGCTCGCGGCTGAGTGGAGCCACACAGAATACCACACGATGCAGGAGAGGATCAGGCCCCCTGACCGATGCGGTACGCGAGGCGTCACAGCGCCGACGCGACAGACGCAGTAATCACTGTATCTTGTCAGTGGGCACTGTAGAGGAACAAAAAAATAGAGAAATAATGATGAGTGTTACACGTAGGACGAGGCGTGCACGAGAAGCTGCGCGGATACCTCGAACAGGAAAAAGTAACTCGGAGATGAGGAGAAATGAATATTGGGAAACTGATGTGGCCCGGTCGACGTTACGAGCAGGACCACACCAGCTTCAGGGACTAATGTTGGGGAGGTGATCCCGGATAGGGTCAAGACTGGGGAAGATAAAAGGGGTCTCCCTTGTATATGCCGAGTTACTATTTATATCGGCCGAGTCATGTAAAGCTCGGCCGAGATAAGCATGGCCATGACACCTACGGAAGGAGCAATACCTTACTCGACCGACATACGAGTTAAGTCGGCCGAGTGAGCCCGAATAACTTGAATGCAGGTGAAGGCCGAGCCGAGTTATGCGAGATAGGGACAAATAACATGAAGCTTGCAGGAGAAGGAGGTGCCTATAGTCAAATCAAAGTCATGGGCTAGGAAGAATCTGAACAGGGCCAAGCACAAAGGACAAGGAGAAGAGCAGCAGAAGGGCAGAAGGAGGTCACGGAGGTGATAGTCATGGAGCCCGAGGCGCGCAGGCGGGGTTCTCTGGAACCTTGCCGTCATTAGAAGGGGGACACGGAAAGGAGGTCGCCGAGTTACTATATTGGGACAAGAATATTCCTCGGATATGCTTGCCACGTTAGCCCTAGAGGAGCCAAGGCACCCCTTTATAAGGGGAGGCGCAGGATCCAGAGTGGGGATCGATTCATTCAACGTCGTAAGGCTCGTGTAGTTTTTCTCTTCTTCCTGCAAACAGCTCGAGGAGCACTTGTAGCCCAAGAGAGGAGAAATAAAGATCTGCATGTTAGTCATTTTTGTGTAGAAGTAACTACATCTTCCCTCCCCGGATCCCACTAGCATCTATTGGCCCCATACTTTAGCGTACCCATGGCATCTGCCGTGCCACCACCACGACAGTGGGACCCATGGTCGTCCCGTCGAATCAACTCTACTGCCGTAGACGGTTGAGCTCACCAATCATCAGCAATGACGTCATCAAAGCGAAGCCAGCAAACGGCTCGAAGATTTCGACTGAGCATGAAGTACTTACTCGAGTCTACGACTCAACCAACTACTCGGGGGCTACTCCTATCAGGAGCGCTGGCCGAGCACATGAGAAATTATAAGGGTCACAGAACCTCGAAAAGATCTTCGAGTCCTACGTCGTGTCTGCGACTCTACTACGGACTCGGGGGCTACTCCCATAGGGAGCGCTGGTCGTGCATTCAAAAAAATGCGTCCTTCGGACAGATAATGGAAGCAAACAAGAATGATTAAACTAAAGTCTCTGCTCGAGTCTACGACTCAAACAGACACTCGGGGGATACTCCCATAGGGAGCGCTGGTCGTGCATCCTATGAACTATTCGAGTGAGATCCTTCGGATCAAGTACGATAAAAAAAATAGCAACTTTGCCCAAATTTCTGCTAAGTGAGAAGCAGTCTCCTTGACTATCCGAAACACCTATACGGTGATAAAATTTTGGATGATGTGTCTACGACGCAGAGATAAGCCCTATAGATATCATCTAATGGCCTGGTAACACACTAGACTGCGCTCTGCCAGTAGATTCCCGTGTCAACAGGCACGATGAAAATCCTGATAGACGCGTTGGGTACATCACTTGCAAATTACTGGGATTCGACTCCTATAAGACCTCAACGTCCTGAGTCGAATTACGCCAACATTCATTCCGGATTCGAGTCCGGGGACTCGAGTCTGAAGAAGATTGTGTTATTTTCTCCTATGACAGTTAACTGGCCCTGATCCGTCGGATGAGTCAGGCACACGCTTCGACAATCCCTATGAACTAACGTGTTTATCCCTAAAGACAGGCTCAAACGCAAGGCACCCAAAAGACTATGAAGTCTTCAGTCAAATCTATGATTCGACTGAACACTCGGGGGGCTACTGACATGGATATACCCTACAGGTGCTAACATTGGTATACCCGATCTACCCCAAGGAAGTCCCAGGCGAAGACCTGCTGCCTACGAATATTTCGGGTGGCCCAAGCCCACTGCAAGTTCAGCTACTTGGAGGACAAGTCTAGATTTAGATAGAATTTCAAAGGGTTCAACCCTAATCTATAACCGACTCGACCTATCCCCGGGACCTGGACTATCTATATAAAGGCCAGGAGGGCACAACGAGGTGGACAAACTCACCTCATACACCACCTCACGCCAGATTGAATCTGCGTACCCCTGTAACTTTTAGTTCCGACGTAATCAAGAACAAACAAGCACGAGTAGGGTTTTCCCTCCGGGGGCCTGAACCTGGGTAAACCTCGTGTCCCCGTGTTGCTTGTCTGCTAACAGTCTCGCGACTTCCAACATCCCCATCTTCTCCAAAACCCAAGTCCGTAACAATGGTAAATGATGAGATCGAACCTCGTCACTCATGGACTCACGAAGCGAGTGGTGACATGATGCAAAACCCTAGATCGGAGACCACACCAAGACCTCCAGGAATCTCCAACATCGCAACCCCTGACCAGAGTCTCCACCGCAGCAACACTAGAGACTCTGGCCATCTCGGAGTCTTTGGCCTACATACACCGGAGTCTCCGACCTGCACAATGGGCCTACGCGCTCTAAGCTGGACCTGAGCCCATGTAACGCCCCATTTCGTCCAGCACTTCCTGTTTATGCCCAGACTAGCCATGTTTAAGTGGCTAGACTATATATAACCCTAACCCCTCCTAGAAACCCTAGAATGAATTTGAGTTGAATTTCTCTGCCTCCACCTTCCCATAGGGGGAACCTCTCTTTAGATCTAGTATTAGACTAAATGTTATAAGGCCCTACTCGTTTTAGTCGAATCTTTCTATCTTGTGCACTTTTTATTGTGTTTATATCACTCTTTGGGTCTTTATCAATTGCAATCTCTTTACAAGAAGATTTCATTCGCTTCAAGACGATCACTTCATCGTGGATCTCTACCTAGTTGTCTCTTCCACGTGTTGTGATCATTGACTTCTTCGTGTTTATCACCTTTCCCTTCTATTTCGCCGCCAAATCCGTGAAGACCTGGCCATCCCTCGAGGTTAACCCTCAACACACGCTAGACGGAGCCCTATGATGCCTCTCTATATAATTCTCTTACACTGTGTTTGGATGTTGGAAAATAGCCATGGAATTGGAATTCTGGAATTGTTGGGCCCAATTCAACCGTTTGGAAGGGCCTTAGAATTTTAGCGTGGAAAAAGACCAAGATTCCGAGCCGCGACCCCGCAAGCGTCCGCCCGGCCTCGGCAGTTTCCGAGCTATCCCGCACGGAAAGGCGTGGAATCGACGCACCCCTTCGTTCTGCTCAGCCCCGAGCCAAGATAGCGACATCTGCTGCCCAGCGCCGCCGCGGTGGCTCCCGCCTCTCCCTTCCCCCACCCTCTTCTCCCTCCTCCTGGCCTCCTCTCCCCCTTCCTGGCCTCCTCTCCATCTCGGAACAGTTGGGGGAACCCGCCCCTAACCCCAGCGACACCTGCTGGCGGAGGTGGACCTGCTGCCCAGCGCCTCCGCGGTGAGCTCTTGCCTCTCCCTCCCCCCACCCTCTTCTCCCTCTTCTCCGTCTTCCCGGCCTTCTCTCCCCCTTGTCGGCCTCCTCTTCCTCTCGGAACAGCTAGGGGAGCATGCCCCTAACCCTAGCGATCCGGCGGCTGCGGATATCAGCGGGAGGCAGGGTGCTCAACCATCGACGGGAGGCAGGGCTCAGCCATCCCCTGCCTCTCCTCTTCAATTTCTTGTTGCAGTTCCAATTGGAAGCCCCCATATAATACATACTATTTTGATTTTTATTTGAACTACAGATTTAGTACAAGAATTAGTAGCACCTTTGTCCAACTGTAATGTTGTCATGCTTAAAAAATAATTTATAAACCTCAAATATATAGTACTATTGTGCAACACCTGTAGAGAAGTTTATAATTGTCAAATCTCAAAAAAATCAATTCCATGTCATGTACATCCAAACATGATTTGAAATTGGATACTACCATTTGATTCCAACAGAAAATTCCATTTACATCCAAACGTCGGAATTGGGAATCGGAGCCATTTCCTTTCCATCATGGATTTGGAATCTTTGTCCCAATTCAATTCCAAGCTTATTTTCCAACATCCAAACACAGCGTTAGTAAATATATAAAGAATGTATGACGCAAAGTCTTTGACTCTCGGGCACCACTGATCCCTCTATGTTTAAAAGTCATATTATAAGTTTTCAAAAAAATTGAAAACAAAATTCTAGACATTGTCAATAATATAATCTACAAGTATGCGAAATACTATTCATTACGAGGTACACGAATATCAAAAAATCTTTTTTTCTTTTTTGAGATATGAATATGTGCATTGTTCACTATATTCAGATCCACACTTTTATCTTTTTAAGCTTAAAATAGAAATTATTTCAAATTTATATTTACACATTTATGGTATATATTACTGGCCACATCCAGATTTTTCAGCATTTCTAAGTTTAAAATTATTATTTTTAAAATAGCAGGATCACTGGGCTTCCTACTTGGACGAGCAAGTATAGTTCAGGGCCACCCTTATTGTTTTTCTAAAGGGCCACCCTAATCTATGTGGGGCTTTGTCATGATTGTATCTGGGCTGAATTGGCACAAGATGTTTTGGACCAGGCTAGGCACTGAGTTGATTTTTTTTTTTTGAACGGGACCAGGCTAGGCACTGGGCTGAATTGGCACAAGATGTTTCAATTTGGCAGGCCGACTTGATCGATGTTCCTTAAGCTGCCTCTAGTAGGTATCGTGTCTTATGAGTTATGACAGAACGTTCTGTCTCAGCCGTCTCTCTAGAGCTAGCCCCTGGGCACGTGGTGGAACGTAGACAGAGAACGTAACGGTGATGAGTCATCTTTGTTCTGTTAAGTTACTATTTTCGGTTTTTTTATTTTTTTATTTTTTTATTTTTGTTCTGTTTTTCTTATAGACGTATGTTGTCTTGCCCAATAACGGTCTCACATGTTGTTGCTATATTTATATAACTAGGGTATGCCTATTTTTGAGGAGGGCTAGCCGCTAGGGAGTCTACCCTTTTTGATGCATTCGGCACCTGCAATTTTTTTTCCTCCGAGACGACCGCAATTTCGACTTTGTGTTGAAACCGATATATGGGTGGAGTTCTGAATAAAAGCGGTGTTTTTTTCATGCTTCCTGACATTCCCCAATCTCATCGAACCGGTACGTACGTGCTCGCAAAAGGCCAAAGCGGCGGCTCAAAAAACCCATCTAAGGTTCCTTCACTCCGTCGATGACGCCGTCGGTCTGCTTCGCCTCCGACGGCCTTAGGGCCTTAGCAGTGTGGCGGACTGCGGTCTCTCGCCGGCGGGAGGTTTTTGTTCTTCAATTAGGCCGTTTTTTCATGTATTTTTCTGGATGTTGAGGTGATGGCTACAACCTGAAGTTAGAATAAAGTTCTTCTCGCTCTATCCTCGCTCCGGTGGTGCTCCTAGCACTGACGGAGGACGCGTGGAGTCGTGTGTCCGGCTAATCTCCTGAGATGTAGTCGTTTTTCGTGTTAATTTCAGGTCAGTCTCTTCCAATCTACTGATGTCATCATTGGCGATGGTTGCTGCTTTAGTACGCTGGGATGACTTTCCTCTACTACAACAAGCTCTACTACGATAAGTTTTGCCCTCCGGTGATGGAGAGGCGAGAACGGCGGCGCGTCTTTGGCTCGTGCTATTGTATGTAGTCTTTGCTAGGTGGTCCATCGTTCTATTTGTATTTTTTTACGAAAAATCTAGGCAGCGACCGGTCTGAAAAATTTCAAACCCGGCGGGCGCCCATATAATGCATGTCCGGTGCCCGTGTACCACTAAAGAACAAATCGAATCACAGCCAGTTAAGGAGTAAATCGAATATTTAAAATGTTTTCTAGACCAAACCATTTATCCAATTTAGGATCCGTTTTCACCGTTGGGCTAGTCGCGATGAGATCTTCGAAACTAGATCCCATATTGATATATTTTGATGAAAAAAAATTGACCAAAAAGTTATCAACCGCTAACACGTGAGTTATCCATATCATAGTATGTAAGTTATCCATCCTAAAACATATAAGTTATCCAACATATAAACGGGTTGAGTCGAGATGTTCTCGTATTTCATATGTGGATAACTTTTATATCTTTCTTGTCTCATGAAACCTCGATTGCCCCATGTATTTTAGTACAATTAATTAAATATGAGCTATGAGCTAGTTTAATTAGGACGCGGTAGGCTAGGTGTTAGGGTACCGAGAATTTGTGTTAGGGCATCGACAAACGGTGAAGACTTGATACTCTAACACCCTTCGAGACTTCGTCACCCGTACGCCGCGTAGCAACTAGTCGGCGACGAGAGATGAAGCCGGGTGTTAGACTGCTGGTTGCGCGTTCTGTTTGTTTATTACAACTTAGGATGGTAGATGGGTGAGAGATAAGAGCCCATTTATTATATTATTGTATGCGAAAGAAAGTAAGATTTAATTTGTTTAAAAAGTTATCAATCCCTAACACGTGAGTTATCCATGTCATAGTATGTAAGTTATTCATCCTAAAACATATAAGTTATCCAACATATAAAATAGTTTAGTCAAGTTGTTCTTGTATTTCTCATGTGAGTAACTTTTGTATCTTTCTCGTCTCATTAAATCTCGATTGCCACATGTATTTTAGTAGAGTTAATTAAATATAAGCTACAAGCTAGTTTAATTAGGACATGGTAGGTTAGGTGTTAGGGTACCGAGAATTTGTGTTAGGGCATCAACGAGCGGTGAAGGCTTGGTACCCTAACACCCTTCGAGATTTCATCACCCGTATATCACGGTAGCGACCAGTCGGTGACGAGAGATAAAGCCGGGCGCTAGACTATTGGTTGCACGTTCTGTTTGTTCAATGTCAACTTGGTGAAAACGGCCCGAAATCTAAGAAGTTCACATTTATGTTTTTTGTAGGCATACAAAAACTCAAACACACAACATGTTTATAGGGTGGATAAATTATATGTAACTTGTGGATAACTTATATAGTATAGCTTGGATAACTTATGTGTTACGGGTGGATAACTTTTGCGCGAAAAAGAAAAGTTGTCGAAACATATCAATATAGGATCTATTTTCGAAGATCTCGTCGTGACTAGTCCAACGATAAAAACGGTTTATAAATCGGATAAACGGTTTGACCTATAAACCATTTTAAATTTTCTGATTTCGTATTTAATTTTGATGACATCATCTATTTTGTTTTTATGTTTAACGCTAGACTCACTTTCTATTTTTGGTTGTAACACACGCGAAGGCGAGCAAGGACAGTATGCTGCTGGCTTGGTGTACGTGTCCGCCAGGATTTGTCAATCCGGAGACTGGTCTAAACGTAGCACAGTCCCTTTTTTATTATTTTTAGACTTTTTGTACTACTGTTGATGATTATTAATAGATCGGTAGAATTTTTGCAAGAAAAAACAGTGTTTTTCAAAAAATTAGGTTTGAGCTGTAGCTATCTTCGCTTTAGCCTCTACGTTAATTGAGATGGTTTCGACCATAATAGGTGGTCTTTGGTCGTTCATTCAGTGACAACATATCCTTCTTGGCGTCTGATGGAATTATAAGATTAAAACTCTAAAGGTATAATTTTTTAGATATTAATTTGTCAGATTGATATGGATTTTATTCTCATGGTTATCACGAGGAGTATCATCGAAATATTTGTTCCCGTTATGTCCTCGACAATGGTGATTCGTAGTCACGGCTCTCCAGCAACGTCGATCAGGCAGTTCGGTTTCTTTTTTCTAGAATATTGTTATTGGTACTCTTGTCGATATTGATTAATTGCTTTAATAGCCGTGCATGTAGTCTTAACACCACGGCTCAAATTGAAACTATGAGAGAACACTCGTTGATATTTGCAGATCTATTCCGGCTTTCTTTAGAAAAAAGTACAAGATTATGTTATGAAAGAAGAAGAGTTTGAAGTCCTCCGAAGATTTGTTTTAGACCTTATTTTGTAATCGGTCCTTGGTTTGTTGGGTGTTTAAATAAAGCTCCACCTTGCAAAAAATGATTAAGAAATTGGAATGCTCGGTTCGGAATAGTATATCTTCTCTCACGCTAAAAGAAAGTTCGGGCGGGCACGACGATCCAGCCGAGATCCCGATCGAACGGCCCAAATTAGCTGGTCGACCACAGTGCCCGCGGACCAAAAAGCTTGAGCAACCACAGACGAAAAGAGATTGTCTACACAGACTACACACCTACGCGTCGCCATCTCGGTCGGCACCGCGACATCGTCACCTCGCCGCTAGGTACTAGTAGCTCCCACCTGAATCAGAGCAAACTTTCCACCTGCGAGGAGGAAACGGACGAATGAAAATCTCCACCGCCGAGCAGAGAAAAGATGAGCCGCACGCGCGTCAAATCGATCGGACCGCGACATTCGGATTCCGGGGGTGGGGGAGGAGTAGAGTATATCCCGATGACATCCGACTTCACCCCCCAATAACAGTCACCCTTTTCTTCCTGTCTCTCTGTATGTAGTCTGTACTCCAAGTCTCCAACGAGAAATAAATTTGAGGCATCTGCGTCGGATCCCCTTTACCCAGCAAAAAATAATCGGCGCCGGATCCCGGCCAGCTAGCGGGGCGATCCCCCGAACGTGATCGTTATTCTTGTTTAGATAGACGAGCTAGCGGGATGGATCGAGCGTGGGTTAGCTTAGACTAATCGGCGCCGTGGCACACATGTTTGGTTGTTGTCACGCTCTAATTAACATTGTATTGTATAGTGTCTGTTTGTCAAGGGAAGCAAGACAGTGTTGGATCGTGCTCTTGTCTCCACCTGCATCGATCGGGATGGCGAAACCGGGAGACATTTTGTGCATTTGTTCCCTCATCAGCTACCTGTGGCACGTTACTCGATCTATGGGGCGTTTTCCAGCCTCCTTCCTAGAAGCTTTGTACCATCTGTTTTGTGGATTTAGGGATCCAGGCCATGTTAGAATTGTCTACATAGGTGAGTGATGTGAGATGCTACTGCCTGAAGCATCTATACCAAGGAGTACAATCACATGTACGGTAGACACAAAACGCACAAAGTTGCATACACCGCAAAAAACAGAGTAAGTATTGTATATCCCAATAAACTTGGAACAAAAGCTGGCAAATAGGGCCTACCTGCCAGCCTCACATTTTTCATTTATTCTCTTTTCACTTGGTCCAACAAGAGCAAGAGCAATAGAGTAGCCGTCTGCTCACTACGAGCCAACAGCACGTCATATATAGCCTTCTTAGAAAAACATCTGTACAATACGATGGCTATTAGCTGGGATTTATAAAATATTTAAATATTTTATTAGTTACAGCGTCTTGCTTGCATGCAAGACTCTAACAACATGCATTTAATGCTTGTAGCCGGCTGTACCACGTCTACTAGGCTCCATGTCGGCTATAGATTATTGTTTCTCGTGTTCTAGTCGGCCCTAGTTGTACACAGTCCGTTTTCTTCTCTCTCCTAGTTTATCTCTCCTCCACAAGGGATTTGGCTGATGTGGATTTTCCTATAGCCAGCTGACTAGATGCTATTGTATATGCTCTAAGATGAAAAATGGGGCCTTACTGCTAGCCTCACCTTTTTCTTTTATTTTCTTCTCGCTTGGTCCCTTTCTCTTTTGCCGCCGTCGACTCGCATTCTAGCTGTTGGAAGGGCAGTCGCAGACCCATTATGATCCTCGCCAGACCAAGAGACGGTGGTATACAGGCTCGCGATCGACGGCCCTCGGGCCACGTGAGCTTCTAAGGTGGCGAAAGGCACCGAGACGAGACTACGAGCTTTGGCTCACGAAGGCGATGGGGAAAGGGAAAGACGACATGGGAGGACCGGGCAGGATGGTGGCGAGGAGGCAATGTGGCAATTGGAGCTCTGAAAATTCACCGGTTTACTCTTGATTTAACCACACGCACCTATTTCTTGTTCACGAGTGTATTTATTGTATACAATCCATCAAGGCTGGCCTTGAATTAACGTACACGCCATTTGGGCCAGCTTGGATGCCAGGATCTGCGTACGTCGACCCATACTGTACGTTCTAGCAAGAACGTTGTTAGTTGACATGGCAGCGTGACCTTTGCTACCGCCCATGAAAATAAATTGGGATGTGTGCCACCTTCGCGTTTCGTCGGCTATTCTTTTTTCTACAGCCCTTTTCTCTCCGAATGGTAAGGTCAATTGTGCCAGCATTATACCCCATGCGCTAAACCTTGACCTAGGCCAGAAGGCCGCTGGAACAAACCACTATACAACGCAGTACGTTTTATTTTTGAATGATTGGTCAGTCAATCCGTTTCTTTAAATTAGTTATGCGTTTTGTGTAAAGTACTACTGTATCAAACTATATTCTGCTTCCACCTCTATCCAAATCTTTGATCTAACTTTTTTCCCGACAAAGAACACTACTAGTTAACTACACTTAGCACATGAGATGTAGCTCATTAAGCAACATCATGTCAAGATCGCATAATTTTCCAACAGACATCACTTACACGGAGCAGAATTGTAACACACCAAGATAATTAAGTGAAATGCGAGCTTAGCTGGCTAGCTCCCATCTCACCAAACAAACAGTATCAACTTACTATAGCACGCAGCCAATCATTGCCGGGGTCAGTCACTGCCTCACTAGCTGGGACAGACACCAGTGACCTTACTTGGGGATACATGCATGCACCTCCCTGGCCTGCAAACCATTTGTGAGGGGAGGGAGACAGGCAGCCGATCTCGGGCTGATTCCGTGAGCCGAATCTGGACGTGCACATGGGTTGACCAGGGTCCAGCCTCTTACTTTAATTTCAGACGTCAGGGCTGTTGTACGGGCGAGGACACGGGATAACGCGTGCCATCCTGTCGTCGCGGTATATCTGAATTCTGACATCGCCATCGATCGTCCCGGCGCGGGGGACCTTCGCACCAACCGTCTAAGATAGTATTCAGTTTCAAAATATAAGATGTTTTAAATTTATGAAGAAAATAAGTCTAGACTTCTTTTAGTGTGTAGATTTATTTTAAAGTTATAAACCTACGTACTCAAAACAAGTCTAGATTTATTTTCTTTACAAACCTAAAACGTTTTATATTTTAAAACGGAGGGAGTATATACTAGTATAGCTTGTTTAATTTGTAGCACTAGAGACCATTATGAAATGGTGTCTCTTCACTGTAATTCTCGAGGATTGAAATTTGCTTGCAAGTTTTCTAATCGGCGGTCGGTCGATCGATTAGTATAACTAATTCGTGTTGCAATCATTTCTAAAGTCGTTCCCTTAAAATGGATTTAATTGGATTTTTTTCAACCTATTAGAAATATCCTTCTTTCCGTGGAACCAAAGAAATTTTGGTACGACGGTAATTCGGTACGATTCGATATTGCGATCAAACCGTCGCATTCTTTTAATCATGCGAAAACAAAACTGACCATACATAGGCTTCCATACCATTTTCAAGATACAAAAGTAATATTGTTGTGGTACCACGAAACAACTGCAATTACTTGTACTCCGTATCGTTTTGTCTTTTTTCAGTTGCTTTTAATTGAACATTCCTTCATATTCAATTTTTCATAGCTTTTGAAATATTTCAAATAAAAAAGTCTTTTGTTTGGACCTATTTGGAATGGAAAACACAAAGGTGTGCTTTCACAAGGTCTGGATAATATCTTCACATAAATCTAATGTAGAAAAAATAATGCTTATGAATTTTGGTGATCTTATTCCTTTATTTTGTTTGAAGTGTCTCTACAAGAAAATCCATATAAACTGAAATCAAGAAAAAATATGAAATTTATTATGTCATACTTCTACTTGCATCAGAGTAGAGTTCTTCAAAAAGAGTACAACATGCATCCACCACCGTACACACATGCTCAAGATATGATCGAATTCAACACAACATCTTACTAAATTACTACCGAAAGTGTATTCATGTGCATGTAAATATCATCACCAATATCTGAACTCTTGTGGCTGAAGTTACACACACTTACAGCTCTTATAGCTACACCAAGAGGTGGTTCTCAATTATTACCACTTAAATCTCCAAAAGGCTAAAGATCATCTTGACGATGACATGTGCATATAACACTCTAGATAAGTCCGAAAACCCGTCGACGAAATGAAATGATATCCTTGTTCTCTTCTTAAACATACCTTTCTGGCATATTTTTTTTCAACCACATTCTCAACATTTCTTATAAAGTGGAGATAATGAGAAGAATTACAGTAATTCTTATTGTGTCCCACGTGAATTGCACGTGCTGGACCTTTGCTAGCTAGCAAGAAACCCCACAAACTTGCCATACTCGGAAAATATCATCAGAACTCCTTAAGCTGCCGATACTTAAATCTGTTCGGGCAATAACCTCTGGAATTCGTAACTTATCTACTTACTGGTTTTTGGAAAAATTTCCAGTTATAAACCTCTACTAGAAACCAACGGAACAAGGTCGCACGATTAGTAACTCCAGCAAGATGGGTCCCAGAGCGAGCCATGGGCCCACTCGTCATTGTCTACGGCAGTGCCCTCCCAGACAGGCGGGGCCAACAGCATGGCCTCGGCCAGCTCAGCCCACATGTTGGGCGACTGGGCCTCCAGATCATCAGCGCCAACCAGGACATCCCACGCCACGTCATCGAGCCTGTCCGGGAAGCAGCCGCCTTGACTGCCGCATCCGCCGGGCTGCAGCAGGAGGTCGGGCCTGAACCGAACCTGCGCCGCGGCCTCGAGCGCCGCCGCCCGGACGTCGTCGGGCTCGGCGGTAACCGGCCGGCGGAAGAGGTGGACGAGGTCGGGGAAGTTGAGCCTGGCCTCGTGCCCGCGCAGCCGGAGCGCGGCCACGTCGTGCGCCACGGCGGCCATCTCCGGCGACTCGAAGCTGCCCAGCCAGATGCGCGTCTTCTTGCCGGGCTCCCTGATCTCCGACACCCACTTGCCCCACTTCCTCTTCCTCACCCCACGGTACTGCTCCTGATCGGCCGCCGCGACGCCGGCAGCATTGTTGTCGAGCACCACCTCCATCGCAGCAACCACGAATCAAGCAAGCTCGTGACGCGCCTCTGTAAGTACGGGAAGTTCTTCTGCTGCCGCAATGTCGCAGTGTGAGCTCGCTCGAGTTGGTGATGGGAATCGGTGGCGTGCGTGTGCGTATATATAGGGATGGAAGGGTTGAGAGAGAGAGACAGTGATGGTGAGGTCTGCAGCAGTGAAGAGGTGTGTTGAATTGCATGGGTGCATGCATGGGGAGCGGCCGGGAGGAGAGGTGATGTTTGAGCTGGGTGGAGACAGCTGGAGGGGCTGATACGTGTCCCTCCCCTGCTTTTCTTTGTGAAAAATATTGGGCCATATGAGTGCTGGGATATTAATAAAAGGAGAGGGATTGTGATGGTGCATTATCCACCGGCAGCAGGATTAAGAGATGTTGGTTTGCTTTTGAGGAGGAGGGGAGCTTCCTCGATACTGCAATGGTTTTGGAGGTTAGTTAGCCTTGATGAAATGTACATTTGTGATTATTGTTTTGCAATGGACTTCTGTATGTGGGTGTGCGTATCACCTGCCCTCCAATGGGTTGGTTTGCTATGTAACTGCTTAAGCTAAAGCAACCAGTTGTTTTTTGTATTTGCACTTGTACTATTCAGTTTTGTGTGCATGGTTGTATCCACTAGTTCGAAGACAAAAACATTTAGACCATGCAAGAGAACTGCATGTAATAGAGCATAGTGGTTAAACTTCTTGCTAGAATTCTCATGGAATTGTAGGACCGAAGGAAAACAATCCATATGGATTTTTGAAAGATGGTTTTCTTTGTACCTCATGGACTTTATAAAAATTTCCCACAGAATAAAATTCTACAGATTTAAAAAAAAAATCCTTTGAACCAAACATGCCTTAAGGAGGTGAGACAATCTCACTTGAGATGAAGACATAGCCGGGGCAGCGACTTGGCAACTTGATAGTAAAATGAGCCATCGAGACAACATTGTCCTAGAATTGGCACTCGAGCTTTCTTTTGTTATGGCAAGCTACTAGTACGACTTAAGGGGATGTTCTCAAATCAAAGTCAACAGATTCACAATCTTTCTTTCCCCTTCCTCCACGGGCAATAAGGGAGGTGACCCGCCGACCCTACTCCTCCCTTAGCCTATCGGCAAAGTTGTGGGGTCCCTTCCCCTCTGCGCGTCGCTACGGAGACGAGAGTCTCGGGGTTTTGATTCTCGATATGTGAATTTGTACATACAAACAACAAAGGGAGTGGAGATGATCCGATAGGCTAACAACCTCATACACATAAGATTTTATATAGGTTCGGGCCCTAGGAGGATCCCCGATAACAGCCCTACATCCTGGTGCAAGTATATTATTGAGCGCATGAGGTGCTCTGTGTTTACAAGGGGTTGTCAGCTCATATCGAGTTGGCCTACTACTAGCTCCTGGAAGTGGGAAGGAGAAAGTTATCTAGATGTTCAACGACGAACTGAGTGAGTGCGTTGGAGTATGTGTGAGATTCTAACCTCTCCTCTTGAGGAAGGAAGGGGTATTTATAGTGTTTCCTCCTCCTTTAGCAACGGAGGCATGGTCGGTGCGCCCCCCTTGGGTGGCGTATTGCTCCCTGGATCCTAGAGGCCTTGTCGAGAGGAGTATGCATGGGTATACGGTTCCCTGCCCTGATTGCGTGGGACAAGACAGGGTGGGGGTCGGACCGGGTGTTCTGGTCACCTGACCACAGGAACCCGGTGATGCTTCTTCTCCTTGGGGTCCGACTCCCTTTGCACCTGACCAAACTCGGTTACGCCTTTTCCTAGCCCTTAAGTTTCCCTTTGGGTGTTCCGGCTTGAGGGTAGGGACGGATTATAAGGTGTGTACGGCTTAAGTGCCCTACCCCTGAATCCGTCTCCTTGGGGTTATTAGGTAGCCCATGAATCCGCCAGGGAGGGTGGGGGACCCCGAGCCATTGCTTTGGCTTCTCATTTAGGGTTACATCTGTGTGTCACTTAGTGGCGTTCCGATGGTGGTGGTGGTAGCGGTTGGAATAATTTCTCCCTTTTCCAAGCTCCACCTCGACAGCATGCTCGACGGCGAGGTCTACAGATTCATGAGAATTGTCTTCCATTGATATGTTATTCTTAGGTGGGGTGGTGGTTCCAGTCCCCATCGGCGCCTCCGACGGTCAAGGATCATGGAAATCAGCTAGAGGGTGGCAGATGTAGTGTGTCTGCCTTGACGACAAGCAGTGGATCTGGGTCTTGAGGAGCATGAGGATGATCCCTGGTGGACGCACCATAATGACATAGCCTCTGTCGATAGTGGGCATCTTCTCCGACTCGTAATGCACGTGAGATGTTAGTGTTTTCTCATCGTTCAATGACGGCGAGAGGCGACTCGATGGGTGATATAGAAATCTCTAGGATCTTAGTTGCAGTTTTTTTTTTCTAGAGTTCTTAATGTAATTTTTCTTGGATATATAGGTGTCCTCTGTCCATGTTTCTCGTGGTCTCGGTGTGTTTGTCTTGTAAATTGACATGTTTTTAATACAGGCTCGATTAATTTCTCTCTTAAAAACCTAGAGAGGACGTTTGGAGATGTAGAGGATTAATTGAAAACATAATCGGATAGTAGAGTTTAACTTCATACAGAACCGGTTCTACTCTGTACTTGCAAATTCCACGCAGGGCGTGGGAGCACCGCACGTCTACTACACTCTGCGGCAGCATGGCGAGCCGGCGCGCGTAAGCAGAATGGACAAAAAAAAGATGATGCTTAAAAGGCGACACGTGCCTTCACACTGTTTGACCGTAGCACGGATGGTGTCCGTACAGCACGCCACCGCCGGCGTGGGCTCCCGAGAGGCTGCGGCCAAACCAGATTCGGCTACCCGCTACCCAGCTAGTACAGTTCTTTCATTTCCGCTTTTTTATCTTGATGATGGCGATGGTTCTCATATTTAAGCCCTCCTATTATGGCAATTTCAGAGTCTCGTGTTAAAAGAAAAGGAAATCGGATAGAGTTCAACTTCATTGTTGCCCACCATGAATCATAATCTTGCTTGGGCTTTATGTGTAGCCAACAAAAGAATTTTACACAGCTTGAGCGTGATCGAGTGACTTGCCCGTATGGTGATGTGTTCTTTTTCAGCTTGGATAGATTCTACTCCCTCCGTTTAGAAATATAAGACATTTTAGCTTTATAAAATTGATGTACATAGACGTCTTTTAATGTATGTGTTCACTTCACTAACCTAAACACTAAAAGACGTCAAGATATATTCGATTCACAAACCTAAACGTTTTATGTTTCTGAACGGAGGGAGTAGAAATTAGGTTTCTTTCCAATTTAAGCATATCGAATGACATATCCTGAAACTTCAATTCAGGGTTTCCACGATTCCAAATCGTGCACCAATGTGTTTAATCTACATTGTACTCAGTGTTCCTCCAAAAAATCTGGCGCCAGTGTTTCTGAAAATAAAAAAAAAATAGCAGCAATGAGTCATGGTAAACTACTGTATTAAAAATACAGGTGGACACGACAAGGGCGCACGGGGCATCTGTGCAGCGGGCATGGCAGTATCAGAAGCAGGCCCAGGTTAGTGAATGCTGCGAGCTCTTCACTGCCTACTGCTGCTGGCGTTGAAGGCTAATGAAGGCCAATGCGATGGGGCCAAAGGGCCAGCTTAGGTTTGGTGTTCCGTTTCAGATGCTACCCATGCGTGCATGCACCTCCCTGCTGGCCTGGGTAGCTCAGGTTTCTAATAATCATCGCGTCGATCTGCACTCTATGTCTACATACCCTGTACTATTTTTCTCACAATTTCCCCGCTCAAAATTAGCTAAATCAGCGACATTTATTATGAATCGGAGGTAGTACTACTAAGATGGCACATAATTGTCAAAACTAATGTAGCACCGAGACAGGATCGACTACCTTCTGTTCTGAATTCGAAACTGCAAATACTATATTTTGTTTACCTACTACAGGGTATCTGACGGGATCAGAATCATCGTGTATTGCAGGAAACTTCCGATCGAGCTCCTGCGCAGATGATGGTGGATAACAAACCCCCAATACGTACATTCTATAATAATCGGACTAATTGACAGGGACTTAGGGGACAGAAAGATCAGCTCTAGTTTAAGGATGCCTCCCTCCCAAATGATTCTATCTACTAGGTTAATGTATTCTCCGTGCAGAGCTTTCTGTCCAGTTGTCTGATTCGGTCCGAGATTTGGGCTGACCCGGAGCATGTGCTGCCTAAAATTACCTTGACAGGCATGACAGTGCGTCCTTTATCCCCTTTTATTAGTAGCGCTGATTTTATCCGCCAATGTGACCGTACCGTAACAAAGAGAGAAAAGACAGGTGGAATAGTGTGTCTGATTTTGCAGAGATAGTTGTTGGTACATGAATATCAGAAGATTGTGTTATTTGGTGCATCCTTTGTGAGAGAAGAGAATATCCGAGCATTTACTTAACTGTACACTGAAATTAACCTAAGGCATGTGCTCCAGTCTGTCAGTTGGCTGCAAAGTTCCAATGGTTCTAGACTGTCAGTTTGCCCATACACCTTGAAATGATTCGAGTCTTCTATTTTGCATACTCATATCTGGACAGTACGATCCAGAGTCCATCAAACTCATGAGAGTTCATGGTGCCAAATTTCAAGGATCGTAGGGTCTGGCTGAGCACGATCAATGCAAAGAGTGCTTCCCATTCACATAAAATACATTAGAGGAAAATTGCTAAAAATTATAAACGTGCATTTGTTCTACTAATGGGATCGGCAGGTGCAATTCATGCCCTTGGAAGGCCGAATTTCACTTAGCTGCAAAGTAGTTGCTAGCATCATTGAATTAGAGAATCAGCGGCTCATCCTATGGGGCAGCACCCTAGAGGAACAATGTTCAGAACTGCTTGTACTGCTGATTCAGTGACACTGATATCAATATCAGTTTAGCTTAATGACCTTTTCAGTTTCCAACTGCTAATGGCATTTCGTCTTGAGCTTTAACTTTCAAGTGTAATACCCTAGAGCTGCGTTCCCCAGCTAACATGTGCTCCCTGGAGTTCTATTTCCCTTCAAACTAGAAACTGATACTTAAACATCTAAGAAATTCTGAAAACCTCTTAGAAATTAGATTTACATATGTATACCATAACACATACAGATATATTTTTTAGAACAGAAATATGCAAGTGCACAAAGTATTCCACATGTACATTTAGGCAAACGTTGTGAATTTTATGAAGTTCACAACATAATTTTTTTATCCGACCATACTTGACAATTTCCACCAGGACTACATACGGAAAAAACTTGTTCTACATGACGAGGATGGGGTTGAGAGTCAGAGGAGCCCCTCATAATATGCTAACACAACAGATACTTTAGAAGCACGGAGTCAAAAGAGGGGAAATCACCCAAGAACCCTAGATTGAAACTGTTCTCATCCTCTGTGAGCATAAACCACTCAATGATTTCATTCGAGATCCTAGTGTAGGGTAAAGGAATGAAATTATTAAGCCAAAACTGGAAACAAAGAGCTCTGAATTACAGGGCAGCAATACTGGCCAAGTCCGAGCAAGAAAAACAGAACACTGGGATGTAACTTGTGTGGTTTACTCATCATGATAATCAGCTCAAAGTGTCTCAATTGAATAAAACGGTCTCATTTTTAAGTTTCTTATCTAACTTTACCGAATAAGGTAAAAACAGTGAAATTTGAAGGATTAAATTCAGGCAACTTTCAGTGCCACAAGGTTCAAGAGTCACACAGTACAAAGTATGGTAGCTTCTCTCCCAACATTTCTGCCTACCAAAAGTCCCAATGTGGACAGATTTTAAAAAAGGAAACAAAAATAGAAAATTGTTCCTGGTACCATATGCACTCTGCACTGTTATTTCTCACGTCATACGCACCAAATTATTATCTACTTTTCTGTTTGCTTAACATCCATTCGCTAACTCACATAATCTGAGACTCACATGAACCACAATCAGTTAATGAAAAAGTAAGTTTATTCGAGCTTACAAGAGATGAAGAGACATCCATGTGCATCTCAAGAAAGAAGAGATATCCATGTGGTTTTTTTTCTTGCTTACATGCTACAGGTTGAGTGAACATTACATCTGCACCCATTTCAGTTCGCGGTTTGTGGGAAATCATACAGATCCAAGATTATGAGTAGAAACTGTCAAATACCGTTGGGAAGTATGTCTTGTATTCCTTACTTTGTGGGCAAACATAATGTTCAATTACAACTGCTCGTGTACTCAATAGTACATAAACAAAATCTACACTTACAAGAGTAATCATTTACCTTAATAACATTCCACACAAAATAAAAAGCATCTCTATCAGCTGAAAGCTCTTGAAATTGCATAGATGAAGTCCAATAAACCAGTCCCCCTGAGAAGGCCTTTACCAGTTAAAAGTTCAAAATCTATCAATAATAGAAAGCCAATTATAGCAGCTCTTCCGTTGATAAGTTCATTGTAAGGGGTGAAACCAAAACCTCCAACTCCTTCATCAACTACCATTCTCACCTGAAAATGCAAAACAACCATGTTATATTCTTGCTGCAAAGTGTAAACAGTCATATAAAATTCCCCTTTTGCTAATGATGGAGTAGAGCAAAGTAAATTAGCAATGCAGTGATCATCTCATGAAATATAAAATCAATGTATAGGTATGATAGTACGCTTCACAGCGAAAGTAATGTAGAAATGGAAAATGAGACCTCTTCGATGTTAACATCAGATGCAGTACTCCCAGGTTGAGCTTTCCCACTGAACAGAATCTCAGCTGATCCAACAGAGGTACCAGCTCCCCTAATGCTGATGTATATATTTTCTCCATCGGTCTTCGCAGGGTACACAAATAGTTTTCGTAAAACAGGTGTTAGAGCCCTTAAAACAGGGTTTTTCGGGTACCATTCTTTTATTTCCCCAGTGCGAAGATCAAATGTACTATCTGTTGATGGGCAAACGATGCAACCGTCCTGAAACACAAATAAGCATAAGATTGCATCTTTGAGATATGAACTGGAATTATCACATTCAAGCAAGCGATAGAGTTTACGGTCAGAGCATATGGTAAAGAAAAGACTCATAGTATTACAAATTTCTAGTGTCAAAAGAAAAGAAGAAAAAAAAGAACAGGAACAGGAACAAGAAGAAAAATAAGAAACAGAAGATGTAATACGGTCCGCATTACAAGCAGTGGAGGTGGTTCTGCATGTAAATTTTTGGTTCAAGTGGCATCACAAACTTGGCAAAACCCTCTCGCATTTTCAAATTTATATACTAATCTCTAGATACTTAAGACATTAGAAACATTGAAAACACCAGGGAAAGTGCTAGCACTGCCACTGCATACGACCAAAGTCTTATGACTTCTTTAAACTGACACCAAATTCCTGGGCAGGTTTAAATTTGCATTTTAGTAGAGACTGTACCCAAAAGTTAATACAACAGCATAATGTGAATAGAGTTCAGAAAATGTTAATACAAACAAAGCATATTATATTGCTGAACATGCTATCCAAAGAGAAACAGTCCTGAGCTACGTGGTACTAACAAAGTTTCGCACTGTAATCAGATACACAAAGCTTATTAATAAAAAAAGGAACAAAAGAAAGACATGTAGAGTTTGCTGTCCTTCAGTTTAATCCATCTCGATTGTGCAGGGCGTAGTAAACTAGAATATGAAATTTTGTACTGATGTATCATGTACTCCCTCCGTTTAGAAATATAAGATGTTTTAGATTTGTGAAGAAGATGTATCGAACCTAGACACTAAAAGATGTCTAGATACATCTTCTTCGTAAACCTAAAACATCTTATATTTTCAAACGGAGGGAGTACAAGGGAAGCCGAACTCTACGTGCACCCTTTTGTTGTGTAATTTTAAAAGTGGTATTCGGTATGATACCATGTTATACAGCTATACACTTCCATTGATCACTCTGAACACTGCACTGTGTGACTTCAGTCGGGGAAAGAGAGAGACTACAGGTAGGTAATTTTGCCGAGCAGTTTACCTGCGTGAGCTTGGCGTTGAGGAGACCCTCCGAGTAGGCCCCCTCGGCCGGGGAGCGGTTCTCGATGGCGAAGACGTCATCCTTGTACCAGAGTAGCAGGATCTCATCCCCGTCCTGCACGATCACCCGGCGCTCCCCCCGCGGGAGCGCCGCGAGCGGCACCACCGGCACCCAGCTGCGGCCGCCTCCGGTCTCGGGCGGCGCAGAGGGCTCGGCCCCGGAGACATCGGTGGCACGGCAGGCGAGCCTGGAGTGGCAGTGTTTGCGCGCGTGGAAGGTGAGGCTGCTACGCGGGGTGGGGGTTGTTGTTGGTGGTGGTGAGGTGGAGACGCGGAAGGAGGAGGAAGCGGTCGTGGTGGTGATGGCCGCCATGGGTGGTGGAATGGAGGGAGGCGTGTGGGGGCGGAGGGGTTAGGGCTTGAGGAGGTGGTGGAGGAGAAGGGAGGGTGGTGGTGTGGGGTGGAGCGGCCATGGCCACAGGATGGAGATAACGGGAAGGAGGGGTTGGCTTCGTGGCAGCGTGTGGGTGTGGGGGAGACAGGCGGACAAATTTATAGGTTGCGGTCCAGTTTGCGGACTGGGTGGTCCGGAGCGGGTTGCACCGGCGGAACGACGACGTGGCTCAACTCAGTCTGAGAGACTTCTGCTGGTGCTGCAGTTTGAACCGGAAGTCAAACCGACAGACTCGTCCAATTTTCTCTTTTTCGCCTGGTTTCGTTTTGTAAATAACCATTCCACGAGATTTTTTTAAACAGGACACGGCACTTTATTGATTAAATCACGTCAATACAAATGGTTTCCTGGATGCAATCTGGAACATAATAGAAAAACAACTAGAATTTACGATGTCATTAGATTTAGCAAAGATATGTGTCGCCTTATTAAGAGAATGGTTCACATGACGAAAGTAAACCGATGTGAAGCCCCTAGCTAGATGTGTGCTACTACAATCCCAGCAGAAGATCTAGCCATGAGCATGGAGTTAAGCAATGAGTATGGTCTTGATTCCCAAGTATGGTCTTGATTTTCATAAATTATGATTATAAATGTATTAAATTTTTTATGAAAACTGATGACTTTCATGATATTAGCAATGAGTATTGTCTTGATTCCCAAGTTCTTGCAAAGTGTTTTAGGGCCTTTGCCTCTTATATTGAAATTCCCAAAAAAGAGTGGGACAAGTATCATGCTCCTTATAAAGACATTGTTACCCATGTTCCTGCTAGCATAGAAGTTTGTACCGTTGATCCTATTTTGCCTGAACCTTATGTTGAGAAAATTCCTTTTTCTGCTAAGGTAAAGGAACATTCTATCATAGCTAATGTGGTTAGCAAAAGCACAAAGAAACTGTGGAACCCGATGAGCAAATCAATATTGAGTCTGTGGTAGCTATTGTGAAAGATCTTGTCACTAAAAATATAGAGGATGAGCATATTGTCTTCTGTAAAGACGCTTCTAATATTGTCTCCCATCCTAGAAAAGCTAGTGTCCATGTGCTTTCTGTTAGAATTGGTGATCATTGCTATTATGGTTTATGTGATATATGTGCTAGTTCTAGTGATATACCTTGTGAGCTTTACAGGGAAATTATGCATGAAATTGGTTCTTGTGAGCTTGAGGACATTGATGTGGGTATTCACCTTGCTAACAGAGAGACAGTATGTCCCATTGGCATTGTAAGAGATGTGAAGGTTTTTTGTGGTAAGATTAAATATCCTGCTGATTTTTTAGTACTTAGTTCTGAAGCTAGTAAAACCTATCCTATTATCTTTGGTAGACCCTTCTTGAATACTTGTGGGGCTATTATAGATTATAGGAAGGAAAAAGTTTTGACTAAGTTTGATGGAGAGTCTTATGAGTTTAATTTTTCCATATTTGCTAAAACTCCTTATGAAAATAAACTGCCTAATGAGGATTTCAGGGTTGAACAAATTTCTGCTATTTCTCTTGCTCCTAACACACTACTAGGAAAATGGCCTTTAGTGGCGCACCTGGAAACATCATCTGTGGCGCACTGCTAGTTTATTTAGTGCGCCACGTGCCTTGCGCTACGGCTATCTCTCAGCCGTGGCGCACTGCCTAGTGCGCCACGGTTGTGTAGAGACAGGCGTAGCTTACCTGCTAGTGCGCCACAGATGTTTGGGCAGGTGTGCTACCCCTGGGATCTTCTGTGGCGCACTACCTAGTGCGCCACTAAGCTTCCATAGTGTGCTTTAGGTGTAGTGCGCCACAGAAGGTGGATCATGTGCGCCACATATGTGTTTTTTGTTTTTTTATTTCTGAGTCAGATTATATACAATACAGATTATATACAATATTACAGTAGATATACACACACAGATACAAGATATACAATTATATATATAAATACACAATAAGAAAAACAAGATTGAAACAAATACATATAGATAAGTCTCACACATGAATACATAGTCTAAGTTACATTGTTTCGATCATGTTACAAAGTAGTAGTTGGTGACATGCGAATACATGTGTCGATCGAACAAGTTAGAGCTCGGAAGCTCGCCTAGACATATAAACTAGCTAGAAACAAACGCGGATAAATAACCAAAGAAGATAAGCATGATCACCGCCGCGACGAAGGTGTAGGTCTTCATCCGGTTCCTTGTCCTAACTCCCGCAGATAGCGCGTGTATCTAGCTTCCGCCTCCGCCATAGTGTTGTACCCTTTGTAGCTATTGCCGCTGAAACGGTGCACCTGTCTCCGACAGTCTTCCCAATCATCGTAGACTCTGGGAACCCGTCCCTTTTACACGACGTACCACGTCATCTATAAGTTGACAATAATAATTAACCGATGATTGAGAAAAAAAACATATATAATTAAAGTCGCATATGAAGATACACTTATAGAAAGTACTCCTAAATCAAAAAGACCAAACTCAAAAAGCATGCCTTATATATAACTAGGTTGTTCGACACAGGAATATGCTACGATAGAACTGTTCGCCAAGTAGGATGCACAACACCTGGACCTGTGCGTAGCACAAGGCGAACAATCCCATCACAGCACATTCACATATAATGTGCCACGACATTTCAATCATCGGCATTATTCTCGAAAAAGACCAAAGTAACTCAAAAATCATGCCTCATATATATACATAGGTCGTTGGACACAGGAATATGCTACGATGGAACCGTACGCCAAGTAGGATGCACAACACCTGGACTTGTGCATAGCACAAGGCGTACAATCCCATCGTAGCACATTCACATATATAGTGTGCCACGACATTTCAATCATCGGCATTATTCTCGAAAAAGACCAAAGTAGCTCGAAAAGAATGCCTCATATATAACTAGCTAGGTCGTTGGACACAGGAATATGCTATGACGGAACAGTTAGCCAAGTAGGATGCACAATTCCTGGACTTGTGCATATCACAAGGCTAACTATCCCGTCATAGCACAATCACATATATATTGTGCCACGATATTTCAATCATCGGCATATTCTCGAAAAAGACAAAAATAACTCGAAAAGAATGCCTCATATATATACATAGGTCGTTGGACACAGGAATATGATATGATGGAACCGTGAGCCAAGTAGGATGCATAAGACCCGGACTTGTGCATATCAAAAGGCTCAGAATCCCATCATAGCACATTCACATATATAGTGTTCCACTACATTTCAATCATCGGCATTATTCTTGAAAAAGACAAAAATAACTCGAAAAGAATGCCTCATATATATACATAGGTCGTTGGACACAGGAATATGCTACGATGGAACGGTGAGCCAAGTAGGATGCACAAGACCTAGACTTGTGCATATCACAAGGCTCACAATCCCATCGTAGCACATTCACATATATAGTGTGCCACGACATTTTAATCATCGGCATTATTCTCGAAAAAAGAGTAAGGAAAAAAAGAAGGACCAAATTGAGCAAAGGACCAAAGAGTAAGCAAAAAAACCAAGCATTGATTGATAAATAATAATAATAAGCAAAATAAGTAAGCGATGATTCATAAACCTAATAAGATAAGTACACTTGTCCATACACACACAAAGGTCATCTATAGTTTGTAACTACAACTAGGCCAACATCAAGCCTTCTGACTCGGCTTAGGGAACGGGAGGACGCCTTGTCTCGTCATGAACTTCCTATAGTCACCTTGCATCTCTAGGTGATCTTCTATGTCACGGTTATTCGGGATATTTCCTCCGTAGAAGATCCCCCCCGAAGTCATGACATCACGAAAGATGATTGCCCCAAACTGCTGCTGGATGCGATACATCTCTTGTCTAATATCCGAATCATTGATCTTAGCCTTTGCTTCGGCCCACTGTTTGAGATGATCTGGCAGCGTAGAATTCTGCTGGTCAAGTAGGAACGCCCTCATGTGATGGAGTGCGTAGTAGGCTTCCTTCTTACTGTTTTCCGGCTGCTTCACGCAGGGGAACTCCGTTACGTGGTTGAAGACGTGTCTGCCGAACTTGACCTTCGTACGCACGAAGGTGGTGCCTTCCGTCGAGGCAAAGCCAGTGAGAGCATCATCCAGAACTTCCTTGATCTTGTCGTAGTTTTTCTTTTTTCTAGACTCCCCGAGTCGGAATACGTGGCGTGGGAATGCTTCGGCGATAAGGAGATGAGCGTGCAGTGTTCATCTCTGCGCAAAAAATTCAAATGGAATGTGTTGGAAAATGAATGATGATGATCTAATAAAGCCAATCGACGGTGGCGAGTGAATAACGACTTACTCGGGAAAGTAAGGCACGAGAATGTATTCCTTTGTCTTGTTCGCCACGAGGATTCTTTTTAGGTACGAGGCCACGATACGTCGTTCGGCGGGGGAACCCAAGCAGCCGTCACGCATGTAGTAGGGGTCCACTATAGCGATGCCCGGTGTGTTCTCTCTAATGATCTGCATGGCCAGGCTGAGAGAAAACAGACGGACCATGGTATAGTGCAGCGGGTATAGGTGGAACATATTGAAGATGTCGTCGAACCGCAGGAAGAACAGATCCGCAGGGGCATTGTCAACGAAGCCCAAGCCTGGTGGCACCTTAACCACGAATACCGGGTGCGAGGGATCTTTCTCCGATAGAAGGCGTCTCTCTATCGTCAGCACGCCGTCATGCACACTCTGCAGTTCCGAACTGGCGAGCTTCCGCAAATTCTTAGGTAGCATGGGCTCACCCGCCACATGAATCCTCCACATAATACCCTCGGGTCTTGGTGGCCCGTCCCGAAACCTGATCGGATTCGCAGTTGTTGACGCCACCTGCTGGCTCGAGCTGCTAGATTTTCTTTTCCTGCCCTTTTTTCCTTTTGGAGAGCGGGCATGCACCGCAATCTGAGCACCGGCCGCCCTATGTAGTGTGTCAGGGCTTAGAATAAAGGGTCGGTTGGTTGTATCAGCTGGCTCTATAAAGGCGCAAGCTGGAGGCGTCTCCTGAGAACCAAACAGACGCTTGGTGATAGTGGCTTTCTCTATGGGGCCACCAGCTAGGTCTTCTTCGTTGCCAAACTGAGTGCTGAAGAAGTGATCATTCCATTCTTCGTCGTCCTCGGCTGGATCCTGCGCCATGTGCATATCATCAACATGATCATCCGACCCACCGCGTGGAGGTGACGGCGAGGGCGGTAAGGGGGCCTTGCCACCGCTTGTCGCTGGCACGACATGCGGTGCTGTTGTCTGTGGCGTGATGGCCCCTGCCGTCCCCAAACGGATCATGCTCTTTGGCCATAGCAATAATAAGCCGAAGCAAGTTCTGAGGACAGACGACTCTTCTTTATCCGCTCCTGGGGGTTGAATGGGAGGTTCCAGGTCGTCGCAGCCCCTTAGCACCCGACTAATTTTAACCCTGTGCACGCTATCTAGAATCGGCCTTGAGTGGAACGTGCACTGCAAGGGTTGAACGATGGTACCCTTGGCAACATCCCTCAGCTCGTTGTTCACGTAGCATAAGAGAGTGCAAGGAACATCCATCTGCGGAAAACATGTACGGCGTCGTCAGAGATGCCATAAGAGTAATAGATGGCATGAAAGGCGGTAATTAAAGCAATTTGTTTACCATGATGGCATCGAGATCGGCTAATGTCGACGCACCGCATACGGCGACGGGCGTGCAAGAGACGGAAGGGCTGCTTGATGGCGCGGTGCTGGCCGCCGGTGTATTCTCCCTACCGACGGGTGCTTGGAGCTCCGGTGCCGCCGCGACGATGGAGGGGGGCACCAACATGTACTCCGGCGCCACGGTGATGGCAGGGGGAGTCACCCGGCGCCGCGGTGATGGAAGGGGGAGTCACCAACACTTGCGGCGCCGCGGTGCTAGCGGGCGGAGTCACGAACACGTAGTTCGCCTGATTCGTCGGCGCCGCGTTGTTCGAGTGGCTGCTGACCATGCTTTGAATCGGGCACGGCCCTACTCGACCACCCGCACTCCAGTTCGCTATTGACTCCACCAAGGTAGGCAGGAAGGACGTGAGGGTGATTGCTAGGTTGTCTTGGACGATCTGCAGGATCCGCGCCACTTGTGCCTTAAGTTCTTGAACCTCGCGGTTTTCCTCCTCGATCCTTCCCGACGGCGCCACATGCGTCCTCGGCGGTGGACCAAAATGATCCACCCAATTCTTACCCCCGAGGCCGGCCAGACGGCCAGCCGACGATGGCTTCTTCGTAACCGGCTCTATTTTCTTGGCCCGGTTCATCGCCCTGTTAAAAGGGTTATCCCACCGGGTGGCCACCGTCGACCCCTGGGATGAGGAACCCTGGGATCCATGACTAGCAACAATTTCCTCCTCCTGCAGAAGAAGTAGCAGTGAATCATTTAGATCATCGATTAGATTGCAATCGAGTTGATCCGCGGTAATTAGATTATACTTACCACAATTTCCTCGAATTCCTTCACCGCGGGATCTGCGGTGAGTTGTTTGGTTTTTGGGTCCACATGGTAACGGGCCCTGATGAAGTTTCGAACCTGCCCGGGTTCGAATTTAGCGAAGGGGATTTCTATCCCCTTGGATATATACTCTTCGTCCTCCTTATTCCATTTGGCCTCCGCGCTTCTGTATCCACCTGATCCGAGATGGTGATGACCTATATTCATCGCCTCAGCACATTTCCTCGATTACTATTGGCCAGGGCTCTTTCGGATTCACACCTCTCCTTGAACTCCCGGAACTGATCTTCGGTGATCTGCGGGTCAATCTTCTGGATCTCCTCGAGACTTTTGCCTTTTTTATAGATCTTCTTCTTTATCCGGGTTCTCCAGCTGGCCAGGGCGGTGCTCATCTTTGTGAGGGCGGATTTGTTTACTTCGTTCCCATGATAATTTGTGTTCTGATACTTAGCGGGGAACTTGTATCTTGCGTGCAGCTTTTCGAAGAGGAGTGTGCGCAAGTGGCCATTATCTTTATGCCGGAGATTCTCGGTGTTGATCGAGATAGTTGTCCGGGTGATCGCCGCCACTTGCCCACCGTACCCTTTGACGACAAGGTCGGGCTCCAAAGGAACCCCTGATGGGCTCACTTCGGTAATTTCCTCCCTGACCGTGCCGACCGCGTTCGGGCGCCAGTCCTTCGGCTTCTTCTTCTTCTTAGAGGGTTGCTACCACTCCCTGTGCCCTCGCCGCCATCAGTGGTTTCATCGTACGACGTTCCTTCGGCTTCTTCCTCCGCGTCTTCCATCTCATCATCCTCGCTCTCCGAAGGATGGTATTCTTCATCGTCTTCTAGCCGCTGGGCCGCCTCCCAGAATGTCAATTGTTTATTCGGAGGTCTGAGTTCTCCTTCAGCGCTGATGCGCTTAGAACATCCAGCCTCGTCTTTGTCACACATGTTTGCACTAATAAAAAACAAATAATTGGTTAAATGCACGGAAAAATCCGGCATGACCTTTGCTAATTTTCTTAAACTATGATTGCCCGATTTCTGCCGAAACGGAAGTTAATCAACATTCCGGCAAAAATCGGGACTCATTTCATACAAGAACCTACATATATATGGCCAGCATAGCTAGCACACAATAAATGGCCATCATAGCCAGCACAACCAGCACACAATAAATGGCCAACACAGCGAGCACATAATCTGGTCACATAGGATAATCTGGCCAACACAGCCAACACATAAATGGCCAACACAACCAGTACATCGCAATGGCCTTGTAAATGCAATGGAGTTCAGATGTTCAGGTTTTTATCTTATGTATAAAGCAATAAAAATCAGTACATTGAGTGATTCATAAAAACTCACCACAAAAACATCTAGGTAGAAAACACATTGGTTAAGAATGCATCAACATGCCCAGCCACATCAAGCAATGGGCAATTACAGTTATCATCTGGATTCACCAGGCACCAATCTAGCTTTTTTTTGGGCAAAACAGTGGGAGAGTTTCCAATTGAAATGTTTATTAGCACCTTAATTCAGCTAGTTGTTGAATCAAATTGCTACTGATCTGAACCTTGCTACTCTGAACCTTGCTACTGATCTGAACCCTAAGCTTACTCTGAACCCTTGCTACTCTGAACCCTAAGCTATCTACCAAGCTTACTCTGAACCTTAAGCTATGAACCAAGCTTACTCTTGACCTTGTCAACCAAGCTACACTAAATTTTCTATCAACCAAGCTACACTAAACCTTGATATCATCATATCATATGTGAATATGACCAACATATTCTTGTATAGACACAGTGGACTGAAACTACTTTTCATATCAACAGCCATGATTCAGACACCATTTGAACTTGCAGTGATTTCAAGAAATACTGGTGAGCATGTGCTCATCACCCAATACAAATGCATAATGTAATCACCACTTTACTGCTGTGTTCTAAAAAAAAGTACTACACACAATGCTGAAAGTTTTGCTGTGTACAGTAGTCAACCTTCCTGGAAATTATCCAGTCATACCACATATATTTTACCCTGATGGTGTCAGTTATAGTTGAAGCTTTATTTACCATGGTTGGGACTTGGGAAGTGATCAAATTAAAGATGCACTACTAAAACAAATGAGGATATAATGGTATCATGCCAATAATCATTGTATCTTATTATTCTAGTTTTTTATTCCTTGCTTCCTATCAAACATCTGTTCTGAAATGTACATAGTTTTTCCTTGCTTGGATGACGATACGTGCCCTACAGCTGATCCCTGATACAGGCACATGTTACTGCTTAGATACCTCACCTTGTTGAGACGACTGTTCATTTTATTTAAATTATGGAATAGTACTTGCCAAGTTCCTAAAAGCTCTATAAGGCTGTACTTGTGAGATGTATGCTAGCAGTGTATTGCTTACATTTTGCAATTACTACATTCAGGTGGGCTGCTAATTCCATCATGCTACTATTTGTGGTGTACTGGTAATGGTAACAGAAACTGGGAGTTGTGAGTTACTGCAAGAAAGTTTGTCATTATGTTATTGAAGAATTCAATTACTAGTTCATACTCCTAGTCTCTGGTAATGGTAACAGAGATGAACCATGCTACTGCTGGAGACCATGAACCCTAACTTCCTTCCTTCCTTCCCTGTCCACTACGCGGCCACCAAATCCCAACTTGGTTTGGATAGATTTGGCATGTGTGCATCCATGTCGACTACGCTAAAGGCAGAGTCGTCGGCATTGACCCTGGCGCACGCATCGCCGTCTACAAAGCATGCTAGAAAGGTTGCGCGAGCTCAGACATCCACTCCGGCGTGTCCGAGGCCACCATACAGAGGGAGAGAGAGGGACAAAGGGAGAGAGAGGGAGAGAGGGAGAGACAGGGGAGGGGTGACGCTCACCTCTGACGGGCGGACGACGGGCGGACGACGGCGGCCTCCACCTCCTCGAGCGGCGCGAGATCCTCCTCCTCCACAAGCTACGCGGGCCTCCTCATCCTCCACGGATCGGCAGCGGCGCGGGCCTCCTCCTCCTCGAGAGCGCAGCGCGGCGGTGGCGGATCGAGAGCGCAGTGCGGTGGTGGCGGATCGAGAGCGCAGTGCGGCGGTGGCGGTGTCTATGAGATGCGGGGATGAGAGAGGCGGACGTGGCACGCGCGGTTGACTAGTCCAACACACATAGGCGTAGCGCACCCTGGCTAAGCGCACTTGGCCAGGGTGCGCTACGCCTATGTGGGTTGGACTATCAGATAAGAGGGCGGCCACCCCACTAGTTAACACTAGTACTCTCTTATCCCACTGGTTCTGCCCCTTAGCTCTATTCTAAACTATGAGCACCCAGGTTCGAATCCTGGTTGTCGTGGTGGCGGCACGGCAGATGCCATGGGTAGGCTAAAGTATGGGGCCAATGGATGCTAGTGGGATCTGGGGAGGGAAGATGCAACTGTCTCTACACTCAAGCTGCCAAAGTGATGATCTTTATTTCTCTCTTGGTGGGTTACAAATGCTCCTTGAGCTTTATACAGAGGGATAAGATGAATCTCCTCAGCCTAACGGTCCTCAAAGAGTCGTTCCCTCCCTCAGGGTCCAAGCCTCCCCTTATAAAGGAGTGCCTTGGGTGCCCTTAGGGCTGACGAGGCAAGCATATTCGTGGAATATGCTTGTCCCAAATTAGTAGTTCGGCGGCCTCCTTTCCCTGTCGCCCTTCTAATGACGGCAAGGCTCCAGTGGCCCCCTCCTGCGTGCCTTGGGCTCCAGGACTGTCACCTCCGTGACCTCCTTCTGCCCCTCTGATGATGTGCATCCTTGTCTCTTGTGCTTGGCTCTGCTCTGATTCCCTCTAGCCTGCAGCTATAGTTTGACCTTGGGCTTCTCCTTCTCCTGCAAGCTTCGTATCACTCGGCCTTACCTTGTGTTACTCGGCTCGTTCTTCACCTGCATCAAGATCACTCGGGTAACCCGGCCGATTCTCTCAGTAACTCGGCCGGGTAACTACTTGATACATATATGTGGGCTTCTTGCCTCCGTTCATCGGCCGACATATCCATGATTCGGCCGACTTGGACCGTAACTCGGAAACTAGACGGGGATAGTACCTCTGTCTTTCCCCGTCTCTGACCTACCCGAGGTTAACCCCCCGACATTAGTCCCCGAAGCTGGTGTGGTCCTGTCAATAGCTTTGGCCGGGTTATATCATCTTCATTATATTCTTTAGTCTTGTTTCCGAGTTATGTCCTCGTCCGAGGTTTCCTCGTTCCTTCCCTCGTACGCCATGTCCTACGTGTCATCCCATCATTGTTCTTCTAGTTTTTAGGCCCCTCTACAGTGCTTACTGACAAGCTACAGTGAATTCTGCACTTGCTGCGCCGTCGCTGCGACGCCTCGGGTGCTGTTCCCCTTGGGGATTGTAATGACCCCTCTTCGTGTGTGGCCGTTGGTGTGGCTCCGCTCACCGTCGTGCGTTCGTGCTGCACCCACGATCTACACGGATAACTGCCACACCCACGATCCCACTTCCCTGTTCATGGCTTGACTATAAAGAGGGGAACCGCGTTTGCGGGATTCACCTTTCCCCTTATCGCTCGCCTCCGTTCTCCTTCTTCCTTTCGCCGACGCGTTTTCTTGCAGTTCCGCCGCCGCTCGCCAGCCAGGGCCTCCGTCGGCGGAGATTCCGCCACGCCGTTCTACTTTTCTTGCCCGCGCTCCGCGGCTTTGACTCCGTCGCCGGTGAGTCCTCTCTGGGCGTCTTGCCCTGTTCTTTCCCTAGATTCATTTGCTCCGTTTTCGTGCTCGGGCGACGGTTCCTCCGTTTCTTCGCCATTGTTTCCGTGCAAAGTTCCGACGGGGCCTTGCAGCTCTAAACTCCGCTCCGCCGCCAGTCTTTCCTCCGGCGATCTTTCCGGCGCACGTATGTCTAGTTCGTTTAGCAGCGCTCTTGTCGAGGACGACGACGCTGGCTTCGGGCCCGAGCGAGGCTCGTGGCAGGGCTCTTCAGTCACGCGCCGTGAGATTGAATGGCTCATCCGGACTCGAAGGATTCCCGCCGAGGTTTCTTGCCGTTTACCCGGCAGCGAATCCTCTCCAGACATCAGAGAGGGCGAGTATGTGGTTTTCATGTCTCACTTCGCCCGCAGCTTCGGTCTCCCTCTTAGCGATTTCGCTAGAGAATTCCTCGATTACTTCGGCCTTCAGCCGCATCATCTTCCTGCGAACGCCATAGCTTCTCTTTCTGCTTTCATCTCCACTTCGGAGGGTTACTTCGGCCTGTGGCCGTCAGTACATGTCTGGTCGAGTTCTTCCAGATCCGCTCAAACGTTGTCCCTGAAAAATCTCTGCACCCTTCCGAGAAGTTGCTCACCCAATGTGGGGCGGCGTCTATAACACCTCGGAGGAAATCCGTGTTCCCTCGTGTCACTGGGTTGGAGTCGTGCAAGAAGTGGCACAAGTCATTCTTCTACGTCAAGAACAGAGGGACGGAAGACAAGATTCGGCTCCCTCCATTCTCAGTTGGCCCACCTTCTAAAGTGAACTGGCTCTATAATCCGAGGAAAACTCACGCCTTGGCCGAGGCCTTCGAGATTCGGCTTAAAGAGTTGATCCGGGCCGGGTTATGTGGCGAAGACCTGATGGCAACTTTCATTAGTAGCCGGATCTGCCCCTTCCAGCAGCGGACCCACAAGCTGTGCTACATGAGTGGTCCCCTTGACCCTAACCGAGTCTCGACCATGGAGCTTGATAACTACCTTATTTATAAGCGCGTCCGAGCTATCTTCAAGACTGAGATGCCTGAGGATTGGTCTTGGGGATTAAAACCATTCACTCGCGATCGTCCGCCTCCCGAGGTAAGATTAATCAGCATTGCTCATTTATTCCACTGTCTTTAGAGACGGGTTTATCTAATTCTCTTTCTCCTCGTCTTGCAGAGGTTCGCAGAGCAGAAAAACGAGGACGCCGAAGTTCTGCAGCTCCCTTGGCCTGCGGACAGGAGTACCCCGGATACTGGTGAGCCGGACTCCGAGGAGTTCGTCCCTAAGTCAGATCCTGCTCCGGCTCGAGCTCGCGGCAAAACTTCAGCGCATGAGGAGGAAGGTGATTCGGACGAGGTCCAAATTCTTGAGGTAGTTGCCGCCACGCCTATTTCTTATGCATTTCCGGCTTCTACTTTCCCAGCTAATCCGGCCGGTCAGGTCCACGACGCCGAGCCTATTGCTTCCCGGCCTCCCATTACCTCGGGGAAACGCGGGGCTCCTGCTAGTGCCTCGGAGGCGGTTCCTAAGAAGCGAATGAAGAAATCCGCTCCGAACCCTCCCAGGCGCAAGACTATGCCTGGGGACGCCGAGTAAGTTCTTTTGCCTATATTTCTTGTTTCTCTCTTTCTGTTTCTCATACTGACGAATCTTCTTTTTTATTTTTGCAGTGCTCCTCTTTCTGTTAAACCCGGCGGTCCTAGTATGACTAGCCGTCCGATTCGGCCTCCATCTCCTCCTCCCGCTGATGATACCAGGATTCTTAGTCCTATTCGTCCTGCTTCTCCTCCAGCTCCGAATACGTCGCCTGTTCGTCGCGATGTCCCTGAGACCGCTTCCATTGACCTGGATTCGAACCGGCCCTCCGAAGTTTTCGTCGAGCCCGCCGCCCCTTCTACGGGCCCCAGCGCTGCTACTGAGCCTCCATCTACTCCGGCCGTTTCTACGGCCATCCCGACCTCGACCGAAAAGTTCGTTATCCCGGCGCCCTCTGCGACCTTATCCTCCGCTGCTCCTAAGGACTCCGTCCCTACTTCCGAGGCGCCACTTCCTGCTGATGCCTCTTCTAAGGCGAAAAAAGCTATTGCCGTCAAGACTTCTTCTTCTCAAAAAGGTCTTGCCGGCTCTTCTCAGCCGAGTATTGCTGACGTCCTGCGTAAGGGAGCTGCGCCTACAAAAGTCCTCGTTACCTCGGCCGCCGGCAGCCAGCTTGCTCTTCATAGGAGCCCTGCGTCTGCCGTGGTCGGAGCGCCTGCCCGGGGTAAAGTTTTAACTCGGGCAGCTAGTGGGAACAGCCTTGGAGCGCTGGTTGAGTACGCCAATAACTGGAATGCTGCTGATCATTTTGAGGGTAATCCAACAAGCCAGCCGTTTCAGCTTTCTGACATCAGCGGCCGTTTTGACCATGTTGCCCAGTTCATCATTGATACCAACAAGATGAATGAGGTAATTATTTTTTCTCTGAGTCTTAAATTATTCTTCAGATGTTACCATACGCTCTAGTCCCCGAAACTTGCAAGGAAATAACTTGTTGTATACTTGGAAGTTTGGCTTAAATTTATTTCTAAGGTTCGTTAATCCGGCCATTTAGATCCGAGTTTAATTGTGTTTTATTCGGACCTATTTTAGCTTTGAATATCCAGCCATCTAGATCCGAATTAAGCTTTGCTTGATTCGGATCTAATTTAGCTTTGAATATCCGGCCACCTAGATCCGAGTTAAGTTCTGCTTGACTCGGATCTGGTTTAGCTTTGAATATCCAGCCACCTAGAGCCGAATTAAGCTTTGCTTGATTCGGATCTAATTTAGCTTTGAATATCCAGCCACCTAGAGCCGAATTAAGCTTTGCTTGATTCGGATCTAATTTAGCTTTGAATATCCGGCCACCTAGATCCGAGTTAAGTTCTGCTTGACTCGGATCTGGTTTAGCTTTGATTATCCAGCCACCTAGAGCCGAATTAAGCTTTGCTTGATTCGGATCTAATTTAGCTTTGAATATTCAGCCACCTAGATCTGAGTTAAGTTCTGCTTGACTCGGATCTGGTTTAGCTTTTACTCGTTGATTTATCATTTTGCCTCATTACTCAGGTTGCACATGACCGGCGAACTGCCGAGTTCCAGAGGTTGCTTTTTTCGCACCGCAAGCTGGAAGAGAAGTACGAGAAGGTTCTGCCCGTGGCAAAGAAGGCTGGTATGTCGATAGTTCCTTTTCCTTATTTCCAACTTTCTCATGTATTCGTCCACGGAATGCCGGCTTACTTCTTGTTGAATAGGTAATATTAATAACCTCAATATTCGCCTTGAAAAGAAGATCAAGAACCTGGAAGGTTAGTTTCTTTTCTATTTTACTCCTTCTCCTTCTTAATATATATGCTAAGGTTCCTTATTGCGTTTGGCTGTGGTAAAGCCGAGTTGCAAGACTTTGCAGTGTCACATCAAGATTGCGTGCCCATGCCTGACGTGATGCTGCATTTTTTAGAACAAAACGCAGTTCATTCGGCGCAACTTCAAGAAAAAGATGATGAGATAGCTCGCCTGCGATCCGAGGTGGATACCCTCAAGCTCTCTCAGAAAATCCGAACTAGAAAAGGTTGACCAAGAATTTTCCGAGGAAAAGAATCGGCTGACCTTGGATCTGCAGAAGAATAAAGAACTTCTTGAAGCTGCCAAACTTAGAAACCAGGGTTTGAGCGAGGAAATTGCTCGTTTTGAGAAGAGTAAGGCTGATTGGGCCAAAGATCTTCAGAGAATGATGAGATATATTCATCGTAAGCTACTTGGCATGGCCGAATTATATTTTTCTTTTTTGTCCCTGCTATCCTTTGACACGTTCATGCTTTGCGCAGATCATTTCCCCGAGGCCAAGCCCGTGAGTTCTAAAGCGGTTCTTGCAGCTCGCGCGCGCCGAGGTGAACCTGTTACCGTTGATTCAGAATATTCAATGGAGGATTACTTGGTTGCCGTTGGTGCCGCAGTTGGCCCGATGAAAATTATGGGCCGGGACTTGGTGCAGGCCGCTACCGAGCTTACCACGTACTTTGGCCGAATACCTCGGGGACTCCTGATATCAACGAGGTCAAGTTATTGGTGACAAGGATAATGGCATCTGAGAGGCAGTTGAGTCTTTGGAGAGAATCCGCTGGGCGTGCTGGTGCCGACATGGCCCTTACTGTAATCATGTCATGGTACGAAGACATCTCTCTTGACATCCTGAGAAATCTGCGCACTGGCTTCCGCTGGGTTGAAGATCCCACTTTTTTTGCTCTTCGGCAAGCTCGGGCGTTCCAACTCGTCGAGTACGCCGACGTACACACTTGGAATGAAGGGCCGAGTTTTCTCCCAGACCCGGATCAAGAGGTTGTGGCTGAGGGTTCCTCGGATGATAATTCAGCTGAGCAGGGGGGGGGTGAAAATGATTCGGCCGCATCTGATAGCTCTAGCTCAAGCTCGGACAGCAACGACGATACGCGGTCCTCTTCCAAAGGTACCGGGCATTCGACCGCACGGACTGACGTTCCCGAACAACCCCGGACCTCCGAAGTTGCACCTGGGTCGGCGGAGGGCGAGGCGACCTCAGTCGAGGTTCCTCCTACCTCGGGGTGCCCCGCACCTGAGCAAGTAGCTGCCTCTCCAACGAACAACGCCTAAGTAATTTCCGATCCCTGGTATGCCGGGCGTATGATGTAGGCGCAAACTTTGTCACCTCTCTGTATGATTTGAATTCCTTTTGCCATGTACTGTTGTGACATTTGGTTAAGTGGATGCTCATCCGAATTCTTGCTTCGCTGGCCCTTAATTTCTTGACCTTCTAGGGCTTAACTTTGCCGTTATTTTTTATGATCTTATCAGGCATGAGCGCTGAATACCTATGATATTGATCTATTCTGAACATAAGTTAACTACCTTGTTATGGAAGTATGTAGCAATCGCTGGATCGTTGTTTATTGTCCGAAACTTCCATATGTAAATCAAATTTTGGAGGTAGTATAAAACTGAGTGCGTTCAGCATAAGTTTGAGGTAGCATACGGTAGTCCCCGAGTCGCTGCTTTAGATGCCGAGGTTTAGGTATCAATACGAAATTGATATACTATATGATAGTCCCCGAGTCACTGCTCTGGGCGCCGAGGTTTATATTCGTAACATGAAAGAAATACAACCTATGGCAGTCCCCGAGTCACTACTCTGGGCGCCAAGGTTCAAGCACATAACGCGAAAGAAATAAATATAACATATGGCAGTCCCCGAGTCATTGCTCTGGGTGCCGAGGTCCAAACACATAACACGAAATAATATAACATATGGCAGTCCCCGAGTAACTGCTCTGGGTGCCTAGGTTTGAATACATAATATGAAATAAATATAACCTAAGGCAGTCCCCGAGTCACTGCTCTGGGAGCCGAGGTTCAAATACATCATTGGATTTTGACTTTAAGATATAATGCTACGAGTAGAATGGCCGAAGTAAAGCCACATTCCAGGGGCGCTTTGTTTCTTCACCAGCTTTGTCTGCCTTGTTCTCTCCAGGGGACTGAGCGTCGATTAGATAATATGCATCGTTGTGCAATGCTTTGCTCACAATAAACGGTCCTTCCCATGGGGGTGACAATTTATGCATGCCGGCCGTGCGTTGCACTAGTCGGAGGACCAAATCTCCTTCTTTGAATACTCTCGGATTCACTTTCTTGCTGTGATATCGCCGCAAGTTCTGTTGATAAATAGCCGATCGTGATAATGTCAACTCTCTGGCTTCTTCCAACAGGTCTACGGCATCTTGCCGAGCTATCTCGTTTGTATCTGAGGTTGTGTACTGAGCAACTCTTGGCGAGTCATATATTATGTCGGCTGGGAGTACGGCCTCTGCCCCGTACACCAGAAAGAATGGAGTGTAACCTGTTGATCTATTTGGAGCAGTCCGAAGGCTCCATAACACGGCTGGGATTTCTTCGATCCAACACCCTGCCGACCTTTGCAAAGGTTCAACAAGTCGTGGTTTTATTCCTGATAGCACCAGTCCATTAGACCTTTCCACTTGTCCATTGGATGCTGGGTGAGCCACGGAGGCAATATCTAGTCTTATGTGCTTCTCTCGGCAAAATCTAGCGAAAGCTCCTTCTGCAAAGTTTGTGCCATTATCTGTAATAATACTATACGGGTACCCGTATCTCAAGATGATATCCTTGAGAAATTTCACTGCTGTGTGCCCATCACATTTTTTAATTTGTTTTACTTCAATCCATTTCGTGAACTTGTCTACCATAACCAATATGTGGGTCATTCCTCCTTGCGCCGGCTTGAATGGTCCCACCATATCTAAACCCCATACAGAAAATGGCCAAGTGATGGGTATTGTTTTTAACTCGGCCGACGGCATATGTATTCTGGTAGCGTATCTCTAACATCCATTGCATTTCTTAACTAATTCTTTTGCCTCTTTTAACGCCGTTGGCCAGTAAAATCCATGCCTAAATGCCTTGGCTACTAAAGTGCGAGATGAGGCATGGTGCCCACATTCTCCTTGGTGTATGTCTAGAAGGATTTCCTGACCTTCTGCGGAACTCACGCACTTCTGCAATACGTTTGTGACGCTTCTCTTATATAACTTATTGTTTATGATTGTATAGGCTTTTGCTCTTCTTATGGTTTGTCTAGCTAATACCTCATTACTCGGCAACGTCGCGTCTTTTAGGTAAGAAAATATGGGTTGCGCCCATATCGGTGCTACTTTTTCTGATGTGATCTCACTGTCTATCTCCATGTCCTCTGCCGACGTATATAGATCGGCTCTTTCCATGACTGTGATTACCTCGGCTGTCCTCCTCTTTAGGGGTCCCGAATCATTCTGCGGATCTACCTCCATTGGCGTGTGATCTTCCGCAGAACTTGCTGGGATAAAGATTGATTCGGATTCTGGTGATGGGATTATCGATGGTTTCCTGAGGTGCTCCAAGGCAATACCTGGTGGAATTGACTGCCGAGTTGATCCTAATTTCGACAATGTGTCGACAGCGTCATTTTCTGCTCGTGGTATGTGGTGGAATTCACATCCTTCAAAGTATCCACTGATTTTTTGCACATGGAATCTGTATAAAGCCATATTAGCATCTAATGCGTCCCAACTGCCCGATACTTGCTGTACTACTAGATCCGAGTCACCGTAGCATAGGATTCGGCGTATACCAATTTCCTTTGCCACTTTTAATCCATGGACTAGCGCTTCATATTTAGCTACATTGTTGGACGCAGCAAAATGTATTTGCAGTACATATTTCAATTGATCTTTTTTAGGCGAGGTTAGCACTATTCCTGCTCCCAAACCATTCCTTAGTTTGGAGCCATCAAAGTGCATTGTCCAGTAATTTGGATCTGGCAATGGTGGCTCATACTGCACCTCGGCCCAGTCTACGAGAAAGTCGGCGACAGCCTGAGATTTGATTGCATCTCTTCTATCAAATTGTGGAGCATACGGTGATAACTCGATCGCCCATTTTGCTATTCGGCCACTTGCATCTTTGTTGTTCAATATGTCGGCTATGGGTGCCTCACAGATTACTTTGATGGGGTGCTCTTCAAAGTAATGCTTAAGCTTTTTTGCCGACATATATACTCCATAAGCCATCTTCTGATAGTGCGGATAATTCTGCTTTGAAGTGGATAATACTTCACTTAGATAATACACCGGCCTCTGAATTGACTTACCATCTTCAAGTCGTTCCACTACGACCACAGTACTAACTACTCGATTGGTAGCCGCCACATAGAGTAGCATATGTTCTTTCGATAATGGAGAAGCTAAAATGGGTGCCGTAACTAGCATCTTTTTCAACTCATGAAATGCAAGGTCCGCCTGCGGAGTCCAGCTGAATTTGTCCGACTTTCTCATCAGCTGATAGAGTGGCAGTGCCTTTTCTCCTAGCCGACATACAAATCTACTAAGTGAGGCCAGGCAGCCCGTGAATTTTTGTACATCGTTCAAACATCTCGGCAATTCCATTCTTTCCACTGCTCTTATTTTTGTTGGATTAGCCTCGATACCTCGGCTGGACACCAGGAAACCGAGTAGTTTTCCTGCTGGCACGCCAAATGTGCATTTCTCTGGATTAAGCTTCATTCGGAACCTTCTCAGGTTCGCGAAAGTTTGCCGTATATCTTCTAGCAAGGTTCTGCTCTCCTTAGTTTTGATGACTACGTCATCCACATACACTTGTACATTTTTCCCTATCTGATCATGTAAGCATTTTTTCATGCATCTTTGATATGTTGCTCCTGCATTCCGCAGGCCGAATGGCATTGTGCGATAACAATAAGCCCCGTACGGGGTAATAAACGCAGTCTTTATTTGATCGGCCGGATTTAACGGTATCTGGTGGAAACCAGAATACGCGTCTACAAATGATAACAGCTCACAGCCAGCGGTCGAGTCAATGACTTGGTCTATTCTAGGCAATGGAAAAGGATCTTTCGGACACGCCTTGTTCAGGTTGGTGTAGTCGATACACATTCGCCACACAATGGCTACATTGGGGTCATCTTTTTTCTTTTCTACTAGCACCGGATTTGATAACCAATCCGGATATAGCACCTCCATGATGAACCCGGCCGCGAGGAGCCGAGCTATTTCATCCCCTATTACTTTTCTCCTGTCTTCGGCGAAGCGGCGGAGAGGTTGCTTCACCGGCCTTGCTCCTGGCCTGGCGTTTAAAGAGTGCTCAGCCAACTCCCTCGGAACACCTTGCAGATCTTGAGTTGACCATGCAAATATGTCCCGATTCTCACGGAGGAAGTTGGTGAGCTCGCCTTCCTATTTAGCGTCAAGGCCCGCACCAATTGTAACAGTGCGCTCTGGGAATTGCTCATCAATCTGAAATTTCTTCGTCTCTTTAGTTGGCTGAAAAGAGACACTGCCATGAGGGTTGGCCAGTGCCGGCATGTTCAACTATACTGACTGAGCGAGGGCTGCTACCTCCTGAATCCTTTTCTTTTCTCTTGCTATAACCAATGACTCGGCCAAATTTGACCCGACTGAAGCACACTCCATCGACTTCTTGTAATCCCCTGCAACCGTTATCACCCCTTGTGGTCCGGGTAACTTCATCTTTAGATAACCTACATGACAGCTGCTCATGAATTTGGCCAGTGCGGGCCGTCCGAGTAGAGCATGATAACAACTTTCCAGATCCACCACCTCAAACTCTAAGTTTTCTGCTCTGCAGTTATCTCTTGTACCGAATAACACGTCCACTCGGACTTTACCGATGGGCTCACATGAAAGCCCTGGCACTATCCCATGGAAAGTTGTCCTCGTGGACTGCAGCATATTCTGCGATATTCCGAGTTTATGCATGGTATATTTGTACATGATGTTGATACTGCTCCCATTGTCGATGAGCACTTTTGAAAACTTTACATTGATGCTTGGTCCAACAAATGTCGGATCCAACACAAGTGCATATGATCCTGGACTCGGCATTATTCTGGGGTGGTCTTTCATGCTCCAGGTCACCTCTTGATCAGACCACGGCTGGTATCTTGGTACTGCCGACACAACTGCATTCACTTCCATATGCCGGCGCTGCACACTTTGCTTGTCCTGCTGTTCTGTTGTGAACACACAATAAGACTGGTGATGTTCCCTGTAATCATTACGTCCGGTATTTGCCGGATTCATCCTTCCGTCCTGGCCCTGGTTCATTACTTGATGTACTGCATCCCTCCGATCCGAGTTATCGTATCTAGGGGGAGGGGGCGGTAGCATCAATTGCTGTGTATTTGCTCCAGTTAATTGCGGATGATGCTGCTGTTGCACCTGGTGGGGAGCCTGAACTCCTGCTGGGTTTCCCATCGCATTTTTCATCCAGGCACATTGGCGGGTTGTATGATTGGCTGGTCTGGATGGGTTTGATGTGTGAAATTTGCACGGCTGATCTAACATGGATTCGAACGTATATTTTGGCCTCTCTTGCCATTGCTTCTTTTGCTCTGGGGTCCATTGCCTTTTTCCCTCATTTCTTGGTGTCCACTGTTGAGGTCCATTTTTCTGTCGTTGAGTTGCTCCGTGACTCGGCTGATCTTGTGCTACTACCGCCACCTGGGCCGAATTATATCTATAATCCGGCCTCTCCTCTCTTCTTCTTCCTCTGAAATCATGCCTGGATGACCCAGCCAATTCTCTCGCGTACTGGTCCTGTTGCTCACGATGATCTGCCGACATTAATTCCGGTTGGGTTGGGTCGCCCAATGCATAGGAGTCTGCTATTCTGATAGTTTCTGCCAGTGTGGTTGGCATATCTCTTTGCAGGCGTTGCCACAAAACGCTGGCATAACGGCAGCCTTGCGCGAACCAAGCGATTGCTTGCGATTCGATAACTCCCTCACATGAGTTCCTCAGGTTGCACCATCGAGTTAAAAACTCTCTATCCGTTTCATTCGGCCTCTGTTTGCACATGGCCAGCTGTTGTGGTCTATTCGGTCTCTTGTATGTGCTGGTAAAGTTGCTGACGAACATTTCTTCGAAATCTAACCAGCAGTTGATACTGCCAGCTGGTTGATTATTCAACCATACCCTGGCTGGTCCTTCCAACATCTGTGGGACGTACCGCACTGCCCATCTCAGGTTCCCACCCGCTATCTTCACAGCGGTGGCATAATCAATCAACCAGTCTTGTGGCTTGGTACTTCCATTGTACATTTTTGTGCCTCTTGCTAACTGAAAATTCGGCACTGGTGGTTCGCCCATGATCCGTGGTCCAAAACATGTCGGACCTGGTGGACCTTGCTCTTCCAACAACTCGGACCGGTATAGCCGATCCAACTTTACTCTTGCATCACTTGCTGGCAAATTTCTGTACAGGATTCTATCCTGTATCCCATAATAATTGTTTCCACCCTGGTTTGCGTATTCCACCTCGGAATATCCATCATTGTACCTTTCATTCATCTGATTGTGGCGAGCTGGCCTCACTTCTCTTTCCTGCCGAAGCTCATGTCTTGGTTGCGGGTTGGGCGGTACTTCTCTCCTTACTTCGGCCGGGGTCTGGTTTTCATGATTATCTCTTGCGGGTTCTCTCCTGCCGAGATCCCCATTGCCTCGGCCCCCGCCGTCCTTTTCCACACGGCCGTGGTTTCTCTCCCCACTGTTACCTCGGCTTGCATTGCTTCTGTTCTCATTTGCCTTTCCAGCTATTGCCGGGTCATATGGAACAATTTGCTTGTTCCTCTTCCCTGAGGTTACTGCTTTCTCTTTTCGAGCGTTGTTTCTGGGTGATGATGCCGCTGCCGCGGATAAAGCAGGTGCTGTCCCTGCCGAATGTACCATCCGTGAAGCCCCTGGTCTTGCCGGGTTAGTTCTGAGTATTTCCTCATTTTGCTGATTTGCGATGCGCACCAGCTCATTCACTCTTTCTTGTTGTTTCTGCCGAGCTTCCCCGGTTAACCCCTCTAATTCCAATGCTGCGGCATTTGCCGCTCTCAGGTTTTTCGCCGGGGTACTGTACCTCGGCAAACCCAAATCACCTTATTCTGCTCTGTGAGCTTCATGCTCTTTGTTAATGTCATTTATGAGGTTCTTCCCTCTTAATCTCAGTTCGTCCACCCGCTCGGGTGCGACATCAAGCTTATTAGCTTTTGCATACTCTCTTAGGGTCCTATTCAAGGATTCCCGCAGGGCTGATACTTTTTTGGCTTCTACCAGCACCTTTTGCCTGGTCTCTTCTAACTCTGCCTGAGCATTTGCCGGATCAAGTATCGGCGCTACAGGTGTGGTTAAGTTTTCTATAGTCGCCTGAAGAATGTTCTCTGGTCTTTCCAGAGGCGGCCCTCTCACTCTTGGTGCCTTTGGGGTGGTGTCATGCAACTCGGTTGGGTTTGTCACTGGCGGAATTACCTCAGTGGTTTGCAGTGTGGTCTGCTTGGGTGCGCCTTGTGCGCCTGCGGCGGGTTCTCTGCTTGACCCGGCTACTGCTGCTCCCGCTTGAGCTCCTGCTGCAACCATCACCTCGACGCTGCCTGCATGATGCTCTCCTGATGGACGGCCCGCCGCGCCTCGAGGTGGCTCTCCTGCAACAACGACCTGGTGAGGATAAATGCCGGTGATGTCGACGCCGACGTAGACTCTGTGCTCGCCCAGGCCGATGAAGACCCCATTGCGCGGGGGAGTTTTCCCCCTGAAGCTTCCTGCATTGTCTCTGACATAGTCGCAGAGACCAAGTCTCTGGACCAAGCCAGAAACAACGCGCTCGCCGGTGTTGATGAAGTTTCCCGTCCGGATCACTACTCCAGCTAGCACCGCTGCTGGCCCCATGGTGGGCGCCAACTGTCGTGGTGGCGGCACGGCAGATGCCATGGGTAGGCTAAAGTATGGGGCCAATGGATGCTAGTGGGATCTGGGGAGGGAAGATGCAACTGTCTCTACACTCAAGCTGCCAAAGTGATGATCTTTATTTCTCTCTTGGTGGGTTACAAATGCTCCTTGAGCTGTATACAGAGGGATAAGATGAATCTCCTCAGCCTAACGGTCCTCAAAGAGTCGATCCCTCCCTCAGGGTCCAAGGCTCCCCTTATAAAGGAGTTAGGGCTGACGAGGCAAGCATATTCGTGGAATATGCTTGTCCCAAATTAGTAGTTCGGCGGCCTCCTTTCCCTGTCGCCCTTCTAATGACGGCAAGGCTCCAGTGGCCCCCTCCTGCGTGCCTTGGGCTCCAGGACTGTCACCTCCGTGACCTCCTTCTGCCCCTCTGACGATGTGCATCCTTGTCTCTTGTGCTTGGCTCTGCTCTGATTCCCTCTAGCCTGCAGCTATAGTTTGAACTTGGGCTTCTCCTTCTCCTGCAAGCTTCGTATCACTCGGCCTTACCTTGTGTTACTCGGCTCGTTCTTCACCTGCATCAAGATCACTCGGGTAACCCGGCCGATTCTCTCAGTAACTCGGCCGGGTAACTACTTGATACATATATGTGGGCTTCTTGCCTCCGTTCATCGGCCGACATATCCATGATTCGGCCGACTTGGACCGTAACTCGGAAACTAGACGGGGATAGTACCTCTGTCTTTCCCCGTCTCTGACCTACCCGAGGTTAACCCCCCGACACTGGTGCTCCACTTTTTTATTTTTATTTAAAAAATACTTTTAAATGTTCCAAAAAATGCCCAAAAGTGGTGATATATGCCATACAAGTTTTGTTTTGTTTTTAAAATACTTTTAAATATTCCAAAAATGCCCAAAAGTGGTGATATATGTCATAAAAGTGTTACAAATATGATTCAAAGTATAACTAAATTTCATAACAATTTGTCCATGAATATTACAATCTTTTTCGACCACGCGTTTTACAATATTTTTTGAGCTAGCGTTTTACAATATTTTTTCCCTTCTTTGTCGCGGTTGAATAATTTAGCCCTTTAATGTTTCTTCTTTCGAACGGGCTACCTTTTTTGGGTAGGGTTGTCCTTTTTCTTCTTGTGATGTATGTTGCTGCATCGTAGTCGTCGTCATCTTCAATCTTTGGATCGCCGTACTGGTCGAAGTCTTGCTCGTTGGCGACTCCATCCATTTCGATGATGTTTCTTTTTGCTCTCCTCACGACAACACGGCTAGGCTTTGTCGGGTCGGTAATGAAAAAACATTGGTCCACTTTGGTAGCCAGTACCCACGGTTCATTTTTCGCGGCCACGTTTGCACCGGCAGCCTTGGATTTGGCTGCTTCGGGTATTACCATGGTTGTGAAATACCGGTCTTCTCTTTCGACGCTCTTTGCCCATCTGACACGAAACATCGGCACCTTTTCTCCATAGTAGTCGAGATCCCAGATCTCCTCGATTCTTCCGTAGAATCTTTCCTTCACGTTGTCATCGATGTAGAATTCCGACGTTACGCCAGAGTTCTGATAATCACACTTGTTGTCCTTTTCCTCCGTGTAGAATGTGTAGCCGTTGATATCATACGCCTGATAGGTCACCAGGTTTTGCATCGGTCCCTGCGACAAGGTGAATATGATCTTTTCCGTGTCAGAAGAATGCGACCGCGGGGGATTATCAAGGAGCGTCAAACCAACGCGTGAAATCTGAGTTGTGCTCTTTGATTATTTCTCCCTGCGTCCTCTGTATGCCCCGGTCACTGTACTTCTTCTCGATTAACCTTTTGTGCTTCTGTACCCAAGGATCGACCAGTTCTAAATGCTGTAGCGCGACAAGGTTTGCTCGATCAAAGTCTGCGCGTCGAAAATCGAAGTCTGCATGCAGTATGCGACGACCCTCTCGGTGACCAGATCCGTCGAGCTTGCCAAGGTGCCTGTTGACGGGGAGACCGACAGGGTTCTCGATGTCTAGATAATTCGTGCAGAAAGAGATGCACTCTTCGGCCAGAAAGCCCTTGGCTATGCTTCCATCTGGATGGGACCTGTTGCGAACGTATCCTTTGATGTGTCAGTTCATCCTTTCAAACGCCATCATGCTGGAGAGGAACATCGACCCGAGTTGTACGATGTCCTCCACGACATGGACCAGCAGATGCACCATAATGTCGAAGAATGCGGGTGGGAAGTAGACCTCAAGCTCACATAGTATCACCACGATCTCCTCCTGTAGGCTCCCGAGCTGATTCACGCCAATCGACTTCCTAGAGATGACGTCGAAAAACTTGCATAGGCCAAATAACGTTTCACGGACGTGCTCGTCCATTATCCCTTTTAGTGCGACCGGAAGTACCTGCGTCATTAGCACGACACAGTCGTGAGACTTCATGCCACTGAACCTCTGCTTTGCCTCGTCTAGGTATCTGCTTATCTTGCCCGCGTAGCCGTAAGGAAATTTGACTCCTAGAAGGCACTTGAAAAACTGTTTGATCTCATCCTGGATTAGAGTGAAGCAAGAAGGAGGGCAGTAATATTCGTTCTTCTTGAAATTTTTACCCTTCCGACGACCTTGTGTCGTCTCCGACTCATGATCATCGTCATCTTCCTGATCATCAGGAGTAGTGCATCCTCCGTGAAGCTCCTTCCGGATACCCAAGCATATCAGGTCGTGCCTTGCTTTCGGACCATCTTTCGTCCTATCTGGCATGTTGATTATGGTGGCGACCAGACTCTCGCACACGTTTTTCATGATATGCATGATGTCGAGGCTATGAGGCGTGCAGAGAAACTTCAGTATGGCAACTCCCAGAAAACAGACCTTGTTTTCCATACCTTCATCAGCGGCTTGTCTTGTTGCTGCCTCTTTCGCTTCTTTCCAGGCTTAGGACAATCTTTCCAGTTTTTCAGCAACTCTTCCACTTCTTCGCTGCTCCTACGCTCTGGGATTCCTCGGGTCTCTGATTTTCCATCGAACAGGTCTCCACGTTTTCTCCATGGATCATTCTTGCCGATCCACCTCCGGTGCGCCATGAACATGGTTTTCGATGACCCTGGATCTTTCTCTAGTTGGAGATAGCTTGTGTTATCCATGCACCTAACGCATGCACAGAATCCTTGGATAACCTACCCCGAGATATACCCGCAACCTGGATAGTCTTGCACCGTAGTGACCAACGCGGCTCTCATAGTGAAATAATCTTGTGCGACGGCGTCGTAAGTATTGGCTCCAGATTCCCATAACGTGGCTAGCTCCTCTTTCAACAGCCCGAGATATAGATTGATGTCGGTACCAGGTTGTTTCGGCCCTTGAATTAGCATACTCATTTGTATGTACTTCTTCTTCATGCACAACCATGGAGGGAGGCTGTACATCCATACAAACACGGGCCAAGTGCTGTGCGTGCTGCTCTGGCTACCGAATGGATTGAGTCCATCGGTGCTCGCACCAAGCCTGATGTTCCTCGAATCTCCACCGAATTCTGGGAATTCGAGGTCCAATGCTTTCCACTGGCTAGCATCTGAAGGGTGCGTCAGCATCTCATCCTTTTGGGGTCATCATCATCTCCTGGCTTCTTCCTTTCCGCATGCCATCGCATGAGCTTCGCTTCCTTAGGGTCCGCGAAATAGCGCTGCAGACGAGGAGTGATAGGAAAGTACCATACCACTTTTTGAGGTGCTTTCTTCCCTTTCTTGTATCGACTCACGCCGCACACTGGACATGTGGTTTTCTCCGCGTTCTCGCCCCGATAAATGATGCAATCGTTGATGCATACGTGATATCTAACGTGCGGTAGATCGAGAGGACAGGCGATTTTCTTGGCATCCTCGATACTAGTTGGACATGTGTTCCCCTCCGGGAGACGATCGTGCCAGAATGCCATCATATCGTCGAAGCTTGCATCGCTCAATTTGTGTTTTGCCTTCATCTCCATAGCCTTGAGCGTTACATTCAACCGGGTATCATCGGGCCTGCATCCTTCATACAATGGAGTAACCGCGTCTTTCTCAAGTTGCGCAAGCTTGGCTTTCTCTTTAGCGGAAGCCCTGGCGTTACTCGTCTGCTTGAGAAGCAGCTCTTGCACATAAGGGTCCCGCACCCAGCCTGACGTTGTTCCATCGTCGTCTGCTCCTCCGGCATCTAGATCATCATCATCCCGGTCTGCTTCCGCACCTTCACCATCTCCAGGAGACTCTTCATCATCTCGCCCGTTCTCGCCGTGATGATGATCATCGTCATGGTGGCCACCTTCACCGTCTCCATCGTCTACGTCATCGCTTATCCAACGAGTGTATCCATCCATGAAACCATGGCGGAGCAGGTGCGCCTGCAGATTCCCGGAATCTGGGTCGATCACCCAGTTGAGTTTGCATCTTCTGCATGGACATCTTATATCTGTCTTGTTATTTCGTATCATGTCGGTCGTCGCACATTTCAAAAATCTAGCCACAATGCCTTCGCTCATTATGCGGACCATTTTTGCCTGCACGGTGTACACGGTACAATTTTGAAGTCTATTAGAACCACATAATGAATGCATGCATGCAATGGTCGATAGAAAATTTCGGCATGACCTATCCTAAAATTAGGACCTTTGTGAAATGCCAAAGTCTTGCCAAAATGGAAATGAATCAACATTTTGGCAAAACAAATGGCAACTTGTTCACATACAAACACAAGAGAGAGAGACCGATCCATACACACATGAACATATCATTATCCTCTCCATACACACATGCATGAGCATCATCGATACTCTCCATATACACACACATATGACCATCGATCCTCTCCATACACACATCATGAGCATCGATCATCTACATACATATGAGCACATCATCCATATACACATGAACACATCCTTACATGGACAACTTACCGAGATGAGAGGCCTATCGCGAGAAAGATTGAAAGGAGAGGTGCGCGCGTCGACCGGAGAAGGAGATGAGAGACCGGAGACCTTCCTCTATTACTTATGTAACATCCAAAGCAATTTTTACATGCTAAAAATGGTGAATGGGTGGAGAAATTAAGGTGGGAAGGAGAAGATCCCGACTAGATCTAAGGAGGAAGAAGAAGGGGAAAGTGAAGTGTGGGGTGGTGGATGTGGTCACACATGTGCACATAAAGTGCTGTCCTAAAAAAATCGACACATCCGTGGCGCACACGGCCCTAGTGCGCCACAGGGAGTAGAAACATCCGTGGCGCACTATGCCATGTGCGCCACAGATGTTCCTACTCCCTGTGGCGCACTAGGTAGAGTGCGCCACAGATGTTTGTGGCCGTTTCGCAGCAGAGGGGGGGGGGGCGTAGCGCACCCACCCCATGTGCGCCACGGTTGACACTAACAACCATGGCGCACATGACTATAGTGCACTACAGATGTTTGGCGTGCGTCCAACAGGGCCCTAGCCCACACATATCTGTGGTGCACTATAGTCATGTGCGCCACGGTTGTTCTAGTTACTAGTAGGGCACTGCCCACTTGTGAGCCACGCCCGTTTTAGCCGTGGGGCACTTCAACCATGTGAGACACGGATGTGCTGATTACCTATATCCATTTTCCTAGTAGTGACAATGCCTTGTAGAAGTTTATGGAAGATCATGAAAGTGATATCTTCATGAATGAAAGAAATGAGATTGATGAGGTTTTCCTTCGTCGACCCGGGTTACTTAAGCATAATCTACCCGTGGAAGATTTGGGTACCACACTACCACCTAAAGGGGACCCTGTTTTCAAATTAAAACCTTTACCTGATTGATGGGGGAATACCAATCGGGGTATACCCACGAAGCGGATTCGCCAGCTGGATCGAGCCGACTGAAGCCAAGCCTAGAGCGGGTCGACTCGCCCAATACGGCGACTGGCGCACGCTGGACCCGGACAAGCGGCGCCGACTGGAGGCCCAAGACGGCGACTTCAATACAAAGCCCACCAAATATTTGTAAACCCTAACTGGCTGCATATATAAAGCCACCAGGGGCACCCCCACGAGCAAGGCTCTTCCACATCATATTAGATCTAGTCTCTCCCACCGCCTCTGGCGACTCCATTGTAAACCAATCTATGATCATATACTGGATTGATAGCAGGACGTAGCGATCCTCCACCGAGGGGACGTGAACCTGGGTACATCATGTGCCAATCTCGCTCCCGGATTCTCCTACGTCGCCTTTCTCCCTCTACGTAAGCTACCCCCAGTAGCATCTTCCGTGCAATACCACGACAGTTGGCGCCCACCGTGGGGCAAGCGGCACTTGGAGGGTGATAATCCGGGCGAGATCCCTCACCATCGACCTCTATCAGATCGCATCGGTGTGCTGATTTCTTGACCGGCATCTTGGCGGCTGCCGAATTCTTCTCTTCAATCCACGTCTTGGTGGCGGCTGTTTTCCATAATGGCCAACAATTAAGGCCTGCTTGTGGTAACCGCTGTCTAGGACTCAGATGTTGAGGTCCGATCGACAACCACGAAATCATCTAGTTGATCATTGCCACCGGCATCCTCAGCGGCAACCCTGAAATAAGAGAGGCAATTTTCTTAATCCATGATCGGTAATACCTTTCCTTTGCTCCTCTTTTTAATTATTAATATGTATGTATGAAATACTACTGCCGCAATTAGATCAATTGGCAAATAGTACTCGCACAGCAAAGCGGCAAAGCATCTGTAGATAGTTATAAAATATCTAGTATTTGTCTACTTTGTATCCTCGCGATTTGTTTGATCAGTCTTTGCACTCCCTTAAATCATGTGAGATTATACAATTTGGCATGAGTACTAATCTCTTGCTTTATTTGGCCTATATACGAGGAACAAATCGATTGACACGGTACGTCCACATAAGGCGAGCGAGCGCCTGGGCGGCAACACGCGAACGCCCTGCGAAGGTCTAGTCGGACGCACTATCACGACCTCGACCAAAGGATCGACCAACCGCTCTACCGCCAGCTTCTTCGACTTTTCGCCACCGTGGCTCCTACAACTCCGCCAGCGATGACTCGGCTATGGCTGATAATTTCTCCCACTCGATGTTATTCTAAATATTTATTTGTATACTGATAATCTCTTTACTGAATGTGTACGGAGAAGAAGCAAATTGCACTCTCGCAGCCGGTGCATGCGGGACGCCTACCCGAAGAAGTCAACACGTCCACTCCTTCCGGCTAAGCGCCATACTCAGGGACTCACGTTTCGCCCATCGTGGTCTCATCGCCATCGCGGACTCTCCTAGCTCAGGAGACCCGCCTCGCCTCTGGCGACTCGTCCATCGCGGACTTGCCACGGTCGTGGATCCTCCTGCCGCGGACTCGCCACGTCCGGCGACTCGCCAGGCTCGGGGAGTCGCCATGCTTCAGAACTCGTCTAAACGCGGACACGCTTAAACGCGGACTCGCTAGACTCGGGGATTCGCCATAGCGCGACCTCCATCCACCGCGCGACCCCGTGTCCGCCGCGTCGACTTCGCCATAGCGCGACCTGCGTCCGCCGCGTCGACCATGTGTCCGCCGCGTCGACTTCGCCATAGCGCGACCCCCGTCCACCACGCGACCTCCGTCCACAACGTCGACCCCGCGTCCGCCGTGTCGACACCCTCCGGCTCAAACGCCATACAACTCGTCCACCGCGTCGACTACGTGTCCGCCGTGTCAACACTCTCCGGCTCAACTCTATACAGTATGTCCACCGCGTTGACTCTTTCTGGCTACGTCGAATGCGTACGCCGAGCCTGCTAAGGGACACTCATCATCCGAGTCGCCAGAGAGGGTCGCATGCCACGCTGCATGGACTCACCACTGGGTGTCTCTCCCTCTGGGAAAAATCAATTCGCCTTTGTCCACCTTTGAAAGAGCGACACGCAATGGCCAAGTAGTGCGGACGAGGACTCGTAGACCGAGCCTAGGATCGACCACGAAAAACTCTAACCGAGAGCCATCATTGGAGTCGCCTTGCTCGACTGGCCTTCCGGGCCAAGACAAATGGTAATGCTACACAAACAGCACCATGTCCTCCTTAACCTTAGACAATGCGACTCGCACGGCTAAGTACTGCGGACGAGGACTCGCAAACCGAGCCTCGGATCGTCCAGGAAGAACGCCAAGCCGAGAGCCATCTTTGGAGTCGCCATGTGACTGACCCCCCAGGCCAAGACGAGAGACTCGCTAACAAAAACAGTACAATCAACATCATCGCGGACTCGCAATCATCGCGGAGTCGCCACGCTCGGGGACTCTCCCCTCGCGGACTCGCAATCATCACGAACTCGCCATGCACGGGTACTCTCCCCTCGCGGACTCGCAATCATCACGGACTCGCCACACTCGGGGACTATCCCCTCGCGGACTCGCAATCATCATGGACTCGCCACACTCGGGGACTTTCCCCTCGCGGACTCGCAATCATCACGGACTCGCCACGCTCGGGGACTCTCCCCTCGTGGACTAGCTCGACCTCGCCACTCGCCATGCTTGGCACCAACCACTACTATTTTCAGAATATGCATCTTTAAAGAGCCTCAAGTCGCCTCTACAAGCCAACTTGAGCCTCGGGGACTACTCCTAGGCATGCTGCGTGTACGCGTGGTTCCACGACCACGGCTCGCCCTCGCCGACTCGCTGCCGCGGACACTCGCCCTCGCGTACTCAACGCGCTCGGGGATTCGCCACCGCGAGCTCGCCCTTGCGTACTCAACGCGCTCGGGGACTCGGCGCGCTATAGATAGCGCCACTCGCCGGTCGCCACTCGGCACTCGCCCTTGCGTACTCAACGCTCTCAGGGACTCTCCACCGCGGACTCGCCCTCGCGTACTCAACACGCTCGGGGACTCTCCACCGCGGACTCGCCCTCGCGTATTCAACACGCTCGGGGACTCTCCACCGTGGACTCGCCCTCGCGTACGCAACGCGCTCGGGGACTCGCCACCGCGGACTCGCCCTTGCGTGCTCAACGCGCTCGGGGCTTCGGCGTGCTACTGAAGGGTTTCGCGGCATAGTAAATCAAAATTTTCTACGGAGCGAACAGAGGGAAAGCCAAGATCTAATCTAGGAGATGCAAACAACAAGAGAGATTGGATTAGATCTTCATACCCTTGAAGATTCGCACAGCGGAACGTTCGTCGGAACGTGGGTGATGTAGTCGTACTCGCTTCTCCTCCTCGCGATCCGATCCGATCTAGGACCACAAGTGGCGGTGCCTCCGTGAGATGCACACGTGCAACACCTCGACGTCTCCTCCTTCCTCGGACCAGCGAGTATGGTGGAGAGATAGATTGGATCTACAACACGACGGCGTGGTGTATATGGTGGAGAATTTCTGCTGCAGGGCTTCGCCTACAAACAGTCGGGAGGGAGAGAGGAAGGTAGCAAGGCTGCTAGGGCTTGGAGGAAGGTGTGTGTGGGGGGAGGGGGCGCACCACCCCTCTATATATAGAGGGGGGGCGGCCAGCCCTTGCCCCTCCTCCAAGCCTATCTCTAGTTTAAACAATTTAAACTCTCCCTTATCTAGAAATCCTATCTCTAGTTTAAACGATTTAAACTCTCCCTTATCTAGAAATTCTATCCCGAGATTTAAACGAGTCAAATCTCTCTAGAATCGGCTGGGCCCTATGGGGCCTTGTGCCCCTGGCCCAATGCGGCCAGGACACTCCCTCATAGGCCCATGCCCCCTCCCGGAAGGTGGGGCCACGTTGGTCCCCTTCCGGAAGGTTCTAGAAGCTTCCGGTACAATACCGATTAACCCGGAACAATTCCGAACTCCAAAAACTGCACTGCCTTATATGAATCTTATTCTCCGGACCATTCCGGAACCTCTCGTGATATCCCGGATCACATCCGAGACTCCGAACAAAAATTCATAAACCAATTATCCAATCTATCCTAGCGTCGAGATACGTTAAGTGTGTGACCCTGCGGGTTCGAGAATATGCAGACATGATCTTCTATCAATAATCAACAGCGGGGTCTGGGCACCCATATTGACTCCCGCAAATTCATCGATGATCATATCGGATGAACCACGATGCCAGGATTCAATCAATCCCATATATATATTCCCTTCGTCTCGCGATATTTTACTTGCCCGAGATTCGATCGTCGGTACCGTCATACCTAGTTCAATCTCGTTCACAGCAAGTACTTTACTCGTTCCGTAATCCGATATCACTTTGTGATTAACTCCTTAACCACATGCTTGCAAGAGGTGTTGATATCGATTACCGAGTGGGCCCGAAGTATATCTCTCCGACTTGGGAGGGACAAATTCCATCTCGATACATACAACCCAACAGATACTTTCCGATCACCTGAGAGACACCTTTATGATCACCCTCTCATAGGATGACGTTTGATGACCTCAAAGCTTTCTTCCGATACCAGTGAGTTGCATTATCTCATGGTCTAAGGAATACAATATTTGACATAGGAAAAGCTTCGCAAAGACGAACACGATGACACGATCTAATTGCTATGCTTTGTTTGGGTCTATCCACCATATCATTCTCCCAATGATATGATCTCATTATCAATTGACAACTCATGTCTATGGTTAGGAAACCTTAACCATCATTGATCAATGAGCTAGTCCATAGAGGCGTACTAGGGACACGGTGTTGTTTACAAACCACACAAGTATTAAAGTTTCCTCTTAATACAATTCTAGCATGGAACATAAACTTTATCATGAACAAGAATTATAATAATAACATCTTTATTATTGCCTCTAGGGCATAATTCCAACAGTCTCCCACTTGCACTAGAGTCAATAATCTAGTTTACATTTGGCAACAATCTCACACCCATGGCACTGAGGTGTTGATCATGTTCTACACGTGGAAGAGGTTTAGTCAATGGATCTGCGACATTCAGATCCGTATGTACTTTGCTAAACTTCAGATCTCCATCTGCTATATAATCTCGGATTATATGAAACTTGCGGTTGATATGCTTGGTCTTTGGATGATATCTTGGTTCCTTAGCGAGTGCTATGGCGCCAGTGTTGTCACACAATATCTCCAGTGGGTCCAATGCACTTGGAACCACGCCAAGCTCAGTGATGAAGTTTCTGATCCAAACTCCTTCACTTGACGCTTCTGCAGCAGCCATGTATTCCGCTTCTACTGTAGATCCCGCGATCACGCTTTGCTTGCAGCTTCTCCAGCTCACAGCTCCTCCATTCAAAATATAAACGTATCCTGTCTGAGATTTAGAATCATCCTTGTCGGTGTCGAAACTAGCATCGACGTAACCTTTTACGACAAGCTGTTCATCACCCCCATAGACTAAGAACATTTCTTTAGTCCTATTTAGGTACTTTAGGATGTTCTTCACGGCTGTCCAGTGTTCCACTCCGGGATCACTTTGATATCTGCTCGTCAAACTAAGAGCATTGGACACATCCAGTCTAGTACACAGCATGGCATACATGATAGAACCTATGGTCGAGGCATAAGGCACTTTGCTCATAGCTTCCCTATCATTTACCGTAGCTGGACACTGAGCCTTGCTCAATATCTTACCTGACAACATAGACACTGAACCTTTCTTTGCCTTATCCATTCTGAACCTTTTCAGAACTTTGTCTAGGTATGTACTCTGGCTTAAAGCTATCAGGCGTCTTTGTCTATCTCTATAGATCTTGATGCCCAATATATAAGCAGCTTCACCTAGGTCTTTCATTGAAAAACATTTGTTCAAATAACTCTTCACATCGTTAAGCATGTTGATGTCATTTCCGATAATCAATATGTCATCCACATATAGTACCAGAAACGTCACCGAGCTCCCACTCACTTTCTTGTAGATACAAGCTTCGTAGCAATTTGGAACAAATCCAAAGCTCTTGATCACTTGATCAAAACGAAGGTTCCAACTCCGAGATGCTTGCTTTAGTCCATAAATGGAACGCTGAAGTTTGCATACTTTACTAGCATCCTTAGGATCGACAAAACCCTCGGGTTGCATCATATACAACTCTTCATCAATGTTGCTATTGAGGAAAGCAGTCTTGACATCCATCTGCCATATTTCATAATCATGAAACGCAGCAATTGCTAATAAAATCCGAATGGACTTAAACATCGCTACGGGAGAGAAAGTCTCATCGTAGTCAACACCTTGAACTTGTCGAAAACCTTTTGCGACAAGCCGTGCTTTATAGACGGTAACATTACCATCCGCGTCCGTTTTCTTCTTGAATATACATTTGCACTCAACGGCCTTTCGGTCGCTAGGAGGATCCACCAAAGTCCATACTTGGTTTTCGCTCATGGATCCCAATTCGGATTTCATGGCTTCCAGCCATTTCTCAGAGTCTGGGCTCATCATCGCTTCCTCATAGTTCGTAGGTTCACTGTCTTCTACCAACAAGACAGTCAAGACAGGGTTGCCGTACCACTCAGGAGGGGCACGCGACCTTGTCGACCTGCGACGTTCAGTAGCAGCATCGTCCGAAGCTTCATGATCCTTGTCATTAGCTTCCTCTATTGTTGGTGCAGGCGGCACTGGAACAATTTCAGGTGCTGCGCTACTCTCCAATTCAAGAGAAGGTTCAATAACCTCGTCTAGCTCTACTTTCCTCCCACTCACTTCTTTCGAGAGAAACTCCTTCTCAAGAAAGGAACCGTTCTTTGCGACAAACACTTTGCCTTCGGTTCTGTGATAGAAGGTATACCCAATAGTTTCCTTAGGGTATCCTATGAAGACACATTTCTCCGCTTTGGGTTCGAGCTTGTCCGGCATCAACTTCTTGACGTAAGCTTCGCATCCCCAAACTTTAAGAAACGACAACTTAGGTTTAGCACCAAACCACAGTTCATACGGTGTCGTCTCAACGGATTTAGATGGAGCCCTATTTAAAGTGAATGTAGCGGTTTCTAATGCATAACCCCAAAATGATAACGGCAAATCAGTAAGAGACATCATTGATCGGACCATATCTAATAGGGTTCGATTCCGGCGTTCAGACACACCATTGCGCTGTGGTGTTCCGGGTGGCGTGAGTTGTGAAACGATTCCACTTGCTTTAAGATGCGTGAGAAAATCATAACTCGAATATTTGCCCCCACGATCGGATCGTAGAAACTTAATCTTTCTGTTACGATGGTTCTCCACTTCATTCTGAATTTCTTTGAACTTTTCAAACGTTTCAGATTTATGTTTCATTAAATAGATATACACATATCTACTTAAGTCATCGGTAAAAGTGAGAAAATAGCGATATCCACCGCGCGTCGAAACACTCATCGGTCCGCATACATCGGTATGTATGATTTCCAACAAGTCCGTTGCTCGCTCCATCATACCGGAGAACGGGGTTTTGATCATCTTGCCCATGAGGCATGGTTCGCATGTGTCAAATGATTCAAAATCAAGAGACTCCAAAAGTCCATCAGAATGGAGTTTCTTCATGCGCTTTACACCAATATGACCTAGACGACAGTGCCACAAATAAGTAGTATTATCACTATCTACTTTGCATCTCTTAGCCTCAATGTTATGGATGTGTGTTTCATCCCTTTCGAGATTTAGAAGAAATAAACCATTCACAAGAGGTGCATGACCATAAAATATGTTACTCATATAAATAGAACAACCATTATTCTCCGATTTAAATGAATAACCGTCTTGCAATAAACACGATCCGGAAATAATGTTCATGCTCAACGCAGGCACATAATAACATTTATTAAGGTTTAAAACTAATCCCGAAGGTAAAACTAAGGAGAGCGTGCCGACGGCCATCACATCAACTCTTGATCCGTTGCCAACGCGCATCGTCACCTCATCCCTCGCAAGCCGCCGTATATTCCGTAGCTCCTGTTTCGAGTTACAAATATTAGCAACTGAACCGGTATCAAATACCCAGGCACTACAACGAGGGCTAGTAAGGAAAACATCAATAACATGTATATCAAATATACCTTTGATGGTGACAGCCTTCTTGTCCGCTAAGTACTTCGGACAGTTGCGCTTCCAGTGACCCTTGTCCTTGCAATAGAAGCACTCAGTGTCCGGCTTGGGACCAGACCTGAGCTTCTTCTCAGCAGGGGCATTGCGCTTGCCGCCGCCCTTCTTGAAGGGCTTCTTTGCTCCCTTACCTTTCTTAAAGGAGGGCTTGTTGACCATCAACACATGATTATCCTTCTTGATGTCCACTTCCGCAGCCTTCAGCTTTGCGAAGAGCTCGGTGATCGTATCAGTGGAACCAATCTGATTATGAGTCACTACAAAACTTTTGTAGATGGGAGGGAGTGATTGCAGAACCCTGTCAATCTTGAGCTCCTCTGGAATCGTGCATTCCAGTTGCTCAAGGCGTTGAGTGTAGCCCGACATCTTTATGGCGTGCTCACTAACGGAACTCCCTTCCTCCATCTTGCAGTTAAAGAACTTCTCAGAGATCTCATATCTCTCAGAACGGGCTTGAGTCTGAAACATGGTTTTCAGCTCCTCGATAATCTCAAAGGGCCCGGGATAGGTTTCAAAACGATTTTGAAGCTCCGGTTCCATAGCAAACAACATGGTGCTCTTAATCACACCATAATCATCTTTGCGCGACTGATAGACAGCTTTCTCATCAGCCGGCACAGTTGCAGCAGGGGGGTCACCTAACGCTTTACCAAGGACATAGTCCTTTTGTCCGCCAGACAGAATGATTCTTAGATTGCGGAACCAATTGGTGAAGTTAGACCCATTGTTTCTAAGCTTTTCCTTCTCAGCAAAAACGTTGAAGTTGAAGTTGGATTTGGCCATGTGATCTACAGTATTTGCAAGTACAATTTAGACTATGTTCATGATAAATAGTTCAACTTAATCAAATTACTAGATGAACTCCCACTAAATTCAACATCCCTCAAGTTGTTTAGTGAACACGATCCAAATTCACCACACCTAATCCGATCATCACGAGAAGAGATGTGGTTTCAATGGTGGACAACAAAGTGTCGATCATATCATTCATATGACTCATGCTTAACCTTTCGGTTCTTATGTTCCGAGGCCATGTCTATACATGCTAGGCTCGTCAAGTTAGACCCAAGTATTTCCGCGTGTGCAAAAACTGGCTTGCACCCGTTGTATGTGAGCGTAGAGTCTATAGCACCCGATCATCACGTGATGCTTGGAAACGACGAACTTTCGCAACGGTGCATACTTGGGGAGAACACAGTTTTTATCTTGATCTTTAAGTGAGGAATCATCTTATAATGCTACCATCGCGATCTAAGCATAATAAGATACATAAAGGGATAAACATCACATGCATATAACTTTATGTGACATGGTATAGCCAATCCTCGTGCAATGATCTCCATCTTGTGCGTTCCGGCATGATCTCCATCACTCCACCATGATTGCCTCCACCACGAATAGCAACTACAACTATTGCTAACTACTTAGCGATAAAGTAAAGCTATTACATGGCGTATAAGAAGTTGACTCGCAGGTCATACACAATTATAAAGACAACCATATGGCTCCTGCCGGTTGTGTACTCATCGACATGCAAGTCGTGAAACATTACAAAACATGATCATCGCATACAATATACACATCACATCTTGGGCCATACCATATCACAGAAAACACTCCCTGCAAGAACAAGTTAGACGCCTCTACTTTGTTGTTGCATGTTTTACGTGGCTTATGGGAGTAGATGCTAAGAACGATTCTTACCTACGGAAAGCCACAACGGTGATATTATGGTTGCCAAACTCCGGTGTTAATCCCATGACAACTATAGTGAGAGAAACTGACATCCACCAGACGCATGTGTGGTACAAGCCACACGTCAAGTGCGGAGCCGGTCTCGCGAACGACGTCGCGTAAGGTTGGCCTGGACCGCTTCAATCTCACTATCCCGCGTCATAAGAAGAACACAAACAAGAGGCTTGCAACAGAAAACATCAACGCCCGCAACAACCATGTTGCGTTCTACTCGTGAAACACATCTACGCATAGATCTAGCTCTGATACCACTGAAGGGTTTCGCGGCATAGTAAATCAAAATTTTCTACGGAGCGAACAGAGGGAAAGCCAAGATCTAATCTAGGAGATGCAAACAACAAGATAGATTGGATTAGATCTTCATACCCTTGAAGATTCGCACAGCGGAACGTTCGTCGGAACGTGGGTGATGTAGTCGTACTCGCTTCTCCTCCTCGCGATCCGATCCGATCTAGCACCACAAGTGGCGGTGCCTCGGTGAGATGCACACGTGCAACACCTCGACGTCTCCTCCTTCCTCGGACCAGCGAGTATGGTGGAGAGATAGATTGGATCTACAACACGACGGCGTGGTGTATATGGTGGAGAATTTCTGCTGCAGGGCTTCGCCTACAAACAGTCGGGAGGGAGAGAGGAAGGTAGCAAGGCTGCTAGGGCTTGGAGGAAGGTGTGTGTGGGGGGGAGGGGGCGCACCACCCCTCTATATATAGAGGGGGGGTGGCCAGCCCTTGCCCCTCCTCCAAGCCTATCTCTAGTTTAAACAATTTAAACTCTCCCTTATCTAGAAATCCTATCTCTAGTTTAAACGATTTAAACTCTCCCTTATCTAGAAATTCTATCCCGAGATTTAAACGAGTCAAATCTCTCTAGAATCGGCTGGGCCCTATGGGGCCTTGTGCCCCTGGCCCAATGCGGCCAGGACACTCCCTCATAGGCCCATGCCCCCTCCCGGAAGGTGGGGCCACGTTGGTCCCCTTCCGGAAGGTTCTAGAAGCTTCCGGTACAATACCGATTAACCCGGAACAATTCCGAACTCCAAAAACTGCACTGCCTTATATGAATCTTATTCTCCGGACCATTCCGGAACCTCTCTTCTGATATCCCGGATCCCATCCGAGACTCCGAACAAAAATTCATAAACCAATTATCCAATCTATCCTAGCGTCGAGATACGTTAAGTGTGTGACCCTGCGGGTTCGAGAATATGCAGACATGATCTTCTATCAATAATCAACAGCGGGGTCTGGGCACCCATATTGACTCCCACACATTCATCGATGATCATATCGGATGAACCACGATGCCAGGATTCAATCAATCCCATATATATTCCCTTCGTCTCGCGATATTTTACTTGCCCGAGATTCGATCGTCGGTACCGTCATACCTAGTTCAATCTCGTTCACAGCAAGTACTTTACTCGTTCCGTAATCCGATATCACTTTGTGATTAACTCCTTAACCACATGCTTGCAAGCGGTGTTGATATCGATTATCGAGTGGGCCCGAAGTATATCTCTCCGACTTGGGAGGGACAAATTCCATCTCGATACATACAACCCAACAAATACTTTCCGATCACCTGAGAGACACCTTTATGATCACCCTCTCATAGGATGACGTTTGATGACCTCAAAGCTTTCTTCCGATACCAGGGAGTTGCATTATCTCATGGTCTAAGGAATACAATATTTGACATAGGAAAAGCTTCGCAAAGACGAACACGATGACACGATCTAATTGCTCTGCTTTGTTTGGGTCTATGCACCATATCATTCTCCCAATGATATGATCTCATTATCAATTGACAACTCATGTCTATGGTTAGGAAACCTTAACCATCATTGATCAATGAGCTAGTCCATAGAGGCGTACTAGGGACACGGTGTTGTTTACAAACCACACAAGTATTAAAGTTTCCGATTAATACAATTCTAGCATGGAACATAAACTTTATCATGAACAAGAATTATAATAATAACATATTTATTATTGCCTCTAGGGCATAATTCCAACAGCTACAGACAGCGCCACTCGCCGGTTGCTTGACCTCGCCACTCGCCACGCTCGGGGACTCGGAACGCTCCATGTTCGGGGACTCGCCGTAACTAGCGGCTTCACCAACACCCTGCGTCTTTCGCCAACTGGCCATCACCGACTGGCTCACGTCGACCGCCTCCGCTTCACGGTTATTTCCTCTGTTCAGGAGCTCGTCGTCGATTCGCCACGACCCATCGTCAAGACTCTCCGCGCCATGCCTCAAGCCCACGTCGAATCAACAACGCGCTCGGGGACTACTGATGGGGGAATACCAATCGGGGTATACCCACGAAGCGGATTCGCCAGCTGGATCGAGCCGACTGAAGCCAAGCCCAGAGCGGGTCAACTCGCCCAATACGGCGACTGGCGCACGCTGGACCCGGACAAGCGGCGCGACTGGAGGCCCAAGACGACGACTTCAATACAAAGCCCACCAAATATTTGTAAACCCTAACTGGTTGCATATATAAAGCCACCAGGGGCACCCCACGGGGAAGGCTCTTCCACATCATATTAGATCTAGTCTCTCCCACCGCCTCCGGCGACTCCATTGTAAACCAATATATGATCATATAATGGATTGATAGCAGGACGTAGCGATCCTCCACCGAGGGGACGTGAACCTGGGTACATCGTGTGCCAATCTCGCTCCCGGATTCTCCTACGTCGCCTTGCTCCCTCTACGTAAGCTACCCCCAGTAGCATCTGCCGTGCAATACCACGACACTGATGATCTTAAATATGCTTATCTTGATGATAAGAAAGTATATCCTGTTATTATTAGTTCTAAACTTTCAGGAAAGGAAGAAGAAATGTTATTAGAAATACTGAAGAAACACCGAGGAGCTATGGGCTATACTCTTGATGATTTAAAAGGGATTTCTCCTACTATATGTGAACATGCTATTAATATAGAACCTGATGCAAAACCAGTTGTTGAGAACCAACGCCGTCTAAATCCTAAGATGAAGGATGTGGTAAGAAATGAGGTTTTAAAACTCCTTGATGCTGGTATTATTTACCCTATTGCTGATAGCCAATGGGTTAGCCCTGTTCATTGTGTTCCCAAGAAAAGGGGAATAATTGTTGTGCCTAATGAAAATAATGAGCTTATACCCCAAAGAATAGTGGTTGGGTATAGGATGTGCATTGATTTTAGAAAGGTTAATAAAGTTACTAAGAAAGATCATTATCCTTTGCCCTTTATTGATCAAATGCTTGAGAGGTTGTCTAAAAAGACCCACTTTTGTTTTCTTGATGGTTATTCTGGGTTCTCTCAAATTGCTGTGAAAGCACAAGACCAAGATAAAACCACTTTCACTTGTCCTTATGGCACTTATGCTTATAGGTGTATGCCTTTTGGTTTATGTAATGCTCCTGCTACCTTTCAGAGATGTATGTCTGCTATCTTTCATGGTTTTTGTGAAGAAATTGTGGAGGTTTTCATGGATGATTCTCCGTCTATGGAACTTCTTTTGATAACTGTTTGCATAACCTTGATAAAGTTTTGCAGAGATGTGAAGAAACCAACCTTGTTCTTAATTGGGAGAAATTCCATTTCATGGTTAATGAAGGGATTGTTCTTGGACACAAAATTTCTGAAAGAGGCATTGAAGTTGACAGAGCCAAAATTGAAGCAATTGAGAAGATGCCTTGCCCTAGGGATATAAAAGGTATTCGTAGTATCCTTGGTCATGCTGGTTTCTATAGGAGGTTTATTAAAGATTTCTCCAAAATTTCAAAGACCCTTACTAATCTTCTTCAAAAAGATGTACCTTTTGTTTTTATCATGATTGTAAGGAAGCTTTTGAAACTTTGAAAAATGCTTTGACTACTGCTCCTATTATTCAAACACCTGATTGGAGTTTACCTTTTGAAATTATGTGTGATGCTAGTGATTTTGCTGTGAGTGCTGTCCTTGGGCAACGTGTTGATAAGAAGTTGAATGTTATTCATTATGCTAGCAAGACTCTAGATGCTGCTCAAAAGAATTATGCTACTACTAAAAAAGAGTTCTTAGCTGTAATCCTTGCCTGTGATAAGTTTAGACCCTATATTGTTGATTCAAAGGTCACTAGTCATACTGATCATGCTTCTATTGAGTACCTTATGACAAAGAAGGACGCTAAGCCTAGGCTTATTATATGGGTGTTGCTTTTATAAGAGTTTGATCTGCAGGTTGTAGATAGGAAAGGTGCTGAAAATCCTGTTGTTGACAATTTATCTCGTTTGGAAAACATTTCTTCTGACCCTTTGCCTGTTAACGATAGTTTTCCAAATGAACAGTTGGCTGCAATAAGGGTAAGACCGCATTGGATTCCTTGGTATGTGTCACATCCCAAAATTTTCCAAATTTTGTAATGTGAAAAATAAATAAACAAAATAAATAATTGTTGAATTTTAGGGTGAAAAGAAACTTTTTGATTCTAAGTAGAAACTTAAAATCCCTTCTTGAACAAACATTGGTTAATGTTTTAATCCAAATAAATTCAAATCAAATGAAATGCACTCTTCATAAATGCATCTTGAAATTTAAACACTTGGAAAATAAAATATAAATCCTAAAAAAAACCTAATGGGAGATTTCCAAGATATCACTAAGATCATGGTTTTGATCCATATAAAATTTGTCAACAAACATTTATAAATGATCAAGAATGACAAATAGAAATATTATAAAACAATGGAAAGTGATTTCACTTAATTTGGAGCCATAGATAAAATCTTATGAATTGAGTAAGATAAGGGAATTGAATTTCCAAAGCTAATAAAGTACTTATCTAAAAACCCAAACCAAATGGTGAGCAAATAATCCTAAAGAGATTTAAAAGGGTAAACAAATATTAAATAAAATTTTGAAAGTTGGAATCACCAAGTTTTGGTCTTTAAATAAAAAGATATGGTTTTTAAAAGACAAAGGAAGAAATAATAAATAAGAACTATTTGATAAGAGCCAAATAAAACTTGGCCAAGACCATAAACAAATGGAATAAACATAATCCAAGTTCAAATGAAATAAATGGATAAATAATATTGAAATAAAATAATATGGCCTTAACCAAATTCTATTCCATTAGATTAAGACAAATTCCCTAATATGAATGATTAATTAAGTCATGGGAAAATAGTATTTGGAATTTACCCAAGTGGATTAAAAATTATTTAATTAACTTAAACAAAATAAAAGAATCATTTAAATAAAGTCTTATGGAATTAAAAACCATAATTGAGCTTCATTGGAATAAAAACAATTGCTCAAATTAAATGATTAATAATCATATTAAAATACTTTAAATAATTCAAGGTAAATTATTTAAACACCCCATTAAATAAATAAACCTACTAAAAAGGGTTTTTGTGAAATATTGGAATTTAAATAAAGGTTTGAAAACATATTCAATCTTATTTGAATAAATTCATATGCTTATTTTAATAAGGAATAAAACATAAGTAAAATAAAAGAATTATTCCTAAAATAGTATTTAAAATACATGTTTAAACAATATGGAAATATACTGAACATTTGAAAAAGGTTTGAAATCAAACAAAGTTTGAAAACATTTAAACAAAATCAAAAAAGAAAAAGAAATCAAGAAAAAGAAAAAGAATCAGAACAAAAAAAAGGGATTAGAAGCCAGCCCAGCCAGCAGGCCCATCCCAGCCCAGCAGTTAGCCCATCTCCCCACCCCCCAGTGAATCATTTTTCACTCAGAAAATCACCCGCGCAGTCGCTGACTAGCAGGCCCCACACCCACTCTCTCTCTCTCTCTCTCTCTCTCTCTCTCTCTCTCTCTCAGACAACCAGGACCCACCTACCTGTTCATCGTCTCCACCCTGCGACCACTTCCTCACCCGTTTCTGCATTGATCTCGCGGGAGTAATTCACGTCAATACCACGAGTAATGTCTGTCATCAATCATGCTCGATAACTCGCCTGCTCCTCCTCTCCATTTCCCCTCTCTCGCCCGACTCTCTCTGCCCCCAGGCCGTCCCCATTTTCACTTGCACCGCTGCGGCCTCCGACGAGCTCTCCGAGCAATTCCGGCCAGCCACCGTCGCCCCTCACCCCCTCGACCACACTAGCGTGTTCCCCAATGTTAGACGCACCCTCCCATAGCCCCAGCTCGCCCCCCCGCTTTAGAAGCTCGGCTTCGTCATCACCAGAGCGCCACCATGGTCTTCAGCACTCCGGCGATGCCCCTGGTATTGTATGACCTCCCCTTTCCCTCTAGCTGATACGTGTAAGTTCACTGATCCCGTGCGCATGTAACGCTACTGTCTGCTTGCCCTAGCTTGGACCGTAGCATCACCTCCGTCCACGGCAGTGCGTATCATCGCCAGTAGGAACTCCAGTGAGCAATTCCCCAGGAACCCGTGCGCCCTTGGACGACAAAGACCACGTTGAGCATCGGCAGTATGCTGCGAACTCGGTGAGCCCCCTCTCTCTCTTTCTTGCATCCTGCATCGTTGGCAAGGACACCGCCAGAGCGCGCGCCGCCGTCCGCCGCCACTAGCGCCGCTCAGATTTGGTCAGGCTCCTGTACACCGTTAGATGCAGATCCATTGGCTACGATAGATCCACTTAAAGCGAAGAGGTACGCTGATCTGTGCCGCACGTTTTCAGTTAAATCCAACGCACCAGAGAGGCCGATCCAACCGAAATGGTACCAGCCTATCAGAACAAGACACATGGCCTAGTCTGTTTTATAAAAACCAGAAATGATCTATTAATGTTCAAGTTTGTAAAATTCATAAATTTTGATCCACATGTCCAAATTTTGCAAATTTTATATGAATGGAATCAGCAGAATAAGTACTATCCAACCATGCACTTTTTTTTAAGAAATTGCTTCTGATAAAATGGTTGTTTTTGCAGAAACTTGTGTAGGCATAATTTGAATATAAAATTCATTCTAAAATTATTTTTGTGATAAAATCTTTGGCAAATGGATTGTTTTGAACCTACTGACCATAGAAACCAACTTGCGGATTCAAAAATATATTTTGTGGAGCAAGAGAATAAATCTTTGAATTAAAGCATTTCTTGTCAAATGAAAATATTGTTCATAAGTTAAAAATGCTTTTTAGAGAAAAACCTTTGGGAATTATTTTGATTTAAAATCTTTGACCCCAAACACCAAGTTTTAGAATTAAAAATATATTTGGCGAACCTTATAAAGGTTATTGCTTTGCTAAAGGCATTTTCAACCACATAAAATATTGATTTGGTTTAAAAATGATTTATAAGTAAAATCTTTTGCAAATGATTTTCCCACTTATATAAAATGACCAATAGGTGTTTTAGAATGTTCATAACCTATTATAAACCACTTTTCCAAATAAAACAATCTTTAGCATGCTTGCATGCATTGCTTTGTTTCTATTATTTTATGTGATGTTTGCTTGAATGGTAGATTGAATTTTTGCTTGCTTGATTGAATTTTAGTGGAATTTGAAGAGTGTGATCATTGCAAGATCAAGGAGTGAACTTATATTCTCTACCAAAAAGGCAAGTGATGCTTCATACTTTGTCCCATTATTTTCAATATGCATTAGTGATATTTCTAAGTACGACTTGCATGGAATTTTGCTAAGTAGAAACTATGCCATGGGAAATCCTAGTAGATGAAACCTTAGTAGAATTTTCCTAAGTTAAAATTCCTACTACTATCATGCTTAGCTTAGCTAGTAGAAAACAAGGGTGGATTATATTTCATGCTATGGAATATTTCTAAGTCAAGGACTTGTGTTTTGTTTAATAAAACAACTAAGTGAATGAATCACCTGGGTGGAATGGAAAGAATGGTTGGTGTTGAGTGGTTACACAAGGCCCATTTCTATGGTTTACCTTGTGTATCTCACTTGTGGAATGCCACCCAGGAACAAAGAGATTTGAGATGTCAAATGTTGAGAAGCTTCAAGTGCAGCCACATGGCATTATGGGCTCTGCCTGGATCATATAGGTTGCAGTAACTTAGCCAAATGGACAGTTGGTGGTAGGGGTATGATAGGTTGGAACGCGTCCATTCTGGTCTAAGGGAAGGCTTCTGAAAGATCTTGTCTAGGTGAAAGCAAGTCTTGTGGGGAAAGTGCACAACCTCTGCAGATGGAAGAATCTAAGTACTTAGCCATGTCCCTGGTAAAGGACAATTTTAGCATCAAGACATGGAATCTATCAAGAATATCATCATCCCAATTTCTAAGTTAAAAACTTGTGGTTGAACAAGGGTTTAAGGTTCACCAATTTCTACTGGTGGTTCCTTGGGTGTTTTTGACAAGCAAAAACTTAGTGTTTTCAAATGATAAGGAAAATCTATTTTGAGCAAAGCCTAAGCTCTACCTAGCCAAATGCATATATATGATAGACTCCACTATACTACCATAGTATCACTTGCCAATACAATTCAAATGTATTGACCCTTGTGGCTGTAACTTATTATGTTGCAGGTTTGTTTGATGTTAGTGAAGTGTGTTGATTAGGATTACAAGTCTACAACCAACATAATTGCCTATGGCATTTTGAAGATGAAGGACCCCATGCTATAGTTATTTCTGCTGCATTGTAATGAGATAGACAAATGAGCTATGTAAGATGTAATGAATTATTTTATTCCTAGTTATAAAGTTGTATTATGACCTTTGTTCTTGATATTACATCTTAACTGTGGATGGTAGCTATTGATCCAGGGACTAGCATTGTAAACACATGGATCTCTTCCTTATTAAAGGTTGGGACCTCTACAGATGGTATCAGAGCACTGTGTTTCCTGTAGGATTTGTAACCCTAGGATTGGACAAAACCCCTTAGAAAAATAGGAATTGTATTTGTTCCAAAAAAAACTTATTTACAAACAATCTTGTAAACTCTTTCCTCAACCATTTTGGTTTTGATTCTACATCTCTTCTATTTCAACTTGATTAATAAAACCTCAACCATAAGCAAAGACTCAACCATGAGCAAAGGACTTCACCAACTCAAGTGACTTCAACCTTAGTCTCAACAAGGACTTCAACTTGGATATCACTAAGGACTACAAGTGAGACAAGAAATATTACTCAAGACTTGAAGACTAAGGAAACACAACTTAGAAGGAATCATCATCACCTATGAAGTTTTGTGACCAAGATACAAGAAATTCTCCATGGATATAAAGATCTTGTTCATGAAGAGTCAACTAAGAAGAATGGAAAGATCTCAAGTGAAACATATAGTTGGACCACCATATTAAGTTTAGATCAAACCCACCAACTTTTGTGGTGTAGCAAAAATATTTTGTTGCCTATAAATGTGCTTGGAACTTGTTGTTTGAGTGAAATGTTTGATTGTGATTGCTTGCACATTGCTTGTGTAAATTTTGATGTGTGAATAGAATTATTTCCTTAGAAATATTTTGCCTATTCTAATCCCAATCCAACCCAAACAGATGACTACTCCAAGAAACTCCAACATCAAGGATGGTGACAACAACAACCAAAAGATGCAAATGAGAGAACTCATAGTAACCCAAACCCAGTTGAACCAAGTGACAACTCAATTTTGGGCCAACAACAATGATTTAGACCCAACCATGCAAAAGTTTTTGGAAACCCAAACCCAATTGTTGCATAGGATGACAAATCAAATGATCAACATGGAGACAACCCTTCTCAAGGAGTTTATGACAACAAGGATGTCAAGGATGATATTCTAGAAGGAACCCAAGCTTGCAATGTTTTTGGAGACAAGGATCACACTTACAAAGAGCAGGAAGATCAATGCCCTAATTGTGAAGAGAAACATCCAACTAATCAATGCCCCACATCTCAAGCTACTTGTTTCCTATGTGAAGGAAATAATCATGTCCCTATCCAATGCCCCAGCTATTCCATAGTTCAACAAAGGAAACAAGGTGGAGTGCATCAACAGATTGTAAACCCCCATGAGGGAACAACTTCTACCAAGAAGGATGAAGACAAAGGAAAATCTCAGCTTGCACCTCCATGCAATATGACTCAATTTGATGGACCAAAGAGTAAACATGTGTATTATCCAAGGAAAAGATTAAGGAGACCAGGAAACTTTCCCACCTTTGAGGTGAGATATGAAGAGCATGAACTAGAAGCATGTAGGGTTCGCATCATAGAAAACAAAAATTTTCCTACGATGTGAACTATATACCAAGATCTATCTACTAGATACAAACAACGGGCGGATGTATATCCGTAGAGAACATACCCTTGAAGACCGACAAAGCTTAACGAGTTCAACTCGTGGTTGATGTAGACGATCTCTTGCCGATCTCAAGATCGAGAGGAAGTCCTAGCGCCACAAATCAGCAGCGCATCCGTGATCGCACACACGTTTGAGGCACCGAGCAACCTCCGCCTCCTCGCTCCAGCAATGCAGCGGAAGCACATCTCTTTCTTGCCGAATATCCACCGGGAACATGTATCTCGCTAGTCCGAGACCATGGGGGATAAATTCTAGAGGGGGAGAGAGATCCTTCACGAGGAGGTGTGAGAGACAAGTGAGGAGGGGGGCTCCTTTTATAGGAGGAGGGGGGGGGGGACCCCAAGGGGGTGGCCGGCGCATGGGGCTGCCCCCTTGCCCTCCCCTCTTCATGTGGGTGGACACTCCACTCACAAATCTCCTTTAAATTCCCTCCACTCAAAAGTCCACTCAAATTCCCATTAAATTTCCACCAAATTTAATGCAAACTCTCATTAAATAAAACTCTTCTATTTTATTCAGAATTTTGTCAATTACTTTAATGAAAAACATTCACAAATAACCCCTTGCTAGAATTCTATTTCACATGCATAACCACTTTATGCAATTTCACCCGAAAACCTGTTTCGGTATCTAGTGAAATAACTGCGCTTGTTCATTCTTTCGGCATGAAACATTTGCTCCAATTGGATGTCGGTGTCTCTTAAGTGTGTCACCCTACGGTTCGTGAATAATGCGGACATGATCGAGACCCCTCTCGGATCAATAATCAGAAGCGGGATCTGGAGACCCATACTGACTCCCACACATTCAACGATGACTTTCTTGTGATCGTCGGAACCTTTTACGCTAGTATCTTAATCCCTTTGTTTCACGATATATTACATGTCCGAGATTCGATCATCGGTATCTCCATACCTAGTTTGATCTCGTTACCGACATGCACTCTTTTCTCGTTCCTGTGATATAACATTCTAGTGATCAAATCACTTGCTTGCAAGCTAATCAATGTGATATCACCGAGAGGGCCCAGAGTATATCTATCCGTCATCGTGATGAACAAATTCCACTCTCGATCCATGAGCCTCAACATAACACTTTATTAGTTCTGAATCCATCTTTATAATCACCCTGTTACGGTGTGACGTTTGATGTTATCAAGAAACTCTTCCGGTGTTAGTGATTGACATGATCTCATGGTCTAAGGATTAGGATCACTTCGTAAGTTGTTATAGCAATATAAACTCAATGACTTTGATCGTAATGCTATACTTCAGATGAATGTTCATCACACCATTACACTAATGTTGTGATCCCGTTATTAACAACATCCAATGTCCATGATCAGGAAACCTTGATCATCTTGTTAATCAACGAGCTAGTTTATGAGAGAGGCATAACTAGGAACTTTCTGTTTGTTTATTAAACACACATGTATTAACGTTTCCGTATTAATACAATTATAGCATGCAAAATAAACATCTATCATATACTTGGAATACACATAATAAACACTTTATTATTGCCTCTCAGGGCATATTCCCTTCAGTCTCCCACTTGCACTAGAGACAATAATCTAGTTACATAGTGATAAATCTAACACCCATTGAGTTCTGGTGTTGATCATGTTTTGCTCTAGGGAGAGTTTTAGTCAACGGATCTGCTACATTGAGATCCGTATGTACTTTACAAATCTTTATATCTCCATCCTTGACATGCTCGCGGATGGAGTGAAACTAGCGCTTAATATGCTTGGAATGCTTGTGAGACCTTGGCTCTTTGGCATTGGCAATGGCACCATTGTTGTCACAATAGATCACCATTGGGTCCAACGCGTTTGCCACTACTCCTAGTTCGGATATGAACTCCTTCATCCAAACTGCTTCCTGAGCCGCTTCCGAAGCAGCAACATATTCGGCCTCCGTTGTTGATCCCGCTACCACAGGTTGTTTGGAGCTCCTCCAACTAACCGCTCCGCCATTCATGAGAAATACGTATCTGGATTGAGACTTAGAGTCATCCGGATCGGTGTCAAAGCTAGCGTCGACATAACACTTAGCGACGAGCTCTTCTTCACCTCCGTATACAAGAAACATATCCTTAGTTCTTCGTAAGTACTTAAGGATATTCTTGACCGCTATCCAGTGTTCCGAACCTGGATCCGATTGGTACCTACTAGTCAAACTAATATCATGTGCCACATCCGGTCTTGTACATAGCATGGCGTACATTATAGAGCCTATGGCTGAAGCATAGGGGACTTTGTCCATTATCTCTCTTTCTTCCGCCGAAGCCGGACTTTGAGTCTTACTCAATGTCTTGCCTTGCAACATAGGTAAGAACCCCTTCTTACTTCCGTCCATTTTAAACTTCTTTAAAATCTTATCAAGGTATGTACTTTGCGATAGCCCTATTAGGCGCCTAGATCTATCTCTATAGATCTTTATGCCTAATATGTATGACGCTTCACCTAGGTCCTTCATTGAAAATTTGCTGTTTAGATAACTTTTAACACTGTTTAAAAGATCTATATCATTTCCGATCAATAATATGTCATCCACATATAATATCAGAAATGCCACATTGCTCCCACTCACTTTCTTGTAAATACAAGCTTCTCCATAAGTTTGGACAAATCCAAACTCTTTGATCACCTCATCAAAGCGGAGATTCCAACTTCGTGATGCTTGCTTCAATCCATAGATGGATCGCTGAAGCTTGCACACCTTGTTAGCATCCTTAGGATCGACAAAACCCTTTGGTTGTATCATATACAACTCTTCTTCAATATTACCATTGAGAAACGCGGTTTTAACATCCATCTGCCATATCTCATAATCGAAATATGCAGCAATTGCTAACATAATCCTAACTGACTTTAGCATCGCTACGGGAGAGAAAGTCTCATCGTAGTCAACTCCTTGAATTTGTCGAAACCCCTTTGCGACAAGTCGAGCTTTATAGACGGTCACATTACCATCAGCATCAGTTTTCCTTTTGAAAATCCATTTGTTCTCCACGGCCTTTCGGTCGTGAGGTAATTCCACCAAGTTCCAAACTTGATTTTCATACATGGATTCCATCTCGGATTTCATGGCTTCTAACCATTTGTTGGAATCCGGGCTCATCATCGCTTCTTCATACGTCGCAGGGTCATCATTTTCATCAACCATGAAATTCATGACAGGATTTCCGTACAGCTCGGGAGCTGCACGCGTCCTGTTTGACCTGCGAGGTTCGGTAGTACTCTCTTTTAGAGTTTCATGATCATTATCATTAGTTCCCACTTCAACAGGTGGAGCCAACTCCGGAACAACTTCCGGCGCTGCGCTACTCGCCATACTTTGAAGAGAAGGTTCCACAACCTCTTCGAGTTCTACCTTCCGACTACTCACACCTTTCGCGAGAAACTCTTTCTCTAGAAAGGATCCATTCTTGGCAACAAAAACCTTGCCCTCGGATCTGTGATAGAAGGAATACCCAATAGTTTCTTTAGGGTATCCTATGAAGACGCATTTTTCCACTTTGGGTTCGAGTTTATCCGGTTGAAGTTTCTTCACATAAACATCGCATCCCCAAACTTTAAGAAATGACAGCTTAGGTTTGTTTCCAAACCACAATTCATACGGTGTCTTTTCAACGGATTTAGATGGTGCCCGATTTAAAGTGAATGCAGCAGTTTCTAGTGTATAACCCCAAAATGACAATGGCAAGTCCGTCAGAGACATCATAGATCGAACCATATCTAATAAAGTACGATTACGACGTTCCGACACACCATTTCGCCGTGGTGTTCCGGCAGGTGTGAGTTGTGAAACAATTCCACACTCTTTCATGTGAGTGCTAAACTCGTAACTTAGATACTCACCTCCACGGTCGGACCGTAGAAATTTGATCTTTCTATTACGATGATTTTCCACTTCATTCTGAAATTGCTTGAACTTTTCAAAGGTTTCAGACTTGTGTTTCATCAAGTAGATATAACCGTATCTACTCAAATCATCCGTGAAAGTAACAAAATAACAATATCCACCTCGCGCCGACACACTCATTGGACCACATACATCAGAATATGATTTCCAATAAATCTGTCGCCCGTTCCATTGAACCGGAAAACGGCGTTCTAGTCATCTTGCCCATAAGGCATGGCTCACATGTATCAAATGATTCATAATCAAGTGATTCCAAAAGTCCATCAGAATGGAGCTTCTTCATGCGTTTAACGCCAATATGACCTAGACGGAAGTGCCACATATATGCGGATATATCATCATTAAGTTTAATCCTTTTAGCATCAATATTATGAAAATGTGTAACATTATCATCGAGATCTAATAAAATAAACCATTCATCATCGGTGCATGACCATAAAAGATTTCATTCATATAAATGGAACAACCATTGTTCTCGGATTTAAATGAATAACCACTTCGCATCAAACACGATCCAGATACAATGTTCATGCTCAGTGCAGGCACCAGATAACATTTATTCAAGTTTATAACTAATCCCGACGGTAAGTGGAGAGGCAGCGTTCCGACGGCGATCACATCAACGCTTGATCCATTGCCGACACGCATCTTGACCTCACCCCTTGCTAGCGGTCGCTTGTTCTGCAACCCCTGATTCGAGTTACAAATATTAGCAACTGAACCGGTATCAAATACCCAGGTGCTACTGCGAGCACTATTCAAGTACACATCAATAACATGTATATCATATATACCTTTGTTTGCCTTGCCGGCCTTCTTGTCTGCCAGATACTTGGGGCAGTTGCGCTTCTAGTGGCCAGTCCCTTTACAATAGTAGCACTCGGAATCAGACTTAGGTCCAACTCGGGGTTTCTTTTCAGGCGCGGCAACAGGCTTGCCGCCCTTACTTCCCTTCCGTTTTCCCTTCTTGTCTTTCTTGAAACCAGTGTTCCTATTGATCATCAACACTTGATGTTCCTTTTTGATCTCCACTTCTGCAGTTTTAAGCATTGACAAAAGCTCGGGGAGAGACTTCTTCATGCCTTGCATATTATAGTTCATCACGAAGCTCTTATAGCTAGGTGTCAGAGACTGCAGAACACGATGGATGCCTAAGTCAATGGGAATCGATATTCCCAAGGACAAAAGCTTATCGGCGTAACCCGACATCTTGAGTACATGCTCACTAACGGAGCTGTGCTCTTCCATCATGCAGATAAAGAACTTTTTTGAAGCATTGTAGCTCTCTACAGTAGCATGTGTGTCGAAAATCATTTTCAACTCACCCATTGTATCAAATGCATTGCCGTTTTCGAAACACTTTCGAAGTTCCGGCTCTAGCCCATACAATATGCCGCAATGAACTAAGTTGTGGTCCTCCTGACGAGTCTGATAGACATTCTTCTCCTCGTCAGGGGCATCATCTAAAGGTGGGGGGCCTAACGGCGCTTCTATCACATATTGCTTTTGTGCAGCAGAGAGGAGAATCCTCAAATTCGTGGCCCATTCGGTAAAGTTGCTACCGTTCGTTGCTAGTTTCTCTTTCTCCATGAACACATTGAAATTAAAAGCAGGTGGTGCCATCTACAACAGAATTTGTAAAGTTTAGACTAAGTGTATGATAGATTGAGTTCAACTAATCTATATTACGAATGAACTCCCACTCAAAAACGACATCCCTCGTGACTTTTTGGTGATTACATGAACCAAATCCACTACACCAAGTCCGATCATCACGTGAGTCGGTATAGCTTCAAAGGCGAGCATCAAATGGGCATCATATCAACTATATGACTCATGCTTAACCTTTCAGTCCGTGTTACGAGGCCATGTCTGTACATGCTAGGCTCGCCAAGTTAGAACCTTAGTATTCGCGTGTGTAACTGTTTTACACCCGAAATATGGTCGTGGATCCAAGAACACCCGATCATCACGTGATGTCTTGGAGCGACGAAAACATAATCGGTGCATACTAAAGGAAGAACACATTCTTATCTTGATATTTAAATGAGGGATCATCTTATTATGCTAACAAAGCGCTAAACAAGCAATATAAGATGCTATCAAACATCATATGTTTATTAGTGAAATGATATGGTTCCTGCAGATGATCTCTATCATGTGCATCGTGGTATGATCACTATCATACCTATATGTGTAAATCCAAGGTCTATGGATTTTACACGCTATGTGTGTTGTAAGAGTATCATCTCATACTTCTACTTACAACACTACCATATCATAACACTAGCCCAGCAACAATCTAAATGAGACGCCTCTAATTTATCCATTGCAAGTTTTACGTGGCTTAGGGATTTCGAGATAGAACCATTCTTACCTACAAACATGAACCACAACGAGGATAATCAAATTGTTGACAACTCGCTTGCAAAATAGATATTGACTATAGTAGGAGAGACAGACACCCGCTAGCCACTTATGCAAACTAGTTGCATGTCAAGCGTGGAACAGGTCTCATGTGCGAGGACATGTAAAGTTTGTCTGGGCCGCTTCATCCCACTATGCCACCAATATCCAAAATTACAACAAAGGAGCAACAACATGATCATCATCGCCCACATACTCATATGTGTACTACCCGTGTAAAGTATCTACGCATAGATCCGGCTCTAATACCACTGTAGGGTTCGCAGCATAGAAAACAAAAATTTTCCTACGATGTGAACTATATACCAAGATCTATCTACTAGATACAAACAACGGGCGGATGTATATCCGTAGAGAACATACCCTTGAAGACCGACAAAGCTTAACGAGTTCAACTCGTGGTTGATGTAGACGATCTCTTGCCGATCTCAAGATCGAGAGGAAGTCCTAGCGCCACAAATCAGCAGCGCATCCGTGCTCGCACACACGTTCGAGGCACCGAGCAACCTCCGCCTCCTCGCTCCAGCGATGCAGCGGAAGCACAACTCTTTCTTGCCGAATAGCCACCGGGAACATGTATCTCGCTAGTCCGAGACCACGGGGGATAAATTCTAGAGGGGGAGAGAGATCCTTCACGAGGAGGTGTGAGAGACAAGTGAGGAGGGGGGCTCCTTTTATAGGAGGAGGGGGGGGGGAACCCCAAGGGGGTGGCCGGCGCATGGGGCTGCCCCCTTGCCCTCCCCTCTTCATGTGGGTGGACACTCCACTCACAAATCTCCTTTAAATTCCCTCCACTCAAATTCCCATTAAATTTCCACCAAATTTAATGAAAACTCTCATTAAATAAAACTCTTTTATTTTATTCAGAATTTTGTCAATTACTTTAATGACAAACATTCACAAATAACCCCTTGCTAGAATTCTATTTCACATGCATAACCACTTTATGCAATTTCACCCGAAAACCTGTTTCGGTATCTAGTGAAATAAATTCCTGTGCTTGTTCATTCTTTCGGCATGAAACATTTGCTCCAATTGGATGTCGGTGTCTCTTAAGTGTGTCACCCTACGGTTCGTGAATAATGCGGACATGATCGAGACCCCTCTCGGATCAATAATCAGAAGCGGGATCTGGAGACCCATACTGACTCCCACACATTCAACGATGACTTTCTTGTGATCGTCGGAACCTTTTACGCTAGTATCTTAATCCCTTTGTTTCACGATATATTACATGTACGATATTCGATCATCGGTATCTCCATACCTAGTTTGATCTCGTTACCGACATGCACTCTTTTCTCGTTCCTGTGATATAACATTCTAGTGATCAAATCACTTGCTTGCAAGCTAATCAATGTGATATCACCGAGAGGGCCCAGAGTATATCTATCCGTCATCGGGATGAACAAATTCCACTCTCGATCCATGAGCCTCAACATAAAACTTTATTAGTTCTGAATCCATCTTTATAATCACCCTGTTACGGTGTGATGTTTGATGTTATCAAGAAACTCTTCCGGTGTTAGTGATTGACATGATCTCATGGTCTAAGGATTAGGATCACTTCGTAAGTTGTTATAGCAATATAAACTCAATGACTTTGATCGTAATGCTATACTTCGGATGAATGTTCATCACACCATTACACTAATGTTGTGATCCCGTTATTAACAACATCCAATGTCCATGATCAGGAAACCTTGATCATCTTGTTAATCAACGAGCTAGTTTATGAGAGAGGCATAACTAGGAACTTTCTGTTTGTTTATTAAACACACTTGTATTAACGTTTCCGTATTAATACAATTATAGCATGCAAAATAAACATCTATCATATACTTGGAATACACATAATAAACACTTTATTATTGCCTCTCAGGGCATATTCCCTTGAAAGCACTCCTAGCTTTGGAGAAACCCAAGAAGAAGGACAAAAGCCAAGTGCAATGTTGCCATTGCAAAGAGATGGGACACTATGCCAATGAATGTACAGAGAAGAAGAAGAAGTATAAGGAAATGAGCCAAGTGTGGTGCAACAACTGCAAAGAGCTAGGACATTATGTATCAACTTGTCCACAGAAGATAAGTGAAGAACTCAATCTTGTCACATGTTACAATTGTGGTAACCAAGGACATTATGCAAGAAATTGTCTAGAAAAGATGAAGCATAAGATAAACAAGCCTATGAAGGATCTCAACCTTGTCACATGTTTCAAGTGTGGAAACAAAGGACACTATGCAGATGTTTGCCCAGAGAAATTTCATCAAGACCCCAACCAAGCCAAGAAGTAATCTAGTTGGATTTTTTTTCTTTTAAGGGGGGTAGTACCCTAGTTAGTTTGAGCCAACTTGTAACCCCTATCTTTCCCAAATATTGGGACGAGATTTCTTTTAAGGGGGGTAGCCTGTCACATCCCAAAATTTTCCAAATTTTGTAATGTGAAAAATAAATAAACAAAATAAATAATTGTTGAATTTTAGGGTGAAAAGAAACTTTTTGATTCTAAGTAGAAACTTAAAATCCCTTCTTGAACAAACTTTGGTTAATGTTTGAATCCAACTAAATTCAAATGAAATGAAATGCACTCTTCATAAATGCATCTTGAAATTTAAACACTTGGAAAATAAAATATAAATCCTAAAAAAAACCTAATGGAAGATTTCTAAGATATCACTAAGATCATAGTTTTGATCCATATAAAATTTGAAAACAAACATTTATAAATGATCAAGAATGACAAATAGAAATATTATAAAACCATGGAAAGTGATTTCACTTAATTTCGAGCCATAGATAAAATCTTATGAATTGAGTAAGATAAGGGAATTGAATTTCCAAAGCTAATAAAGTACTTATCTAAAAACCCATAACAAATGGTGAGCAAATAATCCTAAAGAGATTTAAAAGGGTAAAAAATATTAAATAAAATTTTGAAAGTTGGAATCACCAAGTTTTGGTCTTTAAATAAAAAGATATGGTTTTTAAAAGACAAAGGAGGAAATAATAAATAAGAACTATTTGATAAGAGCCAAATAAAACTTGGCCAAGACCATAAACAAATGGAATAAACATAATCCAAGTTCAAATGAAATAAATGGATAAATAATATTGAAATAAAATAATATGGCCTTAACCAAATTCTATTCCATTAGATTAAGACAAATTCCCTAATATGAATGATTAATTAAGTCATGGGAAAATAGTATTTGGAATTTACCCAAGTGGATTAAAAATTATTTAATTAACTTAAACAAAAAAAGAATCATTTAAATAAAGTTTTATGGAATTAAAAACCATAATTGAGCTTCATTGGAATAAAAACAATTGCTCAAATTAAATGATTAATAATCATATTAAAATACTTTAAATAATTCAAGGTAAATTATTTAAACACCCCATTAAATAAATAAACCTACTGAAAAGGGTTTTTGTGAAAGATTGGAATTTAAATAAAGGTTTGAAAACATATTCAATCTTATTTGAATAAATTCATATGCTTATTTTAATAAGGAATAAAACATAAGTAAAATAAAATAATTATTCCTAAAATAGTATTTAAATACATGTTTAAACAATATGGAAATATACTGAACATTTGAAAAAGGTTTGAAATCAAACAAAGTTTGAAAACATTTAAACAAAATCAAAATAGAAAAAGAAATCAAGAAAAAAAAAAAGAATCAGAACAAAAAAAGGGATTAGAAGCCAGCCCAGCCAGCAGGCCCATCCCAGCCCAGCAGTTAGCCCATCTCCCCACCCCCGCAGTGAATCTTTTTCACTCAGAAAATCACCCGTGCAGTCGCTGACTAGCAGGCCCGACACCATCTCTCTCTCTCTCTCTCTCTCTCTCTCAGACAACCAGGACCCACCTACCTGTTCATCGTCTCCACCCTGCGACCACTTCCTCACCCGTTTCTGCATTGATCTCGCGGGAGTAATTCACGTCAATACCACGAGTAATGTCTGTCATCAATCATGCTCGATAACTCGCCTGCTCCTCCTCTCCATTTCCCCTCTCTCGCCCGACTCTCTCTGCCCCCAGGCCGTCCCCATTTTCACTTGCACCGCTGCGGCCTCCGACGAGCTCTCCGAGCAATTCCGGCCAGCCACCGTCGCCCCTCACCCCCTCGACCACACTAGCGTGTTCCCCAATGTTAGACGCACCCTCCCATAGCCCCAGCTCGCCCCCCCGCTTTAGAAGCTCGGCTTCGTCATCACCAGAGCGCCACCATGGTCTTCAGCACTCCGGCGATGCCCCTGGTATTGTATGACCTCCCCTTTCCCTCTAGCTGATACGTGTAAGTTCACTGATCCCGTGCGCATGTAACGCTACTGTCTGCTTGCCCTAGCTTGGACCGTAGCATCACCTCCGTCCACGGCAGTGCGTATCATCGCCAGTAGGAACTCCAGTGAGCAATTCCCCAGGAACCCGTGCGCCCCTTGGACGACAAAGACCACGTTGAGCATCGGCAGTATGCTGCGAACTCGGTGAGCCCCCTCTCTCTCTTTCTTGCATCCTGCATCGTCGGCAAGGACACCGCCAGAGCGCGCGCCGCCGTCCGCCGCCACTAGCGCCGCTCAGATTTGGTCAGGCTCCTGTACACCGTTAGATGCAGATCCATTGGCTACGATAGATCCACTTAAAGCGAAGAGGTACGCTGATCTGTGCCGCACGTTTTCAGTTAAATCCAACGCACCAGAGAGGCCGATCCAACCGAAATGGTACCAGCCTATCAGAACAAGACACATGGCCTAGTCTGTTTTATAAAAACCAGAAATGATCTATTAATGTTCAAGTTTGTAAAATTCATAAATTTTGATCCACATGTCCAAATTTTGCAAATTTTATATGAATGGAATCAGCAGAATAAGTACTATCCAACCATGCACTTTTTTTTAAGAAATTGCTTCTGATAAAATGGTTGTTTTTGCAGAAACTTGTGTAGGCATAATTTGAATATAAAATTCATTCTAAAATTATTTTTGTGATAAAATCTTTGGCAAATGGATTGTTTTGAACCTACTGACCATAGAAACCAACTTGCGGATTCAAAAATATATTTTGTGGAGCAAGAGAATAAATCTTTGAATTAAAGCATTTCTTGTCAAATGAAAATATTGTTCATAAGTTAAAAATGCTTTTTAGAGAAAAACCTTTGGGAATTATTTTGATTTAAAATCTTTGACCCCAAACACCAAGTTTTAGAATTAAAAATATATTTGGTGAACCTTATAAAGGTTATTGCTTTGCTAAAGGCATTTTCAACCACATAAAATATTGATTTGGTTTAAAAATGATTTATAAGTAAAATCTTTTGCAAATGATTTTCCCACTTATATAAAATGACCAATAGGTGTTTTAGAATGTTCATAACCTATTATAAACCACTTTTCCAAATAAAACAATCTTTAGCATGCTTGCATGCATTGCTTTGTTTCTATTATTTTATGTGATGTTTGCTTGAATGGTAGATTGAATTTTTGCTTGCTTGATTGAATTTTAGTGGAATTTGAAGAGTGTGATCATTGCAAGATCAAGGAGTGAACTTATATTCTCTACCAAAAAGGCAAGTGATGCTTCATACTTTGTCCCATTATTTTCAATATGCATTAGTGATATTTCTAAGTACGACTTGCATGGAATTTTGCTAAGTAGAAACTATGCCATGGGAAATCCTAGTAGATGAAACCTTAGTAGAATTTTCCTAAGTTAAAATTCCTACTACTATCATGCTTAGCTTAGCTAGTAGAAAACAAGGGTGGATTATATTTCATGCTATGGAATATTTCTAAGTCAAGGACTTGTGTTTTGTTTAATAAAACAACTAAGTGAATGAATCACCTGGGTGGAATGGAAAGAATGGTTGGTGTTGAGTGGTTACACAAGGCCCATTTCTATGGTTTACCTTGTGTATCTCACTTGTGGAATGCCACCCAGGAACAAAGAGATTTGAGATGTCAAATGTTGAGAAGCTTCAAGTGCAGCCACATGGCATTATGGGCTCTGCCTGGATCATATAGGTTGCAGTAACTTAGCCAAATGGACAGTTGGTGGTAGGGGTATGATAGGTTGGAACGCGTCCATTCTGGTCTAAGGGAAGGCTTCTGAAAGATCTTGTCTAGGTGAAAGCAAGTCTTGTGGGGAAAGTGCACAACCTCTGCAGATGGAAGAATCTAAGTACTTAGCCATGTCCCTGGTAAAGGACAATTTTAGCATCAAGACATGGAATCTATCAAGAATATCATCATCCCAATTTCTAAGTTAAAAACTTGTGGTTGAACAAGGGTTTAAGGTTCACCAATTTCTACTGGTGGTTCCTTGGGTGTTTTTGACAAGCAAAAACTTAGTGTTTTCAAATGATAAGGAAAATCTATTTTGAGCAAAGCCTAAGCTCTACCTAGCCAAATGCATATAGATGATAGACTCCACTATACTACCATAGTATCACTTGCCAATACAATTCAAATGTATTGACCCTTGTGGCTGTAACTTATTATGTTGCAGGTTTGTTTGATGTTAGTGAAGTGTGTTGATTAGGATTACAAGTCTACAACCAACATAATTGCCTATGGCATTTTGAAGATGAAGGACCCCATGCTATAGTTATTTCTGCTGCATTGTAATGAGATAGACAAATGAGCTATGTAAGATGTAATGAATTATTTTATTCCTAGTTATAAAGTTGTATTATGACCTTTGTTCTTGATATTACATCTTAACTGTGGATGCTAGCTATTGATCCAGGGACTAGCATTGTAAACATAGGGATCTCTTCCTTATTAAAGGTTGGGACCTCTACAGTATGCTGATTACGCTAACTTTATTGTTTCCAAGTATTTGCCTCCAACCTTTACAACTCAGCAAAGAAGAAAATTCTTTTATGATTTGAGGCATTAATTTTGGGATGGCCCACATTTATATAAAGAAGGAGTAGATGGTATTATGCGAAGATGTGTTCCAGAATTTGAACAACAAGAGATATTGAGAAAATGTCATGGCAGTGCTTATGGAGGACATCATGTTGGTGATAGGACTGCACAAAAGGTTTTACAATCTGGCTTTTATTGGACTACCCTTTTCAAAGATGCAAGGAAGTTTGTCTTATCATGTGATGAATGTCAGAGAGTTGGTAACATTTCTAGACACAATGAAATGCCTATGAATTATTCTCTTGTTATTGAACCTTTTGATTGTTGGGGATTTGACTTTATGGGTCATTTTCCTCCTTCAAAATGGTATACTCATATTCTTGTTGTTGTTGACTATGTTACAAAGTGGGTAGAGGCCATACCTACAAACAATGCTGATGGTAAGACCTCTTTGAAAATGCTTAAGGATGTTATTTTTTATAGGTTTGGTGTGCCTAGGTATCTCATGACTGATGGAGGCTTTCATTTTATTCATGGCGTTTTTAGGAAAACTCTCGCTAAATATGATGTTAATCATAGAATTGCTTTAGCTTATCACCCCCAAACCAATGGGCAAATAGAACTTTCCAATAGGGAAATTAAATCTATCTTGCAGAAGACTATTAATAGATCTAGGAAAAATTGGGCTAAAAAGTTGAATGACGCTCTTTGGGATTATAGAACTACTTAAAAAAATCCTATGGGGATGTCTCCTTACAAAATGGTCTATGGGTAAGCTTGTCACTTGCCTTTAGAATTAGAACACAAAGCTTATTGGGCAGTGAAAGAGTTGAATAGAGGTTTTAAACTTGCTGGTGAGAAAATATTGCTTGACATGAGTACCTTAGATGAGTGGAGAAGTGAAGCTTATGAAAATGTTAGAATCTTTAAGGAAAAAGTAAAAAGATGGCATGATAGGAGAATTCTCAAAAGGGAGTTCCATGTTGGTGAGAGAGTTCTTTTGTATAGGTCTTGTGTCAGATTTTTTGCAGGGAAACTACTCTCAAAATGGGAAGGACCTTTTGTTATTGAGGAAGTATATCGTTCAGGTGCTATCAAAATATCTTCCTTGAAGGATGACACCACACAGGTAGTGAATGGTCAAAGACTAAAACATTATATTTCTGGAGATTCTTATAATGAAGACGTTGGCATTATTCAAATGGTGACTCCGGAAGAATTTATTAGAAACCAAACACCAGAATCTGCAGAGTTCGTCTTTGAATAGGTAAAAGTGGTGAAGGTTCGTGAAATCCTAATTTTTTATATTTTTTTTGATGTTTTTATTACATACGGAAGGTTACGAAACAAAACAGAGGAGCAAACGGAGGCCGGGGTGGCCACACCCACCCCAAGCGCGGGCCCTAGCTGGCCGAGCCTGGAGGGGGTGTGAGCCCCCCGAGCTCCGTCGCCGCCTTGTTTTCGTGCCAGTACCTTCTTTATTCATAGGTTCGTGTATCGTGTTCTCATCTTGTTTCTATTTCAATCTATTTTTGTCAGGCAGATTCTCAATTTTGGAGTCACAATGTCTTGCTCTGGATCACCCATGGAGAATTCCTCCACGGATGTCATCAACCCGTACATGTATGAGTTGAGGATTCATCCCAAGGAGTTGATTCTCAAGGATGGGAAGGTGCAGATGAAAGAAGTTCAAGGCCCTAAAAGAGAAGGCAGTCTGGAAGACATGATGGAAGCATTGGAGCAGGAAGTTTTCAGGTACAAGAAGATGGCAGAACGCAAAGTGGATGTCATTCATAAGATAAGTTCAGAACTTATCGCCAAGCACGAGGAGGAGGTTGCTGAGCTCCGAGACGAAATATTTTCGCTCCGTCAGACCACCAACCAATTACAAGCATAGCTCTACGACATACAGAATCAAAACTATGAGTATGAGGCTAGTTTTAATCGCATAAGCTCTGCTGCTAGTTTCAGGATTGCGGAAACCAGGACGTCCTTTTTGGATGGGGAACCTTTGCCTTGTAAGTTTGACGATGACAACAGAACACCACCACTACCAAAGGAGTAATTCGTCATCAGGTTTGGCATCCCCTTGGCTTGTTCCAAGCTTGGGGGAGTGTCGCGGTATCACACCATTATCTTTTATCTTTTACCTTTTCAGTGGATTCATAACTTTGGTAGAGAAGTTACCTTATAGGTTAGTTTGCATTGTGGAAGTATCTCTCCTTTAGTTGATTATCTATGTATCCCTTGGTGTGCGTGCCTTTATGGAATATTGATGAGAAGTTTCATCTTTTACTTTTTTGCACTTCTTGTTTTAGTTTGCAATCTCTATTATATGATAGATCTTGTTCATTAGTATTGGTGCCACTTTAGGAGCATCAAGTAGATCTAAATTGGGTTTGGCAAACCGAGCTCTAGTCAGTAGCAACACTTTTTGAGGTTTGAAAGGAAAAGAGAAAAAGCTTATAGGTATTTTGTATGTTTTTGTTTTCTTTCTTGATTGGCTCGTAAGCTTAGTATTCTTTATTTAAGATCTTTTGTGTCTTCAAGGAAGATTGCATGTTTGGCTTTATCACTTGTAGGTTTACTTGTTTCCTTCAACTCTTTTGCTTGCTACCTAGCCTTGCTAGCCAAAAACCTGTTTTGAGAAGGCATACTTCTCATGCTTCCAACCCCTTTGAACCAAACCTGTGCCATTTGTGTCCACCATATCTACCTATTAGCATTGTTGCTATTCCAAGCAAATTCTCAAGTTTCATCTATATTTCGAATTAAAAACTATTTTGTTATGAGAAAGCTAGTTAGTAAAGCTCTCACGAACTTGATAGCACACCTTACTGACTTGCCCCTAATAAACTTGAACCATTGTGTCGTCGAAGTTGTATATGCTTGCATCTATACGTTGGGATTAGTAAAACTGTGCTGTCACGGGGAACGCTTTCAACACTTGTGGATACATATCCAGATGATATCATGCTATTTTTTTGTAGATGTCATCGGTGTGAAATAAAAGGGGATCTTGTAAGTCCATGGAGTTATGTATGTGTGTTAGAGAAACTCCTGGGCCGCTAGCCTAAGCCATGCCTAATCATGGTGGAAACTTGCAACATCACCATAGTGAGCAATCTGTGAAGCATCCTCAATAAAAACCTATGCAAATAGCAAATAAAAAGATCGCTGAGATGCTCACTGTCTGCTTGCCTTGTCATTTTGATTATGGGATAGCTCCTGTATCATGTGCAAGCGGTACCCCGTTGGCGGTTCTTTATGATACACATGTACTTACAATGACAAGAACTTACCGGTAACTAAAGTTGAGTAGCATGAGGAGCGACCCTCGTACTCAGGGGACATGAGATTGCCAACTTATATTTCGTCAAGCATATAGTCCATCCTTGTTCACTTTAACCTTAAGCACTTCAAGATGCTCATGATAGGGGAAATGAGGGCTCAAATCTAGTAAGTACCATAATCTTTTGAAATCTCCTTATGAACTTGAAATACCTGCTTCCCTCTATGAAGGGACCTTTCTCCTGTTTCTAAGTTGAGTCAGTAAACCTTTTTCCTCTCTTTATCCAGCAAGCATTTGAGTTGTTGGGTTTCAGGCATTCATATGATGATTTATTCAATCATGTTCTTTATCTTCCTTGTTTGCACAAGACTCTTATCTATTGAGTATTACTTTGAAAGACATCATTGTGAAAAACCTTTTATGTTTGAGCAAAGAGTACTCTTGTTGTGAAACTACTTCAAAAGTTTTTGTGAAACTGTTTGCCAGCTGTTCTCTGACCAAGAACAAAAGTTTGCCAATTCCAATTATGATTTATCTTTATGCATCTCTATTGTGACTCCTGTACTTGTTGCAAGCTAAGTTATATAATGGTGAGTTGCCTTCTTCTATGAGTTATGTAATGGTAAGTGTGATGCTTCTTGTCTGTATTCTTTTATTGACACTTCACTCCATAAACATGTGGACATGTTTACTGAGCTCAGTTTTCGCTTGGGGACAAGCGAAGGTCTAAGCTTGGGGGGGAGTTGATACATCCAATTTGCATCACCATTATATATCATAATTTGCCTCTATTCATTGATATATTTCATATTAAGAGGTGATACTTATGTCTTTTCATCTGTTTTTGCATGTTGGATGATTCTTGGAGGATGAACTGCCGGAGTCAGGATTCTGATGGAAAAAGAGGTGTTTCGATGCAATTTCGTGAAGATCAGAAAAATACCAGAAAATTATTGGAAAATAATATTTTCCTAGAAGACGAAGGAAGCCATAAGGGGAGGCGGAGATGGGCCACAGGGGGCCCACACCCCCCAGGCGCGGGCCACCCCTGTGCCGCGCCTACAGGGGGTGTGGCCCACCTGGCCGGCCTCCGACTCTGCCCTCTCGCCTATATCTTCTCCTCGAAACCCTAAGACACAGGGAGCAACCATAGAAAGATTCCGCTGCCTCTACGGGGCGGAAAACACCGAGAGAGAAAGAGCTCTTCGGCAGATAGATTTCTGCCAGGGAAATTCCTTCCCGGAGAGGGGAGATCGTCACCATCAACACCATAATCAAGCTAGACTTCATCGGGATCATCATCATCATCATCCACACTATCATCTCCACCAGCACCATCATCACCACTCCGTCCCGCTGTAACAATCGTGTTGAATACTTGCATAGTTCTTAGGGGAGACTTTCCCGCTGTTGATTACTATTGTAGTTGATGTTTGTGAGTGAAACCATTGGATCATTGTTTATGTTCATATTGTTATCCATTACCATATCATATTTGATCTTGATCCATATGATGTCTTATGAGTAGTTCGTTTAGTTCTTGAGGACATGGGAGAAGTCATGTTGTTAGTACTGGATTTGTGTTGAGGTATTATTCAATGGTTTAGTATTTAAGTTGTGGTGCTATTCTTCTAGTGGTGTCATGTGAACATCGACTACATGATACTTCACCATTTATGGGCCTACGGGAATGCATTGTGTATTTGGCTACTAATTGTGGGGTTACCGGAGTGACAAAAACCGAAACCCCCGTTAGGACATCATTGCACAAGGGAGCGTAGGATCTTAGAGTTTAAGGCTGTGGTTAGGTTTATATCTTAAATACTTTACTATAGTTGCGGATGATTGCAAGGGGTTTAATCACAAGTATGTATTAGTCCAAGTAAGGTCGGTACATTAGCACATGTTCACCCACACAACACTTACAACACCAAAGAAGGGTACTCAGCTTTATGAAGCGAAAGCACTTGACAGAATTCCCATGTGTCCTCGAGAACGTTTGGTCCTTATAAGTATTTCCACCGGCTTGTCCTTTGCTAAGAAAGGATTGGGCCACTTGCTACAGTTGTTCGTTGTCTTTATTACTTGCACTTTGTTTCTTTTCTTTATCAGAAACCCCTAAAAATTCGTTTGCTAAGTATTTACAGAGATTTCCTGCTCCATACCACTAGTCAACACCTTCTGGTCCTCGTTGGGATCGACACTCCTATTTATCGAAAGTACTATGATACACCCCCTATACTTGTGGGTCATCATTTACCATTAATAAATGTTTGAGTTTCTTATCCACGTGTTTTCTGCCATGCTTATGTATGCTTTTTTGCTTGTCTTTCAAAACTTCCCATGCCTCTCACAATCCGTGGTATTTGAACATTGTAGCTTGTGGTTACATTAATGAAATCAATGTCTTGTGGTTACAAACTTGGCGTCTGTGAGGAGATGGAGCTCTCGTCCAATGGCCTACCGTTTGGGTTACGCGAAACGGCGAAGTGATTGCTTCACAGGTCTAGTGTCAGAGTATGAGTGCATGCTCAACGAGTTCCCTTGGGATTCCTGGCATATCGGATGGTACCCATATAAAAATCTCCCAGCACTCATGGAGGAACTCGATGAGCGTGCTTTCCTATGCGGGACCTAGGTTGGAAGCCACAAAGGTCATTTTCTTTGGGTCCATAGGGTGGACCTGGATTTATCTTGTATCTTTGACCGTGTCAAAAGATTGGTCGGGCATAACCCGTGATTCTAGCAAAAGTTCCGTGTCCATTGATATCCTTAGCTGCTCAAACTCTTCTTCCATCCCGAAGGACTCGGAGATTTTGTTAAATTACCGATCGCAATTGTTGGATCGAGTGAAAGTTCCTCATACTGTGATGATTCTGTTGGGTGCTGACATTTTCATTATCAAGTACGTGTAGTGTGGTACTGCCATGGATCTTGCGAAAGCTAGGCGTTCCATGATCGCGTGGTACTGTGAGGGTCAATCCATAACTTCAAATTCGAGCTTTCGTGCCCAAAATTATCTCGTGATCCGAAGACAACACTAAGGTAGATTTTGCCTAGAGAAATTTCAGGTTTACGTGAGACTATTCCGTGGAAAGATGTCTCCGTTGGTGCTAGATTCGTTAAAGAGAAGTTCATGGCTCGTAAAATTTTAGCGTACATGAGGTTGATGCTGCTGCCATCGTCCATGAAGACCTTGCTCATATCAAACCCGCCAATTTTTGTATCAACGATGAGAGCCAAATGACCCGTTCGAGGTACTCAAAGCGGGTGATCAGCTTTGCTGAACATGATTTCATGTTCCAACCAGTGAAGAAATTTGGCAGTTGGAGGCAGGGCCGTGACTGCCATATTGACTTGTCGGGTGATTAATTTTTGGATTCTGTTTGACGGTCCCCCTTTCTGGATCATAGACATTGCTCCTGTGGACCTCGGGTACTCGTCATCTTGGTTTCTGTTTCCTACTGGTTGTGACTGGCCTCCTGGTGCTGGCCTTGGTAGGGGTGGCGGTGCTGTGATAGCAAGGGTCCTTGGTGCAGGAGTGTACCCGTGATTTGTTGCATCATTCACTTTTTTGTTACATACTGCTTGCATCCCCTTAAAGGTGTGGCAATCCTTCATGAGGTTAGTTGAACGTCGCCTTCCCTCGGATTCTACGTAGAAGTGCATGTTGCATGGCCCTTCCAACATATGCATTGGGGACATCAGTGGTTCCCTTGGTCGGTACTGCTGTGTTGGCCTGCTTTCCCTGCATCCTCTCGGCTGCTGCGGTATTCACTGCAACGATTGTTGTTTCTTCGGTTGTCGTCCCCGACAAACCCGGTCGCAACATAATTTGTGATGGGGATATGCCTACCGGGGTATACCCAGCAGGACGTTTCCGACCAGCCCACAAACTGCGAGTGGGCCTGCAAGACGGCGACTGGATCGAGACCTGGCGTGGATCCAAGCGATTGGAAGCTGAAGGCCCAGGCGAGTAGATAGGCCCAGTCGGATTAGGTTAAACGAGTACCGAAGCCTTAACTGATTCGGTTGAGATATGTATACCCTAGGGGAGGTGAGTCTATATAAACCTCCCTACAGGGCGTGTAGAGGATACGTTCCATCATCCACCCAAGGGACTCGCCGCCTAGCCGTCGAGCTCGCCCCATTGTACCTCCATCATAATACAATCTAGAAGGAGTAGGTCTTTACCCTCCGGGGGGCGAACCTGGGTAAAACCCTGTGTCTTCGCCCTCATCTCACACCGCAGATGGCTGGCCGCCCTTGCCCTTCGTTCTACTACTCGCTGCCGATTGCAGCATCTACCGTGGTCATTCCCACGATAGTGGCGCCCACCGTGGGGCCTAGCCGGTCTGGCCGGTCTTCTGCGGCGAGATCCTATCTTCCCATCAACGAGACGGTCGCCACCGGCCGCATGATAGCGATCGGCGAGATGCTCCAGATCTTGCCGAGCAGCTACGTCCCGGCGGCGCGGACCGTCACGCACAACATGATCTTGCCAGTCGGCACGATCAGCCTCTTCATCGGCCTCACCGACGTCATCGTCTCCGAGGACTCGGCTCGCATCCGCGAGTCGCCGCCACGCGACCGGCTCTCCAAGAGCCAGGTCCGCACGATCCATCGCCTCGCCTCCGAGTACAACTTGGCCCACAGCGACGTGGCCGAAAAAACCGCGGCCGCGGAAGACGTGGCCCTCAACGACGATGCCGATTCGGCGACCCGGCGTCACTCGCCGGATCCATCACCGCGGCCTCGCCCGCAGGCTCCATCACCCAGGTCTCCAACATGGGAGACTTCGAGGATCCCTCCATCCTCGGGATCTTCGACTTCGACTCCGGGTCAGAAAACTCCGCCGATCTCCGCAACGGGACCAGTCGCCACGCCGCGACCTACATGGCGAACGACACCGATCCGCCGGAGGATCCCTTCTCCACCCCGATCCCTCCTAACGCCACGGCAAGGGAGGTCGAGGAACTCCGCCTGTAGATGGCGGAGGTAGTCCGCAAGGAGCAAGCCGAGCGCGAAAAAATTCGCCTCGAGCAGGTGACGGCGCAGGACTTGTCACGCTACCACCAGCAGCGAATCAGGTCACGCTTGAACCCCACTGTCCAGGGGCGCGCCCTAAACATCGACGATGAGAACGACCCGGCTCGCATGGCCGAGCGCGCGATCTGCGAGAACGCGCCACCAGGAGGAAGCGCCCGACCCCCACCAGGTTCGACGGCGAACGGCGCCCCACCTCCACCCAACCGCACACCTCCCAGGGATCAGCCGCGGATAGTGGTCTCCTCACGGGAGCGAGACGCGAACGGCCTACCACTGTTCTCCACCCCGATGGACAACCTCGTGGCAGGTCGAGCAGCGGCTGACAACATCACGACCACCGGTGACGGCGCCCTACAGATCCAGTACGTCAGGGCCCTGCTCGCAAAGGCGGTCGAGCACAAAACGCAGGCGCCGACTCGCAGGGTCGGGTGTACTTGCGTTCTTCGGGCAGCAGAGCGGCCTCAAGCGGCCGCCCATTGGCGGCAAACACCCTCAATTGCCCGCCACCCGAACCGCTGCAGCTCCAACACCGACCCGCAAACGCGGAACTCTCCACCAACGACCCCAGGCCAGCGACCAACTTTGTCGCCGCCAACGGTTAGCCCGTTGACGCCCGCACCCACATCATCAACAACCAAAGCTGGCGCGCACGCCAGCCCGACGACCTGCGACACACGCTAACCAATCGTCGCGACGGCGAGCCAATGGGGTCGCTAAGCCGACTCGGGCCCCGATGCTTCAGACCGATGATCCGAGGCGAAAAATATCCGGTGAGCTTCAAAGAGCTGAAGGAAATAGAAAAGTACGACCGCTCGTACGACCCCTCCGTGTGGCTGGACACCTACCTCATGGCGATGGGGATCGCTGGCCACACCAACCTGCTAGCCGCCCGTTACCTCCCCCTGATGATGGAGGGAACATGTAGGCAGTGGATCAACACCCTTCCCCAGGATAGCATCGACTCCTGGGAAGAGATGCGAGATGCCTTCGTCAGGCACTTCGAGTGCTCCTACACGCGCGCCACCACCATCGAGGACCTGGAACGATGCGTCCAGGGACCCCGCGAGTCGACCCGCAACTGGGTCCAGCGGTGGCAAGAACTATGGTACAACGCGGTCGGCATCCACCCGGACACCGCAATCCACTTCTTCAAGACCTCGTGCCGCTACGAGCCCCTGGTCGCCAAGCTCAAACGACACTCCCGCACACTCGACAACATACCGGATCTCCTCGAGATCGCCAAGAGATACGCGGAGGAAGACCCAAACCAGGAAACCGACGACGAGTTGGGAGGCCAACGCCGCACGAGCGGCAACGACAACGGACGACGATCCGACCTACGCTACAGCAACACTCGCCTCACCGGCAAGCGCCATAGTGACGGGCGAGTCGACTTCGTCGCCAACGCTGGGAACGCGCAGTGTGAGCCCAAGAGCTTCCGCCGCGACGGAGGGCAACGCCGCGACGGCGCAACTACAAGGCAAAACCAAGGTTCGACCCCGCGGCCCTCCTTAACCAACCTTGTGCGTTTCACAGCAGGGAAGGGAAGCCCGCCACGCACACGATCGCCGACTGCCACTCTCTCAAGGAGATCGAGAAGGCACGGCGAGCGCGGGAGGACCCTGACAACAACCCGCCAAACGGCGGAAAATTCAGCACTGTGGCCGGCTCGCTCCACACCTTCACAAGCTTCAACACGAAGCGCGAGAAGAAGGTCATCGCCTGCGCTGTCGCCGTCAACGCGGTGGCCCAGGTGGACGTTCCCCAGTTCCTCAACTGGTCGGAGCAGCCCATCACCTGGAGCCGCCAGGACCACTCGCCACGCATCGAGTACCCAGGCCGAGTTGCCCTGGTGGTCAAGCCCAAGGTGGGAGACTACTGGCTCCCCAAGACACTGATGGACGGCGACAGCTCTATCAACATCCTGTACCTGGACACCTTTAGGCGACTGCGGATCCCGCAGTCGATGGTCAAGACGAACTACACCACGTTCCACGGCATCGTCCCTGGTCGGAAGGCGTACCCGATCGGCAAGGTCACGCTGCCCGTCACCTTCGGCTCACCAGCAAACTTCCGCACCGAGCGGATCGTCTTCGACATGGTACCCTTCGACAGCCCCTACCACTGCGTCCTGGGGCGCCAGGCGTTCGCCAAGTTCATGGCAGCGCCCCACTACGCGTACAACGCGATGAAGCTCCCCGGGCCGCGCGGCGTCATCACCGTCAACGACGACCCCGACATGGCCGCCGAGTGCGAGGCCAAAGGAGCCGAACTCGCCGACGCCGTCATCGCGGCAGAGACCAACCACGCCGACGAGCTCGCCAAATACGCGAGCGGGTTCAACAACGACGACCCCACCATACTCAAGAAGCCCAATTCGGAGGGCGCCAACACCTCAGCCTTCGAGGCAACGACGCACACCCGCACCGTCGAGCTGGTCCCAGGCGACTCCAGCCAGACGTGACGATCGGGACGGGCATGAGCCCAGCATAGGAAGGCGCGCTCATCGAGTTCCTCCGTGAGAACAGGGACATTTTCGCATGGAAGCCCTCTGACATGCCTGGTGTCCCTAGGGAACTCGCTGAGCACAAACTTAACGCCGACCCCAAAGTGTGACCTGTCAAGCAGTCGCTGCGGCCCTTCAATGAAGAGCGCCGCCGAGCCATTGCCAAGGAAGTGCAGCGTCTACTCGTTGTAGGCTTCATCCGGCAAATAAAATACTCCAAGTGGCTGGCAAACCCAGTCCTGGTCGAGAAGAAAATGGGACCTGGAGGATGTGTATCGACTACACAAACTTAAACAGCGCCTGCCCGAAGGAGAAATTCGTCCTCCCGCGGATCGACCAAATAATCGACTCCACCGCGGGCGCGGAATCGCTGTGTTTCCTCGACGCCTACTCTGGGTACAACTAGATCAAGATGGCCGTTGAGGACGAGGAGAAGACGGCGTTCATCACGCCATTCGGAGCCTTCTGCTACACCGCCATGACCTTTGGCCTCAAGAACGCCGGGGCGACCTACCAGCGGTGCATGCAGGAATGCCTTGCGAGCCAAATTGGCCGCAATATCCACGTCTACATCAACGACGTGGTAGTAAAGTCCGCTCACCAGGGCGATCTACTCGCTGACCTGGCGGAAACATTCGCCAACCTGCGGAAATACAAGATAAAGCTAAAACCAGGAAAATGCACCTTCGGTGTACCAGCAGGGCAACTACTGGAGTACGTCGTCTCCAAGTGTGGGATCGAGGCGAACCCCACCAAGATCGACACGATCGCTCGAATCGGCAAACCCGAGTGCCTGCGCGACGTCCAGAAGCTGGCCGGGCGGGTCGCGGCTCTCAACCGCTTCATCCCCCGATTAGGCGAAAAGGCGATGCCCCTATACCGCCTGATGCGAAAGAACCCCACCTTCTAGTGGGATAAGGAGGCGGACGACGCACTCCGCGACCTCAAGAAGGTGCTACTCGCAACACCACTACTCGCCGCCCCCGTCGACAAAGAACCCATGCTGGTCTACGTCGCGGCTTCTGAGCGCGTCGTCAGTGCCGTCATGGTCGTCGAGCGGCCTGAAGAAGGAAAGGAGCGCCCAGTACAGCGACCGGTGTACTACATCAGCGAGGTCCTCACCGAATTGCGCCAGCGGTACCCGCAATACCAGAAACTGGTATACGCAGTCTTCAGAGCACAGCGGCGACTGCCGCACTACTTCCAGGAGCATCCGATTACGGTCGTCTCCTCAGCACCGTTGCAGGACATCATCCGCAACCGTGAGGCGACCGGGCGAGTCGCCAAGTGGGCCATCGAAATAGGCGTCCACAACATCAAGTACGAGCCACGAAAAGTGATCAAGTCGCAGGCTCTCGCGGACTTCATCGCCGACTGGGAAGAGGCCCAGCAACCAGAAAAGCTGCCATACCTCCACTACTGGAGCCTGCACTTCTACGCTCCAAGAACGCGGACGGCGCAGGAGCAGGGATCGTGTTGACTTCCCCGAAGGGCGACAAGCTCCGCTACGTCCTCTGCCTCGACTTCACCCCCTGCACCAACAACGTGGCCGAGTACGAGGCACTACTCCACGGCATGCGAGCTTCCAAGGAAATGAACATCAACCGCCTACGCTGCTACGGAGATTCCGACCTCGTCGCCGGACAAGTCACTGGCACCTGCGACGCCGTCTCCCCCACCATGGCGGCGTACCGCCTAGCAGTGGATAAGATGGGCGGACACTTCGCAGGCTACTCCGTCGAATGGATCGACCGACGAAAGAACGAGGAGGCCGACACACTCTCTCGCATCGGGTTGGCTCGACTCGCACCACCCGCCGGCGTCTTGCTCGACACGATCACCAACCCTGGTCGCACTCATCGCCGAGCCAGACGACTAGACCAAGCCGTACATCGCCTATCTGGAGGCTGGCACCTTGCCGGCGGACGAGACAGACGCCCGGATGGTCGCACGGCGATGCAAATCCTTCACCATCATCGACGGCGAGCTCCACAAGCGTAGCGTGACTGGCGTGTTCTAACGCTGCGTCCAACCCGCCGAAGGACGCAAGATCCTCCACGACATCCATTCCGGCGACTGCGGTCACCATGCCGGAGCCCGCTCTCTAGTCGCAAAGGCTATGCGACACGGCTTCTACTGGCCCACCGCACACGCCGACGCCGTCGACATCGTCCAGCGGTGCGCCGGGTGCCAGAAGTACGCCAACCAAACACACATGCCGAGCTCAGCGCTGAAGACCATCCCCACCACCTGGCAATTCTCCGTATGGGGCATGGACATGGTAGGCCCCTTCAAAAATGCCCCCTCCGGCTTCACCCACCTCCTGGTCGCGGTCGACAAATTTACCAAGTGGGTGGAAGCCAAGCCAGTCCGGGAAATGCGACGGGAAGACCGCCACAAAATTCCTACGCGAGCTTATATATCGCTACGGGTTCCCAAACAACATCATCACGGACAACGACACCAACTTCGCCAAAGGAGCCATGCCGAGTTCTGCGAGGAACACCACATCCGGCTCGACCTCGCGTCAGTCGCCCACCCGGAGTCCAACGGCCAGGCGGAACGGGCCAACCAGAGCATCCTCCACGGCCTGAAGCCGCGGCTCCAAGTACCACTCGAGCGCACCGCCGGGTGCTGGGTCGAGGAGCTACCCTCCGTCATCTGGGGTATCCGCACCTCAATTAACAGGTCGACAGGGTTCACCCCCTTCTTCATGGTGTACGGCGCCGAGGCAGTCATGCCCACCGACCTCGAGCACGACTCGCCAAGGGTCGTCCACTAAACGGAAGCTGCGAACGAACTCGCACGTCAGGACGGAGTCGATCAACTCGACGAGGCACGCGACCTAGCTCGCTCTCGCACTTCCATCTACCAGCAAGGACTCCACCGCTACCATAGCCGGCGGGTGAAAACTCGCACCTTCCAGGAAGGCGACCTGGTGCTACGACTCATCCAGGACAGGAAGGGAATGCACAAGCTCTCCCCCCCATGGGAGGTACCATTCGCCATCAGGCGAGTACTCGGCAACGACGCCTACTAACTCATCGACGTCCGCGGGGATGGCAAACTCGACGTCAAGCGACCATGGAATGTAAACCTACTACGGAAGTTCTACTCCTAGAACTCCACATATGTATCCCCTAGTCGCTATGAAATAAAAATATTGGTTACCGCAAAATTGCGTCTACTCTCCGTGTCTTGTGCCACTCGCACTCGTAGAAACAGCACCAAGCTAACCGCAGGAGTCAACCTCTGGTACAGCGATCGGCACGGCCAAGTAGTGCGCTACAAGGACACTGGGTTACCCCAGGTCTTGTAACGTCCACGAAAAACGCCTACCCAGAGCCCCATTGGAGTCTCCTAGCTCGACTAGCTTAACGAGTCAAGACAACCGCCTTCGCTCCTCACAGCGACCATGATCCTCCGCATCCTCGTCATAGCGACTCGAACGGCGAAGTACCACGCTCGGGGACTGACGACCAGTTCAGCGCGAGCGGCTAGGGAAAACACCAAGTATGAGAGCATGCCCAGGACTCGCCATGTGACTGACCCGACGGGCCAGGCAGGAGTGATGCGCTCACTCTAACGCGCCAAGTCCTCACCCACCCTAGAGTCGCGCCTAGAACAACCAAGTACCACGCTCGGGGACTCGACTACCCGACCTCGTTCGCGCAAGGTAAAACGGTGAAGTACAGAGCACTCATGGGAGTCGCCTTGCGACTAGCTTTCCAAGTTCGGGCGAGTCGAACTCAATAACAAAACATTCAAAACCGCAAACACATAACAAACGAGGTAAACCCCATAAAAAGGGCGGACGCGCTCGGGGACTCGTTCTACCCTCAATCACCAACACAAGACAATTCAGAAAAAAATACGATTAGCATGTCACAATTGTCACAAAATACAAAGTATGCCCAACGGCAGAACTGCTACTAACGCCCCGGGGCACAATACTTTACTCCGCAGGCTTCGACGTCGACTCGCCGCCACCCTTGCGGTTGCGAATGAAGGAAGTGTACGGGTTTGACGGGTACGTCGTCAGCTCACCCTCCATCGCCGCACGGAAGGGCTGCTCGGTCTTGAAGTCCCGGTGCTATGGCTCGGGGTCGTTGGGTGCAACGATCGTCTCCTGATAAGGAAGGAGGTCGCCCATCGCCCAGACGCGCTCGGAGTATACCGCGGCGCGGTCCGTCAGCTTCAGCACCTCGGCGATCTCCACCGAGCCACTCGACGACGGGTAGCCACTCGTCATGTCGTCCAGGTCGAAGTCCTCCGGGAAGTGGGCGAGCCCAAGGCTAAGCGCCGTCGCCGCCCCGTGTCGGAACGCCGATCGCGTCATGAACTCGACGACCGATGGCGTCTTCTCCAAGTATCGCCACACCTCGACGAGGTCGCTGGGAATCACTTATGTGGGCGACATCTCTTGAAGATACGCCCGAATACAAGTCGCGGACAGCGTGGCCGAGTCGACCAGAGTGGCCACACACTGCCGCGCGTCGAATGACTGCGCCTCTTCTGCGCTATCAATAATCCGACCTGTGGACAGGAGGGGTAGTGAGCACATCAGATATCACACAATGGAAACGTTATAGGCAGAGGCGACACACATACCAATCAAAGGGCGGGAGAGCTCCGTGATAAAGTTTTGAAGAGCGGAGTAATCGTCTTGAAGCCCAGCAACAAGGGCGTCGGAGACCTTACGCTCCTCAGCGGCGACCATAACAACAGCCTTGGCTCGCCCATCCGCCGAGGTTGCTTCCTCCTTCGCGTCCGCAAGCTCGCGCTCAAGGTCGGTGACCCGCTTCTCCGCCAAACTCAACGCCGATTGCACCGCCGTCAGCTCACTCGCCGGGACAAGGCCCTGGCGAACCTCTTCTGCCTTCACAGCAATCGCTTGGAGTCCCTTGTTCGCCTCTTGAATGGCGACAAGTTCCTTTTCCGTGCGACACTTCGCAGCCAGCCGGTCGGCTGATTCACGCTGCAACCCCTGTGCAAAAGTCAAACAGTTAGTAAAAACGAAAATCCTAAAAGTGCCCACTCGCTGAAATTCAGCGACTAGACACTCGGGGACTGGAGATCAAAAAACCTAAAGTGCCCACCCGCTGAAATTCAGCGACTGGACACTCGGGGACTGGCGATCAAAAACCTAAGTGCCTACCCGCTGAAATTCAGCGACTAGACACTTGGGGACTGGCGATCAAAAATCCTGAGCGCCCACCCACTAAAACTCAGCGACTGGACACTCGGGGACTGGCGATCAAAAACCTAAGTGCCTACCCGCTGAAATTCAGCGACTAGACACTCGGGGACTGGCGATCAAAAATCCTGAGCGCCCACCCGCTGAAACTCAGCGAATGCGCACTCGGGGACTGGGCGCAAGAAATAAAAGCACAACATCAAAAGAATCTGACCACTTCAATTCAGTGGCCCGATCCTCGGGGACTGGACATACCTGGATGGCTGCGCCCAGCATGCCATGAAGTTGTAGTGCGTCCACGGAGGTGAGAAGAGCCGGAGTATGCCCGCGACGTTGCTCGACCTCCGTCTCGGCGACCCCAGGTGCGTGGCTCGATGGCGTGGTACCACTCGCCGTGGCCGCTCTGGCCATGAAGCGCGGGAAGGTCGCGATGGATGCGCCGGCACCAAAAGAGGCCGACTCGGTCACCCCAGGTGAGGGAGCACCCTCCTTGATCGCCGAGGCCACCCCCGCTGCAAGATCACTCGGAGCCACCGTCGTGTTGTCAGGCACCGTGACGACCTCGTCGCTCTTGGCCTTCTTGGCACTATCTGTGGGGGCAGCGACCTCATCAGCCTTCCTCTTCCGAGAGGGGTCCTCCTCGGCGACGACTGGCGGCACCTTGGCCACAGACGGATGGCCTATCTTTTTAACTCCAGTCCTGCAAATTGGTTACGTAAGCAAAGTGATTCGAGTACAACGAAAAACAAGACAGGTGAATAAAACTCACTTAGCGACTGGTATGAACCGTAGTCCCGTGCGGATGCCAGCCGACTTCTCCAGTTCGGGGCCCAGTTTACGATTGAGACCCATATCCAAGACATCATGCGCCCAGGACACGGACGGCTTCTTCGTTGTCGAGGCTGCGATAGGAGCTTCCGAAACATTTTCGGCGGGAGCTTCCCTGGGAGGCGAAGCTGCCGCGACCGGAGCAGCCCCCGACCCAGAGACTGGGGCGAACGGGGGAGGCATCGAGGCCAGAGGAACCTCGCTCAGGACGGTGGTGATATCCGGCACCGCCATCGTCTATGGCGCTTCACCCCTGGCCAGGCTGGTGGCGTCGGAGCTGCTCGGCGAATGAGGCGGAGATGCCAGTCTCGCTGGCTTTGTCTTCCTCTTTGGAGGGGCCTTCACTTCTTTCTTCTTCTTCTTTTTCGACGGAGTAGCCTCGCAACGCGAGGTCTGCTCGGGGAGCTCGTCGTCGTCATCATCATGACGCTCGAGGCTTTTGCTCGCTTTGAGCTCACGCTGACGCTGTCCGCGAGTTTTGTGAACCAGCGGCGCCACCTCTTCCTCGGACTCGTCGTCGTCGCCGCTCCTGCCACTCTCGACGCCACCCCTCGCAGGAGGCGATTCGCCCCCGTCCTGGATGGACGAGCTCGAATTCTCGTCGTCCGCAGGCGGAATCCACCCTTCCACCACTTGAAATAACTGCAATATGCACGAGGCATTATCAGTATAACCGCGACAGCACTAACTGCGACTGTGAATGATAGAAAATGACTTACCGTCGGGGCTGGATGCTTCGCGGTGTAGGGGGCGACCCCAGCCTTCGCGTCCAGGTATGCCGCCTGGGTGATCTTCTTCAACGCTGGGAGGTAATCCTCGAGTTGCCACTCGGCGAGGCTGGATTTCGTCGAGTCCTCCCGGCCCGTGTATTCGTACATATAATGGTCACGGCGGGCCAGGGGGACAAGTCGCCGCCCGAGCCAGCAGTTGTACAAATTGATGGTCTGGAGGCCTTTCTTCTTCAGGCCGCGGATGGTCTGAAGCATCTCATCCACAACCATCCGTTGGTCTGTTGGAAGCTTGCCGACTTGGAGTCGGCGGAGTATCTTGGGATCGCCACCTCGCCGTCTAGAGTCGCTTCGGTGACGTAAAACCAAGACTTCTTCCATTCGCTTGTCGCCTTGGCAGGTAGCATCAGATCGAAAAAGGAGGCCTTCGATTTCAATTGAAACGTCAAGCCGCCCGCGGCAAGCATTGGGCCGCCTGCTTCTTCGCGACTGATCCGCCCATGGAACAGATCTTGCCACAGGGGGAAATAGGGCCTGCATCCCAGGTAGCACTCGCAGAACGCCACAAAAATGGCGAGCTGCTCGATGCTGTGCGGGCCCAGGTCCGATGACTGGATCCCGTAGTAGGCGCAGAAGCACCGGAAGAAGAGAGAAGTGGGGAATCCCAGCGCCCGTTCCAGGTGGCTGGTGAAGCAGACGAATTCTCCCTCGCGCGGGTCCGGAGTCACCTCTCCGGCCGCGGGGATGAGCCACCTGCCGGCGGGCAGGATCCCGGCCTCCTCGAAAGATGCCAGTAGCGATCTCGTACACTTGGACCTGCCCCATGGTTCGGTGGAGGGGGCCATTGGCGGAAAGGTTCGGGGGGGGGGGGGGGTCGGAGGATTTTGGATCGGCTGGATCGCGATGCGGAGGAGAACGGAGGTGTGCGCAATCGGAGGAAATGACGAGGAGATGGTTCTCCGATCGCCTACCATTCCCTTTATATAGCGGTTGTTACCCGCCAAATCAGGGAGCCGTTACTACGCGGTGATTACGCCAAAAGTTACTGTTGGATTACCCCAACGGATAGTTTTGACTGTGCTTGATGGTCCAACTTCAGCCACTCGGCTCGCCGACCCAATCACTACAACAGTGACTAAGTACTTCGCCGACCCATTCGCCGAGCTGCGACCAGAATGACTGGGTGTCCGCATTGGACCCGTATGCTCCGACTACCAGCAACCACCTACGCCCAATCGACGACGGCCTCGGGGACTACTGATGGGGATATGCCTACCGGGGTATACCCAGCAGGACGTTTCCGACCGGCCCACAAACTGGCGAGTGGGCCTGCAAGACGGCGACTGGATCAAGACCTGGCGTGGATCCAAGCGATTGGAAGCTGAAGGCCCAGGCGAGTAGATAGGCCCAGTCGGATTAGGTTAAACGAGTACCGAAGCCTTAACTGATTCGGTTGAGATATGTAAACCCTAGGGGAGGTGAGTCTATATAAACCTCCCTATAGGGCGTGTAGAGGATACGTTCCATCATCCACCCAAGCGACTCGCCGCCTAGCCGTCGAGATCGCCCCATTGTACCTCCATCATAATACAATCTAGCAGGGGTAGGTCTTTACCCTCCGGGGGGCCGAACCTGGGTAAAACCTGTGTCTTCGCCCTCATCTCGCACCGCATATGGCTGGCCGCCCTTGCCCTTCGTTCTACTACTCTCTGCCGATTGCAGCATCTGCCGTGGTCATTCCCACGACAATTTGGCATGCTATACCCATCGTAATTGCGTCACCTTCTGTTATCATTTCTAATACTATCGCGCTCTTCCTCGGGTGATCTCCCGCGTTTTTTGTGCATGGCATCTTCGCCATTAACCTAGCGATTTGTCATGTCCATCAGCCGAGAAATCGTTTTCAGCTTGTCACTGCCCCGCTCCTCGATAAACTCCTTCCGGCGCAGACCGTCATTGAAGGCATCGATCTCCCTTTCGTTGTAGATGCTTTCAGCAGAATTTTTTTCATATTCCACCTCTGGATGTATGCTCGGATAGATTCTCCTGGCTTCTTCTTGCATGCCCGCAATTCCTCGATTGATGTGGGTCGTTTAAATGTGGATTTAAAGTTGTGGATGAACTTGTCCTCTAGATCACTCCAGCTGGTGATAGATTCTTCGGGTAGCTGCCTGAGCCACGAGCATGATGCGCCACTTAAATGTAGTTGGAGGCTCTGCATAGCCATAATCTTTGAGCCACCTTGAAGTTTGATAGTTTGCAGATACTCGGCTAGCCATGCTTCGGGTTCCTGCAGTCCATCGTACTTCTCACGATCATGAGGGAGCTTGAAGTCCTTGGGTACATGGGTTTTGTGAACCCGATGGGTAAAGAAACTAGCGTCGCAAGGTTCACGCTCGTCCTTTCTCTTTGCATCAGAATATCTTTGCGGCTACTGCGCCCTTCGCCTGATTTGTCCACCCTTCTTGGTGTGATATCATTTGCGTCGTCCCCACGCGAGGAATGTGTAAACTGCATGTGGTGAGGTGAGCTTGATCTTCGGGTGTTCCCCGTGTGCTGAGGGTTGCTGCAACGGCGGGGTGATTTGTCGGCTCGCTACACAATCCCTTGTTCTCCTTGCGCAAGAGTTTCTCCTACCATGCCAAGTCCCATGAGGGCGGAGCGATGAATAGTGGCCCGCAGATCATCGTCTACTGGTTGGGTTGTTAGGAGATAGGTATGGGTGGCGACAAGGGCGTCCTGTGCTGTTTTTTGCTTTAATATTCCCTACAGAATCAACTGGCATAAACGACAGGTCTAGATCCCTGGCCAGCTCGCGTCTTTCGGCTTCAGGGATGTGATGACTCCTTGATGGCACCGGAGAACTTGGCGCTTGACGTGGAGCCTGTTGGGAACCCCAAGAGCAAGGTGTGAAGCAGCACAGCAGCAAGTCTTTCCTCAGTAAGAAACCGAGGTTATCGAACCAGTAGGAGGAAGGAAACGTCACAGAGGTGTTGCAAGCAACGCGGAGACCTGCACAACACAAACTCAAGACTTTGCCCCAACTAACAGTAAGGTTTTCAATCTCACCGGTTGCTGTAACAAAGGATTAAACGTATGGTGTGGAAGGTAATGGTTTGCAGCAAGTAAACATGTAACATTGGAAGATGTATCAATGGTAAAGATTGGACCGGGGTCCATAGTTCACTAGAGGTGCTCTCCTTAGATAAACAACATGGCATGAAGGGTAAACAAATTACAGCAGGTCAATTGACAGGAACTGAGAATGGCTTAACAATACGATACCAGACAAAAAGATCCTATGAGATTCGATTGGGCAATACAACAATATACATAGACCGCCATCCAACTACATCTATGACTAGAAGTCCACCTTCAGGTTATCATCCGAACCCCCTCCAGTATTAAGTTGCAAGCAACAGACAACTGCTTTAATCAAAGTGTGTAAGGTAAACAATCCACTTGTTCCATGAACAAGAGACCGTTGTTTTCTCCCTAGTAGCAACAACACATCTACAACCGAAGAGATTTCTGTCACTTCCCTTGGAAACTAGAGGCATCAACCCACTATCGAGCATAAATACCCCCTCTTGGAGTCACGAGTAACTACTTGGCCAAGATAGCTACTAACAACGGAGAGCATGCAAGATCACAAACAACACAAACATGATAGTATCAAATAGACAAAACCATTAATCAATCTGACATAGTAATCTCAATATCCATCGGATCTCTGCAAACACAACATGCATGATTACAAATAGATTAGATCTTGATCATGAACGGAGCTCACAAGATCTATACATTAAAGCACAAAGGAGGAGATACAACCATCTAGCTACTACATGGACCCGTAGTCCAAGGTGGAACTACTCACACTTCATACCGGAGAGAAGAACTCCGGGATGATTTCCCCTCCGACAGGGTGCCGGGAAGAACTTTAGATCCCCCTCGATCTAGGGATGACGGTGGCAGTGGCTACAGAAATTTTCGTGGAGTTTTGATTGGGTACTAAGGGTTTCTGCATCGGGGGCTTCTTATAGGCGAAGAGGCGAGGCCGGGAGGCGACCAGGGGGGCACACCCTGCCCAGGCGCGGGTCCACTCTAGCCCATGCCTGGGGGGTGTGGTGGCCCTCTGGCACCCCTCTGTCTTGTCTTCTGGATTCGTGTCCCCCACGGTAAATATATTGACTTCGGCTTTTGTCCCGTCCAATTCCTAGAATGTTGATTTTCTGCCTTTCTGGAACCAAAAACAGAAGAAAACAAGCAACTGACACTGTGGCAACTTGTTAATACGTTAGTTCCAGAAAAGATATAAAAACACCTCAAAGTGTAGACAAAGCAAAGCAAAGTAGATACTAAACAAGCATGGAGCATCAAAAATTATAGATATGTTTCCGACATATCAGGATGCGTTGTAGCCGCGAAATGCCCCTCCTAGGTTGTGGTCCTCTGGTAACACTGCCATAATTTCGGGTGGAGCTGAGTTGTGCCCAATGAAGGCTGGATTCGTCGGCTAACCGTTTCCTCTCATCTAGAGATCGTTGTAGTCGAAGCAAGTCCCTTCTCTTGTGGTGCAAAGTATTTATATGCCATCAACTCTTCTCTCATGGCATCTGCTGTCATTGGTACCATACCCGAAACAATGTCTGTTGGGGATATACTTTCTGGGTATACCCACAGGACTCACTGACCAGGGTGGCCCACCAACGGGTTAGAGATTTCCTTCACGGGCGGCCCAGTCAGAGAAAGAGGAGGAGCCACTTCTGGCTAAGATAAGGCCCAGAAGAGTTACCGACTTATGACTGTAGTATAACTTGTAGTCCAAGCTGTATCTAGTTACCGACTCTGTAACATAGCCGGATAGGTCTCTCCTATAACCCTAGGTTCTGATGACTATATAAACCGGCCCTATGGGAGCCTTTAGGGCACCAGATCATAGATCAACCACAACCTACTCGCAGAGGCAAACCTCTCTTGTAATCCATTGTAACATCCGGCTCTCGCCGATATATTACTGGGTTGCTAGCAGGAGTAGGATCCGATTATCGCACTCGGATCTGAACCTGGGTAAACTTGTGCTCACCGTTGCCGGAAGATCCGACGTCTCACACCCCATCTTCTCAACACAGTCAGGACCCCCTATGGCGTACTTGTCGACAATCCGACGACAGGCGGCACCCACCGTGGGGCGGGTGAGTTTTGGAGCTTCGTTCCAGGAGAAATCTGCGTGTGCAGGAATCGGTGAAACAATCGCTATGGGTCGCGTGGTCTACGCCAGTGATGTCCCTCTCGTTGTTCTCAACGAGACTTGGATTCCGGCTAGCAAGCCTGTGACAACCTGCACAATCATGTCCATCGGTGAGATCGATATCTACCTCGGTTTCGCTAAACCCGCCCAACCCACCCTTGAGGTGATGACCATGGCAGAAGAACAATCCAGATCTGCTCTGTCCGCAGAAGCGGAAGAGTTCAAGATCACGGAAAAACCTGAACCCACCTAGACCGCTCCTGTAATGGAAGAACTGGTGGAAGAAAAATTCGGGTATGATCTCCCAGTTGAGATTGGATACACGGACGAGCAGTATATCTGCTTCGGATCCGGCTATACCAATGCTAGAGCAAAAAAAACACTCTCAAGGCACAGGATAAAGAAGATGACGAAAGGCCGCTACATCGATTATGAAGCAAACACCGATATCAAGGAAAGCTTTGAGATGGAAGAGGCGGAAACCCAGTTGTGCCGCTACCTTCAGAACATGAATAAGAAGAAGCACTGCTTCGTATACCACGTGAGCTCATGATCTGACTCTATCGATTCTGGAGCTGGAAACGATTCAGTTCTCGACGCAATCCAGGAGCCAGAAACGATTCAGTTCTCGACGCAATTGAGGAAAACACCGACTTACCTGATTCCCCTCAGGAGTTAATAACGGCGCAGGAACTTCGATACTTCAAGAAGGATATGTAGGCATATGAAGAAGAATACGCCTCCAAACCAATGCAAGGTGAGCCGGAGACCTCTCCGAGTCCATATGATAGCATGGACGAAGATTACACCTCGCAAGATGATATGGACACTGGAGATTCGTCCGAGGTCCAGAAGCCAACTAATACAAAAAGTACCGACGAAATTTTATCTCCCGGTACCGGACCGAAAGTCGTATTTTCCACCGGTATGCATGTCAGGGCTACTGGGCGGTCAAAGAAGAAGAAGACCAATAATCCGACACCGGCAGAGCCGGACGTCGAGGAAACTGTCGTGGTATTGCCGACGAGTACGCCATGGAGGGGTCCTCACAGTGCGTGTTTAGAGACGTGGGGGAAGGCGGACGGTTGACGGGTACGAGTTAACACAGCTTACCCAGGTTCAGATCCCACGACGGTGGCGGAATCCTACTCCTGCTATAAATCACTATAAGGGCAATACGCCGAGTTACAGAGATTGGTTCGCTATGCGAGATTGTCTAGGATTGTAAGTTATCGTGCCCGAAAGGCTCTCGTAGGCCCGAATTATATAGTCGCCAGGTCCTAGGGTTACAGGGAAAAGTCCTAGCCAGACAGGTTATAAAGTCCTACACCATCTATTACTAGTCTTGTGTATCTTGCACTCCAAGGCTCCGGGTACGTCGGTTACTCCAGCCGTAGCCTTCCTTTATCAGGCATGGGCATCCCTTCTGGATCCATCTAACTGGGCCGCCCAGCAGGCCATAGGCCATGCTACCAACTGTGGCCCACCCGGGTTATCCGGATAGGTGACATGCTATGAGGATACCCATATAGCATATCCCCAACAGTAGCCCCCGGAGAACTCCGAGATCTTGCGCCGTCTTGCCTCTTCGTGTGGAATGCTCCGTCTAGATGGATGTCGGAAAATTGTCAAGCAATATCTTGTAGTCCTCCGAAAGAACTCTGCAAGGTTTTCTTCGTATTCAACACGTAATTTGAAGAAATACTGAATCTTCCATCGTACTCTTCCGTAGCCGGACTGGATCCGTCCATGCCGGAATCTTCCGATGTGACGGCTCATCTGCCTATGCCAGCTAGGACGACGTAGGCTTAAGTCAGCGATGCCTCGTAACTCACACATGCAGAGAACGCAATCATGTACGATTTCCCCGCGTGAGCGATACGAACCGTTGGCGGCGACGGTTGGAGACGTGGCGAAATTTCCGCGCACGTTCGCAAACACGTCGTCTACGCGGCAACTGCCCGATCAAGATGCACGAATCTTGACGCTGGAGATGATAAGAAGTAACCGTGGTGGAATTTCCACTTTTTACCTCATTCTCTCCTCGCATCATCTTCCTCCAGCGCGTGCCCTCTCGAGCTCTCCATACCTAACTCGCAAAAAACCCTAGCCTCAAATCCGCACCAGTCACATCCAACCTCGCTCCATGGCCAGCAGCAGCACCTCTCCTTCCATGGCGGCGTCGAGCGAAGCCGCGGCAAAGCCGGCGAGGTCCATTGTCGTGCCCCCAGAGGGCCTGGTCATTCCCGCATCGGCGATGATCGAGTCCACCGGCGGCGACCTTAATCTGGCGGCGCTGGAGCCGTTGGAGGAGGAACTGGATTCACACAAGGGCGACTGGCGTGGCTCAGATATCACCGACCGTGACATCCAAGAGCTGATCGCCGAGGGCTACCTCCCTGCGATGGAGGGGCTCACCTGGCCGGCGGCGCCGGCCAGCAAGGTGACACCTTCTCCCTATGCCGGAGAAAAGGTGTACCTCAAAGCCCAACGGGTACGCGGCGTCTCCCTGCCGATCTCCAACTTCTTCCTCTCTGTCTTAAACCACTATAGAGTCCAGCCCCAGAATCTTTCTCCCAACAGTATCTTAGCGCTTAGCAACTACGCGGCGCTCTGCGAGGGTTACTTAGGGATAAAACCTAGGTTAGACCTCTTTGTGTATTTCTTCACCGTCAAACGTGAAGCCGGATCTAGTAAGGAAGAACTTAGGAACTGCGGCACCATAAGCTTCAAGATTCGACCTGGCCGGCGGTTCCCCGACATCGTCGGCCACGAGTCCTGCAAAAATTAGCAACTGACGTACTTCTACGGCCCAGACATTCCTCTGGCTAGCCGACAAGTAACGTACCCGGACTTTGTTGACGGAGCCGCCGCTGAAGCCTCGTCATGGAGATCCCAGGCCTCCCTTCCCTCCGACCTCGATGCTTCCCGCGCCATAAGGCGGATAGAGTGGTTCGTAGAGACGGGTTTTACCGGCTTGGACATAGCCATGTGCTGGTTCATCAGGCGAATCCAACCTCTGCAGCACCGCGCGAAGCTCATGCACGAGTATACCATCGATAGAAGGGATAACCTCTGCATCTCCGTGGACAACTTCTCGAGCGACTCCGTCAAGCTCCGCCTTAAGGACATCGTCAAGGTGAAGGACAAGAAGCGTGGCTTCACCATCACCTATGACATGTTCGTAGACGGCAAGTACCCAAAGGTAGGTATTTATTTTCCGTGTATGACATGCACTCCAGTTCTTCCGTCTTGCAAATGGCACCCCATCTAACACGGTGACTTTTTACTTAACAGCTTAGCGACATAGATGAGGATAGCATGGCTCCTCAAATCTATGATCCAAAGATGAAGGAAGTCACGGTCGTGTCCGATGACGATGCTCCGTTGGCGTGAAATCGGAAGAGATCCACCTCTGACGTTGCCGACGGAGGCAAGAATAAGAAGACGGAGGGTGGAGCCTCCAAGAAGACTACCGCCGCCCTGGAGGCAGAAAAGAGAAAAGTTACCGGGATCCCCTTTTCCAAAGCACCCCCACTTGTGTAAGCTTCTCTTCGTCCGACATTGTCTATTTATCTGTCTTGCTCCTATACTTATGCATTTTGCACGTTTCAGGAAGAAAGCCACGACCAGCCTCAAGAAGACCTCCAAATTGGGGCTTCTAGAACCATTAAGGACATGCTGCATCGCGACGCATCTCCCTCCATCGCCCCTACCACTCCCTCAGTCAAGCCTTCGTCTGCCCCGACAAGCTCACAAGCTAAGGAGGCATGTGGCCCTTCCGCCATGGAAGTGGACTCAGGTGCCTCTACCGAGGTTGTTGTCGTCGGCGAGCAAGCGATGCAAGAGAGTGCCGCCCACCAAATGGCTGAAGCTCCGGCTAAGGATGCCATCGGTGGCGGTAAGGCGGTGGTGTAAGCAGGTACATCTGTTTTTGGCGGTGCCCCCGCACCCAAGAAAACCATAGCCTATACAAAGATAGTCTATCCGGTACTTACACCGGGTAGCACTGCTTTGGTCCCTGGTGCGGCGCCGACATCTCCGACGTGCGGTCTAGAGGAGCTCTGCCGGCAAGAAGAAATCTTGCAAGGAAACAACGAATCCTTTGGCAAGCTGCTGGCCGAGAGTGCTACAAACCTCAAGATCATCGCACTTGTAAGTTTTATTTGCCTTTTGCATTTCATATGAGTATCCCACTATATCCCCCGAGGATGTAGACGGAAAAACCATAGGTTTTTGCATCTATATGCTCTAAGAGTGACTAAGTTAGAAAAACTCTCACTGTAGCCCCCAAGCATGTAGGTGGAATGAAATGTTCCGACTAGATGCTTTAAGAGTAGCATACGCAGTGTTTATAATTTTCAATACTGTAGCCCCAAGCTTCTAGTTGTAACTGAATTAGTTCCGACTAGATGCTTAAAGAAAAGCTAAGCATATATCCGAGTTAAAAACTTTATACTGTAGCCCCCAAGCTTCTAATCGAAAACTGAATAAGTTCCGACTAGATTCTTAAAGAAAAGCTAAGCATATTACTAAGTCAAAAACTCTCGGTGTAGCCCCCGAGCTTCTAGGTGGAAAATTTCCGGCTAGATGCTCCAAGCAGACCAAACAACACTTTAACTTTGACCTTTTTTCCACAGAATGAGAGTGGTCGAGGGGCATGGACAATGACAAGTACCAGAAGATGTGCGTAGACCTAGAAGCTGCAAAGGGTAAAACTGCCTTCTTGAAGGAACAAATCACCAAGAGCAAGCGTCTGTTTTCTTTTTCGCATTCCGACTTGGTTTTGTGCCCGTATTCTCCAAGTACTCACTGTGTACTTTACTTTCTCCGACTTTGCAGAAACCATCGCCAAGGCCAAGAATATTGTCGAGCAATCCAAGCACATTCAAGAGTTGGATAGCAAGAACAAAATTATTAAGCAGGAGAGGAATGACATGCTGAAAATGCATGAGGAGTCGATGAAGGCCCTGCAGGACTCCGCCATCGAGGAAATCAACCGCTTGAAGGAGGAGATCTCGATCTTAAGAGATCAGAAGCAAGCTGCTGATGAGCAGAATCAACGCCATCATGAGGCTTATAAGCTCCTCCAACAAGAGAAAGAATCCTTGGCGGACACCCTCTGGCAAGCTAAGGCCAGCATCTTCAGTAAGTTTTCTCCGTCTTGGATTTCTGTAGTCTGGGTACTTTGAATTGTTGAACTCATGCGCTCCTTGTCGGAATTTGCAGCTCCTATGGGTTTAACCCGATCGCCTCCTTCAGCCAAGGAATGCATGGTTCTTTCCGGCAACTTCATCAACACCGCCATCATGCAAGCCAAGGAGATCGCCAAGCCCCTCCAGATAAATATCAAGGCATCGGACTCCGTGGTGAAGTACTCGGAGATTCTGCGCCGAGCCCCCGAGCGTATTGCAAGCTGGAAAGCTTCATGTGCACGGGCTGGCGCAAGGATGACACTACCAATGGTGAAGGCACATTATGAAGATGCCGACATCGACACGGTGACCTCTGGCATTCCCGACGTAGACGATGATGGCAAAGAGATTAACCATGAATCCATCTTGTCGTCGCTCGCGGGCTATGACACCAGAGTTGTCGAGTTGGTAGACGTCAACGTCTTTGTGCCAATGAACACCATCGACAGCGGCAACCAAGGTTCCGCTGAGTCCCTCCACAGCGCCGACTTCGAGGGTGGTTGTCCGACTGGTGATGACGCTGCTTCCAAGTCACCTGCGCCAAAGGAATGAAGAACAACTTTGTAATATTTGTTTCATCTTTGGTGCATATGCGGAAAAAACTTGTTTATGTAACTTAAGGCGGAAAACAATGGTTGTTATTTCATGCTGCTCAAGAACTAGTTTCCATCATGTATATATTGTTTTAAGCAAGTGCTGGCTTATCCATTACTTTGGTTCTTATGCTTGACCTTTCGTGAGTCGGAAGACTCGTTGTCGGACCCATGCACTCAGGTGATGATGCCCAATGGCACCGTCAATAACCTAAGCACAAAATCGCCGACAATAGGTGTCGAAAGTCACTACTCCAGAATCCACATAAAAACGACAAAGAATGTGTAGACCAGAAAACTTAAGCTAGCGCCCGTAGGAGGAATTTTCACAAGTGCAATCGCAAAGCTTGTGCATAAAGGTTTTACATGATCCAAAAATGAACACTAAAGGAGGTAAAAGACTCAGAAATATGAGTCAACCAAAGACCTTTATTTCATTGATCATATAAGAGGTACACAATTAGATAAAAATGCTAAGTGTAAAAAGGACGTAGTTGTGCTATGTTCCATGGCCGATCAAGCTCCGGGTAGTCATCATCCGGGTCACGTCGCTTACGCTTATGATCCTCGTTGGGTCTATCCTTCAGTTCAGGATTGTCAACGAGGTAGTAAGACCCATTGAGTAGCGCCTTGCTTATGATGAACGGTCCTTCCCATGGCAGAGATAATTTGTGTGACTTCTTCTGCTTATGTCGGAGCACCATATCCCCCTCTTTAAACGAGCGATGCCAAACACGGCGACTATGGTAGCTGCGTAGCTTCTGCTGTTAGATGGCGGATCTTTGGCATGCCAAAACACGCTCCTCCTCGAGAAGGTCCACATCTAGGCATCTGGATTCTTCAGCGTCATCTTCGTCGTAGGCGGCAACTCTTGGTGCATCGTGAAGTATGTCGGAAGGCAGGATGGCTTCTGCTCCATATACCATGAAGTAAGGGGTGTAGCCGGTGGATATGTTGGATGTAGTTCGTAAACTCCACAATACAGATGGCAATTCTTCCGCCCAGGCTCCAGCTGCTCTATGTAGCGGTGCCTCCAGACGTGGCTTGATTTCCTGCAAAATTAATCCATTGGCTCGCTCAACCTAACCGTTGGATTGTGGGTGTGCCACAGATGCAAGGTCAAGTCGGATGCCTTTCTCCCAACAATAAGCCTCCACTTCTCCGAGTGACAAATTGCTGCCGTTGTTGGTGATAATGCTATGTGGGAGACCAAATATCACCACTAGATCCCGGACAAACCTGAGGGCAGTTTCCCCATCAAGCTTTCTAATGGGTTTAGCTTCTATCCATTTAGTGAATTTATCAACTGCTACAAGAAGATGCGTAAACCCACAAGGTGCTGTTTGTAACGGTCCCACCATGTCTAGCCCTTAGACTGCAAATGGCCAAGTTATTGGTATTGTTCGCAATTCTTCAGCAGGAACATGTGGTTGTTGGGCATAATACTAGCATCCCATGCATGTCTCAACCAGCTTGTCGGCGTCCGCCTTCACGGTCAGCCAGTAGAATCCTTGCCGGAAGGCTTTCGCGACCAACGATCGAGGAGCGGCGTCATGCCCGCAATCTCCGAGATGGATTTCGCGTAGGATTTCCATGCCTTCTAGCTGGGAAACACACTTTAGGTATACACCAATAGTGCTCCTTTTGTAGATTTGCCCATTGATTATGGTATAACCCTTTACTCGTCGTACTATTTGCCGTATTTAGACTTCGTCGTCGGGCAAAGTTCCGTGTTCGAGACATTCCATGAACGGTTTTGTCCAAGCTGGAGGGACCTTAGTCACCATGTTGACGAAAGAGTCAGCTCTATCTAGGTTGTCGATGTCGGCTCCCTTCACAGATGGTGTGCACAGGTGCTCTAGGAAAACTCCTGGCGGAATTTTCTTGCGCCCTGATCCAAGCTTAGACAGTAGATCATCCGCCTCATTTTGCTCCCTAGGCACATACTTGACTTCGTAGCCCAAGAAGCTCTTGGCTATCTCGTCCATTTCGTCTTGATATGCCGCCATCATAGGGTTCCGCGCATTCCAGGTGTCAGCCACCTGCTGGGCAACCAAGTCGGAATCTCCACAACAGACTATGAGCTTGATGGCTACACATAGCCCGTGAATGAGTGCTTCATACTCCGCCATGTTGTTTGTAGCCTCGAAGTGGATCTGCAGAACGTAGTGTAGCTTGTCTCCTGTTGGTGACTGTAGCAATACACCAGCCCCCGAGCCGTTGATAAGTTTTGATCCGTCAAAGTGCATCACCCAGTACTCTGGTTCCGGAAACAGAGTATCTTCTGGCATCTCCGTCCAATCTGCAACAAAATCCGCCAAGGCTTGTGACTTGATAGCGTCGCGTCTCTTGTAAGTGATCTCGAAGGCGGCAAGTTCAATGCCCCACTTCGCGACCCTTCCTGTAGCGTCGCTGTTGTTGATTATGTAGGACAGTGGAGTCTTGCTCGCCACTATGATTGGGTGTTCCTAAAAGTAATGCCTCAGCTTCCGAGAAGCAAGGAATACTCCATAATCTATCTTCTGGTAGTGTGGGTAACGCTGCTTGGACTCCGTCAAGACCTCGCTCACATAGTAAACTGTGTTGGAGATATGCCCTAGAGGTAATAATAAATGTAGTTATTATTATATGTTTGTGTTTATGATAAATGTTTACATTCATGCTATAATAGTATTAACAAGGAAACATTAATACTTGTGTGATTTCTAAACTTAAATTGAAGTCCCTAGTAAAGCCTCTTCATAATACTAGCTTGTTGGTTAATAAATGATTGTGGTTTCCCTATCATGAACATTGAGATGTTATTAACAAACATGATCATATCGTTAGGAGAATGATATGATGGACATACTCCTATAGATAAGCGTAGCATAAAGATCAAGTCATTTTAATAGTTCAATTGCTATATGCTTTCTGATACAAAGTAACCTAATTCCTTCGACCATGAGATCATGCTTATCACCATCACCGGAAGGATGCTTTGATGACATCAAACACTACACCGTAACTGGGTGGCTATAAAGGTGGCATTGAGTGTTCGAAAAGTATTGGTTGAGACACATGGATCAAGAGTGGGATTTGTCCATCCATATGACGGATAGATATACTCTGGGCCCTCTCGGTGGAATGTCATCCAATTAGCTTGCAAGCATGTGACTGGCACACAAGGGATCACATATCACGGGAACGAGAAAAGAGTACTTATCAGTAACGAGGTTGAACTAGGTATGCAGAGATACCGACGATCAAAACCTTGGATAAGTAAACTATCGTGAGACCAAGGGAAATTGGTATCGTATGTAAGTGGTTCATTCAATCGCAAATTAATCGTAGAAATATGTGGGAGCCATATGAATTTCCAGATTCCTCTATTGGTTATTGTTCGGAGAAGTGTCTCGATCATGTCCGCATAATTCACGAACCGTAGGGAGACACACTTAAGGATTCGACGTTGTTGAGTAGTTATGGAATGATGAGTAAGAGACCGAATGTTGTTCGGAGTCTTGGATGGGATCCTGATATCACGAGGAGATCCGGAATGGTCCGGAGAATAAGATTCATATAAGGAAAGTCCTGTTTCGGGGTTGGAGAATGGTTCCGGTGTTTTCATCGGGATTATTCTAGAAGGTTCCGGAATGTCCGGCACTCCGGAGGGGAAGGGTCAAGGTTGGAAAAAGCGTTAGGCGTAGGCGAGGCGTTTGGCCTTCGCCTAGTTCCTAGGCGGCGCTGAAGCGACCTAGGCGTGGCCTAGGCGAGCATATAGCTTTTACCATCAAGGGTATATATGGGTCATTATATGTGATATACATTAATTTAGAGCATGTAAATGAGTAAACAACCAACGACCGCCATTGGAATATGGCCCAGCTAGCTAAAAAGTGAAAAAAAATCATGATTTCTTGTTCGATAAGAAAATTTATTAGTTACCCTGCCTAGACTTCCGCTTATGGGCGAGGCGTTTGTCTACCGCCTAGTGCCTAAGCGTGCTTAAGCGTTGCCTAGGCGCCGCCTAATCCAACCCGGGGAAGGGTACATGAATGTTTCATAACAAGTTGGAATGGTTGCATCATGTACTAGGTGTCATCGCTGAGCGAAATAAAGGGATAAATCAAATCCTAGTTTGAAAAGTCAAACGCCAATTTGAAAAGTCAAACGGCTATTTTGCTTGGTGGAGGGAGAGTAGGAAACCTACTTGGGGAGGGAGTCCCTCTCCCTCCACCGCCGGCCTTGGAAGCCGAGTTGGGGAGGGACTCCCCTCCCCTTGGTTGCCGCCCTCCACCTATATAAGGAGGGGCAGGGCTGCCCCTCCAAGGACACAACTCCACCTCTCCAAACCCTAGTCCCAAGCCGCCGGCGCCACCACCTCCTGCTGCCGCCGCCTAGGGCAAACCCTAGCCGCCGACTTGGGCTTTTCCTAGCCCTAGCCGCCGGCCTAGCCCCCTCTCCTTGGTGTGTCTAAACCCTAGATCACCAAGGGCTCTCTCATAGTCCACCATACTCGCTCCGGCTTAAGGCGAAGCCCTGCAAGATCTCCCCTCTACTTCCGGTACCACGCCGTCGTGCTGCCGGAATCGCGAGGAGAGTGCTACAACCTCCGCTGCCTGCTGGAACAAGGGAGAGGAAGGTCTTCGTCGAGTACCGAACGTGTGACCGACTGCGGGAGCGCTGCCGGAACGCAGCGCCAGAAGGATCGTCTACACGATCTTGAGATCGGGAAGAGTACGACTACATCACCCACGAGAACCCGCTCTCGTTAAACACTTTGGAATCTTCGAGGGTGAGTTATTCCATCGACTCGTTGCTACAATCTAGTAGATAGATCTTGGCTTGTTTTTTTGTATGCGGTAGAAATTTTTTGTTTTCCATGCTACGAACCCCTACAGTGGTATCAAAGCCGTGTCTATATGTAGATCTGTTGCACGAGTAATTTTGACCCTATCCCCCATCAGTATTCGTATAGAACTAGAGCGGATCTTTCCTGAAATATAGCCCAGGATGATGGTGTCATTCTCTAGCCGAACGCGGAACATTCCATTGGGTAGGGCTTCCGTAACTAAACCTTCGAAAGTGTTTACGAGAAACTAGGAATCCTGTTATAGAGAAAAAAGTAACTATCATTCCTTTTTCTGACGAATCACGTAATCCCCCAAGTTCACGAACTAATAAGGTTATCAAATGAATCGTAATCACAATAGAAATGGTTGAGAAAGAGATATGAGTTAGTATATGTTCTAAAGTTGCAAATAGCATAAGGGGAAGGTCCCATTACAAAATTGTAAATTTCGAATTGAATCCATTTTCTAATCTAGAACACAATGGTCATTGTGGGCGGTGGTGCTTTTATTATCAATTGCTTCTTGTGTACTTTGCATCTTGCGGTATGATGGGATGAAGCGGCCTGGGCTAACCTTACATGACATCGTTCATGAGACTTGCTCCACGCTCAACATGCAACTTGTATTGCATAAGTGGCTTTGCGGGTGTCTGTCTCTCCCATTATAGTATAGATCCAATTTACAACAGGCACTTGATAGGTCAAACATCAACGTTGTGGTTCTTGTTCGTAAGTTAGATCGACACTTATTGAAAGCCCCAAACCACGTAAAACATGCAAAGAAATTAGAGGCGTCTAACTTTGTTTTGCAGGGGTGTGCCGTGATGTGATATGGCCATGATTGTGATTATATTTGATGTATGCAATGTTCCTAACTGTAAGTTGGCAACCGACAGGAGCCATATGGTTGTCTTTAATTTCTGTTAAGACCCGCGTGTCTATTCAAAGTAGTTGTAATAGTTGAAGCTGGTGGACGACAACCATGGAGCAATGTCATTGACCTTGATGCAATGCCGGTGATGATGGAGATCATGTTCGTGCTTGGAGATGGAGATCGGAAGCACAAAGAAGAAAGGCCATATCATATCACATATTATGATTTGCATGTGATGTTAAACCTTTATGTATCTTGTATTGCTTAGTTAACGACGGTAGCATTATAAGATGATCCCTCATGCACATGAATTTCAAGTTCTATAGTGTTCATCCTTAGTAAGCACCGTTGCTAAAGCTTGTCGTTTCGAAGCACCACGTGATGATCGGGTGTGTCAGATTCTACAAGTGTATACAACGTGAGCAAGCCAGATTTGCTCATGCGGAAGCTAAGGTTTGATCTTGACGAGCCTAGCATGTACAGACATGGTCTCGGAACACGGATCACCAAAAGGTAAAGCATGAATCATATAGTAGATATGATGAACATGTCGATTGTTCGCCATTGAAGCTACATCAAATCTCGTGATGATTGGTTTTGATGTGGTGGATTTGGTTCGTGTGATCACTAAAACAATGTGAGGCATATTGTTTTGAGTGGGAGTTCATCTAGATTAATTTAACTATTAATTAGAACTCAATTTTTCATAAACTTAGTCTAAACTATTGAAAATATGTCATAGATCAATGGCGGCCCCTACCATCAATTTTAATGCGCTCCTAGAGAAAGAAAAGTTGAAAAACAATGGAAGCAACTTCGCGGATTGGTTCCGCAATTTGAGGATTGTCCTCAATGCTGGTAATTTGACCTATGTGCTGGATGCACCGCTGGGTGACCCGCCTGCAGCTACTGCTACCGATGAAGTAAAGAATGTTTACCTTGCTCGGAAGACTCAGTACTCCACAGTTAAGTGTGCTATCTTGTATGGTTTAGAATCAGAGCTTCAGAAAAGGTTTGAGAACTCAGACCCACATGATATTGTCCGTGAACTCAAATTGATTTTTGAGACTCACACGACAGTTGAGAGCTATGAGGCTTCTGGAAAGTTCTTTAACTGCAAGATGGAAGAGGGCAGCTCCGTCAGTGAGCATGTGCTTAAGATGTCTGGGAGCGCAAACAAACTTCAAAGCTTGGGTATAGTGATTCCTAACGCTTTGGGTATTTACCGTGTCCTCCAATCACTACCACCAAGTTACAAGAACTTTGTGATGAACTACAATATGCAAAGCATGAACAAGCAGTTGCCAGAACTCTTCTCCATGTTAAAATATGCAGAACTGGAGATCAAGAAAGAGCACCAAGTGTTGATGGTCAATAATACTACCAAATTCAATAAAGGCAAGTCTAAGCAAAAGGGACACTTCAAGAAGGGTGGTAAGAAAGTTACCGCACCGACGAAGAATACCAAGGCTGGACCTAAGCCTGATACTGAGTGCTTTTACTGCAAGGGAGAAGGTCACTGGAAGCAGAATTTCCCAAAGTACTTGGCGGATTTGAAGAACGAAAACATCAAGAAGAAAGGTATATCCGATATACATGTTATTGATGTGTATCTCACTAGTACTCGTAGTAGTGCCTGGGTATTTGATACTGGTTCGGTTGCTCATATTCGTAACTCGAAACAGGTGCTGCAGAATAAACGGAATCTAGCAAAGAACAAGGTGATGATGCGCGTGGGAAATGGATCAAAGGTTGATGTGATCGCGGTCGGCACGCTACCTCTTCATCTACCATCGGGATTAGTTTTATACTTAAATAATTGTTATTTGGTGCCTGCGTTAAGCATGAACATTATATCAGGATCTTGTTTATTGCGAGACGGTTACTTGTTTAAGTCCGAGAATAATGGTTGTTCGATTTATATGAGTAATATGTTTTATGCACATGCACCTTTGATAGATGGTCTATTATTATTGAATCTCGATAGTAGAAATACACATATTAATAACATTGAAGCTAAACGTTTGAAATCGAGCGATAACTCGACCGATATGTGGCACTGTCGTCTTGGTCACATTGGAGTGAAGCGTATGAAGAAAATCCATTCCGATGGACTTCTTGGATCACTTGATTTTGAATCACTTGAAAGATGCGAAGCATGTCTGATGGGAAAAATGACTAAGACGCCATTTTCTGGTATGATGGAGCGAGCTACGGACTTATTGGAAATCATACAGACCGATGTGTGTGGACCAATGAGTGTAGCATCGCGCGGTGGTTATCGTTATGTTCTTACCTTCACGGATGACTTAAGTAGATATGGGTATATCTATTTCATGAAACATAAGTCCGAAACTTTCGAGAAGTTTAAGGAATTTCAAAGTGAGGTTGAGAATCAATGTAACAAGAAGATTAAATTTCTGCATTCTGATCGTGGAGGTGAATATCTAAGTTACGAGTTTGGCGAGCATTTGAAGAAATGCGGAATACTTTCACAATTGACACCGCCGGGAACACCAAAGCGTAATGGTGTGTCCGAACGTCGTAATCGAACTCTCTTAGATATGGTTCGTTCTATGATGTCACTTACAGATTTACCGCTATCATTTTGGGGTTATGCATTAGAAACAGCCGCATTCACTTTCAATAGGACACCATATAAATCCGTTGAAACGACACCGTATGAATTATGGTTTGGGAAGAAACCTAAATTGTCGTCCCTTAAAGTTTGGGGTTGCGAAGCCTATGTAAAGAAGTTACAGCCGGACAAGCTTGAAACCAAAGCGGAAAAATGCGTCTTCATAGGATACCCAAAGGAAACTATTGGGTATACCTTCTATCATAGATCCGAAGGCAAAATCTTCGTTGCCAAGAATGGATCCTTTCTAGAGAAAGAATTTATCTTGAAAGAAGTGACTGGAAGGAAAGTAGAACTCGATGAGGTTGTCGAACCTTCTCTCGAACTTGCGAGTAGTGCAGCACCGGAAGAAATTCCTGTGGTGCCTGCACCAATAAGAGAGGAAGCTAATGATAATGATCATGAAACTTAGGTTGTAGTTGCTATAGAGCCTCGCAGGTCAACGAGAACTCGTACCACTCCTGATTGGTATAATCCCGTTATGAGCGTCATGTTGGTGGACAACACCGATGACCCTGCGACATATGAGGAAGCGATGATGAGCCTAGATTCCAATAAATGGCAAGAAGCCATGAAATCCGAGATTGGATGCATGTACGAAAACCAAGTATGGACTTTGGTGGACTTACCAGATGGCCAGAAGGCTGTCGAGAACAAATGGATTTTCAAGAAGAAAATAGATGCTGATCGTAATGTTACTGTCTATAAAGCTCGACTTGTCGCAAAAGGGTTTCGACAAATTCAAGGAGTTGACTACGATGAGACTTTCTCACCTATAGCGAAGCTAAAGTCCGTGAGGATTATGTTAGAAATCGCTGCATATTATGATTATGAGATATGGCAGATGGATGTCAAAACAACGTTCCTCAATGGAGACATTGATGAAGAGTTGTATATGACGCAACCCAAATGTTTTGTCGATCCTAAGGATTCTAACAAGGTATGCAAACTTCAACGGTCCATTTATGGATTGAAGCAAGCATCCCGGAGTTGGAATCAACGTTTTGATAAGGTGATCAAAAGTTTTGGTTTTATACAAACTTATGGAGAAGCTTGTATTTACAACAAAGTGAGTGGGAGCTCTGTAGCATTCTTAATACTATATGTAGATGACATATTATTGATTGGGAATGATGTAGACCTTCTTAATAGTGTCAAGGAATATTTGAATAATAGTTTTTCAATGAAATATCTTGGCGAAGCAGCTTACATATTGGGCATAAAGATTTATAGAGATAGATCGAGACGTCTAATATCATTGTCACAAAGTACATATTTGGACAAAGTTCTAAAGAGGTTTGGAATGGACGATAGCAAGAAAGGGTTCTTGCCCATGTTGCCCAATACGACCTTGAGTAAAAATCAAAGTCCAACAACGGGAGAAGATAGAGAAAGGATGAGTAAAACTCCCTATGCCTCAGCCATAGGATCTCTAATGTATGCCATGCTATGTACTAGACCCGACATTGCATATGCTGTTAGTTTGACTAGCAGATATCAAAGTGATCCAGGAGTGGATCATTGGAAAGCGGTCAAAAACATCCTTAAGTACTTGAGAAGAACTAAGGATATGGTTCTTTCTTATGGAGGTGATGAACAACTCGTTGTTAATGGTTACACCGATGCTAGTTGGAACACCGATCCGGATGATTCTAAATCACAATCTGGATACTTATTTACTTTAAATGGTGCAACAGTTAGCTGGAGGAGTGCAAAGCAAAGCATTGTGGCAAGATCTTCAACTGAATCGGAATACATGGCTGCTTCGGAGGCTTCACAAGAAGTGATATGGATGAAGGAGTTCATTACAGAGCTCGGTGTGGTTCCAAGTGTGCTGGACGCAATGTCTATCTACTGTGATAACATGGGTGCCATAGCCAATGCGCAAGAACCAAGGTCACACAAGAAGCTGAAGCACATCAAGCTACGTTTCCACGCAATTCGAGAACATGTCCAAGATGGTGACATAAAGATTTGCAAAGTACACACATATCTGAATGTGGCGGATCCGTTGACTAAACCTCTCCCGAGGGCAAAACATGACCAACACCAAACTGCCATGGGTGTTCGGTATATTACCATGTAATCTAGATTAGTTGACTCTAGTGCAAGTGGGAGACTGTTGGAGATATGCCCTAGAGGCAATAATAAATGTCGTTATTATTATATCTTTGTGTTTATGATAAATGTTTACATTCATGCTATAATAGTATTAACAAGGAAACATTAATACTTGTGTGATTTGTAAACTTAAATTGAAGTCCCTAGTAAAGCCTCTTCATAATACTAGCTTGTTGGTTAATAAATGATTGTGGTTTCCCTATCATGAACATTGAGATGTTATTAACAAACAAGATCATATCGTTAGGAGAATGATATGATGGACATACTCCTATAGATAAGCGTAGCATAAAGATCGAGTCATTTTAATAGTTCAATTGCTATATGCTTTCTGATACATAGTAACCTAATTCCTTCGACCATGAGATCATGCTTATCACCATCACCGGAAGGATGCTTTGATGACATCAAACACCACACCGTAACTGGGTGGCTATAAAGGTGGCATTGAGTGTTCGGAAAGTATTGGTTGCGACACATGGATCAAGAGTGGGATTTGTCCATCCATATGACGGATAGATATACTCTGGGCCCTCTCGGTGGAATGTCATCCAATTAGCTTGCAAGCATGTGACTCAATCACAAGGGATCACATATCACGGGAACGAGAAAAGAGTACTTATCAGTAACGAGGTTGAACTAGGTATGTAGAGATACCGACGATCAAAACCTCGGATAAGTAAACTATCGTGAGACAAAGGGAAATTGGTATCGTATGTAAGTGGTTCATTCGATCACAAAGTAATCGTAGAAATATGTGGGAGCCATATGAATTTCCATATTCCTCTATTGGTTATTGTTCGGAGAAGTGTCTCGATCATGTCCGCATAATTCACGAACCGTAGGGAGACACACTTAAGGATTCGACGTTGTTGAGTAGTTATGGAATGATGAGTAGGAGACCGAATGTTGTTCGGAGTCTCGGATGGGATCCGAGATATCACGAGGAGATCCGGAGAATAAGATTCATATAAGGAAAGTCCTGTTTCGGGGTTGGAGAATGGTTCCGGTGTTTTCATCGGGAATGTTCTAAAAGGTTCCGGAATGTCCGGCACTCCGGAGGGGAAGGGTACATGAATGTGTCATAACAATTTGGAATGGTTGCATCATGTACTAGGTGTCATCGCTGAGCGAAATAAGGGGATAAATCAAATCCTAGTTTGAAAAGTCAAACGCCAATTTGAAGAGTCAAACGGCTATTTTGCTTGGTGGAGGGAGAGTAGGAAACCTACTTGGGGAGGAGTCCCTCTCCCTCCACCGCCGGCCTTGGAAGCCGAGTTAGGGAGGGACTCCCCTTGGCCACCGCCCTCCACCTATATAAGGAGGGGCAGGGCTGCCCCTCCAAGGACACAACTCCACCTCTCCAAACCCTAGCCCCAAGCCACCGGCGCCACCACCTCCTGTTGCCGCCGCCTAGGGCAAACCCTAGCCGCCGACTTGGGCTTTCCCTATCCCTATCTGCCAGCCTAGCCCCCTCTCCTTGGTGTGTCGAAACCCTAGATCACCGAGGGATTTCTCATAGTCCACCATACTCGCTCCGGTTTAAGGCGAAGCCCTGCGAGATCTCCCCTCTACTTTCGGTACCACGCTGTCGTGTTGCCGGAATCGCGAGGAAAGTGCTACAACCTGTGCTGCCTGCTGGAACAAGGGAGAGGAAGGTCTTTGTCGAGTACCGAACGTGTGACCGACTGCGGGAGCGCTGCCGGAACGCAGCTCCGGAAGGATCGTCTACGCGATCTTGGAGATCGGGAAGAGTACGACTACATCACCCACGAGAATCCGCTCTCGTTAAACACTTTGGAATCTTTGAGGGTGAGTTATTCCATCGACTCGTTGCTACAATCTAGTAGATAGATCTTGGCTTGTTTGTTTGTATGCGGTAGAAATATTTTGTTTTCCATGCTACGAACCCCTACAAACTGGTCGTTGAACTCTGTGCTCATAGCCTAGTTCCTTCCACTCTACCATGACGACGATGCTGATTACCCGGTTGGTTGCTGCCATGTAGATTAACAGGGGCTCACCAGGCCCGGGTGCTGCAAGGATAGGTGCTGAGGAAAGAATCTCCTTGAGTTGCTTCAATGCTGCATCTGCTTCGTCCGTCCACGTGAATTTGTCCGCCTTCTTTAGCAACTTGTACAGCGGGAGAGCCTTCTCACCAATTCGGCTGATGAACCGACTAACTGCTGCAACACAACCTGTTAGTCGTTGAATGTCCTTTAGACATGTCGGACGGTTTATGTTTAAGATGTCCTTGATTTTCTCCGGGTTGACCTCGATTCCGCGTTGGGAAACGATGAAACCCAACAATTTGCCGGCTGGAACCCCGAAGACGCACTTCTTAGGGTTGAGCATCATGTTGTATTTCCGGAGATTATCAAAGGTTCCTTTTAAGTCGGAGATTAAGTCATTTGACTTTTTAGACATCACCGCGATATCGTCCACATAGGCGTGAACGTTCCGACCAATATGGTCATGAAGGAAACATTGCATTGTCCGCTGGTACGTAGCACCTGCATTTTTCAGCCCAAAGGGCATCGTAACATAGCAAAACGTCCCGTATGGGGTAGTGAACGAAGTGGCCAATTGGTCCGACTTCCTCATCTTGATCTGGTGTTATTCTGAGTATGCATCGATAAAACACAAAAGTTCCGAGCCAGCCATCGAGTCAATGACTTGGTCAATGCGAGGCAAAGCAAATGGATCTTTGGGACATGCTTTGTTTAAGCCGGTGTAATCAACGCACATTCTTAATTCATTGGTTCCATTTTTGGGGACAAGTACAGGATTGGCCACCCGTCGGGTGTGAAGGACTTCTCGGATAAATCTAGCCGTAAGTAACCTAGCTATCTCTTTGCCAATGGCACGTCTCTTCTCATCTCCAAAGCGTCGTAGAGGTTGTTTCACTGGTTTGGATTTTGGATCGATGTTTAGGCTGTGCTCGGCAAGTTCCCTAGGTACACCTTTCATGTCGGCAGGTTGCCAGGCAAAGATGTCCCTATTCTCACGGAGGAACTCGACGAGCGTGCTTTCCTATTTGGGATCCAGGTTCGTCCCAATGGCGGTGACCTTGGAGGCATCGCCTACCACAAGTTCCACCGACTTGGTCTCGATGGCGGCCTTGAACACAGGAGCGGAGTCGGAGATATCTTTCTTCGATGCGGGCTTCTCTGAGTCATCGACCTTTCTTTGGATCTCTTTGAATTCTTCGCTGTAGAGGACAACTTCTGCAATGGCTGCTTCATTGATCTCGCAGTCCCTTGCCTTGGTAAAGCTTCCGGATACGGTGATGACACCGTTTGGTCCGGGTATCTTGAGTTTGTTGTAGATGAAGCATGGCTTGGCCATGAACGTGTGGAATATGTCGCGGCCGAATATGACGTGGTACATGCTCTTGAAGGGTACCACCTCAAAGGTCACGCGCTCTTGATGGTAATTGGTAACATCGCCAAAGGCAACCTAAAGTGTAATGCACCCAAGGGACCGAGCTTCCCGACCAGGAACTACGCCGTGGAAGATGGTGTTGGTCCGCCTTAGGTTTGCCTCCATCAAGTTCATCTTCTACAGTGTATCCAGGTACATGATGTTGATGCTACTTCCACTATCCACCATACACTTGGTGAACTCTACACCGTCAATCAAGGGGTTGATGACCATGGCGTACTGGTTCTCCGTAGGTATAAGGTCTGGGTGGTCCGTCCTATCCCAAGTGATTGGAACCTCCGACTAGCGCAGGTACTGGGGAACTGGGGGGAGAGTAGCCATCAGGAATCCTCAGAGAGGTCTTCTGTTGTCGGACGGTGGGGGTGCCAAGGAAAGTGTGGTAGACTGGAGCCTTCTTCGTGAAGGGGTTCTTGCCCTTGTCGTCGCTCTTGGCGGCGTTCTTGGGGTCAACGTCCTCGTCCATGTCACTTGAATCCTTGGACTCCTCCTCCTTATTCCCCTTGCCTTTTCCTCGCAGTTTGTTCTTCCGACTTCGCTTGTAGCCGGACTTCGGGTCTTCCTTGATGTCGTTGACGAACTTGCAGTGTCGATTGGTATGGGTGGCCTTGCCGTTGACGCCGAGGTGTACGAGGCATGACATATCGCGGTACTCCTGTAGGTTTGGGGAACACGGAGCGGCGCCGAGGTAGTTTCACTTCCTCGTTGCTGCCCACGACCAGCTCCTCTTCCTCGGCCACGTTGTCCGCCATCGCCTCGTCATGCAAAGGTCATAGCGACCATGTCGGTAGATTGCTTTTCTTCTGGAGCGGTTTTCCGCTTTGTACTACTGTTCCTTCGAGCTTGAGTTGGAACGGCTGTTGCCGGCAAGGAGCCACGAGCATCGTCGTCGGCAACTGCGAACTCACTAGCCAACTGAATCATCTGGTTCAAGTCGAGCTGGTGATTGTCCTGCAAGCGCTTCAGCTTATGTCGGAGCAACGTGCCATTTTCCAACCCATCGATGAAGGCGGCCATGGCGGTCTGAGCGTGCACTCCTGCGCAGGAATTCTTCATGTCCAGCCAGCGGGAGAGATAGGCGCGAGATGTCTCGTCTTTCTCTTGCACGCACCACTGTAGATCGCCCACAGTGCAGGGACGCTTGTATGTACCCTCAAAGTTCTTGGTGAATGCTTCTTGCATGTCCAGACAGTTGTAGATAGATTTCTCCGGCAAGTCGTCGATCCATTGATGGGCCGTGCCTGCCAACATTAACGGGAGGTACTTGACGGCGACATTGGGGTTGCCTCCGGAAATCTCCACCACGTTGCCGTAGTCCTGCAACCATGTGGCTGGCTTGGCAGTGCCGTCATAGGGCTTGATGGTCTTATCAATCCGGAAACCTTTGGGGTAAGTTGCGGATAGTATTGAAGGTCCAAAGCAACGTGGTCCCAGGTATGGTCCTTCCCGGGCCTCGTGGATCTTATCGATCCGCGAATGTGCATTGTACGGCTCCGGGTTCTTCTTCTTCTTGTCAACAGGGGATGGGTTGCGTGAACGACGCGGGCCTCCTCCGCCATGGTGACTGCTTGGCGGTGACGGAGGCGGAGGTGGCGGTGGGTTAGCCTTCTTGCTGTTACCCGCCTGCGACGCCTCACACCTATCACGGTTGCTTGCCGGACGCGGAGGGTCATGGTGTGACCTGCTCCTGTGTCCTTGGTTGCGCTCTCCGTCATGATGGGTATGCTCCGCGTTGTTGCGGATGACGATGTCGCACTGCTTTGGTGGGGGCATATCCGTACGATGGTGAGGCTTGTAATCTTCGCGATGTCGGGGGGACCGGGGCGGTGGCGATGGGCGACGAGGTCGGGCCTTTTCTCCGTGGTCGTAGGATATGGGGATAGCATCCTTCCTGTTGCGTGCATCCCTCCGTCTTTGTTCTGATGAACCTGTCTGGGACCCAACATCAAGAGGAGATCTATCCCTTGGCGGCTTATACTGGCTAGACTGGAAATGCGTTGGGTCGGACTCAAGCCTCTGAGAGGTGGCCTTTTCCTGCTGCTTCACCGCCTTGGCTACTAGGTCATAGACCTGTTCCACTACCTCGGGCGATCTATCCTGCTCCAGAAGTGTCTTGGCGACGACGAGGTTAAGGAGTGGGGTGGGCATCACCTGCTTGCCTTCACGTCAATGTATGACTTGTCTTGTGCCGGTTTCGAGGGAGCCCATCCTAGGTTGCGCTGTACACCAGGATCATTGATGACGCGAGCTGGAGCTTTCTTGGCCTTCTGCTGTTGTAGCAAAGTCTTGTACTCGGCCTCCATTGCTCTAGCTTTCTCTATGGACTTCTGCGCGTTGACCAGATCTCGAGCTAGCTTAGAGCCTTGCTCCGCGATGTCCTGCGCTTCCTCTAGCAGCTGCTGGCGCTTCTCATCAAGTTGGGTCACGTTCCGGATATGAGCAATGGTCAGTGGCTCGACGAGGAGATTGCCGTACATCACTCTATCAGCTGGAGTAACTTGGGCTGCTGCAAACATAGATGCCGGAGGCGGAAAGTTTGCGGTGTTGTTGTTGCTCGGGCCGGTGCCGAGTTCCTGCGGCTGCTGCACTGGGTTAAGCGGAGGAGGCATCACCTTTGCGCGATCATTGTCAGCAGCAATAAGTGGCCCCTTCCCCTTTTCCAGCGCTATAGGCGGAGCTCGTCCCGGTTGATTTTCATCCATCGCCGTCCCAATGGTGACGAACACTCCTCGAGATGTGACGGCGTTGTTGGCTTGCTCGTCGCGCGTGTACTTCTCCTCCATCTCCTGCATAGCGGAGTCTAGATCTTCTGGACTAAAATCTATCTCCTCTGAATCTGCACTGAAGTCAGCATAAAGCGCGTCAATGACAGAGTCGGAGGGTGCCAGGACTTCCTCGATGACGGGCGGTGGAGGTGCAACAGCAGCGATGATGACTAGAGGTGGCGGTGCAGCTGCGACGATGGCGGCCGGAGGCGGTGGTGGCGGTGGCTGAATCGGAGGTTCTCTGTCGATGAGCGCAAGCACTTTCTGGGCTGCTGCGTCAGCCTCCGCGTAGTTGTTGATGGTGCTCGCCATCTCTTCAAGGCTAAGGCGTCCTGTTGCCTGCCGTCGTCTTAAAGAATGTCGGAGAAGCGTGCCACGGTCCAGTCCTTCCACGAAGTGATACAAAGCGTTATCATCGGGGTAGTGGGCTAGATCGGTTCGTATACGGAGCCACCTGGCCAGGTAATCGCGGGGGTTTTCGCCCTCTCTCTAAACACAACACTCCAGATCGAAGATGGTAACCACTCTGACAAACTTGGATCTCTGTTGTCCAGACGCACGGGCAAAGCCGGCAGATCAGCGATCTTCCACCTTTATATCCTACACAGGGGCGGTTTGGGTGGGCCTTGAATTTTTTCGATCTTTGTCGCCAACCTCCAAAGAGAGATCCGACATTGATCCTTCCGCGAACGTATCCTGCCCGTAGGCGGTCCGTGCGGGCCTTGATGCTCCTCCGACTCCCAGGGAACTAGTGCCCAAGTCGGTTTCGCCGATAAAGAGGTGGATGTCTCCGATAGGAACGATCGAACACCGTGTAGGGTTCGTCTTCGCCGGGATTCAGAACTCGTCGGTAGGGACGATCAGAACGTTGCCGGAGAAGAGAACGCGACCGATGGCTACGGTTTTGCCGATTCCCGCGAAGATCTTGGTCCTCGCCCGCTGAAGAGCCTGAAGCGCCTCTTGCCCCACGGTGGGCGCCAACTGCCGTGGTATTGCCGACGAGTACGCCATGGAGGGGTCCTCACAGTGCGTGTTTAGAGACGTGGGGGAAGGCGGACAGTTGACGGGTACGAGGTAACACAGCTTACCCAGGTTCAGATCCCACGATGGTGGCGGAATCCTACTCCTGCTATAAATCACTATAAGGGCAATACGCTGAGTTACAGAGATTGGTTCGCTGTGCGAGATTGTCTGAGATTGTAAGTTATCGTGCCCTAAAGGCTCCCATAGGACCGACTTATATAGTCGCCAGGTCCTAGGGTTACAGGGAAAATTCCTAGCCGGACAGGTTACAGAGTCCTAAACCGTCTATTACTAGTCTTGTGAATCTTGCACTCCAAGGCCCCGGGTACGTCGATGACTCCAACCGTAGCCTTCCTTTATCCGGCATGGGCCTCCCTTCTGGATCCATCTAACTGGGCTGCCCAGCAGGCCATAGGCCATGCTACCAACTGTGGGCCACCCGGGTTATCCGGAAAGGTGACATGCTATGAGGATACCCATATAGCGTACCCTCAAAAAATACCCATATAGCATATCCCCAACAAAAACCAATGAAGAAAAAGTTGATGAAGAGATCGAGATGGTGAATCAGGATGGAGATCCGATTAATCCCACGCTGATCGACCCTCCTGTGGATGGACACGTCGTCACCAAGGGTGCACGTGAGATTTACGGATATGCTCTCATGATACCAATCCCAACTGCTTCAGATCTTACTCCGGATGCACTGGAGAAAAGGTCCAAGGACTTGGAAAAGCACCGCTTGTTTTTACTCGAGGAAGCTACGCGCATCGTCGAGCTCAAACAACAGTTAGACAGCAATCCTGCCAAGTACCAGTAAGATTTCAAGCGACTACCAAAGAAGACAAGGGTAGGTCCGGTTCTTGCTAATAGGAACCCATATATCCACAAAGATCTATTCAACGGTAAATCTGGAGAGAAGTTCCGAGTCTAGAGCATGCCATTGGAGAATGCTACAGCGGCTCGGGCTATCCTCGCTAATAAACCGTCTCCAGAGTAGGTCCAACAATGCGTAGCGTTGCTAGAAAAAGGATTAAAATAGCAGAAGGCGGCCGTGTGATTCAGTGGAAAGCTGGCCTCAAGGTCGGAATTTTGCCACACTGACGCTGACCAAAGCGCTGATGAAAGACCCTATAGGGATATGGATCAACGCTATCATCCTAGGGAGACGAAGAAAATTCAAGGACCGTATCAAACGGTCATCATCGCAGGCCCGCGCGCGACTGGTCGAGAGTTATTCCGGTTGCGTCTGAAGAAGCCATCAAGGCATTGGTGCCTCATCAGGGCCATCGTCGGCAAAACAATCGCCATAGAGAAGCCGGAGGTGTGCCGCCAGCGAGAACAGGATCAGCTAAGAATGCCACCCCAAGCCGTCCGACTGGTAACGTCGGATGAAGAGATGATCCGGATCGTCCTGAATCTAGTAGGGAGGGAACCCTAAGAAACCAACCTCGGAGTCAGCATAATGAGGCTCCACCACCACGACCGCGTAATCCAGCTGGAAACAATCCACCAGGTCCACCATCGCCTCCAGGCAGCGACCATGAGGGATCTCATTGCAGCCATGGAAGTCGCAGGGGTGGAGGTGGCAATGGTGAGAGGAGAAGCAGAAATCCGACTCCTCCGCGCAGGAGGCGCGAGCCTCCAAGGCACAGATCTCTCTCACCAAACAACGCTCGCCATTGCATAGAGTCAAATATAGAAGCAAAGCGGTACGAGGAAGAGGACGTGTATGTGGGACCCGAATGCTTTGGCCCACGCATCCGTCGAACCAAATTTCCGGTTGTTTTTGGTATTGCCAAACACATTCAACCCTATGACGGCGTGGATCGGCCAGATACTTGGCTTCAAGATTTTTTCCAGGCTTGCTGCATTCCAAAGGAGGAAACAACCTGGTTGCAGTCTGGTATCTCCCACTTATGTTGCGGAAGATGGCTCAATCATGACTCAATGAACTGCCAGAGAATTCAATTCATAACTGGTATGACATGCAAAGTGCGTTCTTTTCAAACTTCGAGGGAACATACAGGAGGCCATGCACAGTTGGAGACTTGCAGCGTTGCACTCAAAGACCCGGAGAAACCTACCAGGAATATCTCGGACGCTGGATCGACACGAAAAACTCCTGCGAGGGAGTAAACAAGCAAACTGTGATTGAAGCTTTCCTTGCAGGACTCCTAGTCGGACTTTTGTGTCACAGGCTGAAGCACGACCACATCACAGATTTGGGATAGATGATAGAGACGGCGAGCAAATATGCTGACACCGATGAAGATTTAGAAGGACTGCTAAATATTCTGGCCAATCCAAATGCGGCCAAACAGCAGAAGCAACAAACTCAGAAGCGCAAGAACACCTTAGAAAATAAACCGTCTCTAGACAATGTAGCAGTTAACGCAACTTTCGGATCCGGAGGATGAGGAATGCGCGGAGGCGGCCGAGGACGAGGCCGCGAAACTTCCTGAATCTAGGGAAGAGGAGATCAGCAACCCAAAATAACCTATACCTGGGCCGACATTGCCAACAATCCATGTGTACATCACCTGGATAGTAACGTAGGCTCTACCCACACAAATGCCAAGTGTCGTTCCAATGATAACATCAAGAAAGACGAATCCGCTGGCTACAGGGCCAAGCGACGAAAAGGAAAGAAAAATTCCAAGAAAGACAAGGAGCCCAAGGATGATTCCAACATGCAAGAAGAGGACGCCGCACAACCCAAGTCGGATGGAAAGAAGGATTATCCCACAAAGAAAGATGCATACGTCTGCTTCCTTGGGACTCAGCCGGCTAAGGTAAAAAAGGCGGTTCTCCATGAGCTTAATGCCACGGCTCTGGCTGTCCCCCAATTCCTAGATTGGTCGGATTTTACCATCACCTTTGACCGCTCAGATCACCTGAGGAAAACACATCTTCGGGGAAAGTACCCTCTGGTCGTCAATCTGCTTATTGATGGCTATGAGTTCTCTAAAACTCTCATGGACGGTGGCAGTAGCATCAACATCCTTTACATCGAAACACTCCACCGCATGAAGATCCACGAGAGCCGGTTGAGTTACAGCAGTGTATTACTTTTCATGGCATTGTACCAGGGAGATAGGTGGACTATATGGGTGAGATTATATTGGACGTAACATTTGGAACCCGAGACATTTATTGGATCGAGCCACTCTCTTTTTAGGTGGTACCGTTCAAAAGTGCTTACCACGCCATCTTCGGGCGTCCGTCTTATTGGGTGTTCATGACTCGTCCCTGTTACATTTACAGCATGATAAAACTTCCAGGTCCAAAGGGCATCATCACCATCCGGGGAAATGCAAAGAAGGTGCGAGAGTGCGATGAAGGATCTGCTGCCTTTGCCGAAGCCGTGCTGCATGCCCAGGAGTACCAGGAGATCAAGAAGACCATCAATCCGTCCGAGATGCCTGCTACGAAGAACAAGGTGCTGAAGCCAAGCATGCAGTTCAAGGCGTCAGAAGAGACGAATAAGATGTCGATGAAGGAAGACGATCCCACCAACACGACGAATGTAGGGGTAAGCTTAGACCGCACATAGGAAAGCGCGGTTGTCGAGTTCCTCAAAGCTAATAGTGACATCTTTGCATGGCAGCCTTATGACATGACCGGAGTACCTAGGGAACTTGCCAAGAACTCTCTTAATGTGTACCCTGACGCTGATCCATCAAATAGTCCATACGACGGTTTGGTGATGAAAAGTTGATACGTCGGAAACGTATCTATAATTTTTGATGTTTCATGCTGGTTTAGTATTTACTTTGCCTTACTTTGTCTACACTTTGAGGTGTTTTATATGTTTTCTGGTACTAACCTATTAACAATATGCCACAGTGCCAGTTGCCTATTTTCTTCTGTTTTTGGTTCCAGAAAGGCAGAAATCAATATTCTCGGAATTGGACGGGACAAAAGCCAAAGTCAATATTTTACCGTGGGGAACACGGAGCCAGAGTACAAGACAGAGGGGAGGCACTAGGGTGCCACACCCCCTGGCGGCATGGGCTAGGGTTAGCCGCGCCTAGGGCGTGACCACCCTGGCTTCCCCTGCCTCGCATCTTCGCCTATAAAGACCCCCAATGCAGAAACCCTAAGTACCCGATCAATATTCCACGAAACCGTTTGTATCTGCCGTCACCATTGTCACTAAATCGGGAGGGATCTGAAGCTCTTCCCGGCACCCTGCCAGAGGGGAGATCATCCCGGAGGCCTTCTTCTTCATCATGCCAGCTTCCGGTATGAAGCGTGAGTAGTTCCACCTTGGACTACGGGTTCATGTAGTAGGTAGATGGTTGTATCTCCTCCTTTGTGCTACCATGTTTAGATCTTGTGAGATCCGTTCATGATCAATATCATCTATTTGTAATCATGCATGTTGTGTTTGCAGGGATCTGATGGATATTGAGATTACTATGTCAGATTGATTAATGGTTTTGTCATATTGATTCTATCATGTCTGTGTTGTTTGTGATCTTGCATGATCTCCGTTTCTAGTAGCTATCTTGGACAAGTAGATGCCAGTGACTCCAAGAGGGGGTATTTATGCTCGATAGTGGGTTCATGCCTCTATTTAATCTAAGGGAAGTGAAAGAAATATCTAAGGTTGTAGATGTGTTGTTGCCACTAGGGAGAAAACAATGGTTCTTGTTCATGGAAGAAGTGGATTGTTTACCTTACACACTTTGCTTAAAGCAGTTATCTATTGCTTGCAACTTAATACTGGAGGTGGTTCGGATGATAACCTGAAGGTGGATTTCTAGTCATAGATGCATTTGGATGGCGGTCTATGTATCTTGCCCAATCGAATCTCATAGGATCATGAATGCCTAGTATTGCATTGTTATGCCTTGCTCAGTCCTGTCAATTGCCCTGCTGTAATTTGTTTACCCAGCATGACATGTTTCTTTATCTTAAGGAGAACACCTCTAGTGAACTATGGACCCAGGTCCAATCTTTACCATTGATAAATCTTCCACTGTTACTGTTTACTTTCTGCAAACCACTATTACCTTCCACACCATATAGTTAGTCCTTTGTTATAGCAACCGGTGTGATTGACAACCTCACTGTTCATTGGGGCAAAGTCTTGAGTTTGTGTTGTGCAGGTCTCCAAGTTGCTAGCAACACCTTTGAGACGTTTCCTTCCTCCTACTGGTTCGATAACCTCGGTTTCTTACTGAGGGAAAACTTGTTGCTGTGATCATCACGCCTTGCTCTTGGGGGTCCCAAGGAAGCGTTATAACACGTCAACAAGCTTTTCTGGCGTCGTTGCCGGGTAGGCTTAAGTTGGGGGCCGAATGGGTGCTTGTGGTCACCGGGGAGGGAGTGCACGGTCGAGCCATGCACGAAGAACAAGATGAACTCTCCACACTTAGCGATTTGATTGATACCCGAGAATTATAAGTGTTCCTTGAGCCGTATGATCTAGTGTACTATGCACTAGTTCCCTACTTGGTCCAACCTTCTCTCTACTACAACTATGCCCCCTCTTATATAGGCAGTGCTAGCTAGCTTATACCCCTTTGGGTTCTAGGGTTTACTGTTTGGATCTTGGTCCCTATAATGTAGGTCGGGTCATGGGCTTGCCCTAAGCCCAATGGCCCAGTCCACAAAGCTTGACAGCTAACGGTCTTTTGGTACACTACCTCATGTTCCTTTTGGCGTCCCGCTGTAACTTTGTACGACAGCGTTTGCTTTGGCCGTCACCCGGCTCCTTTTGTGTCACCCGGCGTCGCCCTTCTCTTTTGACCATGCTTTGCCATGGTCCCTCCCGAATCTTACTCGGAAAGGTGCAACACGTCCTATCCGACTCGGCCCTTCCTCAGTAGACTCGGCTCGTCGATCCCTGCAAGAATAACAATTTTTTCTTATGCGGGCCGACATAGTTCATATGTTGACCGCACACGCTTCTCTTTCCCAGCTGTCCTTACCCGGCCTGGTTCTTTCTTCAATCGGAGCTTACCCAGCTATGCTATGTTTTATCCCTCGTGACCCTACCGGGGGTTATCCCCCCGACATTAGTCCCCGAAGCTGGTGAGGTCTAGCAGTTCAAGCTGTTAGGCGTCTCCAGGTTCCTTTTACGTGACTGGAACTTAATTTTTGTCTTTATTTGTCGCAATCTTGCACCTTGCCAAGTCTGTCTGACAGTTTTCGGATCCCCTCTTTAATTTCCTGGCTCATTTTTGCCTCGTGCCGAGTCAATTTGGCCAATTCCGGGTCATTTTCGGCGTGCTTCAGTCACTGACAACTGGTAATCATGATTACTTGCCTCAAATTTTGTTCCAATCTCTGGCGGCACAATGACGGCTGCGCAGTTATTCCACGTCACTGTGGCAGTCCCATCGGCCTGCGCCCCTTGTCCTTCCTTTCATGACGTGGCACGGGATTTTTCGCGTATCTATGGCTACGTGGCGCCCGCTGATTGGCTTACCCAGCCTGGTACACGGCCTCACGCTGGCTGCATGGCGCAGATGGATCCCACGACCAGGGTTTTTACTGCCCTTAAGTAGGGGTGAGGGGGTTACCTCTTCCCCCACGCCTGTTCAGTTTTCCCCTGCCTCTTCTTCTTCCTTGCGCCTGCGAAATCAAACCGACCCCTTTGCGGTTTTTCCTTCCTTCTTTTCTTGCCCTGCAATTGCTCCTTTTCTCTTTCCATTCCACCACGGGTCCGCGTTCTTCCAAACCCCTTCCAATGGCGGAGGAGACTGAATCTGCAAGGGTCATGGACGCTTGTGACGGCGCTGATGGTGCGGAGGAGCAGGAGGTTCCCGCCTGCGAGCGCGACGGCTAGGAAGGCTCGGAGGTCTCCACCGAGGAGGTGGAATGGCTCCGCTCCACCAGGCGCATTCCGCTACAAATGGATTGCCGTCTTCCCGCCGGTGAGATATCTCCCAAACCCGATGCTAATGAGCGGGTGGTTTTCCTTTCTCACTTTGAGAGCGGTTTCGCTCTTCCAGTGAGCACCTTCTCCTCCACGTTTCTCTCCACTTTCCACCTGTAAACCCATCGTCTTCCTGCCAATGCGATTGGCTCTCTTTCTTGCTTTATTTTTGCTTGCGAGGCTTACCTCGGGATTTGTCCTATAGTTCTTCTGTGGGCCAAATATTTTAGCTTTAGGGTTCAGGTTGTTCCCCCGCCCGGTGTTTCTCGTGCCAACAAAAGGCTGACTCGGTGCGGTGCTGCTAGCATCACTCCCAGGAGGGACTCCATCTTTCCTCGGGCTACTGGCCTTGACTCTTGCAAGAAATGGCATAGGACCTTTTTCTATGTCAAAAACAATGGGTCCACCGACAACATCCGGCTCCCCCTTTCTCATACGAGGTCCCCAGCAAGAAGCTCTGGAGCTTGACCCGCGCGACCAAGACGCTGCGGTGAACGAGGCTAATGCGATCCTGGAAAGGTTGTTTTTGCCGAATGAAAACTTTCATCTTGCCGACACTGACCTCATGTGCACCTTCATCTCACGCCGGGTAAGCCCCATCCAAGCAAGGAGCCACAAGATATGCTTCATGAGTGGCTCCCACGACCCCACTCGGCACTCCACTTTGGAGCTCACCCATGATGACATGGTTATACCCTACGGGTACGTAACTTCAGCATACCTAGTCCAGCTCAAGGAAGGCCCACTGCAGGCGTACGCTGGCCCATGAACATTTTCGGGTGACCAAGGCCCAAGACATCTTCGGATCCTTGGAGAACAAGACTAGTTTAGATAGGAAACTCAGAAGGGCAAACACCCTAGAACTTGTAACCGACTAGGACTATGCCCGAGACCTGCCTAAGTCTATATAAAGGCTAGGAGGGCACGTCCTAGGGCAACTCAACCAACCTCGACTCATACTTTCGCACACGCATCCGCGCCAGATCGAATCTGCGCACCCTGTAACCTTCGGTTCCGCCGTAATCAAAGAGCAGACAAGCAGGAGTAGGGTTTTCCCTCCGGGGGCATGAACCTGGGTAAATCTTGTGTCCCCTGGTTGCTTGTCTGTTAACCGTGCCACGATCTCCAGCATCCCCATCTTCTCCAAAACCCAAGTCCATAACAATGGGCATTGACGAGATTAAACCTCGTCAATTGGCGCCGTCTGTGGGAATCGGGGCTGCTGATTGTGCGGTCGTGACGGTTCCGACCCGATCGATCTACAACTCCGCGACGACGGAGAATCACCTCCTCTTCGGCACTTTCGACTTCACCGCCCACTCGCCGGCCAGCATGAAGGATTTCGAGCCCGTAGGCGACGGACTCGAAATTTTGTTCGGGAGCTTTTGCTTCCAGGTGGGACAAACTGACACCCTCCGCCTCCCTGAGCGGGTGCCCGTACCGTCAATCAGGCCCGCTTCGTGGGCTCCACACCCTGTGCTACGCATGTCGCCATCAACAGATGAGTTCTACAGCAACAGCTGCTGCAAATCCGATCTGTGCGATCCACCTTCGGATGAAGGGACCTACGGCTCCGGATCCGAAAGTTGTGAGAGCAGCCAACCAATCTGCAGGCGCTACCTGTGCACCGCAGTCATCCAAACCGACGAGGAAACGCCTAACCCGCCGCCCAACCCCAACCCGGATAGAAACGGCGAAAACGGTGGAAACGGCGATAACGGGGAAAACGGCGGACACCTCATCCAACTTAGCAAAGAAGGATGGGTCGAAGCACGTCGCGCTGTCGCATGCGAAATAGTCCTACCTCTGGAGTCCCCACGTGATCTGCTGAGGGCATACCACTACCTCCTCATCGAGGAGCATAAGAAGCAAGTCGAGATGCAGAAGACGCTCGACAAACGCAAGCAAGCAGCCTCTGAGTCCAGTGCGCGACGAGCTGCGCTCTCCGCCATGGAACCCGGCTCTAGCACAAACAGAAACCAGGGAAACAAGAACCGCTTTCGGGTGGAAAACATGGACCCGAAGGAACGGCGTGACGTGACCCGAACTCTCCATACATCGTTCATGGACATGGACGCTGACGGCAACATCATCCCGAAGACGCCACAAGCTGCGATCATGGCAGCCACTACATATCTCGCGGCTCACCCACCTCCAGAAGGGGACCTGAAAAGGGCCATGCATAAGTCCGCACTCACCAGACTAGGACTAATCGGAGCTGCGCTCCACGAAGACGCTCCTGCAGAGCCGAAGAAGAAAGCTCCGGCCAGGCGCGACCGGAGCCCCACACCCTCATCCGAAGAGGAAGAGGAGCACGATCTTCCTCGAAGGAAGAAGAGCTCCAAACGCCAAAAACGCGACTACGACGCCAGAGACAAGCTTACACAGCGCAAGATCGACAAAGCACGCGCCAAACACGCATGCTCGTCTGAATCTGAGATGGACGAAGACGAAGGAGAACTCTGCGGGGCTCGATGCTTCAGCAGATCCGTCCGGCGAACGCAGATGCCACGCAACTTCAAGCTTCCTTCGGACACTCCGAAGTTCAACGGCACACAAGATCCAAAATCCTTCCTTAGTGACCATCTGTCATCCGTCAAACTTCACGGAGGCAACAAAGAAACCGCCATGCAATGCCTTCAGCTGCAGCTGACAGGCGCGGCGCGAGTCTGGCTCAGCAGCCTATCATCAGGATCCATCCGAAGCTGGGAGGAGCTCGCTTACAGCTTCATCCGAAACTTCAAAGGCACCAGCAAGAGGCCCGCCTCAATCGAAGAATTGCGAGCCTGCACTCAAAGAACGGGTGAATCTATTCGCTCATACATACTACGCTGGTCTACGACCAAGAACTCCGCAGCACACATCTCCGAAGAGAGGGCCATCGACGCCTTCAGGGACGGCGTCAAGCGCCCAGAGTTCAGGGAGGAACTTGGGCGTGTAAAGCCCAAGACACTCGATCACCTCATGGAAATCGCCAACAGCTGGGCAGACGGCGAAGATTGCATCCAGCGACCGCAATCAGGTGAAGAGGACGACTACGGCCGAAGACGCGAACGCCGCAGCAAGAGGAGATCGCGCGTCTACGAGGACCGCGACGGACCCGACATGGTGGCGGCCGGCTACGCCGACCGCCGCAACGACAACAGCCGCAATAGCGGAGGATACCGCAGCGGAAACTTCCGCGATAGCCAACGACCAACGCAGTCGTGGCAACGTCGCGACCGCGACAGCGGACCCTCGGCATTCGACAAACTTTCGGGTCCATGCACCATCCACTTCTACATCGATAAACAGGATGGCAAAAAGAAAGCCAGCCACATGCTCAAGGACTGTCGCGAGTTCCAAAAACTCAGCGAAGGCATGATGCAGATGAGGCAACAAACTCCAATTCCTGCGTTCGGAAACGCACCTGCACCAGGTGAAATAGCACATGGAGCTCCTCCACCGCCGCCTATTGGAGGCCAAAACCAACCAGTCGCACCAGCGCAAAACAACACCGGGGTCCCATATCCCCCACCAAAGGGAGCACTAAACATGATCCAGAAGGGACGCCCAACAAACAGGGTGCAGAAGAAAATCACCCGACAAATCAACTTGGCTGTGGCAACCCCACCTGCAATCCCTGAGTACCTCAGCGGATCGGAGTCCTGCATCACATTCACTCGCGCGGATCACCCTTGCCAGATCCCTCGCCCAGGTCATGCTGCCCTGGTGCTGGAGGCACAGATCGGAGGCTTCGAGATGAGTCGCGTCTTCATGGACGGCGGTAGCGGCATCAACCTAATGTTCGCAAGCACTCTAGCAGCTATGCGGATCCCGCAATGCAGCCTAGAACAATCAGACACAACGTTCCACGGCATTGTCCCAGGGAAGGGCATCTTCCCCCTGGGAAAAATAGGGCTCGACGTCATCTTCGGGAAGCCGGACAACTTTCGGCAGGAGCGCCTAGAATTCGAAGTGGTGGACTGGCCATCGCAATACCATGCCATCCTGGGACGCGTAGCATTCGCAAGGTTCCTGGCCGTCCCACACTACGCATACCTACTACTCAAGATGCCAGGACCAAGGGGAGTCATCACAGTCCACGGGAGCTTCACTCGATCGGACCAATGCGACAGGGATTTCAACAAAATCTCCCAGTCCTTCGGCATGCAAGACGAGCTCGTAAGGCTCCGCGAGGTGACGGACAATGGAGTACCCCCAGTCACAAGGCAGAGCGCACCCGACATGTCCTTTGACTCCACCGTCAACACCAAGAAAGTGCAGGTCCATCCGACAGACGCCTCCAAGACGGCGCTGATCGCCAACGACCTCAGCACCGCATAGGAAGGCGCGCTCGTCGAATTCCTCCGTGAGCGCTGGGAAATCTTCGCCTGGTGTCCTGCGGACATGCCAGGAGTTCCCAGGGAATTCGCCGAGCACACACTCAATGTCTTCCCAGACACCAAGCCAGTCAAGCAGTCTATCCGAAGACTGTCAGAGCCACGAGCCGAAGCTATCGGCAAGGAGATCAACAGATTACTCGCAGCAGACTTCATCCGGGAAATCAAGGAAAGCGAGTGGCTGGCAAATACAGTGATGGTCCCGAAGAAGGACACGGACATCCTGCGGATGTGCGTAGACTTCATGTCACTAAATAAACACTGCCCAAAGGACCATTTCCCTCTTCCTCGGATCGACCAGATCATCGATTCGACTGCAGGTTGTGAGAAGCTCTCCTTCCTCGACGCCTACTCAGGTTATAACCAGATTCGGCTCAAGGTCGAAGATCAAGAGAAGACGGCGTTCATCACACCGTTCGGAGTATTCTGCTACAACACAATGCCCTTCGGGCTAAAGAACGCGGGTGCCACGTACCAGCGATGCATGCAGGCCTGCCTCAAGGACCAGATCGGTCGCAATGTCCAAGTCTATGTCGAAGACATAGTCATAAAAACCAAGGAAGCAGGAACACTTATCGATGATCTCCGCGAGACGTTCGACAACCTTGATCGCTACAGGATCAAGCTCAATCCAGAAAAATGCGCCTTCGGCGTCCCCTCGGGTCAGCTGCTCGGGTACTTCATCTCTCAACAAGGGATCGAAGCGAACCCGAAGAAAATCAAAGCTATCATGACAATGGAGAAGCCGAAAAACCTCAAGGGCGTTCAGCAGCTCGCAGGGCGAGTAGCGGCACTAAGCAGGTTCATCAGCCGCATGGGCGAGAAGGCCCTACCATTTTACCAGCTGCTGCGCAAGGCGGACAAGTTCGAGTGGACACCAGAAGCCAACGACGCATTCGAAAGCCTCAAGCGGATCCTCTCCACCTCGCCCGTTTTGGTCACGCCAAAAGAGCGCGAACCCCTTCTGCTGTACATAGCAGCCACCCACCAGGTGGTCAGCACAGTACTCGTGGTCGAACGACCCGAAGAAGGCAAGACCCACGGGGTACAACGCCCAATTTACTACCTCAGCGAGGTACTCACTCCAACAAAACAACGGTACCCGCACTACCAGAAGCTGGCCTACGGCATGTTCATGACGGCTCGACGACTGAGCCACTACTTCCAGGAGCATTAGGTGATGGTCGTCAACGAGGCACCCCTGAACAGCATCCTGAATAATCCAGAGGCCACAGGACGCGTGGCCCTATGGGGCATTGAACTATCACCCCTGGACATCATCTAAGAGAAGCGACACGCAATCAAATCACAAGTCCTTCCGGACTTCCTGGTGCACTGGATGGAGCTACAGCTGCCTGACACCCTAGACATGTCGCAGTCCTGGACAATGCATTTTGACGGCTCCAAACGCGAAGCCGGAGCAGGGGCAGGGGTCATACTGACCTCCCCGCAAGGTGACAAGATGAAATACGTCCTTCGGATGAAATTCAGAGCCTCTAACAACGAGGCCGAATACGAAGCCCTCATCCATGGCATGAAGATGGCAAAAATATGTGGCGCAACGCGCCTGGTCATCTACGGTGACTCCAACCTTGTCGTACAGCAGACGATGAATGAGTGTGATGCACACGCTGAAAATATGATCGCGTACCGCGCGCTCTACAATGCACTCGAAGGAGAATTTGACGGATGCGAACTTCGGCACGTCAGAAGAGAGAGCAACGAGGAGGCCGATAGACTCGCCAACATCGGCTCCACTTGTGCAAAGGTACCACCAGGTGTGTTCCTCGAACAGATCTGCGTGCCATCTATCAAGCAGAAATTCCTCAAAGGATCACCCGAAGAAGCAGAACACTCGGGGGCTACGCTACCCGAAGGTCATGAAGGACCCGAAAAACTGTATACCGAAGTTGCCATGGTCAACCTGATGCAGGTCATGGAAGTCGAAGAAACTTGGACACGTCCATACTTCCAGTTCCTGATAAACGGAGAATTGCCTGACAGCCCGACAGATGCCCGGCGCATATCTCGTCGGTCAAAAGCCTTCACCATCATCAACGGGAGCTGTACAAACGCAGCATTACGGGTGTACTGCAACGGTGCGTCACTATCAACGACGGCAAGGCCATACTCCAAGATATTCACGAGGGCATCTGCGGCCACCACGCAGGTAGTCGCTCCCTCGTCGCCAAAGCTCTGCGAGCAGGATTCTACTGGCCAACGGCCATGAGCGACACGAAGGACATCGTCCGAAGATGCAATGGGTGCCAACGGTTCGCCGACAAACCGCACGCACCTGGGTCCGAACTATGACCCATACCCATAGCCTGGCCTTTTGCCCAATGGGGCCTTGACATGATTGGCAAACTGCCAAAATCTTCGAAGGGAGGACACGTTTTCCTCCTGGTCGCAGTCGACAAATTCACCAAGTGGATCGAGGCCATGCCAGTCACTAACCAGAAGGGCACAACCGCCGTCAAGTTCTTTGAATCCATTGTCTACAGATTTGGCATACCGCACAGCATCATCACCGACAACGGATCAAACTTCATCTCTGAAGAATTCCAGGACTTCTGCGAAGGCCTCGGGATCAATATCACATATGCCTCAGTGGCACACCCGCAAACAAACGGGCAAGTAGAAAAGGCCAACGGCCTAATCAGCGCTGGCATCAAGAAGAGCCTCATGAGCTCACTCGAGCACAAAGCTGGAAACTGGACGACAGAGCTACCGTCTGTCCTGTGGAGCTTACGTACTACGCCAAACAGCTCCACCGGCTACACACCGTTCTTCATGGTGCATGGAGCTAAGGCCGTGCTACCAGCCGAAGTACGCCATCAGGCTCCACGCGTCGTCGCTTACAGCGAAGCCGAGTCCACGGCTGCACTCGAAGATGCCGTCGACACACTCGATGAGGCACGGGATATAGCAGCAGCTAGATCAGCGGTGTACCAGCAGAGTCTCCGCAACTATCACAGCCGCCGGCTGCGCCCAAGGTCCTTCGTCGAAGGAGACCTCGTCTTGTGACTCAAGCAAAAACGACCGAACAAACTCGATTCACCATGGGAAGGACCCTACGCCATCATCGAGGTCATCCCAGGTAGCGCCTATCGCCTAAAGCACGTGGAGTCCGGAGTCGCATACTCCAACCCGTGGAACGTCTCGCACCTGCGACGATTCTACCCGTAGCAACCTACCCCCCTTTTACTTTCAATAAGGCTTTCAGCCAAGGCTACTCAGCCGAACCATGTACCTCCTCCATTACGATATAAATAAAGCTAAGTCTCTCGCTCCCAACCTTCGGTTGACTACTTTTCTGCAACTTTACTACATGCTACAAACGCACTCGGGGGCTCCCCCCACCTCACGATTTCATCGACTGAGGACAAAACGTGTACACCTGAGTAGCTGACCACGTCAGGCAAACGAAAAGGGCACGTACTCAATCAAAGCACTGCATGCTCACAAACAAGAAAACCTTTACAACAAAGGGCACATAAACGCCCAGCCGCAATACACAAATTTTACATCTATCTGTTTATTTTCAGGTCCTACCTATTCTGAAGAATATCTTGAGCACGCTGCTCAAACAAGTCCACAATTTGCTCGGCATACTGCCTTACAGCCGCATAATGCGGACGCATGTTCCACTCGCCACCATCTGGTCGAGGAGGTGGCCCGGTCGCCACAGCAGTCAAATCTACGTCAGGGCGGTGCACCCTCACAAGAGACAAGGCAGCCTTCACCCCTGCGACGAGCTGCTGCTGCACCAGCTCCTTGACATTTTCGGCATTCCGAAACTTCGTCAGAAGACCCGCAAGAGTCGTTGGCACGACATCCAACGGAAACATGACGTGCAGTACCGAAGACAGTGATGTCTGCACCTGGCGGAGCACCCGCGAAACCTGGTAGACGCGATCCTGCACCGTTGCCAGAACCATGGCGCGATCACGGTCCATCCAGAAGAAGCCGCCGGCCTCCATGTCCTGTTGAGTCAAACAGTTGACTCGAACAGCAATATGCTCTTTCTCTTCCCTCAGAGTAATATTGGCACCTGCGACAAACGCACAAAACAAGAGTAAGGCCAGCAGGCTCACCCGAAGAACTGGGCTACAGCCCGAAAGAAGGATCAACTTACATTGCAGCTGCTCGGACAGTCGACCCAGCTCCGCCGTCAAATACTCCTCTCTGGCTACACCACGGTCTGCTTTGGATTTCCAAACGTCAGCACGACCGCATAACCCAAGCAAATCCCTCTCCAAGCTACGCACGCGATCCTGAAGAAAAGCGAGCTGCGAGGAATCATCCAATGATGCTCGCAAGGGCCTTTCGGATGAAGTGTCAACTGGGTCAGCACCCGAAGGAACCTATAGCAGCAGAAAGGCACACAGACATTCAGCCAAGGATAAAAGCACAACACGGAGGAATTCATTAAAATAAGGCCACTACGTGGCACAAGGATAGTACCACAAAAGATATTTACAATAGAAGCAGACTACAAACTACTCTACGCCTACTATGCCTAAGGTGCAGGACACTGAGTCGCCTCAGAGCCAGACAGCCTAGCCTTAGCCTCGCCCTGCTGCCGCAGCGCGTACTCAGACAACAAGTCAATGAGCTTGGGCCCATATCGTCGGCAGCGAGCGGAGTAGGCGGCGAAGACTACCTCGGATCCATCCGCGGCCGTCGGCATCCGAGAGGTAATCTGGGGAAGGTCCAGCTCCGCTCCAGCCGCCATGGCCATTGCCAGCCCGACGGACGCGCCGATGCCCTTCTGCTTGCGTTTGTACGCTACAGGCGCTTTGCCCGACAGAGCCTCCGCCAGGGCATCCACATCTTCAAGGGACGCACCCTTCGAGAAGAGCTCCTGGTAGAAGCGACCAAGGACTTCTTTCGCCTTGGCGAGGGAGTTGACGACGGTGCTGCAGCGGTCTTCGACCGCTACAGGTGGCATCATCCAGCGCACTCCCGTGCTCCAGAGCACTCGGTCGAACTCAATGCATGCGGCATCTGTGACAAAAAGAAGAAAACATGAAGAAAGGCAACATAGAAGAAGATCCGAAGGAAAAGAAGCAAGTACAAACGCTAAAGCTCACCCGAAATAGCCTTGGCAGCAGCCATGAGCTTCTCCGCCACCCCTTTTTCCCGAGAAGCCGCAACGGTGGCCAGCTGCTCTTCACGATCCATGGCCTCCTGCTGCAGAAGCTCTTTTGCTTCGGCTGCCTTCGTCAGCTCTAGCTCAAGACGCTCTTTCACACCAACGGCAGCTTCGGCCTTCTGCTCCGATTGGCCAAGGCTCTTCTTCAGAGCATCAACCTCGCGGAGAGAGTCGTTATGTTCCTCTGCATTTACAAAAAGCAAGTGTCAAAGAAAAGGACCAGGATAAGCAAGAAAAGTACTACAAGGCAGACGAATACCTTGCAGCTGCCGCAGTTTTACCTCCAGCGTCAGGCGCTCCTCCACCAGCCGCTTGGCCTCTTGGACAAAAGGCTGCAAGAAAAGGCAACAGCAGTAAGAACATGACTTGGGGGCTACGCCCCACACAAAGAAGCAAAAACAACATCAGCACTCGAAAACACTCGGGGGCTTCCCCCCATAACATTCAAGAAGAGCAACTTACGTGCTCCAAAGGCGAACCCGCAGGCCTGCCTCCGAAATTCTGGGGCGCAACCACCAGCCTCTCCTGCACAGGAGGAACTGGCGCAGCGTCACCAGAAGTCGCCACCGTCTGAGGAGGAGGCGACGCAATGTTCGACTCCCCCATCATCTCGTGCGCTCCATCACTAGAGCCGTCGAAAGATTGCCTGCACACGAACCAATCAACACAGGCGCAAGAACAACAAGGGAACAAAGGAAAACAGGAGCAACAAGAAAACTTACGAGCCCAACGCGCTCAGGTCGAAGATAGGAGAAGCCCTTCGGGCCCTCTTCTCTTCCTTCTTTTCTTCCTTCTTCTCCTCCTTCTTTTCTTCCTTCTTCCGCTTTGCTGGCAGGTGCGGAGCAACAGCTCGCACAGGAATGGCAGGAAGAGGAGAGGAAGAACCCTCATGAACATCACCCTGACGCTCAAGGCCCAGAGGATTCCTGGGAGTCGGAGGAGTCGAGGCATCCGAAGACTCGCTGGAGCTCCGGGATCGCTTGCGGGAATGGTCCTCACTCGACTTGTCGGCATCCTCCGCTGGAGATCGCGCTGACGGTAGCTCGGACACGGAGTCCACGACTTCATTATCCGGGGCATTCGGATACCTTTCGGGCAATGGTGGTGCCATGCCCGGCACTTTTAAGATCTACAAAAGGAGACAGAACTTTGTTAAGCAAATAAAGGAAAAAGTACACAGCTGACAAAACAAAAGGGGAGCACTACGTGCGCAAATCTACACCTTTGGTACGGCCAACGTCGAAGAAAAGGGAGGAGTCTGCGACTTCCCCGGAATTTCTTCGTCTGCCTTGAACTTCAATAGCGCGCGAAGAGTCTTGTCAAGTTCCGCCTCGGAGATTTTCTCACTCGAAACCCTCGTCGGATCACGGCGCCCAGAGTAAAGAAACATCGGATGCGCCCTCGCTTGGAGAGGCTGCACCCGACGCTCAAGAAACGTTCAGATGACGTCGACACCGTTCACCTCCTTCTCAGGAATCAGTTGGATATCCTCCACTCGACGGTACAGGGCCTCAATCTCCGCCACCTCACCATCTAAGATTTGGTTTTTCCAGGATCTTTTCTTCTCAATCAACTAGGAGGGGTCAAAAGGAACGAGACCAAAATCTTGCCCAGGCAGTACGGAGTCACGGATGTAACACCATTTCCTCCGCCAGTACTGGACAGATTCAGACATGGAAAAGGAAAAGAATTGGACATTGGGACTGAGAGAGATGATGAAACCCCCAATGGGATACACACCATCCGACCCAGATTGCCTCTTCACGGAATAAAGCTTCCGGAAGAGGCCAAAGTGCGGCTCAATGCCAAGCCAACACTCGCAAAGCGTGATAAAACACGCAATGTGGAGAAGGGAGTTGGGAGACAGATGATGAAACTGAACCCCATAGAAGAAGAGCAGTCCACGAAGGAAGTCATGGACTGGATACGAGAAACCACGCAAGACAAAGGGAAGAAACATAACCCGATACCCAGCTGGGGGACGGGGGATTACCTCATTGCCGGGGAGTCGCACGGCCGTCGCATCTTGCGGGATCAGGCTCCGCTCGCACAGTTTGCGGAGATCGCTCTCTCGCGTCTCCGATCGACGCCAGCCACCATCGGTGACGCGAGCAGCGGCGGTGCCCTTCTTGCCTACGGCGGCGCTGGTCCCAACCGCGGACGAATATTTCTTTGTCTTCCCCATGACGCTGCAGCGGTGGTGGCGTTGACAGCGACAAAGAACAAATGAAGTGTGGAAGGAAAGCTCAAACGCGCAGCAAGAATCGCTCAAGAACAAGAAGCCAGTGAACAGATGAACTGGTGCAGTGAAAAACAAAACACGATTTCACCCAGGATTATAACAGCGAAGACGACGCACGCCAGCCGTCCATCGAGAAGACCTAACGCCAACGATAGATCTGACCGTACATGTGTCAACACCACAACAAACCATCGTTACCACGCCGTCCACTACGCGTGGAAATCGAGGAGGCGCCGTAATCATCTCCACGCCCCGCGTGACCGGTCAATTCAAAGTCAGCAAGTGGGACCCACGCTTCGTCCCGTCAAGTCATCTCAGGCGCGGCAGACGCTTGAGGTCATCAATCGTAAGCACTGACGTCATCAAAAGCAATACTAGCACCACTTCGGCTCCACAGCTAAAAGTACTCACTCGAATCTACGATTCGACTAAATACTTGGGGACTACTCCTATCAGGAGCGCTGGTCGCGCACCCGACAGACAACTGAGGACAAAATTGCTTCTCTGAGTCCTACATCGAGTCTACGACTCCACCAAGGACTCGGGGGATACTCCCATAGGGAGGATGGATTTAACCATCCGAAAATTTTCGAGTCCTGCGGACCTAAGGAAACAATGCTTGAACTAAAAGTCTCCGTTCGAGTCTACGACTTGAACAGACACTTGGGGGCTACTCCCATAGGGAGCGCTGGTCGCGCACCCTATGAAGTCTTCGACTGCGATCTTTCGGATTAGCACGCAAAAACTTTTTGGCAACTCTGCCCCAACAAAACGCTAAGTGAGCAACAATCTCCTTGGCCACCCAAAGCACCTCCGAGGTGGCAAATGTTCGGATGATGCGTCTGCGACGCAAAGATAAGACCTACAGATATCATCTGATGGCCTAGCAACGCACCTGACTGCGCTCTGCTAGTATGAATCCATACCAACAGGTACGATGAAAAATCCTAACGGACGCGTTGGGTACACCAATTAAAATCACTGGAATTCCTCTCCTGTAAGTCCTCCGCGGCCTGAGTTGAATTACGCCAGCATATGTTCCAGGCCCGGGTTAAGGGACCCGAACCTGAAGAAGATCGTGTTGTTTCGTCCTAAGACAGTTAACTGACCCTGATCCGTCGGGTGAGTCAGGCACACGTATCAACAATCCCTACACATTTCTCTTGAAAGACAGAATTGCACCCGAAGGATTGAAGAGTCCTCAGCCGAATCTACGATTCGACTGATCACTCGGGGGCTACTGACATGGTTATACCCTACGGGTACGTAACTTCAGCATACCTAGTCCAGCTCAAGGAAGGCCCACTGCAGGCGTACGCTGGCCCATGAAGATTTTCGGGTGACCAAGGCCCAAGACATCTTCGGATCCTTGGAGAACAAGACTAGTTTAGATAGGAAACTCAAAAGGGCAAATGCCCTAGAACTTGTAACCGACTAGGACTATGCCCGAGACCTTCCTAAGTCTATATAAAGGCCAGGAGGGCACGTCCTAGGACAACTCAACCAACCTCGACTCATACTTTCGCACACGCATCCGCGCCAGATCGAATCTGCGCACCCTGTAACCTTCGGTTCCACCGTAATCAAAGAGCAGACAAGCAGGAGTAGGGTTTTCCCTCCGGGGGCCTGAACCTGGGTAAATCTTGTGTCCCCTGGTTGCTTGTCTATTAACCGTGCCACGATCTCTAGCATCCCCATCTTCTCCAAAACCCAAGTCCATAACAATGGGCATTGACGAGATTAAACCTCGTCACATGACTCCATCGCTCGCCGAGTAATCTCAATCTTAAAACTAAACTTGGTGGATGATTGGGCTTTGAGTTGCCCTCTGTTTAGCCGGGTCAGGCCTGTCCCCTGGGTAAGTTTTCCAAGTATTTTTCCTTGCTGAGTCGGCTTTAGCTATTTTGCCACTATCGGTCTAGTTTTTGTTACTCATTCTATTTGTCTCTCGCAGAACCTTGTTCACCAGGTTGATGACAGTACTGTCCCTCCCTGCGGTTATAACGGGGATCGCTCCGACTCCGACGAAGTCGAGTTTGACCTGGACTGCTTCATGCCCATCCCGCATGCTGCCGCTGCTTCAGCTTCGGGTAAGATTCAATCTCGCAACCCCTTACAAGATTGGTCTGACGATGATGAGGATGATGATTGTACAATTTTGGAGGTACATGCCTTGTGATCTTAGTTTCCCAACTTATCCGAGTAAGCCTGTTATTTACTTATGCAGCTGGCCAGGTACATGACACTCCTCCTCTCGCCGTGGGCGGAGTCGGCAAGATCCCCGTCGCCAAGCCGAAGCGACATAGAGCCTCCTCTAGCACTCAGCCGGCTAAGAAGAGCAAGCCCACTCTGGTAGCTCCTGTTGCCTCTGTTGCTGCCACGCTATCTGAGACTCGCCAAGCCGCTGGGCGCCGAGTCACACGCCGAGTCACCCGTGACCTGGTCATCACCGGGTAAGTTTTTATACTCCGCTTTCATTATTCTTTCTTTTTTGTCACTGTTGTTCTCTTATACATGTCTTGTTGTTTTCAGCACCGCACCTTTGTCGGTGAACCAGGCTGCTTCTAGCATCGCCTCGCCGCTAAGGACTGCGCCTCCTCCAGCTAATTCGACGGCGCCGAGTCCCATCCGAGTCGAGGCTCCCACTGTAGTCTCACGCTTCTTAGTGTCAGTCATACCCGGTGGATCACTCGGCTGAAGTGACTCGGCCTAGCGCCCCTGGTGCTGGCCAGGAACAGCTTCCTGATCTTGGTGCCATCAATGCTGGTGTCGAGAAGACCTCTACCACTAGTTCCTCTGGCGCCAACCCTCTTGCTGGTGCGAATGAACAACTTCCTGATCTTAGTGCTGGAAAAATTGCTGAGCCCAGTCAGGGGGCTTCTCTTTGTCCTCCTAATAATCATGCTCACTCTTCTGTTCTGTCAAAGAGCCAGAGCCAACCTAAGGCTGCTGGTTCTGCTCGCACATCATCCGGCAAAACCCCCACCAAGCAGACAACCTTGGTCTACGCTCCGGGTTCTGCTCCTCAGATCCGGCCTTCGACGTTGGCAACAATGCTTTCTTCAACGGTCAAAGCGGGCGAGTCCGCGGTTGCCGGGTCAGGTGATGGCTCTAAAGCTGTTGCCCTTCAAACTAGTGCTGATGTGACCCGTGCCAACGTGGGAACTACCCTGAAAATGGGTCAAGTTCTCACTCGGACGCTCAGCGGGAAAAGCCTTGGTTCGGTTGAGCCTTATGCTTTGGCATGGAACGCAGCTGGCGAGCAAGAGGTCAGTACCCGGAGCGGCAAGAAACTGGTGCTGGGCCCCAAGGCCGTCTCTGACATGACCCAACATGCCATTTCCCTAATGGCCCGCGCCGACGAAGTGAACGAGGTAAAGTAACTTCATACTCTTTTGTATTGTTGAGTATTTCTTTTATACATATCACCTAGTCCCCAAGGTTACTGCCGAATGAAGAACTTATTCGGCCGTAAGCTCTCAATAATCAGTTAGTCATTAAATTTTCACGCCAAGCTTGTATGCTAGAGCTTCGATCCCTAGCCCTCGAGGTTACTGTCGAATGAAGAACTTATTCGGCTATAAGCTCTTAAGCCATTTTTATTTCCTTATGCCAAACTCATATGTTAGAGCTTCGATCCCTAGCCCCTGAATTTACTGCCGGATAAGAAACTTATTCGGCTATAAGCTCTTAAGCTTTTTTTACCAAACACATATGTTAGAGCTTCAATCCCTAGCCCTCGAGGTTACTACCGGATAAGAAACTTATTCAGTTGTAAACTCACATATATGAACCATTCCTTATCTGTCTGGGAGCATGATTTCTATTTGCTCACTGTTCCTTTCCTTTGCACAGCTTACGCATAACGAGCGCACCAAGGTGCACCAAGCTCTCGTTCTGGCGCATCGCAAGCTCGAACTTGCGTATGAGAAGCTGCAGACTGACACCCAAAGCCAAGGTAATGTTCTTACTCGTCCTTTCTTTATTCGGTGTATTTTTCTCCAGTTCGTTTTCTCAATCTCTTCTTGCTCTTTTATCACAGCCTCTGCTCAATCCACCATCAAGGCTCTTCACTCGCAGATCAGCGAGGCAGAGAGTAAGTTTCTTGCCTCATTAATCTGACAGGTGAAGATATTTCTTTCGGTGCTGACAAGTAGTTTGTTCCAAATAAGCAGAGAAGCACCAAGCCGAACTCTAGAAGGAGCGAGATGAGATGACTCGGTTGAAGAAGCTGATGGCCGAGATGGAGTAGAAGCACTTAGCCAAGGTGAAGGGGCTGAAGGAAGAGCTTGCCGAGAAGAATGAGCAGCGGGCAGCCAGCGCCAAAAAGACCAAAAGGCTGCTCGATGAGGCCGAGTCATCGGTTGAGTCGGCAAACCTGAACCTTGACGCACTTCAAGCCAAGGCCAAAATTTGGCAGAGCAAGCTTGGCGCTGTCAACTCCTTTCTCGGTAGTGAGTTCTTACTCTTTTTGCACTGTACAGGTCGCTCTGGACTCCTTCCATCTACTTTTGTTATTCTGCTAACTTTCGCTTTTGCTTGCAGAGAATTTTCCTGAGGCCAACATGCTTGCCATCCGGGCCATGAAGAAAGTGAGGGCCGAATATATTGCTTCGGCTGATGGCGAGGTGGCCATGGACGAGCATCTCGAAGCGATGTCAGAACGGGTCAAGACCCTCAAGTCTTGCAGTGTGGACCTGCTCAAGTCGGCTATTCATGTGTTCCGCATGCTCTGGCCAGATGAGGACGCACCTGAACTCATTGAGCCACTTGCTAAGAGATTGCTCCGTACTGAGGACCGGCTGGATCAGTGGCATGAGTCGGCCAGCCGAGCCGCAGCGGACAAGTCTCTTTCCTTCGTGCTTTCGTGGTACGAGGACATAAATCTTGATGTTCTTGCTCGCATAAGGGGAGATGGTAAATGGCTGAATGACCTGGAGCTGATCAAGAAACGCCAGGAACGAGCTTACGCCATGATCGAGTACACCATGGTGCATGCTTGGTGCGACTGACCCAGCTTCCTTGACCTCGGCGACCCACTTGTCGAAGTTGCTGATGAAGAGGGTGCTCACAGCGAAGCAACCGAGTCAGATGGTTTCGATGACCCGTCCACTGACGCCCCTGACTTGGCAGATGCTCCAAGCGATGCTCCTAGCTCCAAGGGTGCTCCTCCGAGTCCTGCTGCTCCTTAGGCTAACAAGTACTTGAACTTTTGATTAGATCCCCGGTATGTTGGGTACATATGTAATGTACATTGCAGTTTAAGTTTGATTATGCGCCTTTTGATAAGGCTTCATATATTTTCTTTATGTTCTGAGTGTGAATCATTCAAGGACAAGTCCCCGAGTCTCATTTTGCCATTTCACCTTTCCTCGACTTTGGCCCCTGTCTACCTTTTTTGGTATTCGACATTAGAGTCTCAAAGTACTAAGGATATAGTTAGCGGATATGAAACTTGGATCACTTGGCCGAGATTATTCAACACGCAGTATAACACGACCTGTAGTGGGTTAGGCAAAGACATAAAGCCGACTCGCGTTTCTCCTTTGTACCTATCCGGCGTTCGTGTTTACCCATCATACATCCTTTCCTCTTGCTTGCCATGAAGCCATGTTTTCGGACAACAGCATAGTCAAAGAGTTGATTTTTTCTGAGTAAACACTACTTGTTCCGAGATAAATTTCGGGTGTCACGCCAGCCGACATAAAATAATTAAGAGCGAAAACTTAAGGGGTAGTCCCCGAGTCAGTTTTTTCGAGTCATACCATTTTATTATCAGCACATAGCCGGCACAAATGTCCGACATATGAGAGTTCAAGTGATACATGCATTGTTCCTCCTAAGTATAGAAGGGACGAAGTAGTGCCACATTCCATGGCCTTTTGGTCTCATCTCCTGACCTGTCCGCCTTGTTCTTTTGCGCTTCACGAGCATCTATGAGATAATATGAATCATTGTGCAATGTTTTGCTTACAATGAATGGACCTTCCCATGGTGGTGATAATTTATGCATTCCTGATGTGCATTGCACTAGCCTTAGCACCATATCCCCTTCTCGAAAAACACGAGGTTGAACTTTCCGGCTGTGGTAGCGTCGGAGATTCTGTTGATATATAGCAGATCTGGATAATGCAAGTTTCCTTGCTTATTCGAGTAAGTCTACTCCATCTTCTCGGGCCTCTTTTACCTCAGCTACTGAGTATTGCCTTATCCTTGGCGAGTCATACTCTATGTCGGCAGGCAAAACTGCTTCTGCCCCATACACAAGGAAAAATGGCGTATAGCCCATTGATCGATTCTGAGTTGTTCTTAGGCATGAGGGTAGTTCCTCTATCCAACAACCATGTGACCTCTGGAGTGGTTCCATTAAGCGGGGTTTTATCCCTGATAGAACTAAGCCATTAGCCCGTTCAACTTGTCCATTTGATTCTGGATGGGCGACTGATGCTACATCGAGTCTTATTCGGTGTTTCCTACAAAAACGAGCAAAAGCTCCTTCAACAAAGTTCGTGCCATTATAGGTGATTACACTGTGTGGGTAACCGTATCTTAGGATTATATCCTTTAAGAATGTGACAGTTGTTTTACCATCCAATTTTTTGATTGGTTTCACTTCTATCCATTTGGTGAACTTATCAATCATCACCAAAGTATGAGTCATGCCTCCCCTTGCTGGTTTGAATGGTCCTACCATATCTAGGCACCATACCGCAAAAGGCCAAGTGATTGGTATAGTCTTTAATTCAAACGCTGGTAGATGTGACTTGGATGCATAGTGTTGACAACCACTGCATTTTTCGACTAACTCTTGCACCTGTGCCAATGCGCTTGGCCAATAAAATCCATGTCAGAATGCCTTGGCCACCAACGCTCTTGATGACGCATGGTTCCCACATTCTCCTTGATGAATATCCAACAAGATCTCCTGGCCTTTCTCTAAGCTGATACAACGCTGCAGTACGCTCGTCACACTTCGCTTGTATAGTTCCTTGTTGATTATGGTGTACGCTTTTGCTCTTCTTGTTGTTTGCCTTGCCAACGTTTCATCATTCGGCAAGGTCCCATCTTTTAAGTAATCGAATATTGGCTGTGCCCATGTTGGTATTAGTGGTTCCGGGTCTGCTTCAGCATCAATTTCCATTGCCGACATATGATCTGCCGACATGACTTGAGGAGTCCCCGAGTGTGATTCGACAGCCCCTGAAGTGAGCGGATCAATCCGCGAGTGAGTCGAACCTGCCCCTGAGTCGATATCCATTGGTACCACGTCTGACTCCTGATTCGTCGGGGTGACCCTGATCGAGTCGGATTCTGGTGACGACTTGATTGATGGTTTCCTAAGGTGCTCAAGCGCTACTCCTAGTGGTATTGCTTGCCTAGATGACCCTAGTTTGGATAGTACATATGCTGCTTCATTCTCTGCTCTAGGAACGTGATGGAATTCGCATCCGTCAAAGTATCCCGATATTTGTTGCACATGGAAACGATATAATGCCATGTTTGCGTCCAGCACATCCCAGTGTCCAGACACTTGCTGAATCACCAAATCTGAATCGCCAAAACACATGATCCTTTTGATGCCAATCTCTTTGGCCACTTTGATGCCGTGGACAATTGCTTCATACTCGGCAACATTGTTGGAAGCAGCAAAATGAATCTGTAACACATACTTGAGTTGATCCCTCTTTGGAGATGTGAGCACTATCCCGGCGCCCAGACCCATTTTCGTCTTGGACCCGTCAAAATGCATTTTTCAGTAGTTCGGGTCTGGCAGTGGTGGTTCGTACTGCATTTCCATCCAGTCTACAAAGAAATCTGCAACAGCTTGAGATTTGATTGCATCTCGCCTGTCATATTGTGGAGTGTATGGTGCCAGTTCTATGGCCCATTTTGCGACTCGGCCGCTGGCATCTTTGCTGCCCAATATATCGGAGATAGGTGCCTCGCATATTACCCGGATTGGGTGTTCTTGAAAGTAATGTTTCAGCTTCTTTGCCGCCATATATACCCCATATGTCATCTTCTGATAATGTGGGTAATTCTATTTCGAGACAGAGAGCACTTCGCTCAAGTAATAAACTGGTCTTTGGACTGATTTGCCCCCTTCTTCACGTTCAACCGCTATAACTGCACTTACAACTTTGTTGGTTGAGGCGACATAAAGCAACATTGGCTCTTTGGATAGTGGTGATGCTAATATTGGTGTTGTTGCCAACATTTTCTTTAATTCATGGAAAGTGCTATCAGCTTGATGTGTCCACGTGAATTTGTCTGATTTGTTCATCAGTTGATATAGTGGTAGGGCTTTTTCACCTAGCCGACTAACAAACCTGCTCAACGAGGCCAAGCATCCAGTAAACTTCTGGACATCGTTGAGGGTTTTTGGCAATTCCATTCTCTTGATGGCCCTGATTTTTGTCGGCTTAGCTTCAATTCCTCGGCTGGATACAAGGAATCCGAGTAACTTGCCAGCCGGGACACCAAATGTGCATTTTTCCGGGTTAAGCTTCATCCGGAATCTTCTCAAGTTTACGAATGTTTGACGCAAGTCCTCAATTAGAGTATGACTTTGCTTTGTTTTGATTACCACGTCATCGACGTATAGTTGAACGTTTTTGTCCAATTGATCTTGCAATCATTTTTGCATGCATCTTTGATATGTTGCACCTGCATTTCTCAACCCAAATGGCATGGTACGATAGAAATAAGCCCCATACGGGGTGATAAAGGTTGTCTTTATTTTATCATCCGGATTCAGTGGTTGATGGAATCCAGAATACGCATCCACAAATGACAACAACTCACATCCAGCAGTAGAATCTATGACTTGATCGATCCGTGGCAGGGGAAACGGATCTTTTGGACACACCTTATTGAGGTTCGTGTAATCAATACACATGCGCCATACCACTGCCACGTTCGGGTCATCTTTTTTCTTCTCAACCAAGACTGGATTTGACAACCAATCCGGGTGCAGTACTTCCATGATGAATCCAGCAGCTAAGAGTCTGGCAATCTCGGCAGCTATTACTTTCCTCCTATCTTCGTCGAAGCGGCGGAGGGGTCGCTTCACCGGCTTGGCATCTGGTCTTACATGAAGAGAGTTCTCAGCCAACTCCCTCGGAACTCCTTGCAGATCCTGAGTGGACCATGCAAAGATATCCCGATTCTCACAGAGGAAGCTGGTGAGCTCACTTTCCTATTTGTCCGTGAGGCCAGCCCCAATGGTAACTGTGCGATCTGGGAAAGTCTCGTCCACCTGTACCTTATTGGTTTCTTTGGTAGCTTGAAATGACACATTGCCATGCGGGTTGGTGAGTGTCGGCATGGACATTTGTGCTGCTTTGGCCAATGCTGCCACTTCCAACATTTGATGTTTTTCTTATGCTATGACGAGTGACTCGGCCAGTGAAGATCCGGCTGAGGCACAAGCAATGGATCTTTTGTAGTCCGCTTCAACTGTAATCACCCCACATGGGCCTGGTAGCTTCATCTTTAAGTAAGCAATTAGGGAGTAGCCATAAACTTCGCCATAGCCGGCCTGCCGAGTAAGGAGTGATATGAGCTGACCAAATCCACTACCTCGAACTCTATGGCTTCAGTGCGACAATTCTCTTTGTTGCCGAATAAAACGTCGACCCAGATCTTGCCAATTGGCTCACAGGACAATACCGACACAATATCGTGGAAAGTGGTCTTGGTCGGCTCCAGCATGTTCATGGTAATTCCTAACTTGAGCATAGTATCCTTGTACATGATGTTGATGCTACTACCATCATCGATCAGCACTTTTCACAACTTGACATTGATATCTGGGCCCATGAATGTTGGATCCAAAACCAGAGCATATCCTCCTAGGGTTGGCATGATCTTGGGGTGATCTTTTATGCTCTAAGTTATCTCTTGCTCTGACCAATGCATGTACTTGGGAATTACCGGCATTGTGGCATTCACCTCCATCATCCATCGCTGCTGGCTCTTTTTGTCGTTCGGCTCTATGACAAAGACAACATAGCTCTGGTGATGTTATCTGTACTCATTTCTAGTTTCGTTTTATCCTAGAACCTTTACTAAAAGAGTTCAATGATGTTGCTAAGGAAGACAAAAAGGTCTTCGAACATTTTAATATGCTAGGATCATGTGTAGATGTTATGGGTACTTTAGATAAAACAAAACCCAGAGAGGAAAATAAATATACCCATACCTTTTAAACTTGTAGAAATGCATGAAGCCTTAGAAAAGAATTTTGATTGGATTGTTCCTGAAAATCCTTTTGATGAAAGTAGTGAACCAAGGAAAGATGAGAAGGGATCCTCCAAAACTCATTTGGATGAGATACCTTTCCTAGTTGAATATATTGCAAATATTGATCTTAATTCTTCATTTGAAAATATTTGATTCTTGCTTCTTGTGCCTAACTTAAAGGTGTTATAGAAAAGTACTTGTTGGGAGATAACCCAAGAGTTTTCTTGAGTCTTGGAAGTTATTACTTCAGTAATGACCTCTCCTTATCCTTTTTATTTGCCTTTTGTGGCAAGAATGACCTCTAATGAGAGGGAAGTAAGATTTGGGAGTTGCTGTCCCGAAACAGATTTTTGTGCTCCACCGTAAAAATTCGTCAGGAATCTTTGTAAGTAGGATTTATCTGATATTTTGTGAATAAATCCCCCAGTATGTTAGATAACTTTAGATAGTTCAACACTTCTTAATTTGGGCAACATAAGGTCTTTGAAAAAATCGGTTTCTCTGATTTTTGTCTCATGCCTAAAGATATTTATGATTCCTTGAGTCTTTGGGAGCTTACTGAAGGGGGAGAGGAAATCTCTCTTACCAACAGTGACACTATATTGCCCATTGGAATAGCTGAAGGTGTGTCTACAAAAATCTCAGGGAAAATGGTGTCTACTGATTATCTTGTTATTGAATGTGTAGGCAAGGGACAGATTACACTTGGAAGATCCCTACTGAAACACCTTGGAGCAGTAATAGATGTGGGAAAAGGTATTATGCACTTTGCTCCTCCGGTAAGCAAACATATCTTCCCTAAAGAGAAGAAGAAAGGTAAGAAAGGAAAGAACAAGAGGGGCAATTCATCATTTGAAAATACTTGATTCTTCTTGCTTCTTGAGCCTAACTTAAAGGCGTTAAAGAAAAGTACTTGTTGGGAGATAACCCAAGAGTATCCTTGAGTCTTGAAAGTTATTACTTCATTAATGACCTCTCCTTATCCTTTTTGTTTGCTTTTTGTGCCAAGAATGACCTCTAATGAGAGGGAAGTAAGATTTGGGGAGTTGTTGTCCCGAAACAGATTTCTATCCTCCACCAAACAAATTCATGAGGAGTCTCTGTAACTCGGATTAAGCTGAAAATTTATGAATCAATCCCCCAGTATGTTAGATAACTTTCATTAGTTCAACACTTTTTTATTTGAGAAACAGAATATGTTTGAAAAAATCGGTTTCTACCTACTGGTCTGTTTTGACAGATTTCTGCCAGTATTTGTGTTTGCTTCTTATTGATTCCTTTTTGAGTTCACTTTAGGTGAATTAAGCTTTTTGAAGGATTTAATACAGTACATTGTGTTTTTAATGAAAAGCCTTGTTGTTCCAAAGCTTTGCCAGAGGTCTAATATCTTTTGAATAAGCTAATGTTGCTAATGAAGATTGGGTGAAGTTTTGTATGAAGGAAAAAATTTCAGGTGTAGAGATAGAATGATGCAATGAGATGAAGAATGGACAAAATCTCAAGCTTGGGGATGCCACCATGGTGTCACCCCAAGAAATATCCAATAGGTACAAGCGTCAAAGCTTGGGGATGCCCAAGGTACCCCCTTCTTCATCAATAAAAAGCTCAGGTCTGTCTAGACACTTCATTTTTATTGTTTTATGCACAGTTGTGTTGTTCTTGGAGCGTCTTAGTTTTTGTTCGCTTTGCTTAGTTTGTTTAGTTTTCTTGAGTAGTTTGGACCCCCGTTCTCGCTGTGTTGTTTTGCAAATAAGTTGCTTGGTGTTGGAAAGGAGTAGTAAGTTCTTGCTTGTAAGTGCAAGAGGAGCTTGCATTGACTGTGACTTAGACTTTAGCATGACATGCTAGGTGTTGTTTTGACCTTATGCTTAGTAATTATTGTTGTAGCATGTATTGTTCCAAACAATTGGGATTGATTAGTGTGCCTTGAAGAAATTATGCGTTGTTTTAGCATGCAAAAGCATAATATTGTGGTATTCTCCTTTGATGTTTTGCTTGGGTTGACTTGGCACATGCTCACACCAAATTATGACTTTGACAAGTCACCATTAGCCTCTATGATCATTTAGTCCTTGACTTGTAGTACCACTCTTTGCTTTGATTAGTATGCTTTGTTGCACTGCATGATTATGGCCATTATGCTCTCTTAGTTAGTTGCTCCCAGTCTTTTGCTAGCCTCCACTTGTATGAGTAAGCTCTAGTCATGCTTCCAACTCCCAAGAAACCAAGTTATTCCAAAGTGTCCACTATAAACTCCTATGCATTGTGTTTTACACCATTACAAGTATATTCTTGTTTTCAACTATATTCCAATTAAAAAAACCATTTTGTTATGTGAAAAATTAGTGATTAAGGCCCTCACGAACTTGATGGCACACTTTATATTCTTTTCCCCTAATAAACTTGAACCATTGTGATAACTTTGTTGTATATCCTTGCACTTATACGTTGGAATTAGCAGAACCGTGTTGTCACGGAGAACGCTTTCAACATTGCACTTGTACTTTGTACTCGGTTGATATCATGCTCTTTTGTCTATGGATGTCACCGGTGTGAAATAAAGAGGGAACTTGTAAGTCCATGGAGTTTGTATTCTGTGTTAGAGAAATGCCTGGGCCGCTAGCCTAAGCCATGCCTAATCATGGTGGAAACTTGCAGCATCACCATAGTGAGATATCTATGAAGCATCCTCAATAAAAAGCTATGCATATGGTAAATAAAAATATTGCTGAGATGCTCATTTTATGCTTGCCTAGTCATTTTGGTTATGGGAAAGCTCCTGTACCATATGCAAGGGGTACCCCGTTGGCGGTTCTCAATGATACGTAAATACTTACAATGACAAGAACTTACCTGGGCCCAAAGTTGAGTATGCATGAGGTGTGGCCCTCGTATTCAAGGGACTTGAGATTGCCAACTTATACTTCGTCAAGCATATACTCCATCTTTGCCACTTTAACCTTAATCACTTCAAGATGCTTATGATAGGGGCAATGAGGGCTAAAAGCTAACAAGTACTATAATTTTTGGAAGCTCTTTTTGAAACTTGTAATCCCTGCTTCCTTTACAAAAAAGGCTTTTCTTCCTCCATTATTGAGTCTCCACCTTCTACGTTTGGGCACCATTAAGAGAGCATAGTTGTCATTCTGTGTGCAGTGTTCCAAAGCTTATTGATTGATGCATATTGTGATATTACTTGTTCTTGTGTTATTTGTTTCTAGTCACCCATGTGAACTTTGAAGGTTTCCTATGCATCTATTTGCTACTCTATGAGGGATAAGCTGATTGCCACTATGCTATGTTTACTCTATGTGAAACAAACAAACATTTTTCAATGCATGTTATTCATGATCTTTGTTTCTAGCTTGTCATGTTGCATGCATAGTTACTATGTCCTATTGTTAGAACTCCATCTTTCATGCACATGTTTAGAGTTCTTTGATCCCGGATTTCAATGCTTGCAAATGGTTAGATCTTATTGTGAGGGTGCATGTCACCTCAAAAATTATTCTTTTATCACTTACCTACTCGAGGATGAGCAGGAGTTAAGCTTGGGGATGTTGATATGTCGGAAACATATATACAATTTTTTATGCTCCATGCTTGTTTTGTACCTACTTTGCTTTACTTGTCTACACTTTGAGGTACTTTTTACATGTTTTCTGGTACTAACCTATTAACAAGTTGCCACAGTGCCAGTTGCTTGTTTTCTGCTGTTTTTGGTTTCAGAAAAGTTAGTAAAGAAATATTCTCGGAATTGGACGGGACAAACGTCAAAGTCAATTACTTTCTGCGGGGAACAAGAAGTCCAGAGGGGAGCCTGGTAAGCCAGCCAGGGCGGCCAGACCCACCCTAGGCGCGGGTGGGCCCTACCCCGCGCCTGGGTAGGGTTTGGCCCCTCTGGCCGCCTCCTCGGCCTCCCCCTTCGCCTATAAGATGCCCTTGATGCAGAAACCCTAAGGACCCGGTCAAATCTCCAAGAAACCTTCTGTAGCCACCTCCACCATCGTCCCTAGATCGGGGGGATCTGAAGTTCTTCCCGGCACCCTGCCGGAGGGGAGATCATCCCGGAGGCCTTCTCTCCGGTATGATGCATGAGTAGTTCCACCTTGGACTATGGGTCCATGTAGTATCTAGATGGTTGTATCTCCTCCTTGTTCTTTCATGTATAGATCTTGTGAGCTCCATTCATGATCAAGATCTAATCTATTTGTAATCATGCATGTTGTGTTTGCGGGGATCCAATGGATATTGAGATTACTATGTCAGATTGATAAATGGTTTTGTCTATTTGATACTATCATGTCTGTGTTGTTTGTGATCTTTCATGCTCTCCGTTGTTAGTAGCTATCTTGGCCGAGTAGTTGCTAGTGACTCCAAGAGGGGGTATTTATGCTCGGTAGTGGGTTCATACCTCTAGTTTCCAAGGGAAGTGATAGAAATCTCTTCGGTTGTAGATGTGCTATTGCTACTAGGGAGAAAACAACAGTCTCTTGTTCATGGAACAAGTGGATTGTTTACCTTACACACTTTGCTTAAAGCAGTTGTCTATTGCTTGCAACTTAATACTGGAGGGGGTTCGGATGATAACCTGAAGGTGGACTTATAGTCATAGATGGAGTTGGATGGCGGTCTATGTATCTTGTTGTATTGCCCAATCGAATCTCATAGGATCTTTCTGATTGGTAATTGCATTGTTATGCCTAGTTCAGTTCCTGTCAATTGCCCTGCTGTAATTTGTTTACCCTTCATGCCATGTTGTTTATCTAAGGAGAGCACCTCTAGTGAACTATGGACCTCGGTCCAATCTTTACCATCGATACATCTTCCACGGTTACTTGTTTACTTGCTACAAACCATTACCTTCCACACCATACATTTAATCCTTTGTTACAGCAAACCGGTGAGCTTGACAACCTCACTGATTCATTGGGGAAAAGCCTTGAGTTTGTGTTGTGCAGGTCTCCGCATTGCTTGCAACACCTGTGTGTTGTTTCCTTCCTCCTTCTGGTTCGATAACCTCGGTCTCAACTGAGGGAAAACTTGCTGCTTGCTCTTCACACCCTATGCTTGGGGTTACCAACGAAGTGCCGCGTCGGGGATCATCAAGCATGAGGAAGAAGGATACGAGCATAAGGTACAACGTCTAACCTACTACTTGAGTGAGGTCCTCACAGAGTCAAAGCAACGGTAGCTACATCATGAAAAGCTGGCCTATGGAGTGTTCTTCGTCTCCAGAAAGCTACGACACTACTTTCAAGAGCATAAGATCTGGACCCATGAAGCCGATGCTGCTTTACATAGTTTGAAAGACCTCCTTTCAAACCCACCAATCCTCACAGCACCAGAGCCTCAGTAGCCTATGTTACTCTATATCGCAACAACCAACAAGGTCATAAGCGTGGTAACATAAGTGGAGCACGAGGAAGAAGGATACGAGCATAAGGTACAACGTCCAACTTACTACTTGAGTGAGGTCCTCATAGAGGCAAAGCAACAATAGCCACATCATCAAAAGCTGGCCTATGGAGTGTTCTTCGTCTCTAGAAAGCTACGACACTACTTTCAAGCTTGCCTATGGAGTGTTCTTCATCATAAGAAGGATGTGACCAGCGACTTTGGCTTTTCTTTTGCAGTCAGGCTTTTGTCAATTTGTCTCCCTCAAACAAATTATCTACTATCTATCGAACAGTTAGTTGATGGGCATGTTATTTTGTTGAATATGTTAGAAGCATGGCAATGATTTGCAACTTGGCTATAAAAATGTCATATATGTTGATGAGTTTCTGGGGACCTATGTTTTCTGAATTGATGGCTTGCTATGCTTGTCATATTTTTGCTGCCTTTACATTGGTTCTCAATGAATAGTTATTCAACTCTTAACCCGGACAGGAAAGTTCTTTGCTGGAATGTTAGAGGACTCAATGACAAGGACAAAATATTAGCAGTGTTTAACAAAATTGATGAAAGCAATTGTGCAGTTGATACGTCAAAAACGTATCTATAATTTTTTATGCTTCATGCTTGTTTAGTATCTACTTTGCTTTGCTTTGTCTACACTTTGAGGTGTTTTTATATATTTTCTGGAACTAAAGTGTTAACAAGTTGCCACAGTGCCAGTTGCCTGTTTTCTTCTGTTTTTGGTTCCAGAAAGGCAGAAAATCAATATTCTCGGAATTGGACGGGACAAAAGCCAAAGTCAATATTTTACCGTGGGCGTCACGAAGCCATAAGGGGAGACGGAGAGGTGCCAGAGGGACACCCCCCAGGCGCGGGCTAGGGTAGACCCGCGCCTGGGCAGGGTGTGGCCCCTCCGGCCGCCTCCCAGCCTCTCCTCTTCGTTGGAAACCCCAAGATCAAGGTGTGATGAGCACAACAGCAATTCTTTCCTCAGTAGAGATCGAGGTTATCAAAACAGAAGGAGGAAGGAAACGTCACACAGGTGTTGCAAGCAACATGGAGACCTGCACAAAACAAACTCAAGACTTTTTCCCAACGAACAGTGAGGTTATCAAGCTCACCAGTTTGATGTAACAAAGGATTAAAAATATGGTGTGAAAGGTAATGGTTTGCAGCAAGTAAACAAGTAACAGTGGAAGATGTATCAATGGTAAAGATTGGACCTGGGTCCATAGTTCACTAGAGGTGCTCTCCTTACATAAACAACATGGCATGAAGGATAAACAAATTACAGCGAGGCAATTGACAGGAACTGAGCAAGGCATAACAATGCAATTACTAGTCAGAAAGATGCTATGAGATTCGATTGGGAAATACAACAATATACATAGACCGCCATCCAACTGCATCTATGACTAGAAGTCCACCTTCGGGTTATCATCCGAACCCCCTCCAGTATTAAGTTGCAAGCAACAGACAACTGCTTTAAGCAAAGTGTGTAAGGTAAACGGTCCACATGTTCCATGAACAAGAGACCATTGTTTTCTCCCTAGTAGCAACAACACATCTACAACCAAAGAGATTTCTGTCACTTCCCTTGGAAACTATAGACATGAACCCACTATCGAGCATAAATACCCCCTCTTGGAGTCACTAGCAACTACTTGGCCAAGATAGCTACTAACAACGGAGAGCGTGCAAGATCACAAACAACACAGACATGATAGAAACATAAAGACAAAACCATTAATCAAACCAACATAATAATTTCAATATCCATCGGATCCCCGCAAACACAACATGCATGATTACAAATAGATTAGATCTTGATGATGAACGGAGCTCACAAGATCTATACATGAAAGCACAAAGGAGATACAACCATCTAGCTACTACATGGACCATAGTCCAAGGTGGAACTACTCATGCATCATACCAGAGAGAAGGCCTCCGGGATGATCTGCCCTCCGCCAGGGTGCCGGGAAGAACTTCAGATCCCCCCGATCTAGAGACGACAGCGGCGGCGGCTACAGAAGGTTTCATGGAATATTGATCGGTACTTATGGTTTTTGCATCAGGGGCTTCTTATAGGCGAAGGGGGGCTAAGGCGGTGGCCAGGGCCCCCACACCCTGCCTAGGCGTGGGGCAGGGGCCACCAGCGCCTACGGGGGGTGTGGCCGCCCAGGCACGCCTCTCCGTATCCCCTCTGTACTTTAACATTTATCCCGTCCAATTCCGAGAATATTTCTTTACTAGCTTTTCTGGAACCAAAAACAACAGAAAATAGGCAACTGGCACTGTGGCGAATTGTTAATAGGTTAGTACCAGAAAACATGTAAAAAGCACCTCAAAGTGTAGATAAATAAAAGCAAAGTAGATACTAAACAAGCATGGAGCATCAAAAATTATAGATACGTTTCCGACGTATCAAGCATCCCTAAGCTTAACTCCTACTCGTCCTCGAGTAGGTAAGTGATAAAAGAATAATTTTTGAGCTGACATGCACCCTCACAATAAAGATCAAACCATTTGCAAGCATTGAAAGATGGGATCAAAGAACTATAAACATGTGCATGAAAGATGGAGTTCTAACAATAGGACATAGTAACTATGCATGCAACATGACAAGCTACAAACAAAGATCATGAATAACATGCATTAAAAAGCGTTTGTTTGTTTCACATACAGAAAACATGGCATAGTGGCAATCTGCTTGGCCCTCATAGAGTAGCAAATAGATACATAGGACACCTTCAAAGTTCACAAGGGTGACTAGAAACAAGTATCACAAGAACAAATAATATCACAATATGCATCAATTAATAAGATTTGGAATACTGCACACAGAAGGACAACTATGCTCTCTTAATGGTGCCTAAAGGTAGAAGGTGGAGACTCAATATAATGGTGGAAGAAAAACCTTTTATAAAGGAAACAGGGATTTCAAGTTTCAAAAAGAGCTTCCAAAAAGTATGGTACTTGTTACCTTTCAGCCCTCATTGCCCCTATCATAAGCATCTTGAAGTGGTTAAGGTTAAAGTGAACAAAGATGGAATATATGCTTGACAAAGTATAAGTTGGCAATCTCAAGTCCCTTGACTACAAGGGCCACACCTCATGCTACTCAACTTCAGTCACCTGTAAATTCTTGTCATTGTAAGTATTTGCATATCATAGAGAACCTCCAACGAGGTACCCCTTGCACATGGTACAGGAGCTATCACATAACCAAAATGACAAGACAAGCAGACAATGAACATCTCAGCAATCTTCTTATTTACCATGGGAATATGGTGCTTTTTTCTCTCTTTCCTATTTTCTCAATGTGTGTCCTTTTTTTATAAGAAAAATGCTTCATAGATGTCACTATGGTGATGCTGCAAGTTTCCACCATGATTAGGCATGGCTTAGGCTAGCGGCCCAGGCATTTCTCTAACACAGAATACAAACTCCATGGACTTACAAGTTCCCTCTTTATTTCACACCGGTGACATCCATAGACAAAAGAGCATGATATCAACTCAGTACAAAGTACAAGTGCAATGTTGAAAACGTTCCCCATGACAGCATGGTTCTGCTAATTCCAACGTATAAGTGCAAGCATATACAACATAGAAGACACAATGGTTCAAGTTTATTAGGGGAGAAGAATATAAAGTGTGTCATCAAGTTTTGAGGGCTTTAATCACTAAGTTTTCACATAACAAAATAGTTTTTAATTGGAAGATAGCTGAAAACAAGAATATACTTTGGAATGGTGTAACACACCATGCATAGGAGTTTATAGTGGACACTTTGGAATAACTTGGTTTCTTGGGAGTTGGAAGCATGAGTAGAGCTTACTCATACAAGTGGAGGCTAGCAAAAGACTGGGAGCAACCAACTAAGAGAGCAATAATGGCCATAATCATGCAGTGCAACAAAGCATTACTAATCAAAGCAAAGAGTGGTACTACAAGTCAAGGACTAAATGATCATATAGGCTAATGGTGACTTGTGAGAGTCATAACATGGTGGGAGCATGTGCTAAGTCAACCCAAACAAAACATCAAAGGAGAATACCACAATACTATGATTTTTGCATGCTAAAACAACGCATAATTTCTTCAAGACACACTAAGCAATCCCAATTGTTTGGAACAAGACATGCTACAGCAATAATCACTAAGCATAAGATCAAAACAATACCTAGCATGTCATGATAAAGTCTAAGTCACAGTCAATGCAAGCTCCTCTTGCACTTACAAGCAAGAACTTACTACTCCTTTCCAACACCAAGCAACTTATTTGCAAAAAAACAGTGAGAACGAGGGTCCAAACTACTCAAGCAAACTAAACAAACTAAGCAAAGAAAACGAAAACTAAGACGCTCCAAGAACAACACAACTGTGCATGAAACAATAAAAACGAAGTGTCTAGACAGACCTGAGCTTTTTATTGATGAAGAAGGGGATGCCTTGGGCATCCCCAAGCTTTGACGTTTGTACCTCTTGGATATTTCTTGGTGTGACACCATGGTGGCATCCCCAAGCTTGAGCTTTTTTCCATTCTTCATCTCATTACATCATTCTCTCTCTACACCTGAAAATTTTCCTTCATACAAAACTTACACAATCTTCATTAGCAACATTAGCTTATTCAAAAGATATTAGACCTCTGGCAAAGCTTTGGAACAGCAAGGCTTTTCACTAAAAACACAAGATACTGTAGTAACTCCTTCAAAATGCTCAATTCACCTAAAGAGAACTCAAAAAGGAATCAATAAGAAGTAAATGCAAATAATGGCAGAAATCTGTCAAAACATACCAGCAGGTAGAAACCGATTTTTTCGAACATCTTATGTTACTCAAATCAAAAAGTGTTGAACTAACGAAAGTTATCTAACATACTGGGGGATTTATTCATAACATTTCAGCTTAATCCGAGTTACAGAGACTCCTCACGAATTGTTTTGGTGGAGGATGGAAATCTGTTTCGGGAGAGCAACTCCCCAAATCTTACTTCCCTCTCATTAGAGATCATTCTTGGCACAAAAGGCAAACAAAAAGGATAAGGAGAGGTAATTACTGAAGTAATAACTTCCAAGACTCAAGGAAACTCTTGGGTTATCTCCCAACAAGTACTTTTCTTTAACGCCTTTAAGTTAGGCACAAGAAGCAAGAAGAATCAAGTATTTTCAAATGAAGAAGCATTAACATCAAACCTTGCTTTCAAAGGAGGAGAAAAAAGCAACTTCTCTATCCTCATAGGGAAGTGTTCAATACCTTTCTTGAATGGAAAATGATATTTAATAGTTCCTTCTTTCATATCAATGATGGCACCAACAGTTCTAAGAAAAGGTCTTCCCGAAGTAATAGGACAAGAAGCATTGTATTCAACATCCAAAACATAGAAATCAACAGGGACATAAGCATTGTTAACCATGATGAGAACATCATTAATACTCCCCATTATTTTCTTCTTAGCATTATCATTGAGTGGGACATCCAAATAACAATCTTCCAAAGGTGGCAAATCAAGCATTTCATAAATCTTCCTAGGCATAATAGAGACACTAGAACCAAGATCAAATGAAGCTTTGAGATCAAAGTCATTCACTTGTATATTAATAATGGGTTCCCAACTATCTTCTACTTTCCTAGGAATAGAATCTTTGTGTTTTAGCTTCTCTTCCTTAATCTTAAAAAGATCATCTGTAATATGTTTGGTGAAAGCAACATGCATATCACTAGCATCAGGACTTCTAGCAAGCTTTTGTAGGAATATAATCACTTCAGAAATATTTGAACCATCTATATCAAAATCAATCTTAGCATCACTAGTAGTAAGCTCAATAGGCTTAGATATAGTAGGAGGAGGAATATGGACTACTTGTGGTTTAGTGGTGATAGTGCACACACTATTGTTTCTATTAATTTCAGCTTCCCTTTCCCACCTAGCATGAAGTTGAGCTAACATCCTAACATTTTCATCAATAGTAACTTGTATGGCATGAGCAGTAGCAAAGGTATTTTCCATAGTCTCAGGTTTAGCAGCCATTTTATTAATCAAGGAAGACCGAGCTTCAGACAAAGAGGATATATTTTTCTCAACATTTAAGAGCTTTTCCTCTATAGCCTTCTTGAAAGTGGTTTGTTTACTAATAAAGTCCTTGAGCGTGACTTCAAGTTCAGAAGGGTCACTTCTAGCGTTGTTGTAAGATTTTCCATAGGAATTGCCATTATTAGGAGGATAAGGCCTACAATTGTTGTTACCACCAAAATTATTCCTATAGGCATTGTTGTTGAAATTGTTGTTTCTAATGAAGTTCACATCAACTTGCTCTTCTTGAGAAACCAAAGAGGCTAAGGGAACACTATTAGGATCTAGAGGAGCTTTCCCATTAACAAGCATAGCCATAATAACATCAATCTTATCACTCAAAGAGGAAGATTCCTCAACAGAATTTACCTTCTTACCATGTGGAGCTCTCTCAACGTGCCATTCAGAGTAGTTAACCATCATATTATTAAGGAGACTTGTTGCAGCACCCAAGGTGAGGCCCATAAAGGTACCTCCAACAGCTGAATCCAACAGATTTCTTGAGGAGAAGTTCAAACCTGCATAAAAAGTCTGGATAATCATCCAAGCAGTGAGTCCATGAGTGGGACAATTCTTAACCAAAGACTTCATTCTTTTCCAAGCCTGAGCAACATGTTCACTATCAAGTTGTTTAAATTTCATAATGTCACTTCTCATAGATATAATCTTAGCAGGAGGATAGTATTTTCCAATAAAAGCATCTTTGCACTTAGTCCAAGAATCAATACTATTTTTAGGCAAACATAGCAACCATTCTTTAGCTTTTCCTCTCAAGGAGAAAGGAAAAGGCTTGAGCTTAATAATATCTCCATCTACATCCTTTTACTTCTGCATCTCACAAAGTTCAACAAAGCTATTAAGATGGGCAACTGGATCATCAGAACCAGCACCATAAAATTGCTCTCTCATCACAAGATTCAACAAAGCAGGCTTAATTTTATAAAAGGTAGCATCAGGAGCAGGTGGAGCAATAGGTGTTCTAAGGAAATCATTGTTGTTGGTGCTAGTGAAGTCACACAACTTGGTGTTCTCAGCAGAGTTCATTTGGGCAAAGGTGGGCAAGACAAAAACAGCAGCAGCTAGAGCAGGAACTAATTTTTTGTGTTTTTGAATAAAGAAAGCAAACCAAACTAGACTATTTTTGTTGGGTTTTTTGAAAAGAGGCAAACAAAACCAAGAAAAAGAAACAAATCAAACTAAAAAAAGTAAAGAGAAAGGAAGTGAAGGAATCCCCTAGTGAAGACGTCCTTAGCCTCCCCGGCAACGGCGCCAGATAACTTGTTGGTGCTTGACGTGGGAGCACTTCGTTGGAAACCCCAAGAGCAAGATGTTATGAGCACAACAACAAGTCTTCCCTCAGAAGAGACTGAGGTTATCGAACCAGAAGGAGGAAGGAAATGTCACACATGTGTTGCAAGCAACGCGGAGACCTGCACAACACAAACTCAAGACTTTGCCCCAACGAATAGTGAGGTTGTCAAGCTCACCAGTTTGATGTAACAAAGGATTAAACGTATGGTGTGGAAGGTAATGGTTTGCAGCAAGTAAACAAGTAACAATGGAAGATGTATCAATGGTAAAGATTGGACCGGGGTCCATAGTTCACTAGAGGTGCTCTCCTTACATAAACAACATGGCATGAAGGGTAAACAAATTACAGCGGGGCAATTGACAGGAACTGAACAAGGCAAAACAATGTAATTACTAGTCGGAAAGATCCTATGAGATTCGATTGGGCAATACAACAATATACATAGACCGCCATCCAACTACATCTATGACTAGAAGTCCACCTTCAGGTTATCATCTGACCCCCCTCCAGTATTAAGTTGCAAGCAACAGACAACTGCTTTAAGCAAAGTGTGTAAGGTAAATAGTCCACATGTTCCATGAACAAGAAACCGTTGTTTTATCCCTAGTAGCAATTGCACATATACAACCGAAGAGATTTCTGTCACTTCCCTTGGACACTAGAGGCATGAACCCACTATCGAGCATAAATACCCCCTCTTGGAGTCACTAGTAACTACTTGGCCAAGATAGCTACTAACAACGGAGAGCATGCAAGATCACAAACAACACATACATGATAATATTAAATAGACAAAAGCATTAATCAATCTGACATAGTAATCTCAATATCCATCAGATCCCCGCAAACACAACATGCATGATTACAAATAGATTAGATCTTGATCATGAACGGAGCTCACAAGATCTATACATTAAAGCACAAAGGAGGAGATACAACCATCTAGCTACTACATGGACCCGTAGTCCAAGGTGGAACAACTCACGATTCATACTGTATAGAAGACCTCCGGGATGATTTCCCCTCCGACAGGGTGCCAGGAAGAACTTCAGATCCCCCCCGATCTAGATGGTTGTATCTCCTCCTTGTGCTTTCATGTATAGATCTTGTGAGCTCTGTTCATGATCAAGGTCTAATATATTTGTAATCATGCATGTTGTGTTTGCGGGGATCTGATGGATATTGAGATTACTATGTCAGATTGATTAATGGTTTTGTCTATTTGATACTATCATGTCTGTGTTGTTTGTGATCTTGCATGCTTTTTGTTGTTAGTAGCTATCTTGGCTGAGTAGTTGCTAGTGACTCCAAGAGGGGGTATTTATGCTCGATAGTGGGTTTATGCCTCTAGTTTCCAAGGGAAGTGACAGAAATCTCTTTGGTTGCAGATCTGTTGTTGCTACTAGGGAGAAAACAACGGTCTCTTGTTCATGGAACAAGTGGATTGTTTACCTTACACACTTTTCTTAAAGCAGTTGTCTGTTGCTTGCAACTTAATACTGGAGGTGGTTCGGATGATAACCTGAAGGTGGACTTCTAGTCATAGATGTAGTTGGATGGCGGTCTATGTACATTGTTGTATTGCCCAATCAAATCTCACAGGATCTTTTTGTCTGGTATTGCATTGTTATGCCTTGCTCAGTTCCTGTCAATTGACCTGCTGTAATTTTTTTACCCTTAATGCCATGTTGTTTATCTAAGGAGAGCACCTCTAGTGAACTATGGACCCCGGTCCAATCTTCACCATTGATACATTTTCAACTATTACTTGTTTACTTGCTACAAACCATTACCTTCCACACCATACATTTAATACTTTGTTACAGCAAACCGGTGAGCTTGACAACCTCACTGATTCGTTGGGGCATAGTCTTGAGTTTGTGTTGTGCAGGTCTCTGCGTTGCTTGCAACACCTGTGTGACGTTTCCTTTCTCCTACTGGTTCCATAACCTTGGTTTCTCACTGAGGGAAAACTTGTTGCTGTGCTGCTTCACACCCTGCTCTTGGGGTTCCCAACAGGCTTCATGTTAGCCATCAGCAGTTATTTTTCTACAAGAAACTAAGTGTGAAAGTTTTCACCACTCATTCATAAGATCTTTTTGTCCTAAACGTTTTGACCAATTTGCTTTTTCTCCATTGGTTGGGGCCTCTGGAGGACTTATTGTCTTATGGAACAGTTCTATATTCAGAGGAGAATTACTTGAAATAAACAGAGCTGCGATCAAACAAAAATTCACTTCTTCACACAACTCTGAAACTTGGACTTTAGTGAATGTTTATGGGCCTTGCAAAGGCCCAGAAAGAAACAATTTCGTACAATGGCTTTATGATTTACAAATACCTGTCCATGATCACTAGCTGTTGTTAGGGGATTTCAACTTCATTCGATGAGTTGAAAACAGAAATAAAGATGGGGCTGACATGAATGATAGTTTCCTATTTAATAGCATTATTAGTCACCTTTCCCTTGTTGAGTTGCCTTTGAAAGGAAGGAATTTCACTTGGTCCAATATGCAGGACAACCCATTATTAGAATAGCTCGATTGGTTTTTCACTTCTTGCCAATGGACAATCCAATATCCCAACACTATGGTCAATCCCCTCTCCAAAACAACTTCCGATCACATTCCATGTGTGGTCAGCATTTCCACCAATATTCCAAAAGCGAGGATTTTCATATTTGAAAATATGTGGATTGAGCAACCTGGTTTTCTTGATGTGGTTAAGCAAGCTTGGGGGCAGTCAGTTAAGAAGGGTCCTATTGCTAACATGATGACTGCAAAGTTCAAAAATACAAGATATGCTCTTAAAAATGGGGGAAAATGTTGTCTCATATCAAATCTCTGATAGAAAAATGCAATAAGGTCATTCTGATGCTTGATGATATTGAAGACAAGAGAATTCTTAGTAGACCTGAATTTAATTTCAGAAATATTGTAAAGTTACACTTAAAAAAGTTATTAAATATTCAGTCAACTTACTAGAAGAATCAATGCACAATAAGATGGGTAAAGTTTGGAGGAAATTCCAAATTCTTTCATGCAAAGGCCACAGAAAGGTACATGCACAATGTGATTAATGAGATAAAAGATGAACATGGCAATTCATTACTCAATCACAATGACAAAGCTGATGCATTCTGGAGATGTTATAAGAATCGTATGGGTGTTTCTACAAGTGTTCAAAATAGATAAGATCTCTCAGACTTGGTTCAAATAGTGGATAACCTGACATGTGTGTCGAAGGATTTCAACATTTCAGAAATTGAGGATGTGGTCAAATTTATGAAAACTGACAAAGCACCAGGACCTGATGGTTTCAATGGAGCTTTTGTTAAAAAGTGCTGGCATATTATTAAATAAGATTTTATTCAGCTGTGTCATGATTTCCATAAGGGCCTCACGCCCCTTGAAAGCATAAATGGTTCTTATATCACATTGGTGCCAAAAAAGAACAACCCAGAGACTGTTAATGATTTTAGACCTATTTCTCTCACAAATACCTGTTTGAAATTTCTCACTAAATTAGCTGCCAACAGGCTTCAAAAGGAAATCAAGAGATGCATTCATGAAAACCAATATGGATTTATTAAATGTAGAATAATACAAGACTGTCTTGGTTCGACTTTTGAGTATTTGTATCAGTTTCATGTTTCCAAAAAGAGAATAGTAATTATAAAGCTGGATTTTGAAAAGACCTTTTTTACTATTGAACATTAAGCAATTATCAGGATTTTGAGGTGTAAAGGTTTTGATGAAGTTTTTATTGGCTGGGTAAAGGAAATTCTCTCATCAGGCTCCTCCTCTATTTTGTTGAATGGGGTTCCAGGAAGTAATTTTTATTGTAAGCATGGGGTAAGACAGGGTGACCCTCTCTCCCCCTTACTGTATGTGCTAGGAGGTGATTTATTGCAAAGTTTTATAAATAAAGCATATAGGGATGGAAGATTGAGAACCCCAATCCCAAATAGAGGCACTATTGATTTCCCTATTTTTAAATATGCTGATGATACCATCATTGTCATGCAAGCAGACCCGGATCAGTTACATGTGGTAAAAGAGATCCTGGATGAGTATTATTCCTTCACTGGACTAAAGGTTAATTTTCATAAATCAACTTTGGTGCCAATCAATATGAATCAAGAAGAAGCCAGCTTGCTTGCATTGGAAATTGGTTGTACTACTGCTACATTACCTTTTCTCTACCTTGGTTTGCCAATGGGAGTTACAAAACCAACTATTAGAGATATGTCACCACTCATTGATAGAGTGGAAAGAAGACTTTCGGCAACTGCCTCTTTCCTCTCTTATGGAGATAGATTGGTCATAGTCAATTCTTTTCTATCTTCCATGCCTACGCACTTTCTTTGTTCTCTAGAAATTCCAAAAGGTGTCATTGAAGTAATAAATAGAGCCAGGCGACATTGTTTATGGAGGAAGAGGAAAGAAGATGGGAGGATACATTCCCTTGCCTCATGGGATATGATTTGCAATCCAAAGGAGAAAGGTGGATTAGGAATAATGAATTTGGAAACTCAAAACAAATGCCTGCTCATGAAACATCTACACAAAATGTACAATAATGAAGATCTTCCATGGGTAAAATTGGTCAGGAATGCTTATTATTACAATGAGGTGCCTCACAATGTTACTGTTTGTGGCTCCTTTTGGTGGAGAAGTATTATGAAGTTCGAATAAGATTTTCGATCAATGTCAATATGTCAAATTGGTAAAGGTGACTCGGCTCTGTTCTGGTTAGATAATTGGAATAATCAACCTCTAGCTCAGTCTTACCCAAGGCTATTATCTTTTGCACTTGACAAGGATTGCTCAGTTAAACAAGCTATCGCTTTTGTCCAACTGGAGGAGGCCTTTCATCTGCCATTATCGGCTGAAGCTAATGTAGAATATTTATTGTTACAAGCTCAACTACAAGATGTCAGCATTGACCCACATGTACAGGATAAATGGGTTAAAAAAATTACAAAGTCTGGAGATTATTCTACAAATATGGTGTACAAAGCTCACTTCAATTTAATTCCGGATCACTTCCCTTAAAAATGGCTATGGAAGAGTAAATGTATGTGAAAGCACAAAGTCTTTGCTTGGTTAATTTTACATGATCGAATTAACACAAAGGACATGCTAATTAGAAGATACTAGAATGTGACTACTGACACAGATTGCGTGCTATGTCCCTGTCATACTCTGGAGGATTGGTCTCACTTATTCTTTGAATGTAATTTTAGTGTCAGAGTTTGGACAAACTTACAGATTAATTAGGGTATAGGTTCAGGTCTAGAAATGTTAAAAGCTGCAAAGAAGAGATTCTCGGGACCATGTTTTGTTGAGATAGTCATTTTAGCTTGCTGGAATATATGGAGACAAAGAAATAATAAGATCTTTAAAGGGATGAGGCCAACTTTCAAGGGATGGAAGGCTGGATTTGTCCAAGGTGTCTCCCTGCTAAAGCATAGAACTAAAAATTCTAAATTTGTAGTTCTGTCAAAATGGATTGACAATCTGTTGTAATTTTCCTTTCTTTTTATCCTTTAGCTTGTTAGCGGTTTCTTCTTTCTTTGTTTGTTTATATTTCTGAACCTCTACTTTTTTATTCAATAAAATACTATGGGGGCCTCCCCTGCAGTAATTAAGCTTCAAAAAAGAGCATAAGATCATAGTGGTGAGTACTGCCCCCTACGAGATATAATCAAAAATTACGACACCACAGGACGTGTCGCAAAGTGGGGAATAGAGCTTGCAGCTTTTGACATCGAGTATGAGCCACATACAGCAATCAAGTCCCAAATACTTCCGATTTATCGCTGATTGGACAGTAAGGGCAGAAAATACAAGTCCTCCAGACTCGGAATTTTGGACCCTTCATTTTGACGGATCAAAAGCACGAGGACGCTCGGGGGCTGGCGTGGTACTCAAATCACCATAAGGAGATAAGTTGTTCTATGTGTTACAAATACACTTCACAGCAACCAATAATATTGTCGAGTATGAAGCATTGTTACATGAAATACACATGGCCAAAAATATTGGCGTAACTAGACTCATGTGTTACTGAGACTAGGATTTAGTTGCTCAGCAAGTATCCGATATCTGCAATGCAAACAAGGACATGGCAGCCTACAAAGATGTTGTAGATGAATTATTTAAATCGTTCGAGGGTTTTGAAGTACAACACATCCCTCGAGCAGAAAATGAGAAAGTAGATGCTTTATCGAGAATACCCTCTGCGTGGAAACAAGTCCCAAATGGCGCTTTTTTAGAGCATTTAAAGGCCCCTCCATCACTGGAGTTGATGAGTACTATCCGAAGAAATCCGACTCACTTTTAATAGAGGTTTTGGCTGTAATTCCCAGCTGGACAAAACCCTATTTAGATTTCCTGATAGACGAAAAATTACCCGAAGACGAAGTCTTGAGCCAGCAAATCGTCCGACGAGCAAAATCTTATACAATAATAAATGGTGAGCTCTATAAGCGGAGTGTTTCTGTGGTTTTTCAGTGATGCATCTCTCCGGAAGAAGGAGTGGAATTCTTACGAGAAATCCACGAAGGCGCGTGTGGCTGCAGCCAAATCTTTAGTGGCAAAATATTTTAGACACAAATTCTTTTGGCTTACAGCTAAGGCGGATACCGATAAACTGATCAAAGCATGCAAAGGATGCCAAAAGTACGCCCGTCAGGCACACGTTCCGGCTGATCAGCTGCGAACAATCCCTATTACATGGCCATTTGCGGTCTGGGGACTTGATATGGTAGGACCGTTTCGCACGGCAAAATGTGGATTTACTCACCTACTAGTGATGGTGGATAAATTTACAAAGTAGATTGAGGCTAAACCCATGACAAGTTGTGATGGAGCCACAACCAGAAAGTTCGTCGATGACGTGATCATCTGATTTGGATATCCGCACAGTATAATTACTGAAAACGGGAGCAACTTTTCCATGAAAGAACTTGCCGAATTCTGCGAGGAGCAGGGGATCCGACTTGATATTGCATTAGTTGCGCATCCATAGGCTAATGGACAAGTCAAAAGAGCTAACAGTCTTATTTTATAAGGACTTCGACCTCATCTCGAGGCACCACTTCGTCGTGCTGCGGGGGCTTGGGCGGAAGAATTACCGTCTGTGATATGGAGCTTACGTACAACTCCTAATAGATCAACCGGATACACTCCTTCTTCTTGGTCTAGATGCAGAAGCAGTTCTTTCAAGTGATTTAATTCACCAGTATCCTCGAGTCAAGCGTATATCAAAGAAGATGCGGAAATTTCTCGACAGGATGATCTCGATATAATCGAAGAAGTTCGCGTCGCTGCTGAGCAGAGATATACAACATATCAGCAGAAGTTACAAAGTACCATAGTCAGAGAGTACAGAACCGTTCTTTCAGGAAGGGCGATTTGGTTATCCGACTTGTGCAAAAAAGAAAGCACAAACTTTTCCCGATTTAGGAAGGACCTTTTATGATCAACAAAGTTCTACATAACGGGTCATATTATTTAACCGATATGAGACCAATCAAGGAAATACCGGACACTCAGAAGAGAAATTGAGCTGGTGGTAATATAGACCCGGATGAGATAGACTGTCCATGGAATATTGCACAGCTACGTCTCTTCTATTCTTAGTTGTATTTCCTTGTAATTGTATATGTACATGTTCAAAGTGAAATAAAGTATTGGTTTCCTCATATGTTATTATTGAGAAGTTTTTTACCATCTTATTTCCAAAAGAGCATGTCATTTTTAAAAATCCCAAAATGCTTGAAATACTTTATGCTCATGTTTGTTCTGGTTATGATTTTTGAATATCTAAAAAATATTACCTTAGGGTATAAATCTAATGTTTTGTTTATATTTTGGTTTTTTTATCTGATTGCTTAGACGCGGGTATTTTTCAAGTAATGAATTGTTGGTACTGAAAGTCGGCTTTGTTTCTGAGTTTAAACATGTTTAGCAATTGAGATCCGTTGCTCGGCAAAGTTTCTGTACTAAAGGTTGGCAGGGACGAGGCGGAGAGCCGGATGAAATGATAAGTGTAAACATAAAATTGGATTCTGATACATCTGATGCATAATCTTTTTGAACGGTTGGTGCATGCATGTTGCATTTACGATCTTTATTCATGTTGTCATTATCTTGACAACAAAATAGATAAAATAGTGGTGTTGTTAGAATTATGTGCGAAACCAGATAATTTAACATAATTTATATCATATGTCGGTTTAAAGCATCTCCAATGAGTCGGGTGTCATATGCGTACTATTAATTCACCACAACGTTTTTGAGTACCACTCCCAAAAAGGAACTCTTTATGAATAAGTAATGTATACAAGAGAACATTCTATAAGATTCATAAGCTCTGAAGGAAATATTGATATTTGTGATATGGAAGATACTGCATAAATTATTCAAGATGGAGCAAATAAATTAATATAGGATAATATTTTATGTGAAGGTTCTAGAGAAGATTACTTTAAGGTATTCTTAAAGAGATTCATTGACTAGACATATTTCTAGCAGCAGGGCTTAGATGAAATTTCACCAATCCAAGAGATATATACAATAATGAAGAAGTGTGTGTGTGTGTCTCCCCCTTGTAAGAAACCATGTAAGAAATAGTGCGCCAAAGGGGGAACACCATTGCACGTTTCGTGTGTCTCTTTTCACAAACTTCGTGAATTTCTCCCAATTTTCCTTGCATTGAAGATTTCTAAAATATTAAATAAATAGGTTTTCCACCTTCTATGGGTTAATAAAATTTAGTACTCTCTATGACCCATAATAAGTTGTACTGGATCAGCAGAGGGAGTATATAATTATAATAAAAATTTACAAACAATATTAGAAATATAATATTAAATTTGGCATGTGAGAGTGATTAAAAACTGACCTACTTTTAGAAGGAGGATATGATAAAGAGCAAAAGAGCAAATAATTTAGATCCAAAAAGCATAATCATTGAAGATTCTCTTTGCTGTGTGTAAAACCAACTAACAACGGTAAAATGCCAGGCCAAAACATGCCATTAAGGTGCCATGAATATAATGGCTATCTGAGTAACAAAGCAACAATCATGAAGATGGAGTTAAGTGCCTTAGTTATAGGGCTCTCGGAACAAATCTCATTTGTAAATTAGACCATTTCCATTAGAGCAATAAGATCGAATGAAATAAGAAACATTTTGCCAACGATGTAATAGATTTGTAATTCAGTAATGAGTTTTTATGAAAATAATAATTATTTTTTAAAAAAATCTCAAATTGTAAGTAAAAAATGTTGTTAGCAAGATAGTAAAGCATACATGTTTAAATAGATATACGCATCCTCGATTTAGCTAGACTTGTTTGATCGGAAGTGCATGATCTAGTTACTGTTGGAATTTGGTGAGTTTTGGACTCCTGGTCCATTAGATAAATTCTGAAATTCTTTTTGGTCCACTTGTACATGACAGCATATGCCTATGTTAGTGGTGCTAAAGTTTAGTCTCACATTGCTAGTGGAAGGGGAGTTGGACCATCTTATATAGTAGTGTTGCACCATTCACTAAGGTGTGAGAAGGAGAGAAACCCTCGTATAGTCCTCCTCCGACGCTGCCCGCCTCGCCACGCCACGCCACACCTTGTCATGATGCATGCGTGTCGCGGGCTGCGGAAATATCGACGAGCCAATATTTATTTTGTTGTTTGGGAAAATTAATTATGAGTCATTAACGGACACGTTAATCAATCAACCATTTCAAGTTTTTATGGATCGTGGGTTGTTACCGACTCGGACGTGGGTTGTGCCCCATGATCTCCCTGATCTGCACTATATAAGCGTAATCGGTAATCCACACACGCGCTTAATTCCAGAACCTTGTGCCGTCGTCTTCGTCTTCCTCATCTCGGCTTGCGGCGCGCACCGCAGATCGGGACAGTAGGCATTCGGAACCTCACCTCTCGTGAACCTGTGCAGGTGATGGGTGATGGGCGATCAGGTGTTTAGGAAGCGCTCAAGCGCGACTACTGGCAACCACGACGTCGTCCAACGACGAGTTCCCGAACAACGACTTTTCCCGGACGTCACTGACCTCTTCTACAACCTCAACATGGGTGATAATGCTGATGCGGCTGCTACCGCCGCCGCTGCTATTCAGTCTACACTATATGTGATCTTAATCTATCTATTTCAGATTCTGCTAGAGTTCTTTGTTCTAATATTTGGTGTAGATGTCATAGGTTTATCTTGTATAGATGTAATATGTTTATCTACTTTGTTCATTTGCATGATTGGTTTTAGTACTGTTTGTATAATCATGCTTTATCAGTTTATTATTTGAATTAAATCATATAGATTATTGATTATATTTTCAACAGTTACATGGTTAAACTAGCGGTTCATTTTACATGAATATATTCTTGTCATCTTTCAACAATAGCTATTTCTGTGTCCATTTGTATATTAACTCCTCATTCTTTCTTCGTCTATTTACCTTGTGATCCTCATTCTTCAGTCTTTTTCTTTGCCTTGTCATCATTCTAATTTCATTATTATTCTATTAGTCTTCGTCTCTTGCCGGTTCCACCATTTTTCTTCAGTTCCGGTCTCTCTTTTGACGCGTTTTTTTTCATTTCTTCTCTTTCCATGTATTTCTTGTCAGTTTCTTTCCACTTCTTCAATTTTGGGTCTCTCTGTTTTCTTTCTTTGACTTGCCGTCGGTCAGTCTTTTCTTGTTAATAAATTTATTATTCTGTATGCCTTGCCAATCTTTTTGGCCTAATTCCTGTTGGGAAACCGGGCCGGTAGAGGCCCACTCGGTGTGGCCTCTACCAGGCTAGGGTTGGCCCATGTGGGTATCGTATCCCCCTTTAGCCTATAAATAGAGGAACAACCTTTGTACGTGAGTTACCGAGAGAGTTATTAATAAAGTTCTCTGTTTCATCTACTTTGTACTGTGTGTGCCTTCTTCTAGTCTTCTCCTCCGGCGTGGAACAGCCCCGGGACCGGCCAGTCGGCAGGGGGTGTTCCAACACGTTATCAGCACGAGTCTCTCCGTCGAGCCTCCGTCAAGCCACCGTCGAGCCTGCATCATGCAGGCTTTCGTTGAAGGTAACACAAATCTGACCGCAAAAATGGATTCGTCTCGAGTTTTTCCTTTCAAGATTTGCGTTCAGATTTTAGGTCAGATCCCATCTTAGGTGCGGATTTTTCTTTCCGGGAGTCGAGCTGACCTGCTGTCGCCGACCAATGTCGATCTAATCACTCCCAGATTAGAAATTTGTTGACTGTACCGTCGATGCGTGCACCTGCTATGCAGATCTGGTTTTTTTTCTTAACAGATCGGACTGATCCCGACCGTTTTTCGGATCGACAGTTTTTACACGTATTTTTTTAATCGCATACGTACGCGACTTGAGCAAACACTCGGGCCATAGCCATGGAGCACCGCGCCAGCTGCAGCTCGCGTCCACGCCCACGGCCTTGCTCGCCGAGCCGCCGCGCCGCTCGGCCCCGCTGGCCTCGCCGCCGCCGTGCCGCCGGACGCACTCGCCGCGCCCCTGCTGGCCGCCTGCTGCACCGCCCGCGCCGCCGCGGCCCTGCTAGCCGCGCAGACGCCCGCGCCCGCCGTCGAGCTGCCGCCGCTGGACGCGCCACGCTGGCCGCCGCCGAGCTGCCACTGCTGGCCGCGCAGTCGCCCGCGCCCGCCGCCGAGCTGCCGCCGCTGGACGCGCCACGCTGGCCGCCACCGAGCTGCCGCCGCTGGACGCGCCGCGCTGGACGCCGCCACGCTGCCCCGCGTGCTGCGCCCCCGCTGGCCGCGCGCCGCACGCCGCCGCGCACTCCGCTCGCGCGCGCCTGCACCGCCGCTTGCCGCCATGGCCGCTCGCCGGCCGCGCGCCGTATGCATGCGCAGCTGCCTGCTGCCGCCGCTCGCCGGCCGCGCGGCGTCGCACGTCGCCACTGGCCGCGCGCGTGCAGCAGCTGCTCGCCGCGCGCGTCCAAGCCGCCGCATGCATGCGCCGACGCCCGGCCCTGCTGACCGTGCCGGCCGCTCTACCGCGCGCTGAGGTGCCGCCGCAGCCGCCGAGCGCTCACCGCGCGCTGCTGGCCCTGTGCCGCCGTGTTCCGCTGGCCGTGCACCGCCCGTGCGCAGCTGATGCCGCCAACGCGCTGGCGCCGCGCCACTCGCCTGCTGCGCGTCCCACGCCGTCGCTAGCGCGCGTGCAGCAGCTGCTTGCCGCGCGCTCGCGCAAACCGCGCATGCAGCAGCTACGAGCAAGCCGCGCATGCAGACAACCGCACGCATGCAGCAGCTACAGTTGAGGCAATCGTGGGATTGATCCCTGTTTCCTGCATGCATGGTCAGTTCGGGTGGGCCGTCCCACTTGACGGCGTTTGGCCCGCACGTGTTGTCTATTTTCTGGACAGTTTTTTTTATATTTCGTACGCGCCTGCGACCTTCGCCGGCTACGTCCACACGCCAATCGCGACACTGGTTCGGCCCGCTGCCGGCACCGCCGCCCTAGTCGGGAACTAGCTCTGCTAGCTCCGTTTCCCCGCTTAGCGGACAGGGACAGTCTGGAGCGGACCGGCCGCACAGAGACAAGGGTAGCTGGGCCATTTGGTAGCACACGATCGCGGGCGGTTGGACCGTTTTTCTTTGCTCAGTTTTCGGTCCGATTTTCTACAAGCTGTTGAACTATGTTTTACTATAGTTATTAATTACCGCATGTTTTTAATACCTTGTATCTCATAGATAGCTTGCACCGTTTTTCTTTAATTGAATTTTGGAACGCCGTCATATTTGAATTATTGTATCGATTATCGCATTTATGCAACCGATTACCTGCTGTAATCTTACACACTTTGCATAAATTGCAGATGACCGGAATCATCAGCCGCGAGTTCCCGGAGTTGACCCAGGATGGGCTTAACTACCTGACTTGGGCCTCGGACGTTGAGATCGTCCTTGAGGGCCGATGCATCAAGGATGTGTTGATTGCGGGGACCCCGACGGCCCCCAGCAAAACCATCCCGGCGGATAACGCCAAAGCCCTGCACTTCCTCCGCCATCACTTGTGTGAGACCCTCAAGAATGAGTACATGGCAGAACGGAGTGCTTCTGCCCTTTGGACCGCCCTGAACAAGCGGTTCTCTAGGCTGAAGTACACCATTCAGCCACAGGCGGAGGCAGATTGGATACGTCTGAGGTTTGCGGACTTCAAGACAGTGGGAGAGTACAACTCCAGGTTGCACCGGATTTGTACTATTCTTCAGCTGTGTGGGACCAGTACCACTGATCAGCAGAAGATAGACAAAACCCTCTCCACATTCCATCCGGACAACATCCAGTCCTCGCGAAACTTTCGCCAGGAAGGATTCACGGAATATGTAGCGCTCATTGATGCTATCCAGGTGGCCGAGGCGCAGGATAATGTTCTAAAAAAGAACTTCTCCGCGCAACCCTTCGCAGGGGGCCCAAGTCATGAGGCCAATGCCGGTGCCTACAAGGTGCGAAAGCCCATCCACAAGAAGAGAGGCAAGAAGGGACCCAACTCCTCCAACCCGGCCAAGCAACGCAAGGCGGGAAAGGGGGAGGCGAGGCCCCAGGACTGCTTCCGCTGTGGCTCCAAGACTCACTTCTCCAGGCAGTGTTTGGCCCCTAAACACGTCGTCGACGCGTTAAAGGACAACAAGAAGGCGAACGAGGCGCATCTTGTCCAGGTTGAGGCACCACTGGCGCCCGGAGCGGCCCCTGTGCAGAACGTCACGCACATAGTGGCGCAGGACGTAGCACCCTCGGCGGTCCCCACGGACGCCGCTGTGCCCATGGAGGTTGAGCACGTTGTGCCCCCGCCACCTCAGCCAGGCCCCTTGTCCATGATGATGGCCAGCGCAGAGCCCCCCACTGACCTTGAGATACTGGCTGAGCTTGGTGATTTCCTCGCAGAATCCACCTGAGCTCCATTTTGTTGTGATGATTCCTTTTCCGCAATAATCAGATACAATTACTCGATATGGTTGTAAGCTCTATGAGAGCATAACATTTATATGTTTTCTGGCGATTGGATGACATTTATTCATTTATTCCATTATTTGATTATGTGATGTTCTGAAATGCTTCTGTGTTTTACTTACTTGATGTAGCATCTTCCTCGCTCCATTATATTAATTAGGCACTATATTTTAGAACGCGTGTGGCGCCCAAATGGAGGAAACGTGCCTTGATGATAGCGGCACCACCAATACCATCTTGAGAGAAACAAAGTATTTTGAGTCAATTACCAAAAACCCTGGTAACATAATGACGATCGCCGGCTGCGGTCTGAATGTAGTTGGCTCCGGAAGAGCAACTATCATACTCCCAAACAGAACAACTCTGATCATTGAAGAAGCATTGTTGTATCCGGAGTCGACTCATACTCTCTTAAGTTTTAGAGACATCCGCGCAAATGGTTTCCATGTCGAAACCGATGATGATGAGAATGGAAAGGAGTTCCTACTCATTACCAAGCGCGACGAAAATGGTAAACATATTGTCGAAAGACTCCCTTCATTAGCTACTGGGCTGTACTACACTAAGATAGTAGCACCACCTATTTACACTACCCTTAAGACTGTCTTTAGAAGCTCCGAACTATTCTGCCTTGGCATGATAGGTTAGGCCACCCCGGTCTTAGGATGATGAGAAATATAATTAACAACTCGAACGGTCATAATGTTAATGTGAAAAATTTCCCGAATCCCGATGATTTCGTGTGCTCCGCATGCGCTACGGGGAAATTGATCATTAAACCGTCCCCCCTAAAGGTGAAGGATGAACTCCCCGCGTTCTTGGAACGCATTCAAGGGGATATATGTGGTCCAATTCAGCCCCTCTCAGGGCCGTTTCGGTACTTCATGGTGCTCATCGATGCTTCCTCTAAATGGTCCAATGTTTGCCTGCTGTCAACACGGAACCATGCTTTTGCAAAGTTGATCTCCCAGATCATACAAATAAGGAATAAATTCCCTGATTATCGTTTAAAGTCTATTCGAATGGACAATGCCGGAGAATTTACTTCAAAGGCATTCGATGATTATTGCATGGCATCTGGAATCAAACTTGAGCACTCCGTACCGCATGTCCACACTCAAAATGGACTCGCGGAGGCATTGATTAAAAGGATTAAATTCATTGCCCGACCACTCCTTCAGGGTTGTAATTTACCAACTACATGTTGGGGACACGCGGTGTTACACGCCGCTAATCTCATCAACTTTCGACCATCGGCCTACAACATCCACTCTCCCATCCAACTTGCGCAAGGGTCGGCACCGAAAATTTCCCACCTACGTAGGTTCGGCTGCCAGGTATACGTACCTATACCACCACCCCAGCGATCAGCTATGGGACCGCTCCGTAAGTCGGGGATATACGTTGGTTATGAGACTGTGTCCATAATCAGGTTCTTGGACCCCTTGACAGGTGACTGTCACACGGCCCGTTTTGCTGACTGCATTTTTGACGAGGATCTTTTCCCGACTTTGGGGGGAGGTAATCAACCCCTGGATGACAAAAGTCGAGAAATCACGTGGAAAGCCACGGGGATCCACGCTCATGACCCGCGCACTGTTGAGACTAATAGAGAAGTCCAAAAGATGCTAGATTTGAACTCCCTAGCGAATCAACTGCCCGATCATTTTAGTGATTTAAAGACTGTAACAAAGTCGCATGTGCATGCACGCAATGCACCGGAAAGGGTTGAAATATCAAAGAAAAATGATGGTATACCCGCTCCTGCTCCAAGGCCTAAGAGGACGCGGATTCCGGTTTCTCAAATCCCAAGTACCCGGGGACGCCCGAAGAAAAAGGATAAGAGAGATTTATTACAGACTACCCCTGTTGAGGGGAGCCAGTTGAGACCTGGCACGAGTACGGATATTTCAGTGCACGAAATTCCGGACTTGAACTTTCCTATATCGGAAATACCCAGCGAAGTTGTGTGCGCACACATCGGAGAGGGAAAGCTAAAGGACCTAGCTCCTGGATTGGGAAATCCGGTGGAGCAAGAGGATGTACCTGATGCACTCCATGACGAAATGGCCATTAACTATGTTAATTCGGGCGAGTCATTCAACCGAGCCATGGAAAATGTCGACGTTAATTTTGCCAAGAAAATTGCCTCAATCATATATCTTGACCCTGAGCCTAACACGCTCGCTGATTGCAAGAAAAGGTCGGATTGGAAAGATTGGCAGAAGGCAATTACTGCTGAATTATTATCGTTAAACAAAAGAGAGGTATTTGGACCTGTTTATCTAACTCCTCCCCACATTCGCCCTGTTGGCCATAAATGGGTTTTTGTTCGAAAGAGAAACGAGAATAATGAAGTAGTAAGGTACAAAGCAAGGCTCGTTCCTCAAGGTTTCACTCAGCGACCAGGTGTCGACTTTGAGGAAACTTACTCCCCGGTCATGGATGGAATTACCTTTAGATACTTGATCTCAATGGCAGTAAACATGGACTTAAAAATGAAACTAATGGATGTTGTCACCGCTTACCTATATGGTAACTTGGATTCGGACATATACATGAAAGTACCAGAAGGTATCCCTGTCCCGAACCAGGATAGAGCAAACAAGAGCTTATACAGTGTTCAGCTTAAGAAGTCATTGTATGGACTAAAACAGTCAGGTAGGATGTGGTATAATCGTTTAAGCGATTTCCTTCATGAGAAGGGCTACGCGAGCAATGAAGATTGCCCATGTGTTTTTATACGGAGATCCCAGGATGGTTTCTGTATTATCTCGGTGTACGTGGACGATTTGAATATAATCGGTACACCTGACGATATTGAGGAAGCGAGTTCCTACCTGATGTCGGAATTCGAGATGAAAGACTTAGGCAAAACCAAGTTCTGCCTCGGTCTGCAACTTGAGCATTCCCCTGCTGGGATTCTAGTTCACCAGTCGGCCTACACCCAGAAGGTGTTGGAACGATTTGGGTTTGAAAAGGCATATCCTTCTAAGACCCCGATGGTCGGAAGATCTTTGCAGCAAGACAAGGACCCGTTCAGGCCTAAAGAAGAGGGGGAGGAAATTCTGGGACCGGAATTCCCCTACTTAAGTGCAGTTGGCGCACTTATGTACCTCGCAAATTGTACACGGCCGGATATTGCATTCGCCGTCAATTTGCTTGCAAGGTACAGTTCTGAGCCTACCAAGAGGCATTGGAAAAGCGTTAAAGACATCTTTAGGTACATACAAGAGACAAAGGACCTTGGCTTGTTTTACCAAAAGAACCAAGACCTATCTGTTGTAGGCTATGCAGATGCTGGGTACCTTTCGGACCCGCATACATCCAAGTCGCAGACTGGAAATGTTTTCCTTTGTGGTGGAACAGCTATTTCCTGGAAATCGTCTAAGCAAACTCTTGTGTCGACTTCGACGAACCACTCGGAAATCATAGCATTATATGAAGCATCACGAGAATGTGTATGGCTTCGACGCGTAGTCAGTCACATCCAGATGTCATGTGGACTAAACACCGTACAAACCCCAACAATTATCTATGAAGATAATGCCGCTTGTGTTGCACAAGTCCAGACGGGTTACATGAAGAGCAATCTCACAAAGCATATAAACCCCAAGTTCTTCTATGCACATGAGTTGCAAAAGATGAACGAAGTGAAAGTCTTGCATACTAAGTCGTGTGAAAATCTCGCTGATTTGTTCACTAAATCATTGCCAGCGTCTTCTTTCGAGAGATGTGTCCGAGGGATCGGCATGATGAGACTTAGGGAAATGCAAGGTTCAGGGGGAGAATCTTCACAAACTCATCGCTGAAATCTTGATCCCGATGATTGAGTACTTAACTTTATAGTTAAGTGAATTGTACTCTTTTTCCCTTAGTGAGTTTTTATGAAGTTTCTCACATGAGGTTTTTAATAAGGCAATTCGTGCAACATAGCAAGAAGTATATCGTGTGCATTTCTCCATATTTTTTCCACTGGCTTTTTCGGAGTTTTAAGCCATGGTTATACGGATAAGATACCCAGGGGGAGTGTTGGGAAACCGGGCCGGTAGAGGCCCACTCGGTCTCTAGCAGGCTAGGGTTGGCCCATGTGGGTATCGTATCCCCCCTTTAGCCTATAAATAGAGGAAAAACCTTTGTACGTGAGTTACCGAGAGAGTTATCAATAAAGTTCCCTGTTTCATCTACTTTGTACTGTGTGTGCCTTCTTCTAGTCTTCTCCTCCGGCGTGGAACAGCCCCAGGACCGGCCAGTCGGCAGGGGGTGTTCCAACAATTCCCATTTATCATTCCTCGGCTATGATTATAACTCAATTTGCAGTTGAGCAACCTGTCATTACCAACCGAAAAGGACTAGTCTGCCTTTTGTCCGTGTCGACGGCGAACTATGTCGGAACCCCGAAGCCTCCACGTACTGATCGAACACGAATTAGGTCCGGATAATGAGACCGATCGAAAGCAGCCCAAGATAAATCAAAACGCAGTCCAGATAAAAAATCCCGATTCCCCTTCTGTTCGATATTTCTGCATCCTATAAAGGTTACATTGATTGATTCCCCACTTCTCCCCAAACCGGCTCTAATTTGGCGCATTGATATGATCGATCAGACACCCGGACCTGATCAGTCCGTGCATCCTGATCCCGTCGAGATGGAAAACAACGATGCCGGAGCGTCGCCGACGCCTCGTCGGCCCGATTTGTTTTGTGGCATGGACAAGTCAAGAGCCAAAGGAGGAGTACGGCGGCACATGAGCAAGGGATGTGGAAGTAGAAACCAGATTGATGCAATTGACTGACAGATGCAAGGACATAGGATATACGTCAGCTAGCAAGTTTCAGGAGCTGGCGGACTCGGGGGGGAGGGGTAGATGACGGACGCCGCCCCCTTCGCCGGCGGCCGGTTTTGGACCCTCTCTCCATCGGAGAGCGAGAGAGAGTTCTCACCGTCCCCATCTCCTCGTCGACCTTGCTACGCTCGGTGGCTGGCGTCGTCTCCGGAGACCTCGTCCTCATGCAGAGGTCGGAAAAGAATGGAGAAAAGAAGATGCCAAAGATCTGCAGCCTTCGAGTTAATTCCTTCGTCATCTGAGGTAAGTCCAGACCCCTTGTATCAACTACAATCGCAGGAGGATATATCAATAAAGATTCCGGTGGTAGCACCGTTGACCTTTTTGTTGGATCATTTTGATGCTAAAGAGTGGATCCGTGTGCAACGCTGTAACAACATGAGAATTGTCCGACGAGCAAAGGCTCCGTCGAGGTTCGGGACGTCGTGACATAGTCGCCGGCATACGTCTCCGACTTCCTTCGATCAGCAGATCTCCGGTAGCGGCAGATCTCGATCAAAGCGATTTGAAATTTCTGTATCTGGACACAAGGCCCAAAGTCTGAATGATACATTTGTGGCCCATGATGTTGGTCACAAGGACCATCTGCGGCCTGCCTCGCTGTCCACCAATGCTCCCAGACGGATGCATGTACACGTAGGGCTGCCTGCTGCATGCTCTCGGTATTTGCTAAAATCAATCCCGTCGTCATCCACTCCTAGGGATACTGCTAGGGTTTCTCTGATGGCAGCTCATGAAGATCGTTTCCCACCAGGACGGGGAGGCCCTGTCAACAGCAACCCGCAGCAACAGCCGAGGAAGCAGAACCTACGACCTGGCGCTTACGCACAAGGACCAGCAGATGGCGCGGGGCATGGCGTAGGTAATTCTGGTGGCCGTGGCTCGCAGGGCTATAATCCGCAACCGCTCCGTGAAAATAATCCCAGGTATGAATTCGAATCTAGCTCGAATCAAGGTTTTGGGAATAATTCTGGGACATGGAGACAAGAACAATATAGCTTTAATAATGAGGGTTTTGGAGGTGCCTTTGGATATTTTGATGAGGGCCATCATGATGGTCGTGAGGGCCGTCAGGGCTATAATCAGGGGCCTGGTGATCAGGGGGGCAATTTTAGATATCGTCGCCAATATATACCTCAATTGTATGCAAACAGGAACAATGGCGGGCAGCGCAATGTGTACCGTGGGCGCAACTTTCGCCCATCTGATGGTAGGCCGAATCGCCATCCAATTGAGGCTCCTCCAGCTGAGGAACAGTTGGTCCTTCGCAAAACGGTTGGTACTACGATCCAGCAGCCCAATGTGCCTCAAGTGCAGCCGCATACTACTTCCTCGGTGGCGGCAGTCGCTGCAATTCCTCTGAATGCTCTGCTCAAGAATTCAAACAAACCCGATGGACCCTTATGTTATAGATGTGAGTTGAATGGGCACATGGCTGATGAGTGCACTGCAATCTTGTGTATCTATTGTGAAAAGGACACACATGCTGCGAACGATTGTCATCTTCACAAGATGCCCAAGCCCACAACTATTGCTTATGGTCTGTGCGGCAGTGAGTTGATGTTCTATGATATTCCTGCTGCAGATGAAATTAAATTCAAACATGACAGTGGAAAGGGGAAGAATCATAGTACAAGGTGGAACGCTGACGGCTCAAGAAGTTGTCAAGGAGCTAGGTTGGATCATTCCAGGGAGACATCAATGGGTTCTTACACTAGCCGATGAGAATTCGTTTCGTACCATCTTTCCAACCAAAGCTAATCTTACACGTCTGCGGAAGATTGCAAGGGTTCCCCTTGAGAACACAAACATAATATTAAAGTTTCAGGAATGGTCTTCAACACCTGTTGACAAGTATAGGCTTGAAGAGGCTTGGGTTCGTGTTTATCGATGTCCATATAAGCTTCGCTGTGACTATCTAGCATTGTTTGCTATCGGATCATTGATTGGAAGAGCCAAAGAGATTGATATGGTTTACACTCGTGCTCATGGGGTGGTAAGAATGTTGGTGGAATGTACTAGTGTCAATTACATTCCAAGTGGTACATATCACATGTATGAAGGAGAAGGCTATGATATTACTTTCGAGGTTGAGGGGGATAATGGTACTGTTATTGGTGATACTATCATGCATGAAGCTCTGGCTGATGAAGATGACAAGCAGCAAAAAGATGACAAAGATAAGCATGTACCAGATGGTTCTAAACCACAAGAGGGCAATGACTCTTCATCTAATCAGATTACACATAATGGTAACATAAATCTGATCGGAAAGCAAGCAGTTACATTGCAGTTTGGAGCCTTTCACGTCACATCTCCCATCCATTCCCACTCGGATGGAAAATTGTTGACGCTCAAACCTCGTAGGCTGTGGGGTGATCGTGTTGAGGACGAAGAGGATAGCCTCCCGTCACCCCTTGCTATCTCGGCACCACCATGCTTCCGCCAAGAAAAGACAGATTATAACGACATAGGCAAGCTGATTACTGAAGGGAATATGCCCTGAGAGGCAATAATAAAGTGTTTATTATGTGTATTCCAAGTATATGATAGATGTTTATTTTGCATGCTATAATTGTATTAATACGGAAACATTAATACATGTGTGTTTAATAAACAAACAGAAAGTTCCTAGTTATGCCTCTCTCATAAACTAGCTCGTTGATTAACAAGATGATCAAGGTTTCCTGATCATGGACATTGGATGTTGTTAATAACGGGATCACAACATTGGTGTAATGGTGTGATGAACATTCATCCGAAGTATAGCATTACGATCAAAGTCATTGAGTTTATATTGCTATAACAACTTACGAAGTGATCCTAATCCTTAGACCATGAGATCATGTCAATCACTAACACCGGAAGAGTTTCTTGATAACATCAAACGTCACACCGTAACAGGGTGATTATAAAGATGGATTCAGAACTAATAAAGTGTTATGTTGAGGCTCATGGATCGAGTGTGGAATTTTTTCATCCCAATGACGGATAGATATACTCTGGGCCCTCTCGGTGATATCACATTGATTAGCTTCCAAGCAAGTGATTTGATCACTAGAATGTTATATCACAGGAACGAGAAAAGAGTGCATGTCGGTAACGAGATCAAACTAGGTATGGAGATACCGATGATCGAATCTCGGACATGTAATATATCGTGAAACAAAGGGATTAAGATACTAGCGTAAAAGGTTCCGACGATCACAAGAAAGTCATCGTTGAATGTGTGGGAGTCAGTATGGGTCTCCAGATCCCGCTTCTGATTATTGATCCGAGAGGGGTCTCGATCATGTCCGCATTATTCACGAACCGTAGGGTGACACACTTAAGAGACACCGACATCCAATTGGAGCAAATGTTTCATGCCGAAAGAATGAACAAGCGCAGGAATTTATTTCACTAGATACCGAAACAGGTTTTCGGGTGAAATTGCATAAAGTGGTTATGCATGTGAAATAGAATTCTAGCAAGGGGTTATTTGTGAATGTTTGTCATTAAAGTAATTGACAAAATTCTGAATAAAATAAAAGATTTTTATTTAATGAGAGTTTGCATTAAATTTGGTGGAAATTTAATGGGAATTTGAGTGGACTTTTGAGTGGAGGGATTTTAAAGGGCATTTTGTGAGTGGAGTGTCCACCCACATGAATGAAGGAGGGGAGGGGGCAGCCCCCATGGCCGGCGGCCACCCCCTTGGGTGCCCCCCCTCCTCCTATAAAAGGAGCCCCCCTCCTCACTTGTCTCTCACACCTCCTCGTGAAGGATCTCTCTCCCCCTCTAGAATTTATCCCCCATGGTCTTGGACTAGCGAGATACATGTTCCCGGTGGCTATTCGGCAAGAAAGAGTTGTGCTTCCGCTGCATCGCTGGAGCAAGGAGGCGGAGGTTGCTCGGTGCCTCGAACATGTGTGCGAGCACAGATGCGCTGCTGATTTGCGACGCTAGGACTTCCTCTCAATCTTGAGATCGGCAAGATATCGTCTACATCAACCACGAGTTGAACTCGTTAAGCTTTGTCGGTCTTCAAGGGTATGTTCTCTACGGATATACATCCGCCCGTTGTTTGTATCTAGTAGATAGATCTTGGTATATAGTTCACATCGTAGGAAAATTTTTGTTTTCTATGCTGCGAACCCTACAGTGGTATCAGAGCCGGATTTATGCGTAGATACTTTACACGGGTAGTACACATATGAGTATGTGGGCGATGATGATCATGTTGTTGCTCCTTTGTTGTAATTTTGGATATTGGTGACATAGTGGGATGAAGCGGCCCGGACAAACTTTACATGTCCTCGCACATGAGACCTGTTCCACGCTTGACATGCAACTAGTTTGCATAAGTGGCTAGCGGGTGTCTGTCTCTCCTACTATAGTCAATATCTATTTTGCAAGCGAGTTGTCAACAATTTGATTATCCTCGTTGTGGTTCATGTTCGTAGGTAAGAACGGTTCTATCTCGAAAGCCCTAAGCCACGTAAAACTTGCAATGGATAAATTAGAGGCGTCTAGTTTAGATTGTTGCTGGGCTAGTGTTATGATATGGTAGTGTTGTAAGTAGAAGTATGAGATGATACTCTTAAAACACACATAGCGTGTAAAATCCATATACCTTGGATTTACACATATAGGTATGATAGTGATCATACCACGATGCACATGATAGAGATCATCTGCGGGAACCATATCATTTCACTAATAAACATATGATGTTTGATAGCATCTTATATTGCTTGTTTAGCGCTTTTTTAGCATAATAAGATGATCCCTCATTTAAATATCAAGATAAGAATGTGTTCTTCCTTTAGTATGCACCGATTATGTTTTCGTCGCTCCAAGACATCACGTGATGATCGGGTGTTCTTGGATCCACGACCATATTTCGGGTGTAAAACAGTTACACAAGTGAATACTAAGGTTCTAACTTGGCGAGCCTAGCATGTACAGACATGGCCTCGGAACACGGACCGAAAGGTTAAGCATGAGTCATATAGTTGATATGATGCCCATTTGATGCTCGCCTTTGAAGCTATACCGACTCACGTGATGATCGGACTTGGTGTAGTGGATTTGGTTCATGTAATCACCAAAAAGGCACGAGGGATGTCGTTTTTGAGTGGGAGTTCATTCGTAATATAGATTAGTTGAACTCAATATATCATACACTTAGTCTAAACTTTACAAATTCTGTTGTAGATGGCACCACCTGCTTTTAATTTCAATGTGTTCATGGAGAAAGAGAAACTAGCAACGAACGATAGCAACTTTACCGAATGGGCCATGAATTTGAGGATTCTCCTCTCTGCTGCACAAAAGCAATATGTGCTAGAAGCGCCGTTAGGCCCCCCACCTTTAGATGATGCCCCTGACGAGGAGAAGAATGTCTATCAGACTCGTCAGGAGGACCACAACTTAGTTCATTGTGGCATATTGTATGGGCTAGAGCCGGAACTTCGAAAGCGTTTCGAAAACGGCAATGCATTTGATACAATGGGTGAGTTGAAAATGATTTTCGACACACATGCTGCTGTAGAGAGCTACAACGCTTCAGAAAAGTTCTTTAGTTGCATGATGGAAGAGCACAGCTCCGTTAGTGAGCATGTACTCAAGATGTCGGGTTACGCCGATAAGCTTGTGTCCTTGGGAATATCGATTCCCATTGACTTAGGCATCCATCGTGTTCTGCAGTCTCTGCCACCTAGCTATAAGAGCTTCGTGATGAACTATAATATGCAAGGCATGAAGAAGTCTCTCCCCGAGCTTCTGTCAATGCTTAAAACTGCAGAAGTGGAGATCAAAAAGGAACATCAAGTGTTGATGATCAATAGGAACACTAGTTTCAAGAAAGACAAGAAGGGAAAACGGAAGGGAAGTAAGGGCGGCAAGCCGATTGCCGCGCCTAAAAAGAAACCCCAAGTTGGACCTAAGTCTGATTCCGATTGCTACTATTGTAAGGGGACTGGCCACTGGAAGCGCAACTGCCCCAAGTATCTGGCAGACAAGAAGGCCGGCAAGGCAAACAAAGGTATATATGATATACATGTTATTGATGTGTACTTGACTAGTGCTCGCAGTAGCACCTGGGTATTTGATACCGGTTCAGTTGCTAATATTTGTAACTCGAATCAGGGGCTACGGAACAAGCGACCGCTAGCAAGGGGTGAGGTCAAGATGCATGTCGGCAATGGATCAAGCGTTGATGTGATCGCCGTCGGAACGCTGCCTCTCCACTTACCGTCGGGATTAGTTATAAACTTGAATAAATGTTATCTGGTGCCTGCACTGAGCATGAACATTGTATCTGGATCGTGTTTGATGTGAAGTGGTTATTCATTTAAATCCGAGAACAATGGTTGTTCCATTTATATGAATGAAATCTTTTATGGTCATGCACCGATGATGAATGGTTTATTTCTATTATATCTCGATGATAATGTTACACATATTCATAATGTTGATGCTAAAAGGATTAAACTTAATGATGATATATCCGCATATATGTGGCACTGCCGTCTAGGTCATATTGGCGTTAAACGCATGAAGAAGCTCCATTCGGATGGACTTTTGGAATCACTTGATTATGAATCATTTGATACATGTGAGCCATGCCTTATGGGCAAGATGACTAGAACGCCGTTTTCCGGTTCAATGGAACGGGCGACAGATTTATTGGAAATCATACATTCTGATGTATGTGGTCCAATGAGTGTGTCGGCGCGAGGTGGATATTGTTATTTTGTTACTTTCACGGATGATTTGAGTAGATACGGTTATATCTACTTGATGAAACACAAGTCTGAAACCTTTGAAAAGTTCAAGCAATTTCAGAATGAAGTGGAAAATCATCGTAATAGAAAGATCAAATTTCTACGGTCCGACCGTGGAGGTGAGTATCTAAGTTACGAGTTTAGCACTCACATGAAAGAGTGTGGAATTGTTTCACAACTCACACCTGCCGGAACACCACGGCGAAATGGTGTGTCGGAACATCGTAATCGTACTTTATTAGATATGGTTCGATCTATGATGTCTCTGACGGACTTGCCATTGTCATTTTGGGGTTATGCACTAGAAACTGCTGCATTCACTTTAAATCGGGCACCATCTAAATCCGTTGAAAAGACACCGTATGAATTGTGGTTTGGAAACAAACCTAAGCTGTCATTTCTTAAAGTTTGGGGATGCGATGTTTATGTGAAGAAACTTCAACCGGATAAACTCGAACCCAGAGCGGAAAAATGCGTCTTCATAGGATAACCAAAAGAAACTATTGGGTATTCCTTCTATCACAGATCCGAGGGCAAGGTTTTTGTTGCCAAGAATGGATCCTTTCTAGAGAAAGAGTTTCTCGCGAAAGGTGTGAGTAGTCGGAAGGTAGAACTCGAAGAGGTTGTGGAACCTTCTCTTCAAAGTATGGCGAGTAGCGCAACGCCGGAAGTTGTTCCGGAGTTGCTCCACCTGTTGAAGAGGGAACTAATGATAATGATCATGAAACTCTAAAAGAGAGTACTACCGAACCTCGCAGGTCAAACGGGACGCGTGCAGCTCCCGAGCTGTACGGAAATCCTGTCATGAATTTCATGGTTGATGAAAATGATGACCCTGCGACGTATGAAGAAGCGATGATGAGCCCGGATTCCAACAAATGGTTAGAAGCCATGAAATCCGAGATGGAATCCATGTATAAAAATCAAGTTTGGAACTTGGTGGAATTACCTCACGACCGAAAGGCCGTGGAGAACAAATGGATTTTCAAAAGGAAAACTGATGCTGATGGTAATGTGACCGTCTATAAAGCTCGACTTGTCGCAAAGGGGTTTCGACAAATTCAAGGAGTTGACTACGATTAGACTTTCTCTCCCGTAGCGATGCTAAAGTCAGTTAGGATTATGTTAGCAATTGCTGCATATTTCGATTATGAGATATGGCAGATGGATGTCAAAACCGCGTTTCTCAATGGTAATATTGAAGAAGAGTTGTATATGATACAACCAAAGGGTTTTGTCGATCCTAAGGATGCTAACAAGGTGTGCAAGCTTCAGCGATCCATCTATGGATTGAAGCAAGCATCACGGAGTTGGAATCTCCGCTTTGATGAGGTGATCAAAGAGTTTGGATTTGTCCAAACTTATGGAGAAGCTTGTATTTACAAGAAAGTGAGTGGGAGCAATGTGGCATTTCTGATATTATATGTGGATGACATATTATTGATCAGAAATGATATAGATCTTTTAAACAGTGTTAAAAGTTATCTAAACAGCAAATTTTCAATGAAGGACCTAGGTGAAGCATCATACATATTAGGCATAAAGATTTATAGAGATAGATCTAGGCGCCTAATAGGGCTATCGCAAAGTACATACCTTGATAAGATTTTAAAGAAGTTTAAAATGGACGGAAGTAAGAAGGGGTTCTTACCTATGTTGCAAGGCAAGACATTGAGTAAGACTCAAAGTCCGGCTTCGGCGGAAGAAAGAGAGATAATGGACAAAGTCCCCTATGCTTCAGCCATAGGCTCTATAATGTACGCCATGCTATGTACAAGACCGGATGTGGCACATGCTATTAGTTTGACTAGTAGGTACCAATCGGATCCAGGTTCAGAACACTGGATAGCGGTCAAGAATATCCTTAAGTACTTACGAAGAACTAAGGATATGTTTCTTGTATACGGAGGTGAAGAAGAGCTCGTCGCTAAGTGTTATGTCGACGCTAGCTTTGACACCGATCCGGATGACTCTAAGTCTCAATCCGGATACGTATTTCTCATGAATGGCGGAGCGGTTAGTTGGAGGAGCTCCAAACAACCTGTGGTAGCGGGATCAACAACGGAGGCCGAATATGTTGCTGCTTCAGAAGCGGCTCAGGAAGCAGTTTGGATGAAGGAGTTCATATCTGAACTAGGAGTGGTGGCAAACGCGTTGGACCCAATGGTGATCTATTGTGACAACAATGGTGCCATTGCCAATGCCAAAGAGCCAAGGTCTCACAAGCATTCCAAGCATATTAAGCGCCGGTTTCACTCCATCCGCGAGCATGTCAAGGATGGAGATATAAAGATTTGTAAAGTACATACGGATCTCAATGTAGCAGATCCGTTGACTAAAACTCTCCCTAGATCAAAACATGATCAACACCAGAACTCAATGGGTGTTAGATTTATCACTATGTAACTAGATTATTGTCTCTAGTGCAAGTGGGAGACTGAAGGGAATATGCCCTGAGAGGCAATAATAAAGTGTTTATTATGTGTATTCCAAGTATATGATAGATGTTTATTTTGCATGCTATAATTGTATTAATACGGAAACGTTAATACATGTGTGTTTAATAAACAAACAGAAAGTTCCTAGTTATGCCTCTCTCATAAACTAGCTCGTTGATTAACAAGATGATCAAGGTTTCCTGATCATGGACATTGGATGTTGTTAATAACGGGATCACAACATTAGTGTAATGGTGTGATGAACATTCATCTGAAGTATAGAATTACGATCAAAGTCATTGAGTTTATATTGCTATAACAACTTACGAAGTGATCCTAATCCTTAGACCATGAGATCATGTCAATCACTAACACCGGAAGAGTTTCTTGATAACATCAAACGTCACACCGTAACAGGGTGATTATAAAGATGGATTCGGAACTAATAAAGTGTTATGTTGAGGCTCATGGATCGAGAGTGGAATTTGTTCATCCCGATGACGGATAGATATACTCTGGGCCCTCTCGGTGATATCACATTGATTAGCTTGCAAGCAAGTGATTTGATCACTAGAATGTTATATCACAGGAACGAGAAAAGAGTGCATGTCGGTAACGAGATCAAACTAGGTATGGAGATACCGATGATCGAATCTCGGACATGTAATATATCGTGAAACAAAGGGATTAAGATACTAGCGTAAAAGGTTCCGACGATCACAAGAAAGTCATCGTTGAATGTGTGGGAGTCAGTATGGGTCTCCAGATCCCGCTTCTGATTATTGATCCGAGAGGGGTCTCGATCATGTCCGCATTATTCACGAACCGTAGGATGACACACTTAAGAGACACCGACATCCAATTGGAGCAAATGTTTCATGCCGAAAGAATGAACAAGCGCAGGAATTTATTTCACTAGATACCGAAACAGGTTTTCGGGTGAAATTGCATAAAGTGGTTATGCATGTGAAATAGAATTCTAGCAAGGGGTTATTTGTGAATGTTTGTCATTAAAGTAATTGACAAAATTCTGAATAAAATAAAAGAGTTTTATTTAATGAGATTTTGCATTAAATTTGGTGGAAATTTAATGGGAATTTGAGTGGACTTTTGAGTGGAGGGATTTTGAAGGGCAATTTGTGAGTGGAGTGTCCACCCACATGAATGAAGGAGGGGAGGGGGCAGCCCCCATGGCCGGAGGCCACCCCCTTGGGTGCCCCCCCTCCTCCTATAAAAGGAGCCCCCCTCCTCACTTGTCTCTCACACCTCCTCGTGAAGGATCTCTCTCCCCCTCTAGAATTTATCCCCCATGGTCTCGGACTAGCGAGATACATGTTCCCGGTGGCTATTCGGCAAGAAAGAGTTGTGCTTCCGCTGCATCGCTGGAGCGAGGAGGCGGAGGTTGCTTGGTGCCTCGAACGTGTGTGCAAGCACGGATGCGCTGCTGATTTGCGGCGCTAGGACTTCCTCTCGATCTTGAGATCGGCAAGATATCGTCTACATCAACCACGAGTTGAACTCGTTAAGCTTTGTCGGTCTTCAAGGGTATGTTCTCTACGGATATACATCCGCCCGTTGTTTGTATCTAGTAGATAGATCTTGGTATATAGTTCACATCGTAGGAAATTTTTTGTTTTCTATGCTGTGAACCCTACAATTACAGTCGTGGCAGAGGATACTGTTGGCACATTCTTTTCTCCTACCACGGCAGAGAAGTCTGAAGTTGCGTCTCTAGAGCAACAATCTCTCGAGGAGCGATTGGTATTTCCGTCTTTGGTCGACGACAACCCTCGCTTTGACAATCCTTCAGCATGTACAATCACGCCGCCTGCTTCTCCTTTGGGTTCACAGTCGTGGATGCCTACGATGGCATATAGTTTGCCCTCCTCGCCTCGGTCCCAGGCTGCACCAAACACTCCAGGAGGGAGTGTGCGCAATATCTCTCATCCGCATCCCCATGAGGAACATGAGTGTTCCTTGGAGGGCGTTATTCGCAGGCGGAGGTCATCGCGATCTGCGAAATCCCTATGGCGGAGGCCAAAGAGATACGTTCAAGCGACCGTGTACGGGCACAATATAATGCTAAAGATACTCAAATGAACAGAGCCAAGAAGTTGGCTGAATCTCGTGATCACGCTTCACCCACAGGTACTAAATTTACGTCAAAATTTTCCATTGCATCTTTTTCAAATGAGGTGATTATTGACAGAGCGGCTAAGCTAGATGTTTCGTTGGGAGCGTCTCCTAGCCAAGTTGTTTCATCAGTTCAGTCAATTAAGGACATTGACTTACATAGAACTTTAATAATATTGAAAAAATAAAGATAAAGTATAGCAAGGGGATGAATCTTTAAATAGTATGGCTCTAGAACAAGCAAAAGAACTTTATGTTGATATGATAGAAGAAGGGTATGAGGACCCCTTGGATCATGAGGATCTAAATATTCCCATTTCTTCTTTTAAAAGGGCGAAAAAATAAAGAAAACACAAGTGTCAGGTGTACGCAGAAGTGCTCGAATTAATAAGTAATTTTAATGTCACTAAAAGGATGTTTTTTGAATAGTAGGGGCTTCAGGGATACTGCAAAGCATGCGGTAGTTCATGAAAATATCAAAGAAAATAATCTTGATTTCTTCGCCATCTTAGAAACTGTTCGAGACAATTTATTTGCCCCTTTTTTAAAAAACTTGTCTGGGGGTTGGATTTTATTTGGTACTGCTTGCCACCTCAAGGGAGATCTGGTAGAATTCTAGTAGGATTCAATGCCCAAACTCTGAAAGTTAATAATGTTACCACGGGATATAGGTGTGTAAAGTTTCACCTGACCTTAAAAAGTGATAGCTTTGAGTGGTCTCTGGTGGCTGTGTATGGGACAGCCCAAGATGCACAAAAAGGGCAGTTTTTAGTCAATTTAGTACGCATTTGTGAGAATGATCCACTGCCCTTGTTAGCAAGGGGAGATTTTAACATTTTGCTTAGACAAGAGGAAAAAAATAACGACAATTTTGATACTAGATAGCCCTTCATATTTAATGTTATTATTGAGAGTCTTGATCTGAAAGAGATAGCTTTATCAGGAAGGCAATTCGCCTGGGATAATATAAAAGAAACCCCAACTTATGAAAATCTAGATCGAGTCCTGGCTAGTGTATCTTGGGAACAAAAATTCCCTCTAGTCAGTCTCAGGGCTTTGACTCAAGCAGGCTCTGATCATACGTCGTTGCTTCTTGATTCCGGTGAACAAGCTCACAGGGGGAACAAATCACAATTCTCTTTTGAACTAGCTTGGTTACGGCAAGAAGATTTTTTCCAACTAGTCGCAAAAGAATGGGCTGCGATAACTAGAGGAAATAACCCTTTGTGGGTTTGGCAAAATAAGATACGCCACCTTCGTAATTTTTTAAGTGGTTGGGCTCGAAATATGAGTAGCGTCTATAAGAAAGAAAAAGAGCGGCTATTACATGTTATAAAATCCTTAAACGTGAAGGCAGAAATTACTCCTTTAACCAATGTAGAGAGAGTGGATATGAGAGAAGAGAATGAAAAATTAGCGTCGCTCAGAAGAGACGAAGAATCTAAATGGGCGCAACGTGCAAAAGTTAAGCATGTCCAGAAAGAGGGTAATAACACAAAGTATTTCCATTTAATATCTAATAGAAAGCATAAGCGTAAAAGAATTTTTTAACTCGAATAAGATGAAGGTACTATTTTGGGACAAGAAAATCTCAAAACTTATATCACCGAGTTCTATAAGAAACTATTTGGTGCAGAGGCCATAAATAATTTCACCCTGATAGAAAATCAAATTGATGATATTCCCCAAATTTCTCGTGAAGAAAACGATATTCTTACTGCTGATTTTGTAGAAGAGGAAGTACACGACGCTATCATGCAAATGGAGAAAAACAAAGCACCTAGACCTGATGGGTTCCCGTCAGAGTTTTATCAGAAATTTTGAGAAATATTGATAGTAGACATCATGAATATGTTTGTTGCATTTCAACGAGGGGAGCTACCATTATTCCATTTAAACTATGGTACAATAATATTACTACCAAAAAAAGAAAATTCCATTCAAATTCAGCAATATCGTCCCATTTGCCTGCTAAATGTTATTTTCAAAATCTTTACCAAACTAGGAACTAATCGGGTAACAGAGGTTGCACATAAGGTGATTCAACCGACCCAAACGGCTTTTATGCCAGGACGGCATATTCTTGAGGGTGTTCTAATTTTACATGAAACAATTCATGAACTCCATAGAAAGAAACTTGATGGTGTGCTACTCAAAATATACTTTGAAAAAGCATATGACAAAGTTCAATGGCCATTTTTACAACAAGTGCTAAGAATGAAGAGTTTCGATCCAACATGGTGTAGATGGATACAAGATTTTGTGAGTCATGGTAGTGTTGGGATTAGGGTTAATGATGATATAGGTCATTATTTTCAAACAAAAAAGGGTTTGCGGCAAGGCGATCCACTTTCACCCATTCTTTTTAATATAGTTGCGGATATGTTAGCTATTTTAATAGCTAGAGCCAAGGAGGATGGACAAGTTGCTGGTCTAATACCCCATTTAGTTGAAGAGGGGGTGTCCATACTTCAGTACGCAGACGATAAAATTCTATTTATGAAACATGATATGCAAAAGGCATTAAACATGAACCTAACCCTATGTATTTTTGAGCAACTATCTGGTCTTAAAATAAACTTTCATAAAAGCGAGATATTCTGTTTTGGTCGAGCCAAAGAGGCGGAGGCCGAATATAGGAACCTTTTTGGTTGTGAATCCGGATCCTTCCCTTTCAAATATTTGGGTATACCAATTCATTATCATATATTAAAGAATGGGGAGTGGAAACCAGTAGAAGATCGGTTTGAAAAAAAGCTTTCTAGCTAGATAGGTAAGCTTTTATCCTATGGTGATCGGCTAGTTTTGATCAATTCTGTTTTAACCAGCCTACCCATGTGACGAGGTTTGATCTCGTCAATGCCCATTGTTACGGACTTGGGTTTTGGAGAAGATGGGGATGCTGGAGATCACGGAACGGTTAGCAAACAAGCAATACAGCCACGAGGTTTACCCAGGTTCAGGCCCCCGGAGGGAAAACCCTACTCCTGCTTGTCTGCTCTTGATTACGGCGGAACCGGTGATTACAGGGGTGTGCAGATGCAATCTGGCGTGGAGGTGTGTATGCGAAAGTATGAGTCGAGAGATCTAGGTCGTGCCCTCCTGACCTTTATATAGACTTAGGCAGGTCTCGGGCATAGACCTAGTTGGTTACAAGTTCTAGGGTTTTACCCCTTTGAATTTCCTATCTACTCTAGTCTTGCTCTCCAAGGATCTGAAGGCGTCATGGGCCTGGGCCACCCGAAAGTCTTCATGGGCCGGCGTATATTTGTCGTGGGCCTTCCTTGGGCTAAAACAGGTATGCTGAGATCATGTACCAGCGGGGTATAACCATGTCAGTAGCCTCCGAGTGATCAGTCGAATCGTAGATTCGGCTGAGGTGTCAACACCCGGATTTTTTAATCCTAGATGCCTGTTATGCCATACATCGCAATCCCAGGATTACCATTTTTGCGAGACATAACAGAATTGGATACCATAGTACTTCATCCATTACAACGATACATAAGTTCTTACACAAATAGGGATCTCATGATCCGGTCCTTAATACAACATCAAGCAGCGGAATACGTAATAATAACTGTAGCGTAGGCGAGGCTCCATCTTCGGGGTCACAGGCAATGCTGACGATGGGAGATGATCCTAGTTGTCGTAACCTTCCTGGGGTCCATCCTCCAGGTACTCCTCTTCATAGTCTGGCCATGGGAATAGCCAGGGACAAAGCCATGAGTACTCTTTAAGTACTCGCAAACTAATACTAACAAGTAAAAGGGGTTTTTGGATAATAGGACACTAGGCTCTAAGGTTGTTTTGCAAAAGCCAGGTTTATTTCTACTAAGTTCCCAAGCTGTTCACATTTTTATAACTCCTAGGTGGGATCTTGTATTTCCGGTCACAACTCTGTTGTGGTTAGGTCAAAGTCTCAAGTCGTTTCACAAGTCATTTTGAAAAGTCTGACGGGGGAACAGTATGGCCACTCCAACTGTCCATAACTGCGGACGCGGATATTCGAATAGGTTGACACTCTGCAGAGATTGTACACTTTCACCACAATATTCGATACATCCGTCAGGAACAAATCCTGAATTCACCATACTCAGTATGCGGATAATCAATCCTAACCTTTCAATTACACTCCCTGGTATAAGCACCTCTCCTGTGAGTTTGGCCTCCCAACCATGACCACTGTCATCTTGGGTACTACACAGGTGGACAATCTTCACAAGGTAGCCTCAGCTCAGACCTTGGCCGTGAGGGAACTAATACTAAGGTATATAAGTTTCCAGTCAAGCCCTACCCAATCTTCGGGTATTGTGGTTGTACGATAAAATTGGAGTGGTATCGCATCCAGACAACCATCAGTTTTCTAAAGGGCTAAGGCTCATGCCTCAACATTTTCATCACCAAAATCATCAAGTGTTTGTAAACACATGTCCAAAACATTTCAATAGAATGCTCCATCATTCCAAGGTTTTCATAACCATTTTTCCACCAAGTATTCCCATCTAAAGTTGATCAAGTTTTATGCTTAGCACTAGCATCTACAGGTGGGGGTAGTATTAATAGTGGTTGGTAACTAGTGGGGTTTCAAATAAGTCCAACCTTATATCATCCGCGGATATCAAGGTTTCTAGCTTAGGCCAAATTTTATGTTCTTTATGCAACCTTCAGCACAACTGTCTAGTGTTGACCAAAACTATTAAGCAGGCTCCAAGTAAGCTTTGATAAAGAAAAATAAAGTAAGAAGCTTGCCATAAAGCTAGGATTGGGTTAGCAAGTGGGTATGGTCACATACGCTTAAGGCATATAGTAATCATATCACAAGCATGGGTTTGTGGCAACAATAGGGTATCTGGCAAGTGTTAACTTGCACAATCACTAGTGGGATTAGGCTTGCAATCAAAGTCAATATAAGCTTTCATAGGTATAGTATCTTGCAAGGGTTAGCTTGCATTGGTCAACTTGGTAAAGCTTTCCTTGTGCAGAGCAGTGGTTGAAGTTTTCCTCGGCTTCCTCTTCGTAGTATCCTCCTTCCTCTTCGTAGCCTTGGTCGGTACTAGCGAGTACGAATAAATACGAGGTACACAATCACCAAACAATACTTAACTACTTGCAATCATCACACACAAGGGTCCTATAGATGATCTAGCATCATCTCTAACATTACAAGGTTAAGGATTGGTTTAAGTCTTTTTATGTTAGAAAAGTAATTTCTACTCATTAAAAAACTACTTAAGATTTAATATTCTCCAAACTAAACATGGGATCATGTTGACACATGTCATCACCACATGTTGTAGTCCATGGGAATGTGATTTAAAGTGGTGTCACAATTTAATAAGGTTTTACCCTTTTATTTTAATTAATTAAAGTGGCTAGAAATGCTTATGAAGCATTCTTTTATTCCTTGAACATTATTTCTGCCGGTAACCTATATATATTTTTATATATTCTGAAAGGTATGGTTGAATGTGATTTTTGAGAGTTAGAATCAACTCAAAAGCTTTTATGGTTTAAATTTGAAAAATGTTTGAATGCATAAAAGCTTCTGCCTTGTTATTTTTTCTATGGGTGATCCACAGATCCAAATGACTTGAATCCAATGGGCTTGGATTAAGCATTCACAGACCTTTCCAACAAAATTGGTTTCATCTAATTTGGTGCACTAAATCGATCTGGGTTGATTTTTGAAGTTGGGTACAGAAGTGTGTTTGAAATTAAAAAGAAAAGGTTTGATTTGAATTGCTGGGCTGCGCGGGAAATTCTAACGGGCCGGCCTGCTAAGCGTAGTGCTCCCGCGGGCTGCTTAAGTGGGTGTTCCCACTCGTCAGTGACACGGGGCTGGGCGAAGCGGTATGGGCAAACGTGGTTCGTTTGATCTGGTTCTAATCTAACGGCTGAGGGTCATCGTCGACGCGAGACAGCTCCGGCGAGAACGAAACCTAGCGCGGCCAGTGAGGGGTGCTGGGGGCTCACCGGGGTACGGGCGAGGGTCGGCGAGGGGGGCGAACGACGAAGTCGACGACGGCGAACCTCCTGGTACCGGTGGCTTCTCCTGGGGCGGCTCCAATCGCTGGCTCCCTTCTTCTCCGGCAGCGGCAGGCTTCAGTGAAATTCCGGCGAGGTGGTGCTCGCCTTGCTCTGAGAATGGTGTGGCACGATCAGTGAGGAGAGGGGAGTGAGATGGTGTGAAGAAATCGTGCGGGGGTGGACTCTATTTATAGTCGAGCGAGGGAACCGTCGGGGCGCAAGGTGAGCTCGTCGGAGGCGACGTTACAGGCAGCTAATGGCATGGGCAAGGGTAGGGGACGGTGCTGTGTCTCCTGGCGATGCTCAACGACATGGTCGCGAGGCATGGGACGGTGTGGTTTGGTCTGGAACGGGCGGTGCTCTGCGCGGCAGAGGCGGCGTCTTCGACGGCGGGCGGTGGCTGTATGGCACGGGGCGGAAAACGGGGATGTCTGGCGGTCTCCTGGGTCAATGGTGATCGTGTGTGCGCGCGGTGAGGGCGGCGCGCGGTCTGTGGGTGATGGTCGAGGGTGGCGCTCTGGCGCACGCTCGGCATGGTCTGGGCGTGTCTTGTGCGCGTGGTCCATGGCTTGGCAACGCTCGCGGCTAGGACAGGCAGTGGCGGTGGACGGTGGGCTGCCTCCCAGACACGCTGGCTAGGCTTGCTGCTGCTCCTAGCTTGCTGTCCACATTGGGGTGACATGGGGTTGCTCGGCTGTTCACCATTAATGGCAAAGGCAAGCTCACAGGGGTGCTAGTGCCTGGCTAAACTTCCTAGATGATCTACTGGATTGTGTGAGAGCTAACTAGGGAACAAGATAGGCTCAAAACACTGCACACTATAGTGTTTGTGGTTTTGTTTGATTTGTGTCTGCAACCTGTTTGATGAAATGGCCGCATGAAATCAAGTTTTGAATTTTGAAATTATTTTTGGTGGGTTTGCTAGATTGGTTCTGGTGAGTCTGCAGATGCTTGGGTTTTGAAAGTTGAGCTTGTTTGGGTGGGTTTTGAAAAAGTGGGATCTTCCCATATGAAGAAGATTCAATTTTGAGTTGTCATTTAAACCATGCATTTGAAAGTTTCTGGATGGTCACAAGGTGGGCCTTGATACTTTGTTATGAGTACATTCAAGGGGTGCAAAGATCCAGAAAAGTTTCTGTTAGGTTTTGAAAGTTTGAGATAGCCAAAGTAGGCATGGGAGTTAAATTGGTCAAAATGACCATTCACTTAATATATTTGTTTTGACTTATTTTTCTTTAGGAAGAGTGTGGGGAATGTTTTAGATGATGTTATTTTCACCTAAGAAACATTTTACAAGCAATGGATCACACAAACAAGGTGGTTTTTAAAGAAATTCAAAATCCATGCATACACATATACATGCATTCATGAATTGTTTTGGAAAAGTTTTTGTTAACCCTAAACTTGAGGATTAGTGTTTTGTTGATCCAAGTTTGATATTTTTGGGATGTTACAAACCTTCCCCCTTAAACAAAATCTCGTACCGAGATTTGAAAAAGGACGAAAAGATTACCTAGGATTTGAAGAGATCTGGAAACTCCGTCCTGATGTGATCTTCGCGTTCCCAGGTAGCTTCCTCTTCTGTGTGGTTGCTCCACTGAATCTTGAGAAACTTGATGCTTCGGGTCCTGGTAGTACAAAGGCTTCCTCCAATATACGGATGGGTACTTCGGGATAGGTCAGATCATCATTGATCTCTATGGTCCTATGATCGATATTATTGAACACTTCGGTCTTCTCGGGGACTTCGAGACATTTGCGAAGTAACGAGATATGGAACACATTGTGCACCGCTGACATCTCTTCTGGTAGCTCGAGTTGATACGATACTTCTCCGCGACGGTTCAAAATTTTGAAAGGTCCGATATATCTGGGGGCTAACTTTCCCTTGAGTTGGAAACGCTGCATTCCCTTCAATAGCGACACTTTCAGATAAACAAAGTCTCCAATGTTGAAGGCGAGGTCTCGACGTCTCTTGTCGGCATAACTCTTTTGTCGGGATTGGGCTGTCTTGAGGTGCTCTCGAATCTTGTGAACCTTCTCTTCTGCTTCTCGTAGGATGTCGGGTCCGAAAATTTGACTCTCTCCTACTTCCTACCAGTTCAAAGGGGTGCGGCACTTTCTTCCGTACATGAATTCAAAGGGGGCCATTTGCAAATTGGCTTGGTAACTATTGTTGTAGGAAAATTCTGCAAACGGCAGACAGTCTTCCCACTTGGATCCATATTCTAGCACACATGCTCTAAGCATATCTTTGAGTATTTGGTTTACTCGCTCCGTTTGTCCATCGGTCTGAGGGTGATACGCGGTACTGAAATCTAGGCGGGTTCCTAAACCTTCCTGGACCTTCTTCCAGAATCTTGAGGTAACCTGAGTTCCTCGATCCGATACGATGTTCTTGGGGACTCCATGCAAACTAACGATCCTAGCGATGTACAACTCTCCTAGCTTCGAACTCTGATATGTAGTTTTGACGGGCAAGAAATGGGCGACTTTGGACAATTTGTCCACTATGACCCAAATAGAGTCATTTCCCCTACTAGAAGTAGGTAGTCCAGTGATAAAGTCCATTCCTACAGAATCCCATTTCCATTCCGGAATTTGCAAAGGTTGCAACAATCCAGCTGGTCTTTGATGTCCTGCCTTGACTCGCTGACATATATCACACTTGGCGATATAGCTTCCGATTTCTCTCTTCATCTTATGCCACCAAAATTGCTCTTTCAAATCTTGATACATCTTAGTTCCTCCGGGATGGATAGAATAAAGAGTATCATGAGCCTCCTTCAAGATAACTTCTTTTAACTCAGAATCTGCTGGTACACAAAGGCGTCCTTTGTACCACAAAACTCCTTCTTCGTCCTCGGTGAATCCGGGTACTTTGCTTGTACCTATACGACGTTTAATTCCGTCGATACTAGCATTTCCTTTCTGCGCCTCTTTAACCTGACTGATCAAAGTGGGCTGAAGTTCTATGCTAGCCAAAAATCCTTCGCTTACTAACTCTATTCGAAAATCTTCCATCTCTTTGTGCAAACTTGGTTGCTCCTTCAAAATCATGGAGTTCAAGCGGCACGGCAATCTGCTAAGGGCATCGGCTACTACATTGGCTTTTCCAGGGTGATAGTGAATGTCCAGGTCGTAATCCTTGATTAGCTCAATCCATCTTCTCTGCCTCATATTTAGCTCCTTCTGAGTGAATATATACTTTAGGCTCTTGTGATCCGAATAAATCTCACAACGGTTTCCCATAAGGTAATGTCTCCATGTCTTCAGGGCTAGAACTACGGCTGCGAGTTCGAGGTCATGGGTTGGGTAGTTTTGTTCATGTTGCTTCAATTGTCGCGATAGATAGGATATAACTTTGCCTTCTTGCATTAGCACAAATCCAAGACCGATCTTGGAGGCGTCACAAAACACATCGAAGGGCTTCGTGATATCCGGCATGATCAAGATTGGGGCGGAAATCAATCTCCTTTTGAGTTCTTGAAAACTCGCTTCGCACTTGTCTGTCCATTCAAACTTCTTGTCCTTCTTCAGCAATTGGGTCATGGGTCGGGCGGTACTAGAGAATCCTTCTACGAATTTGCGGTAATATCCCGCCAATCCGAGAAAAGCACGAACTTGGGTTTGAGTGGTTGGGGCTTGCCAATCTTCCACATCTTTCACTTTGGCAGGGTCAACAGCAATTCCTCCAGCTGATACAATGTGACCGAGAAATCCTACTTCCTGTAACCAGAATTCACATTTGCTAAATTTTGCATACAGCTGATGCAATCTAAGGGTTCCAAGAATGGTCCTTAGGTGTAGCTCATGTTCTTCTTCCGATTTGGAATAAATCAGAATGTCATCGATGAAAACCACGACAAACTTTTCCAGGAAGTCCATAAAAATCTTATTCATGAGGTTCATGAAATAAGCGGGGGCATTGGTTAATCCAAAAGACATGACTGTATACTCGTACAATCCATATCTGGTGGTAAAGGCAGTCTTTGGAATATCCTCTGCACGAATTTTGAGTTGATGATAGCCAGTTCTAAGATCAATCTTAGAAAACACCTGGGCACCGATCAACTGATCAAACAAATCCTCTATCTTGGGCAAGGGGTACTTGTTCTTGATGGTGACATCATTCAACTTTCGATAATCCGTACACAAACGGTTACCTCCATCCTTCTTGTCCACAAACAAGACAGGTGAACTCCATGGGGACGCACTTGGTTGAATCAATCCGATTTCTAGCATGGAGTCCAACTGCTTCTTCAGTTCTTCTAGTTCTGATGGGTTCATACTATAGGGTCTCTGGGCTATAGGTCCTGTTCCGGGGATTAGTTCGATGATAAACTCGATATCCCTATCTGGGGGCATACCGGGCAAAACATCTGGAAATACATCGGGGTATTCACAGACTATCCGAACTTGGTCAATGGTAGGTTGGGCTAGACTCTTGTTACACTTGAATTGGCGAGGTAAGGTTTCAGATATATGCTCGACTGATACTCCGGCGGTACTGGTCATGGTAATGGCTTTCTTGGCACAGTCAATCATTCCTTTATGTTTGGACATCCAATCCATTCCTAGTACTACTTCCAAACCTTTAGTTCCGAGTACTATTAGGTTAGCATAAAAATCTATGCCATGGATTCGGATAGGGACGGCTCTGCAGATTTGCCTAGCCTTGGTGGTCGATCCGGGAATTTGTACAATCATCACATGCTTCAGTTTGGTTGGTTGAATTTTACTAGTGCAGGCAAATTCTTCGGTGACAAATGAATGCGATGCACCAGAATCAAACAACACTCTTGCAAGTACTGAATTAACAGAAAACATACCCAGCACGATGTCTGGCGCTTCCTGAGCTTCTTCAGCATGCATGAGAAAAAGACGGCCATTGCGGTTGAGTGAATTTCCTAGGGCAAATCTTCTCCCTGGTTGGACACGACGCTGCTGCTGAGCTGGGACATTGGTATTAGGGGATGTAGCGTTCTTCTTGTTGGGACACTCGTTGGAATAGTGGCCTTTATTTCCACAGTCATAACAAGTCACTTGTGACTTGTCCTTGGCTGCGACAGGCACAGCATTGCTTCCAGTCCTCGGGGCAGTATTGGGGTTGGAGGTAGCATGGTTGGTGTTGAACTTGGGTGGGGCACGGGTGAAATTGCTAGAATTGTCGGGGTTGTTGTGATTTCCTCCGGGTCTAGGGTTTCCACGGTTGGGATAGGTCGGACGGGTCATAGGGGGTCTGTTGGTTCTTGGGGCAAATCCTGGAAATGGGTTGGGGCGATACTTTGGGGTCTGATGGGCTCCTGGTTGATGCATCATGCGACGCTTGCGGTTCTCATTGGCCTGGTTGATTTTTCCTTCCATCTGGATAGCGGAGTCGACAAGGGCTTCAATATCAGCAAAGGGAATATTGACTAACACTGTCTGCATCTCGTCATGCAGACCATTCAGGAATCTTTCTTTCTTCTTGGCTTCGGTGTCTATCTCATCCGGGGCATACCTAGCTAATGACAAAAATTTGTCACGGTATTCTACTACAGTCATCCTTCCTTGTTTCAATTCTCTGAACTCGTCTCTCATTCTCTTGATCAAACCTGGCGGCACATGGGTTCTGCTAAACTTGACCTTGAATTCCTCCCAGGTCATCATTTGGCCTCCGGTCATTGCACGAACATTGTTCCACCATGCCCTGGCATCTCCGGCTAGATAATGAGTGGCGAACAAGACTTTCTCGTTGGCTTCTACTCTGGCTACTTCTAGGTTATTCTCCATGGTTTGCAGCCAATCATCGGCGTCTAGGGGTTCTTCTGACTTGGTGAAAACGGGTGGGTTGGTATTCTGGAAATTCTTGAGCTTAGATCCGTGGTTGTCCTGATTTCCATGGCCTGGGTTATTGTGGGCTAGCTGGGCTATCTGTTGCAGAGTGGCTAGGTTGGCTTGACGTTCCGCTCTTTCAGCTTCGCGGTCAGAAGTCAACATTTGCAGAATCTGCAACATCGGGTCCAGGGCTGAACCACTTCCTCCACGTGGCATCTGAAGATTGATATAGATCATGAGAAAAGAGGGAAATTTCTAAGGTTTTGGGTCTTTGAAAAGTGTTTAGAGTTTGACTCAAGTTTCTAGCAACTTGCTTTTTCATTCATTCAATCATAGCACACAGTACAACACACACCACAACAAAGCAAAGCAGATGGTTTTAAGAACCATTCTGGGAACTACGATACAGTGGGACCGACTACTATTCACTATGCTAGTGCTCAGTGCTACTACTGCTCGGAGTCTGCGGCTTCATCATCTTCCGCATCATCGATGAAGGCGAAATCATCCTCATCGGGGAAGAAGTCCATGGCCTGATCCTCCAGAAAATCATCGTTATCGCTGAGATAGGAGTAAGGGTCTCCACGAAGATCTTCTCCGGCATTCTCCCTTTCCTCTAACTGCATGTCTCTCTCATGGATGGTCTCTTCCAGAGATGAGATACGATGGCGAAGAAGGGCAATAATGCGCTCCTTCTTGTCGAGCTGACGGCGGCGAGACTTTTGATCCTTTGCTAGCATAGCGATGGTCTGATCCTTCGTCTTGATGATGGCAGACTTGTGGTTGCAATAGTCACGGCAGTTGTCCAGTTCCTGCTGACGATCATACATCATGAAGCTAAGGTGGTCCAATTGAGTCTTCAGCTCGGGGTGGTATGGGGCTTCCAGTGGTTGACCATTTGCATCACGTCTTGGGCAAAACTCAAAGCGAGTACCCTTGATCTGATTGATGCTCTGCCCACACAGACGGGAAAGAGCTTCCTGCATTGCTCTGGCAAGTCCATCGAGCCAGTTGTTTTCCCTCAAGGTAAACTGAATTCCCTCCGCAGTGGGAGGTTCAATATTTCCTCGGAGACTTGCAACAATTAGCCACTGCAGATCTTCCCCCCCTTGATCATTGAGCTAAGCTCCGAAGAACTCGGGATGCGGGCGCTTCAGAAGTTCCGAAAGCTGATCCAGATCCCTCTCAAAGATAAGGTCTCCTCCATTCCCGAGTTGGTAAAACTTGATGTACTTCACGTCCATCTATAAAAATAGAGGATGAGTAGATTAGCCAAGTGATCAAGTGTGTCAAAATTTTATGTATTTTGCAAGAGTTTTTGAGGAACATGAAGTTTTATCAAAGAATTAAAGAGGTAAGAATGAGAATAAGTTTTCGTAAATAGTTTTGTTCTTAAGTTTTGAAACTAAGTTTTTGGGTTCAGCGTCCAATCTAACTAGGGTCTCCTATGGTCAGGATGGCTCTGATACCAACTTGTGAACACCCGGATTTTTTAATCCTAGATGCCTGTTATGCCATACATCGCAATCCCAGGATTACCATTTTTGCGAGACATAACAGAATTGGATACCATAGTACTTCATCCATTACAATGATACATAAGTTCTTACACAAATAGGGATCTCATGATCCGGTCCTTAATACAACATCAAGCAGCGGAATACGTAATAATAACGGTAGCGTAGGCGAGGCTCCATCTTCGGGGTCACAGGCAATGCTGACGATGGGAGATGATCCTAGTTGTCGTAACCTTCCTGGGGTCCATCCTCCAGGTACTCCTCTTCATAGTCTGGCCATGGGAATAGCCAGGGACAAAGCCATGAGTACTCTTTAAGTACTCGCAAACTAATACTAACAAGTAAAAGGGGTTTTTGGATAATAGGACACTAGGCTCTAAGGTTGTTTTGCAAAAGCCAGGTTTATTTCTACTAAGTTCCCAAGCTGTTCACATTTTTATAACTCCTAGGTGGGATCTTGTATTTCCGGTCACAACTCTGATGTGGTCAGGTCAAAGTCTCAAGTTGTTTCACAAGTCATTTTGAAAAGTCTGACGGGGGAACAGTATGGCCACTCCAACTATCCATAACCGCGTACGCGGCTATTCGAATAGTTTGACACTCTGCAGAGATTGTACACTTTCACCACAACATTCGATACATCCGTCAGGAACAAATCCTGAATTCACCATACACAGTATGCGGATAATCAATCCTAACCTTTCAATTACACTCCCTAGTATAAGCACCTCTCCTGTGAGTTTGGCCTCCCAACCATGACCATTGTCATCTTGGGTACTGCACAGGTGGACAATCTTCACAAGGTAGCCTCAGCTCAGACCTTGGCCGTGAGGGAACTAATACTAAGGTATATAAGTTTCCAGTCAAGCCCTACCCAATCTTCGGGTATTGTGGTTGTACGATAAAATTGGAGTGGTATCGCATCCAGACAACCATCAGTTTTCTAAAGGGCTAAGGCTCATGCCTCAACATTTTCATCACCAAAATCATCAAGTGTTTGGAAACACATGTCCAAAACATTTCAATAGAATGCTCCATCATTCCAAGGTTTTCATAACCATTTTTCCACCAAGTATTCCCATCTAAAGTTGATCAAGTTTTATGCTTAGCACTAGCATCTACAGGTGGGGGTAGTATTAATAGTGGTTGGTAACTAGTGGGGTTTCAAATAAGTCCAACCTTATATCATCCGCGGATATCAAGGTTTCTAGCTTAGGCCAAATTTTATGTTCTTTATGCAACCTTCAGCACAACTGTCTAGTGTTGACCAAAACTATTAAGCAGGCTCCAAGTAAGCTTTGATAAAGAAAAATAAAGTAAGAAGCTTGCCATAAAGCTAGGATTGGGTTAGCAAGTGGGTATGGTCACATACGCTTAAGGCATATAGTAATCATATCACAAGCATGGGTTTGTGGCAACAATAGGGTATCTGGCAAGTGTTAACTTGCACAATCACTAGTGGGATTAGGCTTGCAATCAAAGTCAATATAAGCTTGCATAGGTATAGTATCTTGCAAGGGTTAGCTTGCATTGGTCAACTTGGTTGGTAAAGCTTGCCTTGTGCAGAGCAGTGGTTGAAGTTTTCCTCGGCTTCCTCTTCGTAGTATCCTCCTTCCTCTTCGTAGCCTTGGTCGGTACTAGCGTCTACGAATAAATACGAGGTACACAATCACCAAACAATACTTAACTACTTGCAATCATCACACACAAGGGTCCTATAGATGATCTAGCATCATCTCTAACATTACAAGGTTAAGGATTGGTTTAAGTCTTTTTATGTTAGAAAAGTAATTTCTACTCATTGAAAAACTACTTAAGATTTAATATTCTCCAAACTAAACATGGGATCATGTTGACACATGTCATCACCACATGTTGTAGTCCATGGGAATGTGATTTAAAGTGGTGTCACAATTTAATAAGGTTTTACCCTTTTATTTTAATTAATTAAAGTGGCTAGAAATGCTTATGAAGCATTCTTTTATTCCTTGAACATTATTTCTGCCGGTAACCTATATATAATTTTATATATTCTGAAAGGTATGGTTGAATGTGATTTTTGAGAGTTGGAATCAACTCAAAAGCTTTTATGGTTTAAATTTGAAAAATGTTTGAATGCAGAAAAGCTTCTGCCTTGTTATTTTTGCTATGGGTGATCCACAGATCCAAATGACTTGAATCCAATGGGCTTGGATTAAGCATTCACAGACCTTTCCAACAAAATTGGTTTCATCTAATTTGGTGCACTAAATCGATCTGGGTTGATTTTTGAAGTTGGGTACAGAAGTGTGTTTGAAATTAAAAAGAAAAGGTTTGATTTGAATTGCTGGGCTGCGCGGAAAATTCTAACGGGCCGGCCTGCTAAGCGTAGTGCTCCCGCGGGCTGCTTAAGTGGGTGTTCCCACTCGTCAGTGACACGGGGCTGGGCGAAGCGGTATGGGCAAACGTGGTTCGTTCGATCTGGTTCTAATCTAACGGCTGAGGGTCATCGTCGACGCGAGACAGCTCCGGCGAGAACGAAACCTAGCGCGGCCAGTGAGGGGTGCTGGGGGATCACCGGGGTACGGGCGAGGGTCGGCGAGGCGGGCGAACGACGAAGTCGACGACGGCGAACCTCCTGGTACCGGTGGCTTCTCCTAGGGCGGCTCCAATCGCTGGCTCCCTTCTTCTCCGGCAGCGGCAGGCTTCAGTGAAATTCCGGCGAGGTGGTGCTCGCCTTGCTCTGAGAATGGTGTGGCACGATCAGTGAGGAGAGGGGAGTGAGATGGTGTGAAGAAATCGTGCGGGGGTGGCCTCTATTTATAGTCGAGCGAGGGAACCGTCGGGGCGCAAGGTGAGCTCGTCGGAGGCGACGTTACAGGCAGCTAATGGCATGGGCAAGGGTAGGGGACGGTGCTGTGTCTCCTGGCGATGCTCAACGACATGGTCGCGAGGCATGGGGCGGTGTGGTTTGGTCTGGAACGGGCGGTGCTCTGCGCGGCAGAGGCGGCGTCTTTGACGGCGGGCGGTGTCTGTATGGCACGGGGCGGCAAACGGGGATGTCTGGCGGTCTCCTGGGTCAGTGGTGATCGTGTGTGCGCGGTGAGGGCGGCGCGCGGTCTGTGGGTGATGGTCAAGGGTGGCGCTCTGGCGCACGCTCGGCATGGTCTGGGCGTGTCTTGTGCGCGTGGTCCATGGCTTGGCAACGCTCGCGGCTGGGACAGGCAGTGGCGGTGGACGGTGGGCTGCCTCCCAGACATGCTGGCTAGGCTTGCTGCTGCTCCTAGCTTGCTGTCCACATTGGGGTGACATGGGGTTGCTCGGCTGTTCACCATTAATGGCAAAGGCAAGCTCACAGGGGTGCTAGTGCCTGGCTAAACTTCCTAGATGATCTACTGGATTGTGTGAGAGCTAACTAGGGAACAAGTTAGGCTCAAAACACTGCAGACTATAGTGTTTGTGGTTTTGTTTGATTTGTGTCTGCAACCTGTTTGATGAAATGGCCGCATGAAATCAAGTTTTGAATTTTGAAATGATTTTTGGTGGGTTTGCTAGATTGGTTCTGGTGAGTCTGCAGATGCTTGGGTTTTGAAAGTTGAGCTTGTTTGGGTGGGTTTTGAAAAAGTGGGATCTTCCCATATGAAGAAGATTCAATTTTGAGTTGTCATTTAAACCATGCATTTGAAAGTTTCTGGATGATCACAAGGTGGGCCTTGATACTTTGTTATGAGTACATTCAAGGGGTGCAAAGATCCAGAAAATTTTCTGTTAGGTTTTGAAAGTTTGAGATAGCCAAAGTAGGCATGGGAGTTAAATTGGTCAAAATGACCATTCACTTAATATATTTGTTTTGACTTATTTTTCTTTAGGAAGAGTGTGGGGAATGTTTTAGATGATGTTCTTTTCACCTAAGAAACATTTTACAAGCAATGGATCACACAAACAAGGTGGTTTTTAAAGAAATTCAAAATCCATGCATACACATATACATGCATTCATGAATTGTTTTGGAAAAGTTTTTGTTAACCCTAAACTTGAGGATTAGTGTTTTGTTGATCCAAGTTTGATATTTTTCGGATGTTACATGAGGACTCTTCAATCCTTCGGGTGTGACTATGTATTTTAATAGTTCAGGTGTAGGGATTGTTGATGCGTGTGCCTGACTCACCCGACGGATCAGGGTCAGTTAACTGTCTTAGGACGAAACAACACGATCTTCTTCAGGCTCTAGTCCCTCAACTCCAACCTGGAACATATGCTGGTGTAATTCGACTCAGGCCGCGGAGGACTTATAGGAGTGGAATTCCAGTGAATTTAATTGATGTACCCAACGCGTCCGTCGGGATTTTTCATCACGCCTGTTGGCACGGATTTTTACTAGAAGAGCGCAGTCATGTGCGTTGCCAGGCCATCAGATGATATCTGTAGGTCTTATCTTTGTGTCGTAGACATAGCATCCGAATGTTTATCACCGCGGAGGTGTTTCGGGTGACCAAGGAGGACATTGCTCACTTTGCGTTAATTTGGGCAGAGTTGCCGAAAAGTTTTTTTTGTATACTGATCTGAAGGATCGCAGTCGAAGAATTCATAGGGTGCGCGACCAGCGTTCCCTATGGGAGTAGCCCCCGAGTGTCTGTTCGAGTCGTAGACTCGAGCAGAGACTTATAATTCAGCCGTTGTTCAGTATTGGGTCCGTGGGACACACAAAAAATCGGATGCTTAAATCCGCCCTCCCTATGGGAGTAGCCCCCGGGTCCGTAGTGGAGTCGTAGACTCGACGTAGGACTTGAAGAAATAGTTTGATGCTGAAACATGTTGTTCCTCTTTCGGGTGCACGGCCAGCGCTCCTGATAGGAGTAGCCCCCGAGTAATTAGTTGAATCGTAGATTCGAGTGAGTACTCTTAGCTTTAAAGCCGAAGAAATTGTAGCTAGTGCTATTGTAGCTTTTGATGACGTCAGTGCTGACGATCGATGACCTCAAGCGCCTGCTGCGCCAGAGATAACTTGACTGGATGAACATGGGTCCCACTGTCTGACCTTGAATTGACCGGTCACGCGCAGCGTGGAGATAATTACGGCGTCGCCTCGATTTCCGCGCATAGTGGACGGCGTGTCAGCGACGGTTCGTTCTGATGCTGACACGTGTATGGCCAGATCCTGCCGTTGGCGTTAGGTCTTCTCGATGGACGGCTGTCGTGCATCGTCTTCGTCTTTATAATCATTGGGGAAAATTTCAGTTTGCTTTCACCGCATCTATTCTCGTTTTCACTGCTTCCTTGTTCTCTGAGAGTTCTTGCTGCGCGCTGGAATATCCCTTCACATTTCCATCTTCCATCCTGCGCTCTCGCCACCGGCGTCGCCGTACCGCGATGGGGAAGTCGAAGAAGGCTTCATCTGCGGTTGGTACCAGCGCTGCTGGAGGGCTAAAGAATGCTACCGCTACCCGTGTCATCGACGGTGGCTGGCGGCGATCGGAGACGCGGGAGAGTGATCTCTGCAAGCTTCGCGAGCGGGGCTGATCCCGCAGGATAGGGAGGCCATCAAACTCCCAGGCAATGAGGTAATCCCCCGTCCCCCCGCTGGGTTTCGGGTTATGTTCCTCGCCTTTGTCATTCGCGGGTTGTCCTTCCCAGTCCACGACTTCCTTCGTGGACTGCTTTTTCTGTACGGTGTCCAATTGCACCATCTTTCCCCCAATTCTCTTCTTCACGTTGCTTGTTTTATCACTTTCTGCGAGTGTTGGCTCGGTATTGAGCCGCACTTTGGCCTCTTCCGGAAACTCTATTTCGTGAAGAGGCAATCCGGCTCAGATGGTGTTTACCCCATTGGGGGTTGCATCATCTCCATCAAGCCCAATCTGCTTTTCTTTTCTTTTTCCATGTCTGAATCTGTCCAGTACTGGCGCAGGCGATGGTTTTATATCCGCGACTCCGTAGTACCTGGGCAGGATTTTGGTCTTGTTCCTTTCGACCCCTCCCAAAAGATTGAGCCGAAGAGGTCCTGGAAAAACAAGATCTTGGATGGCGAGGTGGCGGAGATAGAGGCTCTCTATCGTCGAGTGGAGGATCTCCAATTGATTCCAGAGAAGGAAGTGAACAGTGTGGATATCATCCGCACTTTTCTCGAGCGTCGGGTGCAGCCACTCCAGGCTAGGGCACACCCGATGTTCCTTTATGCTGGCCGGCGTGATCCGACGAGGGTTTCGACTAAGAAATTCTCCCAGGGAGATCTCGACAGGGCCCTTCGTTCGCTGCTGAAGTTCAAGGCTGGAGAGGATATCCCGGGGAAGTCGCTGACTCCTCTGTTTTCTTCTTCGCTTCCTGTTCCACAGGTGTAGATCCATGCGCGTAACGCTATTTTTCGACTGCGTTGTATTTGTGTTTGTTTGCTAACAAATTGTTCTTCTCTTGTGCAGAGCTTCAAAGTGCCGGGTATGTCGCCTCCACTACCCGAAGTATATCCGGATGCTCCAGATAATGATGTGGTGGATTCCATGTCCGAGCTACCATCAGCGCGGTCTCCGGCTGAAGAGGCCAACGAGTCGAGCTCCAGCGAGTCTTCGGATGCTTCGACTCCTCCGACTCCTAGGAACCCACTGTGTCTTGAACGTCACAGTGGTGGGCATGGAGGCTCTTCCTCTCTGATTCCTGCCCTTCCTGTGCGGGATGTAGCGCCGCACCCGCCAGCGAAGCGGAAGAAGGAAGAAAAGAAGGAAGAGAAGAAAGAGGAGAAGAAGGTCCGGAGGACCCCTCCTGTCTTCAACCTGAGCGAGCTTGACTCGTAAGTTTCCTCTGCACTGCGTTTTCTTTACTGTTTACTTTGTACTTGTACTAATTTGTCCGTGTGCAGGCACTCTTCCAACGACTCCTCTAGCGATGGTGCTCGGGAGATGATGGGGGAGTTGAAAGTCGCGTCTCCTCCTCCTCAGACGGTGACTATCTCTGAGGGCGCTGCTCGGAACCCTCCTCCGCAGGAGGTTCAGGTGGTTGCGCCTCAGAATTTTGCTAGCGGACCCTCGGCGTCGCCATCAGATCATGTAAGTAGTTCTGTCTCCTGCCACGGGGGGAGCCCCTGAGCATCTATAAAAGAGTTTTCTTGTTTTGTTCTTCCTTCGAGTGTCGGGGGAGCCCCTGAGCGTTTTCGTGTGTGTATTTTGCTTTTGTTCTTTTCTGTTGGGCGTAGCCCCCGGGTCCTTTTCCTGACTAGTAGGTATTCTTCCTGCAGCCTTTTGTGCAGGATGCCAAGCGACTGGTGCAGGAGCACCTGGTACTGGAGGCCAGCCTCAAACAGCTGCAAGGTACTGTTATGCCTTTGATGTTTGATTCTTCGTGTACTCGTGTCCTGTTATCTGATGCTTGTATTTTCTGAATGCAGAGGAGCATAACACCTCCCTTCGTGAGATTGATGCTCTCAAAAAGAGCCTCGGTCAAGCGGAGAAGAAGGCCGAGGTCGCCGTTGGTGCGAAGGAGCGCCTCGAGCTGGAGCTGGCTACTGCGGCCGAGGCTAAGGAGCGCCTGCAGCGGGAGGCCACGGACCGCGAGGAGCAGCTTGCCACTGCTGCGACTGCACGTGAAAGAGAGGTGGCTGGCAAGCTCATGGCAGCTTCCAAGGATGTTTCGGGTGAGTATCTTCACTTGCATCTTTTTTGGTTTTCTTATCTTTCTTCTGTGGTGCCTTGTTCATTCCTTCTCTTTATTGTCGCAGATGCCGCGGGCATCGAGTTTGACCGCGGTGCTCTGGAGCACGGAAGTGCTCTAGATGATGCTACTGCAGCGGTCGAAGATCGATGCAGCATCGTCGTCAGCTCGCTTGCCAAGGCTAAGGAGGTCCTTGGGCGCTTCTACAAGGAGCTTGTTCCCAAGGGTGCGGCCCTTGATGATGTTGACGCTCTGGCGGAGGCATTGTCAGCCGAAGCACCTACGGCGTACAAGCGCAAGCAGAAGGGCATCGGCGCATCTGCCGGGCTGGCGAAGGCTTTGGCGGCTGGAGCGGAGCTGGACCTTCCCCAGATCACCTCCCGGATGCCAACGACTGCGGATGGATCCGAGGTAGCCTTCGCTACCTATTCTGCTCGATGTAAGCGATATGGGTCAAAGCTGATTGATCTGCTGGCCGAGTACGCGCTATGGCAGCAGGGGGAAGCCAAGGCGAGGCAATCCGGCTCCGAGGCTACTCAGGGTGCCGCATCTTAGGTGCTGTAGCTGTAGGATAGCTGTAGTTTTCTTTTGTTGTAATTATGTTGATGAACAAATCCCTCTGCCATGTAGTGGCCTTTTATGCACTTAATGAATTTGTTGAGTTGTGTTCTCCTCCGTTTGAGTGTTCATGTCTTTTGCCTTTCTGCTGCTCTAGGGTCCTTCGAGTGCTGATCCCGTTGACACCTCGCCTGCCGCGCGGCTGCGGCCATCCTTGGATGATTTGTCGCAGCTTGCTTATCTTCGAGACCGTTTTCGTAGTCTCGAGAAGGAGTTGCTTGGCGTGCGTGGCCATGCCGACATTTGGAAGTCCAAGGCGGATCATGGTTCGGCCAGAGAGGAGTACTTGATGGTGGAATTGCTTCGACTGTCTGAGCAGCTTCAGTGTAAGTTTTCTCGAGCTGCTGCTCATTTCTTCGGATGCGCCTGATGGCTTTGCATCTTACTTTTGTGCGAGTATCGCAGGTGCTAACCTTGCTCCAAGGGAGGAGAAAGAGCATGTTGTTGTTCGGGTCAATTGTTTGACTCAACAGGACATGGAAGCCGACGGGTTCTTCTGGATGGATCGCGATCGTGCCATGGCTCTGGCAACGGTGCAGGATCGCATTCACCAAGTGTCGCGGGTGCTTCGTCAAGTGCAGACTTCACTCTCGTCGGTTCTGCATGTGATGTTTCCCCTGGATGCTGCACCAACAACCCTGTCTGGTCTTCTGTCTAGATTTCGGAGCGTGACTCGTGTCCAGGAATTGGTGAGGCAGCAGCTTGTTGCAGGGGTGAAGGCTGCGCTGTCCCTTGTTAGGCTGCATCGTCCTGATGTAGATATGTCTGTAGTAGAGGTTGTGCCACCTCTTCGGCCAGATGGTGGCGAGTGGGATATGTGTTCGCATTATGCGACTGTAAGGCAGTATGCCGAACAGGTCGTAGATTTGTTTGAGCAGCGTGCTCAAGTTATTCTTCAGAATAGGTAGTACCTGTAAAAGAGATAGATGTAAAATTTGTATATTTTGACTGGGCATGTTGTGCCCTTTGTTATAAAGGTTTGGTTGTTGTTTGAGCACGCAGTGCTTTGTTTGAGTACGTGTCCTTTTCGTTAGCCTGACGTTGTCAGCTACTCAAGTGTACACGTGTTATCCTCAGTCGATGAAATCGTGAGGTGGGGGGAGCCCCCGAGTGCGTTTGTAGCATGAAGTAAAGTTGCAAATAGCGAACGAAATTTTGGGGCGAGACAGTTAGCTTTATTTATATTGTAATGGAGGAAGTACATTGTTCGGCTGAGTAGCCTTGGCTAAAAAGCCTTATTCAAAGTAAAGGGGTAGGTAGCTAGGGGTAGAATCGTCACAGGTGTGCGATGTTCCATGGGTTGGAGTATGCGACTGCAGACTCCACGTGCTTGAGGCGATAGGCGCCACCTAGGATGACTTCGCTGATGATGTAGGGTCCTTCCCATGGTGACTCGAATTTCTTCGGTCGCTCTTGCTTGAGTCGCAAGACGAGGTCTCCTTCGACGAAGGACCTTGGGCACAGCCGGCGGCTGTGGTAGTTGCGGAGACTCTACTGGTACACCGCTGATCGAGCTGCTGCTACGTCTCTTGCCTCGTCGAGTGTGTCGACGGCGTCTTCGAGTGCAGTCGTGGATTCGGCTTCGCTGTAAGTGACGACCCGGGGGGGCTGGTGGCGTACTTCGGCTGGTAGCATGGCTTCGGCTCCATGCACCATGAAGAACGGCGTGTAGCCGGTGGAGCTGTTTGGCGTGGTGCGCAAACTCCATAGGACGGATGGTAGCTCTTCCGTATAGGCTCCGGCCTTTCGCTCGAGTGGGCTCATGAGGCGCTTCTTGATGCCAGCGCCGATTAGGCCGTTGGCCTTTTCTACCTGCCCATTCGTTTGCGGGTGAGCCACTGAGGCGTATGTGATGTTGATCCCGAGGCCTTCGCAGAAGTCTTGGAATTCTTTGGAGATGAAGTTTGATCCATTGTCGGTGATGATGTTGTGCGGTACACCGAACCTGTAGACAATGGATTCAAAGAACTTGACGGCGGTCTTGCCCTTTTGGTTGGAGACCGGCATGGCTTCGACCCACTTGGTGAATTTGTCGACTGGGACCAGGAGGTAGATGTGCCCCCCTTTCGAGGACTTTGGCAGTTTGCCGATCATGTCGAGGCCCCATTGAGCAAAGGGCCAGGCTATAGGTATGGGTTTGAGCTCTGACCCGGGTGCGTGTGGTTTGTCAGCGAACCTTTGGCACCCCTTGCATCTTCGGACGATGTCCTTTGCATCGCTCATGGCCGTCGGCCAGTACAATCCAACTCGTAGAGCTTTGGCGACAAGGGAGTGGCTGCCTGCGTGATGGCCGCAGATGCCCTCGTGGATGTCTTGGAGGATGGTTTTCCCGTCACTGATGGTGAAGCACCTTTGTAGTACACCCGTAATACTGCGCTTGTACAGCTCACCATTGATGATGGTGAAAGCTTTTGACCGACGAGATATGCGTCGGGAATCCGTCGGGCTGTCAGGAAGTTCTCCGTTTATCAAGAACTGGAGGTACGGTCGCGTCCAAGTTTCTTCGACTGCCATGACCTGCATCAGGTTGACCATAGCGACCTCTGTGTCTAGTTTCTCGGGTCCTTCATGTCCTTCGGGTAGCGTAGCCCCCGAGTGTTCTGCTTCTTCGGGTGATCCCTTGGGGAATTTCCGCATGATGAATGGCACGCAGATCTGTTCGAGGAACACACCCGGTGGCACCTTTGGGCAGGTGGAGCCGATGTTGTCGAGTCTATCGGCCTCCTCGTTGCTTTCTCTTCCAACGTGTCGAAGCTCGCAGCCGTCGAATTCTCCTTCGAGTGCGTTGTAGAACACATGGTACGCGATCATGTTTTCGGCGTGTGCGTCGCACTCGTTCATCGTTTGTTGGACGACGAGGTTGGAGTCACCGTAGATGACCAGGCGCGTTGCGCCGCAGATCTTTGCCATCCTCATGCCGTGGATGAGGGCTTCGTATTCGGCCTCGTTGTTGGAAGCTCGGAATTTCATCTGAAGGACGTACTTCATCTTGTCGCCTTGCGGGGAGGTCAGTATGACCCCGGCTCCTGCTCCAACTTCACGCTTGGAGCCGTCGAAGTGCATCATCCATGACTGCGACATGTCTGGGGTGTCTGGCAGCTGTAGCTCCATCCAGTGTACAAGGAAGTCCGGGAGGACTTGAGACTTGATTGCGAGTCGCTTCTCGTAGACGATGTCTAGGGGTGACAGCTCGATGCCCCAGAGGGCCACGCGTCCTGTGGCCTCTGGGTTATTCAGGATGCTGTTCAGGGGTGCTTCGTTGACGACCATCACCTGGTGCTCCTGGAAGTAATGGCTCAACCGACGAGCCGTCATGAACATGCCGTAGGCGAGTTTTTCGTAGTGAGCGTAACTTTGTTTTGTTGGCGTCAATACCTCGCTGAGGTAGTAGATTGGGTGTTGGACCCGATGGGTCTTGCCTTCTTCGGGTTGTTCGACCACTAGCACGGTGCTGACCACCTGGTGTGTGGCTGCTATGTACAGCAGCAGAGGCTCGCGCTCCTTTGGCGTGACCAAAACGGGCGAGGTGGAGAGTAGTCGTTTCAGACTTTCGAACGCATCGTCGGCATCGGGCGTCCACTCGAATTTATCTGCCTTGCGTAGCAGCTGGTAGAATGGCAGGGCCTTCTCACCCATGCGGCTGATGAATCTGCTCAATGCCGCTATTCGTCCTGCGAGCTGCTGGACACCCTTGAGGTTTTTCGGCTTCTCAATCGCCATGATGGCCCGGATTTTCTTCGGGTTCGCCTCGATCCCTCGCTGGGAGATGAAGTAACCAAGGAGCTGTCCTGATGGGACGCCGAAGGCGCACTTTTCGGGGTTGAGCTTGATCCTGTAGCGGTCGAGATTATCGAACGTCTCGCGGAGATCATCGATGAGCGTTTTCGCCTCCCTGGTTTTGATGACTATGTCGTCGACATAGACTTGAACGTTGCGACCGATCTGGTCCTTCAGGCATGCCTGCATGCATCGATGGTACGTGGCACCTGCGTTCTTTAGCCCGAAGGGCATTGTGTTGTAGCAGAACACTCCGAACGGTGTGATAAACGCCATTTTCTCTTGATCTTCGACCTTGAGTCGAATCTGGTTGTAGCCTGAGTAGGCGTCGAGGAAGGAGAGTTTCTCGCATCCTGCAGTCGAATCGATGATCTGGTCGATCCGAGGAAGAGGGAAGTGGTCCTTTGGGCAGTGCTTGTTCAGCGACGTGAAGTCCACACACATCCGCAGGATATCCGTGTCCTTCTTGGGAACCATCACTGTATTTGCGAGCCATTCGCTTTCTTTGATCTCCCTGATGAAGTCTGCAGCGAGTAGCCTATTTATTTCCTTCCCAATGGCTTCGGCCCGTGGCTCGGACAGTCTCTGGATGGACTGCTTGACGGGCTTGGTGTTTGGAAAGACGTTGAGTGCATGCTCGATGAATTCCCTGGGAACTCCTGGCATGTCCGCAGGACACCAGGCGAAGATTTCCCAATGCTCACGGAGGAATTCGACGAGCGCGCCTTCCTATGCGGGGCTGAGGTCGTTGGCGATCAGCGCCGTCTTGGAGGCATCCGTCGGATGGACCTGCACCTTCTTTGTGTTGACGGTGGAGTCGAAGGACATGTCAGGTGCGTTTTCTCGTGCGACTGGGGGTGCCCCATTGTCCGTCACCTCGCGGAGCCTTACGAGCTCCTATTGCATGCCGAATGATTGGGAGATTCTGTTGAAGTCCCTGTCGCATTGGTCCGATCGGGTGAAGCTCCCGCGGACTATGATGACGCCCTTTGGTCCTGGCATCTTGAGTAGCAGGTATGTGTAATGTGGGACAGCCAAGAATCTTGCGAACGCTACACGCCCGAGGATGGCGTGGTATTGTGATGGCCAGTCCACCACTTCGAATTCGAGCCGCTCGAGTCGGAAGTTGTCCGGCTTGCCGAAGATGACGTCGAGCCATATTTTGCCCAGGGGGAATATGCCCTTTCCTGGTACGATGCCGTGGAACGTTGTGTCTGACTGTTCCAGGCTGCACTACGGGATCCGCATTGCTGCTAGGGTACTTGTGAACATCAGGTTGATGCCGCTGCCGCCGTCCATGAAGACGCGGCTCATCTCGAAACCTCTGATCTGCGCCTCCAGCACCAGGGTAGCATGACCTGGGCGAGGGATCTGGCAAGGGTGATCCGAACGGCTGAACGTGATGCAGGACTCCGATCCGCTGAGGTACTCAGGGATGGCGGGTGGAGTTGCCATGGCCAGGTTGATCTAACGGGTGATTTTCTTCTGCACCATATTCGTGGGGCGCCCTTTCTGGATCATCAGTGCTCCTTTCGGCAGGGGATACCCGTTCCCAGCGTTGTTCTGTGCTGGTGCGACTGGTTGGTTCAGGCCTCCTACAGGTGGCGGTGGAGGAGCTCCATGCGCTATCTCACCTGGCGCGGGTGCGTTTCCGAATCCAGGAAGTGGAGCTTGTTGTCTCATCTAGAACATGCTTTCGCTGAGCTTCTGGAACTCGCTGCAGTCCTTGAGCATGTGGCTTGCCTTCTTCTTGCCATCTTGCTTGTCGATGTAGAAGTGGATGGTGCATGGACCCGAAAGTTTTTCGTATGCTGAGGGTCCGTTGTCACGATCGCAGCGCTGCCACGACTGTGCTGGGCGCCCTCCATCGCGGAAGTTTCCTCCGCGGTATCCTCTGCTGTTGCGGTTGGCGTCGTTGCAGCGATCGGTGTAGCTGGTCGCGACCATGTCGGGTCCATCGCGATCGTCGTAGACGCGCGATCTCCTCTTGCTACGGCGCTCTCGTCGTCGGCCGTAGTCGTCCTCTTCCTCCGAGTGTGCCCGGTGGACGGAATCTTCGCCGTCAGCCCACCTGTTGGCGATGTCCATGAGGTGTTCGAGTGTCTTGGGCTTGACGCGCCCAAGTTCCTCCTTGAAGTCCTAGCGCTTGACGCCGTATTTGAAGGCGTCGATGGCCCTCTCTTCGGAGATGTGCGCTGCGGAGTTCTTGGTGTTGGACCAGCGTAGTATGTATGAGCGAATGGATTCGCCCGTTCGTTGAGTGCAGGCCCGCAACTCCTCGATTGAGGCGGGCCTCTTGCTGGTGCCTTTGAAGTTTCGGATGAAGCTGTAAGCTAGCTCCTCCCGACTTCGGATGGACCCTGAAGATAGGCTGCTAAGCCAGATCCGAGATGCACCTGTCAGCTGCAGCTAAAGGCATTGCATGGCGGTTTCCTTGTTTCCGCCGTGCAATTTGACGGATGACAGGTGGTCGCTGAGCCATGCCTTTGGGTCTTGTGTGCCGTCGAACTTCGGAGTATCCGAAGGAAGCTTGAAATTTCGCGGCATCTTTGTTCGTCGAACAGATCTGCTGAAGCATCGGGCTCCGCAGAGTTCTCCTTCGTCTTCGTCTGTGGCATCCCGCAAAACCACTACTAGAAAATCGCGTTAAATTTGTGCATTGCATCGTCATCATCATGAATTGTTTGTCAAAAACTAATTTCGAAAACCTATTTTGTTTTCCAAACGCCGCGTCTTCGTTCAACACGCAAACCCCGGGCCTCCGGATTATTTTTGTTTGTCTACTATCGGTTTGCGAACGGTGATATTAAAACAAATAAAACTTATATTATTTTTAGTGGGGCAGTCGAACGGGCCGAATGACCCGAACGACCGCCCTAGGATTTAAATCGGTCCACCTAACCCACCCTTCTAAATCCTACAGCTACCCACCTATCTACCCACACCCCCCCTCCACATCACCCCACCCAATAGCAACCTGCCACCTCAACCTCTCCCCTCCCCCTAGCCAACCAGGAACTGCCACCTCAGCAGCCCCTGGCCTCTCCCTCTCATCACACCACACCACACACACTTTTCCCCCCACCGACAAGCTCCCTCGGGACCCGCGCCTGCGACCCCACCCGCTCAACCGCACGCGCCCGCCTCCCCCACCTCCTTCGTCCTCCTCCCGCCTAGACCCCTCCGGCGCCGGCGCCGCGCGCCCCCGACCCAGCCTCCCGTCGCCGGCGAGCCGCCGCCTCGCCTCGCCGCCCCTCCGCCTCACCTCCTTCCCTCGCGCCACCAGAGCTCACCGCCGAGCTCGCCCCTCCTCCACCCGATGCCCGCCGCCCTGTCTCCCCGCTCGCCAACCTCCGCGCCTCCCCTCTCAGAGCTCTCTGCGCGTGCCGCCAGGGAGACCGAACCCGCCGCCGCTGCCGGCCCCGACGCGTCCCCGCGCCAGGAGCCCGCCGCTCCGCCGCCCCCACCGCGGCTCCGCCCTGAGCCGCCTCGCCCCGCCGCCGCGGTCCGCCTCCGCTCCTCCGGCCGCCAGCCGCCGCCGCGTCTCCGGCCCGCCGTTCTCCCTCCGCTCCCTCCGCTCGTGCTCGCCCCCGAGGAGCCCCTCGCCGGAGCCGCCCTCGACCCGCGCCCCGCCCCGATGCAGAACCGCCGGCCGCCTCCTCCACGTCCTCCGCCGCCCCGTCCCGTGTCTGCTCCCCCGCCGGTCGTCGCCCCGACCGCGCCGCCCTGGTCCCTCCTGCACCGCCTGCTGCGTCGGCCTTGGCCTGCCCTGCACCGATGCCCAGTCCGCCGCCCTTCGCCGTCGTCGACCGCCACCTCCCTCTTTCGGCCCCTCCCGTGCCTCTGGCCGCCGCGGAGCCCCCGCCTGTGCTACTGCACGCCAAGGGGTCGTGGCGTCCACCTGATGGGGTGTGTTGCTCGTTGCCCCGTTAGGTGTTCGCGGAAATGCCTGAGCGAGACTCCAAGCATGACCCCGAACAGGAACGGACTCGTGCCGCTGCAACCACAGCAAGATCAAGCTCTCCGCCAAGATCTTCTCGACATCAGGGCCTTCGTTACGGTTCCAACAAGATCGCCTCACGGACGCACCACGGACTCGGAGCAACCCTCGGACGCCAAGGCCACCGACAAGATCTCCCTCCTGGACTCCAAGGACTCCCTCACGGACATCGAGCGCCAAGATCGTCTCACGGAATCCGAAACGCGGACCCGACAAGATCCTCGCAACGATAAGAACGGCATCGACCCAGGGCGAATCCGCTGGCCCGACGCCGGACCAAGTCCTCCCTCCCGGAACGCCAAGATCCACCCCCGCTACCCGAGAACGATTCCGCCGAGACCGAACCCGTCGAACCCTGGACCCTGTCGAACCCCGAACCCCCGGATCCCAAAGACCGTCGAGACCCCTCAATGTGTGAACCCCCTTCCGAGAACCCTATTTTATAAATGGTCAACTATATGAATTGTTGCATATTAATTGACATCTCGCATGCATATCTGTGGTTTCGGGGCCTTATGCCCATTCATCTCATAATTAAATATGGGGCCCATATGCGGGCAAATCTAGTCTCATATTGGCCTCATTTAAATTGATGTAGCGAACCGGTACTATGTTTTGGCCATGTTAAAACAACATTTAAATTGCGGAGGTTCTAAATAACTTGAACCATATAACTAATTGTCGGGACCCCGGTTCCGCTTAATATGGCCTAATTGCATCGCACCTTTGCCATGTCATACATCATACATGCATCATGCCGATCTTCTGCCGTCGTATTAAATATTGCATCCGGTGTTTCTTCTAGTGTTTTGGTTCTTCGCGGATAAGGCCGTTGAGTTGATGTGAGCTTCGCCCCGATCTTCGGTTGAACCTTCGGCAATGTTTTCAGGCGAGCATCTCCCCCCTTTCTACCTATCTTACTTTTATAGTATTTATTCCCTCCTGTTGATCTATTGCTATCTGTGTTGCGATGCTTTAGTGGTCGTACCTGTGATATACCGAGCAGCCCTATATTGCCTTGGACACATCCTATTACCTGTTGTTTGGTAGATAGTTGGACTTGCGCGTCGTAGTCGCTTGCTCAAGTGCTGTTGCGTGTCGTCCAGTGCCACAGTTGTTGATGTATTGCCACATGTTTGATGTTGGAGATGATCTCGGCTTTATTTATCGTTCACTTTAATTACTGTTTAACAACTAAAATTGAAGTAAGCAGAGGCATCGGTGGGTGATAGATAATATTTGGTTTCCGAACGCCCACTTGTGTCCCATAAGACCCCGAGTACTTGATACCTGTTCCTTGATTTATCGCGCTATCCACATCCGGGAGGTATATGGGACCCCCCTTAGCCAGAGCTTGATTCCGTCTTATTTCTTGGGGCCACAACTAGTTTGAGGTTTTATTTACTATCCTGTACCTATGCCATGCTTTACTGCTTTATTTAAATTGTGCGACAGATAGCACGTGTACTGTTTTGGAAGCGGAATGTTTTCGCGGTATCGACAGTCCCCGTTTGGGGATCTGCTGTCGTTTACAGCCATTGTCGCAAACCTTGAGTCCGTCTCGGAGCTTGCTTACTTCGTTGCGGGTGTACTCCAAGGGGTGGCCCCCTGAAATATTTCTGAATCCTGCGATTGCTTTGTCGTGAAGGCCTCGTTGGGTTTTGTTTTGGTTTTTCCGAGGTTGATCGAGTGTGTGTTGCTATTGGTGCACCCCGGCCGGGTAAAACTTTCTGAAAGCCGTGTCCGCGGTTATGGACGACTTGGAGCACAGTATCTCGACCATAGACAAGCATAACTAAAGTTTACTGCTATAAATTTGTCTTTATAATGACTAGTAATCAGCTTCACTATAATAGAATGGCTAAATAAAACTACCAACAATTGCTTGTTTGGGTGTCGCTTGCGACCATTGTATCTGACTAGTAAATATTGCAACTACAACGGAATGGCTAAATAAAAGTACCAACAACTGCTGGGTTTTTGGGTTATCTCATGTTAATTGTATTTGACTAGTAAATGCCGCAACTATAATGGAATGATTAACTAAAAGTGCCCACTGCTTATTTTATCAGGATGATTATCTATACTTGACTAGTAATTGCTGCAACGATAACCGAATAAATAAAACTGCCAACTGTGTGAGTTCCTCGGTTGACTTCCTCGTTTGGTCTCGAGGGGGGAAACGCCAGGATGGGTTTTGATTGGTGGTAGTATCAGGTCGGTTCCGAATAGGTCTTTCTTACCCCTCTCTGATTGCCGCCAGTTGCATCGAGTCTCTATAGGTTGTTCAGTGCATGCTGCCGCTGCCGCTCAGTCCACCATACCTATGTAGGCGAGGACCGCCGAATTCTAGTCTCGCCGTGTACTGGCCTCAGTACTGACGCTCCTCTTTTTTCCTTTGCCCTTTGACGGCACCCCTTTTGTTTAAGCAGGTTTTGAGATCGACGTCGTTAGCAGGGTTACCCTTCCGGCTTGGCTTGGGCAGGGTTATGGACGCCATTGGTTATTCTTCAGGGCTCTTAGCCCCATTTGCATCTTGTCCGTAGTCGGACGCTCTGTCCTTTTCAAGGTGATTTGGATCTTTGTATATTGTATCTGTATTCTTGACTCATGGAGTCGTGTTGTATATATCTGTTCTGTGGGTCCCATCGAGGACTGTTGTGTAATGTTATTACTTTGCTTTCCACCCGCACGAAAGTGCCTGGTGGGCACCTTCGAATCGTTTCTATGCGGGTTTGGCGAGTTTCGCTAAAACTTGCATAGGGCCGATTCTGAGGGTGTTACAGAGTGGTATCAGAGCTCAGCAGTTGCAATACCCCACAAGTCCAGCCTGTAGGATAACCTAGCTAACGGCCGATGTAGAGTGTCAAAACTATTTTGCAAAATCGGTTGGATAGATCTGGATAGGTCTGATTTTATTCCTTACCCCTCTGCTATTCTCCTCTTACCTCTGTGTGTTTTGAATCCACTCTCTTACCTTTCTTCAAGTCTAGGATTTCTCGTGGTTGGGTTCCGTCGTACCTTCAGGGTTTCGCTTCCTCCTCTGATAACGGTGTTCTACCATCCGGTGTTCAAGCTGCCAGAGGAATCCGTCTACTGCGGTACCATTCTTTGTTCCTTGTTTGTGCCTTCCGGTGTTTTCCGACGCGACGACATCATCTACGCCAGATCCGATGCAGAGTTTGCATCACTCCTTTGTTTCCGAACCTCGATTGTCGAGATCTTCAGTCTGATTCCGAGAATGGTTGCACGCTTTTCCACTGATTGTGCGGAGTAATAGTTTGGGTGCGTGATGGATTGGCCCCCATGCCGACTACCCCTTCTATTCGCTTTTGTACACTGAAGTGGAAGAGAATGCATCGGTTCCCTCTTTCCATCGAAGTTAGGGGTGGCTTTATTTGTTGAAACCTCTATCTTCGACCTTTTGTTCCCGGCGTGTTCTCTCGACGATCACGGACAACGACCTCTTGTTAGTGGTGTCGCGAGGATCTACATGGAGCGAGAAGACGCAGATCACCGACCTTCCTTCCGGTACCATGAGGCGGATCTCGAGGGCGAGATCCCTTGTTAGTGGTGTCGAATTGTGGCATCCCGCAAAACCACTACTAGAAAATCGCGTTAAATTTGTGCATTGCATCGTCATCATCATGAATTGTTTGTCAAAAACTAATTTCGAAAACCTATTTTGTTTTCCAAACGCCTCGTCTTCGTTCAACACGCAAACCCCGGGCCTCCGGATTATTTTTGTTTGTCTACTATCGGTTTGCGAACGGTGTTATTAAAACAAATAAAACTTATATTATTTTTAGTGGGGCAGTCGAACGGGCCAAATGACCTGAACGACCGCCCCAGGATTTAAATCGGTCCACCTAACCCGCCCTTCTAAATCCTACAGCTACCCACCTATCTACCCACACCCCCCCTCCACATCACCTCACCCAATAGCAACCTGCCACCTCACCCTCTCCCCTCCCCCTAGCCAACCAGGAACTGCCACCTCAGCAGCCCCTGGCCTCTCCCTCTCATCACACCACACCACACACACTTTTCCCCCCACCGACAAGCTCCCTCGGGACCCGCGCCTGCGACCCCACCCGCTCAACCGCACGCGCCCGCCTCCCCCACCTTCTTCGTCCTACTCCCGCCTAGACCCCTCCGGCGCCGGCGCCGCGCGCCCCCGACCCAGCCTCCCGTCGCCGGCGAGCCGCCGCCTCGCCTTGCCGCCCCTCCGCCTCACCTCCTTCCCCCGCGCCACCAGAGCTCACCGCCGAGCTCGCCCCTCCTCCACCCGATGCCCGCCGCCCTGTCTCCCCGCTCGCCAACCTCCGCGCCTCCCCTCTCAGAGCTCTCTGCGCGCGCCGCCAGGGAGACCGAACCCGCCGCCGCTGTCGGCCCCGACGCGTCCCCGCGCCAGGAGCCCGCCGCTCCGCCGCCCCCACCGTGGCTCCGCCCTGAGCCGCCTCGCCCCGCCGCCGCGGTCCGCCTCCGCTCCTCCGGCCGCCAGCCGCCGCCGCGTCTCCGGCCCGCCGTTCTTCCTCCGCTCCCTCCGCTCGTGCTCGCCCCCGAGGAGCCCCTCGCCGGAGCCGCCCTCGACCCGCGCCCCGCCCTGATGCAGAACCGCCGGCCGCCTCCTCCACGTCCTCCGCCGCCCCGTCCCGCGTCTGCTCCCCCGCCGGTCGTCGCCCCGACCGCGCCGCCATGGTCCCTCCTGCACCGCCTGCTGCGTCGGCCTTGGCCTGCCCTGCACCGATGCCCAGTCCGCCGCCCTTCGCCGTCGTCGACCGCCACCTCCCTCTTCCGGCCCCTCCCGTGCCTCTGCCCGCCGCGGAGCCCCCGCCTGTGCTACTGCACGCCAAGGGGTCGTGGCGTCCACCTGATGGGGTGTGTTGTTCGTTGCCCCGTTAGGTGTTCGCGGAAATGCCTGAGCGAGACTCCAAGCATGACCCCGAACAGGAACGGACTCGTGCCGCTGCAACCACAGCAAGATCAAGCTCTCCGCCAAGATCTTCTCGACATCAGGGCCTTCGTTACGGTTCCAACAAGATCGCCTCACGGACGCACCACGGACTCGGAGCAACCCTCGGACGCCAAGGCCACCGACAAGATCTCCCTCCTGGACTCCAAGGACTCCCTCACGGACATCGAGCGCCAAGATCGTCTCACGGAATCCGAAACGCGGACCCGACAAGATCCTCGCAACGATAAGAACGGCATCGACGCAGGGCGAATCCGCTTGCCCGACGCCGGACCAAGTCCTCCCTCCCGGAACGCCAAGATCCACCCCCGCTACCCGAGAACGATTCCACCGAGACCGAACCCATCGAACCCTGGACCCTGTCGAACCCCGAACCCCCGGATCCCAAAGACCGTCGAGACCCCTCAATGTGTGAACCCCCTTCCGAGAACCCTATTTTATAAATGGTCAACTATATGAATTGTTGCATATTAATTGACATCTCGCATGCATATCTGTGGTTTGGGGGCCTTACGCCGATTCATCTCATAATTAAATATGGGGCCCATATGCGGGCAAATCTAGTCTCATATTGGCCTCATTTAAATTGATGTAGCGAACCGGTACTATGTTTTGGCCATGTTAAAACAACATTTAAATTGCGGGGGTTCTAAATAACTTGAACCATATAACTAATTGTCGGGACCCCGGTTCCGCTTAATATGGCCTAATTGCATCGCACCTTTGCCATGTCATACATCATACATGCATCATGTCGATCTTCTGCCGTCGTATTAAATATTGCATCCGGTGTTTCTTCTAGTGTTTTGGTTCTTCGCGGATAAGGCCGTTGAGTTGATGTGAGCTTCGCCCCGATCTTCGGTTGAACCTTCGGCAATGTTTTCAGGCGAGCATCTCCCCCCTTTCTACCTATCTTACTTTTATAGTATTTATTCCCTCCTGTTGATCTATTGCTATCTGTGTTGCGATGTTTTAGTGGCCGTACCTGTGATATACCGAGCAACCCTATATTGCCTTGGACACATCCTATTACCTGTTGTTTGGTAGATAGTTGGACTTGCGCGTCGTAGTCGCTTGCTCAAGTGTTGTTGCGTGTCGTCCAGTGCCACAGTTGTTGATGTATTGCCACATGTTTGATGTTGGAGATGATCTCGGCTTTATTTATCGTTCACTTTAATTACTGTTTAACAACTAAAATTGAAGTAAGCAGAGGCATCGGTGGGTGATAGATAATATTTGGTTTCCGAACGCCCACTTGTGTCCCGTAAGACCCCGAGTACTTGATACATGTTCCTTGATTTATCGCGCTATCCACATCCGGGAGGTATATGGGACCCCCCTTAGCCAGAGCTTGATTCCGTCTTATTTCTTGGGGCCACAACTAGTTTGAGGTTTTATTTACTATCCTGTACCTATGCCATGCTTTACTGCTTTATTTAAATTGTGCGACAGATAGCACGTGTACTGTTTTGGAAGCGGAATGTTTTCGCGGTATCGACAGTCCCCGTTTGGGGATCTGCTGTCGTTTACAGCCATTGTCGCAAACCTTGAGTCCGTCTCGGAGCTTGCTTACTTCGTTGCGGGTGTACTCCAAGGGGTGGCCCCTGAAATATTTCTGAATCCTGCGATTGCTTTGTCGTGAAGGCCTCGTTGGGTTTTGTTTTGGTTTTTCCGAGGTTGATCGAGTGTGTGTTGCTATTGGTGCACCCCGGCCGGGTAAAACTTTCTGAAAGCCGTGTCCGCGGTTATGGACGACTTGGAGCACAGTATCTCGACCATAGACAAGCATAACTAAAGTTTACTGCTATAAATTTGTCTTTATAATGACTAGTAATCAGCTTCACTATAATAGAATGGCTAAATAAAACTGCCAACAATTGCTTGTTTGGGTGTCGCTTGCGACCATTGTATCTGACTAGTAAATATTGCAACTACAACGGAATGGCTAAATAAAAGTACCAACAACTGCTGGGTTTTTGGGTTATCTCATGTTAATTGTATTTGACTAGTAAATGCCGCAACTATAATGGAATGATTAACTAAAAGTGCCCACTGCTTATTTTATCAGGATGATTATCTATACTTGACTAGTAATTGCTGCAACGATAACCAAATAAATAAAACTGTCAACTGTGTGAGTTCCTCGGTTGACTTCCTCGTTTGGTCTCGAGGGGGGAAACGCCAGGATGGGTTTTGATTGGTGGTAGTATCAGGTCGGTTCCGAATAGGTCTTTCTTACCCCTCTCTGATTGCCGCCAGTTGCATCGAGTCTGTATAGGTTGTTCAGTGCATGCTGCCGCTGCCGCTCAGTCCATCATACCTATGTAGGCGAGGACCGCCGAATTCTAGTCTCGCCGTGTACTGGCCTCAGTACTGACGCTCCTCTTTTTTCCTTTGCCCTTTGACGGCACCCCTTTTGTTTAAGCAGGTTTTGAGATCGACGTCGTTAGCAGGGTTACCCTTCCGGCTTGGCCTGGGCAGGGTTATGGACGCCATTGGTTATTCTTCAGGGCTCTTAGCCCCATTTGCATCTTGTCCGTAGTCGGACGCTCTGTCATTTTCAAGGTGATTTGGATCTTTGTATATTGTATCTGTATTCTTGACTCATGGAGTCGTGTTGTATATATCTGTTCTGTGGGTCCCATCGAGGACTGTTGTGTAATGTTATTACTTTGCTTTCCACCCGCACGAAAGTGCCTGGTGGGCACCTTCGAATCGTTTCTATGCGGGTTTGGCGAGTTTCGCTAAAACTTGCATAGGGCCGACTCTGAGGGTGTTACATCGTCCATCTCGGATTCAGACGAGCATGCGCGCTTGGCTCGCGCTTTGTCAATTTTGCGCTGTGTGAGCGCGTCCCTGGCGTCGTAATCACGGTTGCGGTGGCGCAAACTCTTTTCCTTCGAGGAAGGTCATGGTCCTCTTCTTCAGATGACGGGGTGGGACTGCGGTCAAACCTGACCGGAGCTTTCTTCTTCGGCTCCGTAGGAGCTTCCTGGTGGAGCGCGGCTCCGACGAGTCCGAGTCCGGTAAGTGCGGACTTGTGCATGGCTCTTTTCGGGTCTCCCTCCGGAGGAGGGTGCGACACTAGGTACGCGGTGGCTGCCATGATCGCAGCCTGCGGCGTTTTCGGGATGACGTTGCCGTCGGCGTCCATCTCCATGAAGGATGCGTGGAGGGTTCGGGTCACCTCACGACGCTCCTTAGGATCCATGTTCTCCATCCGAGAGCGGTGCTTGTTGCCTTGGCTGCCGTTCGTGCTGGAGCCGATGCCCATGGCGGAGAGCGCAGCTCGTCGCGCGCTGGACTTTGAGGCTGCTTGCTTGCGTTGGTCAAGCACCTCCAGCATCTTGACCTGCTTCTTGTGCTCCTCGATCAGGAGCAGATGGTAGGCCATTAGCAGATCCCGTGAGGAGTCTGCGGGCAGGATTATGTCGCCCGCCACGACGGCGCGTGCCTGGGCCCATCCTTCTTTGCTAAGGCGGATGACATGGCCGTTGTTGTCCCCTTCGGGTGGGGGGCACTGGCTTCTTCTGTTTCCGCCGTTTCGATCTGGCGGGTTAGGTGTCGGGTTGGGCGGCGGGTTGGGCGCCTGCTGGTCCACGTCGCTCTGGATAACTACGGCGCATTGGTAGCGCTCGTAGATTGGTCCGCTGCTGCCGCAGCTTTTGGATCTGGAACCGTAGGTCCCTTCATCCGACGGCGGGTCGCACAGGTCGGAGTTGCAGCTGCTGCTGTCGTAGGATTCATCTGTTGATGACGATGTGCATAGCACGGGGTGTGGGGTCCATGAAGCGGGCCTGATTGATGGTAGGGGTACCCGCTCGGGGAGGCGGAGGGTGCCAGTTTGCCCCACCTGAAAGCAGAAGCTCCCGAACAGGATCTCGAGTCCGTCGCCTACGGGCTCGAAGTCCTTCATGGTGGCCGGCGAGTGGGCGGTGAAGTCGAAAGCGCCGAAGAGGAGGTGACTCTCCGTCGCCGCAGAGTTGTATATCGTTCGGGTTGGGACCATCACGATCGCACAATCAGCGTCCCCAGTTCCCACAGACGGCGCCAATTGATGAGGTTTGATCTCGTCAATGCCCATTGTTATGGACTTGGGTTTTGGAGAAGATGGGGATGCTGGAGATCGCAGAACGGTTAGCAAACAAGCAATACGGGACACGAGGTTTACCTAGGTTCAGGCCCCCGGAGGGAAAACCCTACTCCTGCTTGTCTGCTCTTGATTACGGCGGAACCGATAATTACAGGGGTGCGCAGATGCAATCTGGCGTGGAGGTGTGTATGCGAAAGTATGAGTCGAGAGATCTAGGTCGTGCCCTCCTGACCTTTATATAGACTTAGGCAGGTCTCGGGCATAAACCTAGTCGGTTACAAGTTCTAGGGTTTTACCCCTTTGAATTTCCTATCTACTCTAGTCTTGTTCTCCAAGGATCCGAAGGCGTCATGGGCCTGGGCCACCCGAAAGTCTTCATGGGCCGGCATATATTTGCCGTGGGCCTTCCTTGGGCTAGACCAGGTATGCTGAGTCATGTACCAGCGGGGTATAACCATGTCACCATGTTTATGTTATCTTTCTTTGAAGTACCTATAGGGGTGCGAAAAAGACTAGATTTTTTCAGATCCAGATTCTTTTGGCAAAGCGATGGGCATAAAAAGAAATATATGCTTACCAAATGGAACATAATTTGTAGACCTAAGGATCAAGGGGGGTTGGGAGTGGAAGTGATGGACCTCAAAAACAAATGTTTGTTAAGTAAATGGCTTTTCAAGATTTTATCCGGAGAGGGTGTTTGGTATGAATTGGTTCAGAATAAGTATTTGCACTCCAAATCTTTGTCACAGGTCAAGGTAAAACCGAATGACTCACCTTTTTGAAAGGGACTTATGAAAATTAAAGATAATTTCTTTCAGCGGTGTCTCTTTAAAATTAGGAATAGAGAGAACACTCATTTTTAGGAGGACACGTGGTTGGGAAGCGAGCCTTTATCCCAACATTACCCTTCTCTCTACAACATTGCCCAACGGAAACAAGCCTCAGTTGCCGATGTCTTGTCTACTACACCCTTGAATATCAGTTTTAGATGGTCATTAACCGGTAATAAATGGACAAGGTGGCTACATTTAGTCGAGCGCCTCATGAATGTCCAATTAACGGATCAGCCTGACGACTTCGTTTGGAAGCTAACGGACTCAGAGAATTCACGGTTAAATCTTACTATTTGGATTTAATGAATGATCACACCAGATTCCTCCGCAAATATATTTGGAAAATGAAAGTTCCCATGATTCTTATGTGGTTCTTGCATCGTCGGGTTCTTCTTACTAAGGACAATCTGGTCAAAAAAAATTGGCAGGGTAATAAGAAATGTTGTTTTTGTGATAATGAGGAAACAATACAACATTTATTTTTTGATTGTCCTCTTGCGAAGGTAGTGTGGCGTATTATACATATGGCCTTCAATATTACACCCCCAACAAATATACCAAACCTTTTTGGGAATTGGCTAAGGGGAGTTCTTAAGCAAGAGAAAGTGCAGATTCGCGTAGGCGTATGTGCTATACTTTGGGCCATATGGAATGTGTGAAATGATTATATATTTAATAATGCAAAAACTTCTTTATTTATGCAGGTTATTCCATTAGCAACACATTGAATCCGTATATGAACCAATGGAGTAGCGCCAGGCTTTGGATATTGGATTTGGATGCTGCCGGTTAGAATCGGTTGCACGGGATATATACAACCAATTCAGTTGGCATTCTGATATTCGCTTATCCTATTGATATAGATGCATCCCATTCGATCTTCTATTTTCCTTTGGCTGATTCATGTCGAGACATTGTGTGACCCGTCATGTAATAATTTGTAACGATATTGCAATAAAGTAATAAAGAGTCCGTATGTATCTATCTATACAGAGGCCGGGTAATTCCCATTTCGAAAAGAAAACATGAGCAAGGAGGAGCTGGAGAAGCGCCGCGAGGACCAGTCGGCCATAGGCACGGTCGCCATTGCCTACCGGACCGTCGTGGTCTTGGGCTTTACCGTCGCGATGATTTACCTCAGCCACGGCGACCCGCCGCTCCTCGTCTGGTCGATCGGCTTCCTACTGTGCCTGCTCTTCCACAGCTGGTCGCACTACATCAACCAGTTCCTGTTGGAGACGTACGACGTGGGGTTGTCCATACTTGTGCTGGTGTTGTCGCTTACCATGTTCTTTATGTCCCTGTTGGCTGCCCTTCTGTTCTCCAGCAAAAGTGTGCCGGCATGGTCATCGTCGGCCTGGACGTGCTTCTCGTCGCCGGATACCTCGCATCCCGCGTCGCCAACTACAGGCGGAACACGTATTCTTCCAATCTAGGATAGAAGGGAGTAATGGCTAATGCCCGGAGCAACTAAGCAGAGATCACGGCTGAAACCGGAGACATGGGATCTTCGTCGTCACCTTTTCTAGACATCTTTATATTGATAGTGTAAATTTATCTTTAAATTTTTGAATAAAAGTTTTTTTCTCCATTCCAAAATATAAGATGTTTTAACTTTTTTCTCAAACACTGATTTAGATGTATTTTTTATCCAAACCTACATAGTAAAAGTGGTCTAAATACCCTGGGTCCACCTTCCGGCGGCATGGGATACGACGGCGCATGCCACACCCGTTCGCGGTAGGGAATCTGCCGCCCTGGCCCGCAACAGTGTCCGTCTCCCGGGAGAGCAGTGCTCCGTTGCGACGATGCCGCTCTCCGATTTCCATCCCATGGCTGAAAAAATTGTGACGACATAGATAGCAGTTTGGCCCAAAATATTATAAGACTATTGTTTACTCTGATTATATACCTCGCTATGTTCTTTATGTTCGTGTTGGCTGCCGTCTGTTCTCCAGCAAGTGCGCTGGCATGGTTATCGTCTGCCTGGATGTGCTTCTTGTCGCCGGCTACCTTGCATCCGCGTCGCCAACTACATGCAGAACACGTCTTCTTCAAGTCTAGTATAGAAGGGAGTAAGTCTGTGCAAAATCGGTTTGGATGGTTTAGCCGGTTTCATTTAGTTCAATTTTTTGCACTAGTTTAGAGGTGCGCACGACCCTTGTGCGAAGTTGACACATGGGCCCTAAGGGTAATCTATATGTAATTGTATCTAAAAATATAGACATATATGTATGTATTTTCAATCACAAAATATTAAAATCAGCATCAATTACAATTAGTTATGAACTTACTTCTGCAAAACTCGAAGCTACTTATTTACTTACCGTCACCCAAGGACCGTTCATTGACCTCATGACCGACATCTGTCCGGGTTTAAAATCTTGACTTTGATTATTGTCATTGACATCAACACTACTTTTAAACACCTTTATGTGATTTAATAAGTTCAGTCTCTCATTTTCTTTCGCCATATCACCTAAAATTGGGAATATACATTACCTAAGAGCATCTCTAACAGGCCCTAACGAGGGTTAAATTCATCAATGCCCATTGTTATGGACTTGGGTTTGAGAAAAGGGGGTGCACTGGAGATCGCGTTCGGCTAACAAACAAGCAACACGGGATACGAGATTTACCTAGGTTTAGGCCCCCAGAGTAAAACCCTATTCCTGCTTATCTTCTCTTGATTGATGACGAGATCGGTGATTATAGGGGTGCGCATATGAGATCTTGAGGGTGTGTATGCTAGGGTTGAGGTAGTCCTCGCCGTGTCCTCCTGGCCTTTATATGGACAGGTCATGTCTCGGGATAAGACTGAGTCGGTTATAAATTAGGGTTTGCTCTTTAAACTTTCTATCTAAAGCTGGTCATATCCTCCAAGGAACCGCCTCCTTCATGGGTATGGGTCACTCGAATTCTTCCTGGGCTTCGTCATCAGGAGTGGATCCTGACAGGCCAAACAGGATAGGCTAATATTAGGTACCCATAGGGCATACCTACGTCAGTAGCCCCTGAGTGTCCAATCGAATCATAGATTCGGGTGGAGACTTCGGAGTCCTCGAGTGCTTTGTCATCCGAATATGCTTTGGGTCATAATGTTTTGGTTCATAGGGATAGTTCATATGCGTGCCTAACTCGTCTAACGGATCTTGTCTTTGGAAAAAACAACGCTATCTACTCAAATTTAAGTCCCCGGACTCGAATTTGGAAAATTCCTGGCGTAATTCTCCTCAGGCCATGGAGGACTTACATGAGTCGAATTATAGTGATATTATATATGCACCCAATGCGTTCATCGGGATTTTTCATCGTACTTGCAGGTACGGTATATTTCTGGCAAAGTGCAACAGGTGCGTCACCAGGTCATCAAATTGTGTATGTAGGTCTTACCTTTGTGTTGTAAACACATCATATAAATGTTTGTCGTCGCGGAGAAAATTCGGGTGGTTAAGAAGACGTCGTCTCTTAACATTTTGTTTATTAGGAGGAGTCGACAAGTTGTTTGGTTGTGATATGTTCTTGTGACGCAGTCATCATAAAAGATCCAAGGGATCACAGTAATTTTATTCATAGGATGCGCGGCCAGCGTTTCCTATGGGAGTAGCCCCAAGTGTCTATTCGACTCGTAGACTCGAGCATATACTTTTGTCATGCTTATGTTGCGAATGCCATTGGTGCCTGAAATTTATCGAATGAGATCCAATGCTCCCTATGGGAGTAGCCCCCGAGTCCGTAGTCGAATCGTTGATTTGAAGGAGTCGAAGCATATGGCTTTTGTTTTTATCAACTTTGGGCTTCAACTAGACCCGAAAATGCTTCGGGTGTGCGTCCAGTACTCCAGTTAGGAGTATCCCCGAGTATTTTGTTGAGCCATAGACTCGAGCAAAAACTTGTTTGATCATTCGAGCAATATATAGCAGTTGTGATGCTCCGCCTTTTGCTATAGGTGTGACCGATGACAAGGTGATTCATGACGATCGATGATCTCGTTGGTTAGCGGTAGCAGTATTGATGGGACGAGACGACCGTGGGTCCCATAATCTGACTAGAATTTGAATAGTCATGCATAAATTATGTTGTTTTAACTATGCCTCCTCGGTTTCCGAGCATAGTGGAGAGTGTTGTCGCGATGGTTCGGGTGGCTACCGCCACGTGTGCGCGGCGATATGCGCCACGCATACTGCTTTTTAGTTCGAAGGCTCCCCTTCTACTTCTTTCGTCGTTTAATAGGCTGATGGGCACTAGTAATTTTCCCCTTCTTCTCCTTGTCATTCATCCTCATTGCTTTTCTTGCGCGTCGCCTCTCGCTGCTCACAGATTTTACCTTGCACTACGGCTTCTACGTCTTCCCCTCCTCCATTATCCACGCTCAACGCAAAAGGCTCTACACCAAGATGAGGAAGACGAAGAAGGCCACTGAAGCTGGGACGGGCGCTGCCAAGAAGAAGAATACCGGCGCTTGTGTCACTAATGGTGGGTGGCGGAGATCCATCATGAAGGTTGCGGACTTGCGCCATCTGCGCGCAACTAGGCTGATCCCGTAAAAGGAGGACAACTCTGTTCTCCCCGGCCCAGAGGTATTTCCTGATCCTCCCGCCGGATTTTGCATCATATTCCTCGCCTTCGTCCTTCGGAGACTTTCTCTTCCCCTCCACGGTTTTGTTCGTGTTTTTCTTTTTATTTATGGGCTTCAACTGCATTAGTGATACGTTGAAAACGTATCTATAATTTTTGATGTTTCATATTTGTTTAGTATCTACTTTGCTTTGCTTTGTCTATACTTTGAGGTGTTTTTATATGTTTTTTGGTACTAACCTATTAACAAGATGCCACAGTGCCATTTGCATGTTTTCTTCTGTTTTTGGTTCAGGAAGGCAGAAAATCAATATTTTCGGAATTGGACGGGACAAAAGCCAAAGTCAATATTTTACCATGAGGAACACGGAGCCAGAGTACGAGACGGAGGGGAGGCACCAGGGGGCCACACCTCCTGGCGGTGCGCCTAGGGGGTGTGACCACCGTGGCCACCTCCCTGTCTCGCCTCTTTTCATATAAAGATCCCCTGATGCATAAACCCTAAGTATCCGATCAATATTCCACGAAACCATCTGTAGCCGCCGCCACCAACGTCTCTAGATTGGGGGATCTGAAGCTCTATCTGGCACCCTGCCGGAGGGGAGATCATCCTAGAGGCCTTCTTATTCATCATGCCAGCCTCCAGTATGAAGTGTGAGTAGTTCCACCATGGACTACGGGTCCATGTAGTAGCTAGATGGTTGTATCTCCTTCTTTGTGCTACCATGTTTAGATCTTGTGAGCTCCGTTCATGATCAAGATCATCTGTTTGTAATCATGCATGTTGTGTTTGCGGGGATCCGATGGATATTGAGATTACTATGTCAGATTGATTAATGGTTTTATCTTATTGATTCTATAATGTCTGTGTTGTTTGTGATCTTGCATGCTCTCCATTTCTAGTAGCTATCTTGGCCAAGTAGATGCTAGTGACTCCAAGAGGGAGTATTTATGCTCGATAGTGGATTCATGCCTCTATTTAATTTAAGGGAAGTGACAGAAATCTCTAAGGTTGTAGATGTGATGTTACCACTAGGGAGAAAACAACAGTCTCTTGTTCATGGAACAAGTGGATTGTTTACCTTACATACTTTTCTTAAAGCAGTTGTCTGTTGCTTGCAACTTAATATTGGAGGGGGTTCGGATGATAACCTAAAGGTGGATTTCTAGTCATAGATGCTGTTGGATGGCAGTCTATGTATCTTGTTGTATTGCCCAATCGAATCTCATAGGATCATGAATGTCTAGTATTGCATTGTTATGCCTTGCTCAGTCCTGTCAATTGTCCTGCTGTAATTTGTTTACCCAGCATGCCATGTTTGTTTATCTAAGGAGAACACCTCTAGTGAACTATGGACCCCGGTCCAATCTTTACCATTGATACATCTTCCACTATTCATGTTTACTTTATGTAAACCACTATTACCTTCCACACCATATAGTTAATCCTTTGTTACAGCAACCGGTGAGATTGACAACCTCACTATTCGTTGGGGCAAAGTCTTGAGTTTGTGTTGTGCAGGTTTCCACGTTGCTAGCAACACCTTTGAGACGTTTCCTTCCTCCTACTGGTTCGATAACCTCGTTTTCTTACCGAGGGAAGACTTGCTGATGTGCACTTCACACCTTGCTCTTGGGGTTTCCCGACGAAGCGCTTCAGGCGCCATCAATCAGTTGTTGCCCAATTCTATCTTCTACCTCTCTTGCTTCGTTACTCTTTGCGAGTGCTGGCTCGGAATCGAGCCGCACTCCGGCCTCTTTAAGAAGCTTTATGCCTTGAAGATGCAATCCGGCTTTGGCGATGTTGTTTATGAAGTTGGCGGTTGTGGGATCTATATCCGGCCCAACCAACAATACTTCAGCTTCAATCTTGTCGACTCAGCTCAAGGGTGGAGAAATAAGTGATTCTACATCCATGACGAGAAGATGGCTGACCAAGTCTACGTCCTTCCTCCATTCGACGCAAACGCAGAGATCAAGAGAAAATGCTCCTGAAAGAACGATGATCTTTTGAGTGAAACTGAAGTGGTCGAAGCGTTATACAAGCGTGTGGAGAGTCTATAGCTGCGACGTGGCCAAGAGGTCACCGGAATCGACATCATCCGCGTCTTCTTGAAGCGTCGGACACGACCCCTCCAAACCAGGGTGTATCTGATGTTTTTGTACGCTGACGCCAATGATCCGACGAGGGCGCATAGTATGCTAGAATGAAGTGCAAATTAGATCTACACGGTATAGTTCATAATTAAATAAATCTTAAATGTTCCCAAGCAAATAAACAACATAGTTTACAATCAAACATAATTCACAACCAAACATAGCTCAAAAAAGTAGAATTAAAGGTGATGACTAGTGGTTTCCTATGTGATCCTACATATTCTCAATCATTTCCATTGAAGTCGATTATGAGTGTGTTCCGATCGAGGATCTTATGATGCATTTGGAGGAACTTGTCAAACGATTGTATACCCGACGTCGGCTCAACTAGTTGACTCTCAAATTGACAATCTTTTTCATAGAGGCTATAATTACTCTCATCTTCAACTATCATGTTGCATGTTCACACAAGTAGTCCTCACCTCCCACATGGTCTCATTGCTCCATGTTTTAGCAGGGTGCAAAACAATAACCACCGAGATTGGAGCATGCCAAAGTTCGCTCCACATCCTTCCTATAAACATCCTTTTCTTTCACAAAGCTACGACATCTATCATTTTTTGTCTTTTGTATTGTCTTCACAAGTGTTGCCTGATGAGGATAGATGACATCATATACATAATACTCTTTGTAACATTGCCTTTCGCAAGGCTAGATAACACCTGGGAGCACTTTAACACCCCGTCCATCAGGCCCTGGGGGTGTCACTCCTGGTAGCTTACTAGGATCTCTAGACTAGCCCCATAGACCAACACTAGTCTTTTCTACGCACTTTGTCCTCACTCATGCGCACCCGGAATAACTTTCCGGTCGGTCACCCATCCTCAAATTTTTTTAGGCCAAGCATGTTTAACCTTAGAGTTCTTTTCAGATGAGCTTCCGGAAAAGAAGTTGTCACTTGTTGATATGGGTATCCTATCAATCATATTAATCATATTAAGCTATACATCAAGATCTCACAATAAGTAGAGCATGTTGATATCATTTTAGAACTTGTCATGGCAAAAAAGAGTGTCAAATCCAAACATCTTGTGATGCAACAACCTCAAGTTTCACTATCCATCCATCCACATACCCACTATACTGTTGGAGATATGCCCTAGAGGCAATAATAAATATAGTTATTATTATATCTTTGTGTTTATGATAAATGTTTACATTCATGCTATAACAGTATTAACCAGAAACATTAATACTTGTGTGATTTATAAACTAAATTTGAGTCCCTGGTAAAAGCCTCTTTATAATACTAGCTTGTTGATTAATAGATGATCATGGTTTCTTGATCATGAACATTTGAGATGTTGTTAATAACAAGGTCATATCATTAGGAGAATGATATGATGGACATACTCCTATAGATAAGCGTAGCATAAAGATCAAGTCATTTTAATAGTTCAATTGCTATAAGCTTTCCGATACATAGTAACCTAATTCCTTCGACCATGAGATCATGCTTATCACCATCACCGGAAGGATGCTTTGATGACATCAAACACCACACCGTAACTGGGTGGCTATAAAGACGGCATTGAGTGTTCGGAAAGTATGGGTTGAGACACATGGATCAAGAGTGGGATTTGTCCATCCATATGACAGATAGATATACTCTGGGCCCTCTTGGTGGAATGTCATCCAATTAGCTTGCAAGCATGTGACTGGCTCACAAGGGATCACATACCACGGGAACGAGAAAAGAGTACTTATCGGTAACGAGGTTGAACTAGGTATGCAGAGATACCGACAATCAAAACCTCGGATAAGTAAACTGTCGTGAGACAAAGGGAAATTGGTATCATATGTAAGTGGTTCATTCGATCGCAAAGTAATTGTAGAAATATGTGGGAGCCATATGAATTTCTAGATTCCTCTATTGGTTATTGATCGGAGAAGTGTCTCGATCATGTCCGCATAATTCACGAACCGTAGGGAGACACACTTAAGGATTCGATGTTGTTGAGTAGTTATGGAATGATGAGAAAGATACTGAATGTTGTTCGGAGTGTAGGATGGGTTCCGAGATATCACGAGGAGATCTGGAATGGTCCGGAGAATAAGATTCATATAAGGAAAGTCATGTTTTAGAGTTGGGGAATGATTCTGGTGTTTTCATTAGGAATGTTCTAGAAGGGTCCGGAAGGTCCGGCACTCCGGAGGGGAAGGGTACATGAATGTGTCATAACAATATGGAATGGTTGCATCATGTACTAGGTCACTTGGCTGGGCAAAATAAAGGGAGAAATCAAATCCTAGTTTGAAAGTCAAACGCCAATTTGAAAAAGTCAAACGACAAGTTTGCTTGGTGGAGGGAGAGTAGGAAACCTACTTGGGGAGGAGTTCCTCTCCCTCCACCCGCTAGCCAAGGAGGCCGACTTGGGGGAGGACTCCCTCCTCCCAAGCCGTGCCCTCCCACCTATATAAGGAGGGGCATGGTTGTCCCTCTTCCCTACTCCCAACACACCCAAAACCCTAACCCCAAGCCGCCGGTGCCACCACCTCCTGCTGCCGCCGCCTAGGGCACCTCCAACTCGGCAAGTTGGGGTGATCCCCTAACCCTAGTCGCCGGCTACACTTCCCCTTGGTGCCTCTAAACCCTAGATCACCAAGGCCTCTCTCATAGTCCTCCATACTCGCTCCGGCTTAAGGCGAAGCCCTACGAGATCTCCCCTCTACTTCCGGTACCACGCCGTCGTGCTGCCGGAATCGCGAGGAGAGTGCTACAACCTCCGCTGTCTGAACAAGGGAGAGGAAGGTCTTCATCGAATACCGAATGTGTGACCGACTGCGGAAGCGCTGCCGGAACGCAGCGCCGGAAGGATCGTCTACGCGATCTTGAGATCGGCAAGAGTACGACTACATCACCCACGAGAATCTGCTCTCGTTAACCGCTTTGGAATCTTCGAGGGTGAGTTCCTCTATCGACTCGTTGCTACAATCTAGTAGATAGATATTGGCTTGTTTGTTTGCATGCGGTAGAATTTTTTTGTTTTCCATGCTACGAACCCCTACAGTGGTATCAGAGCCGTGTCTATATGTAGATCTGTTGCACGAGTAGAACACAATGGTCATTATGGGCGGTGGTGCTTTTATTATCAATTGCTTTTTGTGTACTTTGCATCTTGCGGTATGATGGGATGAAGCGGCCCGGGCTAACCTTACATGACATTGTTCATGAGACTTGCTCTACGCTCAACATGCAACTTGTATTGCATAAGTGGCTTTGCGGGTGCCTGTCTCTCCCATCATAGTATAGATCCAATTTACAACGGACACTTGATAGTTAAAACATCAATGTTGTGGTTCTTATTCGTAAGTTAGATCGACACTTATTGAAAGCCCCAAACCACGTAAAATATGCAAAGAAAATTAGAGGCGTCTAACTTTATTTTGCAGGGGTGTGTTGTGATGTGATATGGCCATGATTGTGATTATATTTGATGTATGCAATGTTCCTTATTGAAAGTTGGCAACCGGCAGGAGCCATATGGTTGTCTTTAAATCCTGTTAAGACTCGCGTGTCTATTCAAAGTAGTTGTAATAGTTGAAGTTGGTGGACGACAACCATGAAACGGCGCCATTGACCTTGACGCTATACCGGTGATGATGGAGATCATGTTCGTGCTTGAAGATGGAGATCAGAAGCACAAGAAGAAAGGCCATATCATATCACATATTATGAATTGCATGTGATGTTAATCCTTTATGCATCTTGTATTGCTTAGTTCACGACGGTAGCATTATAAGGTGATCCCTCAAGCACATAAATTTCAAGTTTTAAAGTGTTCATCCTTAGTAAGCACCGTTGCTAAAGCTCGTTGTTTCGAAGCACCACGTGATGATCGGGTGTGTTAGATTCTGCGAGTGTATACAATGTGAGCAAGCCAGATTTGCTCATGCGGAAGCTAAGGTTTGATCTTGACGAGCCTAGCATGTACATACATGGTCTCGGAACACGGATCACCGAAAGGTAAAGCATGAGTCATATAGTAGATATGATGAACATGTTGATTGTTTGCCATTGAAGCTACATCAACTCTCGTGATGATTGATTTTGATGTGGTGGATTTGGTTTGTGTGATCACTAAAACAATGTGAGGGATATTGTTTTGAGTGGGAGTTCACCTAGATTAATTTAACTATTAATGAGAACTCAATTTGTCATAAACTTAGTCTAAACTATTGCAAATATGTTATAGATCAATGGCGGCCCCTACCATCAATTTTAATGCGTTCCTAGAGAAAGAAAAGTTGAAAAACAATGGAAGCAACTTCGTGGATTGGTTCCGCAATTTGAGGATTGTCCTCAATGCTGGTAATTTGACCTATGTGCTGGATGCACCGCTGGGTGACCCGCCTGTAGCTGATGCTACCGATGAAGTAAAGAATGTTTACCTCACTCGGAAGAATCAGTACTCCACAGTTCAGTGTGCTATCTTGTATGGTTTGGAATCGGAGCTTCAGAAAAGGTTTGAGAACCATGACCCACATGATATTGTCCGTGAACTCAAAATGATATTTGAGGCTCACGCGGCAGTTGAGAGTTATGAGGCTTCTGAAAAGTTCTTTAACTGCAAGATGGAAGAGGGCAGCTCCGACAGTGAGCATGTGCTTAAGATGTCTGGGCACGCAAACAAACTCCAAAGTTTGGGAATAGTGATTCCTAATGCTTTGGGGATTTACCGTGTCCTCCAATCACTGCCACCAAGTTACAAGAACTTTGTGATGAACTACAATATGCAAAACATGAACAAGACGTTGCCAGAACTCTTCTCCATGTTGAAATCTGTAGAAGTGGAGATCAAGAAAGAGCATCAAGTGTTGTTGGTCAATAAGACCACAAAATTCAAGAAAGTCAAGTCTAAGCAAAAGAGAAACTTCAAGAAGGGTGGTAATAAAGTTGCCACACCGACGAAGAAGACCAAGGCTGGGCCTAAGCCTGATACTGAGTGCTTTTACTGCAAGGGAGAAGGTCACTGGAAGCGGAATTTCCCAAAGTACTTGGCGGATTTGAAGAACGGCAACATCAAGAATAAAGGTATATCCGATATACATGTTATTGATGTGTATCTCACTAGTACTCGTAGTAGTGCCTGGGTATTTGATACTGGTTCGGTTGCTCATATTTGTAACTCGAAACAAGTGCTGCAGAATAAACGGAAGCTAGCGAAGAACGAGGTGACGATGCGCGTTGGAAATGGATCAAATGTTGATGTGATCGCAGTCGGCACGCTACCTCTTCATCTACCATCGGGATTAGTTTTATACTTAAATAATTGTTATTTGGTGCCTGCGTTGAGCATGAACATTATATCGGGATCATGTGTATTGCGAGATGGTTACTTGTTTAAATCCGAGAATATTGGTTGTTCGATTTATATGAGTAATATGTTTTATGCACATGGACCTTTGATAGATGGTCTATTCTTATTGAATCTCGATAGTGGAAATACACATATTAATAACATTGAAGCTAAACGTTTGAAATTGAGCGATAACTCGACCTGTATGTGGCACTGTCGTCTTGGTCACATTGGAGTGAAGCGTATGAAGAAACTCCATTACGATGGACTTATTGAATCACTTGATTTTGAATCACTTGAAAGATGCGAAGCATGTCTGATGGGTAAAATGACTAAGACTCCATTTTCTGGTATGATGGAGCGAGCTACGGACTTGTTGGAAATCATACATACTGATGTGTGTGGTCCAATGAGTGTAGCATCGCGCGGTGGTTATCGTTATGTTCTCACCTTCACGGATGACTTGAGTAGATATGGGTATATCTATTTCAAGAAACATAAGTCCGAAACTTTCGAGAAGTTTAAGGAATTTCAAAGTGAGGTAGAGAATCAACGTAACAAGAAGATTAAATTTCTACGATCTGATCGTGGAGGTGAATATCTAAGTTACGAGTTTGGCGAGCATTTGAAGAAATGCGGAATACTTTCACAATTGACACCGCCAGGAACACCACAGCGTAATGGTGTGTCTGAATGTCGTAATCGAACTCTCTTAGATATGGTTCGTTCTATGATGTCACTTATAGATTTACCGCTATCGTTTTGGGTTTATGCATTACAAACAGCCGCATTCACTTTAAATAGGGCACCATCTAAATCCGTTGAAATGACACCATATGAATTATGGTTTGGGAAGAAACCTAAATTGTCGTTCCTTAAAGTTTGGGGTTGCGAAGCCTATGTAAAGAAGTTACAGCCGGACAAGCTTGAACCCAAAGTGGAAAAATGCGTCTTCATAGGATACCCGAAGGAAACTATTGGGTATACCTTCTATCATAGATCCGAGGGAAAAATCTTCGTTGCTAAGAATGGATCCTTTCTAGAGAAGGAATTTCTCTCGAAAGAAGTGACTGGAAGGAAAGTAGAACTCGACGAGGTTGTTGAACCTTCTCTCGAACTGGCGAGTAGCGTAGCACCGGAAGTAGTTCCTGTGGTGCCTACACCAATAAGAGAGGAAGCTAATGATGATGATCATGAAACTTAGGTTGAAGTTGCTACAGAACCTCGCAAGTCAACGAGAACTCATACCACTCCTGATTGGTATGATCCCGTTATGAGTGTCATGTTGGTGGACAACACCGATGGCCCTGTGACATATGAGGAAGCGATGATGAGCCCAGATTCCAATAAATGGCAAAATGCCATGAAATCCGAGATTGAATCCATGTACAAAAACCAAGTATGGACTTTGGAGGACTTACCGGATGGCCGGAAGGCTGTCGAGAACAAATGGATTTTTAAGAAGAAAACAGATGTTGATGGTAATGTTACTGTCTATAAAGCTCGACTTGTCGCAAAAGGGTTTCGACAAATTCAAGGAGTTGACTACGATGAGACTTTCTCACCAGTAGCGAAGCTAAAGTCTGTGAGGATTATGAAGCAATCGCTGCATATTATGATTATGAGATATGGCAGATGGATGTCAAAACAGTGTTCCTCAATGGAGACATTGATGAAGAGTTGTATATGATGCAACCCAAAGGTTTTGTCGATCCTAAAGATGCTAACAAGGTATGCAAACTTCAACGGTCCATATATGGATTGAAGCAAGCATCCCGAAGTTGGAATCAACATTTTGATAAAGTAATCAAAAGCTTTGGTTTTATGCAAACTTATGGAGAAGCTTGTATTTACAAGAAAGTGAGTGGGAGCTCTGTAGCATTCTTAATACTATATGTAGATGACATATTGTTGATTGGGAATGATGTAGACCTTCTTAATAGTGTCAAGGAATATTTGAATAATATTTTTTCAATGAAAGATCTTGGTGAAGCAGCTTACATATTAGGCATAAAGATTTATAGAGATAGATCGAGACGCCTAATATCATTGTCACAAAGTACATATTTGGACAAAGTTCTAAAGAGGTTTGGAATGGAAGATAGCAAGAAAGGGTTCTTGCCCATGTTGCCTAATACGACCTTGAGTAAAACTCAAAGTCCTGCAATGGCAGAAGATAGAGAAAGGATGAGTAAGACTCCCTATGCCTCAGCCATAGGATCTCTAATGTATGTCATGCTATGTACTAGACCCGACATTGCATATGCTGTTAGTTTGACTAGCAGATATCAAAGTGATCCAGGAGTGGATCATTGGACAGCGGTCAAAAACATTCTTAAGTACTTGAGAAGAACTAAGGATATGGTTCTTTCTTATGGAGGTGATGAACAACTCGTTGTTAATGGTTACACCGATGCTAGTTGGAACACCGATCCGGATGATTCTAAATCTCAATCTGGATAGTATTTACTTTGAATGGTGCAGCGGTTAGCTGGAGGAGTGCAAAGCAAAGCGTTGTGGCGAGATATTCAACTGAATCGGAATACATAGCTTCTTCGGAGGCTTCACAAGAAGCGATATGGATGAAGGAGTTCATTACAGAGATCGGTGTGGTTCCAAGTGCGCTGGACCCAATGTCTATCTACTGTGATAACATGGGTACCATAGCCAATGCGCGAGAACCAAGGTCACACAAGAAGCTAAAGCACATCAAGCTACGTTTTCACGCTATTCGAGAACATGTCCAAGATGGTGACATAAATATTTGCAAAGTACACACAGATCTGAATGTGGCGGATCTGTTGACTAAACCTCTCCCGAGGGCAAAACATGACCAACACCAAACTGCCATGGGTGTTCGGTATATTACCATGTAATCTAGATTAGTTGACTCTAGTGCAAGTGGGATACTGTTGGAGATATGCCCTAGAGGCAATAATAAATGTAGTTATTATTATATCTTTGTGTTTATGATAAATGTTTACATTCATGCTATAACAGTATTAACCAGAAACATTAATACTTGTGTGATTTGTAAACTAAATTTGAGTCCCTGGTAAAAGCCTCTTTATAATACTAGCTTGTTGATTAATAGATGATCATGGTTTCTTGATCATGAACATTTGAGATGTTGTTAATAACAAGGTCATATCATTAGGAGAATGATATGATGGACATACTCCTATAGATATATAAGCGTAGCATAAAGATCAAGTCATTTTAATAGTTCAATTGCTATAAGCTTTCTGATACATAGTAACCTAATTCCTTCGACCATGAGATCATGCTTATCACCATCATCGGAAGGATGCTTTGATGACATCAAACACCACACCGTAACTGGGTGGCTATAAAGATGACATTGAGTGTTCGGAAAGTATGGGTTGAGACACATGGATCAAGAGTGGGATTTGTCCATCCATATGACGGATAGATATACTCTGAGCCCTCTCAGTGGAATGTCATCCAATTAGCTTGCAAGCATGTGACTGGCTCACAAGGTATCACATACCACGGGAACGAGAAAAGAGTACTTATCGGTAACGAGGTTGAACTAGGTATGCAGAGATACCGACGATCAAAACCTCGGATAAGTAAACTATCGTGAGACAAAGGGAAATTGGTATCGTATGTAAGTGGTTCATTCGATCGCAAAGTAATTGTAGAAATATGTGGGAGCCATATGAATTTCTAGATTCCTCTATTGGTTATTGATCGGAGAAGTGTCTCGATCATGTCCGCATAATTCACGAACCGTAGGGAGACACACTTAAGGATTCGATGTTGTTGAGTAGTTATGGAATGATGAGAAAGATACTGAATGTTGTTCGGAGTGTAGGATGGGTTCCGAGATATCACGAGGAGATCTGGAATGGTCCGGAGAATAAGATTCATATAAGGAAAGTCATGTTTTAGAGTTGGGGAATGATTCCGGTGTTTTCATTAGGAATGTTCTAGAAGGGTCCATATGAATTTCCAGATTCCTCTATTGGTTATTGATCGGAGAAGTGTCTCGATCATGTCCGCATAATTCACGAACCGTAGGGAGACACACTTAAGGATTCGATGTTGTTGAGTAGTTATGGAATGATGAGAAAGAGACCGTATGTTGTTCGGAGTCTCGGATGGGATCCGGTATATCACGAGGAGATCCGGAATGGTCCGGAGAATAAGATTCATATAAGGAAAGTCCTATTTCGGATTTGGGGAATGATTCCGGTGTTTTCATCGGGAATGTTCTAGAAGGGTCCGGAAGGTCCGGCACTCCAGAGGGGAAGGGTACATGAATGTGTCATAACAATATGGAATGGTTGCATCATGTACTAGGTCACTTGGCTGGGCAAAATAAAGGGAGAAATCAAATCCTAGTTTGAAAGTCAAACGCCGATTTGAAAAAGTCAAACGGCAAGTTTGCTTGGTGGAGGGAGAGTAGGAAACCTACTTGGGGAGGAGTTCCTCTCCCTCCACCCGCCGGCCAAGGAGGCCGACTTGGGGGAGGACTCCCTCCTCCCAAGCCGTGCCCTCCCACCTATATAAGGAGGGGCATGGCTGTCCCTCTTCCCTACTCCCAACACACCCAAAACCCTAACCCCAAGCCGCCGGCGCCACCACCTCCTGCTGCCGCCACCTAGGGAACCTCCAACTCGGCGAGTTGGGGTGATCCCCTAACCCTAGCCGCCGGCTACACTTCCCCTTGGTGTCTCTAAACCCTAGATCACCAAGGCCTCTCTCATAGTCCACCATACTCGCTCCGGCTTAAGGCGAAGCCCTGCGAGATCTCCCCTCTACTTCCGGTACCACGTCGTCGTGCTGCCGGAATTGCGAGGAGAGTGCTACAACCTCCACTGCCTGCTGGAACAAGGGAGAGGAAGGTCTTCATCGGATACCGAACGTGTGACCGACTACGGAAGCGCTGCCGGAACGCAGCGCCGGAAGGATCGTCTACGCGATCTTGAGATCGGCAAGAGTACGACTACATCACCCACGAGAATCTGCTCTCGTTAACCGCTTTGGAATCTTCGAGGGTGAGTTCCTCTATCGACTCGTTGCATCAATCTAGTAGATAGATCTTGGCTTGTTTGTTTGCATGCGGTAGAATTTTTTTGTTTTCCATGCTACGAACCCCTAAACATACTGCTCCTGCCAAGCAAAAGGACAATTCTTTCACTTCTAATGCATGCAATCTATGCTTCCAAGCATCCGAAGCCCCCTTGACTCGTTGATGTACAAATTCAGGGAGTGTCATCAACATTTGGCTCTCTAAGGTGAACTCCACTAAACACCGCAACCACCGCTTTGCAAAACTTATACATCGGCTCAAGGCATGAGGTCTCGCTCATGTGCATGTACTCATCTTCAAGATCACGGTAAACTCCATATGCAAGCATGCGAACCACATCGGCATTTTTGGTAAGAAGTGAAGCAAATCTTACTGGTGGCAACGTTCTTGCATTCGAAGTACGGATCATAGTCCCTCACACCATCAATAATTCTTAAGAACAACTTCCTTGACGTCCAAAAGCGATGCCAGAATATGTACTCTAGGTATAGTGGCTCAGTAGGATGGAAGTAGTCCTTCTAGAGTCGTTTTTGGCCATCTTCTTGATCGCGCTTCAAATTGGCCTTGCGTCCCTTCACCGAGCCACTTCAGATGGGCTGCATCCTCTCATTATGGACATGGATGAGGGTTGCCATGACCATAAAAAATCTAGTATCTCCCTCCGAGTTGTCGTTAGACAATGTTTTGACGACATGCTTGAAGAAGAACTCTACTGAGCCCAAGCTACTGGACATCTATGTACAACTCAAATACAATAGTCATATAGATGTCACTATAACCATTTCTATGTCATCGTTTGTCAGCCATTAGAAAATAGAAGTAGTGTTCGTACCTCAGTTTTGACCGTGCAACTTGTCGAAAAGGTCGTGGGCGCCCCGGTTCACGTGCGGATTCGAGCCTACAACTGGAAAAATTGACCTGTCTTGGTCAGCTCTAGGAACAAAGCCGCAAAAGGCAAAGAACCCCGGTGACGGCGTGGACTGAGGTGGAGGTGGAGGTGATCGGGACAAAGACATGACACGACGACAGGGAATGCTGCACTACCTGATCTCCTTCGGCGGGGCCAGTTGATACGACAACAATGACAACATGAGGTCCAACCACCAGCAAGCAGCGGACGACAAGAGGGCTGCTCCAAGGGTGGCATAGGTGGGCGCTAATGTCGTGATGGTGTTGCAGCACAGAGGGTGGAGGTTAATTTGGCCTAGAATTGTCTATGTGCCACTACCGAACAGACTCGGAAATGACAAGAAGGGACCACGTGTAGATGTCCGCACAAACGCAAAGCCAACCCAAATTTTGGCTGAAAATAGGTTGTCACAGATTGATTCGTGCCGCTTGATCCGTTTAGGTCGTGGCGCTGGACTTCTACCCTGCCTACAAACAAACCTGGCCATCGGGCCAGGCTTTGGTGTGACAGCCCATGGTCGGTGAGAAAAACCTAGCACCAGCCCGGCTCGGCCCATGGCATGCCAGCCGGTGCGTATGGGTCGGTCTGTTGGAGATGAAGCAATGGGGCGGATTTCGATGGCATATCTCATACAGACCTATCCCGCCGGCACCTGGCGCGACGCGAGCTCCCTCTTCCCATGCCGCCGGCACCCGGCGCCACCTGGTGACCTGGACAACGTCCGTTGCGTCTGACAACAATCGAGTGTAAAGAGCAACGCACGTCACCACCATGCGCTCGACGATTCGGCCACTAACAACCAGACCCATACGGCGCTCTTCGTACCTCCAAGCCGACGCCCGCGCCCACTGGGATGGCCTCCTCACCGTGACCGGCCCGCCCAGCGCAGTACCCGTGCGCCGGGACGCTGGTCTCGAGCAGCCTGGGTGCCTGCTTGAGGAGCGCGGTGAGACTGGCCATAAGGTGTTCGAAGAAATGCTGGACTAGGACTAGGATGTTGTGTGCTTGCACTTGTCCCTCCCTTCAGTTACAATTCTCGAACAAAACAAGTTCAACTCACCCCAAGATGTTGTGAAAACTGTCAGTCCTACCGACTCCGAACATGCACTGCAAAGGTGCAGTTACTTCTGTAATTTCTTCCTCTCAGGAATTATTTTATGATTTATCTATTCACCCATTTCTATCCATAATAGGCAAGGGGAAAATTAGACGGAAGAGACAGAGACACATGCCAACTTTAGCTCTCTACAAATCCTCCCCACCTATAATTTTTAATCTGCCCCACTGTACCAAGCATATTTTAGGCGCTCTTTTTTTTTCTTTTGAATTTTCTCTGCCTCATTTTCTGTTCAATTAGCGGGAAAGGAATCTTCACAGAAATAATACCGTAAAGGCACAATTCGTTTTAACAAATCCATTCTGCATAGTTATTCCCACCTTCCTCTCCTCCATTTCAAGATTAGAATGGAGTGAGGGGAAGGTGGGGGAGATTTGCCAATTTGCTGTGCCATTGTTTTTTTCTTGAAAGGAGGAGAGCGGAAATTTAAGGTATCCGTCACAATTCTTCATGTTCTTGCCCCAAATGTTGATGTATTATTACTAATAGATCGTATATGCTTCCGTCGTTTTGCTATGAAGAGCTAAGTTATTTGATTGTGTATGAGGAGGTTGCAGTTTTCATGGATTATTGGCATCCCTTGCTCTTGTTCTTTACTTCTTAACTTGTGATTCTGGTGGTATACGTTTATTTGACTTTCCCTGCGGAGCTAATTTCAATTTGCTTTGGCATTGTCCTTAATGTTTTGCTCTTAATTTGAATAAAAACATTTAATCACAGAGTGATCGTTTCATGTAGTAAAACTGTTCTGCTCTTGGTTTTAGCCTCAAAATCTGGAATGTCTATCACATTTGGCTGCTTGCGGTAGAATTATTTCTCAATTTTGTGTAACTTCTTTGGATAATAGATTGTAGAGAGTTAGAAATTGCATTCGTGATCATGGTCAAGATTACTCCTTTTTATTCTCGACAGAAGGTTATTAATTGATTTCTATTAGCTTTGCTTTCATATTGAAAGATATCTTTGGACATATCTTTCCTTCATATTACAGTCTGGAATCTGGACTTCTCGTGCCGTCAAATTAAAATATCGTCAAGGCTGTTGTAAAAGCGAGAAGTCCAGGCGTTATTTTTTTTGCTGAATGAAGATACATATTCGATGCCTTCGATCAAGTGGAAGGGCACTAAATGTGTTTGTAGGTCAACTTTGTTCTAAATGCACTAGACAAGATGATAGTTCCACCACGCAAAGCCAGAACACTGCTAGCACATGTATACATGGGTTGTTCACAGCGCCTGGTAAAGATGAATCCACAGCCGAAGTTGCCGGCGATGATGGAAATACAGAAGTGTCCAGTGCTCAGTTGAAAGAGAAGTCAGTTATCGGTTTTGATCCTCCTAGGAAGCCAAGTAAAAGACATAGACTCAAAATCTGGATCAGCACTCGGCACAGTGGCGTAATTGGACGATATGGCAATAAATTGGAACTAGGGGCGAAGCGGTTCTCATCTGAACAGTCGAATACTGGATGGCCTGATTGGCTTGTGAATGTGGCACCTGAAGCAGTGCAAGGCTGGGCCCCCCGGCGAGTAGATTCATTTGAGAAAATAAGCAAGGTACGTTATCAGTTTCATGATAAGGAGAAAAATTGATATAAGTGCTTTTTTTTAGTTGCCGTTTTAATTCGACAATTACTTTATTTCTGTTGAGTTGCAGATTGGACAAGGAACTTATAGCAGTGTTTACAAAGCTCGGGATCTTAATACAGGCAAGGTTGTTGCGCTCAAGAAGGTGCGATTTGTCAATACTGATCCTGAAAGTGTGCGCTTTATGGCTAGAGAAATATCTATTCTTCGGAAACTCAATCATCCAAATGTTATAAAGCTGGAAGGGATAGTAATATCTCCTGAATGCCTTTATCTTGCCTTTGAATACATGGAACATGACCTTGTTGGCCTTGCTGCAACTCCAGACTTCAAGTTCACCGAGTCACAGGTGATTATGATACTGCTCTTCAATTAATAACTTGATTGGAATACATGACATGAACTTAAATTGTTTCTCATGAGTCCCAGGTCAAGTGCTTGTTGCAACAGATACTTAGTGGCCTTGACCATTGCCACAGCAGTGGAGTTCTTCATCGTGACATGAAGGGTGCCAACCTCTTGATTGATAGCAATGGTGTTTTGAAGATTGCTGACTTTGGTCTAGCAACATTTTATGACCCCGGGAGTCAGCAACCAATGACAAGCCGTGTTGCGACACTGTGGTACAGACCACCGGAACTTCTGTTTGGTGCTACCAGGTACAGTGCTGCTGTGGACATGTGGAGTACAGGTTGTATTTTTGCAGAGTTACTGACTGGCAAGCCAATCATGCCAGGAAGAACAGAGGTACAAGAAACTTCATATTTTTAGAATGAAAAAGTCAATACTGTTACCTGGTTGACCACCAATTCCATGTTAGGTGGAACAAATTCACAAAATTTTCAAGCTCTGCGGATCACCTTCTGATGAGTACTGGCGGAAACTCGAAGTGCCCCCAACAGGGACGTTCAAACCCCAGCGCCAGTATAAACGGTGCATTACCGAGAATCTCAAAGATTTGCCTCCCGCAGCTATAGTTCTCATAGATAACTTGCTTGCATTCGAACCAGACGCTCGTGGAACGGCTGCTTTGACTCTTCAGAGTGACGTAAGTTTAGTCAACCTCCATTGCTTCATGCTCACTGTCATAAAATCTTTAACCATTGACTTATAAAACGTATGAAAGTATCATATGATGACACTAACTAAAAGATATCTATATCAAGGCAGGGCAGCCAGAAAGGTTCAAAAGGACAGTAGTATTGGGGTGGTTAGCACTAACCTGAAAAACTGATTAGAACTAGTTCCATAAAAAAATTGGTTACCAAAGTATAGGTTCTCTATTTTCGTACACGTTATTTGAAATAATTAGGGGAGTTTGAACATCTTTTTATGAGCCTTAATGTTTTATTTTTTTTGCTCAAACAAATTCCGTCCATATGTTATGTCTGGAGTAACAAAAAGAATTTTATTTAATTAATCTACAATATGTGACTAGTTCCATGCTTACCAAAGTGTTCACTGTTTTTCCCGAAGAATGTTACTGGTTGAATTTTGTGTGTCCTAATACCATTGAGTTTTTGAAGCCTTTGGACTAGATCTAAACTTGATTAGTTTCCAGCATGTTACATGCATAATCTGTCAGATTGGCTCAGTAGTACTTTTCAAAACCTAGTATCATGACAATACCCACCTAACATGGAGAGATCATCAAGTTATTCTTTCTACTCCCTCCGATCCATATCAGTTGTCGCTTATTTAGCTCAACCTTGTACTAAATCAGCGATGACTAGTATGGATCAGAGGGAGTAGATCAGTTGGTATATATTGATTTGATCAGCTGGTTAGCTTTGCAAGTTGCTTTTTTTGAAGATATTTGCAAAGCAGCATTTAACCTATGTATCCAAATCTCCAGTTTTTCAGAACGGAGCCACTTGCTTGCAGCCCTTCAGGCTTACCGAAGTGTCCACCGAGCAAAGAATATGATGCTAGACTCCGCCAAGAGGAAGCTAGGAGGTATGGTTTTCATATCATTTCCTTCTGTTCATAGGGAGGATACAGTCGAGATGGTTTGTTAGTTGACTCGAAAATTCTTGCTCTTTCAATAGGCAAAGGCAGGCAGAATCTCTTAGACCAGGAATTGAGAGTCCTAGAAAAGACTGCGCTGCATATGGTCCCATTAAATCAAAGGTGTGTGTTCAATACCTCAAGAATCATTTGTTACTTTTCTTGATATGCTTCCGTTCTGTTGATATTTTTTTCTTGGCGGTCACTACGGTCAGAAAAAACATGATCTCACGTACCAATCCTTAGTCATGCATATGGGCATGTGAAGCATATCATTTTCACATACCTTATATGAAGTGAAGCACTCCTATACCCTTTTCTTTTCCAAAGAGATGGCCTTATTCCATACTATTTTTAATATCAGCACTAAATTAGTGAAGTCTAAGTTGCTTTTTTCACCATACAGAGACTTGCACATACCAACAGAAAGTTCAACAGTACAAATCTCAATCCAAAGGATGATCCATCGACATTGGTTAATGAGGCACAACCTCTAGAATCTGATTCCGTATGGAACAGGGGGAACAACAGTTATACTACACATCACGAAGTATCTGAACGCAGATACAAATCTGCCCGGGTGGCAAATTCCATTGTTTCAAGGACAAGTGACTCACACATGCTTCAGCCTGGATCGATTGATGCAAGGAATGGTATGCCTGCTTCTCACAACAAAGACATAGGAGCAAAAGGCCCAATGGTGGTAAGTATGGTATTTCTAAAAGTTGCTTTTATTTATTTCTAGAATAACAAAGACAAACTTTATTTGTGAATGCTTCATTGTGATGAAGTATACATGTTATAATTTGCTGCTGGGAGTTCAGATGCTTATGTAATACTTTGTTGGGGCGATCATAAAACATTCCTAGATTAGTTATTTCTAGAATAAGGAGCTCAAACAATACTTGTGAAGGCTTGATTGAAGAAGTAATACTCCCTCCGCTCTAAAAAGGATGTCAAATTTTTTTCTAAATTTGAATGAATCTAGACAAGTTTTAGTGTGTAGATACATCTAAATTTTAACAAATCTAAGACATCTTTTTTAGGACGGAGGGAGTATATGTTATGATTTGCTGCTGAGAGTTCAGATGCTTATCAGCTCGTGTAGTCCTTTGTCGGGACATGAGTTCTCCATCACTGCACACATATTGGTTTCTTTTCTATGTACCTTCCAATATTCTATTGAAACATTTTGAGTGCTCAGTTCAATATTTTGGGTTCTATTAACAGACATATTGGATGTTTATGTTCTTGTCTGATCAGAATAACAAGAGTCAAAGCAAAAGAGTTCACTACTCTGGTTCAATAATTACAACACATGGAAACATGGAGGATATACTCAGGGAACATGACCGGAATATTCAAGAAGCAGTGCGCAAAGCTCGTGCTCCGACAAGAACGGGGAGTTGTAAAAAAGATCAGTGAGGTCCAACATGGCAGTACTGCATTCTTCCACAAACGTGTAAAATTAAATATAGAAGAACTACTGCTGATGTGGAAAAAACGATGTTGGGTCATATGGTGGCAATTTTTTCTACAGCGTAAGATCAATACAAGTATTTGGGCAATAACATTATTTCCAAGCGAGACGATGATGTCCTGTCGCCGTTATGAGCATATACGTTGCCACTTGTCTGGAAGATGCACTGTGGGATATGGTAAAACTTAGGAGATGGAGGTTAAAGAAATACAAGCCAATGCTTTTCATGTGTCTTGATGGTTCATGGTCCCTGTATTTTATCTTCATATAGATATCTGAAGTACAAGAAGATTTCCAAATTCCAGGGAAGGGTTAGCACTACAGTACACAAAGATCGCTGAAGTAAATTATTTGAACACAGCAAGCATAGTACTCAACAAACAAAAAGGAGAGAAAATGGCAGCTTTTCGTGATAAAGCAATGTGTTCAAATTCCCACCATGATGACCCGCGAATGCATTATGCAAACATGACAGTTGAACAAACCCCATATCCTTGCTTCTCCCTTAACAATATAAATCTGTGTAATTTTAACATGAAAATACAGAGAAACTGGTAGTCTCATGTTCTTTTTCCTTGTTGCTGCTGCCTACTGGGACAGGTAAATGAAGGAAAGCTGAACTTGTTATTGCAGTTCAATCTCAGAATTTTCCCAATAGAAGCACTTGGGAGAAATGACATGAGCATATCATATGGCATCACCACCGACACATGCCAATGAAAACACACCACTTGGTGAAAACCATATATGTTCTTTTGCAGAAAGTATGTTTGTAACCTTGTGTTGATCTAGTCCTGCTAAGGGTGGTTCATCAGTCGACTCTGTTCCCTTAAAGTTGGTGTAGGGGTTGTTGAGGTGGCTGCCTAGGAAGAAGTTGGTGACTGGTTCATGATCAAAAGTGCTTTCTCTGGGAGAAAACCTTTTTTCAAAAGCATTAATGAGAAACTTTGGTAGCTCCAGATTATAGGTGGAGCAACACAGGTCGAATCATTTCTTCTATACTTACTCAAGTCTACATTGAGTTTTTTTGTCGATTAATTGTCTTTTCTATCAAAGTATTTTAACTTTCAAATATTACTGTCTGCCTGTCCAATTTGGAAGTAAATTGCTCCAACTTTTACTTCGGTGCACCCCCCTCCTCCTAAACTGAAAACATAAGGACACTTAGGATTGGCCGATACCTCCTCTTCCCTCCGATGCGAAGGGGTATGAGTCAATCCTTGTGTTTTTATTTTCAGAAGTTTAGGAGAGAGGGTGAGGGAGGGGGACACCGAAGCATTGCTAAAACCATTGCCGTGTCACATGAGAATAAAAACCATATAACGAAGGGCAGCCCTACGCATCCCCCGGGGAATCTGTGCTTTTTATCCCCCGGGTCCCCAGCCAACCCCGTGTCCTTTTTTTGGATTCAAAATCCCGCTTTTGCTACATTTGCCCCGTTTTTGCTACATTTGCCCCGCTTTTGCTACATTGTAGCAAAAAAGGTTCGGTCTAAAAAATAGAAAATTAGACTGGATCTCGCCGGTGACCGTGTAGCAAAAAAGTTATGTTAATGTAGCAAACCCGACCTCACCGGAGACTCGCCGGAGACCTCACCGGAGAATTTCGCCGGAGATCTCGCTGGAGACCTTGTAGCAAAAACTTTGCGCTATTGTAGCAAAACCACAAAACGGTTGTAGCAAAAAAAAGTACTAATGTAGCAAAAAGAACGACCTTGTAGCAAAAGTTTCACGCCATTGTAGCAAAACCAGATAACGGTGGTAGCAGAAAAAATATGCTAATGTAGCAGAAACCCGACCTCGTTTGAGACACGCCGGGAACTTTCGCTGGGAGATCTCCCTAGATACCTCGTCGGAGATCACGTAGCAACATTTTTGTACTATTGCAGCAAGATCATAAAATAGTTGTAGCAAAAATAATGTGACATTTAACAGTATTGATATGTAGCAAATCCTTATCTCAGCAAAAATTCCCTAAAAGGGTAAATCTAGAGAAGCAAATCAAGTGTGCCTTCAGTAGCAACGATTCCTGTCGTCTATAGAAAATTCACCTATTGGTGGTAGCAAAAAATCAATCACAGTACACACTACATACGCGAGCAGGCCATGGTGATGCAAGGCAGCAACGGGCGGCGACGCAAGCCAGCAGGGGTGAGCGGTGGCGCAAGGCTCCAGCAAGGGCTAGGACGAGCGGCAACCGATCTCCTCCATGGCGGTACCTGCTCACGTGAAGTCCATGGAGCGACGGCACAAGAAGTAGGGCACGGCGGCGGGCGGCGGTGGCAGCGAAGCAGCAGGAGAGGCAGCAGGAGGTGCAGGCGGCGGCTTGGCGAGAGCTGCGGCGCGACGGCGCAAACCGTAGGTGGGCTGTGGTGTGGCGGCGCAAGCTTCGGGCGACGGCGCACGAGATGTGCGTGCGGGAAAAAGCAAGGAACATCGAAACGATAAGGTTTGGTGGGTCAGGCACGCAACGCCAGGGGATCGATCCGGGGGATCCTTTTCGTTTGATCCCCCGGGGGAATCCTATCATTTCCCTATAACGAAAGGTTCGGCAAAGATGACCAAAAATTCCAGATACTCAAAAGAAAATCCAACACATTCATGTTCGTCCCAGACGAAGAAAAATGGAAATTAAGAACATCCGAAATGAAATGATGCACATCATTTTGGTTCTAAATCCTACTAGTACAACCATACCATTATGAACATGTTTGGTTCGCGAAATTATTGTCAAGGGCAAAATTTCATCCCTTCCTTTTCCCTGTGGCTCGGGATGGCGAAGTGCCTGAGCCTGCCAACCTCCTCCTTGACGTACCCTTCGCACAGGAACGCCTTCGAGAAGCTGTCCTCCACCGTCCTGTCCACGCCGTGCACCATCACGTCTGTATCCCCGCTCCCCGGCTGCCGCGCCCGCGCCGCCATTCCGGCCATGTATATCGCGCCGCCCACCCTGCCCGGCGCCTCCGGCACCCACCCGGCCGGCGCGTCCACGATGATCACGTCCCACTCCGTCTCGTAGAACGTCGCCGGCAGCCCGCGCATGGAGAGCTTGCACGGCGAGCGCTCGAAGTGGTCCGCGGCGAGCGCGTGGTCCTTGGGCGGGGAGGCGGTGCAGTCCGGGGAGCCGCGGAGGCCGAGGAGCTCGTCGGCGTCGTCGAGAGTGGTCTGGTACGCGACCTGGTGGGGCTCCAGGCCGAGGCCCGGGTGGCGGGCGGCCGCCTCGGCGATCGAGGCGGCGTCCTCCTCGAGGAAGGCGGTGCGGCCGCCGTGGTTGAGCGCCGCCCAGAGCGCGCTGTCGGGGCCGAGGCCGCCGAACACCAGGACGTTGCACGGCGCGCGCCGCGCCAGGGCGCGCGCGGTCACCGCGACCTCGTCCGCCGTCTGACGCAGCGTCGCGTTGGACGCGGCGTAGTGGACCAGCGCCTCGGCGACGGCCCCGGGCAGCTTCGCGCACCCGCCGCCCTGTTGCTGCTGCGTGCTGTGCCGGACGGACGCGGGCGGGGAGACGGAGGCGGCGCCTGCAGGTGATCTGGCATGCGAGGCGGAGAGGGTGCGGAGGGTGAGGATGAGGAGGAAGGCCGCGGCGGAGGCGGCGGCGACGAGGAGGATGCGGCGGGGCGTGACGTGCTGCCTGAGCTTGGCCCTGGCGGAGACGAGGTGGTTCTTGAGCTTGGCCTTGCGCGCGAGCGTGGGGCTCGTCATTGTGTGTGTGCCGTGTTAACACTTCAGACTGGTTTTGTTTGTGCTTTGGCTATAAATTCTTGTATGGTGTGATGGCGTTGCGATGCAATATTTGCGGTTGTTTTGTTTGGCGTCGTGACATACGGAAATGCTTCAAGGAGCAGCAAAGGCAGGCAGAACTGCATGTATGGCAGATGGTTGATTGGGACAAGAAGCCTAAAGTTTGGTAGGCATTTGTTAGATCTCTCTGCCTGTGGCCTCTCATGGTTCTGATTTGTGAATTTCCTAGTATGTGGAAATTAAATGTACTATTTTCTTAAACATACGCCACGTAATACATATGTACATATATACCTACAGAGTTTTGAAGCATAAAAAATCCCACGGAATCAAGTACCCTTAGCATATAGAGAGGACAAAATGGTTTCACCAACATACACAAAGAACCCACCACAACAACTAATGAATATAAACATCCACAGTGTCCTTTGATCTTTCTAAAGTCACCGAACATCGTCACCATTTCCCATTGGCTTTATGAGTGTCACTCGTCTCTAAAGTCGTCGCTGAAAAATCACGGCCAGCGACATGCCTGATGTTTCATCTATCATGAGGTATGAGGCCACCATACAACATGTCCGAGAAAGACAATATATTTGCTAATTGCACTGATGTAGCCACCACAACTAGCAATCCCGATCACACTATATTTGCTAATTGCACTGACGAGCACATACTCCTGAACAATCCACCAGATCCGATGAAGGACTGATGTACTAAAACCTTTCACACATTCTCCATCGATAGCAGAGTGAGCACTATGGGAATAATGATGGAGCGCATATGAATTATTTCAATGTGAGAACACCGCCAACACTTCGCCTTGCTAAGGAGTGGCCGGTGAAAGAAAAAAACCGAAGTAGGATGAACTCTAAAGATTGTGCAAATACCAAAACAGTCCCGAGAGAATAATACTGAAATACCACTCTAACATAATCACTTGGTGTGATAGAAATATAGTCAATTTAAATATAAGTAGATCCTAGAACTTATCAATAACAAAGCTTTAATGACGTATAGTAGTCCTAGCCAATGGTAAAGCTCTAACATTTTCCGAAAATCTTCCATAACCTTATCGATCATGAATTTTGAATATCACTCAGCTTGATATAGCACATCATCAAGTCATCAAGAAGCCATCACATACATTTTGTTGCGCAATTTAGTCTTGATAATCTTTGTCGCCAGGAAATCCCTTTTGACTGTAGTTGTCGCCAACGATAAAAGCAAGACCATCTCAATGAGCCGATAAAATACATGAAAGATGGTGTGCCTTTGAAATATCAAGACAATCTCTGAGTCTTTATTCTTTCATGTATTAATAATGAATAGCTCAAGATTATCTTGCATATACTCATGCTCGCAATAAGAGGAATCCCCGTGATTAATCTCTACAAGATGAGAAAACTTATTCACATTGAACCCAGAAAATGAGTCTCATCAATCAAGAAAATAGAAGTTCAGAAGCAACTCTGAAGATAACTCATTAAGGCGATGGTAATAGATTCTATAGAAACATAGAAGGTGTCCAAAGTGTAAAAGTAATTAATGGCTATCTGGTGTATTCTATATTTTCTTGGCTTTCCCTATTTTATTACCATTTCATCCATACTTAGGATGGTGATGTCACTTTCTGCGCAAATTGACTTCTTTCAAGAGGGGTTGTCAACTATTATTTATCCAATTTAGCAAACATGTTCTCCTAGCCTTAACCTTAACCAAAGACATTGAATGAACTAATAAAATTAGAATTTAGGTCAATAAGATATATAAAATCAAAATAAAACCATAAACATAACTATTATGCACACAACATTTTCCTATCTGGTCCATATCCAACATATGATCCACCAATGTGATGTAATTTTTTTTACATATGGATGGATGTGTAGCATCATACGAGAAACATCGTACAAATAACAAAACTCAACTATAAAACATTAATTGTCACATACCTAGAGTTGGTTCCGGCCACACCCCCATAACCTGGCCTAAATACTCTCAAGTCCTTTTTTAATACCGAACCAAGAACATTTGTTTAAAGTAGTGCTTTGTTACATTGAGTAGCTATTGGAAAGAGCAAGAGTTGGTTTTCAACTAGACTAGACCTACTCCATGTATTCATTTCGAAATCGGCTTTGTGAAGTATTCGCTAAAACAAGCATTATTTTCTTGTATGAATTTCGTTTTCAACGTACGACCACTCAAATTATTCTAAAAAAAATGTGCGTGCGACACTTTTAGCAAAAATTCAAGGTACCCTACTGGGAACTCGGCCCCTGATGCCAAGATAACCTAATTTACAAAAAAAGTAGGATCTTGCCTCATGGAGTCTTCTTCCACCAGCGGACAGGTGGCCACATGCCACCCTTAGATTTTCAACAATCTATATATCATGGCCAAAAAAATTAAAAAATGAGACCTTGGCCCAAAATAGATATGGAAAACCACTATTAGCCCACGATTTGCCCAATATTCTACTCCCTCTTTTTCAAAATATAAGATGTTTCAGTTTTGTGAAACAAATGTATCTAAACGTCTTTTAGTATATACATTCACTCATGTTTAGAGTGAATCTACACATTAAAACAAGTCTAGATAAATTCTCTTCACAAAACTAAAACATCTTATATTTAAAAATAGAGGGAATAGTGTGTTACTATTGTAGGGGTTCGTAGCATGGAAAACAAAAAAATTCTACCGCATGCACACAAACAAGCCAAGATCTATCTACTAGATTGTAACAATGAGTCGATAGAAGCACTCACCCTCAAAGATTCCAAAGCGGTTAACGAAAGCAGATTCTCGTGGGTGATGTAGTCGTACACTTGCCAATCTCAAGATTCGTAGACGATCCTTCCAGCGCTGCGTTCCGGCAGCGCTTCCGCAGTCGGTCACATGTTCGGTACTCGATGAAGACCTTCCTCTCCCTTGTTCCAGCAGGCAGCGGAGGTTGTAGTTTTCCCCCTCGCGATTCCGGCAGCACGACGGCGTGGTGTCGGAAGTAGAGGGAAGATCCGCAGGGCTTCGCCTAAGCTGGTGCGAGTTATGGTGGATTAGGGTTTCCCGGAGATCTAGGGTTTAGATGACTGGGAGGAGGAGGAGGAGGTGTCGGCGGTGGCTAGTGCGGCGGCGATGATCCGGCAGCAGCGCGAGGCGGCGGTGGCGGCGGCGGTGCGGCGGCGGGGCTGCGGCGGCGTCTCGTGTGCGGGGAGAGGGGCTAGGGCTTGTGTGTTTTGGGGCAGCCCTCCCCCTCTATTTATGAGAGGGGGGCAGCTTTGGGAGGGATGGGTTTGAATCCAAACCCGAACCCAAGTTGGATTGAGAGAAGGACTTGTTTCTTCTCCCACTAGGAAACCATTGTTCCAGTTTGACTTTCAATTTAGAGCTTTAATTCTCTCTAGAAAATGCACACACCAAGTGACCTAGGATATGATCCAATCGTTCCACTTATCCATGACACATTCATGGACCATTCTCCTTCCGGACCGGTGAACCTTCTAGAACCTCTCCAATGAAAACATCAGAATGTTTCCCGAACTCCGGAATCGGACTTTTCTTATATGAATCTTATTCTCCGGACCATTCCGGATCTCCTCGTGATATCCCGGATCCCATCCGAGACTCCGAACAACATTCTGTATCCCTTATTAACATTCCATATCTACTAAATAACATCGAATCCTTAAGTGTGTCTCCCTATGGTTCGTGAATTATGCGGACATGATCGAGACACTTCTCCGATCAATAACCAATAGAGGAATCTGGAAATTCATATGGCTCCCACATATTTCTACGATTACTTTGCGATCGAATGAACCACTTATATACGATACCAATTTCCGATAAACCTCGTTACCGATACATATCTCTGCATACCTAGTTCAACCTCGTTACCGATAAGTACTCTTTTCTCGTTCTCGTGATATGTGATCCCTTGTAAGCCAGTCACATGCTTGCAAGCTAATTGGATGACATTCCACCGAGAGGGCCCAGAGTATATCTATCCGGCATATGGATGGACAAATCTCACTCTTGATCCATGTGCCTCAACCCATACTTTCCGAACACTCAATCCCACCTTTATAGCCACTCAGTTACGGTGTGGTGTTTGATGTCATCAAAGCATCCTTCTGGTGATGGTGATTAGCATTGAAAGAACATGTGGGCCCCTATGTGTGGTTTTGGTAATTAATGACAAACTCTATGGACTAATGCTTGTATCAAGTTGTACGTGTAGGAATTGTCCATAGGCAATGCTTGAACCATATGTTGGCTTCAAGGTTTGGAGAAGAAGTGAAGAGGATCATGTGTTGGAATTATGCCCTAGAGGCAATAATAAAGATGTTATTATTATAATTCTTGTTCATGATAAAGTTTATGTTCCATGCTAGAATTGTATTAAGCGGAAACTTTAATACTTGTGTGGTTTGTAAACAACACCGTGTCCCTAGTACGCCTCTATGGACTAGCTCATTGATCAATGATGGTTAAGGTTTCCTAACCATAGACATGAGTTGTCAATTGATAATGAGATCATATCATTGGGAGAATGATATGGTGGATGTGGCATCCCGCAAAACCACTACTAGAAAATCGCGTTGTTTTTGTGCATTGCATCATCATGAACGCATGCTCATGTCATCATGCCACATTGCATTTGAGCATCGTCATTATCTTGCATTTGCTTGCATAAAACTATTTTGGAAAAACCCAGTTTTGTTTTCTAAACGCCCCGACTTTGTTCAAACACCAAAACCCCGGGTGTTGCCGGATACTTTGTTTGTCTAAAAACTATTTGCAAAAGTTCATTGCAAATTAAATAAAAGTTTAAATTATTTTAGTGGGGGCAGTCGAACGGGCCGACCTGACCCGAACGACCACCCCCAGGAATTTTAATCGGTCCACCCCTTAATCCTAAAGCTACCAACCTATCTACCCAGCCCTCCTCTCCACCTCACCCCAACCAGTAGTAGCTCGCCACCTCAGCTTCCCTCTCTTCCCCCCCAATTAAACCCTGCCACCTCACCCCCCCCCCCACTTCTCTCTCTCTCTCTCTCACCCGTCACACCCCACTCCCCCCTGGCGCCTGGCCCACCTGCCTCTCTCTCCTCTACCTGCCTGGCCCCGCAGACCCCTGGCCCACCCCTGCCCCGCGCCCCCCACGCTGCCTCTCTCCCGCGTCCTCTCCCTCCCGCTCCTCATCTTCCCCGCCTCCGGCCCCTCCCTCTGCCGGCGCGCTTCCGCGGCCACCTCGCCGCCCGCCTCGCTGCTCGCTCCCCCGCCGCGCGCAGCCGCCTCCCTCCTCTTCGGCAACCACCCCGCCCACCTCCGCTCTCGCCGGGCCTCTCCTCGCGTCCTCGCCCGGAGCTCCCCTCGCCGCTCTGCTCCTCCGCCGCCCCGCGCCGGCGCGCCCGGCCGCTCCTCCCGCCGGCCACGTCCTCCCGTGCGCGCGCTCGCCGCGCCTCTCCCTCCCTCTCTCCGGTGGCTCCCCTCCTTGAGCTGCGCCGCCCCGGCCCATGCTCGCCGGCCGCGCCCGCGCCGCCGGCCGGCCTCCTCCTCCTCGAGCTCGGCTACGCAGTCACGCCCCCTCTCCCTCCGCCGCTCGAGCCGCGCGTCCGCGCCTCCCCGAGCCCAGCGGCCTCCGCGTCGACCTCCGCCAAGATCGCCCCAGGCCCCCTGGCGCTTGGTTGAGGCTGCTGTGCTCCTGCTAGACGATCAGCCTAGTACCTGTGTGCTCGCATGCGACAAGGCTCGACAAGATCTCCCGAAGACAAGGGTGCGTGGTTTGGCCCCTGCCGAGGAGAGCATGATTCGGAGATGTACAGGGACCATGCGACAAGATCGACAACGGAAAGCACAAGCAGGACCGATGACCGGATTAGCCAAGATCTTCACGGAACCTAGACGTCGAGACCGGGGTACGCCTACCAGGGCTCGATGACCGAAGGAACTCTGCACGGACGCCAAGTACTCCGACACGGACCCGAGGATCCGAAGGCCTCCTTCCTGGATTCCGAAGACCGAAACCGTGGAACCGACAGGATCGACCACACCGACGCCATGATCTCCCTCACGGAATTTGAAGACCGTTCCGATTCCTCGAACCCCTCCGAGCCGCCAAGATCGCCATGGAACGACAAGTGCTTCACCCCGGACACCGAAACCCTGGACGACAAGTTCTCCGTCTTGTATCCGCTCCCGCCGATTCCGTCGAACCCTGAACCCTGAGACCGACCCCGAACCTCGGAACCCCAAGATCGCCGAACCCTAATGTGTGAACCTTTTCCCGAGCCCCTATTTTATAAATGCTAATTATAAAACCTGTTGCATATTAAATTGTCATACTCTCATGCATGTTCATGTGGTTTGGGGGCCTTATGCCGATTCACTTTATAATTAAATATGGGGCCCATATGCAGGCAAATCTAGCCTTATATTGGCCTCATTTAAACTTGTGTAGCGAACCCGTATTATCTTTTGACATGTTAAACAACATTTAAAATGCGGGGTTTCTAAATAACATGAACCACCTAATTAAATGGCGGGACCCCGGCTTCGCTTAATATGACCTAATTGCATCGCACCTTTGCCATGTCATACATCATACATGCATCATGCCGATCTTCTGCCGTGGTATTAAATAGTGCATCCGGTGTTCCTTCTAGTGGTTTGCTTCTTCGCGGATAAGGCCGTTGAGTTGATGCGAGTGTCGACCCGATCTTCGGTTGAACCTTCGGCAATGTTTTCAGGCGAGCATCTCCCCCTTTCTACCTATATTACTTTTATAGTATTTATTCCCTCCTGTTGATCTATTGCTATCTGAGTTGCGATGCTCTAGTTTTCGTACCCGTGATATCCCTTGCAGCCATATAATGCCTTGGACACATCCTATTACCTGTTGTTTGATAGATAGTTGGACTTGCGTGTCGTAGTCGCTTGCTCAAGTGCTGTTGCGTGTCGCCAAGTGCCACAGTTGTTGGAGTATTGCCGCATGTTGTTGTTAGAGATGATCCTAGTTTTACTTATTGTTCACTTTAATTCCTGTTTAACAACTAAAATTGAAGTAAGTAGAGGCATCGGTGGGTGATAGATAATATTTGGTTTTCCGAACGCCCACTTGTGTCCCGTAAGACCCCGAGTACTTGATACCTGTTCCTTGATTTGTCGCGCTATCCACATCCGGGAGGTATATGGGACCCCCTTAGCCAGATCTTGATTCAGTCTTATTTCTTGGGGCCACAACTAGTTTGAGGTTTTATTTACTATCATGTACCTATGCCATGCTTTACTGCTTTATTTACGATTGTGTGAGGAGCACGCTGTACTGTTTTGGAAGCGGAATGTTTTCGCGGTATCGACAGTCCCCGTTTGGGGATTTGCTGTCGTTTACAGCCATTGTCGCAAACCTTGAGTCCGTCTCGGAGCTTGCTTACTTCGTTGCGGGTGTACTCCAAGGGGTGGCCCCCTGAAATATTTCTGAATCCTATGATTGCTTTGTCGTGAAGGCCTCGTTGGGTTTTGATTTGGTTTTTCCGAGGTTGATCGAGTGTGTGTTGCTATTGGTGCACCCCGGTCGGGTAAAACTTTCTGAAAGCCGTGTCCGCGGATATGGACGACTTGGAGCACAGTATCTCGACCATAGACAAGCATAACTAAAGTTTATTGCTATAAATTTGACTATATAATGACTAGTAATCAGCTTCACTATAATGGAATGGCTAAATAATACTGCCCACAATTGCTTGTTTGGAGTGTCGCTTGCGACCATTGTACCTGACTAGTAAGTATTGCAACTACAACGGAATGGCTGAATAAAAGTATCAACAACTGTTGGGTTTTGGGTTATCTCATGCTAATTGTATCTGATTAGTAAGTGTCGCAACTATAACGGAATGGTTAATTAAAAGTGCCCACCGTTTATTTTATCAGGATGATTACCTATACCTGACTAGTAATTGCTGCAACGATAACTGAATAAATAAAACTGCCAACTGTGTGAGTTCCTCGGTTGACTTCCTCGTTTGGTCTCGAGGGGGAAACGCCAGGATGGGTTTGTTTGATGATAGTATAAGGTTGGTTCCGGATAGGTCCTTCTTACCCCCTCTGATTGACGCCAGTTGTATCGAGTCTCTATAGGGTGTTCAGTGCATGCTGCCGCTGCCGCTTCAGTCCACCATACCTGTGTAGGCGAGGACCGCCGAATTCTAGCCTCGCCGTGTACTGGCCTCAGTACTGACGCTCCTCTTTTTCCTTTGCCCTTTGTCGGCACCCCTTTTGTTTAAGCAGGTTTTGAGATCGACGTCGTTAGCAGGGTTACCCTTCCGGCTTGGCCTGGGCAGGGTTATGGACGCCATTGTTTATTCTTCAGGGCTCTTAGCCCCATTTGCATCTTGTCCGTAGTCGGACGCTGTATCGTTTTACAGGTGATTTGGATCTTTGTATCGTATATCTGTATTCTTGACTCTTCGAGTCGTTGTTGTATATATCTGTTCTGTGGGTCCCATCGAGGGCTGTTGTGTAATGTTATTACTTCGTTTTCCACCCGCACGAAAGTGCCTGGTGGGCACCTTTGAATCGTTTCTATGCGGGTTTGGCGGGTTTTCGCTAAAACTTGCATAGGTCTGATTCTGAGGGTGTTACAGAGTGGTATCAGAGCTCAGCAGTTACGATACCCCACAAGTCTAGCCTGTAGGATAACCTAGCTAACGGCCGAAGTAGAGCGTCAAAACTATTTTTGAAAATCGGTTGGATAGTTCTGATTAGGTCTGATTTTACTCCTTAACCCTCTGCTATTCTCCTCTCACCTCTGCGTGTTTTGAATCCGCTCTCTTCTCTCTCTTCGAGTCCAGGATTTCTCGTGGTTGGGTTCCGTCGTACCTTCAGGGTTTCGCTTCCTCCTCTGATAACGGTGTTCTACCATCCAGTGTTCAAGCTGCCTGATGAATCCGTCTACAGTGTTACCATTCTTTGTTCCTTGTTTGTGCCTTCCGGTGTTTTCCGACGCGACGACATCATCTACGCCAGATCCGATGCAGAGTCTGCATCACTCCTTTGTTTCCGAACCTCGCTTGTCGAGATCTTCAGTCTAATTCCGAGAGTTGGTTGCATAATCCGCCTATTCGCGTGCAGAGTAATGGTTTGGGTGCGCGATGGACTGATCACCATCCGACTACTCTTATCATTCGCTCTTGTACATCGAACCAGTGGATCCAGCAATTTAACTCCTTCCACGGAAGCTAGAGGTGGCTTTATTCGTTGATGCCTCTACCTTCGCCCTTCTGTTTCCGGAGTGTTTCCTCGACGATCACGGACAACGACCCCTTGTTAGTGGTGTCGCGAGGATCTACACGAAGCGAGAAGATTGCCGATCACCGACCTTCCTTCCGGTACCATGAGGCGGATCTCGAGGGCGAGATCCATTGTTAGTGGTGTCGAATTGTGGCATCCCGCAAAACCACTACTAGAAAATCGCGTTGTTTTTGTGCATTGCATCATCATGAACGCATGCTCATGTCATCATGCCACATTGCATTTGAGCATCGTCATCATCTTGCATTTGCTTGCATAAAACTATTTCGGAAAAACCCAGTTTTGTTTTCTAAACGCCCCGACTTTGTTCAAACACCAAAACCCCGAGTGCTGCCGGATACTTTGTTTGTCTAAAAACTATTTGCAAAAGTTCATTGCAAATTAAATAAAAGTTTAAATTATTTTAGTGGGGGCAGTCGAACGGGCCGACCTGACCCGAACGACCACCCCCAGGAATTTTAATCGGTCCACCCCTTAATCCTAAAGCTACCAACCTATCTACCCAGCCCTCCTCTCCACCTCACCCCAACCAGTAGCAGCTCGCCACCTCAGCTTCCCTCTCTTCCCCCCCAATTAAACCCTGCCACCTCACCCCCACTTCTCTCTCTCTCTCTCACCCGTCACACCCCACTTCCCCTGGCGCCTGGCCCACCTGCCTCTCTCTCCTCTACCTGCCTGGCCCCGCAGACCCCTGGCCCACCCCTGCCCCGCGCCCCCCACGCTGCCTCTCTCCCCGCGTCCTCTCCCTCCCGCTCCCCATCTTCCCCGCCTCCGGCCCCTCCCTCTGCCGGCGCGCTTCCGCGGCCACCTCTCCGCCCGCCTCGCTGCTCGCTCCCCTGTCGCGCGCAGCCGCCTCCCTCCTCTTCGGCAACCACCCCGCCCACCTCCGCTCTCGCCGGGCCTCTCCTCGCGTCCTCGCCCGGAGCTCCCCTCGCTGCTCTGCTCCTCCGCCGCCCCGCGCCGGCGCGCCCGGCCGCTCCTCCCGCCGGCCACGTCCTCCCGTGCGCGTGCTCGCCGCGCCTCTCCCTCCCTCTCTCCGGTGGATCCCCTCCTCGAGCTGCGCCGCCCCGGCCCGTGCTCGCCGGCCGCGCCCGCGCCGCCGGCCGACCTCCTCCTCCTCGAGCTCGGCTGCGCCGTCGCGCCCCCTCGCCCTCCGCCGCTCGAGCCACGCGTCCGCGCCTCCCCGAGCCCAGCGGCCTCCGCGTCGACCTCCGCCAAGGTCGCCCCAGGCCCCCTGGCGCTTGGTTGAGGCTGCTGTGCTCCTGCTAGACGATCAGCCTAGTACCTGTGTGCTCGCATGCGACAAGGCTCGACAAGATCTCCCGAAGACAAGGGTGCGTGGCTTGGCCTCTGCCGAGGAGAGCATGATTCGGAGATGTACAGGGACCATGCGACAAGATCGACAACGGAAAGCACAAGCAGGACCGATGACCGGATTAGCCAAGATCTTCACGGAACCTAGACGTCGAGACCGGGGTACGCCTACCAGGGCTCGATGACCGAAGGAACTCTGCACGGACGCCAAGTACTCCGACACGGACCCGAGGATCCGAAGGCCTCCTTCCTGGATTCCGAAGACCGAAACCGTGGAACCGACAGGATCGACCACACCGACGCCATGATCTCCCTCACGGAATTTGAAGACCGTTCCGATACCTCGAACCCCTCCGAGCCGCCAAGATCGCCATGGAACGACAAGTGCTTCACCCCGGACACCGAAACCCTGGACGACAAGTTCTCCGTCTTGTATCCGCTCCCGCCGATTCCGTCGAACCCTGAACCCTAAGACCGACCCTGAACCCCGGAACCCCAAGATCGCCGAACCCTAATGTGTGAACCTTTTCCCGAGCCCCTATTTTATAAATGCTAATTATAAAACCTGTTGCATATTAAATTGTCATACTCTCATGCATGTTCATGTGGTTTGGGGGCCTTATGCCGATTCACTTTATAATTAAATATGGGGCCCATATGCGGGCAAATCTAGCCTTATATTGGCCTCATTTAAACTTGTGTAGCGAACCCGTATTATCTTTTGACATGTTAAACAACATTTAAAATGCGGGGTTTCTAAATAACATGAACCACCTAATTAAATGGCGGGACCCCGGCTTCGCTTAATATGACCTAATTGCATCGCACCTTTGCCATGTCATACATCATACATGCATCATGCTGATCTTCTGCCGTGGTATTAAATAGTGCATCCGGTGTTCCTTCTAGTGGTTTGCTTCTTCGCGGATAAGGCCGTTGAGTTGATGCGAGTGTCGACCCGATCTTCGGTTGAACCTTCGGCAATGTTTTCAGGCGAGCATCTCCCCCTTTCTACCTATCTTACTTTTATAGTATTTATTCCCTCCTGTTGATCTATTGCTATCTGAGTTGCGATGCTCTAGTTTTCGTACCCGTGATATCCCTTGCAGCCATATAATGCCTTGGACACATCCTATTACCTGTTGTTTGATAGATAGTTGGACTTGCGTGTCGTAGTCTCTTGCTCAAGTGTTGTTGCGTGTCGCCAAGTGCCACAGTTGTTGGAGTATTGCCGCATGTTGTTGTTGGAGATGATCCTAGTTTTACTTATTGTTCACTTTAATTCCTGTTTAACAACTAAAATTGAAGTAAGTAGAGGCATCGGTGGGTGATAGATAATATTTGGTTTTCCGAACGCCCACTTGTGTCCCGTAAGACCCCGAGTACTTGATACCTGTTCCTTGATTTATCGCGCTATCCACATCCGGGAGGTATATGGGACCCCCCTTAGCCAGAGCTTAATTCAGTCTTATTTCTTGGGGCCACAACTAGTTTGAGGTTTTATTTACTATCCTGTACCTATGCCATGCTTTACTGCTTTATTTACGATTGTGTGAGGAGCACGCTGTACTGTTTTGGAAGCGGAATGTTTTCGCGGTATCGACAGTCCCCGTTTGGGGATTTGCTGTCGTTTACAGCCATTATCGCAAACCTTGAGTCCGTCTTGGAGCTTGCTTACTTTGTTGCGGGTGTACTCCAAGGGGTGGCCCCCTGAAATATTTCTGAATCCTGTGATTGCTTTGTCGTGAAGGCCTCGTTGGGTTTTGATTTGGTTTTTCCGAGGTTGATCGAGTGTGTGTTGCTATTGGTGCACCCCGGCCGGGTAAAACTTTCTGAAAGCCGTGTCCGCGGATATGGACGACTTGGAGCACAGTATCTCGACCATAGACAAGCATAACTAAAGTTTATTGCTATAAATTTGACTATATAATGACTAGTAATCAGCTTCACTATAATGGAATGGCTAAATAATACTTCCCACAATTGCTTGTTTGGAGTGTCGCTTGCGACCATTGTACCTGACTAGTAAGTATTGCAACTACAACGGAATGGCTGAATAAAAGTATCAACAACTGTTGGGTTTTGGGTTATCTCATGCTAATTGTATCTGATTAGTAAGTGTCGCAACTATAACGGAATGGTTAATTAAAAGTGCCCACCGTTTATTTTATCAGGATGATTACCTATACCTGACTAGTAATTGCTGCAACGATAACTGAATAAATAAAACTGCCAACTGTGTGAGTTCCTCGGTTGACTTCCTCGTTTGGTCTCGAGGGAGAAACGCCAGGATGGGTTTGTTTGATGATAGTATAAGGTTGGTTCCGGATAGGTCCTTCTTACCCCCTCTGATTGACGCCAGTTGTATCGAGTCTCTATAGGGTGTTCAGTGCATGCTGCCGCTGCCGCTTCAGTCCACCATACCTGTGTAGGCGAGGACCGCCGAATTCTAGCCTCGCCGTGTACTGGCCTCAGTACTGACGCTCCTCTTTTTTCCTTTGCCCTTGTTTAAGCAGGTTTTGAGATCGACGTCGTTAGCAGGGTTACCCTTCCGGCTTGGCCTGGGCAGGGTTATGGACGCCATTGGTTATTCTTCAGGGCTCTTAGCCCCATTTGCATCTTGTCCGTAGTCGGACGCTGTATCGTTTTACAGGTGATTTGGATCTTTGTATCGTATATCTGTATTCTTGACTCTTCGAGTCGTTGTTGTATATATCTGTTCTGTGGGTCCCATCGAGGGCTGTTGTGTAATGTTATTACTTCGTTTTCCACCCGCACGAAAGTGCCTGGTGGGCACCTTTGAATCGTTTCTATGCGGGTTTGGCGGGTTTTCGCTAAAACTTGCATAGGTCCGATTCTGAGGGTGTTACAGTGGATAGACCCAAACAAAGCAGAGCAATTAGATCGTGTCATCGTGTTCGTCTTTGCGAAGCTTTTCCTATGTCAAATATTGTATTCCTTAGACCATGAGATAATGCAACTCCCTGGTATCGGAAGAAAGCTTTGAGGTCATCAAACGTCATCCTATGAGAGGGTGATCATAAAGGTGTCTCTCAGGTGATCGGAAAGTATCTGTTGGGTTGTATGTATCGAGATGAAATTTGTCCCTCCCAAGTCGGAGAGATATACTTCGGGCCCACTCGGTAATCGATATCAACACTTCTTGCAAGCATGTGGTTAAGGAGTTAATCACAAAGTGATATCGGATGACGGAACGAGTAAAGTACTTGCTGTGAACGAGATTGAACTAGGTATGATGGTACCGACGATCGAATCTCGGGCAAGTAAAATATCGCGAGACGAAGGGAATATATATATGGGATTGATTGAATCCTGGCATCGTGGTTCATCCGATATGATCATCGATGAATGTGCGGGAGTCAATATGGGTGCCCAGACCCCGCTGTTGATTATTGATAGAAGATCATGTCTGCATATTCTCGAACCCGCAGGGTCACACACTTAACGTATCTCGACGCTAGGATAGATTGGATAATTGGTTTATGAATTTTTGTTCGGAGTCTCGGATGGGATCCGGGATATCACGAGAGGTTCCGGAATGGTCCGGAGAATAAGATTCATATAAGGCAGTGCAGTTTTTGGAGTTCGAATTGTTCCGGGTTAATCGGTATTGTACCGGAAGCTTCTAGAACCTTCCGGAAGGGGACCAACGTGGCCCCACCTTCCGGGAGGGGGCATGGGCCTATGAGGGAGTGTCCTGGCCGCATTGGGCCAGGGGCACAAGGCCCCATAGGGCCCAGCCGATTCTAGAGAGATTTGACTCGTTTAAATCTCGGGATAGAATTTCTGGATAAGGGAGAGTTTAAATCATTTAAACTAGAGATAGGATTTCTAGATAAGGGAGAGTTTAAATTATTTAAACTAGAGATAGGCTTGGAGGAGGGGCAAGGGCTGGCCGCCCCCCCCTCTATATATAGAGGGGTGGTGCGCCCCCTCTCCCCCCCCCCCACACACACCTTCCTCCAAGCCCTAGCAGCCTTGCTACCTTCCTCTCTCCCTCCCGACCGTTTGTAGGCGAAGCCCTGCAGCAGAAATTCTCCACCATATACACCACGCCGTCGTGTTGTAGATCCAATCTATCTCTCCACCATACTCGCTGGTCCGAGGAAGGAGGAGACGTCGAGGTGCTGCACGTGTGCATCTCACGGAGGCACCGCCACTTGTGGTGCTAGATCGGATTGGATCGCGAGGAGGAGAAGCGAGTACGACTACATCACCCACGTTCCGACGAACGTTCTGCTGTGCGAATCTTCAAGGGTATGAAGATCTAATCCAATCTCTCTCGTTGTTTGCATCTCCTAGATAAGATCTTGGCTTTCCCTCTGTTCGCTCCGTAGAAAATTTTGATTTACTATGCCGCGAAACCCCTTCAGTGGTATCAGAGCTAGATCTATGCGTAGATGTGTTTCACGAGTAGAACGCAACATGGTTGTTGCGGGCGTTGATGTTTTCTGTTGCAAGCCTCTTGTTTGTGTTCTTCTTATGACGCGGGATAGTGAGATTGAAGCGGTCCAGGCCAACCTTACGCGACGTCGTTCGCGAGACCGGCTCCGCACTTGACGTGTGGCTTGTTCCACACATGCGGCTGGTGGATGTCAGTTTCTCTCACTGTAGTTGTCATGGGATTAACACCGGGGTTTGGCAACCATAATATCACCGTTGTGGCTTTCCGTAGGTAAGAATCATTCTTAGCATCTACTCCCATAAGCCACGTAAAACATGCAACAACAAAGTAGAGGCGTCTAACTTGTTTTTGCAGGGAGTGTTTTCTGTCATATGGTATGGCCCAAGATGTGATGTGTATATTGTATGCGATGATCATGTTTTGTAATGTTTCACGACTTGCATGTCGATGAGTACACAACCGGCAGGAGCCATATGGTTGTCTTTATAATTGTGTATGACCTGCGAGTCAACTTCTTATACGCCATGTAATAGCTTTACTTTATCGCTAAGTAGTTAGCAATAGTTGTAGTTGCTATTCGTGGTGGAGGCAATCATGGTGGAGTGATGGAGATCATGCCGGAACGCACAATATGGAGATCATTGCGCGAAGATTGGCTATACCATGTCACATAAAGTTATATGCATGTGATGTTTATCCTTTTATGTATCTTATCATGCTTAGATCGCGACGGTAGCATTATAAGATGATTCCTCACTTAAAGATCAAGATAAAAACTGTGTTCTCCCCAAGTATGCACCGTTACGAAAGTTCGTCGTGTCCAAGCATCACGTGATGATCGGGTGCTATAGACTCTACGCTCAAATACAACGGGTGCAAGCCAGTTTTTGCACACGCGGAAATACTTGGGTCTAACTTGACGAGCCTAGCATGTACAGACATGGCCTCGGAACACAAGAACCGAAAGGTTAAGCATGAGTCATATGAATGATATGATCGACACTTCGTTGTCCACCATTGAAACCACATCTCTTCTCGTGATGATCGGATTAGGTGTGGTGAATTTGGATCGTGTTCACTAAACAACTTGAGGGATGTTGAATTTAGTGGGAGTTCATCTAGTAATTTGATTAAGTTGAACTATTTATCATGAACATAGTCTAAATTGTACTTGCAAATACTGTAGATCCAATGGCCAAATCCAACTTCAACTTCAACGTTTTTGCTGAGAAAGAAAAGCTTAGGAACAATGGGTCTAACTTCACAAATTGGTTCCGCAATCTAAGAATCATTCTGTCTGGCGGACAAAAGGACTATGTCCTTGGTAAAGCGTTAGGTGACCCCCCTGCTGCAACTGCGCCGGCTGATGAGAAAGCTGTCTATCAGTCGCGCAAAGATGATTATGGTGTGATTAAGAGCACCATGTTGTTTGCTATGGAACCGGAGCTTCAAAATCGTTTTGAAACCTATCCCGGGCCCTTTGAGATTCTCGAGGAGCTGAAAACCATGTTTCAGACTCAAGCCCGTTCTGAGAGATATGAGATCTCTGAGAAGTTCTTTAACTGCAAGATGGAGGAAGGGAGTTCCGTTAGTGAGCACGCCATAAAGATGTCGGGCTACACTCAACGCCTTGAGCAACTGGAATGCACGATTCCAGAGGAGCTCAAGATTGACAGGGTTCTGCAATCACTCCCTCCCAGCTACAAAAGTTTTGTAGTGACTCATAATCAGATTGGTTCCACTGATACGATCACCGAGCTCTTCGCAAAGCTGAAGGCTGCGGAAGTGGACATCAAGAAGGATAATCATGTGTTGATGGTCAACAAGCCCTCCTTTAAGAAAGGTAAGGGAGCAAAGAAGCCCTTCAAGAAGGGCGGCGGCAAGCGCAATGCCCCTACTGATAAGAAGCTCAGGTCTGGTCCCAAGCCGGACACTGAGTGCTTCTATTGCAAGGACAAGGGTCACTGGAAGCGCAACTGTCCGAAGTACTTAGCAGACAAGAAGGCTGGCACCATCAAAGGTATATTTGATATACATGTTATTGATGTTTTCCTTACTAGCCCTCGTTGTAGTGCCTGGGTATTTGATACCGGTTCAGTTGCTAATATTTGTAACTCGAAACAGGAGCTACGGAATAGACGGCGGCTTGCGAGGGATGAGGTGACGATGCGCATTGGCAACGGATCAAGAGTTGATGTGATGGCCGTCGGCACGCTCTCCTTAGTTTTACCTTCGGGATTAGTTTTAAACCTTAATAAATGTTATTATGTGCCTGCGTTGAGCATGAACATCATTTTCGGATCGTGTTTATTGCAAGACGGTTATTCATTTAAATCGGAGAATAATGGTTGTTCTATTTGTATGAGTAACATCTTTTATGGTCATGCACCTCTTGTGAATGGTTTATTTCTTCTAAATCTCGAAAGGGATGAAACACACATCCATAACATTGAGGCTAAGAGATGCAAAGTAGATAGTGATAATACTACTTATTTGTGGCACTGTCGTCTAGGTCATATTGGAGTAAAGCGCATGAAGAAACTCCATTCTGATGGACTTTTGGAGTCTCTTGATTTTGAATCATTTGACACATGCGAACCATGCCTCATGGGCAAGATGATCAAAACCCCGTTCTCCGGTATGATGGAGCGAGCAACGGACTTGTTGGAAATCATACATACCGATGTATGCGGACTGATGAGTGTTTCGATGCGCGGTGGATATCGCTATTTCCTCACTTTTACCGATGACTTAAGTAGATATGGGTATATCTATTTAATGAAACATAAATCTGAAACGATTGAAAAGTTCAAAGAATTTCAGAATGAAGTGGAGAACCATCGTAACAGAAAGATTAAGTTTCTACGATCCGATCGTGGGGGCGAATATTTGAGTTATGATTTTCTCACGCATCTTAAAGCAAGCGGAATTGTTTCGCAACTCACGCCACCCGGAACACCACAGCGCAATGGTGTGTCTGAACACCGGAATCGAACCCTATTAGATATGGTCCGATCGATGATGTCTCTTACTGATTTGCTGTTATCATTTTGGGGTTATGCATTAGAAACCGCTGCATTCACTTTAAATAGGGCTCCATCTAAATCTGTTGAGACGACACCGTATGAACTGTGGTTTGGTGCTAAACCTAAGTTGTCGTTTCTTAAAGTTTGGTGATGCGAAGCTTACGTTAAGAAGTTGATGCCGGACAAGCTCGAACCCAAAGCGGAGAAATGCGTCTTCATAGGATACCCTAAGGAAACTATTGGGTATACCTTCTATCACAGAACCGAAGGCAAAGTGTTTGTCGCAAAGAACGGTTCCTTTCTTGAGAAGGAGTTTCTCTCGAAAGAAGTGAGTGGGAGGAAAGTAGAGCTAGACGAGGTTATTGAACCTTCTCTTGAATTGGAGAGTAGCGCAGCACCTGAAATTGTTCCAGTGCCGCCTGCACCAACAATAGAGGAAGCTAATGACAAGGATCATGAAGCTTCGGACGATGCTGCTACTGAACGTCGCAGGTCGACAAGGTCGCGTGCCCCTCCTGAGTGGTACGGCAACCCTGTCTTGACTGTCTTGTTGGTAGAAGACAGTGAACCTACGAACTATGAGGAAGCGATGATGAGCCCAGACTCTGAGAAATGGCTGGAAGCCATGAAATCCGAATTGGGATCCATGAGCGAAAACCAAGTATGGACTTTGGTGGATCCTCCTAGCGACCGAAAGGCCGTTGAGTGCAAATGGATATTCAAGAAGAAAACGGACGCGGATGGTAATGTTACCGTCTATAAAGCACGACTTGTCGCAAAAGGTTTTCGACAAGTTCAAGGTGTTGACTACGAAGAGACTTTCTCTCCCGTAGCGATGTTTAAGTCCATTCGGATTTTATTAGCAATTGCTGCGTTTCATGATTATGAAATATGGCAGATGGATGTCAAGACTGCTTTCCTCAATGGCAACATTGATGAAGAGTTATATATGATGCAACCCGAGGGTTTTGTCGATCCTAAGGATGCTAGTAAAGTATGCAAACTTCAGCGTTCCATTTATGGACTGAAGCAAGCATCTCGGAGTTGGAACCTTCGTTTTGATCAAGTGATCAAGAGCTTTGGATTTGTTCCAAATTGCTACGAAGCTTGCATCTACAAGAAAGTGAGTGGGAGCTCGGTGACGTTTCTGGTACTGTATGTGGATGACATATTGATTATCGGAAATGATATCAACATGCTTAACGATGTGAAGAGTTATTTGAACAAGTGTTTTTCAATGAAAGACCTAGGTGAAGCTGCTTATATATTGGGAATCAAGATCTATAGAGATAGACAAAGACGCCTGATAGCTTTAAGCCAGAGTACATACCTAGACAAAGTTCTAAAAAGGTTCAGAATGGATAAGGCAAAGAAAGGTTCAGTGCCTATGTTGTCAGGTAAGATATTGAGCAAGGCTCAGTGTCCAGCTACGGTAAATGATAGGGAAACTATGAGCAAAGTGCCTTATGCCTCGGCCATAGGTTCCATCATGTATGCCATGCTGTGTACTAGACCGGATGTGTCCAATACTCTTAGTTTGACGAGCAGATATCAAAGTGATCCAGGAGTGGAACACTGGACAGCCGTGAAGAACATCCTAAAGTACCTAAATAGAACTAAAGAAATGTTCTTAGTCTATGGGGGTGATGAACAGCTTGTCGTAAAAGGTTACGTCGATGCTAGTTTCGACACCGACAAGGATGATTCTAAATCTCAGACAGGATACGTTTATATTTTGAATGGAGGAGCTGTGAGCTGGAGAAGCTGCAAGCAAAGCGTGATTGCGGGATCTACAGTAGAAGCGGAATACATGGCTGCTGCAGAAGCGTCAAGTGAAGGAGTTTGGATCAGAAACTTCATCACTGAACTTGGCGTGGTCCAAGTGCATTGGACCCACTGGAGATATTGTGTGACAACACTGGCGCCATAGCACTCGCTAAGGAACCAAGATATCATCCAAAGACCAAGCATATCAACCGCAAGTTTCATATAATCCGAGATTATATAGCAGATGGAGATCTGAAGATTAGCAAAGTACATACGGATCTGAATGTCGCAGATCCATTGACTAAACCTCTTCCACGTGTAAAACATGATCAACACCTCAGTGCCATGGGTGTGAGATTGTTGCCAGATGTAAACTAGATTATTGACTCTAGTGCAAGTGGGAGACTGTTGGAATTATGCCCTAGAGGCAATAATAAAGATGTTATTATTATAATTCTTGTTCATGATAAAGTTTATGTTCCATGCTAGAATTGTATTAAGCGGAAACTTTAATACTTGTGTGGTTTGTAAACAACACCGTGTCCCTAGTACGCCTCTATGGACTAGCTCATTGATCAATGATGGTTAAGGTTTCCTAACCATAGACATGAGTTGTCAATTGATAATGAGATCATATCATTGGGAGAATGATATGGTGGATAGACCCAAACAAAGCAGAGCAATTAGATCGTGTCATCGTGTTCGTCTTTGCGAAGCTTTTCCTATGTCAAATATTGTATTCCTTAGACCATGAGATAATGCAACTCCCTGGTATCGGAAGAAAGCTTTGAGGTCATCAAACGTCATCCTATGAGAGGGTGATCATAAAGGTGTCTCTCAGGTGATCGGAAAGTACCTGTTGGGTTGTATGTATCGAGATGAAATTTGTCCCTCCCAAGTCGGAGAGATATACTTCGGGCCCACTCGGTAATCGATATCAACACCGCTTGCAAGCAGGTGGTTAAGGAGTTAATCACAAAGTGATATCGGATTACGGAACGAGTAAAGTACTTGCTGTGAACGAGATTGAACTAGGTATGACGGTACCGACGATCGAATCTCGGGCAAGTAAAATATCGCGAGACGAAGGGAATATATATATGGGATTGATTGAATCCTGGCATCGTGGTTCATCCGATCTGATCATCGATGAATGTTTGGGAGTCAATATGGGTGCCCAGACCCCGCTGTTGATTATTGATAGAAGATCATGTCTGCATATTCTCGAACCCGCAGGGTCACACACTTAACGTATCTCGATGCTAGGATAGATTGGATAATTGGTTTATGAATTTTTGTTCGGAGTCTCGGATGGGATCCGGGATATCACGAGAGGTTCCGGAATGGTCCGGAGAATAAGATTCATATAAGGCAGTGCAGTTTTTGGAGTTCGAATTGTTCCGGGTTAATCGGTATTGTACCGGAAGCTTCTAGAACCTTCCGGAAGGGGACCAACGTGGCCCCACCTTCCGGGAGGGGGAATGGGCCTATGAGGGAGTGTCCTGGCCGCATTGGGCCAGGGGCACAAGGCCCCATAGGGCCCAGCCGATTCTAGAGAGATTTGACTCGTTTAAATCTCGGGATAGAATTTCTAGATAAGGGAGAGTTTAAATAGTTTAAACTAGAGATAGGATTTCTAGATAAGGGAGAGTTTAAATTTTTTAAACTAGAGATAGGCTTGGAGGAGGGGCAAGGGCTGGCCGCCCCCCCCCCTTTATATATAGAGGGGTGGTGCGCCCCCTCTCCCCCACACACACACACCTTCCTCCAAGCCCTAGCAGCCTTGCTACCTTCCTCTCTCCCTCCCGACCGTTTGTAGGCGAAGCCCTGCAGCAGAAATTCTCCACCATATACACCACGCCGTTGTGTTGTAGATCCAATCTATCTCTCCACCATACTCGCTGGTCCGAGGAAGGAGGAGACGTCGAGGTGCTGCACGTGTGCATCTCACGGAGGCACCGCCACTTGTGGTGCTAGATCGGATCGGATCGCGAGGAGGAGAAGCGAGTACGACTACATCACCCACGTTCCGACGAACGTTCCGCTATGCGAATATTCAAGGGTATGAAGATCTAATCCAATCTCTCTCGTTGTTTGCATCTCCTAGATTAGATCTTGGCTTTCCCTCTGTTCGCTCCGTAGAAAATTTTGATTTACTATGCCGCGAAACCCCTTCATCATGTGGTGACCAAGGTGTTCAAAGAATGATCTCATGTGGTGACCAAGGTTTTCAAAGAATGATCCACAAATTGGTCATGTGAGAGTTAAACCTATGGAAAGTATGTCTTGAAGAATAAGATGGAGTAATATCTCTGGTGTATCTTCAAGGCATCAACATAATGAAGAAAAGAAGAAATGATGTGCAAGCTAAAGATGTGAAATATCTAGAAGATCTCATGCTTAAAGCTTGCCATCCTCGGTGATCATGGATCGATGAAGACAAGGTCAATGTAAAGGTTTCCCCATGTTGTATGGGGGAGTAACTTGCAAGTCTTCATCAAGCAAGTGCGTAAAAGAGCAATCAAGAAAGGTGTTCCATCTTGAGAAGGACAAGATCGTATACATCAAGATCAAGTGGAATATGCGCAAGGCAAAGGTATGATATTGATAGGGTTTCTTTCTTACCGGTCTCGTGGTGTTAGTTGGGGAGACCGGTTTATAGGATAGACAACCGTACTATCAAGAGGGGATCTCAAGTGAGTAACTCGATCATATCTTTCAAAGAGAGCTCAAACCTTCGCATACTTAGCATCATCCTTTCTTGGTTGATTATTTTGATCTTATCCATGTGAGGTTCTAGAGCTTGTGGTAATATTCATAACAAGCCCTAGTTCATCAAAAACGGATTTCCCTTTTATATCATATTGCGTTTTTGATCTTTGAGGTTTTACGGTTTCTCACCAAGAGAGGTATCTCACATTATAATACATGAAATGTTCTCTCTTGGTGGTATCCAATATTTCCGCTTTTTTTTGGGTAGCCCTTGTTGTCCTCTTTCCAACAAAATTGGTTTCGGGTCAATCGGAGTTTCCAAACTCTAGATATCGCCATTTGAAGTTTGCCTCTTATTTGGTCCTGACTGGAGTCTCCGGTCTGTGTGGTCCCAGAGTCTCAGGTGTAGTCTGGAGTTTCCGGATGTGTCTCCGGTGGTGACTTCAGAATCAGGGCTGGGACATACTGTATGGGGGTCCGGAGCCAGGTCCGGAGGCTACCCCGGAGTCTCCGATGTTTCCTCAGTCCGGAGTCTCCGGTGTTGGAAGACCAGAGTCTCCAGTCTTGTTGGGTCTTGGATGGCCCAGTTCATTCAGATGGGCGGTCCGGAGGTTGGGCCGGAATCTCCGGTGTAGACCGGAGTCTGACTTCTCCGGTCTGACTTTTCCCCAACGGGAAGAAAACGGTCAGAAATTTGTGGGCCTATAAAAAGGGGCCCTTTCTTCCCCAATGCAACTGCTCGAGTTTTACAGGCTTTATCCTCCATTCTTGACCCTCTTGAGATTTCTCCCCCTTCAATCCCTCCCTTGATTCTTGCATATACTTTAGGGATTTGAAAGAGGAGATCTAGATCTACAATCCCACCAATCCATCTCTCCTCTAAGTGAAGGGAACATCTTGGGATCTAGATCTTGGAGTCATTTGTGGATTTCCTCCATTGTTCTTCCTCTCTTATTCTCCCACAAGCTTTTGTAGCTTTGGTGGAATTTGGGAGAGAAGGATTTGAGCACTACTTGTGTTCTTGCCATTTGCATTTGGTGCATCGGTTTGAGTTCTCCCGGAGGATTTGGTGAGTGAAAGTTGAGAAGCTTTTTACTCTTGGGTTCTTGGAATCCTAGACGGTTTGTTGGTGTTGCAGGTTGTGGACTTGGTGGCGTTTGTTGGGAGCCTCCAATTAAGTTGTGGAGAAGTGCCCCAACCTTGTGAGAGGTTCCGGTTTGCCACCGACAAGTGCACCGATAGTGGAAGTGTGGATCGATCCCATTGGGGTGAGATTCACCGGAGAATAAGGGAGGCCTTTTGTGGCGTTGGTGGTTTGATACCACCCACTCTCCAAACGACACGTACTCCATGTTGGGAGGAACTCGGTAAAATATCGTTGTCCCCGCGTGCCTCGGTTATCTCTATACCCGAGCTCTTTACTTATGCACTTTACATTGTGATAGCCTTCGTGCTTGAATTAATATATATCTTGATATCACTTTGTTGCTTGTATTGCTTAGCATAAGTTGTTGGTGCACATAGGTGAACCTTAGTTGTTCTAGGTTGTGCTTTACAAAGTAAACACTAGTTTTATTCCGCCTTTGTTGAGCCACTCTAGGAAAAGTTTTAATCGCCTATTCACCCCCCCCCTCTCTAGGTGACATCTGTATCCTTTCAATTGGTACCAGAGCCCGGTCTCTCATTTTAGGCTTCACCGTCTTGAGAGTAAAGATGTCAGTTAGGGGATTAGTGCACAATGACATGTTCATATTCGATGGCACAAATTATGATATTTGGAAAACACATATGCTTATTCATTTTCGGGACATGGACCCAAATTTGGAGTGTATTGTAGATATAGGTTTTTCTCCTCCTATGGATTTCAAAAATCTATCTTGTGAGGATGAGAAAAACTTATATCTCGATGCTCAAGCTTCTAATGTGCTTGTTAATGCTTTGAGCTATGTAGTTACATCTTCAATCATTCCTTTTTGGAGCGCTCATGAGTTATGGACAAAACTTCAAGATAAATATGTTGTGTCCAACATTATTGAGGATGATTGTGTTGCTTCCACTTCCGGTCGAGATGAGTTCTCATCCTCTACCACTTCACCAACATGTGATTTTTCACAAGGTAATGATATGGTGAGTGGTGATAGAAATTGCAATTTGGATAGTGTGCTTACTATTTGTAATCCCTCATCCCTATCTAGTTGCAATGATCTATCTTTGGAATTTAACACTTCTAGCACTACCAATTTCTTACATGCTTGTGTTAATCGTCCTTGCATATCATGTATAAATGACTTGAATAAATCTCATGATGATATGCTTATGTTGTCTTGTTGACATGATAAAAATGCTTCTATTTCCTCTAGTGCTTGTGTTACTAACCATGTAGAGTAAAATGAAGATTCTATGGGCCAATACAAGGTCTTGAATAGAGCTACAAGTGCAATCTCATCATCACCTTTCTCCGGTTCTCACATATGCCTTATGGCTAAGGGAACAAAGGTAACCTCTTTGAATCCCATTGTATCTCATGATGATGATGAGGTTGAGAATGATAATGATGATTATCGAAGTAAGTATGATATTACCTCTATTAAGAAAATGGGAGAGGTTGTCTATAGCGCTCTCTTCAAAAATAAAATTTCTTCCTCCAACTTTCTTGAAATCTTGAATTGTGCTATAGAAGGCAATGATCTTATTGAGGAGCAAGAAAACTTAATTGATGAAAAGTTTGCTCTTGAGCGTGAGTATGATAATGAAGTTGCACAACTAAAGGACTCTCTTGAAGAAGAACAAACCACCAAAGAATCTCTTGAGGAGACTTTTACTCTAGAATTATCTAAAGTAAAGGAATACCATGATAAAGAACTTGTGGTGGCAAACTCCTTCAAGATTAAAAATGATGAACTTGAAGGTGCTTATGCTAAACTCCTTGAGGATTTTGAGCACCTAAAAAATGGCTCTAGGGTCATCAAGGGTGAGTTCATCAAACTCACCGAGTCACATGAGCAACTTAAAGCTTCATATTCAAAAGAGCTTAACAAGTTGCCCTCACCTCTTGCTAATAATGATGATGCTTGTGCTACTAACTCTATTTCTTTCGAAGCATCTATTTTAAAGGAGAATGTTGAGCTAAAGGCTCAACTTGCTTTGCTAACTAGCAACTATGGGAAATTAGAAGAAAGCAATATTAAGCTCTCAAGCTCGCATGAGGATCTCCTAGTCTCCCATGGTAGGCTAAAGTTGGCTCATGAGGCCATCATGTCAAAGGTAACATCTAGTGGGCCTCATGTGGACATTAGCACTATATCTACTCCAAATGTTAAATTGCCATGTGCTAGTCCTTGTAGTTCATCCTCTCACAACCATGATATATCTCATGATGAATTACATTTCCTACCTTGTTGCTCTAACAATGTAGCATCTACTTCCTCTAGTGTTTTTGTTGAAACTAACCATGTAGAGGAAATCAAAAGGCTCAAGGCTCAAGTCACTTCTTTGAATAATGACTTGAAAAAGGGTCATCAAGGGAAGGTCACACTCAACAAAATCTTGAGTTTGAAAAAAATCCCCAATGACAAGAGTGGCCTTGGATTCAACTCCAATGTCAAGAACAAGTCCATTATCAAGTTGAAGCACAAGAACAACAAGAAGAATGGCCAAGATCAAGTCAAGAATTCAGCCAACATTGTTTGCTTCAAGTGCAAGGAAGAAGGGCACCATGTTAGATCTTGCCCATTGAAGAAAAAGCCTCTTAGCGTGAAGCAACAAGGGAAGCGGCCTCAAGCTCCACCTCAAGTCATTAATGGGCCTCTTCCTAAGAGGACTACTCGAGCTCTTCCTCGAGTTGTGGCTTCACCTAAGAAGAAAGATGGCAAGAGTAGAACTTGCTACATAGGCCGTGAGAAGGGACATATTTCTTCCTCATGCACTATCGGTATCTCCTCATCGAACCCTATCATTATTGATGATGCTTATTCTCTTTGTAAGGATGAGGTTGGAAATGTGTTTTCCAAATTTGTTGGTGCCCAATGTGGTGTCAAGAAAATATCCATTTGGGTTGCCAAGCCTATTGTGACTAACTTCTTAGGACCCAACTTGGTTGGGGACCAACAAGCCAAAACTTGATCAATAGGTGTGTTTTGGAGGGCATTGGATTCTTGGCTACATTATGAAGAATTGAGGGATCTTCATCAATTATTATTATCAAGACAAGCCATTTGTATTATCATGATTATATTATATTTCCAATGTTCCTCCTTGCGGTAACATATGCTCAACTCATTACATTGAAAGTTACTCGCCCCTTGTGCTTGTGTTCGTTTTGTATCTTCCATGCTTTTGTACATGTTGTGTTTTCCACTTAATTATCTTGAGATATTAAGTATATTTGTATATGATTAAGTGGCACACCATGTATGTGTGTTTCTTGTATTGGAGCCTTAATTGATTATATTTTATATCTTATTTGGCTCTTGTGAGAGATTAATGGATTATCCCATTTTGGGGGAGTGTTATGCTTGGGCATTCCACAATCCTAAAATTGTGTGTACATGAGGAATACCACTTAGTATTTATATTGGATTATTGTCTAGTCTCTATGTGGTATAATTCTCATGAGAAATTTATGTTTTATAATGTCCATTAATTATCTCTAGTTGTATCCTTTTGCCTCGTGTTGGATTTATGGTAATATCACATTATGGGGGAGTTATATGCTTAGTGCATATTACAAATCCTAGAAAATGTGAATATTCGAGGTTGTGTCACTTAGAATTGACATTGATAATTATCTAGCTCCTATGTGACACATGTGCTCATACAAGTTCCAATTTGCTTGAATGCCTTTATTGCTCATATTGTGGATCTTGTATGCGAGAGTGTTTCTTGTTATGTTTTCCTCATATTTATATATCTATATACTCATGGAAACCATTTCCTTCAAGTTACTCTAATCACTATGATTGTGTGACTATTGGAAGCTACCAAGAATCTTATTCGAAGTATCATGCTTAATTCTTATATTTTGCTTATATGCTTCTTGTTGTGACTATGATCTTGGATATCCATGCTAGCTACCTTGGGAAAATTATTCCCGATATTTCTCGTCCTTGGACAATGCGTACTCAAGTTATGGTAGAATTTATTGATCATATTCACTTCGTCCTTTGCTTAATCTTGTCCTATCTTTGGCCAAGTAAATGTTTTGTGTGCTCCCATGCCTTACTTGCCTCTTATGAATCTTCTTATTTTATTGATATCCTCTTGTGTTTTATTTAATATAGGTAGTAGTGATGATCTCATTTGTGTACGTTTTGCATTCAAAAGAAAATTATATATAATGTACTACTTATGGGTGAGCTCTCCTATATTATCTAGAACAATCCTTTTATGCTTCTTGTTTTGTTCCATATCATGTTTTATATGCTTGGAAGCTCAATATTTTCGTTTTGGTATTTTGTGCCATCATGAAAAGTTTGGGGAGTTTGGTTTCTTGTTGGAACCTTGCTCTTTTTGGGAGTTGGTTTTGTCTCATTCCTTGTTTCATATTTTTTCTATTTTTAGAATGAGATAAATCCTTGAGCATTTGTGTTCTTATATATCTTTTGCTCCTTGGATTTTGCCTAGTCTATTTGTTGAACTTGTGAATCTTTCATGTGTTGAATTGGTTCTTTGATACAATTTGGACACCATTTGTCATGTCTCACTCTTGTGCGTGACATCTTGGTTTACTTGGTGTTTTTGTTCAAATTGTATCTCCTTTTTGGTTCTTGAAAGCCTCGTGCAGGCATGTTTGCTTTCTTAATCCAATATATAGGGAAAACTCCACCAAATCCCATCGGTTAAGTTGTGCATGAAATTCAATTTCATATCAATATGCACATATTTATGTGGAGTCTCTCCTATGTATTGTAGTTGCACTAACTACATTGGACCCAATAAGTTTGGGGACCATTTTGTACTTAATTGTGTTTTAGGTACATTGGAGATATCTTGGATGCTTGTCTCTCGATTTTGAAGAAGTAGTGCTTACAAGAAAATTTGAGGCAAGCTGTAGGATGATCAACAAATTCCTATCCTCTACATCCTACCAATTATATCTTGGTAACAAGTATCTCTTGCTTATGCATATTTATCTTACTTCCAACCTTTTGTAGGTTGCATATTGGCATGAATTCTTGTTATTGTATTTATTGTTGTATTTCTAGCCATGGTATTAAAAGAACTCTGTATTGTAAATGTGCATAAGTTGATATGAGTGCATATAATTGGGACTATACAAAATCATGCATATGATCCACCAATCCCAAATATGTCAATCTAGCAATTTTATTGCCTATCTTTTCCTCAACTTATCTCATGTGCAATAGTGAAATTTTGCTAGTTGATTTCTCCTTGTGATACTTGTTGCCTTTGTCCATTTATTCCAACTTTCTCCTTTTCCCCTGGTGATAGTTGTAATGTATGGGGTGTGTTGGTTGTTGAAGCTCATCGATGTACAATAAGATATTTGAGCCCTTTGGCCATGCTTTCAAGAAAGATCTTAGTGGTATTGTCATGACTTCATTTTGGATATCTTGCTCCATTTATTTTAAGTATCTACTTTGTGTGTACATGTTTCTTTGTGGATCAATATCTTTGCAAGATTGTCTACTTAGAAACTTATACACATGAAAGAAGTTACTCTATTTTTTATTGATATCTTCCTTGTTTCGTGTGTGTTGTATGGTCATACTAAGCAATATCATTCATTGAAGACTATGTGAATACACAATGATCATCCTTGTACTAGTCTTATAATATGTTTTGTCATGCATCTCACACATCCTTGTGGTTGAGCCTGCTAGTATGTTGTCTCTTACTTATTGCTCAACATTTGTTTATTGCAAATTTTATGCCTTGGTATATGCTCATTTGCACAAAGTTGTGTTATAAGTAAAATAGAGGGAGTGGGGATTCCATGTTGTGCACATTGTATTTATTTGTGCACGTACCTTGGGGAGCTTCCTAATTTTATTTATAGTACCACTGTGTGTTTATCATATTTGTTCTCTCGTGCCTTGTATTGTTAAAAGAACTTGGATGAGTGAGGATTCCATGATTATGCACCTTGTTCCCAAATATAATTATTATAATTGGTGCATTATCTTTGGGGAGCTCATTTAGTTCATTTAATAATGCTCATTTGTCTTCTTTCTCATTTATTGTGCCTTAAATGTTTATGGGGGAGTGAGGATTCCATATTTGTGATTTTTTTTGTATTGAAATACGCCGATTTTAAAGTATGCACAAATCTTGCGGAGTTTCTCTATTTTATTTAAGCATTTATTTGATCTTTCATTTGTTGTGGTTTAAATACTTATGGGGGAGCAAGGCTTCCATATTTGTGCATTATGTATTTCAATGCATTTATTTTAAATTGTGCACAATTCTTGGGGGCTTCTCTATTTGTTATTTAAAACACTCATCTACTCATATCATAATATCTTGTTGTTTCCATTTGGAGTCATTTGTTGTTTTCAATTGGTTTGTCAGATCTTGTGATTGCTTACATCATTTGTTGATGCTTCTTTTATTTTATTTATTTAGGCAATCTTTGGGTCCTCGATATAGTTCTACTTCCTCCCAAGTATTCATCATTGGATATGTGCGAATGCACACCTTTGGAGGATTTATCACTATATTGGTCTTCTAGAACTTGTCACCCATTTCGGCAATCGATGCCAATGGGGGAGAAGTTTTAGAGGGTTTAAGGGAAATGGTTTATACCTTGAGTTTGTTCTGAAGCATTTTTTTGTTCTTAAGCATTTTTCCTTTCATGCTCTTGCATCTTTGTTGTTGCTTAGCATGTGTTATATAGAGGAAACTCCACCAATGATATTGATTGGCAATATATGCAATGAAATTCAAGTTCATCACACATGCATAGATTGTGGGGGAGTTTGCTCTATATATGGTGATGGTACCAATATCCCATACTTGTGTAGTATTTGATATTGGCGTTACCATTTTATTTGCTAAAATTCCTTATATAAACCCCCTCAAAGGGATTGTCATCAATTACCAAAATGGGGGAGATTGAAAGAACATGTGGGCCCCCATGTGTGGTTTTGGTAATTAATGACAATCTCTATGGACTAATGCTTGTATCAAGTTATACGTGTAGGAATTGTCCATAGGCAATGCTTGAACCATATGTTGGCTTCAAGGTTTGGAGAAGAAGTGAAGAGGATCATGTGGTGACCAAGGTGTTCAAAGAATGATCTCATGTGGTGACCAAGGTGTTCAAAGAATGATCCACAGATTGGTCATGTGAGAGTTAAACCTATGGAAAGTATGTCTTGAAGAATAAGATGGAGTAATATCTCTGGTGTATCTTCAAGGCATCAACATAATGAAGAAAAGAAGAAATGATGTGCAAGCTAAAGATGTGAAATATCTAGAAGATCTCATGCTTAAAGCTTGCCATCCTCGGTGATCATGGATCGATGAAGACAAGGTCAATGTAAAGGTTTCCCCATGTTGTACGGGGGAGTAACTTGCAAGTCTTCATCAAGCAAGTGCGTAAAAGAGCAATCAATAAAGGTGTTCCATCTTGAGAAGGACAAGATCGTATACATCAAGATCAAGTGGAATATGCGCAAGGCAAAAGTATGATATTGATAGGGTTTCTTTCTTACCGATCTCGTGGTGTTAGTTGGGGAGACCGGTTTATAGGATAGACAACTGTACTATCAAGAGGGGATCTCAAGTGAGTAACTCGATCATATCTTTCAAAGAGAGCTCAAACCTTCGCATACTTAGCATCATCCTTTCTTGGTTGATTATTTGGATCTTATCCATGTGAGGTTCTAGAGCTTGTGGTAATATTCATAACAAGCCCTAGTTCATCAAAAACGGATTTCCCTTTTATATCATATTGCGTTTTTGATCTTTGAGGTTTTACGGTTTCTCACCAAGAGAGGTATCTCACATTATAATACATGAAATGTTCTCTCTTGGTGGTATCCAATATTTCCGCTTTTTTTTGGGTAGCCCTTGTTGTCCTCTTTCCAACAAAATTGGTTTCGGGTCAATCGGAGTTTCCAAACTCTAGATATCGCCATTTGAAGTTTGCCTCTTATTTGGTCCTGACTGGAGTCTCCGGTCTGTGTGGTCCCAGAGTCTCCGGTGTAGTCCGGAGTTTCCGGATGTGTCTCCGGTGGTGACTTCAGAATCAGGGCTGGGACATACTGTATGGGGGTCCGGAGCCAGGTCCGGAGGCTACCCCGGAGTCTCCGATGTTTCCTCAGTCCGGAGTCTCCGGTGTTGGAAGACCAGAGTCTCCAGTCTTGTTGGGTCTTGGATGGCCCAGGTCATTCAGATGGGCGGTCCGGAGGTTGGGCCGGAATCTCCGGTGTAGACCGGAGTCTGACTTCTCCGGTCTGACTTTTCCCCAACGGGCAGAAAACGGTCAGAAATCTGTGGGCCTATAAAAAGGGGCCCTTTCTTCCCCAATGCAACTGCTCGAGTTTTACAGGCTTTATCCTCCATTCTTGACCCTCTTGAGATTGCTCCCCCTTCAATCCCTCCCTTGATTCTTGCATATACTTTAGGGATTTGAAAGAGGAGATCTAGATCTACAATCCCACCAATCCATCTTTCCTCTAAGTGAAGGGAACATCTTGGGATCTAGATCTTGGAGTCTTTTGTGGATTTCCTCCATTGTTCTTCCTCTCTTATTCTCCCACAAGCTTTTGTAGCTTTGGTGGAATTTGGGAGAGAAGGATTTGAGCACTACTTGTGTTCTTGCCATTTGCATTTGGTGCATCGGTTTGAGTTCTCCCGGAGGATTTGGTGAGTGAAAGTTGAGAAGCTTTTTACTCTTGGGTTCTTGGAACCCTAGACGGTTTGTTGGTGTTGCAGCTTGTGGCCTTGGTGGCGTTTGTTGGGAGCCTCCAATTAAGTTGTGGAGAAGTGCCCCAACCTTGTGAGAGGTTCCGGTTTGCCACCGACAAGTGCACCGATAGTGGAAGTGTGGATCGATCCCATTGGGGTGAGATTCACCGGAGAATAAGGGAGGCCTTTTGTGGCGTTGGTGGTTTGATACCACCCCCTCTCCAAACGAGACGTACTCCATGTTGGGAGGAACTCGGTAAAATATCGTTGTCCCCGCGTGCCTCGATTATCTCTATACCCGAGCTCTTTACTTATGCACTTTACATTGTGATAGCCTTCGTGCTTGAAGTAATATATATCTTGCTATCACTTTGTTGCTTGTATTGCTTAGCATAAGTTGTTGGTGCACATAGGTGAACCTTAGTTGTTCTAGGTTGTGCTTTCAAAGTAAACACTAGTTTTATTCCGCCTTTGTTGAGCCACTCTAGGAAAAGTTTTAATCGCCTATTCACCCCCCCCCCCCTCTAGGCGACATCCGAATCCTTTCAAGCATGATCTCATGGTCGAAGGAATTAGGTTACTATGTATCAGAAAGCTTATAGCAAACGAACTATTGAAATGGCTTGATCTTTATGCTACGCTTATCTATATGAGTATGTCCATCATACCATTGTCCTAATGATATGATGTTGTTGTTAACAACATCGCAATGTTCATGATCGAGAAACCACGATCATCTATTAACCAACAAGCTAGTATTATTAAAGAGGCTTTACTAGGGACTCTAATTTAGTTTACAAATCACACAAGTATTAATGTTTCCGGTTAATACTGTTATAGCATGAATGTAAACATTTATTATAAACACAAAGATATAATAATAACCACTTTTATTATTGCCTCTAGGGCATATCTCCAACAGTCTCCCACTTGCACTAGAGTCAACTAATCTAGATTACATGGTAATATACCGAACACCCATGGCGGTTTGGTGCTGGTCATGTTTTGCCCTCGGGAGAGGTTTAGTCAACGGATCCGCCACATTCAGATCTGTGTGTACTTTGCAAATCTTTATGTCACCATCATCTTGGACATGCTCTCGAATAGCCTGAAAACATAGCTTGATATGCTTCAGCTTCTTGTGTGAGCTTGGTTCATGCGCATTGGCTATGGCGCCCATGTTATCAAAATAGATAGACATTGGGTCCAGCGCACTTGGAACCACACCGAGCTCTGTAATGAACTCCTTCATCCATATCTCCTCTTGTGAAGCCTCCGAAGCAGCTATGTATTCCGATTCAGTTGAAGATCTCGCCACGACGCTTTGCTTTGCACTCCTCCAGCTAACTGCTACACCATTCAAAGTAAATACGTATCCAGATTGTGATTTAGAATCATCCGGATCGGTGTTTCAACTAGCATCGGTGTAACCATTAACAACGAGCTGTTCATCACCTCCATAAGAAAGAACCATATCCTTAGTTCTTCTCAAGTACCTAAGGATGTTTTTGACCGTTGTCCAATGATCCACTCCTGGATCACTTTGATATCTGCTAGTCAAACTAACAACATATGCAATCTCGGGTCTAGTACATAGCATGGCATACATAAGAGATCCTATGGCTGAGGCATAGGGAGTCTTACTCATCCTTTCTCTATCTTCTGCCATTGCAGGACTTTGAGTTTTACTCAAGGTCGTATTGGGCAACATGGGCAAGAACCCTTTATTGCTATCTTCCATTCCAAACCTCTTTAGAACTTTGTCCAAATATTTACTCTGTGACAATGATATTTGGCGTCTCGATCTATCTCTATAAATCTTTATGCCTAATATGTAAGCTGCTTCGCCAAGATCTTTCATTGAAAAACTATTATTCAAATAATCCTTGACACTATTAAGAAGTTCTACATCATTCCCAATCAACAATATATCATCTACATATAGTATTAATAATGCTACAGAGCTCCCACTCACTTTCTTGTAAATACAAGCTTTTCCATAAGTTTGTATAAAACCAAAGCTTTTGATCACCTTATCAAAACGTTGATTCCAACTCCGGGATGCTTGCTTCAATACATAAATGGACCGTTGAAGTTTGCATACCTTGTTAGCACCTTTAGGATCGACAAAACCTTTGGGTTATACCATATACAACTCTTCATCAATGTCTCCATTGAGGAACGCCGTTTTGACATCCATCTGCCATATCTCCTAATCATAATATGCAACGATTGCTAACATAATCCTAACAGACTTTAGCTTCGCTACCGGTGAGAATGTCTCATCATAGTCAACTCCTTGAATTCGTCGAAACCCTTTTGCAACAAGTTGAGCTTTATAGACAGTAACATTACCATCAGCATCTGTTTTCTTCTTGAAAATACATTTGTTCTCGACAGCCTTCCAGCCATCCAGTAAGTCCACCAAAAGTCCAAACTTGGTTTTCGTACATGGATCCAATCTCGGATTTCATGGCTTCATGCCATTTATTGGAATCTGGGCTCATCATCGCTTCCTCATATGTCGCAGGGTCATCAGTGTTATCTACCAACATGACATTCATAATGGGATCATACCAATCAGGAGTGGTACGAGTTCTCGTTAACCTGCGAGGCTCTGTAGTTACTTCAACCGAAGTTTCATGATCATCATCATTAGCTTCCTCTCTTATTGGTGTAGGCGCCATAGGAACTACTTCTGGTGTTGCGCTACTCGCAAGTTCGAGAGAAGGTTCAACAACCTCGTCGAGTTCTACTTTCCTTCCAGTCACTTCTTTCGAGAGAAACTCCTTCTCTAGAAAGGATCCATTCTTGGCAACGAAGATTTTCCCTCAGATCTATGATACAAGGTATACCCAATAGTTTCCTTCGGGTATCCTATGAAGACGCATTTTTCCGCTTTGGGTTCAAGCTTGTCGGGCTGTAACTTTTTTACATAACCTTTGCAACCCCAAACTTTAAGAAACGACAATTTAGGTTTCTTCCTAAACCATAATTCATACGGTATCGTTTCAACGGATTTAGATGGTGCCCTATTTAAAGTGAATGCGGTTGTTTCTAATGCATAACCCCAAAATGATAGCGGAAAATCTGTAAGTGACATCATATAACGAACCATATCTAAGAGAGTTCGATTACGACGTTCGGACACACCATTACGTTGTGGTGTTCCCGGCGGTGTCAATTGTGAAAGTATTCCGCATTTCTTCAAATGCTCGCCAAACTCGTAACTTAGATATTCACCTCCACGATCAGATCGTAAAAATTTAATCTTCTTGTTACGTTGATTCTCTACCTCACTTTGAAATTCCTTGAACTTCTCGAAAGTTTCGGACTTATGTTTCTTGAAATAGATATACCCATATCTACTCAAGTCATCCATGAAGGTAAGAACATAGCGATAACCACCGCGCGATGCTACACTCATTGGACCACACACATCGGTATGTATAATTTCCAACAAGTTCGTAGCTCGCTCCATCATACCAGAAAATGGAGTCTTAGTCATTTTACCCATCAGACATGCTTCGCATCTTTCAAGTGATTCGAAATCAAGCGATTCAAGAAGTCCATCGGACTGGAGTTTCTTCATACACTTCACTCCAATATGACCAAGACGATAGTGCCACATATAGGTCGAGTTATCACTCAATTTCAAAAGTTTAGCTTCAATGTTATTAATGTGTGTATTACTACAATCGAGATTCAATAAGAATAGACCATCTATCAAAGGTGCATGTGCATAAAACATATTACTCATATAAATCGAACAACCATTATTCTCATATTTAAACAAGTAACCGTCTCGCAATAAACATGATCCGGATATAATGTTCATGCTCAACGCAGGCACCAAATAACAATTATTTAAGTATAAAACTAATCCCAATGGTAGATGAAGAGGTAGCGTGCCGACTGCGATCACATCAACCTTTGATCCGTTTCCAACGCACATCGTCACCTTGTTCTTCGCTAGCTTCCGTTTATTCTGCAGCACCTGTTTCGAGTTACAAATTTGAGCAACCGAACCAGTATCAAATACCCAGGCACTACTACGAGTACTAGTGATATACACATCAATAACATGTATATCGGATATACCTTTCTTCTTGATGTTGCCATTCTTCAAATCCGCCAAGTACTTTGGGTAATTCCGCTTCCAGTGACCCTCTCCCTTGCAGTAAAAGCACTCGATATCAGCCTTAGGCCCAGCCTTGGTCTTCTTCGTCGGCGCGGTAACTTTCTTACCACCCTTCTTGAAGTTTCCCTTTTTCTTAGACTTGCCTTGCTTCTTGAATTTGGTGGTCTTATTGACCAACAACACTTGGTGCTCTTTATTGATATCCACTTCTGCAGACTTTAACGTGGAGAAGAGTTCTGGCAACGACTTGTTCATGTTTTGCATATTGTAGTTCATCACAAAGTTCTTGTAACTTGGTGGCAGTGATTGGAGGACACGGTAAATCCCCAAAGCATTAGGAATCACTATTCCCAAACTTTGGAGTTTGTTTGCGTGCCCAGACATCTTAAGCACATGCTCACTGTCGGAGCTGCCCTCTTCCATCTTGCAGTTAAAGAACTTTTCAGAAGCCTCATAACTCTCAACTGCCGCGTGAGCCTCAAATATCATTTTGAGTTCACGGACAATATCATGTGGGTCATGGTTCTCAAACCTTTTCTGAAGCTCCGATTCCAAACCATACAAGATAGCACACTGAACTGTGGAGTACTGATTCTTCCGAGTGAGGTAAACATTCTTTACTTCATCGGTAGCATCAGCTACAGGCGGGTCACCCAGCGGTGCATCCAGCACATAGGTCAAATTACCAGCATTGAGGACAATCCTCAAATTGCGGAACCAATCCACGAAGTTGCTTCCATTGTTTTTCAACTTTTCTTTCTCTAGGAACGCATTAAAATTGATGGTAGGGGCCGCCATTGATCTATAACATATTTGCAATAGTTTAGACTAAGTTTATGACAAATTGAGTTCTAATTAATAGTTAAATTAATCTAGGTGAACTCCCACTCAAAACAATATCCCTCGCATTGTTTTAGTGATCACACGAACCAAATCCACCACATCAAAATCAATCATCACGAGAGTTGATGTAGCTTCAATGGCAAACAATCAACATGTTCATCATATCTACTATATGACTCATGCTTTACCTTTCGGTGATCCGTGTTCCGAGACCATGTATGTACATGCTAGGCTCGTCAAGATCAAACCTTAGCTTCCGCATGAGCAAATCCGTCTTGCTCACGTTGTATACACTCGCAGAATCTAACACACCCGATCATCACGTGGTGCTTCGAAACAACGAGCTTTAGCAACGGTGCTTACTAAGGATGAACACTTTAAAACTTGAAATTATGTGCTTGAGGGATCATCTTATAATGCTATCGTCGTTAACTAAGAAATACAAGATGCATAAAAGGATTAACATCACATGCAATTCATAATATGTGATATGATATGGCCTTTCTTCTTTCTGCTTCCGATCTCCATCTTCAAGCACGAACATGATCTCCATCATCACCGGTATGGCGTCAAGGTCAATGGCGCCGCTTCATGGTTGACTTCCACCAGCATAAACTATTACAACTACTTTGAATAGACACGCAGGTCTTAACAAAATTTAAAAGACAACCAAATGGCTCCTGTCGGTTGCCAACTTACAATAAGGAACAATGCATACATCATATATAATCACAATCATGGCCATATCACATCACAGCACACCCCTGCAAAACAAAGTTAGACGCCTCTAATTTTCTTTGCATATTTTACGTGGTTTGGGGCTTTCAATAAGTGTCGCTCTAACTTACGAACAAGAACCACAACGTTGATGTTTGAACTATCAAGTGCCCATTGTAAATTGAATCTATACTATGATGGGAGAGACAGACACCCGCAAAGCCACTTATGCAATACAAGTTGCATGTTAAGCGTGCAGCAAGTCTCATGAACGATGTCATGTAATGTTAGTCCGGGCCGCTTCATTCCATCATACCACAAGATGCAAAGTACACAAAAAGCAATTGATAATAAAAGCACCACCACCCACAATGACCATTGTGTTCTACTCGTGCAACAGATCTACATATAAACACGGCTCTGATACCACTATAGGGGTTCATAGCATGGAAAACAAAAAAATTCTACCGCATGCACACAAACAAGCCAAGATCTATCTACTAGATTGTAGCAACGAGTCGATAGAAGCACTCACCCTCGAAGATTCCAAAGCGGTTAACGAGAGCAGATTCTCGTGGGTGATGTAGTCGTACACTTGCTGATCTCAAGATCGCGTAGACGATCCTTCCGGCGTTGCGTTCCGGCAGCGCTTCCGCAGTCGGTCACACGTTCGGTACTCTATGAAGACCATCCTATCCCTTGTTCCAGCAGGCAACGGAGGTTGTAATTTTCCCCTCGCGATTCCGGCAACACGACAGCGTGGTGTCGGAAGTAGAGGGAAGATCCCGCAGGGCTTCGCCTAAGCCGGTGCGAGTTATGGTGGATTAGGGTTTCCTGGAGATCTAGGGTTTAGATGACCGGGAGGATGAGGTGTCGGCGGCGGCTAGTGCGGCGGCGACGATCCGGCAACGGCGCGGGGAGGCAGCTTGGCGGCGGCGTGGCGGCGGGGCTGTGGCGGCGACGACTCGTGTGCGGGGAGAGGGGCTAGGGCTTGTGTGTTTTGGGGCAGCCCTCCCCCTCTATTTATGAGAGGGGGACAGCCTTGGGAGGGGTGGGTTCTAATCCCAACCCAAACCCAAGTTGGATTGAGAGAAGGACTTGTTTCTTCTCCCACTAGGAAACCATTGTTCCAGTTTGATTTTTCAAACTCCCGTTTGACTTTCAATTTAGATCTTTAATTCTCTCTAGCAAATCCACACACCAAGTGACCTAGGATATGATCAAATCATTGCACTTATCCATGACACATTCATAGACCATTCTCCTTCCGGACCGCTGAACCTTCTAGAACCTCTCCAATGAAAACATCGGAATGTTTCCCAAACTTCAGAATCGGACTTTCCTTATATGAATCTTATTCTCCGGACCATTCCGAATCTCCTCGTGATATCCCGGATCCCATCCGAGACTCCGAACAACATTCAATATCCCTTATTAACATTCCATATCTACTAAACAACATCGAATCCTTAAGTGTGTCTCTCTACGGTTCGTGAATTATGAGGACATGATCGAGACACTTCTCCGATCAATAACCAATAGAGGAATCTGGAAATTCATATGGCTCCCACATATTTATACGATTACTTTGCGATCGAATGAACCACTTACATACGATACCAATTTCCCTTTGTCTCACGATAGTTTACTTATCCGAGGTTTTGATCGTCGGTATCTCTGCATACCTAGTTCAACCTCGTTACCGATAAGTACTCTTTTCTCGTTCCCGTGATATGTGATACCTTGTGAGCCAGTCACATGCTTGCAAGCTAATTGGATGACATTCCACCGAGTGGGCCCAGAGTATATATATCCGTCATATGGGTGGACAAATCCCACTCTTGATCCATGTGCCTCAACCCATACTTTCCAAACACTCAATCCCACCTCTATAGCCACCTAGTTATGGTGTGGTGTTTGATGTCATCAAAGCATCCTTCCGGTGATGGTGATTAGCATGATCTCATGGTCGAAGGAATTAGGTTACTATGTATCAGAAAGCTTATAGCAAACGAACTATCAAAATGACTTGATCTTTATGCTACGCTTATCTATATGAGTATGTCCATCATACCATACTTCTAATGATACGATCTTGTTGTTAACAACATCTCAATGTTCATGATCGAGAAACCATGATCATCTATTAACCAATAAGCTAGTATTATTAAAGAGGCTTTACTAGGGATTCTAATTTAGTTTACAAATCACACAAGTATTAATGTTTCCGGTTAATACTGTTATAGCATGAATGTAAACATTTATCATAAACACAAAGATATAATAATAACCACTTTTATTATTGCCTCTAGGGCATATCTCCAACAATTATCGTGGTCCTTTACATCTCCAACAAAAGATGCGAGAGCCTTAGTAGCGAGGGAAACACACGCACCACGCCTATGGACTCCTCTAAGTACTCCCTTAGTGGCTAGGGTTCTGCTGCTCCATGAAAAGAAAACTTGCTCATTCTTAAGAGTCGTATTTCCTGTGCTAAGAAGCAAATACACTCAGAACTAATTTAAAGGAGCACCAACACACAACCTTGAAACCCTTGTCTAGGTCTTTGGGTCGTGAAGGATCACACACCCGGGATTTCCTAGTTGTCACCTTAAGAGGGAGTGAAGGGACCTCTGCGTTAACATTTATTTTACCACACGTGAACAAACTTCTTCGATTTTGAATAAATAGGTCTAAATACCAAATGAAACAGTTTCTATGACTTGACTCATAAAATAATTATAAACATATTCTTTCCCACCAAGAATAACTTTTACTCTCTCTGTTTACAAATATAAGATGTTTTAGGTTTACGAAGGAGATGTATCTAGACACCTTTTGAATCTAAACACTAAAAGGTGTCTAGATACATCTCATTCACAAACCTAAAACATCTTATATTTCCAAACGAAGGGAGTACTATATAGTGCATCAGAATGTGTTCATAGGTCGGGATGACCCATTTAGCGTTAGTTACTGGCGATGCCCGATCATATACCCTCACACCTTGTAGTGCTCCCCATCGATCATTATTTTCGTCTTTTTTTGTTTTATCTTTTTCTTTTCCTTTGTTGTTGTTTTTTCCTTTTTTAAATACGATTTTTTTTCAAAAATCTAAATATAAAATCTATCTTTTTTCAAAATTAACATTTTTTTAATATGAAATTTTTAATCAGATTTTTTTGAAATATGAATATTTTCAAAATTATACATTTTCAAATCTAAATATTCTAAAAAAAATTAGAAAATTGTAGTAAAAAACAGAAAAGAAAAAGAGAAAATTAAAACGAATTAACATAAAAAGCAAGATGAGCTGTCCAAGCACAAGATAAGCAACTCGTTTTGGTAAGTTCATATGGTCGGTCGGTGTGAGACTCTGAAACAAGTCATTGTTTAAAAATTATTTTTTAAATCAGAACAGTTTTTAAAATATATATTTTTCAAATCTGAACACTTTTGAATCTAAATATTCTAAAAATATATAAATTAAATAAAAAAGAAAATTAAAACGAAAAAACATATAGAAAACTAAAAAACACTATGGGCTGGCCAAATGGAGCGACGGGGTGTGCGGCGGTGTGACCCATGCCGCATTCGGCGGTGTATATTGCATCAGGGTACAGACGTACAGTAACTTCTGGCCGTATTGCCGGTCCGACCCGGACGAGACTCCGAAACGGGTCATTTTCAATCTTCTCTTCTGGCAGAAGACCCGGACCCCTTCAGTTCGAGACGGAAAAAGGGGAGAGCGGAAGGCGATGGGGACGGCGAAGAGAGGCGACGGTCAGAAGGGTCTCCTCTGGAGGCTGCCGGAGGTCAGCTCCAGGGAGCTGGGAAAGATCGGCCCCGGCTTCGGCCTCGGCATCGGCTGCGGCGCCGGCGCCGGAATCGGCTTCTTCGGTGGTAAAACCCTCCCCCTTCTCCTTCTTCTTCCCCTGCTGTGTGTCTCCTTGGTCGATTGGATGGTTATTGCAGCGCCGAGCTGCTCCTGTTCTCTAGTACGGTTCAAAATCTTGCCAATCGCTAGTGGTTTTCTTGTCAGGATCATGTCAGGTTCTGGGGGCTAGTCAGGATGGGGTTTAATGGAGCAGGGGTAGGGTTTGCTCTAAGACTCATCTGGTCTGAGCAGCCTCATTATGGAGGGATACTTATAGATTGGACGGTAGCACTAGGTGATCTGTGCTGCTTGGTTTTTTGGTAGGAGGCTTACGGTTTTGCAAAATCTGCAATAGTTCTAATTGAAGTAGTTGCACATGACACGGATTTCCTGATGGGAATGTTATGACAGATTAGGAAAATTATGTTTTCATGCACGGGTAGTAATTTTAGTTGGTTGTGTCCATTTCAAATAAATTGGTTTGGATGCATACACTTAATTTGGATACTTGTGTCTTGGCAAGTGGTGTAAATGTTGTTAGCCTTGGATGTAAAGAATCTTGGCTTCGGATGGTTTAGCCAAGATGCTAGTCTTAATTACAGACAGTTTCGCGTGAGAGTAAGCCAATTGCCTGCATGTGTAGGCGTTCTGACAAATACGGTGTAGAGTCAGTAGCATGCTTACCACTTGAGATTTGAGAATTTAAGATACGTGACCTAAGCCGTTCACATCATCAGACACCACACTCATATTGCTAAAATATCTTAAATACAGGATATATGGTATGAAAATTTGGTATTTCTATCTTCTTTAAATTTTAGGAGATCTAAGGACTGTTCAAAGTGTATTGTTAAAGAAATCTGGGCAAACTTTCATTCTTTTAGCAATCATAATTTTTTAATTCAATAGGTAAACATGGCAGTGCAAGCCACAATATTTATTGATTTGAGTAGTTACCTATTACTGAATAACACTTAGTAGTTGTGTAGTGCCCCTGTCAAATCGAGACATGTTTGTTCACTCCATACTATAGTTGCAGCTATAGTACAACACAGTTCTCTCTAAAATAGGTCCTTTCTCCTAGATATGTCAAGCTCTAGGAATATTTCTTTTACGACAGAGCCCGCCCTTCAGTTAGCGCCTTGGTTGCTAGGATCAAAGGGATAGAGCCCAGTGCCGCCTACGGGTCGTCCTGGTGACAACCCTGGACCTTCACTAGTGGTTTTTCCTATATGTTGTACCATGCCTCCTAGGAGGATTGTAACTCGAAACTCTACCTATTCAATGAAATGAAACACAGAGGTCTTCTGCGTTTTCTCAAAAAGAAAAAAAGTTTTTTTACGAAATCTATAAGCTCTAGAAAGTTGGAGTAGCTGTTAAATGCGACATCATTCAATGGATATCACATGATAAATCTTTTGATCCCTTGTAGTTTGCTGTCAAAATTATAATTTAGAAGAATGCTTGCATATTTATTTCCTAGCATTAAAGACTCTTAAAGCGATTGCATACAGCCATGTTTTGTATTCACATAAAAAGTGTTAAACTTATTTTTCCAATACTAGCGCCCACCTTTTTGTATGCAGTTTATTGATCCATTGTAATCTCCTCCCCTCCCTCGCTCCCTCTCCTGCTGTTTATTTAATTTTATTAATGAATGATGTATTACCTTTTGCCCTTTTCATGAATAATGTAGGTGCAGGATTAGGTTATGGATTTCCTGGACTCACTTTAGGCTTTGGAGTTGGAGCTGGATGCGGTATAGGATTTGGTTTTGGTTATGGCTTGGGCAAAGGAATTGCTTATGATGAAAAGAAAAAGCATTCAAATGTCGGTAAAGTGTTCCAGGAAGCTCCAAAATTTCCTACGTAAGTACTTTGTGGGCATGAAAATACGTAGTGGTATATAGTTCTATGCATTGTTGCTGAACCTTGTAATATCTAATAACTATGGAGTTTTACTCTACTTACTGTTGCTCATGTAGTTGAATTTGTCGGAAGAGCAATTTGTAACATACAGTGGAAATATATTCAACTGGTTTGAAATGAACAATCTCAATAGTCGATAAAATAAGCAAGAGAAAATTGACTTGTGAATCTTTTTCTATTGATATTTTTTAACTCACGGAGACTGCTAAATGAGATTGGAGGAAGAACCTTAGACAAGCTTGCTTTATGCTGAAGTGAAAAGATCTCTCCCTCTCTCTTGAAACTCCACACATAGTAGTGATCCAAACTGGACTTGATTGGCAGTTTGGCTGGAACAAACAACAAAAAGAGCTTGATTCAGTAGTGCAGTGTGAAAAGCAAAACAAAACAAAAAAGTGCCGATCAGAACCAAATCAATTAACTTAACCTCTATCTATTTCCACATTGGCCAGTATACACAATATGACCTTACAAGTTATACTGTACTGTGGCATATTAGCACCACTTCTGCCATCCAAACTAATGAAGTGACATACACACTGTTTATACGTGCGACACTTCAAGACTTGAACACCTAAAATGAAGTGGAAATATCTTGCAAAAAGCGCGGGCGTACCAAAAATCACAAGATAAAAGATGTTTCCTGCTGAGCATAATGAAGTAATGTTGCTATGTGGAATAACGAGAAGTTGGTCAAAATATCCATTCTTGCAGAAAAATAATCCTGAAAGCCCTGACATGGTGTAAATTTCCTGGAGAATTCCTGAACACACTAATTTATACTAGAAAACAAGTGCAGATGTTTCACAACACCGTTCCTATCAGGATGTTAACAGTGGAACAGTGAGATATTTGAAGTGACGCCCAAATATCTAGTGTGCACACAGTGTAACTACAGAAATAAACAAAAATAGCAATTATAATACTCCTATCATATTGTGCTACTCTACATCTGACAGCATGAGCTTTTTCCAATAGAAAGAGCTGGTAAAATGGTACATAAAACAAATTTGTCAATGTTCATTTCGAAATCTTGAAAATATGACCTGTACTAATGGAGTGTACAACAAAAGCTGCATTTTGTTCTTCTATCAGTCAAACCTTAATCGTTTCTACTTTTTCATGGTTAAAAGTTGATTTGATTAGTTGCTTATATATTCCCCAGCTTACTCACCCGTCTCTTGGTTAAATGCATTTATGTTTGACTGCTTATTGGCATGCTTATATATATTTTTGAACACAAGATAGTTTGATGTTACTTACTTTGACATATTGAGTATCTGAGCATCTCTTTTTTTGTGCTGACAAGGAAACTGCATATCTTCTCGCCCTCTCATGACGGAATCATTTCCTTCTCAGGGTTGAGATTTGTCAACTTACTATCTTATGTCATTCTCCACCTCATTTTTTGTTTAGCACGACCTAGAACATTCTCAGCTTGCGTGAAAAAAACATGTGTATGTTCTGCAGTTTCACTCACCCTTCCTTCTGTTCTTTATTTCAGGGACACTGTTGCTGGTTTGTTTGACGAGCTGGTTGTAAACACAAAAAAGCTTGCCACCGCAACTTCAAAACAGATCGAAAAATGGCATTGAGCTGCACTACCATTGGCTGCTGCTATGTGCTATCTTAGATGGGGATTATGGCTTCACCTTTGGACATAGGCTATTGCATCAAATTGTAATATCTTATTTTGAACGTTCATCAGTTAGTAAGCTTGTATTTAAGTAGGATTATGGAATTTATTACAGAGCTCTTATTTGAAATTCTTGAAATGTTTTAACACTATGGTTGTCAGGATAACAAAATGCTGATGTCCTGTTAATAGAGTGATCAATGTTTGCTGCTGTCAAAATGCGATGGAGTTCTGGGATGTGTGTGTGTGGCTTAGGATTGTTGTCTTGCTTCTCCCTTTTTTTTTGGTTGGCTCTCTGTTATCTCTGTGTCTCTATCTATCATGTTTGGACCATTTAGGACCTCATGGCTGTTGATACACGAGATAACAAGTGGCTCTAATACTGACACATCAGCACCCTCATCTGCCAAGTCATCACATGCTGCCCAATCAGGTCCAAGCAACAGATAGCCCTCCTGAAGACTCAGCCAATCACAGCCACCTTGGCCTATCCTGCATGGGCCCACAACATCCTCCAATCCTCATTTCCATCCATTTAAACTACCCCACCTTTCCCTCCACAAGCACCCATCACATCCTCCCTTCTTGCTGAGCTGAGCACGCCCTCTGCCACACGCCCCTTCTCTCACAGAACTTCGGGTCCGAGGCAATGGCGGCGCTCGCTCCGACGAAGATGCTCGGCACCCGGCTCAACTTTGCCGGCTCCTCCAGCTACGCCACTGCGGCACCCAAGGCACAGAAGATCGTCTCCCTCTTCGACCGCTTCAAGTCGAAGCCTGCGGCGCCGAAGCCGAAGCCGGCTCCCGTGGCCTCCACAGCCGTAGGCATCGACGACGAGCTCGCCAAGTGGTATGGTGAGTACCAAGGAACCTCACAGGATCACAGCTGGGACTGCACTCTTTTCAGTTGATTTTGTTCTGAATATTCACATGTAGCTAAATCCTTTTTCTCTTGTATAATCAGGCCCTGACAGGAGGATCTACTTGCCGAATGGTCTCCTTGACCGGGAGGAGGTGCCGGAGTACCTCAACGGAGAGGTTCCCGGAGAGTAAGTCATTGGTGCTTCAATTTTTTATCTGCATAGTCGTTCTTTGTCACAACTCTGCACGAGTAATGTTGGTAGCACAATGTTGTCTCCTTTCAACAACATACCTCACATCTCATCACATGGATAAAATGCTTATGAATATTAAAAATATTCATGTGAACTACGAACTTATTTGGTTTCCTTTTGGACTTGCAGCTATGGCTATGACCCTTTTGGTCTTGGAAAGAAGCCAGAGGACTTCGCCAAGTAAGTAGTAGTAACCCACATTTCGCAAGTACAGACTACAGAGCAAGCTGTGAATCTGCAGCCTCACTCTTTTGTCAAATTTCACAATCTTCTCCCATCTAAGCAATCTCAACTGTGCAGGTACCAGGCCTTTGAGCTCATCCATGCCAGGTGGGCCATGCTCGGTGCCGCCGGCTTCATCATCCCAGAGGCATTGAACAAGTACGGCGCAAACTGCGGTCCCGAGGCCGTCTGGTTCAAGGTACGTGATTTGTTGAATGCTGATCAGCAGCTTTCACGGCTAGCTTCAGATTCAGAACTCTGAAGCCTGAACTCACGTACGGTGCCCTGAACAAACACCTTGCAGACCGGCGCCCTTCTCCTTGACGGCAACACCCTCAACTACTTCGGCAGCAGCATCCCCATCAACCTCATCGTCGCCGTCGCCGCCGAGGTCGTCCTCGTCGGAGGCGCCGAGTACTACAGGATCACCAACGGACTGGTCAGTAACACGAGCAACAGTATATGCGTTACCTCAGCTAGGCTCCTGCAATTGTCTCTGTAAGGTGACAGACGTTTTTCTTTCTCCGGTAGGACTTTGATGACAAGCTCCACCCCGGCGGCCCATTCGACCCACTCGGCCTCGCCACCGACCCCGACCAGGCGGCGCTGCTCAAGGTGAAGGAGATCAAGAACGGACGGCTGGCCATGTTCTCCATGCTGGGTTTCTTCATCCAGGCCTACGTCACCGGCGAGGGCCCCTACGAGAACCTGTGCGCGCACCTCAGCGACCCCTTCGGCAACAACCTGCTCACCGTCATCTCCGGCGCCGCCGAGAGGACGCCCAGCCTCTGAGCTCGCCGTCGCTTTGACGATGATCAGCTGCTGCTGCATGCGTGCAATGCAGCATGATGCGCTGTGTTAATTTTACCGGGAAAAGTGTCAAGAGTACGAATGTGCAGTACGTGTAAATTATCAAGGTCAGAAAGAAACATGATCGATCATTCTGATTTCTCATGCTGCCTGAGCAGTGCTGCTACACTGATCTCCTTAATTTGAGTAATTTCTGAAATAGTTTTCGTCATCGTTAAGAACCAGATTGACGATTGGAAACTTGATTGGTTAACCCCTAATGGCTTGGGCGAAATGTATTTGTGTTGTTTTGGTGAGCTCGCCTGCAAAGCCAACTGCATCTGACGTGAATGCCGTATCAGTTCCACAAACAGATGAGCGCTCTAACAAGATCTGAATACATCCTGTGGTGTTGACAAAACCTGACACTCTGGTTAAGCCTGAAAATTGTCAAGATCGATGCGATGAATATACCTGCCAGGAAGAGCATATCATTTACGAATACTTGCAGTTGCCGAAAGGAAATGAGATTATGTTTACTAATCACCAGACCAGATCGTCAGTGGATCAAAGGGTTTCTTATCCCATTGCCCCATTTCCTCCTTTCTGCTGCATAACTTTGCAACTTGCACAAGCTAAATCATTTATGCTTGTGACTTGCAAATACTCCTATTTCATTAGAGCATCTGTAACATCCCGGCATATAGGACCTAACGAAGGGTAGATTTAGGAATATGAATTGTTGCATGCATTCATTTGTGAAAATGTGGGTAAAATTTTCGCCAAATAAAACCTTGAGTGGTCGATGTTTCTTTCTTACTTTGAGATTAGGTTTAGTCTTAAAGGAGGATTGCTATAAACTTTGATATGATCTTAAAGGAATTATGTGTGTTTTAAAAATGAATTTGAAGTTTAAACTTGAGTGTTTGAATAATAATTTCAATGATTTAGATATAAGATTTGAATCTTAAATTAATTAAGAGATAAGTATTATAATTTAAATCTTATCCAAAAACAATATTGAATATGAAATTTATTTCATTAGCACATAAACAAGTTACAAAGAATATAACTACTGAAGTCATTTCCAAATTCACAATTTACAACAGAATAAAGAATAAGAATATTCTTTATTGACAATAATATAATCTTTATTACAATTAAATAAAATAAAGATTACAAGAAGGATAAAAGAAACATTACAAAAGAATAAAAAGATTACAATTGTATATCTACTAACTATCCTATATCTAAATCTACACTAAATCTTTATCTTTATCTTTGTACCTGCAAAACAAAGACTAAATAGAAACAAATAAGATTAGTGTTAGTATATTTCTCTCAGATAAGTCAGTGAAGTGCACTTGATAAACTCATCATTGAGAAATGTTATAAAAGGGCAAGTTTCACCAATATGAAAGATTTCATCTTTCATAAATTCACAACCAGAATGCAAATGACAGCCAAGAGGGATCAATTCACTAGCCAGGTGAAAGTAAGCTAGTAATAGTAAGTTCAAACTTTCTAAACCTATCCACAAGTGCATAGCAGGCACACAAGCTGGACACACACAAGCATGCAGATGGTGTGATGTCGACCTCACAAGCATAGCCAAATATCACAAAACCACAACACAGCCGTGGAGGAGCACATCAGTGCATCTCTCCACTACACAACACACCAGCACAGCCAGGGTAAACAGCAGCTAAACCAAGAACAACAGCCAAATCAAACCACCCAGATCAACCCAAACATCACCAGGATGGTGACATAAGGAGGGGGATGGATCTGGCGGACAGCAAGGTCAAGCCCAGGAGCTAGGAGGAGCAGGCAAGCTCAAGAGCAAGCTCGGGAGCCCAGCAAAAGCAGATCAAGATCAAGATCATCATCAATCTACTACACAAACATCAAATTTTGTGGTGAGCCTCATAAAACCATCATATGATTTCATCATATTATCCAAACAAAAGCATGTGTTGCTTTATGAAATGATCTCTCAATAATCACCCAAGAGAGGTGAATCTATCCTAGAGATTTCAAGTATAAGATAAGAAAACAAACTCAACCACAAGCACTAAACTCTCAGACTAGCATCACTGAGTTCAGTGTTATTTTCTTTTGCAACTTAGATCATTCTTCATTTGATCTTATCAGATCAGGGCACATCTCTCAAAGAGAGTAGCACCTCTAATCCTATAAGTTTCAAACAAACTATTACTCAACTAACTAGGAATTAAATCCTAGAGCCTCAGACCAACATCATAGGCAGGAAAGTTAAGAAAAGCTTTCATTTCATCTTGCCAGTTTTAATCACAAGCATTATCAAGCTAAGCCCAGAAATAAAACTCCATCACTTGTGCGCCAGATCATAATGGTATCACAAGGACATGTCTTAAATGAACCAAAACCAATCTATGCTTAATTTCCACAAATAAAAGGGACAACCACTACATATCATTTTCCTGAAGCCAAGTGCCAGGAATCAACATTAAATTCATCTACATCCACAGAAATCATTACATGTAATGATTTGATTCAGTCTGTATAATCTCATGCAAGCTTACCATTATAATTGCAGTAAGCAACTAGTGAGAGAAAACTACTGTCGGTACAAGCATTCTGACAGCAGAGTAAATTCTCAGATCAACAACATAATCCAATCAGGGATTCCATAGAAACACAATCATAGGATCATAGTGAATCATCACTAGAATAAATCTGACAGGCAACTAGCATCATCAAAGTCACTACAAATCATTAACCACAACAGACAATCATTCTTCATGCTCAAGTATGATCATCGGTAAATCTAAAGCATCATGGATATGATCAACAGGGGGTTATGAACCCTAATCAGAGCAAGAACCCTAATCTAGAGATGAACCCAATCAGCACATAGTCACTAGGCACGAGAAGCCACTAGACACACACAGAGGGGTTCATGGTAATAGCATGAACTAGGACCACATAAGCAACTTACCCGAGGTCCTCGCTGGCGAATCGAAGAGGAAGTAGATTGGCCGACGAACCGCGGCGACACAGGGAGCACCCAGGGGGGCGCTGCAACCTGCACCTGCCACGGCGGGAGCCATAGAAGCACACGAGCCCAGCACACCACCACAGGCGGAACCGCGGCGGTGGCGGCAGCACCTTTTCCTAACCCTAGGGTTCGGGAATGGGGTGGACCTGACCACGGGAAAGCCCCGGAGTCAAATCCAAGTGGATAGAACAAACGAGCATCGTCGACAACCCCAACTCGCACCATGACGGCGACCAGAACGGCCGACGGCGGCGGGAATCAACGGTGGGGGCATCGTCGGCCGCGGGGTCGGGTAAGAGGAGGAGAGGATAAGGTCGAGGGAGAGAGGGAGGCAGAGAGAATGGGCTGGGTGGGCCAAAACCCTTAGGGGTGATATTTTGACCCTGCCCTATTGGGCCACCCTGGCCCAATAAGCCCAAGGGGCCAGCCCAAGTTGTTTAATAAACTATTTTGATCAATTGAAAAAGACCAAAATGCCCCTAACCTCAATAAAATTCTAGAAAATAAAATAAAAGTCCAAAAATTATAACTAAAATATTTTTGGATTCACAATAATCCACTCTGTCCAAATAAAATAAGATATAAAATTTTGGACATTCAAACTCTTATAAGAATTTTGTAATTTATATATTCCTTATGGAATTTTACATTTTTTTTGAAAAGTGATAAAAATAAATAAAAAACACTTTCATTATTTATTAATATAATAGTATTTTTGAAAAATACTAAATAAATATTTAGTAATAAATTTAATGTATCTCTACTATCTATACCTAATAATAAAGGACGAAGTGTTTCTTCCTGTCCAACTCTTTTCTGGACTGATTTGCCCTTCCACCAACACAATTATTACCCTTGTAAGTCAAAAGACCGTTCATTAAAAAACCTCATCGCGCCTTATATAAAAAATAAAAGAACCCGCGATCGGCTAGAGATTATCGTGTAGAGACGAGCCCCTCTCGCTAACCATGGTGAGCCCATCATTGCTTGGTTTTGAACTTTGGATTTGCACTCTATCCGCCGGACGTATCGACCAGCTGAAAAACTACCGATCGATTGGGGATACGAAACTACTTGGCTTTGATTAGCACTCGAGGCTGGACTAGCACCCGAGCCGCCTATGTATCGGCCCATACATAGCCATGCCATCCGATTTGGCACAGACAGACCGAAGGGCCATCACGATGGAGCTGGTATAGAAGATAAAAAAGGAATCGGCATGAGGCAGAAGAAAAGGAGCGAGTCCACTGATCTTTTATGTTTTCTGAACTTTTGGGCCGTTGAAAATGGATCGACATGCATTCAGAAGGTCAGCCCTTTCATTAGACTTCATAAACGACAAAGTTGAGCTGGGTTAGGCATTTGGATTTGGCGGAACTATAAAACCACTTGCATGTATGATGAGTTACCTTACAAAAAAAATTCTTGTACAGTTAGTAAAGCTCTTCCAAAACATAATACTCTATATGATATCTATCATAGTGGAAGTTCAAAAAAAAGTAGTATTTTTTTCACACAGAATAATTGCATTATGGAATTGCGTATCTTTGTACATAATTGTTTTTAAATCACGCGAGGTGTTGACTTTGCCCAGAATTTTTCCTAAGCTTCTTTCTAATTATTCTTTAATTGGGATAAGTTGTTCAAAGTAGAATATTAAAATTGCCATATTGTGACTGCCATAATATTTTTTCCGGAACTCCACTCCGCTGGCGATGTTATCGGTGTAGCAATTATGCGCTCGAAACAAAGCATATATGCAGATTTTCTCTCTCCCACTGCAACGCACGGGCAATTTTCCTAGTATAATTTACGTTAAGGTGATTTTCGTCGCAAGATTTTCGTCCGTCGTCACACTTTTGTGTTTTATCCCCTTAGAAACTGGAAAATAAACCCGCGGTCCAGTACCAGAAAATAGTCAAACCCACGATTTCTATACAGCTCCGGAAAAAATATCCCCCACCCCGCGACTGCGATGCGCCGCCACCACCATGCCGAGCCTCGCGCCGTCTGCCGCTCTCTATGTTACTCCAGCGGAGGGTCAGCTTGCTCGCTTCCGGGGACGGTTGTGATGAAGAGGGAGTCCGGCGAGCTTAGTGGGTCGCGGAGGAGGGAATCCAGTGAACTCAGGGGAGCCTGCGGGTTGTACAGGAATCAGGAGGCGGTTGTCTGCAAGCACCCGGGGCGACGACGGAGGGCGATTTGATCTAGGCACAAAGAAATTGGGAGAGAACGCACTTGGTTCCAGGGTGAGGATTCACTTGGGTGAATAGATCAAAGAAGATCTTGAAGAATCGATTCACAAGGGAGAGAAAGCAAGAAATCATCGATCAGTTTCAGAAAGAGAAATTTGTGAATACAAAAGATAGGAAGAGGAAGGTCTGACACTGCTGCGACACCAGCGGGATGAACAGGGGCATCGTCTAAAGAAAGCAACTGAGGACTTGAGGGCGGAGCACTGAGAAAAGGGGGTGGTTGCCTGCGGTAACGGGGGTGCTGGTGGCCTGAGCTAATGGTTCGGCCGTGGAGTAGCGACCAGAACCTAGCAAAGACGCAGATCAACACTTTCTCCACTAAATGATTTCTTATTGTAATTCTGAGTCCTTAGGTTTGAGGCACGGTCTAACCAGTTATGCCTCTCATAACCAAGTTATTGATTCAGCTTGTGTTGATGCAATCGTAGTTCAGAGAACAGAATCCCCATATACACGGCTTTGAAAGGATCTGAACTGTGACCTTAGCAACGAGACATGCAATCCAATACTTCTAACGATGCTTTTGTGCTGATTCGAAGGTTGCTAGCGCTGGATCCCATTTTCTAAATACTTCCACTCAATCTGCAGACGATAACGAAAAAATGTTCATGTCAACTGTTGGCTCCATTGTACTGAATATATCACATTATCGCTTTTCGCTATATGATATTCCTCTAAGAGAATATCTTGTGTGGTTAGTTTGCCAAATTAAGTACTCGATAGCTATAGCATACATGCATTCACTTAACTTGTACTCCCTCTGTTTCAAAATATAAGATGTTTTAAGTTGTACTCCCTCTGTTTCAAAATCTAGACACATTTTAGTATCTAGATTCATTTGAAACTATACACATCTAAAACATCTTATATTTTGAAACGGAGGAAGTACATGTGTAGGAGGTGCGATGTAATATGGAAACTCATTGTATATTTTCCCCTTCTTTACGGAATGAAAAAATCTATGGTGAAAAAGAAATGTGTTTGATTTTCTTCATCTTAATACAAGTGTCGACGACTTCATAATGTCATATTAGATAATTCTGATATTGTATTCCAGTGGAGTAACATGTGTTAGTTTTTTTATACACGTTAATTATATTTTCATGTGAGATCGACAAGAGTTAATTAGAAAGTCGTGGCAACGCACGGGCACTCAACTAGTAATTAATAATTTCTAAAAGAATTATTAAATCAATAAAAGTCAAATAAGAAGGGAAATCAAATAAAATAATTCAATATATGCAATAAATATAAAAAATAATATTTATAAATGCTTTATTAAAAGGCACCTTATATAGGGAAAATGCATATAGAATTAAATAATGCATTACATTACTTGCATAATCATTTTGCTTCTTTAAATATTGTCCTTACCGGGCAATAATGACGTTTTTGTAGAACTAGAAGCCCAAGGTCCAGTGCAAGTATCAGACTTCACTACCTTGCCATCACAAGGCAAGTTCATCACTTGCTCATGTCCTTTGAAGAGTCTTTATCAAAGTATTTGCAAATTATGTGTTATCATTTATGCTATAAAAGAAAGAAAATATTATTTTCATAAATAAAGAAATCATAGATATCATCCTAAGTGGTGATATAATGGAGCAATATAACTTAGGGTTCTATTTGAAACAATGATGATCAAGTAGGGACTTAATAACCTCTCACATCAGTGATTCTAGCACCGTATATAACGCGTTAGCCATGAGATTTGGAATGGGACAGAGAAGTCAGATGTATCTTCTTCCTCTCGCATGAAGCCGAATGTGCAGGTCGTGGCTGTTATCCTCGTAGTGTGCATATTAATTGGTAATTCATAGAGGATATGCAGCATATGGGTGGGAACCCTCATCGTCCCATGATAGTTCTGGCATCTAACAGTTTGTACAGACCATTGCTTTAATTCATTATGTGGGCATGGTGTACACCAAGGAGGCATGCGGGGTCGCGAAGGGGGCAGTGATTGGCTTGGACCAACTACTGGGCCCCACATCATGGAATTGTGGACAGGAAAGTACGCCTGGTTGTGCAACAAGGAGTTGATCTCTCATGGGTAAAGTAACGCACCTCTGCAGAGTGTAAAAACTGTAACTTATTACTCACTGTTCCGGGAAGGAGCTACGAACGCGGCAGGAAAGGAACTCCATGAAATTTCTGGTCAACCTGTGAAGGCTGAGTGTCATAGTTTTTCGGAATAAAATCAATCTTTGAAGAAAAATTTACAAAAACTGCATAGTGCCAAGGATTTATAATCCGAGGTGGTAGCTAGAGCATCAAACTTCCCACCTTGCATATAATGAACTTGTTGGGTAACGCTATTACTCATTCTTTCCTTTGATCCCTTGCTTAGACTCTGAGGATCCTGAAGACGTGCCAATGTATGCAGCCGAATGCCAAGAAGACGTGTTCTACGAAGAACCTGATCTATCCGGAGGAGTTGAAGGCGTGGATTACGAGATCCGCTACGGTGTCGATGAGAACGAGTCCACTTAAGTGTCTAGTTAGTAGTAACTAACGGAGCTGAGCATCATGAACTCTATAGAATAAATTGTTGAGCCCCACTCCTAGTCGGAGTTGTTACTTTTAAATTCCGTTGAACGCTTTATATTTTGGTTTGTAAGTTGGATCTTCTGGAAGTCTTGAACTTCCGGTATTGTAATAATAACAATGTGTGTACTTTTGTAATATGGACCCGCAATGTTTCTGTTGTACCACTCTGAGGGATGTGATATTTATGGAACGGTGTTTTGTGGATGTCATGTCAACGACTATAGTGTACTACACATGCAATGGTATGCTGGGTCACCGCAGTTGGTATCAGAGCAAATTGCTTTGACCTTAGGTTGGAAACCTAGTAAAGGGTATTACCTGTAGGAAATCTAGCAACAATAAAGAATTCTCTAAAAGTAATATAATGGGTATTCAAATGAGAATATTCCGTTATATATTTTCGTGCGATAATTCTTTGTTATGATGCAATATATCATTGGATACTAATCAAAATTATTTTTCTGTTATACAGAGAAATGGCACCAAAGTTTCCAAAACAGACTTTGGTCAGGAAAGAGGAGACTCTTGATGATTATCAAGGATCATTTACAGACCAACTTCGTCAACTTTTAAAGCTCTTTAATTGTCCAACTAGAATTCCAGTGAATACTATCACTTACCTGATGGCCGGATGTTATCCAAGTATCGTGTGAGTATCCAACTTCCAGAGAAGCTTGGATTATATCACGATCTACCCATAGGAGAAGGTAGGAGTCATTTAGCAGCCTATCATGTTGCTGTTGTGGAGGCGATAGCTAATATCCGGGAGCTAAAAACCAAGGAGTTGGAAGGTGAAAGAACATGTTGGGCCCCATGTGTGGTTTTGGTAATTAATGACAATCTTTATGGACTAATGTGTGTATTAAGTTATACTTGTAGGATTTTTCCATTGGCATCGCTTGGAGCATGTGTTGGCTTCAAGGTCGATGAAATGCAAAGAAGATATGTTGTGCAAGCTCAATATGCAAGGTCGATGATGAGGAATTAAGAAAGGCGTTCCATCTTGAGAAGGGCAAGACCGTCTACATCGAGCTCAAGTGGAATGCTCAAGGCAAAGGTATAATCTTGACATGTTTTCCCTTTTGACGGTCTCACGTTGTGTGTGTGAGACCGGGTTTAGGATAGATAACAGTACTATCAAGAGGGGCTCCCGTATGAGTAATTCGGTCACACCGTTCGGAGAGAGCTCAAACCTTTGCATACTTACATCATCCCATTTGGTTGTTAATTGGTCTTATCTATGTGAGGATATAGATCTTGTGGTAATCTCCATAACAAGCTCTTGTTCATCAAAATCGGATCTTCCATATGTATCTTGTTGCGATTTTGATTTATGCGGTTTTTTGGTTTCTCACCAAGTGAGGTATCCCACATTATTCTACTTGATACTTTCTCACTTGGTGATAAACAATATTTTCACCTTTTATAGGGTAGCTTTTGTCGTCCTTTATCCAACGCAATTGGAATCGGGTCAATCGGAGCTTCCAGTCAAAAGATATGACCGTTTGAATATTCGCCGATTTAATTCAAAAAAGAAAAAAGGAAAAACTGCTTTTCTGGGCTGTCCGGTACTACCGGGCCTAGTACCGGACGCTACTGATTCGGCCCGCTTGCGTTCTGCCTTGCCCAGTACTTTGTTCCGGCTGTACCGGTCGACCCTGTAGTACCGCCCGGGTGGGTCGGTACTACCGGCCGGCCCATCTGGCATTTAGCCCGCGCGCTCCTGCCTGCCCCTCGCGCACACGCCGCCGCCCGGATGGGTCCCGCGCTGACCAAGTCCCGCGCGCTGCCTGGCCCCGCTCCCGCCGCCTCGCACCACGCGCTCGCTCGCTCTCTCACGCGCGCGCGCCCCTGCCCGCTCGCTGCCGATGGGCCCCTCTCGCTGCGTCGCTCGCTGCTGCTGGCGCGCTGCGCTGCTGCCTAGCCCTGCGCTGCGCTGCTGCCTCGCTTCTCACTCGCGCGTGCCTGCCCGCGCGCCTGCAGGCTCGCTGCACGCTAGGCCCGCCGCGCCACGCGCCTTGCTGCGTGCTGCTGACGCACCGCGCGCTGCTGCATGCGTGCCTCGGTTATCTCTATACCCGAGCTCTTTACTTATGCACTTTACATTGTGATAGCCTTCGTGCTTGAAGTAATATATATCTTGCTATCATTTTGTTGCTTGTATTGCTTAGCATAGGTTGTTGGTGCACATAGGTGAACCTTAGTTGTTCTAGGTTGTGCTTAACAAAGTAAACACTAGTTTTATTCCTCCTTTGTTGAGCCACTCTAGGAAAAGTTTTAATCGCCTATTCACCCTCCCTCTAGGCGACATCTGTATCCTTTCAATTGGTATCAGAGCCCTGTCTCTCATTTTAGGCTTCACCGCCTTGAGAGTAAAGATGTCGGCTAGAGGATTAGTGCACAATGACATGTTCACATTCGATGGCACAAATTATGATATATGGAAAAATCGCATGCTCATTCATTTTCGGGACATGGACCCAAATTTGGAGCGTATTGTAGATATAGGTTTTTATCCTCCAATGGATTTCAAATATCTATCTAGTGAGGATGAGAAAAACTTATATCTCGATGCTCAAGCTTCTAATGTGCTTGTTAATGCTTTGAGCTATGTAGTTACATCTTCAATCATTCCTTTTTGGAGCGCTCATGAGTTATGGACAAAACTTCAAGATAAATATGTTGTGTCCAACATTATTGAGGATGATTGTGTTGCTTCCACTTCCGGTCGAGATGAGTTCTCATCCTCTACCACTTCACCAACATGTGACTTTTCACAAGGTAATGATATGGTGAGTGGTGATAGAAATTGCAATATGGGTAGTGTGTTCACTATTTGTAATCCCTCATATATATCTAGTTGCAATGATCTATCTTTGGACCTTAACACTTCTAGCACTCAAAATTCCTCACATGCTTGTGTTAATAGTCTTTGCATATCATGTAGAAATGACTTGAATAAATCTCATGATGATATGCTTGTGTTGTCTTGTTGCCATGATAAAAATGCTTCCATTTCCTCTAGTGCTTGTGTTGCTAACCATGTAGAGGAAACCGAAGATTCTATGGGCCAAGACATGGTTTTGAATGAAGCCACATATGCAATCTCATCTTCACCTTCTTCCGGTACCCACCTATGCCTTATGGCTAGGGATTCTAAGGTAACTCCTACTTTGGAACCCATTACCTCTTGTGATGAGGAGGATGTGGATAATGTGGAAGAAGAGCTTGATATTGATGATTTATATGAGAAGGGTGAGATTGTTTATCATGCCCTTGTTAAAAAGGATATTGCTTGCTATAACTTTGTTGAAGTCTTGGACTTTGCTATTAAGAGCAAAGAACATATTGATAAGTTAGAAACACAAATTGAGGTGCATGATAACAACGTTGATAAAATGTGTAGTCTTGAGCGGGAGTATGCTAATATAATTGCAAACCTAAATAAATCTCTTGAAGAGGAACAAACCACCAAGGAATCTCTTGAAGAGACCTTTGCTTTAGAGCTATCTAGAGTAAAGGAATATCATGATAGAGATCTTGAGGTGGCAAGTGATCTCAAAAGTAAAAATGATGAGGCTCAAGTTGCTTATTCTAAACTCCTTGAGGATTTTGAGCACCTCAAAAATGGCTCTAGGGTCATAAAGGGTGAGCTCATCAAACTCACCGAGTCACATGAGCAACTTAAAGCCTCATATTCAAAAGATCTTGCCAAGGTGCCCTCACCTCTTGCAAATAGTGATGATGATTGTGCTACTAACTCTATTTCTTGTGAAGCATCTATTTTGAAGGAGAATGTTGAGCTAAAGGCTCAACTTGCTTTGCTAACTAGCAACTATGGGAAATTAGAAGAAAGGCATGTTAAGCTCTTGAGCTCGCATGAGGATCTTCTAGTCTCCCATGGTAGGCTAAAGTTAGATCATGAGGCCATCATGTCAAAGGTAACATCTAGTGGGCCTCATGTGGACATTAGCACTATATCTACTCCAAATGTTACATTGCCACGTGCTAGTCCTTGTAATTCATCCTCTCACAACCATGCTATATCTCTTGATGAATTACATTCCGTGCCTTGTTGCTCTAACAATGTAGCATCTACCTCCTATAGTACTTTTGTTGAAACTAACCATGTAGAGGAAATAAAAGAGCTCAAGGCTCAAGTCACTTCTTTGAGAAATGACTTGAAAAAGGGTCATCAAGGGAAGGCCGCACTCAACAAAATCTTGAGTGTGCAAAAATCCACTATCAAGTTGAAGCACAAGGATAACAAGAAGAATGGCCTAGATCAAGTCAAGAATCCGACCAACATTGTTTGCTTCAAGTGCAAGGAAGAAGGGCATCATGTCAAACATTGCCCATTAAAGAAGAAGTCCCTTGGCAAGAAGCAACAAGGGAAGCGGCCTCAAGCTCTACATATTGTTAGAGATGGGCCTCCTCCCAAGAAGACTCAAGCTCTTCCTCAAGTTGTTTCTTCATCCAAAAGGAAATATGGCAAGAGTAGAACTTGCTACATATGCCGCGAGAAGGGGCACATTTCTTCCTCATGCACTATTGGTATCTCCTCATCCCATCCTATCTTGATTGATGATGCTTATTCACTTAGTAAGGATGAGGTTGACAATGTGTTTGCCAAATTTGTTGGTGCTCAATGTGGTGTCAAGAAAAGAACCATTTGGGTTGCCAAGCCTATTGTGACTAACTTCTTAGGACCCAACTTGGTTGGGGACCAACAAGACAAAACTTGATCAATAGGTGTGTATTGGAGGGCATTGGAGTTTTGGCTACAATATGAAGAATTGAGGGATCTTCATCAATTATTATTGTCAAGCCAAGCCATTTGGATTATCTTGGTTATATTATATTTCCAATGTTCCTCCTTGCGGTAACATATGCTTGACTCATTTTATTGAAAGTTACTCGCCCCCTTGTGCATGTGTTGGTTTTGTATCTTCAATGCTTTTGTACATGTTGTGTTTCCACTTAATTATCTTGAGGTATCAAGCATATTTGTGTATGATTAGGTGGCACACCATGTATGTGTGTTTCTTGTATTGGAGCCTTAATTGATTATATTTGATATCTTATTTGGCTCTTGTGAGAGATTAATGGATTATCCCATTTTGGGGGAGTGTTATGCTTGGGTATTCCACAATCCTAAAATTGTGTGTACATGAGGAATACCACCTAGTGTTTATATTGGATTATTGTCAAGTCTCTATGTGGTACAAGTCTCATGAGAAATTTTAAGTTTATAATGTCCATTAACTATCTCTATTTGTATCCTTTTGCCTCGCGTTGGTTTTATGGTAGTATCACATTATGGGGGAGTCATATGCTTAGCGCATATTACAGTCCTAGAAAATGTGAATATTCGAGGTTGTGTCACTTAGAATTGATATTGATAATTATCTAGCGCCTATGTGACACATTTGCTCATACAAGTTCCAATTTGCTTGAATGTTGTTGTTGATCATATTTTGGATCTTGTATATGAGAGTGTTTCTTGGTATGTGTTTCCTCATATTTAGATATATATATCCTCATGGAAACCATTTTCTTCAAGTTACTCTAATCACTAGTGATTGTGTGACTATTGGAAGCTACCAAGAATCTTGTTCGAAGTATCATTCTTAATTCTTATCTTTTGTTATATGCTTCTTGTTGTATCTATGATCTTGGATATCCATGCTAGCTACCTTGGGAAAATTATTCCCAATATTTCTTGTCCTTGGACAATGAGTACTCAATTTATGGTAGAATTTATTGATCATATTCACTTTGGCCCTTGCTTAATATTATCCTATCTTTGGCCAAGAAAATGTTTTGTGTTGTCTCCCAAGTCTTCCTTGCTTCTTGTGGATCTTCTTATTTTATTGATATTCTCTTGTGTTTTACTTATTGTAGGTACAAGTGATGATCCCATTTGTGTGCACTTTGAATTTAAAAGTAAAATCCTACATGATGCACTATCTATGGGGGAGCTCTCCTATATTATTTAGAACACTCATATTTATGCTTCATTGTTTGATCCATGTCGGGTTTTATGTGCTTGGAAGCTCAATCCTTTCGTTTTGGTATTTTGTGCCATCATGAGAAGTTTGGGGAGTTTGGTTTCTTGTTGGAACCTTGCTTTTTGTTGGGATTTGGTTTTGTCTCATTCCTTGTTTCATGATTTGACCATTTTAGAATGAGATAAATCCTTGAGCATTTTTATTTCTATCTATCTTTTGCTCCTTTTGGTTTTAGCCTAGTTCATTTGTTGAACTTGTGATCGTTCATGTGTTGAATTGGTTCTTTGATACAATTTGAACATCGTTTGTCATGTCACACTCTTGTGTGTGCAATCTCGATTTACTTGGTGTGTTGTTCAAATTGTATCTCCTTTTTGGTTCTTGAAAGCTTTATGCATGCATATTTACTATATGATTATATTATGGCATGCTTGCTTTCTTTGATCCAATATATAGGGGAAACTCCACCAATTCCCATCGGCTAAGTTGTGCATGAAATTCAATTTCATATCAATGTGCACATAATTATGTGGAGTCTCTCCTATGTATTGTTGTTTCTCTAACTACTTTGGACCCAATAAGTTTGGGGACCATTTTGTACTTAATTGTGTTTTAGTTACATTGGATATATATTGGATGCTTGTCTTTTATTTTTGAAGAAGTGGTGCATACATGAAAAGCTGAGTCAAGCTATAGGATGATCAACGAATTCATATACTCTACATCCTACCAATTATATCTTGGTGGCAAGTATATCTTTCTCATGCTCACATATCTTGATTACAACCGTTTGTCGGTTGCCTTCTAGCATGAATTCATGTATTTGTAATTGTTGTAGTTCTATCCATGGTTTTAATAGAACTCTCTATTGTAAATGTGTATAAGTTGATATGAGTACATATAGTTGGGACTATAAAAAATCATGCATATGATCCTCCAATCCCAAATATGTCAATCTAGCAATTTTATTGCCTATCCTTTCCTCAACTTCTCGCATGTGCAATAGTGAGATTTTCCTAGTTTATTTTTTTCTTGTGATACTTGTTGCCTTTCTCCATATATGCCAACTTTCTTCTTTTTCCCTTGGTAATAGTTGTAATATATGTAGTGTGTTGGTGTTTGAAGTTCATTAATGTACAATAAGATATATTTGAGCCTTCGGCCATGCTTTGAAGCAAAAATCTTATTGATATATGTTATTACTTCATTTTAGCCTCTTATGTGATTTATTGTATATCTTATTTGTGTGTGCTTGTTTCTTTATGGGCCTATGTCTTTGTGATATTATCCTCTTAGAAACATATACACATATGAGAAGATAACTTTAGTTGAGATTTTATTCCTTGGATACCATTTTTTTGGTGGCTTCCAAATTTATTTGCCTCATATTTGTTCTCTCATGCCTTGTATTGTTAAATGAGCTTGGATGAGTGAGGATTCCATGATTATGCACCTTGTTTCCAAATGCAATTATCATAATTGGTGCATTATCTTTGGGGAGCTCATCTAATTCATTTAATAATGCTCATTTGTCTTCTTTATCATTTATTGTGTTTTAAATGCTTATGGGGGAGCGAGGATTCCATGTTTGTGCAATATGCATTTTAATGCATTTATTTTGAATTGTGCACAAATCTTGGGGAGCTTCTCTATTTGTTATTTAAAACACTCTTTTGCCCATATCATAATATCTTGTAGTTTCCATTTGGACTCATTTGTTGTTTTCAAATTGGTTTGTCGGACCTTGTAGTTGCTTGCATCATTTGACTTTATTTTGGCAATCTTCGGGTCCTCGATATAGTTCTACTCCCTCCCAAGTATTCATCATTGGATATGTGCGAAAGCACACCTTTGGAGGAATTACTACTATATTTGCCTTCTAGGACTTGTCACCCATTTCGGCAATCGATGCCAATGGGGGAGAAGTTTTAGAGGGTTTAAGGGAAGTTGGTTTATGCATTGAGTTTGTTCTTGTGCATTTGCCTCTCATTCTCTTGCATCTTTGTTGTTTCTTAGCATGTGGTATATATATATAGAGGAAACTCCACCACACCAATGATAATGATTGGCAATATATGCAATGAAATTCAAGTTCATCACACATGCATAGATTGTGGGGGAGTTTGCTCTATATATGGTGGTGGTACCAATATCACATACTTTTGTAGTATTTGATATTGGTATTACCATTTTATTCATTAATATTCCTTATATAAACCCTCTTAAAGGGATTGTCATCAATTACCAAATGGGGGAGATTGAAAGAACATGTTGGGCCCCCATGTGTGGTTTTGGTAATTAATGAAAATATTTATGGACTAATGTGTGTATTAAGTTATACTTGTAGGATTTTTCCATTGGCATCGCTTGGAGCATGTGTTGGCTTCAAGGTCGATGAAATGCAAAGAAGATATGTGATGCAAGCTCAATATGCAAGGTCGATGATGAGGAATTAAGAAAGGCGTTCCATCTTGAGAAGGGCAAGACCGTCTACATCGAGCTCAAGTGTAATGCTCAAGGCAAAGGTATAATCTTGATAGGTTTTCCCTTTTGCCAGTGTCACGTTGTGTGTGTGAGACCGGGTTTAGGATAGATAACTGTACTATCAAGAGGGGCTCTCGTATGAGTAATTCAGTCACATCATTCGGAGAGAGCTCAAACCTTTGCATACTTGCATCATCGCATTTGGTTGTTAATTGGTATTATCTATGTGAGGATATAGAGCTTGTGGTAATCTCCATAACAAGCTCTTGTTCATCAAAATCGGATCTCCCATATGTATCTTGTTGCGATTTTGATTTATACGGTTTTTCGGTTTCTCACCAAGTGAGGTATCCCACATTATTCTACTTGATACTTTCTCACTTGGTGATAACCAATATTTTCACCTTTTATAGGGTAGCTTTTGTCGTCCTTTATCCAACGCAATTGGAATCGGGTCAATCGGAGCTTCCAGTCAAAAGATATGACCGTTTGAATATTCGCCGATTTAATTCAAAAAAGAAAAAAAGGAAAAACTGCTTTTCTGGGTTGTCCGGTACTACCGGGCCTAGTACCGGACGCTACTGATTCGTCCCGCTTGCGTTCTGCCTTGCCCAGTACTTTGTTCCGGCTGTACCGATCGACCCGGTAGTACCGCCCGGGTGGGCCGGTACTACCGGCCGGCCCATCTGGCATTTAGCCCGCGCGCTCCTTCCTGCCCCTCGCGCACACGCCGCCGCCCGGCTGGGTCCCGCGCTGACCAAGTCCCGCGCGCTGCCTGGCCCCGCTCCCGCCGCCTCGCACCACGCGCTTGCTCGCTCTCTCACGCGCGCGCGCCCCTGCCCGCTCGCTGCCGCTGGGCCCCTCTCCCTGCGTCGCTCGCTGCTGCTGGCGCGCTGCGCTGCTGCCTCGCTTCTCACTCGCGCGCGCCTGCCCACGCGCCTGCAGGCTCGCTGCACGCTGGGCCCGCCGCGCCGCGCGCCTTGCTGCGTGCTGCTGACGCACCACGCGCTGCTGCCTGCGCTGCGCTGCTGCATGCGAGGAGGGGCCCACGCCCTGCTGGCCGCGCGCGCTACGCTTCCGCTCGGCCACCGCTGGGCCCACTTGTCTGCTGCACTGCTTGCTGGCCCCTCTCCCATCGCGTGTTGCGTACTGATTTTCCCAGATCCCCAGCTGTCGCGCGCGTTGTCTGTTTTTCTTGGCTGCTCAGGTTGGGAGCGGTACTACCGGTTAAATCCGGTAGTACCGGTCCGTCCAGGAAAAAAATGCCCCAACGGGCAGATTTGGCCCCTCTCATTAAATAGCTTTGTCATTTTGTCTTTTAGGGTCACTTCCAGCTCCTTCTCTTGTCCAAGCTTTGCCCCCATTTGCTTTACTCTTTAAGCTTGATTTCTACACACCCCTCCATTGATTCTTGCATATATTTGAGGGGTTGTTGGAGGAGATCAAGATCTACGTTTTGACCAAACAAAAACATCTCTTTGTGGGTGTATCTTTGGGGATCTAGATTTTGGGGGATTTTGTGTCTCTCTTTGATTCCTCCTCTCTTGTTCCCCCAATAGCTTTAGTAGCTTTGTTGGAACTTGAGAGTGAGGGATTTGAGCACTTTTGTGGTGTTCTTGCCATTTGCATTTGGTGCATCGGTTTGAGTTCTCCTCGGAGGATTTGATTTGAGTTGCTCATTGGAGCTTGTCCCTCTTGGGTTCTTGGAATCCTAGACGGTTTGTGGTCTTGGTGGCATTGTGGCCTTTTGTGGCATTTGTTGGGAGCCTCCAATTAAGTTGTGGAGAAGTGCCCCAACCTTGTGAGAGGTTCCGGTTGCCACTGACAAGTGCACCGATTGTGGAAGCGTGGATCGATCCCGTTGGGGTGAGATTCACCGGAGAATAAGGGAGGCCTTTTGTGGCGTTGGTGGTTTGATACCACCCCCTCTCCAAACGAGACGTACTCCATGTTCGGAGGAACTCGGTAAAATATCGGTGTCCCCGCGTGCCTCGGTTATCTCTATACCCGAGCTCTTTACTTATGCACTTTACATTGTGATAGCCTTCGTGCTTGAAGTAATATATATCTTGCTATCACTTTGTTGCTTGTATTGCTTAGCATAGGTTGTTGGTGCACATAGGTGAACCTTAGTTGTTCTAGGTTGTGCTTAACAAAGTAAACACTAGTTTTATTCCGCCTTTGTTGAGCCACTCTAGGAAAAGTTTTAATCGCCTATTCACCCCCTCTAGGCGACATCCGTATCCTTTCAGAATGATCAGGATCCTAATAATAGTCCTTGCAGGGAATGATCAGGATCCTAATCCGTATCCATCCGTATCCTAATAATAGTAGTAGAAATACCATGTCAATAGATGATCAGGATGAAGAAGAAGATCCTGAAGAGAGAGTGTTTGAATCATCAACATCTTCTGAAAACCCATGGAATATACATTATCCAGTGTTCAATTATCTTGCCCACAAGAGCACCTGGGAAGCAGCAGGATCTGCGTATTCTGTTGACAACTCAAGGAATGAAGCTTAGGAGATGCAAGTTGGAGATAATGTTGAATATGTTTCTGAAAACTTTTCAGCTGAGCTGGAGAGAGTCGATGCGCTCAGGTTGAGTAATGACTCAAGTACTGACACTTCATATATAGAGTACGTTCCTTCTGGAAGGCCATATGTTCCACAAAATGTGCGACGAACAACACGTCATCACGGTTGGACATCAAGCATGTATGATGGCGTAGTTACTACTAGAAAGAGACAACTAGTCAGTAGTATCAAGTACTGTGTATTGTACTCCAAGGAATAAGGTAGCGAGATAAATACGGTAGTTTTGTGATTATACCTATATGGTATATGTTGTAAGACCTTTGTATCATTATGATATTATGTATAATATGTGACATGCATATTTGGATTTTCTTTGGATCTTCATTGTTGACTAGTTCTGTGCGTAAAATCGAGCTCAGAACACATGTGGATGATGTAATTATGAGTATTCGCTTTATGTTGGAGGACTAGGGGGTCATGGATACGGGTGTAGAAATGGAAACTGAACAGCAGCGGATGGAGCGAAAGGCCAAGGAAAAGGACGATGCAGATGCAGCAAATCAAGAAGCATTACCACCACCACCAATGAGGCCGTTAATGGAGCAGAACTTTATCTAATGCATGCAAATGATGCAAGACACCCAGAACAAGTTCATGGAAGAGCTGCTAGGGCGAGCAAATCAGAGGGCACCTGAAGGAGGAGGAGTGTGTCTATCTGATTTCCAGAATGCAAGACCGTTACCTTTTGCATCAGCTCCTGAAACAATGGATGCAGAAGACTGGCTAGAAGATACAGAAAGGAAGCTGAAAACTGTGGGTTGTAATGAGGAGGAAAAATTGAGGTATGCAACTCATCTGCTGACTGGACCTGCAGCATCATGGTGGGAAAATCAGTTAGCCATGCAACAACCAAGAAGGGAGTTTACCTGGGAGGAGTTCAAGCAGAGATTCCATGAATATCATGTTCCGGAAAGCGTCATGGAGTTGAAGCGGAGAGAATTTGAGGAGCTTCAGCAAGGATATACTAGTGTCATGAAGTACATCCGGGAGTTTAGCCAACTGTCTCGTTATGCTGAGGAGGATGTTAACACTGAAAATAAGAGGAAGAAGCGTTTCTTGCGTGGATTAAATCCGTTTGTGAAGATGCAACTAAGGTTAGCCAATAAGCAAACTTATCAGCGGTTGTTAGATGCAGCCATTACTTTTGAAGATGACTACAAGAATGTCCAAGAGGATCAAAGGAAGAGAGCCAAGAAGGAAACCAAGAGAATTCAGGCAAGCAAACCTAAACCTAACCTGGAGTTCAAACCTCGGAATAGGAATTATGGCAACAACAACAATAACAATAACAAGGGCAGTGGTGGAAATCAATCTAATCCGAGAAGGAATGTGAAGGGAATATGCCCGAGAGGCAATGATAAAGTGGTTATTATCGTATTCCTTATTTATGATAAATGTTTATTTTACATGCTATAATTGTATTAATATGGAAATGTTAATACATGTGTGTTTAATAAACAAAAAGGAAGTTCCTAGTTATGCCTCTCTTATAAACTAGCTCGTTGATTAACAAGATGATCAAAGTTTCCTGATCATGGACATTGGATGTTGTTAATAACGAGGTCACAACATTAGTGTAATGATGTGATGAACATTCATCCGAAGTATAGCATTACGATCAAAGTCATTGAGTTTATATTGCTATAACAACTTACGAAGTGATCCTAATCCTTAGACCATGAGATCATGTCAATCACTAACACCGGAAGAGTTTCTTGTTGACATCAAACGTCACACCGTAACTGGGTGATTATAAAGATGGCTTCAGAACTACTAAAGTGTTATGTTGAGACCCATGGATCGAGAGTGGAATTTGTTCATCCCGATGACGGATAGATATGCTCTGGGCCCTCTTGGTGATATCACATTGATTAGCTTCCAAGCAAGTGATTTGATCACTAGAATGTTATATCACGGGAACGAGAAAAGAGTGCATGTCGGTAACGAGATCAAACTAGGTATGGAGATACCGATGATCGAATCTCGGACATGTAATATATCGTGAAACAAAGGGATTAAGATACTAGCATAAAAGGTTCACACGATCACAGAAGTCATCGTTGAATGTGTGGGAGTCAGTATGGATCTCCAGGTCCCGCTACTGATTATTGATCAGAGAAGGGTCTCGATCATGTCCGCATTATTCGCGAACCGTAGGGTGACACACTTAAGGGATACCGACACCATTCGGAGCAAATGATATGCCAGAAAAAGAAAAGGAAAGCGCAGGAATTTATTTCACTAGACACCGGAACTGTTTCAGTTGAAATTGCTGAAACTGGTTCTGCATGTGAAATTGAAATGTTGTAAGGGGTTTTATGTGAATGTTTGTTAATTATAATTAACAAAATTCTGAATAAATAAATAAAAGAGTTTTATTTAAATGAGAGCTTGCATTAATTTTGGTGGAAAATTAATGCATGTGAGTGGAATTGTGAGTGGAGAGGTTTTTATGTGAGTGGAGCTTCCACCACATGAATGAGGGAGAGGTGGGGGCACCCTCCATGGCCGGCGGCCATGCCCCCTTGGGCTGCCCCCCTCCCCTATAAAAGGACCCCCTCCTCTCACTTGTCTCACACACCTCCTCGCGAAGGATCTCTCTCCCCCTTTTAGAATTCCCCATGGTCTCGGATCAGCGAGATACATGTTCCCGGTGGCTTTTTCTGGAAGGATTTGTTGCTTCCGCTGCTTCGCTGGAGCGAGGGCGCGGAGGTTGTCGGGGTACCCGTACGTGTGTGCGATCACGGATGCACCACTGCTTTGAGGTGCTGGACTTGATCGTGCTGGACCGGCTGGACCAGATGGACTTCATCACGATCTTGAGATCGGCAAGTGTTCGTCTACATCATCCACGAGTACAACCTCGTTAACGCTATTCGGTCTTCGAGGGTATGTATTCTATGGATGTATATCCACCCGTTGCTTGTATCTAGTAGATAGATTTTGGTACATAGATGTTCCCATCGTAGGAAATTTTTTGTTTTCTATGCTGCGAACCCTAAAGTGGTATCAGAGCCGGATCTATGCGTAGATACTTTGCACGGGTAGTACACATATGAGTATGTGGGCGATGATGATCATTTTATTGCTTCTTAGTTGTACTTTGGATATTGGTGGCATAGTGGGATGAAGCGGCCCGGACAAACTTTACATGTCCTCGCACATGAGACATGTTCCACGCTTGACATGCAACTAGTTTGCATAACTGGCTAGCGGGTGTCTGTCTCTCATACTATAGTCAATATCTAATTTGCAATGAGTTGTCAACAATTTGGTTATCCTCGTTGTGGTTCATGTTCATAGGTAAGAACGGTTCTATCTACAAAAGCCCTAAGCCACGTAAAATTTGCAATGGATAAATTAGAGGCGTCTAGTTTAGATTGTTGTTGGGCTAGTGTTATGATATGGTGATGTTGTAAGTAGAAATATGAGATGATACTCTTACAACACACATAGCGTGTAAGTTCCATAGACCTTGGCCTTACACATAAAGGTATGATAGAGATCATACCACGGTGCACATGATGGAGATCATATGCGGGAACCATATCATTTCACTTATAAACATGTGATGTTTTGATTGCATGTTATATTGCTTGTTTGGCATTTTATTAGCATAATAAGATGATACCTCATTTAGATATCAAGATAAGAATGTGTTTTTCCTTAAGTATGCACCGACAATGTTTCGTCGCTTCAAGACATCATGTGATGATCGGGTGTACTTGAATCCACGAGCATATCTCGGGTGTAAGACAGTTACACACGCGAATACTAAGGTTCTTACTTGGCGAGCCTAGCATATACAGACATGGCCTCGAAACACGGACCGAAAGGTTAAGCATGAGTCATATGTTTTGATATGATGACCATATGGATGCTCGCCTTTGAAGCTACGCCGACTCACGTGATGATCGAACTTGGTGTAGTGGATTTGGTTCATGTAATCACCAAAAAGACACGAGGGATGTCGTTTTTGAGTGGGAGTTCATTTCTAATTTGGATTAGTAGAACTCAATTTATCATAAATTAAATCAAAGTGAATTTGCATAATTTGTTGTAGTCATTGGCATTCGTTCACCACCTTATGCATAGTTGTAATTGAGATAATAGAACTATAGAATTCTGGATATATACTTTACGAACTGGTATCGTATTGTGTTGAGTGTCAATCTAAAGTTTAAAGTCCTATTGCAAACTTTTAGCAAAATTCTATTTACTCCGTGAAATTTAATAATTGGTATTAAATCGAGAGTAACAATTCCAGTGTTAGTATCTTAAGTATCATGTTTGCCTCCATGATTCTTGATTGTTTTTAAATATCAAGGTTGTCTAGGAGTTGAAAGAATTGTTTCAGAAACCATCATGTGTGGCAGATATAACGATATCTGAAACAATGTTTTGGTTGCAATATGATAGAGTATAATATATGTTCTCATATTGGATGAGAATTTACAAAGGTTGGAGATGCTAGACATCCTAATCATCCAAAAGGGTTTTGGAAAGTAATGTTATACTCACGATTCACCTTTATAAGCTACAGTAGCTTGATCATGAAAGTCATCATGATAAGGATGAATAGAAGATGTATGTAAAGTGTTTACTATACTAAAAGATTACTAAAGATTGGATTTTAAAAGAATACCGATCATTTTGATGATGGTGATCTACTTCAAAGTGCAAATCCAAAGGTATTATTATTTGAATATACACGCTTTGGACTATGTGTCATGTATATGGCGCCACTTTTGATGTTGATAGATTCTTTTAAAAAGGAAAAGGAAATGCTGAAAGAGAATCTATAAAATATATTTGGCAGAAAAGAAAAGATTGGAAATATCCAATTTAGGTATATGGATGATATACATGTTATGGTTGTATTCTTTGCTTGTTAAACAATGTGGTTCTTGGGTATTGGATACCGAATTGGTTGGTATGAAATTTCATACGGAACGACGCAATTCATAAACCACAATGGCCTAAGTAACTAGCAAGAGAATATGTGATGATGTTCATCGAAAACAAACAAACCATTGTTTGTATTTCTCGTTGACATCAAGGCTTGACTTTAAGATTTGTTTTAATAATTGTTATTTGAATCAGGTATTATGAGAACAAAGGTTGTTCAAATAATTACCGTATTCCATATAAGATGGACGATTTACAAATCCAGTTGGAGAAATCACATCCATAAAACCTAATGCTAAAATGTCGCAAGACAAATGATTGAAATATCACTTACGAAGTGACATCGCTGTTTAAATTATATTGGAAAGAAAACATGAAGAATCTCCATTTTCATGGATTTTTGGAGTCTTTGATTTGATCAAGTGACGCTTGTGAGACTTTCCTCGGGATAATTAAAACTTTGTTCAAAGGCCAAAGAAGAACGAACGACTAAAATATTGGAATTTATACATATCGATGTATGTAGTCCATTATGTGTAATCGTAAGCGATGGGTTTCAACTTCATATACTTCCTCCGGAAATTTGAGTGAATATTCACTTAATGAGAAAGAAGTGTGAAATATTTGAAAATGTTCAAAGACTTTCAAGATGAAGTGAAAATCATTGTGACAAGAAAATAAATGGTTTATGATTTTATCATAAGGGATTTATTTGAGTTACAAGTGTAACAAGAAAATAAATGAATTATGGTTTCATCATAAAGGGATTTATTTGAGTTGCAAGTTTAGCAGAACACATAGATTTACATCTCCCGAAACACCATGGGAGTATGGAGTGTTTGAGATTTGTAATGAAACCTTGTTTGACATGGTTGGATCAAAGGTGTTATTTATAAAACTGCCATTATGTTTTAAAAAGATTAAAGCTTTAGAGACTACCGCTTTTACACTGAAAAGAGCTCCATCTTAATCCGTTGAAATGACACCATATGAGTTATGGTTTGGGGTAAAACCCAAGTTGTCATTTCTTAAATTTTGGTATGCTAAACATAAGTAAGATGTTTACAACCAAAGTCGGATGAGCATGTCTTTGTAGGTTATTTCGAATAACAATTGGTTATTCCTCCATAACACCGAGGACAAAAGGGTTTGTCGCTTGAAATGTGAAGTTTCTTGAAGAAGGAATTTTTCATAAATTTTAAGTGGGGGGACAATAGAACTTTGATAAGGTGAATGAACCTTAGCTAAATGTGCTGAGTTGCGCAGCGCCGGAAATCGTTCCTGAGGCAGCCATAATGCTCATGGTTTATGTGCCTCAAAGGTTGTGGTCACGGAGATCTAAGTTCCTATTGAACCAAGTAGGTCGGTTAAACAATCAAATGCTAAGATTTGAGAGTAAATCATTATTGTTTGACAATGATGAACCAAATACATACAAAGAAGCGATGATGGGCCCTGACTCCGTCAAATGGCTTGAAGCTATAAAATCCGTGATAAGTCCATACACGATAAATCAAGTTTTGAACTTGGAAGACCCTCCGAAAAGGTGTAAAAACCTATCGGTCGTATTTGGATCTATAAAGAAACAGACATGAATGTTTCACATCTATGAAATAGTCGACATGTCATAAAGTATTTTATGACAATGTTCAAGGAGTTGACTATGACAAGATTTGATCTTTCATAGCGATATTTAGTCTGGACGGATTAAAGTAGCAATCACTACATATAATTTGGTATATGATAGATGAATAAACAAAACAAAGTTCTTCTAATAGAATGGTTGCCTAGGACGTGTACATGACACGATCCAAAGGGTTTTGTTAAATTCAAAGGATGCTAAAAGGGCATGCAAACTTCAATGGTTGAAGTAAGCATCCCGGAGTTGGAATCTTCACCTTAATGAAAAGGAGTTTTCATCAGGAGACGATGAAGATGCTTGCATTTGCAAGAAATTAAGTGGAAGCGCTGAGACATATTTCTAATACATTATGTGGATGACATCTTGTTGATTAGAAATGATGTATCTTTTATTGACAATGGTTAAGAATTTCATTTTGATGAAAGACTTAGGCAAAACCCGAATATTTAGCATGAATGTCTATAGTGGATAGACTGTGACGCTAATATGGTTGTGCCAAACGTACATATATGAGATATTGAAGGAGTTCAATATAGAAACGACTAGAAACGGTTCTTATCGCATGGAGAGGAATTGAATCAAGATTCAAGTGTATCGACACTTGATAAGTGAAACAAGATTCAAGTGCTTTGACACTTGATGAGTGAAATCACGCGAATGTTTTGATCAATCATACCATGATATGTACACATCCAGATATGTCCTATGCTCTAAGTGTTATGAGCATATACCAGAATGAATCATAAAATGATCATTGGACGATATGAGGATATTCTTATGATCTTTTGGAAGAACTAAGAATATATTTGTGTAGAGGTGACAAACAATTACAAATAGTTCATTGTAAAGCGTTACATTGATACTAGTTTTGTCACAAGATAAAAATTAAGTTTATCTCAATTTAAACTATGGGTGGCATAGTGTAATGGAAAGAAGATTCCATGATGGATTTGGATGAAATCCATAGTTAAGACATTGTGACGAATACTACAACAAAAGGGCTAAGTATATGACTGCTATAGTAGTAGCAAAGGAGGGAATTTGTGTCAAGTAGTTTGTTATCAAACTAAGGTGTGGTTCGCAACGGGCTAACACTGACAATATATTGTACGACAATAGTATCGACGTGATTTAAACCCAAGGAACTAAACGTCTCACCGAAAGACCAAATTTATACAATGCCATCTCATTGGAGAATGATTGATGCGTGAAGACGCAAAGACATGCAAATACACACGGACCTGAAAGTGTCAGATCCGTAGATTATGTTAACCACTTGCAATTGCGTATTTGGAACACCAGAAAGCCATAGGTGTTCAATACACAAAGTTTTTCTAACTAGATTATTGTCTCTAGTGCAAGTGGGAGACTGAAGGGAATATGCCCGAGAGGCAATAATAAAGTGGTTATTATCGTATTACTTATTTATGATAAATGTTTATTTTACATGCTATAATTGTATTAATATGGAAACGTTAATACATGTGTGTTTAATAAACTAAAAGGAAGTTCCTAGTTATGCCTCTCTTATAAACTAGCTCGTTGATTAACAAGATGATCAAAGTTTCCTGATCATGGACATTGGATGTTGTTAATAACGAGGTCACAACATTAGTGTAATGATGTGATGAACATTCATCCGAAGTATAGCATTACGATCAAAGTCATTGAGTTTATATTGCTATAACAACTTACGAAGTGATCCTAATCCTTAGACCACGAGATCATGTCAATCACTAACACCGGAAGAGTTTCTTGTTGACATCAAACGTCACACCGTAACTGGGTGATTATAAAAATGGCTTCAGAACTACTAAAGTGTTATGTTGAGACCCATGGATCGAGAGTGGAATTTGTTCATCCCGATGACGGATAGATATGCTCTGGGCCCTCTTGGTGATATCACATTGATTAGCTTGCAAGCAAGTGATTTGATCACTAGAATGTTATATCACGGGAACGAGAAAAGAGTGCATGTCGGTAACGAGATCAAACTAGGTATGGAGATACCGATGATCGAATCTCGGACATTTAATATATCGTGAAACAAAGGGATTAAGATACTAGCGTAAAAGGTTCACACGATCACAGAAGTCATCGTTGAATGTGTGGGAGTCAGTATGGATCTCCAGGTCCCTCTACTGATTATTGATCAGAGAAGGGTCTCGATCATGTCCGCATTATTCGCGAACCGTAGGGTGACACACTTAAGGGATACCGACACCATTCGGAGCAAATGATATGCCAGAAAAAGAAAAGGAAAGCGCAGGAATTTATTTCACTAGACACCGGAACTGTTTCAGTTGAAATTGCTGAAACTGGTTCTGCATGTGAAATTGAAATGTTGTAAGGGGTTTTATGTGAATGTTTGTTAATTATAATTAACAAAATTCTGAATAAATAAATAAAAGAGTTTTATTTAAATGAGAGCTTGCATTAATTTTGGTGGAAAATTAATGCATGTGAGTGGAATTGTGAGTGGAGAGGTTTTTATGTGAGTGGAGCTTCCACCACATGAATGAGGGAGAGGTGGGGGCACCCTCCATGGCCGGCGGCCATGCCCCCTTGGGCTGCCCCCCTCCCCTATAAAAGGACCCCCTCCTCTCACTTGTCTCACACACCTCCTCGCGAAGGATCTCTCTCCCCCTTTTAGAATTCCCCATGGTCTCGGATCAGCGAAATACATGTTCCCGGTGGCTTTTTCTAGAAGGATTTGTTGCTTCCGCTGCTTCGCTGGAGCGAGGGCGCGGAGGTTGTCGGGGTACCCGTATGTGTGTGCGATCACGGATGCACCACTGCTTTGAGGTGCTGGACTTGATCGTGCTGGACCGGCTGGACCAGATGGACTTCATCACGATCTTGAGATCGGCAAGCGTTCGTCTACATCATCCACGAGTACAACCTCGTTAACGCTATTCGGTCTTCGAGGGTATGTATTCTATGGATGTATATCCACCCGTTGCTTGTATCTAGTAGATAGATCTTGGTACATAGATGTTCCCATCGTAGGAAATTTTTTGTTTTCTATGCTGCGAACCCTACAGAATGTTATCTGTAACAACTGTGGAATTCCAGGGCATTTCCAGAGGGAGTGCAAAAAGCTTGTAGTGATCTGTTATGATTGTGGCCAGAAGGGGCATATCAAGCCAGATTGTCCGAGCAAACCACCGGGAGGATGGCCTACCAAAGGAGGAGGACAAGCCAGTGGAGGAAATGGACAACCCAATAAAGGAGGAAACAATGGCAAGAACAACAATGACAAGCAAAACTGACCTACCGGAAAACTGATCTGTGCAACCATCGAGGAGGTGGATAATTCGGAGCATGCAGTGATAAGTACGCTCAATGTCCTTACCAATCCCGGCAAAGTTCTATTTGATACTGGTGCAACTACTTCATTCATTTCTGAAGAATTTTGTGATAAGTTCAGGATTAGAAGGGCAACGTTAGAAAGTCCTATGACCGTAGTTACGGCAGGAGTGAATGTGATTGTACGCCACATAAAACAAGATCAGGTTATCTCGATCTGTGGTTGTACATATTTCGCAGACCTTTATGTGATTCCTTTGAAGGGAATTGCAGTAGTGTTGGGGATGGATTGGATGATGGAACATGGAGCTCAGATAAATTGTGAGGAGAAAACTGTCTCAATCAAAAATCCAAGTGGATCAAGGATAGTTTACCAGGCAGATAAAATACACAGTCATATCATGGTGGATCTGCAGTTGAATTCAGTGAAAGAAGTTAAATTAGAAGAGATTCCTATAGTTAATGAATTCCAAGATGTTTTTCCAATGGAATTACCAGGAATGCCACCAGAACGGAGATAGAATTCACCATTGACTTAATACCTCGTACAGCACCAATAGCTCAAGCACCATATAAAATGGGACCCAAAGAGTTGAAAGAACTCAAGGAGCAAATTGATGAGTTAGTAGGAAAAGGATTTATACAGGAAAGTGTATCTCCATGGGGAACACCAGTAATCTTTGTGGATAGGAGATATGGTGGAAGACGGATGTGTGGTGATTATAGAAATCTAAACAACGTGACTATCAAGAATAAGTATCCTTTACCAAGAATTCAAGATTTGTTTGATCAAGTGAAAGGAGATGGGGTAGTTTCAAAGATCGATTTAAGATCTGGATACCATAAAAAAAAATTAAGCCGGAAGATGTTCCAAAAACAACATTTGTCTCAAGATATGGACACCATGAGTATCTGGTAGTACCATTTGGTTTGACCAATGCACCAGCAATATTCATGAATCTGATGAACAAGATCTTCATGCCCTATTTGTACAAGTTTGTCATCGTTTTTATTGATGATATTATGATATATTCCAAGGATAAGGAAGAGCATGCTGACCATTTGAGAATAGCATTGCTGACTTTAAGAGAACATAAGCTTTATGCTAAGTTTAGTAAGTGTGAGTTCTGGTTAGATGAGGTAGAATTCCTCGGTAATGTGATTAGTAAGGATGGAATTGCTGTGAATCCATCTAAAGTTCAGTCAGTACTAGAGTGGACTGCACCGACCAATGTGAAACAAATTTGAGGTTTCTTAGGAATGGCTGGTTATTATCGGAGATTCATTGAAGGTTTCTCCAAAATAGCCGGACCAATGACCAAATTATTTAGGAAGAATACACCATTCAAGTGTGATGAGAAGTGTGAAGCAAGTTTCCAAGAGTTGAAGACTAGATTAACCACAGCTCCAATCTTAGCAGTTACTGAAACAGGGAAAGATTTCACTGTATATTGTGATGCATCTAAAGAAGGTTTGGGTTGTGTACTAATGCAAGATCAGAAAGTGATTGCTTATGGTTCAAGACAATTGAAACCACATGAAGTCAACTATCCAACTCATGATTTAGAGTTAGTAGCGGTAGTTTTTGCGTAGAAAGGATGGAGGCATTTTCTTTATGGAGCCAGATGTGAGTTATACACTGACCATAAAAGTCTCAAATACTTCTTCACTCAAAAGGAATTGAATATGAGACAGAAGTGTTGGTTGGAATTAATCAAGGATTATGATTTAACAATCAATTACACCCCAGGAAAAGCAAATGTTGTAGCAGATGCTTGAAGCAGAAAAAGTGCAGATATTCAGCCTAGCAATAGGGAGCTACCAAAAGAGTTACAAATGGACTTGGAAAGATTAGAACTTCAATTTATCAGAACAGAGGTTCTTGGAGGATTAGCTACTATGCAGGTAGTTGCAGAGTAGGGCAGTGATCTTAAGCAAGAAATTTTTAGACATCAAGAAGAAGATCCTTTTATTGCTGAGGAAATTCGGAGGATATCTCAAGGGCAAAAATCAGTTTTTCGCCTTGGAGATTATGGATCTTTATGGTTCCAAGATCGTCTATGTGTTCCAGATGTGACTGAGATCAGAAATGTCATACTCAAAGAAGCACATGATACCCCATATTCTATACATCCAGGGAGTACTAAGATGTATATGGATTTGAAAGAGCTATTATGGTGGAATAACATGAAAAGGGATATTGCTAAATATGTATGTGAATGCCATACTTGTCAAAGGGTGAAAGCTGAACATCAAAGTCCAGCGGGGACATTACAACCCTTAGAAATTCCTGAATGGAAATGGGAGGAAATAGGTATGGACTTCATCACAGGATTACCTATGACACCAAAAAGGAAGGATATGATATGGGTAATTATGGACAGACTCACTAAGAGTGCGCATTTTATTCCGGTGAATCAAAAGGATAATGCCGAGAAGTTAGTTGAAGTATATGTCCAAGAGATAGTAAGTAAGCATGGAGTACCCAAAAAGATCGTAACTGATGGGGGATCAGTGTTTACTTCAGCATTTTGGAAGCAATTGCATGAAGCACTTGGTTCAAAATTATATTTCAGCACGACATATCATCCTGAGACAGGAGGTCAAACTGAAAGAACAAATCAAATACTAGAAGACATGTTGAGAGCTTGTGCACTAGATTTTGGAGGAACATGGGAAGATCACCTACCATTGGCAGAATTTTCTTATAGCAATAGCTATCAGAGTAGTCTGAATGCAGCTCCATATGAGATTCTATATGGAAGGAAGTGTAGATCACCAATATGTTGGTATGAACCTGGAAGCAGCAAAGAATTTGCGCCAGATTATATCAAGGATAGACAAGACATCATTGATAAGATCAGGGATAGAATGAAAATAGCCCAGAGCAGGCAGAAAAGTTATGCGGATCAAAGCCGAAGATCATGGCATCCAGAAGTAGGAGATATGGTCTATTTGAAAGTAATTCCAATGAAAGGAGTAAAAAGATTTGGAGTTAAAGGGAAATTGAGTCCAAGATATATCGGACCATTCAAGATACTGAGTCAAAAAAGAACTATAGCTTATGCTTTAGAGTTACCATCAAGATTAGCTCACGTGCATAATGTTTTCCATGTGTCACAACTTCGCAAATGTTTGAAAGTTCTAGATGATGCAATAACACATCAAGAGATAGAACTACAAGTAGACCTGACTTATATTGAAAAGCCATGTAAGATTCTGGAAGAAAACTGGAAAAGATTGAGGAACAGAGCAATCAAATATTGCAAGGTACAATGGGAACATCACCCTGAGAGAGAAGCCACATGGGAGAAGTAAGAGGATTTAGGAAAAGCTTATCCAGAACTATTCAGGTACATCTCCACAAACTTTGGGATGAAGTTTAAATTAAGGGGGGAAGACTGTAACATCCCAGCATATAGGACCTAACGAAGGGTAGATTTAGGAATATGAATTGTTGCATGCATTCATTTGTGAAAATGTGGGTAAAATTTTCGCCAAATAAAACCTTGAGTGATCAATGTTTCTTTCTTACTTTGAGATTAGGTTTAGTCTTAAAGGAGGATTGCTATAAACTTTGATATGATCTTAAAGGAATTATGTGTGTTTAAAAATGAATTTGAAGTTTAAACTTGAGTGTTTGAATAATAATTTCAATGATTTAGATATAAGATTTGAATCTTAAATTAATTAAGAGATAAGTATTATAACTTAAATCTTATCCAAAAACAATATTGAATATGAAATTTATTTCATTAGAACATAAACAAGTTACAAAGAATGTAACTACTGAAGTCATTTCCAAATTCACAATTTACAACAGAATAAAGAATAAGAATATTCTTTATTGAAAATAATATAATCTTTATTACAATTAAATAAAATAAAGATTACAAGAAGGATAAAAGAAACATTACAAAAGAATAAAAAGATTACAATTGTATATCTACTAACTATCCTATATCTAAATCTACACTAAATCTTCATCTTTATCTTTATACCTGCAAAACAAAGACTAAATAAGATTAGTGTTAGTATATTTCTCTCAGATATGTCAGTGAAGTGCACTTGACAAACTCATCATTGAGAAATGTTATAAAAGGGGCAAGTTTCACCAATATGAAAGATTTCATCTTTCATAAATTCACAGCCAGAATGCAAATGACAGCCAAGAGGGATCAATTCACTAGCCAGGTGAAAGTAAGATAGTAATAGTAAGTTCAAACTTTCTGAACCTATCCACAAGTGCATAGCAGGCACACAAGCTGGACACACACAAGCATGCAGATGGTGTGCTATCGACCTCACAAGCATAGCCAAATATCACAAAACCACAACACAGTCGTGGAGGAGCACATCAGTGCATCTCTCCACTACACAACACACCAGCACAGCCAGGGTAAACAACAGCTAAACCAAGAACAACAGCCAAATCAAACCACCCAGATCAACCCAAACATCACCAGGATGGTGACATAAGGAGGGGGTGGATCTGGTGGACAGCAAGGTCAAGCCCAGGAGCTAGGAGGAGCAGGCAAGCTCAAGAGCAAGCTCAGGAGCCCAGCAAAAGCAGATCAAGATCAAGATCATCATCAATCTACTACACCAACATCAAATTTTGTGGTGATCCTCATAAAACCATCATATGATTTCATCATATTATCCAAACAAAAGCATGTGTTGCTTTAAGAAATGATCTCTCAATAATCACCCAAGAGAGGTGAATCTATCCTAGAGATTTCAAGTATATGATAAGAAAACAAACTCAACCACAAGCACTAAACTCTCAGACTAGCATCACTGAGTTCAGTGTTATTTTCTTTTGCAACTTAGATCATTCTTCATTTGATCTTATCAGATCAGGGCACATCTCTCAAAGAGAGTAGCACCTCTAATCCTATAAGTTTCAAACAAACTATTACTCAACTAACTAGGAATTAAATCCTAGAGCCTCAGACCACCATCATAGGCAGGAAAGTAAGAAACGCTTTCATTTCATCTTGCCAGTTTTAATCACAAGCATTATCAAGCTAAGCCCAGAAATAAAACTCCATCACTTATGTGCCAGATCATAATGGTATCACAAGGACATGTCTTAAATGAACCAAAACCAATCTATGCTTAATTTCCACAGATAAAAGGGACAACCACTACATATCATTTTCCTGAAGCCAAGTGCCAGGAATCAACATTAAATTCATCTATACATCCAATAATATCATTACATGTAATGATTTGATTCAGTCTGTATAATCTCATGCAAGCTTACCATTATAATTGCAGTAAGCAACTAGTGAGAGAAAACTACTGTCAGTACAAGCATTCTGACAATAGAGTAAATTCTCAGATCAACAACATAATCCAATCAGGGATTCCATAGAAACACAAGCATATGATCATAGTGAATCATCACTAGAATAAATCTCATAGGCAACTAGCATCATCAAAGCCACTACAAATCATTAACCACAACAGATAATCATTCTTCATGCTCAAGTATGATCATCAGTAAATCTAAAGCATCCTGGATATGATCAACAGGGGGTTATGAACCCTAATCAGAGCAAGAACCCTAATCCAGAGATGAACCCAATCAGCACATAGTCACTAGGCATGAGAAGCCACTAGACACACACAGAGGGGTTCATGGTAATAGCATGAACTAGGACCACAGAAGCAACTTACCCGAGGTCCTCGCTGATGAATCGAAGAGGAAGCAGATTGGCCGACGAACCGCGGCGGCACAGAGAGCACCCAGGGGGGTGCTGCAACCTGCACCTACCACGGCGGTGGACACAGAAGCACACGAGCCTAGCACACCACCACAGGTGGAACCGCGGCGGTGGCGGCAACACCTTTTCCTAACCCTAGGGTCCAGGAATGGGGTGGACCTGACCACGGGGATGCCCCGGAGTCAAATCCAACTGGATAGAACGAACGAGCATCGTCGAAAACCCCAACTCGCACCACGACGGCGACTAGAACGGCCGACAGCGGCGGGAATCGACGGTGGCGGCATCGCCGATCGCGGGGTCGGGTCAGAGGAGGAGAGGATAAGGTCGAGGGAGAGAGGGAGGCAGCGAGAATGGGCTGGGTGGGCCAAAACCCTTAGGGGTGATATTTTGACCCTGCCCTATTGGGCCAACCTGGCCCAATAAGCCCAAGGGGCCAGACCAAGTTGTTTAATAAACTATTTTGGTCAATTGGAAAAGACCAAAATGCCCCTAACCTCAATAAAATTCTAGAAAATAAAATAAAACTCCAAAAATTATAAATAAAATATCTTTGGATTCACAATAATCCACTCTGTCCAAATAAAATAAGATATAAAATTTTGGACATTTAAACTCTTATAAGAATTTTGTAATTTATATATTCCTTATGGAATTTTACAAAAAAAATTTAAAGTGATAAAAATAAATAAAAATCACTTTCATTATTTATTAATATAATAGTATTTTTTAAAATTACTAAATAAATATTTAGTAATAAATTTAATGTATAATTAATAATTCCTAAAAGAATTATTAAATCAATAAAAGTCAAATAAGAAGGGAAATAAAATAAAATAATTCAATATATGCAATAAATATAAAAAAAAATTATAAATGATTTATTAAAAGGCACCTTATATAGGTAAAATGCATATAGAATTAAATAATGCATTACATTACTTGCATAATCATTTTGTTTCTTTAAATATTGTCCGTACGGGGCAATAACGATGTTTTTGTAGAACTAGAAGCCCAAGGTCTAATGCAAGCATCAGACTTCACTACCTTGCCATCACAAGGCAAGTTCATCACTTGCTCATGTCCTTTGAAGAGTCTTTATCAAAGTATTTGCAAATTGCGTGTTATCATTTATGCTATAAAAGAAAGAAAATAATATTTTCATAAATATACAAATCATAGATATCATCCTAAGTGGTGATATAATGGAGCAATAGAACTTAGGGTTCTATTTGCAACAATGATGATCAAGTAGGGACTTAATAACCCCTGACATCAGTGATTCTAGCGCCGTATATAACGCGTTAGCCATGAGATTTGGAATGGGACAGAGAAGTCAGCTGTATCTTCTTCCTATCGCATGAAGCCGGATGTGCAGGTCGTGGCTGTTATCCTCGTAGCGTGCATATTAATTGGTAATTCATAGAGGATATGCAGCATATGGGTGGGAACCCTCATCGTCCCACGATAGTTCTGGCATCTAACGGTTTGTACAAACCATTGCCGTAATTCATTATGTGGGCATGGTGTACACCAAGGAGGCATGCGGGGTCGCGAAGGGGGCAGTGATTGGCTTGGACCAACTATTGGGCCCCACATCATGGAATTGTGGACGGGAAAGTACGCCCGGTTGTGCAACAAGGAGTTGATCTCTCATGGGTAAAGTAACGCACCTCTGCAGAGTGTAAAAACTGTAACTTGTTACTCCCTGTTCCGGGAAGGAGCTACGAACGCGGCATGAAAGGAACTCCATGAAAGTTTTGGTCAACCTGTGAAGGCTGAGTGTCATAGTTTTTCAGAATAAAATCAATCTTTGAAGAAAAATTTACAAAAACTGCATAGTGCCAAGGATTTATAATCCGTGGTGGTAGCTAGAGCATCAAACTTCCCACCTTTCATATAATGAACTTGTTGGGTAACGCTGTTACTCATTCTTTCCTTTGATCCCTTGCTTAGACTCTGAGGATCCCAAAGACGTGCCAATGTATGCAGCCGAATGCCAAGAAGACGTGTTCTACGAAGAACCTGATCTATCCGGAGGATTTGAAGGCGTGGATTACGAGATCCGCTACGGTGTCGATGAGAACGAGTCCACTTAAGTGTCTAGTTAGTAGTAACTAACGGAGCCGAGCAGCATGAACTATATAGAATAAGCTGTTGAGCCCCACTCCTAGTAGGAGTTGTTACTTTTAAATTCCGTTGAACGCTTTATATTTTGGTTTGTAAGTTGGATCTTCTGGAAGTCTTGAACTTCCGGTATTGTAATAATAACAATGTGTGTACTTTTGTAATATGGACCCGCAATGTTTTTGTTGTACCACTCTGAGGGATGTGATATTTACGGAACGATGTTCTGTGGATGTCATGTCAACGACTATAGTGTACTACATATGTAGTGGTATGCTGGGTCACCGCAACATCTCTAGCAGATCTCGGATATCGGTCCAAAACTAAAAACTCTGGGTTGTTATCCGGTTTTGGCCTGTCATTCTGCCCCAAATAGATCCCGCATAATCGGTCGGCCTAGCAAGGGCCCTGGATAGCAGCCCAGTCCACCTCTATAGATGCGGGTTAGAGGGACAAATCCGGGCAAGTCCCTTGATTCCTCACCTTCCACCTCACCTCCTCCTCAGCCGCCATATTCTATTTTCCCCTGCCGCCGGTCACCAATTTAGCGGCCCCACAAGCCGATCTACAAAATATGGCATGTCAACCACAACGGATGTCGTGGGGGTTCGTCCGCATATTCGCGTGGCTGCGGGGGCTTTAGGCCATCCTCGCCGCGCGGCTCCTTGGAGCTCTCTGCCGACGAGGACCACGTGGAAGTAGAATCTTTGCCGGGCAGTGGATAGCACCCACGCCACCCGAATGCGATGTGAAGCGTACGTTGCGCAGTTTCGCGTGCCTGTAGGGGATGCTAAGAGGTCACATGACACAGCCGTGGCGCGCCGGGCGCCACCATATACGGGGGAGGTGCCATCCTCCTCCTCCAAGGAGCCGTGCTAACGTGTTTTAGTGTATATTGTATCTAGTATAATTTAAAATACCTGAAGGCCCTGTGTCGCTCCCTGCGGGCGACCCAAGCACTAACCCTAGCCGCGAGGCACTAGGGCCTCTTCCACCCCTCCTTCCCCGCCGCCGCCGGTGAGCACCACCGGGCAAAGCCCGCGCAAAGTCAGTGGCGGTGGGTCCTCCCTTCCCCGCTCATGAGGCAGGCTACGCAGGGCAGTTTTTCCGAGCGATGGCGCGGGCGCAGCGGCGCGCGGTCTTGGCGTGGGCAGGTACAACTCGGTGCAGCAGGGCATCATACGCATGGCAGCTTGGTGGTGACGTAGTTTAATCCGGTCGCACCCAAGAGGGAATATGTGCGGATGAGGCCGGTCGCACCCAGGCGGGCAGGTGCCTGGAGGCGGGTTGAGGCTGGTCGTGCCCAAGCGGGTGTTGGTGGAGATGGGCACTAAGGCGGCTGCCCTAGGCTACGGTGGTGACGGGCGACGAGGTCAGGTGGATGCTTGGGGCGAGCGGCGGCGCATCTAGCGCCCGACGGCGGATCTCAGGCATTCTCCCCAAGAAGCCCTGGTGGTTGTATCTGTTAGCGGGTAGATGAAGGCTGGGCAGAGGGACTCCCTAGCGGCCGGTGGTGGCGGCGTTTAACTTGAGCTGCTAGGCCGATGCGGCTTGGACGGGCTTGGTGAGGATGATGGGATGTTGGTGGTGCTCCGGCAAGATACTTGCGCTGCTCGTTGTGGCTCTCATGGATAAGGTGTGCCGATGATTTCCCGTCTCTGGTGCGGTTTCTCCAGACGAAAGTCCCGCTCGACATCTGTCGATGCCGATGACGACAACACCTTTATGTGTCGTTTGCCTTGTTGAAGGTGTCATCGATGAGATCCATCACCAATCTCATCCTTCAATCTTGTTTTCCGATGAAAACTGTGATCCGTCTATTGGATTGGCGATGGCGATGTCTTTGACGTCGCTACTTTGATGAAAGCTTCGCTGCGAAAACAAGATCTTTTGGTGGGAGAACCTGATTTGTGGTTGAGCGGTTGGCTGGACACCGCCGGTGGCGGGATAATCGTGGAATTTGTAGTGCTGGGTCAGGCAGGGCCTGGCCGATGGTGGTGGTGGTGGTGGCATGAGCATCCTTGACATGCGGGCGGCGTCAGACGAGCCCTGTTTTCTATCTCGAGACCGGAGTGGCACATGCCACCTCCCTTCGGACATGTTTTCTCTCTTCGGTGTTGTTGAAGCTAACAAACAAGCTCGTGGTTCATTTGATCGATGCGACCTTGGTGTTGTTGTGACGAATTCAAAGTCGACTGATCGTAAGCATGGCCACTGACTTTTGATGGTGTCGCTTGCTCCGGTGGTGTGCTTTCCTATTTGTATTGTTGTTGTTATTGTTGTTGTTGTTGTTGTTGTTGTTGTTGTTGTTGTTGATGTTGTTGTTGTTGTTGTTGGCTTTTCTGGCACTATATAAGTTTTGGTTGTGCTCATGCTGATGTAAAGGTTTTTCCCGTTTTACCAAGCAGTTCGGTCTCTATACCTTTTCCTCTAGCGCAATGAATATAGCAGTTCTCCTGCTGTTATAAAAATAATAATATCTAAAACATTTTTATATTAGTGATATAATGGAGTAGTAAAGATAGATGATGAGGCTACCGTTGTCATGGACGGTTAGGACAACTCCAATGAGCCCTGCAAAATGGACCGCAAATCGGTCCGTTTGCGGGTCGGGAGGACTGCGCGGGCAAGGCCAGCCTGTTTGCGGGTGGCTGTGCACCCAACGACCCCCGCATAAGTGGACCCACTGTCCGCAATCTCTCCCTTGATAGCAGCTCAAGGTATCCCTAATGGCGGCGGGTGGCCCATCGCCCATTGCCGCCCATGGCCATTTTCCCCCGTGCAGCCTCATGAGTTTCCCGCACGGGCCTTGCCCTTTCCCGCCGAGACCTCGTCGCTTTCCGCTGATGGGAACCTACCGAACTTTTAAAATGCCCTGCGGGAGGGGGAGGCACACCCAGCAGCCCATTCCCTAGCATGCCTAGGCGCTTCCCCACCGCTCATCTCGGGGAGGCCGGCTGGGTTGGGTACCCACCTACCTACTTCGTGGAGATGCCCGGGAGCGGGAGCAGGAGGCAACCAGGGAGCGGGAAGAGGCCATGGTCATGGAGGCCACCCTCGACGCCCACTACTGTGGCTGTCAGGCCGTCGTACTCGGCTTCGACTAGTGGGCCGCTGATATGCACGTGCACCGCTCGTCCATGGCTGACGATGAAGCTTGGTTGCTGACGAGGCCAAACCCGAGTGAGTCCGTCGAACAGGGCTTCGGAGCCGGGCTGGTGTTGGAGGGTCGGGCAGCGCACAACTGTGAAGCGGCCACGATGTCATGACTGAGGGAGAGGATGTCCCTCTCCCTCCTCTGGCGCAGGACCGTTGCTGCAGCGTGCCACCGCCAGGCGCAGGGGGCGACAGTGGCAGGATGGGGCAGGACCACCGTGCCGGCGGCGCCCAGGAGGACGACGACGATGACGGCCTGGTGGCCTTGTAGTTGTAGGCTAGTTAGATTTAATTACCGCGTTAATTATAGTTTAAGTTCCATGTACCGGTTCCCAACTATCATCAAAACTTTTCGTTCCTATGACTATTGGGCATGCAAGAGGACAAGCCCGGATACGCGAGTCGTCCTCCCCGCAAAAGCCGCCGAAGTTTGAGTCGTGGATGCGTCAAAATGGACCGCTCCACGGATCCGGATCCGTCAACAGGTGGCCATTGGTCCGTTCAATCAGTCTGGATGGACAGATTCAGACCCGCCGGTCTATTTGTGGGGGTCGTTAGGCCATCCCCAATGTACCCCACTGCAAACGGACGCCGCGCGTCCGATCACATCCTTCCGGGCCGAGGCCAAGGCCCAACTCACACCCGCAAACGGACCGAACATCGGGGCATGGTCCGATTTGGCGCAAACCGGGCCAAAACCTAGGCTGGTTTGCGGGGGCTCAGACGCCGGCCTCGTCCGTGGCGGTCCAGCCGAGTCTACCTCGGGCCCCATTTGATGGTGTCCCAGAGAGAGGGACCACGTCCTTTTTAATGGGACCATGTTGTCCCTATCCACATCCACTCCACACCACTCCCACTTCCAATCCCCACTTGGCAAACCCCAAAACCCTAGCCCCTCACCCTTCCTACCGACAAGCTCCTCCCTCGCCAGCCCTCGCCAGCCGCGATGACGAAGGACAGTTGGAAGTTCTAGTTCCGGTGTGGCCGGAACGACCACGAGGTCGGCTCCTCCACCGACGATGGTCGTGACCACTATTCCGTCTCTAGGTCGTTGCCCCGGTGCAGCTCCTCCTCCTTCTTTCGTGGCCCGCCGTCGTGCCCGCGCTACGAGCGACGGGTGTACGTGAGCCTCGAGGTTGCGTGCATTCTAGCCGAGGCAGGCATGCCCTTCTGTGGCTGTTCATCCACCTGTTAAAGGGGTGGCACCTCAATGACGCTCGTGTGTCGGTGCCGGCCATCCCTAGCTCCGGCCCTGCGCGCCACCGCGAGATCTTTCAGTGTCGAGCCTTCCTCCCGCCAGATCTGCGGCGGGATCCGGCCTACGCCATCGACTCCCCGGTCTGGGACCGGTGGTTCAAGGCGAGGCACGCGGCCCGACGCGAGGCCATCGAGGCCCACCTCGAGAACCTCGACGACAACGATGAGGACTACTGGGAGGGGTCCCACGAGGAGGACGATGACGACATCCTCCACTTCCCACCGCCGCAGCCCGGCGTTCCGAGCTGGTCGCGCTACCGTGGCGCGGACACGTCGCGTCCGAGGTGTGGCCTTGGCCACAGCCGGATGAGGACCTGGAGCCGCCCCGGCTGGTGGCGGTCAAGCTGGAGGAGAAGGGGCCGAAGCGGCAGCGCCGACCGATGTCGGAGGAGGAGCTCCAGGCCGCCATCCTCGCCTCCCAGCTGGAAGAGGAGAAGAGGTGGGACAGTACCGCCCAGACGCTGCACGAGTCCTGGGTGGCCGCGCTGGCCCAGATGCCCCCGTGCTCCGGGCACCGCCTACGAGGAGGAGGAGTAGGCGGCGCATCCGCAGGACCAGGGCGCCAGCCGGCCAGCAGCAATTCCCGCCTTCCTTCCACGCCAAGGCACCCCATAATATTGGGACCTTTTCTTTTTTTGTGTATATTTTATGACCAAGGGACCCAAGACAAAACCTAATATGTAATATGTTTAGTTATTTTTATCCTCGTCATTTTTTTTATACATTTTCTTAAGTGAATGGCAGTTGGAGGCCTAGGCCACCGCAACCGGGCTGAGCCCGAACGACCTGTTCTTCACCCTGCAAACGGACCAACTCGGACGAAACGGATGTCTGAAATGCGGTATCCGTTGGAGTTGGGCTTAGAGTTGCCCTTAGCGCCGGCGCAGTGCCAGCTTGCGCGGCGTGCTAAAACTGATCGAGTCCGCTGACACGTCCGAACGTTCCATCGAGATCCGCAGCATTAATCATGCGTCCACGATCCCAGATCCCCAAAGAAGATACAGTCAAAACTCAAAACACAGAGGAGGGCAGGACATGTTGGCATGCTGCCACACTCAGCCGAACAAGTGACCACGAGCTGAATCCATCATAGTCCTAGTCCACCGTCCGTGCCTATCTCCAGGCTAGCCCAGTCACCGCCGTGGCCGCCCGACGACGTGGGCGCCGATGACTGAGCACCACCTCGCCTGTCGCCGTGCCGTCCGCGGCCAAATCCGGCACCGATATGGGCGCGTGCGTGCGTGTGATGAGCACGACCCGAGGAGGACCAGTGCTCGATGGCTGTCTGCTTTGCTTCTCGAGATCTGAGAGCACATGGCCGCCTCGCCACCCTGATTCTCCTTGGCCTTCCAACCGTGCCACCCGGTGGGAGAACAGAAAAAAAATAGCTTCTCTTTCCCATGTGCCCCATGAATTGGATTCATCTCCTCCGTTCCATTCGTTCTAAAAATAAATGACACTTGCTTTCTCTAGATAGGTATGCACAAACATATTTTGATGTGTAGATACATACTCCCTCCGTTCCAAAGCTTTTTTTTTCATGAAAAGTCAAACCGTAGAGAGTTTGATTAAACTTTTAGAAAAAATAATCAATCACTATGATACTATATAGATACCATATAAAAATATGTTTTATAATGTATCAAAGGGTATGGATTATGTATTGTAATATCACTCCCTCCGTTCTAAAATAACTGACTTGGATTTCTCTGGATTCACATGTATCTTGGAGTGCTTCGAATACCCAGATGGTTATGGAGAGGAGAAAAAAATATATGGGTAACTACGATATTTTTTTTAGCCCCAACGGCTTATCCAAAACCAGACCGTACTTAGGAACCACTTGTAAATGGGTCTTGTTTTCTCTTTCTTTCTCTTTTATTTTCTCTCTCCTTTTCCTTCCTTCTGCTTCCCACAACTGCACAAGCAACCCCTCCCGTCCCTCCTCCTCGATTGCCAACTAGCTTCCCTCGAATCAGGCTGTCGCCCCCGCTTTATAAATAAAGCACACACGTGAGACCGCTGCTGGGCCAGACAGCACAACGTCCAAACAAGACACAACACGATACACGATGTTGGGGCAACAACACACACACGCCCGAACTAAAACAAGGAAAAGAAAAAAAGAACAAAGACGGAGACGGGTCAACTAGACGAGAAAGACCGCAACCGCTGCACCCTCCGAAGAATGTCGACCCTGCTCCTAGCCCCGACTCGTCAAGCACCAAGTAGCACCCTCAAGAGGGAAGCGATCGCTGCTGCCCGGGCCAAAGCTGGCCCTAGGGTTTCCCCCGGCACATAGAGGGAAGTGGATGAAGGGTAGCCACGACGCCCTCCAGGAAGGAAGATGCCACCCGCAGGCGGCACCGCGTCAGTGTTAGTCGAGTCGACAAGGATTTCTCCCCAAGACTCTATCCACAACCCCAGGACCAGCCGTTGCACAGGAGCCCCGCGAGGGTGAGGCCTCACCACCACCAAACTTTCCACCCATAAACGTGCGCCACTCCGGTCCCGAATCCGCCAATGTCATCTCACCGAGCAATCCGTCACGAGGTCTGCAACATCATGGCACAAGTAGAACCGAAACAAGGCCCACGGTACCACGACCACGCGGGAGGGAACTTCCTCCACCGCCGGAGGCGGTAGTCAACCGGACGCGTCCGCAGACAAATCAATTCTCCATAGGTTCGGCCGGGTCCAGCGGACCCGTAAAGCCTCCCGCGGAGGCAAACCAGTCCCATGGCGGTCCGGCCGAGCCGCGATGGGCCCGTAAAGTCCGCAACCACGCTGCAACAGGCCGGCCTAGGAAAACATAGATCCCATCTCTCATACCCGCCACGATCCGCGGAGCAGTCAAATCCGAGTTGACCGTCCCGTCCTACCCAGATCCGGGCCCAAAGGGGCCCGATCTAGGCCGCTATGACCCTGTAGCTCGAGCTCCGCTTGCTGTTGCTGCCCATGCTACCCCGCCGCCATGCCCCCAGCGTGTTGTTCCTCCGCCACCCCAAGATCACCGACGCCGAGTGAGGGTGCCCCGACTCCCATCCTCCCGACGCGGGGAGAACACTACTAGGAAAATGGACATTCGTGGCGTACCTGAAAAGGGCATCCATGGCGCACTAGTTGTGCGCCACTAGCCTCGCGCTGCGGCTATCTCTTACCCGTAGCGCACTGCCTGGTGCGCTATGGTTATCTCGAGATAGACGTGGCGCACTACCAGGTGCGCCACGGGTAGGGGTACAGGGTGCGCCACGGATGTGTTTTTCAAAAAACAAAAAAAATGCAAAAAACACCCTCGTTTTGAATTGCAAAAGCAATCGGGTCCGTGCATCGCCGCCATCGTGTCACCTCGCCGGAGCATGGCCGTGGCCACGATCTACCACCACAGGAAGGTGCGGGAGGCCGTGGCCGCTCCAGTCCTTGCCGACGTCGAGGTGGTATGAAGGGTGTGGTTGGAGAAAGGAAGGTAGTAAGAGAGGGAGGTAGGAAGAGATGGAGGAAGAGAGGGAGGAAGAGAGGGAGGAAGGGAGGTCAATGAGGAGAAGGATGCCTCCGTCGCCCGTTGTCACTACGAGGTGAAGGAGAAGGCCGCCGTCGTGCCACCGTCACTACAAGGAGAGAAGGAGGCCGTCGTTGGGCCGCCGCCGCGCCACCGTCACTGCAAGGAGAGGAGGAGGCCGCCGTCGCGCCGCCGCCGCGCCACTGTCACTGCAAGGAGAGGAGGAGGCTGCCGTCGCGCCATCACTGCAAGGAGAGGAGAAGGGGAGGGAGGAGAAGGAAAAGGAGAAGGAGAAGGAAGAAGGAGAAGGGAGAAGGAAGAAGGAGAAGGGAAAGGAAAAGGAAAAGGGGGAAGGAAAAGGTAGGAGGGCGGGGTGGGGATTCAAATTTTGAATCCTGCCCAACTTACTCGTAGCGTGGTGCGCTACGGGTAAGTTGCCCTCTATTTATTTTTCTGCAGAAAAAAACGGTCTTTTGACCGTAATTTTTTACTCTTATCAAATTTTGAAAATCTAAATAATCGCTAACCGACTAAAGGTCATTGCGAGGGGATGCGAAATCTCGTTCTCGTTATTTTGGTATATTATACGATTTTTTTCGACATCGTATGCAAAAGTTACGACCATTTTACCGCGGCATGACTTTTTTTTCAGAAAAAGTGGAAACTCATGTTTGTTAACTTTCCTAGAAACTATACCACATTACCTACCTAAATATGAAAGTATTTTATTTTTTGAAGTGTTTATTATTTTCTTTTATTTTTTGCAAAACCTAAAAATGTGATCCAAGGGGGGGAGTTGGTGCCGGCCACTTAGCCGTAGGGCACTAAGACAGAGTGCCCTACGACTAAGTTGACCCAGGTGCTGCAGCACACATGCCCGTAGCGCACTAGGTCAAGATGCGCTACGGATGTGCCGTAGCGCACCTTGAGCTAGTGCGCTACGGGTATGTGTGATGTGGCCACATGTGCTCTGACCCACACATAGCCGTGGCGCACCACCCTCATGTGCGCCATGCTTATGACAGTTAGCCGTAGGGCACCTGTGGCCAGTGCGCCACGCCTATTTTACCCGTGGAGCACCACTAGCAAATGCGCCACAGAAGTGTGGATTACCTATAGACGTTTTCCTAGTAGTGGAAGAAGCCCGCCACCGCCGGCGCCACACGAGCAGCGCCCAACAGCCCTGGCCGGCGGCGGCCATGGGGGGAATGAGGGGGAGGGGGTCAGAAGGGGAGGGGAAGGGCCGACATGCGCTCCTGTCACCCTCGGGGGGCGAGAGGAGCGATATGGGAAATCAGGGTGACTCTCCCCGATCAAAAACTTTCCCTCTTGTTAAGCCTCAGCACAGTTGTGCATGTCAACGCCCTCCTCGTTTAGGTCATGCACATTGGCTCCGGCTCGCCTCGGTCATCGATGACCGACTGAATGTAGGCCGGTCGCGGCGGGTCTCGACGAGGGTACTAGATGGGGCAGAGCTGCTACGCCTCAGAGAATTTGACAAGGCGACGAGGGTGTTGAGCGGTGGGAGTGGCGAAAGGCCTTGTGGCTGCGCGCCGGTTGGTCTTCGGTGGCTGGAGATGGCAGGGATGGCGACAAGGGGAAATTTTGTTGCATCCATTGGCCTCTCCGGTGTGCAATTTTCCTTAGGCTTCGTTCGTTTTGTTGGGGTTAAATCCAGATATGGAATAGATCCAGCCATGGATTGGGTGAATCCAAACCTCCACCCAAACCCAAGTAAACCCGATTAATCCCTTCCCAATATTTCCTTGCATGTTCCAGGCCGTTCTGTTATTCCATACGGATGAATGTGTGACACGGCCATGTGCTGACCTTGCTAGCTCGCCCGTGTTGTGGAAATTAATCCAGACATCAGCCGGCGATAATTTTTTTCCACACGGACACAACGAAGATGGATTAGATATGTTGGGTCAGAAATCCCATCCGGGAGTAAACGAACAGCACGTTATAGCTGGGCTGGAAAAAATTCATCGCGGGACTTAATCCAGGTCGATCCAGGCCGATCCAGTTCAATCCATGACTTTGTGGGATTAAACGAACGGGGCCTTAGGTGGAAGTGACATAAAAAGTATTGTGGGTCATCGAGGTGTGGATACATATATATATAAGATGGATTGGATATGTTGGGTCAGAAATCCCATCCGGGAGTAAACGAACAGCACGTTATAGCTGGGCTGGAAAAAATTCATTGCGGGACTTAATCCAGGCCGATCCAGTTCAATCCATGACTTTGTGGGATTAAACGAACGGGGCCTTAGGTGGAAGTGACATAAAAAGTATGGTGGGTCATACATATATATATATATATATATATATATATATATATATATATATATATATATATATATATATATATATATATATATAGGTATTTGGTAACGAATTATGCGGAAATTCACTTTTGATCGGGGGCATATGCTCAACTTTCACCTGTTTATCTCAAAGTTTCACGAAAAAAATGATATTTTTTCTAACTTGAGTACAAATATAAAAATGTGTCTCGTGACAAGCCTTATTTTAGCATCTAATTTTATCTTTTCACAAAGGCTGCACAAAAGGTGGTTTTTTTTTCTTGAAACGATTTTCTGAGCACATAGGATGTGGAGATATACAGGCGACACTTTCTAAAAAAACATTTTGACATTTCTAAATATGTTAAAAAAAATATTTAAATAAAAGGAGCATATGAACCCGAGAGACATAACTCTGTTTTCTTTTTTGCCTTCAATAACAAAAGGCGTTTTTTGAGTATTGGCGCGATATATGGGCAAACTCTTGAGGTGCTCTTAAGCCATGTCCAGATTCATTTGCTGCTTCAAGTTGAATGAACTACTTCTCATCCTTACTTAAAGTGGACCAGGATGTCAAAATGTACCATTATGGTTGTCTGACTCACTAATCTCCAAGATTAAGCCATTTCAGCTTTTCATTTTTCATGTAAAAGTATTTGCCCAGTGGAACAAAGGAATCAATCAGAAACACAAATAATCAGACATATCCAGTCTCCAATCATATGTACCAGACATACAGATACAGCTCATGCTGCTCTCAATCTGCTGCAAAGGACGCACATAAACACATCCCCACACACCCCATATAGGCATCCATCATCCTGTCTCCTCTTCCCCCCCACACTCGGGTGCCCACCATACAGCTGCTAACGCCGCCTTGATCATCTCATCATGGAGCAGATGATCTAAGCGTCGCAACTAACCGGGACTTGGCCTAGCTTCTTCTCCTCCTCCTCCTCTTTGATGGGTACGCTAGTGACACATTCTTGGTGCCTTACTGCCTTTTAATTGAAGCTCTTATTGTGTTCTTGCCATCAGTTTGAGGTAGTAGTGATTTTACGTTGTTCAGCAGATGTTGACATCTTATATATTTCCTTGCCGTAATAGTGCTTGAACTAGGAACTCTGGCTCGAAGTTCCATGGAGATTCGCTTGCTTCTTATTCCTTCCACTAAAGCTAGCCACATTGTTCGTTCGTCCAGCTACTGTTTCTTGATTCCGTAGATGGACCAGACCGATCTTGCTGTCCCTGTTGTTGCGCAAAAAGGCAAATCCAAATCTAAATCCAGAAGCAAATGGAAGAACATTATTAGTGCTAGCTGCATCAATCTTTTTCTATCCTCTTCGTTACTTAATGATATATAGCCTAACGCCATTACTGTTCTTGTATGGTAGAAGAAGCAAGCGCAGACCCGAGTCCCAGGCTGCAAGTGCAATGCTGAGGCGCGACGCTGACGAGGCTGCTGCTGCTGTTGAGGAGGTGACGCCGAGGCCTTGCGTGACCAAGACCCGCAAGCGGTGCGCGCTGTCGTCGTCGTCTGGATCGTCGGAGAGTCTGAGGAAGCTGAGGCTGAAGCGAGGCGTGTTGTTGTTCCGCCGGAGGGGGAGGGGATCGTCACCGTGCCCGGGGAGCAGGAGGAAGATGTCAGAGTCATCGTCATGGAACGGGCGCTGCCGCGCCGATGGGATGCACTCGTCGGTGTCAGCCCGGAAGCTCGTCAGCGCTCTGTGGCAGATGAACGAGGGAGGCTTGCTCGAGGAGGAGGAAGCAGCCGCTATCGCGAGCGCGGCTGCGCGCCGAGGCTCGGCGGCGCACCGGCGCTGCGCGTCGTCGGTGGAGGTGGGTGTCGCCTGCCGGTCCCGTGTTGCGCTTTACCATTGTTAGTAGTAACCGTTTTGTTCGTGATGTTTCTGTTGTGTAGATGTCAAAGAGGTCAAGAACGAAGGGCAAGGTTTTGGATGCTGATCACGGCGAGTGGTTTTCAGATAAGCTGAGTAATGGCGGCAGGATTGGGGTAATTTACAGTGTTCTGCTCCTGCATACAGTTCGTTTCTTTTGTTTTTTCAGAGTAGTAACAGTCTGACGATTAATAATGCGTCAATGAACTGAAAGTCTGTCCCTGACTCTGCATTTTGGATGCAAGTCATGGACACACATGGCTTGCTTTTCCATGTGATAGCCACATGCACGATGCGCCTCCACTTCCTCATTAGGCTACAACAGACTAGAATATTCAGTATTGTACAAAAACCCGACTTGTTTATCCACCTAATATCATTGTTTCTCCTCCCCTCAACGTGTCTACTAGGCTGTTGATTAGGGGATGCATTAGTGATTGAGCAGTTGTGATCTCTTAGGGATATATATGCGGCGTCGGTCGGCGGTCGAACGGCGGCGTAAATTAATCGGTTTTCAGTTGGAGCTTGACCACCTCGAATGGCATGGCAGATTCGTCGGTTGTAGTCCAAGTTAGTTAGTTGAGACTTGTTTTTCAATTGGTGTGCAGCAGGGCAGTTGTAGAAGAGGGCCATGACAGCCTCAGCTGCGACAAGAGCTCCTCATCATGCCATGACCTCTGTCTAGCTAATCATTCCTTCCTTCTGCACCTAATCGCCCCTAGCACCTAATCGAGTGAAATTTCATGGTTACCAAGTTGTTAACCATCTTTTTCTTTTGTTAATAATTATTCTTCAGGTGCAGGAAGCATGCGCTGCAGACCCGAGTTCCACATGTTCAGTGGACACAACGGCACACCTGCTGCAGGACATGTACCGCAGCCTGGCGGCGTCCAAGGACCTCGTCAGGTTTCTCGGCAACATCGGGGGGCCGGGAGTCCTGAACCCGTCCACGGCGTCGCTCCTCTCCGCGCTGCGCGCCGAGCTCGACCTCGCGCGCGCCCACGCGCGGCAGCTCGCCAAAGAGCAGAGCCGCCGGGGCGACGAGGTCGAGTTCCTCAAGAAGCGGCTCGAGTCGGAGGCGCACGCGTGGAAGAGCAAGCAGAGGGAGAAGGTGGCTGCCACCCTGCGTGTCGTGGCCGACAAGCTGGACGGCGAGAAGAGGTCCAGGAGGAGGGCGGAGAGGTTGAATGCCAAGCTCGGGATGGCGCTGGCCGAAACGGAGAGCTCTTTGGAGGCGGCGGAGAGGGAGCTCCAGAGGGAGAGGAGGTCGAGGGAGCGCCTGGAGAAGGTGTGCGACGAGCTCGTGATCGTGAGGGGCGCCGGCTCGTCGTACTCGACCGCGGGCGAGGGCGTCGTGGTGGAGGAGATGAGGCGGGAGGCCGAGAGGGCGCAGGCGGAGCTGGACAAGGAGCGGGAGATGCTGCGGCTCGCCGATGAGCTCCGCGAGGAGAGGGTCCAGATGAAGCTGCTTGAGGCGAGGCTCCAGTTCGAGGAGAAGAACGCCGCCGTCGAGCAGCTGCGCGGCGAGCTCGAGGCCTTCCTGGAGACCAAGAAGCAGGATCACGAGGAATCATTTGCCGCAGATCACCATGCATCTGAAGCTGAAGGTGCCAACGGCGTTGCTCTTGTTGCTGTCAGCAAGGGGACGGATGGAGAAAACGACGACGACCACGAAGAAGATGATTCCGAAGGAGGCAGCGACATGCACTCCATCGAGCTGAACGTGGATAGCAACATCAACGACTGCGGCTGGAGCTATTCCAAGGACATGGCGACGTCCAAGAAAGCAGCGTCGTCATTTTCAGCGTCTGCGGGCAGCAGGGGAACGGAGTGCGCCGTGGATCCGTGGGCCGGCGCCTCCTTCGACCGGCGATCGCTGGAGGAGTCGGAAGGAGGCCAGCAGTGGGATGTCGACGACGATGGGTGCAGCGACACTAGCAGGAACATCGGTGAGGACTCGGAGAGGTACCAGGCCATCAAGAACCTCAGGGAGCAGATGATGGCCGGCCATGGCTTCATCTTCATGTCGCCAACAGACGAAGGAAATGCCGGCAGAGAACAACATTGCTACGGTGTGATATGACAAAATGAGTAAAGGGAAACCCTGATGAGAGCGGCAATTTCGCATGGAGCAATGAGTTAGATCGATTGGCCGGTGTTAAACTCTATCCGTTATCTTTGGTACTCGTATTAAATTGCTAAAAGTAGATTCATGGTAAGTAAGTTTGGACGTGTCTAGCCGGGTGCCCGATCGACAAGTGTGGCGTATTTCCATTTTAGGAAAGTTTTCTGTCCGTGTTGACCGGACCACGTGCTTAGGTTTCTCTACGGGTTGGTGGAGGTGTGCTCGTTTGTTTAACTTGCGCCCCCGCACAGACTGACCACGTGATCCCGTCTATTGCGCCAGCCTGTTTTAAAACCAGGATAAAGCCAAATCCTTTTGTTCCTCTCTCTAACCCTATAGCCCAGATCTCGCCCCTAACCCATCTTCTTTCTCCAGCTCCAGCCGCCATGGCTGCCTCACCTACCATGAACGCACCAAATCATGGGAACCTCCTGAACACGAACCATACGAACATGTTCCTTGCGGAGAACAGCTCGAGGAACGCACATGTGTCTGGAGTCCCTCTGTCAGATTCAACGCATGTACTCCTCCATCTATGTACTGCTTCTTGTTGATGCTTGCTCAACTTAAATTTGTTGGAGATTTTTCCTGTGAAGGAAACTATGATCCAACGATCCCTTGGTTCAAGAGGGGGCTGAACACGCAGTTCCAAGGAGTCTCGACGATGGTGGCGGCGGAGCAAGCACACGACAGAGAGGTGACACAAGTTTTTTTACCCAGGTTCGGGACCCTCGTGAGGAGGTAAAGCCTCTACTCCTGCTTGGTTGTATTGCTCGCTTCCTTCGCGAGGGTACAATGGAGGATGAAAGTCTAGGGTTTTAGATCTCTAGGATCGACCCGTTCCAAGGAAGGAGAAAGGCCCCTTAAATAGGGCGACGATGGGCCTCTTCCCCTAATCTTTGGGTGGGAAGGGCTACCACAGTGCCGCTCCTCAAGGTCCTGGTCTACAAGACCGCTTTTCCATGGACCGGGTCTAGGGCACCGGGTGCTTCTCTGTCCCTTGGTAAAGTGGTCTCCTTTTGCTTCGTTTGTCCTTGTCCAGCGCTGCTTGCTGTCTCTCTTACACCAAACGGCTAAGTTGGACGCGTACCATGCCGAGGTCGTCTGTCCTCCCTTTACAGAGAAAGGGGCGGACCGGATCTTTATTTACCGAGGCGAATGAAGGGCGCGGAGCCGTTGCGTCCCTTGTCGGGACCCGCCCTGCCTGCTAGCCGACTGGTGAGGTTGTCAATGGGCCCCGAAACGTGCCCTAGAGCATCCAAAGCCGGGCTATGCAACGTAACAGTTCAGAGGGAAGAGTCCTCCTCTAGAGGGTGCCTCCTCGTGAAGCGGGTCCTCACGAGGGGTCGCCTGCCCGAGCCGCCTCCAGATGCACTACAGCCTCTTGAAGGCTCGCCTCTACCAGGCGCTAGGCCCAATAACCGTTGAGACGTGGAACCCCGGTTTCCAGGGCCCTGGCAGTAGCCCCGGGGCGCTTGGTTTGCACGTGTCCTCTGATGGACTCGAAGGGGCAAGCGGCCTAGGACGGTTGGTGGGTCCCCACACTCATTTGGTTAACACGGTCCTGCCGCGCCTTCATCCTAACCGTGGATCTTGGACACGTTGCCTCCGCCCCGGGAGTTGTTCCCACGACACGATGGCGTGTGGGGCCTTTGAAAGGATACGGATGTCGCCTAGAGGGGGGTGAATAGGCGATTAAAACCTTTTCTAGAGTGGCTCAACAAAGGCGGAATAAAACTAACGTTTACTTTGTTAAGCACAAAACCTAGAACAATCTAGGGTTCACCTATGTGCACTAACAACTTATGATAAGAAAGACAAACAACTATGTGAGATCAAGATATATACTTCAAGCACGAAGGCTATCACAAAGTAAAGTGCATAAGTAAGAGCTCGGGTATAGAGATAACCGAGGCACACGGGGACGACAATATTTTACCGAGTTACTCCCAACATGGAGTACGTCTCGTTTGGAGAGGGGGTGGTATCTAACCACCTACGCCACAAAAGGCCTCCCTTATTCTCCGGTGAATCTCACCCCAACGGGGTCGATCCACGCTTCCACTATCGGTGCACTTGTCGATGGCAACCAAAACCTCTCACAAGGTTGGGGAACTTCTCCACAACTTAATTGGAGGCTCCCAAAAAACGCCACCAAAGCCACAACGCCACCAAGGGCACAAAACCGTCTAGGGTTCCAAGAACCCAAGAGGGACAAGCTTCAAAGAATATCACAAACCAAATCCTCTGAGGAGAACTCAAACCGATGCACCTAATGCAAATGACAAGACCACCACAAAGAGGCTCAAATCCCTCACTCTCAAGTTCCAACAAAGCTACTAAAGCTATTGGTGGAACAATAGAGGAAGAACACAAAGGGGAACACAAAATTCCCCAAAGTCTAGATCCCCAAAGATACACTCACAAAGATATGAATCGGTTAGGTCAAAACGTGGGTCTAGATCTCCTCTCTCTTCCACACAAATATGGGCTAAAATTATCGGAGGGGAAGAGATTAATCAAGCTAGAGAATAAGAGCAAGTATGGACAAAGCTTAAACTAATAGAGGAGAAAGAAAACTCTCAAACCGCAAAACGGGCAACGCTATATATAGAGCTAGACAAAATATGCCTGTTGGGACGATTTTCAGAACGGGCCGATAGTACCGATTACATGCGCTGAGAGAAGCAAACAAGCCAAGGAAAAATCAAAGCGAGCGCGCGAGATTGAAACTGCGCGAGGCCTGCGCCAGCTGGAAGCTAGCGGCGGTAGCGCGCATGCGAGCGAGCGAGCAGGCGGGCAGAGCGCGCGCGCGACGCATGCAGCGAGCGAGCGGTGGGAGCGGGGCCAACACAGCGCGCACGACCTAGTCGCGGGACCCAGCCGAGTGGCAGCGCGTGTGTGAGGGGCAGGCATGAGAGCGCGGCAGTAACAGGGCAAGGCCCAGCGCGCGAGAATAATAGCAGAGGAGCAAGGCAACTGGGCCAAGCGCGCGATGTGATCCTGGGCTGGTCGGTACTACCGGCCCGCCCGGGCGGTAGTACTGGGCCGGTCCGGTAGAACCGGATCCAGGAGCCGGGCAAAGGCTGAGGAGGAGCGGGACGAAACAGGGCGTCCGGTACTAGGCCCGGTAGTACCGGACGGCCCAGAAAAACTGTTTTTTATTTTTCTTTTTTAAACAAGGCTGGTAGATATTCAAACATTCATAACTTTGGTTAGGAGATTCCAATTGCGTTGGAAATATTGGTTATCACCAAGTAAGAAAGTATCAAGTAGAATAATGTGAGATACCTCACTTGGTGAGAAACCGAAAAACCGACAATATCAAAATCGCAACAAGATGCAAACGGAAGATCCGATTTTGATGAACAAGATCTTGTTATGGAGATTACCACAAGCTATAAATCCTCAGATGTATAAGACCAAATAACAACCAAATACGATGATGCACGTATGCAAAGGTTTGAGCTCTCTCCGAGCGATGTGACCGAGTTACTCGTTCGAGAGCCCCTCTTGATAGTACGGCTATCTATCCTAAACCCGGTCTCCCACTAACAACATGAGACCAGCAAAAGGGAAACCTATCAATATTATACCTTTGCCTTGAGCATTCCACTTGAGCTCTATGTAGACGAACTTGACCTTCTCAAGATGGAACGTCGTTCTTGATTTCTCATCATCGATCCATGATCACCGAGGATGGAAAGCATCAAACATGATATCTTCTATAGATGGCACATTTTGAGCTTGCACAACACATCTTATTCTCATTCCATCTATCTTGAAGCCAATACATGCTCCAACCAATGCCAATGGATAATTCCTACAAGTACAACTTAATACACACATTAGTCCATAAAGATTGTCATTAATTACCAAAACCACACATGGGGGCCCACATGTTCTTTCAGCCTTGCATTTACTACCACGTGTCGGGCACAACGATATATCTTTTCAACTGGCCTCGTTATATCAGGGCGTGGGTGCGTGATCTTCTCACTCCGCTCCACTATTTCCCTTGCTTGTGCACCAGGGCCAAAGATTTGCCCCCTTTGATGGCATCTCCTTCCCTTCCCATCATCGAGATAGGCGAGCCTGCATGGTCGAGGCCGGAGGTGCTCCTGCCCTTGCTTCAATTGAGGCAGAGGTGGCCCCTCCCATGAAGCGTGGCCACGGGCGTGTTGGAGATATGCCCTAGAGGCAATAATAAAAGTGGTTAGTATTATATCTTTGTGTTTATGATAAATGTTTACTTTCATGCTATAATAGTATTAACCGAAAATATTAAGACTTGTGTGATTTGTAAACTAAATTAGAGTCCCTTGTAAAGCCTCTTTATAATACTAGCTTGTTGATTAATAGATGATCGTGGTTCCTCGATCGTGAACATTGAGATGTTATTAATAACAAGATCATATCATTAGGAGAATGGTACGATGGACATACTCCTATAGATAAGCGTAGCATTAAGATCAAGTCATTTCAATAGTTCATTTGCTATAAGCTTTCTGATACATAGTAACCTAATTCCTTCGACCATAAGATCATGTTGATCACCATCACCAGAAGGATGCTTTGATGACATCAAACACCACACTGTAAGAGGGTGGCTATAAAGGTGGCGTTGAGTGTTCGGAAAGTATGGGTTGAGGCACATGGATCAAGAGTGGGATTTGTCCATCCATATGACGGATAGATATACTCTGGGCTCTCTCGGTGGAATGTCATCCAATTAGCTTGCAAGCATGTGACTAGCTCACAAGGGATCACATATCACGGGAACGAGAAAAGAGTACTTATTGGTAACGAGGTTGAACTAGGTATGCAGAGATACCGACGATCAAAACCTCAGATAAGTAAACTGTCGTGAGACAAAGGGAAATTGGTATCGTATGTAAATGGTTCATTCGATCGCAAAGTAATCGTAGAAATATGCGGGAGCCATATGAATTTCCAGATTCCTCTGTTGGTTATTGATCGGAGAAGTGTCTCGGCCATGTCCGCATAATTCACGAACCGTAGGGAGACACACTTAAGGATTCGATGTTGTTGTGTAGTTATGGAATGATGAGTAAGATACCGAATGTTGTTCGGAGTCTCAGATGAGATTCAATATAGCACGAGGAGATCTGGAATGGTCCGGAGAATAAGATTCATATAAGGAAAGTCCTGTTTCAGAGTTCAGAAGTAATTTCGGTGTTTTCACCGGGAATGTTCTAGAAGGGTCTGGAAGGTCCGGCACTCCAGAAGGGGAAGGGTACATGGATGTGTCATGACAATGTGGAATGGTTTCATCACGTACTAGGTTACTTGTCTGGGCAATATGAAGAGAGAAATCAAATTCAAGTTTGAAAGTCAAACGCCAATTTGAAAAGGTCAAATCCGAATATTGCTTGGTGGAGGGAGAATAGGAAACCTACCTAGGGTAGGAATCCCACTCCCTCCACCCGCCGGCCATGAAGAGGAGTTTGGGGAGGACTCCCTCCTCCACAAACCGCCTATCCCCACCTATATAAGGAGGGGTAGGGCGCACCCCTACCCCTCACACCCAAAACCCTAGCTAAGGCGCCACCACCTCCAAGTGTTGCCGCCGCGAGGACCTCCCCCAAGTCGCCGACTTGGGATTCCCCAAGCCCTAGCCGTCAGCCACACCAACTCCCCTTGGTGCCTCTAATCCGTAGATCGCCAAGGCCTTCTCTTACTCCACCATACTCGCTCCGGCTTAGGCGAAGACCTGCGGCATCTTCCCTCTACTTCCGACACCACGCCGTCGTGCTGCCGGAATCACGAGGAGAGTGCTACAACCTCCGCTGCCTGCTGGAACAAAGGAGAGGAATGTCTTCATTGAGTACCGAACGTGTGACCGACTGCGGAAGCGCTGCCGGAACGCAGCGCCGGAAGGATCGTCTACGCGATCTTGAGATCGGCAAGTATACGACTACATCACCCACGAGAATCTGCTCTCGTTAACCGCTTTGGAATCTTCGAGGGTGAGTTTTTCTATCGACTCGTTGCTACAATCTAGTAGATATATCTAGGCTTGGTTGTGTGCATGCGGTAGAAAATTTTTGTTTTCCATGCTACGAACCCCTACAGTGGTATCAGAGCCGTGTCTATATGTAGATCTGTTGCACGAGTAGAACACAATGGTCATTATGGGCGGTGGTGCTTTTATTATAAATTGTTTTTTGTGTACTTTGCATCTTGCGGTATGATGGGATGAAGCGGCCCGGGCTAACCTTACATGATATCGTTCATGAGACTTGCTCCACGCTCAACATGCAACTTGTATTGCATAAGTGGCTTTGCGGGTGTCTGTCTCTCCCATTATAGTATAGATTCAATTTACAACGGGCACTTGATAGTTCAAACATCAATGTTGTGGTTTTTGTTCGTAAGTTAGAGCGACACTTATTGAAAGCCCCAAACCACGTAAAATGTGCAAAGAAAATTAGAGGCATCTAACTTTATTTTGCAAGGGTGTGTTGTGATGTGATATGGCCATGATTGTGATTATATATGATGTATGCAATGTTCCTTATTGTAAGTTGGCAACCGACATGAGCCATATGGTTGTCTTTTAAATTTCGTTAAGACCTGCATGTCTATTCAAAGTAGTTGTAATAGTTGAAGCTGTTGGACGACAACCATGAAACGTCGCCATTGACCTTGACGCCATACCGGTGATGATGGAGATCATGTTCTTGCTTGAAGATGGAGATCGGAAGCACAAGAAGAAAGGCCATATCATATCACATATTATGAATTGCATGTGATGTTAATCCTTTATGCATCTTGTATTGCTTAGTTTGCGATGGTAGCATTATAAGATGATCCCTAAAGCACACAATTTCAAGTTTTAAAGTGTTCATCCTTAGTAAGCACCGTTGCTAAAGCTCGTTGTTTCGAAGCACCACGTCAAGATCAGGTGTGTTAGATTCTGCGAGTGTATACTGTAGGGTTCGCAGCATAGAAAACAAAATTTTTCCTATGATGTGAACTGTATACCAAGATATATCTACTAGATACAAACAACGGGCGGATGTATATCCGTAGAGAACATACCCTTGAAGACCGACAAAGCTTAACGAGTTCAACTCGTGGTTAATGTAGACGATCTCTTGCCGATCTCAAGATCGAGAGGAAGGCCTAGCGCCGCAAATCAGCAGCGCATCCGTGCTCGCACACACGTTCGAGGCACCGAGCAACCTCCGCCTCCTCGCTCCAGCGATGCAGCGGAAGCACAACTCTTTCTTGCCGAATAGCCACCGGGAACATGTATCTCGCTAGTCCGAGACCATGGGGGATAAATTCTAGAGGGGGAGAGAGATCCTTCACGAGGAGGTGTGTGAGACAAGTGAGGAGGGGGGATCCTTTTATAGGAGGAGGGGGGCACCCAAGGGGGTGGCCCCCGGCCATGGGGGCTGCCCCCTCCCCTCCTTCATTCATGTGGGTGGACACTCCACTAACAAAATGCCCTTTAAAATCCCTCCACTCAAAAGTCCACTCAAATTCCCATTAAATTTCCACCAAATTTAATGCAAACTCTCATTAAATAAAACTCTTTTATTTTATTCAGAATTTTGTCAATTACTTTAATGACAAACATTCACAAATAACCCCTTGCTAGAATTCTATTTCACATGCATAACCACTTTATGCAATTTCACCCGAAAACCTGTTTCAGTATCTAGTGAAATAAATTCCTGCGCTTGTTCATTCTTTCGGCATGAAACATTTGCTCCAATTGGATGTCGGTGTCTCTTAAGTGTGTCACCCTACGGTTCGTGAATAATGTGGACATGATTGAGACCCCTCTCGGATCAATAATCAGAAGCGGGATCTGGAGACCCATACTGACTCCCACACATTCAACGATGACTTTCTTGTGATCGTCGGATCCTTTTACGCTAGTATCCTAATCCCTTTGTTTCACGATATATTACATGTCCGAGATTCGATCATCGGTATCTCCATACCTAGTTTGATCTCGTTACCGACATGCACTCTTTTCTCGTTCTTGTGATATAACATTCTAGTGATCAAATCACTTGCTTGCAAGCTAATCAATGTGATATCACCGAGAGGGCCCAGAGTATATCTATCCGTCATCCGGATGAACAAATTCCACTCTCGATCCATGAGCCTCAACATAACACTTTATTAGTTCTGAATCCATCTTTATAATCACCCTGTTACGGTGTGACGTTTGATGTTATCAAGAAACTCTTCCGGTGTTAGTGATTGACATGATCTCATGGTCTAAGGATTAGGATCACTTCGTAAGTTGTTATAGCAATATAAACTCAATGACTTTGATCGTAATGCTATACTTCGGATGAATGTTCATCACACCATTACACTAATGTTGTGATCCCGTTATTAACAACATCCAATGTCCATGATCAGGAAACCTTGATCATCTTGTTAATCAACGAGCTAGTTTATGAGAGAGGCATAACTAGGAACTTTCTGTTTGTTTATTAAACACACATGTATTAACGTTTCCGTATTAATACAATTATAGCATGCAAAATAAACATCTATCATATACTTGGAATACACATAATAAACACTTTATTATTGCCTCTCAGGGCATATTCCCTTCAGTCTCCCACTTGCACTAGAGACAATAATCTAGTTACATAGTGATAAATCTAACACCCATTGAGTTCTGGTGTTGATCATGTTTTGCTCTAGGGAGAGTTTTAGTCAACGGATCTGCTACATTGAGATCCGTATGTACTTTACAAATCTTTATATCTCCATCCTTGACATGCTCGCGGATGGAGTGAAACCGGCGCTTAATATGCTTGGAATGCTTGTGAGACCTTGGCTCTTTGGCATTGGCAATGGAACCATTGTTGTCACAATAGATCACCATTGGGTCCAACGTGTTTGCCACCACTCCTAGTTCGGATATGAACTCCTTCATCCAAACTGCTTCCTGAGCCGCTTCCGAAGCAGCAACATATTCGGCCTCCGTTGTTGATCCCGCTACCACAGGTTGTTTGGAGCTCCTCCAACTAACCGCTCCGCCATTCATGAGAAATACGTATCCGGATTGAGACTTAGAGTCATCCGGATCGGTGTCAAAGCTAGCGTCAACATAACACTTAGCGACGAGCTCTTCTTCACCTCCGTATACAAGAAACATATCCTTAGTTCTTCGTAAGTACTTAAGGATATTCTTGACCGCTATCCAGTGTTCCGAACCTAGATCCGATTGGTACCTACTAGTCAAACTAATAGCATGTGCCACATCCGGTCTTGTACATAGCATGTCGTACATTATAGAGCCTATGGCTGAAGCATAGGGGACTTTGTCCATTATCTCTCTTTCTTCCGCCGAAGCCGGACTTTGAGTCTTACTCAATGTCTTGCCTTGCAACATGGGTAAGAACCCCTTCTTACTTCCGTCCATTTTAAACTTCTTTAAAATCTTACCAAGGTATGTACTTTGCGATAGCCCTATTAGGCGCCTAGATCTATCTCTATAGATCTTTATTCCTAATATGTATGACGCTTCACCTAGGTCCTTCATTGAAAATTTGCTATTTAGATAACTTTTAACACTGTTTAAAAGATCTATATCATTTCCGATCAATAATATGTCATCCACATATAATATCAGAAATGCCACATTGCTCCCACTCACTTTCTTGTAAATACAAGCTTCTCCATAAGTTTGGACAAATCCAAACTCTTTGATCACCTCATCAAAGCGGAGATTCCAACTTCGTGATGCTTGCTTCAATCCATAGATGGATCGCTGAAGCTTGCACACCTTGTTAGCATCCTTAGAATCGACAAAACCCTTTGGTTGTATCATATACAACTCTTCTTCAATATTACCATTGAGAAACGCGGTTTTGACATCCATCTGCCATATCTCATAATCGAAATATGCAGCAATTGCTAACATAATCCTAACTGACTTTAGCATCGCTACGGGAGAGAAAGTCTCATCGTAGTCAACTCCTTGAATTTGTCGAAACCCTTTTGCGACAAGTCGAGCTTTATAGACGGTCACATTACCATCAGCATCAGTTTTCCTTTTGAAAATCCATTTGTTCTCCACGGCCTTTCGGTCGTGAGGTAATTCCACCAAGTTCCAAACTTGATTTTCATACATGGATTCCATCTCGGATTTCATGGCTTCTAACCATTTGTTGGAATCCGGGCTCATCATCGCTTCTTCATACGTCGCAGGGTCATCATTTTCATCAACCATGAAATTCATGACAGGATTTCCGTACAGCCCAGGAGCTGCACGCGTCCTGTTTGACCTGCGAGGTTCGGTAGTACTCTCTTTCGGAGTTTCATGATCATTATCATTAGTTCCCTCTTCAACAGGTGGAGCCAACTCCGGAACAACTTCCGGCGCTGCGCTACTCGCCATACTTTGAAGAGAAGGTTTCACAACCTCTTCGAGTTCTACCTTCCGACTACTCACACCTTTCGCGAGAAACTCTTTCTCTAGAAAGGATCCATTCTTGGCAACAAAAACCTTGCCCTCGGATCTGTGATAGAAGGAATACCCAATAGTTTCTTTAGGGTATCCTATGAAGACGCATTTTTCCGCTTTGGGTTCGAGTTTATCCGGTTGAAGTTTCTTCACATAAACATCGCATCCCCAAACTTTAAGAAATGACAGCTTAGGTTTGTTTCCAAACCACAATTCATACGGTGTCTTTTCAACGGATTTAGATGGTGCCCGATTTAAAGTGAATGCAGCAGTTTCTAGTGCATAACCCCAAAATGACAACGGCAAGTCCGTCAGAGACATCATAGATCGAACCATATCTAATAAAGTACGATTACGACGTTCCGACACACCATTTCGCTGTGGTGTTCCGGCAGGTGTGAGTTGTGAAACAATTCCACACTCTTTCATGTGAGTGCTAAACTCGTAACTTAGATACTCACCTCCACGGTCGGACCGTAGAAATTTGATCTTTCTATTACGATGATTTTCCACTTCATTTTGAAATTCCTTGAACTTTTCAAAGGTTTCAGACTTGTGTTTCATCAAGTAGATATAACCGTATCTACTCGAATCATCCATGAAAGTAACAAAATAACGATATCCACCTCGCGCCGACACACTCATTGGACCACATACATCAGAATGTATGATTTCCAATAAATCCGTCGCCCGTTCCATTGAACCGGAAAACGGCGTTCTAGTCATCTTGCCCATAAGGCATGGCTCACATGTATAAAATGATTCATAATCAAGTGATTCCAAAAGTCCATCCGAATGGAGCTTCTTCATGCGTTTAACGCCAATATGACCTAGACGGCAGTGCCACATATATGCGGATATATCATCATTAAGTTTAATCCTTTTAGCATCAACATTATGAATATGTGTAACATTATCATCGAGATCTAATAGAAATAAACCATTCATCATCGGTGCATGACCATAAAAGATTTCATTCATATAAATGGAACAACCATTGTTCTCGGATTTAAATGAATAACCACTTCGCATCAAACACGATCCAGATACAATGTTCATGCTCAGTGCAGGCACCAGATAACATTTATTCAAGTTTATAACTAATCCCGACGGTAAGTGGAGAGGCAGCGTTCCGACGGCGATCACATCAACGCTTGATCCATTGCCGACACGCATCTTGACCTAACCCCTTGCTAGCGGTCGCTTGTTCCGCAGCCCCTGATTCGAGTTACAAATATTAGCAACTGAACCGGTATCAAATACCCAGGTGCTACTGCGAGCACTAGTAAAGTACACATCAATAACATGTATATCATATATACCTTTGTTTGCCTTGCCGGCCTTCTTGTCTGCCAGATACTTGGGGCAGTTGCGCTTCCAGTGGCCAGTCCCCTTACAATAGTAGCACTCGGAATCAGACTTACGTCCAACTCGGGGTTTCTTTTCAGGCGCGGCAACAGGCTTGCCGCCCTTACTTCCCTTCCGTTTTCCCTTCTTGTCTTTCTTGAAACCAGTGTTCCTATTGATCATCAACACTTGATGTTCCTTTTTGATCTCCACTTCTGCAGTTTTAAGCATTGACAGAAGCTCGGGGAGAGACTTCTTCATGCCTTGCATATTATAGTTCATCACGAAGCTCTTATAGCTAGGTGGCAGAGACTGCAGAACACGATGGATGCCTAAGTCAATGGGAATCGATATTCCCAAGGACACAAGCTTATCGGCGTAACCCGACATCTTGAGTACATGCTCACTAACGGAGCTGTGCTCTTCCATCATGCAGCTAAAGAACTTTTCTGAAGCGTTGTAGCTCTCTACAGCAGCATGTGTGTCGAAAATCATTTTCAACTCACCCATTGTATCAAATGCATTGTCGTTTTCGAAATGCTTTCGAAGTTCCGGCTCTAGCCCATACAATATGCCGCAATGAACTAAGTTGTGGTCCTCCTGACGAGTCTGATAGACATTCTTCTCCTCGTCAGGGGCATCATAAAAAGGTGGGGGGCCTAACGGCGCTTCTAGCACATATTGCTTTTGTGCAGCAGAGAGGAGAATCCTCAAATTCATGGCCCATTCGGTAAAGTTGCTACCGTTCGTTGCTAGTTTCTCTTTCTCCATGAACACATTGAAATTAAAAGCAGGTGGTGCCATCTACAACAGAATTTGTAAAGTTTAGACTAAGTGTATGATAGATTGAGTTCAACTAATCTATATTACGAATGAACTCCCACTCAAAAACGACATCCCTCGTGCCTTTTTGGTGATTACATGAACCAAATCCACTACACCAAGTCCGATCATCACGTGAGTCGGTATAGCTTCAAAGGCGAGCATCAAATGGGCATCATATCAACTATATGACTCATGCTTAACCTTTCGGTCCGTGTTCCGAGGCCATGTCTGTACATGCTAGGCTCGCCAAGTTAGAACCTTAGTATTCGTGTGTGTAACTGTTTTACACCCGAAATATGGTCGTGAATCCAAGAACACCCGATCATCACGTGATGTCTTGGAGCGACGAAAACATAATCGGTGCATACTAAAGGAAGAACACATTCTTATCTTGATATTTAAATGAGGGATCATCTTATTATGCTAACAAAGCGCTAAACAAGCAATATAAGATGCTATCAACATCATATGTTTATTAGTGAAATTATATGGTTCCCGCAGATGATCTCTATCATGTGCATCGTGGTATGATCACTATCATACCTATATGTGTAAATCCAAGGTCTATGGATTTTACACGCTATGTGTGTTGTAAGAGTATCATCTCATACTTCTACTTACAACACTACCATATCATAACACTAGCCCAACAACAATCTAAACTAGACGCCTCTAATTTATCCATTGCAAGTTTTACGTGGCTTAGGGCTTTCGAGATAGAACCGTTCTTACCTACGGACATGAACCACAACGAGGATAATCAAATTGTTGATAACTCGCTTGCAAAATAGATATTGACTATAGTAGGAGAGACAGACACCCGCTAGCCACTTATGCAAACTAGTTGCATGTCAAGCGTGGAACAGGTCTCATGTGCGAGGACATGTAAAGTTTGTCCGGGCCGCTTCATCCCACTATGCCACCAATATCCAAAATTACAACAAAGGAGCAACAACATGATCATCATCGCCCACATACTCATATGTGTACTACCCGTGTAAAGTATCTACGCATAGATCCGGCTCTGATACCACTATAGGGTTCGCAGCATAGAAAACAAAAAATTTCCTACGATGTGAACTATATACCAAGATCTATCTACTAGATACAAACAACGGGCGGATGTATATCCGTAGAGAACATACCCTTGAAGACCGACAAAGCTTAACGAGTTCAACTCGTGGTTGATGTAGATGATCTCTTGCCGATCTCAAGATCGAGAGGAAGTCCTAGCGCCGCAAATCAGCAGCGCATCCGTGCTCGCACACACGTTCGAGGCACCGAGCAACCTCCGCCTCCTCGCTCCAGCGATGCAGCGGAAGCACAACTCTTTCTTGCCGAATAGCCACCGGGAACATGTATCTCGCTAGTCCGAGACCATGGGGGATAAATTCTAGAGGGGGGGGAGAGATCCTTCACGAGGAGGTGTGTGAGACAAGTGAGGAGGGGGCTCCTTTTATAGGAGGAGGGGGGGGCACCCAAGGGGGTGGCCGCCGGCCATGGGGGCTTCCCCTCCCCTCCTTCATTCATGTGGGTGGACACTCCACTCACAAAATGCCCTTTAAAATCCCTCCACTCAAAAGTCCACTCAAATTCCCATTAAATTTCCACCAAATTTAATGCAAACTCTCATTAAATAAAACTCTTTTATTTTATTCAGAATTTTTTCAATTACTTTAATGACAAACATTCAAAAATAAACCCTTGCTAGAATTCTATTTCACATGCATAACCACTTTATGCAATTTCACCCGAAAACCTGTTTCGGTATCTAGTGAAATAAATTCCTGCGCTTGTTCATTCTTTCGGCATGAAACATTTGCTCCAATTGGATGTCTATGTCTCTTAAGTGTGTCACCCTACGGTCCGTGAATAATGCGGACATGATCGAGACCGCTCTCGGATCAATAATCAGAAGCGGGATCTGGAGACCCATACTGACTCCCACACATTCAATGATGACTTTCTTGTGATCGTCGGAACCTTTTACGCTAGTATCTTAATCCCTTTGTTTCACGATATATTACATGTACGAGATTCAATCATCGGTATCTCCATACCTAGTTTGATCTCGTTACCGACATGCACTCTTTTCTCGTTCCTGTGATATAACATTCTAGTGATCAAATCACTTGCTTGCAAGCTAATCAATGTGATATCACCGAGAGGGCCCAAAGTATATCTATCCGTCATCGGGATGAACAAATTCCACTCTCGATCCATGAGCCTCAACATAACACTTTATTAGTTCTGAATCCATCTTTATAATCACCCTGTTACGGTGTGACGTTTGATGTTATCAAGAAACTCTTCCGGTGTTAGTGATTGACATGATCTCATGGTCTAAGGATTAGGATCACTTCGTAAGTTGTTATAGCAATATAAACTCAATGACTTTGATCGTAATGCTATACTTCGGATGAATGTTCATCACACCATTACACTAATGTTGTGATCCCGTTATTAACAACATCCAATGTCCATGATCAGGAAACCTTGATCATCTTGTTAATCAACGAGCTAGTTTATGAGAGAGGCATAACTAGGAACTTTTTGTTTGTTTATTAAACACACATGTATTAACCACATAATAAACACTTTATTATTGCCTCTCAGGGCATATTCCCTTCATATACAACGTGAGCAAGCCAGATTTGCTCATGCGGAAGCTAAGGTGTTTTCACAGGGAATGTTCTAGAAGGGTATGGAAGGTCTGACACTCCGGAGGGGGAAGGGTACATGGATGTGTCATGACAATGTGGAATGGTTGCATCATGTACCAGGTCACTTGGCTAGGTAATATGATGAGAGCAATCAAATCCTAGTTTGAAAGTCAAACGCCAATTTGAAAAGTCAAATCTGAAGTTTGCTTGGTGGAGGGAGAGTAGGAAACCTACTTAGGGAGGAAGTCCTACTACCTCCACCCGCCGGCCAAGGAGGAGGAGTTGGAGGAGGACTCCCTCCCACCTATATAAGGATGGGTAGGGATGCCCCCTACCCTCACACCTAAAACCTTAGCCCCAAGTCGCCGACGCCACCACCTCCAAGTGTTGCCGCCGCCTAGAGTTCCTCCAACTCGCCGAGTTAGGGCTTCCCCAAGCCCTAGCCGCCGGCTACACCACCCCCCTTGGTGCCCTCTAAACCGTAGATCGCCAAGGCCTCTCTCATACTCCACCATACTCGCTCTGGCTTAAGGCGAAGCCCTGCGAGATCTCCCCTCTACTTCCGACACCACGCCATCGTGCTGCCGGAATCATGAGGAGAGTGCTACAACCTCCGCTGCCTACTGGAACAAGGGAGAGGAAGGTCTTCATTGAGTACCGAACGTGTGACCGACTGCGGAAGCGCTGCCGGAACGCAGCGCCGGAAGGATCGTCTACGCGATCTTGAGATTGGCAAGTGTACGACTACATCACCCATGAGAATCTACTCTCGTTAACCGCTTTGGATCTTCGAGGGTTAGTACTCTATCGACTCGTTGCTGCAATCTAGTAGATAGATCTTGGCTTGTGTGTGTTCATGCGATATAATTTTTTTGTTTTCCATGCTATGAACCCCTACAGTGGTATCATAGCCGTGTCTATATGTAGATCTGTTACACGAGTAGAACACAATGGTCATTGTGGCCGTTGATGCTTTTGTTGTCGATTGCTTCTTGTGTACTTTGCATCTTGCGGGATGGTGGGATGAAGCGACCCGGGCTAACCTTACATGACATCGTTCATGAGACTTGCTCCAGCTTGACATGCAACTTGTATTTCATAAGTGGCTTTGCGGGTGCTTGTTTCTCCCAACATAGTTAAGATTCAATTTACAATGGGTGATTGACAACACTAGTATCAATGTTGTGGTTCTTGTTCGTAAGTTAGAACGACACTTATTGAAAGCCCCAAACCACGTAAAATATGCAAAGAAAATTAGAGGCGTCTAACTTTGTTTTGCAGGGGTGTGCTGTGATGTGATATGGCCATGATTGTGATTATATATGATGTATGCAATGTTCCTTATTGTAAGTCGGCAACCGGCAGGAGGCATATGGTTGTCTTTTAATTCCGTTAAGTCCTGCGTGTCTATTATTCAAAGTAGTTGTAATAGTTGATGCTGGTGGAAGACAACCATGAAGCGGCGCCATTGACCTTAACGCCATACCGGTGATGATGGAGATCATGTTCGTGCTTGAAGATGGAGATCGGAAGCACAAGAAGAAAGGCCATATCATATCACATATTATGAATTGCATGTGATGTTAATCCTTTTATGCATCTTGTATTGCTTAGTTCACGACAGTAGCATTATAAGATGATCCCTCAAGCACACAATTTCAAGTTTTAAAGTGTTCATCCTTAGTAAGCACCATTGCTAAAGCTCGTTGTTTCGAAGCATCACGTGATGATCGGGTGTGTTATATTCTGCGAGTGTATACAACATGAGCAAGCCAGATTTTCTCATGCGGAAGCTAAGGTTTGATCTTGACGAGCCTAGCATGTAAAGACATGGTCTCGGAACACGGATCACCGAAAGGTAAAGCATGAGTCATATAGTAGATATGATGAACATGTTGATTGTTCGCCATTGAAGCTACATCAACTCTCGTGATGATCGGTTTTGATGTGGTGGATTTGGTTCGTGTGATCACTAAAACAATGTGAGGGATATTGTTTTGAGTGGGAGTTCAACAACAATATGATTAAAAGTTGAACACTATTTATCATAAATTAAATCAAAGTGAATTTGCATAGTTGTTGTAGTCATTGGCATCCGTTTACCACCTTATGCTTAATTATAATTGAGATGGTAGAACTATAGAATTCTGGTTAGTTACTTTACGAACTAGTATCGTATTGTTTTGAAGTGTTAATCTAAAGTTTAAAAGTCCTACTGCAAACTTTCAGTAAGTTCTGGTTACTCCGTGAAGTTTAATAATTGGTATTAAATCAGAAACCATCATATGTGGAAGATATTGCGATATCTGAAACAATATTTTGTTTACAACATGATAGACTATAATATGGCAAAGTTTATGTTCTCATATTTGATGAGAATTTACAAAAGGTTGGAGACACTAGTTGTCCTAATCCTCCAAAAGGTTTTGGAGAGCAACATTATACTCGCGATTCACCGTTATAAGCTAAAAGTAGCTTGATCATGAATAATTCCATGATAAGGGTGAATATTTGATGTAGGTAAAATGTTTACTACACCAAGAGATTACTAAAGAAAGGAATTTGAAAGAACACCAAACATTTGATGATGGTGATCTACTTCAAAGTGCAAGTCCAAATACATTGGTATTTAACTATACATGCTTTGGACTATGGCTCCACTATTGATGTTGATAGATTCTTTCAAACAAAAAAGGAAATACTGAAAGAGAATCTCATAAATATATGGCAGAAAAGAAAAGACTAGAATTGTTCAGCTTAAGTATATAAAGGATATACGTGTTATGGCTGTATTCTTTGCTTGTTAAGTAATGTGGTTCTTAAGTATTGGATACTGAATTTGTTTGTATGAATCGTCATACGAAACAACAGAATTCATGAATTGCAATGGACTAAGTAACTAGCAAAAGAATATGTGATGATGTTCATCGAGAACAAATAAAGGGTTATTGTGTTGCTCGTTAAACATCAAAGCTTGCCTTCAAGATTTGTTTTATCAGGTATTATGAGAACAAAAGGGTTATTCAAATAATTGTCGTAATCCATAAAATATGGATGATTCACAAATCTCGTTGTAGAAATCACATCCATAAAACTAGTGCTAAAATGTCGAAAGACAAATTGATTGAAAGATCACTTAGGAAGTGACATCGCCGTTTAAATTATATTGGAAAGAAAACATGAAGAAACTCCATGTGGATGGAATTTTGGAGTCTTTTGATTTTTGATCAAATGACGCTTGTGAAACATTCCTAGAGATAATTAAAACTTCGTTCATAGGCCAAAAGGGAACAAATGACTAGCTTATTGGACGTTGTACATATTGTTGTATGAAGTCCATTATGTGTAGTAAAGAGCGATGGATTTCAACTTCATATGCTTTCTCCGAAAATTTGAGTGAATATATGAATATTTACTTAATTAGGATGAAGTATGAAACATTTGAAAAGTTCAAAGACTTTTAAGATGAAGTTCAAAATCATTATAACAAGAATATAAATAGTTTATGATAAGATCATAAAGGAAGATATTTGAGTTACAAATTTAGCATAATACCTAAGATTTAAGGAATCGTTCCGTGGATTTGCATTTCCCGAAACACCATAAGAGTATGGAGCGTTCGAGATATGTAATTAAACCTTGTTTGACATGGTAAGATCAAAGGTGTAATTCATAAAACTGCCATTATATTTTAAAGATTAAAAGCTTTAGAGACTACCGTTTTTCCACTGAAAAGAGCTCCATCATAATCCGTTGAAATGACACCATATAAAGTTATGGTTTGGGATAAAACCCAAGTTATCCTTTCTTAAACATTGGTATACTATGCATAAGAAAGATGTTTGCAACCAAAGTCGGATGAACCTGTCTTTGTATGTTATTTCGAATAACTGTTAAGTATTCCTCCATAACATCGGAGACAAAAGTGTTTGTCGCTTAGAACGTCAAGTTTCTTTGAGAAGGAATTTTTCGTGAAAAGATAAGTGGGAGGACAATAGAACTTTGATAAGGTTAAAAGAACCTTAAGCTATATGTGCAAAGTTGCGCAGCGCCGAAAAGTGTTCCGGAGGCAGCAATAATGCTCATGGCTCACGTGACTCAAAGGTTGTGGTTACGGAGGTCAAAGTTTCTATTGAACCAAGTAGGTCGGGTAAACAATCAAATACCAAGATTTGAGGGTTGAATCATTATTTGAGAATAATGAACAGACTACATGCAAAGAAGCGATGATGGGCCCTGACTCCGTAAAATGGCTTGAAGCCATAAAATCCGTGATAGTTCCATACACGAGAAATCAAGATTTGAACTTGAAGGACCCTCGATAAAGGTGTAAGACCTTACAGTCGTGTTTGGATATATAAAGAAATAGACATGGATGTTTCACATCTATGAAATAGTCGACATGTTGGGGAAGAGTTCACAACAATGTTCAAAGGTTGACTATGACAAGATTTGATCTTTCATAACGATATTTAGTCTAGACGGATTAATGTAGCAATCACTACATATAATTTTGTTATGTGGTAGTTGAATAAACAAAACAAGTTCTTCTAATAGAATTGTTACCTAGGACGTGTGCATAACACGGTCCAAAGGGTTTTGTTATTTCAAAGGATGCTAAAAGCATATGCAAACTTCAATGGTTGAAGTAAGCATCGCGGAGTTGGAATCTTCACCATGATAAAATTGTTAAAAGAGTTTAAATTCATTAGAGACGATGAAGATGCTTGCATTTGCAAGAATTTAAGTGGGAGCGCTAAGACATATTTCTAATACATTATGTGGAAGACATATTATTGATTGGAAATGATGTATCTTTTATTAACACATATTAAGAATTTCATCCTAATGAAAGACTTAGGCAAAAAAACAAATATTTGGCATCAATAGACGCTAATATGGTTGTACCGAAAGTACATAGATGATGTATTGAATGAGTTCAATATAGGAACTACAAGAAAGGTTCTTGTCGCACATAAAGGATTGAATAAGTTCAATATTGATGATATATCCAAGTGTATTGACACTTGGTAAGTGAAACAAAGATTCAAGTATAGATTGATACTTGATGTATGAAATCACAAAGAGTATTTATACCAATCATACTGTGATATGTACAAATCCAGATATGTCATATGCTCTAAAAGTTATGAGCATATACCAGAATGATTCATAAGATGATCATTGGACAATAGTAAGGATATTCTTATGAATCTTTTAGAAGAACTAAGAATATATTGTTTTGTAGAGGTGACAAATAGATGGTTAGTTCATTGTAAAAGTGCTACATTGATACTAGTTTTGTCACAAAGTACAAATTAAGTTTATCTCAATCTAAACTAAGGGTGGCAAAATATAATGGAAAGTAAGTTCCATAATGGATTTGGATGAGTTCCAAAGTTAAGACATTATGACAGATACTACAACAAAAGGCTAAGTATATGACTGCTATTATAGCAGCTAAAGAGGGGATTTGTGTCAATTAGTTTGTTATCAAACTAGGTGTAGTTCACAACGGGATAATATTATGAAGATATATTGTACGACAATATTATCAACATGATTTAACCCCAAAGAACTAAAGGTCTCACGAAAGGACCAAATTTATACAAAGCCATCTCATTAGAGAATGAGTGATGCGTAGAGACGCAAAGACATGCAATTACACACAGACCTAGAAGTGTCAGATCCGGAGATCAGTTGACCACTAGCAATCGTGTACATACAACACCGAAAAGCCATAGGTGTTGAATACACAAAGGTTTGAAACTAGATTATTGACTCTAGTGCAAGTGGGAGACTATTGGAGATATGCCCAAGAGGCAATAATAAAGTGGTTATTATCATATATTCATGCTTATGATAAATGTTAACATACCATGCTATAATTGTACTAACCGGAAACATTAATACTTGTGTGATTTGTAAACATAAAAGAGTCCCTAGTAAAGCCTCTTGTTAAACTAGCTTGTTGGTTAATATATGATCATGGTTTCCTGATCATGAACATAGAGATGTTATTAACAACAGGGTCATATCATTAGGAGAATAATGTGATGCACATACTCCTATAGTAAACCATCGTGAGACAAAGGGAAATTGGTATCGTATGTAAGTGGTTCATTCGATCGCAAAGTAATCGTAGAAATATGTGGGAGCCATATGAATTTCCAGATTCCTCTATTGGTTATTGATCGGAGAAGTGTCTCGGTCATGTCCGCGTAATTCACGAATCGTAGGGAGACACACTTAAGGATTCAATGTTGTTGAGTAGTTATGGAATGATTAGTAAGAGACCGAATGTTGTTCGGAGTCTCGGATGGGATCCAGGATATCACGAGGAGATCCGGAATGGTCCGGAGAATAAGATTCATACAAGTAAAGTCTTGTTTCAGAGTTCGGAAATGATTCCGGTGTTTTCACCAGGAATGTTCTAGAAGGGTCTAGAAGGTCCGGCACTCCGGAGGGGGAAGGGTACATGGATGTGTCATGACAATGTGGAATGGTTGCATCATGTACCAGGTCACTTGGTTGGGTAATATGATGAGAGAAATCAAATCCTAGTTTGAAAGTCAAACGCCAATTTGAAAAGTCAAATCTGAAGTTTGCTTGGTGCCGGGGGAGTAGGAAACCTACTTAGGGAGGAAGTCCTACTCCCTCCACCCGCCGGCCAAAGAGGAGGAGTTGGAGGAGGACTCCCTCCTCCCAACCGCCTCCCTCCCACCTATATAAGGAGGGGTAGGGTTGCCCCCTACCCTCACACCTAAAACCCTAGCCCCAAGTCGCCGACGCCACCACCTCCAAGTGCTGCCGCCGCCTAGGGTTCCTCCAACTCGCCGAGTTAGGGCTTTCCCAAGCCCTAGCCGCCGGCTACACCCACCCCCGTTGGTGCCCCCTAAACCGTAGATCGCCAAGGCCTCTCTCATACTCCACCATACTCGCTCCGGCTTAAGGCGAAGCCCTGCGAGATCTCCCCTCTACTTCCGACACCACGCCGTCGTGCTGCCGGAATCACGAGGAGAGTGCTACAACCTCCGATGCCTGCTGGAACAAGGGAGAGGAAGGTCTTCATCGAGTACCGAACGTGTGACCGACTGCGGAAGCGCTACCGGAACGCAGCGCCGGAAGGATCGTCTACGCGATCTTGAGATCGGCAAGTGTACGACTACATCACCCACGAGAATCTGCTCTCGTTAACCGCTTTGGATCTTCGAGGGTTAGTACTCTATCGACTCATTGCTGCAATATAGTAGATAGATCTTGACTTGTGTGTGTTCATGCGATAGAATTTTTTTGTTTTCCATGCTACGAACCCCTACAAATGGATCAAAGGTTGATGTGATCGCGGTCGACACGCTACCTCTTCATCTACCATCGGGATTAGTTTTATACTTAAATAATTGTTATTTGGTGCCTGCGTTGAGCATGAACATTATATCTGGATCATGTTTATTGCGAGATGGTTACTTGTTTAAATCCGAGAATAATGGTTGTTCGATTTATATGAGTAATATGTTTTATGCACATGCACCTTCGATAGATGGTCTATTCTTATTGAATCTCGATTCTGGAAATACACACATTAATAACATTGAAGCTAAACGTTTGAAATTGAGCGATACCTCGACCTATATGTGGCACTGTCGTCTTGGTCATATTGGAGTGAAGCGTATGAAGAAACTCCATTCCGATGGACTTCTTGAATCACTTGATTTTGAATCACTTGAAAGATGCGAAGCATGTCTGATGGGTTAAATGACTAAGACTCCATTTTCTGGTATGATGGAGCGAGCTACGCACTTATTGGAAATCATACATACCGATGTGTGTGGCCCAATGAGTGTAGCATCGCGCGGTGGTTATCGTTATGTTCTTACCTTCACGGATGACTTGAGTAGATATGGGTATATCTATTTCATGAAACATAAGTCCGAAACTTTTGAGAAGTTTAAGGAATTTCAAAGTGAGGTAGAGAATCAACGTAACAAAAGGATTAAATTTCTACGATCTGATCGTGGAGGTGAATATCTAAGTTACGAGTTTGGCGAGCATTTGAAGAAATGCGGAATACTTTCACAATTGACACCGCCGGGAACACCACAGCATAATGGTGTGTCCGAACGTCGTAATCGAACTCTCTTAGATATGGTTCGTTCTATGATGTCACTTACAGATTGACCGCTATCATTTTGGGGTTATGCATTAGAAACAGCCACATTCACTTTAAATAGGGCACCATCTAAATCCGTTGAAACGACACCGTATGAATTATGGTTTAGGAAGAAACCTAAATTGTCGTTCCTTAAAGTTTGGGGTTGCGAAGCTAATGTAAAGAAGTTACAGCCGGACAAGCTTGAACCCAAAGCGGAAAAATGTGTCTTCATAGGATACCCGAAGGAAACTATTGGGTATACCTTCTATCAAAGATCCGAGGGCAAGATCTTCGTTACCAAGAATGGATCATTTCTAGAGAAGGAATTTCTCTCGAAAGAAGTGACTGGAAGGAAAGTAGAACTCGACGAGGTTGTTGAATGTTCTCTCGAACTTGCGAGTAGCACAACACCGAAAGTAGTTCCTGTGGCGTCTGCACCAATAAGAGAGGAAGCTAATGATGTTGATCATGAAACTTCGGTTGAAGTTACTACGGAACCTCGCAGGTCAACTAGAACTCGTACCACTCCTGATTGGTATGATCCCGTTATGAGTGTCATGTTGGTGGATAACACCGATGACCCTGCGACATATGAGGAAGCGATGATGAGCCCAAATTCCAATAAATGGCAAGAATACATGAAATCCGAGATTGGATCCATGTACGAAAACCAAGTATGGACTTTGGTGGACTTACCGGATTGTCGGAAGGCTGTCGAGAACAAATGGATTTTCAAGAAGAAAACAGATGTTGATGGTAATGTTACTATCTATAAAGCTCTACTTGTCGCAAAAGGGTTTCGACAAATTCAAGGAGTTGACTACGATGAGACTTTCTCACCAGTAGCGAAGCTAAAGTCTGTGAGGATTATGTTGGCAATCGCTGCATATTATAATTATGAGATATGGCAGATGGATGTCAAAACGGCGTTCCTGAATGGAGACATTGATGAAGAGTTGTATATGATGCAACCCAAAGGTTTTGTCGATCCTAAAGATGCTAACAAGGTATGCAAACTTCAACGGTCTATATATGGATTGAAGCAAGCATCCCGAAGTTGGAATCAACGTTTTGATAAGGTAATCAAAAGTTTTGGTTTTATACAAACTTATGGATAAGCTTGTATTTACAAGAAAGTGAGTGGGAGCTCTGTAGCATTCTTAATACTATATGTAGATGACATATTGTTGATTGGGAATAATGTAGACCTTCTTAATAGTGTCAAGGATTATTTGAATAATAGTTTTTCAATGAAAGATCTTGGCGAAGCAGCTTACATATTAGGCATAAAGATTTATATAGATAGATCAAGACGCCTAATATCATTGTCACAGAGTACATATTTGGACAAAGTTCTAAAGAGGTTTGGAATGGAAGATAGCAAGAAAAGGTTCTTGCCCATGTTGCCCAATACGACCTTGAGTAAAACTCAAAGTCCTGCAACGGCAGAAGATAGAGAAAGGATGAGTAACACTCCCTATGCCTCAGCCATATGATCTCTAATGTATGCCATGCTATGTACTAGACCCGACATTTCATATGTTGTTAGTCTTACTAGCAGATATCAAAGTGATCCAGGAGTGGATCATTGGACAACGGTCAAAAACATCCTTAAGTACTTGAGAAGAACTAAGGATATGGTTCTTTCTTATGGAGGTGATGAATAACTCGTTATTAATGGTTACACCGATGCTAGTTGGAACACCGATCCGAATGATTCTAAATCTCAATCTGGATACGTATTTACTTTGAATGGTGCAACAGTTAGCTGGAGGAGTGCAAAGCAAAGTGTTGTGGCGAGATCTTCAACTGAATCGGAATACATAGCTGCTTCGGAGGCTTCACAAGAGGCGATATGGATGAAGGAGTTCATTACAGAGCTCGGTGTGGTTCCAAGTGTGCTGGACCCAATGTCTATCTACTATGATAACATGGGCGCCATAGCCAATGCGCAAGAACCAAGGTCACACAAGAAGCTGAAGCACATCAAGCTATGTTTTCACGCTATTCAAGAGCATGTCCAAGATGGTGACACAAAGATTTGCAAAGTACACACAGATCTGAATGTGGCGGATCCGTTGACTAACCTCTCCCGAGGGCAAACCATGACCAACACCAAACTGCCATGGGTGTTCGGTATATTACCATGTAATCTAGATTAGTTGACTCTAGTGCAAGTGGGAGACTGTTGGCGATATGCCCTAGAGGCAATAATAAAAGTGGTTATTATTATATCTTTGTGTTTATGATAAATGTTTACATTCATGCTATAATAGTATTAACCGGAAACATTAATACCTGTGTGATTTGTAAACTAAATTAGAGTCCCTAGTAAAGCCTCTTTATAATACTAACTTGTTGATTAATAGATGATCGTGGTTCCTCGATCATGAACATTGAGATGTTATTAATAACAAGATCATATCATTAGGAGAATGGTATGATGGACATACTCCTATAGATAAGCGTAGCATTAAGATCAATTCATTTCAATAGTTCGTTTGCTATAAGCTTTCTGATACATAGTAACCTAATTCCTTCGACCATGAGATCATGTTGATCACCATCACCAGAAGGATGCTTTGATGACATCAAACACCACACCGTAACTGGGTGGCTATAAAGGTGGCGTTGAGTGTTCGAAAAGTATGGGTTGAGGCACATGGATCAAGAGTGGGATTTGTCCATCCATATGACGGATAGATATACTCTGGGCTCTCTCGGTGGAATGTCATCCAATTAGCTTGCAAGCATGTGACTGGCTCACAAGGTATCACATATCACGGGAACGAGAAAAGAGTACTTATTGGTAACGAGGTTGAACTAGGTATGCAGAGATACCGACGATCAAAACCTCGGATAAGTAAACTATCGTGAGACAAAGGGAAATTGGTATCGTATGTAAATGGTTTATTCAATCGCAAAGTAATCGTAGAAATATGTGGGAGCCATATGAATTTCCAGATTCCTCTATTGGTTATTGATCGGAGAAGTGTCTCGGTCATGTCCGCATAATTCACGAATCGTAGGGAGACACACTTAAGGATTCGATGTTGTTGTGTAGTTATGGAATGATGAGTAAGAGACCGAATGCTGTTCAGAGTCTCGGATGGGATCCGGGATATCACGAGGAGATCCGGAATGGTACAGAGAATAAGATTCATATAAGGAAAGTCCTGTTTCGGAGTTCGGAAGTAATTTCGGTGTTTTCACGGGGAATGTTCTAGAAGGGTCTGGAAGGTCCGGCACTTCGGAAGGGGAAGGGTACATGGATGTGTCATGACAATGTGGAATGGTTGCATCATGTACTAGGTTACTTGGCTGGGCAATATGAAGAGAGAAATCAAATTCAAGTTTGAAAGTTTAACGCCAATTTGAAAAAGTCAAACCCGAACATTGCTTGGTGGAGGGAGAGTAGGAAACCTACCTAGGGTAGGAATCCCACTTCCTCCACCCGCCGGCCATGAAGAGGAGTTTGGGGAGGACTCCCTCCTCCCCAAACCGCCTCTTCCCACCTATATAAGGAGGGGTAGGGCGCACCCCTACCCCTCACACCCAAAACCCTAGCTAAGGCGCCACCACCTCCAAGTGTTGCCGCCGCCAGGACCTCCTCCAAGTCGCCGACTTGGGATTCCCCAAGCCCTAGCCGCCGGCCACACCACCTCCCCTTGGTGCCTCTAATCCGTAGACCGCCAAGGCCCTCTCTTACTCCACCATACTCGCTCCGGCTTAGGCGAAGCCCTGCGGGATCTTCCCTCTACTTCCGACACCACGCTGTCGTGCTGCCGGAATCATGAGGAGAGTGCTACAACCTCCGCTGCCTGCTGGAACAAGGGAGAGGAAGGTATTCATCGAGTACCGAACGTGTGACCGACTGCGGAAGCGCTGCCGGAACACAGCGCCAGAAGGATCGTCTACGCGATCTTGATATCGGCAAGTGTATGACTACATCACCCACGAGAATCTGCTCTCGTTAACCGCTTTGGAATCTTCGAGGGTGAGTGCTTCTATCGACTCGTTGCTACAATCTAGTAGATAGATCTTGGCTTGATTGTATGCATGCGGTAATTTTTTTTTGTTTTCCATGCTATGAACCCCTACAGGGCGCCCGCGTGGGAGCGGTCGAGGAAGGCGCGACGCCGCCCCCACTATAGCCTCGTCCTCAGGTGCTGAAACTCCTGCCGGTGAGGCCCCGATAAGGCGCGGACGCGGCCACCCTTGGGGGAGCGGTCGTGGCTGCCGCGGGGGGCGTGGTGGAAGAGTCGACGCCGAGCCAGGGCCTCTGCCGCCACGCTTCCCTTCCGGTGGTGATCAAGATAGAAGACAATCTCGAGCCGCCCCAGTGATCGACTTCGTCGTCATCCTTGGGAACTCGGACTCGTTCGCAAATGCAATGCATGTTCGCAAATTACATAATGTATTATTGTATTATGAAATAAAGCCTTCCTTTTTTTATTTATGGAATTGATTTCATTTAGTTATTGTAGTAATTCTTTATTCTTTTAGACTTGTAAACTCCTACTTTCTTATTTATAAATAAGAATTCAATTCTTATTGCATTATTGTAATTCAATTAATATGTATAATTCAATTTTTATATACTATTTGAATTCAAATATATCGTTTGAATATTCAAATTTTGAAATGCTTTCCTCCAAAAACAAAGAATTCAACAAAGGTGATATCGAAATCATAGCACTCATCTTAAATGAACTAAATCCAAGTTCATCGAAATGAGTGGAACTCTGATCTCTTTGTGTTTTAAACAAATGCACGATTTTTTTCGGATTTTTTGATGCATGTACGTATCTGCGGTCTCTCTTTTTCTGACCCTAAACTCTGGGATGTTACACCGTGCTAAGCTCCCCCGTCATGTTCGAGCTCGAGTTCATGGGCGCCAACATAGAGCACGATCGAGCAGTTCCTAGTCTAGTCCACCATAGAGCGACACTACTATATCTCGCCATGTTTGCGTTCCGCGACGCCAACACAGCTATAGCAGGTGTCCTGCTGGCGATGGAGCGCAGCTATAGAAGGAGTCCCACCGGCCTTCGTCGTTGGCCAGCCGTAGCCGTCCTACCATTTTCCATAGTCGGCGCAGCCGTAACAACCGTCGTGCGACCTTGTGTCGTCGGAATGCAGTAGACGAATACAAATAACACTAATGACTAGTAACAAATAAGGTGAATATTAGTGTGGCATCCAATCCGGCGCAATTGTACCATGCAGCCTATCAAACAAAAAGCAGAAGCTGGCTCGAAGGTCGTATAGTGTAGCATTACCCAACCGGAATGCAGGCTACCAAACACCTCCCAGACTTCGCGTTTGAGAAGAGGAAAACGAAGGGGGTTTCTTTTTCTCTCTCCCGAACCTAAATCGCTTTCCAAATCGATCCCCGATTACGAATCTGATCTTACGACATGGTACCGCAACCAATCGCTTCAGCATCCCCCATTCTACAAGCTTTATTACATCTAATCCAGTCCGGCTAAATATTCCTCCTTTTCTTGAATTTGATCTCGCAGATCCGGTTCATCCTGCTGCAGAACCGGCAGGGGAAGACGCGGCTGGCCAAGTACTACGTCCCGCTCGAGGATTCCGAGAAGCATAAGGTCGAGTACGAGGTGAGGGGTGCGCGGACCACGATTAGTTCGGCCCGATTCCAGTTTTCTGGTTCTTGATCCTGTTTCCTTGCCGGTTTACAGGTGCACAGGCTGGTGGTCAATCGGGACCCCAAGTTCACCAATTTCGTGGAGGTATGCCCACTCGATCCCTGAGCAAATTTGTGATTGTGATTCTTTCTTTGGAGAAAAATGTCTAGTTAGGCGTAGATTCCTGTCCAAGACTAGATTACGAGCCTCTCTTCGTTTGTAGTTCGGTTGGATGGGTGTTCATTTCCGTTAATGCGTGTCTGAAACGAGCATAATTTCTTGAGCTGTTCAGGATTGGAGGCGAGAAATATTAAATGTGTTGTTCATTTTAGGCTGGAGAACTGATTAGATAAAACACCGAGTAGATTTATGTGAATCGAGTGCATATATCACTTAAGTGCTTTCTTATCATGCAATCACAATGGATCAAGATGTCTGATTTCTTGTTACAAACATGTCTTTTTAAGTTAATACGAGAAAAATGGAGAAATCATGATGGACCCTTGTCAACACTCATGTCTGTAGTGAACCCAGATTCTATACAAGTTCATTCCAGTGAAACAGAAAGAAGCGATGATTCATTGTCAACACTCATGTCTGTAGTGAACCCAGATTCTATACAAGTTCATTCCAGTGAAACAGAAAAAAACAACGATTCATTGTCAACACTCATATCTGTAGTGAACCTAGATTGTTTGAATTCTTGCGGCGATCCATGATTCTATCTGCGGCTGTTCACTGGTATGAGTGTTACAGATGGTTGGATTTATGACCTTTCATCAAGTAAAAAGAACAAAACATGATTCTTCTTCCCTGAGTGGGTGCAATTGGAGCAAGGAACAAGTAATTGATTAATTATTGATCCAAGCTTTGCCTACACCTATCTTAATCTTAGCTGTCAGTTAACATCTGAATCTAGAGAGTGAGGAAAACATGTCTGAACCTATTCTAATGTTTCCTTCAAACAAATGCATGTAGCCATGTAATATGAAATTTTATTCACTATTCATTACAGATATAGGAGTCCGCTATGTGAGATAATATTTTAGTTGACCCAACTACCTCATGGTTGGATATGTACAACAGCTAAATCTTATTTCACAAGTGAAAAATATATATCAAAGTGTAAAAAAATGTAAAAGCACATATTTTCCTTTTTATATTTGAACTTGATTTCTAGTGTGTTAATTGATTCTAATTCATTGCTAAAGTTAGTAGAGTTGCCTTTTTAGTTTCCTAGTGTGTTTACTGGTTTTATGGACTGTAAAACAAACCTGGTATATGGCTGAAATAAAATACGATTCATAGAGCAACTTGAACCTCTTGAGTTGTAAATTGTATATGGTTTATAAAGGCACTTGAACCTCTGATTTGTATGCCTTGTGTTTTCTTTGTCAACTATATGCAGTTTCGCACACACAAAGTTATCTACAGGAGATATGCTGGACTATTTTTTGCAATTTGTGTTGATATCACGGACAATGAGTTGGCATACCTGGAAAGCATCCACTTGTTTGTTGAGATATTGGACCATTTCTTCAGCAACGTCTGTGAGCTAGATTTAGTATTTAATTTTCACAAGGTAACTGTTTTTTAATTCCTGGCTTATCCTTTTGCTCTTCTGCTTATGGCCTTGTTTTGTTAACTGTTTGTGCATTAGAAGAAAACTGTTTGGCTAACCAATAAATGCTTTTGTTCTAAACAAAATTTCGCATAGCCACTCATAGGAAAAAAAGAATATAACGTAGCTTACCGAAGTTTCTCTATATATGCTTAGATAGTAATTTTTGTTCATATGTTTTACTGACATATGTTGCAAGTATGTTCACCAATAACTGAGTCAAGTCTAAATCTGTAGTATATGATTTTTTGAGGAAAATATATATAATATATGATCTCCCTTATGGAGTAATGACTTTATATAATATAAAGTGTGAATTTGACTGAAATGTATGAAATAGTATTGCAGCCTAAATTTAGAGCATGTATTTTTTATTGGCGCCTTAAACATTTCCTTTATGCAGCTCCATTTTTGAATCAGGGCAGTATCAGGATAGAGCCATTTTTGTTGGCATATTAAATATTTTCTTTATGTGACTGAAATGTATGCAATGATGATACGTGTAAGTTTCTGCTTGAATTAGGTCTTGCTGATATTTGTTAGAATAGGATGTTTTTGAACAATTAATTATTTGTTACAAATCTTTTGTCACAAAGTTATTTCACTTTGTCATGTAGGTTTACCTGATTTTAGATGAGTTTATTCTTGCTGGAGAGCTGCAAGAGACGAGCAAAAAGGTATGCATCTTTTGAGTATTTTCTGTCACAGTACTATGTCAATCATACTTATTTGTCTTTTCAATATGGATTTGGTAGATGTGTATATCAGTTTCCTCCTTTTTAAAGTTCTGTTAATGAAATGAAGAAGAAAACAGCAGAACACATTTAGGTCTGTTTGGTTCCGTGTTGTAAACCAGCTTTTGCTGTGGAAAAGCAGAATCTAATCCAAACGGATATAATCCACAGCAGGTTATCTAAACGCGACCAGCTTTCTACAGTAGAAGTTCTAAAGCAAGCTCTAGCCCTGCTTCCATCGCGTTGAGGGTGAACCAAAATCTCAAGTTCTACCTATTTACCCGCATTGCCACCGATGAATGATAACGTTCGGCCTTCTTTTCTCTCCCAAAGCCCTGATGACAGCAAATCCATTCATTTTCACTCTGCGACTAAGGTTAGCGGCACACAGCCCCTCCGCCGGAAGCTCGCCGCCCCTCAGGTCTACTTCCTCGAACTATACCTCCTACGTTACTCGTGTCCCCGCCCCACTGCCTAATTTTCCTGTTCAGCTGCGGCCCTCTGCTATGCCGCCGCCCATGCAACCGGCGAAGGCGACGCAGAGCACCTACGTCCAATTCATCCCACCTGGAAGCTGGCCTTGAAATGGTAAAGCTCGTACGGAACCAGATCTCCTTACCATTGTCTCACGTACATGCCACCCGCATGACTCTGACACCATCAGAATCGCGCCCGCCCACACTCGTGCCGGCGCCCGACGCAGGCCTGCCGGCCTCTGTCACGCTGGCCTCTCTCCTGCTCCGGCCTTTGTCCCACTCTTTGGGGACTGGAGTTCTGTCCCTGACTCTGCCTTCATCTGTTGCCCAAAAGGACCTGCCGTGAACTTGGTGTTCCGTTCTGGATCGTGATGGCGATGATTACCATTCAGAAAACTAGATGATACCCCGCGCGTTGCAGCGGGATTGTTTCAATCTACAAACAATCATTTCCAAATAATTAGCAAAAATATAAGGTAATAATATATTTTTATTACTACAAAGAAATTGTTATTGTTTTCGTAGAAAACGTATATACATTGGTTCTGCTGGAAGAAAAAAAGAAAACTAAGATAGATTACCTTAATGGGTAGAACCTAGTTCAGGACCTATGAACGAAATGATATACATGCCTCTCCATAAAATGTAGGTGTCTTATATTAATTTGTAGAACAAAAAATAGGCAGTCCATAAATTTTACTCCAAATGAACCTCACGCACTTCCATTTGTAGGGCATTTTCATGAGAGTGTGCAGCTTCACGTGAAAATTGTGTTGAGAGGATACAAGTAGAGTAACAATATGTAGGTCATACATTATTACCCAGGCCATCTCATTCTGGTGAAATCACTCTACCTTGTGAACGCAAAATAATAAATCAAGAGAAACTATAAAAATTGCATGAATAAAAAGGGCATGACGAGTAGGACCCATATAACCGGAGGAGACAATAAGGATATTGTATTTTCTTGTAACCATGGTCACTTGAACAACCAGAGTGCAACGAATTACTTCTTCCACAATAAATACAATCGAAAATTAATCATTTCAAGGAAAGCCCCAACTTCATCAAGTAACTATGAGTCTTCCTTCGGCCAGCTTCAGTCTGACATAGTTAGAAAGGGGATTATAGCATAGGAATCTGATAAGGATTTAAAGATAATTAATACTAATGGTCAATCTTAGAGACCTGGTGCAGTCGATTTAGCCCATTAGTAAGTGTATACAAACCAGATGATTTCCACTAACAAACTCATATTGTCAGAGAGAAAGTCCCAGTTGATTATCTCATGTAAATGAGAAAGTGAGAACTAAGAACACCAATATATGTGAGGGGCCATCTAAATTTTACTACCAAATTGTGATATTGATTCAGATGAAGTGCTTCCGATTCGAATTGAATGCGTGAGAATGGGATAAGCATGGAGGTTTTTTTAGCAATGTAAAATTAAAACCAAAACTAAACTAATTTGAGCTGCAAAAAAAGTTGGAAAATCAGTTACCTCCATGGAGGATAGCATCTCCTTCCTCAAGTGTTCAATGTCTTGCACCGTCAAGTCTTATATATAATCAAATAAATCAAACGGGACCATAAACTTCAACTTAGAAAGGCAAGAATAGCTGCCATATCCCAAACTTTTATGCAACATAGTAGAAGAATGTGATATCAAGGAAGACTTGCACAAATATATGGAAGATCTGATTTCCCTGCAGTTTTCCACAACGAAACAAAACAATCAAAGCAACTGTGCGGGATAAATATATTTCTTGTACTCCACATATTCTAGTTCTGCAGTTTCGGAACCCATCTTGAGAACTCTCTGTTTCCACAATGAAACAAAATAAAACAGAGCAATGGGAGGAAAGGTATATCTCCACAAATGGAATACAAATAGATCGCAATCTGGAGGTAATCATCCCAATTCCTGGAGGAGCCATTGCCGCAACGGCTGTTGCATGGTAGGGAAGGAGAAGCAATATTCCGTTTGTGAGTATACAAAAAAAGGCGGCCTGGTATATATAGGAACAGAAAAGAAGTGCGGTGAAGAAGAGATAATCATGAAATTTGATTGGGAAGCGGAGAAGACAACGCAATATTTTGGTAGACCTGCTGGTATGCGTGCTTCAGTTTCCTATGCACTTAATCCTCGTGGAGATCATGGGGATTTGCTCTTCGTCCTGCATATCACGAAGGGGAATCGTCTATGGTCTGATTGCACACGTCGATGGAGAAAAAAATAAGTAATGGGTCGGCTTGTCTAATTTTGCAAGACATCATTGTTTGTGGGCCGAAGTGGCCTGCATCTGCACACGCCATTTTTTTGCGTTGTAACAACTTGGTCAGATGGAGGGAAACGGAAAATGCGGAACAGAACGGGCAATGCTCAGAATAGTGGTGACGTGGACTCACGAGAGAGCAGAGAAATAAGGCAGTGGGGGCCCTCTATTTAGATATAGAAGATATGGCCCTGTCGAGGTACATGCAAGAACTTGCATCGAACAACACGTACTAGCTGATCGATTCTCTCCAGAAAAATTGGCTTGACCTGCTTCTGAATTTCTGATACGAACTTGCCGGGAGCAACTCACATTTGCAAAGCTGGCTTGACTAATCAATTCTAGCTAGCTAACTAGCTATCTCTTTGAGATACATAGATGCAACGATGTATTGTGTGTAACATCTGGCATCATCATAATAAACGGCATTCATTAGTGGCAATTTCAGCCTTGATAAGTTAATATTGAATTCAAATAAATATCCAGTAGAAATTACTATCTAAGTATCATTTGGGTTACCAAAATTCAGGTCGCATTTTAATTAAGATATATTGTACTGTAACTATATATTGTGAAACCTTACTTTTTTGATAAATTCCTTCCCAGAGTTCATTTAGAGAAAAAACGGTGTACATATAGGAATTTTGTGTTCAGTTAGCATAAAAACAGTCTCTCAAGGCTTTAAGGCATTACAAACAATTCTTCCAAAGTACACAGCCACAGTTGTTCCAACCAAACAACAGCTAGCTTTCCCACAATTTTTACCTCACAGCAGCTTTCTCACAACTCACAGCTCACATAAGATTTCTCATAGTTCACAGTAGAACCAAACACACCTAGTCTCAATTGCTAAACCTATTATTGGCCTGCATTTACTGTCTATAGTTGTTGCAGTATTAGCTTTCCGCTTAGCCGTGAGGATGCTATGGTGATAAACTATGTTATCAACTATCCAACCTCATGAGCTTTCTTGAGGAGATGCCCTTGGGTTGAAGTTCCTCGTGTTCTATTAATTGCATAAAGCATGTGGGCGGGGATTAGGAGCACAGTAAGGTCCAACACATGTGCCTGCAGTGTTTGGTACTTCTTTTGTTTAGGCATTATCTTGGTGCATGTAACCATTCTGGACAAGAATTAGTGATGTTACACCTCAATATGTGGAAGCTCAGTGATGTCACTGAAAGCGTGTTAATGTGTAATGGCTATGGGTGTTCAAAGACTGCTTGAAGTGAACACGTGGAAACAAGCAGCAAGTAGGCTAGCTCACTTTCTTTCGATCAAACTAGTACACATAAATAAACAGACGGTTTCCCGGTTGAACTCGCATGGTTTCTGAACACTTGCAATGAGCACTGCCCTGAGAAAAAATGAATTACTATCAAGGATAGCATGTTTAGTGCTATCCTTTTTTCCTTCTTGAAGTAGCAGTTGCGATGATCAGTACCCTGAGCACAATCATGGATTTTCAACCTCTTAGATTTACTGAAAATGCTGGGCACGGGCTTCTATTTTCCGAAAATAAGTAACAGCGAGCACATAACACACTCCTTGCAGGCAATAATCGAGAGGATGGGTGAACTGGAGAAGCTGGACTAAGTCATTTAAGCCGGTGCAGCCATTCTAACCTCTGCTTGCAGAATGTACACAGTTATCATACTCCTATGTCTGTACAATTCTGTATAGTTCTTTGTTTGTTTATCCCCGGTGTGTTGTGAGTTTGCTGGTGCTAGAACTTGTAAGAGGCCAACAACAGTATTTTCAAACCAAATACTTATAATCATACTATTTATTTGTGTACCTCTGAGTGGAACTGAAACCCAATTGGTTGCGATTTTTATTCAAGTTCTTCTCCTTTAATTACCATCTTGATCTCATTGCGCTGCGTGCCTGCAGAAAGTGTGTAGTAGCCATCATGAGATATTTTCGTGTACTCCCTCTATCTGTCTTGAATTAGACGTCAGATATTTGTCTAGATTCGCACGTATCTGTACATTAAAAAAAATCATGTCTATACATGCGAATTTAGGCAAATCTGAAACATCAGATTCAAAACGGAGGGAGTAGTATGCATTTGGTCTTCAGGCGTTGGATTTTTTTGTTATAAACATAAGTGAACTTTGGAGTTTGGCTTGGCATGTGGAACGAGACGTTTGACTTAGGTAAGTCAGTGAACTTGTTCGCCTGATACACACACGCTAGGCCATGTGTATAAAACACGGTGTTCACTTGTACTCCCTCCGTTTCAAAATATAAGATGTTTTATGTTTGTGAAAAAAGTGTATCTAGACTTATTTTAGTGTATAGATTTACTTCAAATATGAGTGAACCTACGTATTAAAAATATTCTAAATACATTTGTTTTACAAAACTAAAACATCTTATATTTTAAAACGGAGGAAGTACGATATAAGTTCTTTTCATACTCCTAGAAAAAAACGGAAATCTGTTTTAACTTGACAAAAATCCTTCAAATGATAGACTGATCATAAATCCCTATGCCAAAATGTAGTCTACAAATGAATGCCAGATTATTTAAGCACATTTTATACTTAATAAAATCTAGTGACATCGATTTGATGTTTCAGATCCTACTGGTTTTTCATTTCGAGTACGCACATTATCAAGCTTACGCTGAGGCAGGCCGGTGGCCTAGCAAGTACTCACTCCGTTTTAAAATATAAGATGTTTTAGCTTTGTAAAGCAAATGTATCTAGACTTCTTTTAGTATATAGGTTCACTGAACTTTGGAGTGAATCTACATACTAAAAGAAGTGTAGATTCATTTTTTTATAAACCTAAAATATTTTATATTTTGAAATGAAGGGAGTAAAATATAAGATGTTTTAGGTTTGTGAAGATAATGTATTTCGACTTTTTTTAGTACGTAGGTTCACTTCAAACTTTAATGAATGAACCTATACACTAAAAAAAGCCTACATATATTTTTTTACAAAACTAAAACATCTTATATTTTGAAATTGAGAGAGTACGTAGGTAGCAAGCTCGATTGTGTTACAGTGAGGAGGTAGTACTGCAGGAGAAGGATCTGAGTTTCAAGATGTGCATCGTGCGGTAGTAGATACAGTACGATATGTACGTACGGGCGGGCTGTATTTTAGGCATGCACATATGGTATTTTAGGTATTTTAGGCATGCATATAGGGCGCGGTACATAGGTCATAATCCCAGACTACGGTGCTGATCGTACGCATGCATATGGAGATGATGACCCGAGCTTTACTTGTCTGCTAGGACTGCTGTTTTACCTAGAACGTACGTACTTGCAGTACTTACAGACAGAGTATTTGATGGTATGGAATGGACCACGAAATGCTGTACCGGTGAACCTGCTATCTGCTTCCAACTGTTGCTTTTTATAAGACGGTTTGGGAGGCTTAATTAATTCCCTTACTAAAACGTCCTATAAAAGGTTACGGTGGGAGTAGCTATCTAGAGCTTGTTATGAGTTGGAGGGTTACTGGACAAGAGAGAGTTTGTCAAATACCAAAAGCTGATGAAAAATATGAAGAGACAAAAGACATAGATATATAGAAACTTGTGTAAAAATATTTTTGAATTTTTTCATAAGAGAATTATGATCATTTATGAGTTCTGCAAAAAACAAATATCACAAAAATAACAATATCCAATATCCAATAGTATATGATACATTTGATGATACTGGTTTTGTATTATATATATACATATATATGTTATTCATTTATGTTGATAATTTTGTAACCAAAGATCTTCGGCACGCCGCATCACTGTGTTTCTCTTGGCACTCGCCACGATACGAAAGATGCATCATGGGGCTTTTTAGCTTAGGCCATGCTTTATTTTCTGGCTGATTTTGAAATTCAACCGGAAACTACATACTGTATTCTTGTGGACAATGAAAAAGAGAAATGTCGACACGCCCGGCTCGGTAGTGTGGTCCCGCTGGGAGAATGAGAGAGAGGAACCAGCCTGCATATACCGTTTGAGTTTTGAGAGATACGTATGGAGGAGCTGAGCTAAAGGATAAGAAACAAAAGGTAATTATCGCCATCATTTGGACGTGATTTCGAGAAGATGATGATGACGAGATAAGGTGTGGATGCATGCGGCTAAGACCTAGTACTCCCGTAGCATATTTTTTGGTCCCAAAACCGCTCGCCCCGCATCTGAAACGAATTATGAAAAAGGCAGACGTGATCGACGGTCTTGTCTTTCCGGACGGTTCAAAGACAACGGAAAATGATACGGTTCCCCCGTTCCATCCCCTGGTGACCCGGTCAGAAGACGCATATGTCACGAGGTGGGCCGCCGCCTTCTTGGCATCGCTGCTCGTCTCCTTCGCCTCCTCGAGCTTCCCTTCCCACTGCCTTGCTCTTCCCAGCACCGTCGCCGCCACCGGTCGTGCTCTCCGCCATGCCCTACTCCGACAGGGCAATGCCATGGCTCTCCTCCGAGTCACCACTATGGAAAATATTGAATCTCTAATATTTCGGTGTGTATTGATTTGACCCTCGTGAGGAGTATATATAGACGTTCACAGGATAGGTGGAGACTTGGAGTACAAGATATAGAGTCCTAGTCTATCTCTAGTTGATACCCGTATACATATTCTAACAACCACGCCACCTATCCTTCTTATGCTGCCATGGCGTCGTTGTCTCTCCGCTCTCCTCTGCAGCCGGAGATGGAAGCCGCCGCCGTTGCTGCCAGTCTCGATCCCTCCTTTATACCGACCACGGCATCCTCCGCACGGTGCTCCCTCCTTGACGACCATAGGGACGATGCTGGTGCACCACCGAAGGCTGCGAGCAAGTGGCGGTGTTGCTGTCGACGGCGGCACCACTCAGCCTCGTTTACTCCTAATGGCGGCATCATAATTTTTTTGCTACACCAGTACTTTAGTTTTGCTATAATAGTGTAAATTTTCTGCTATGAGGCTTTCGACGAAGTTTTTGGCGAAATCGGGTTTTTTCTACATCAGTATATTTTTTGCTACATTTTTGTTCTCAAAATGCTACTTTCTCCGTCCTAAAATATAAGACGCTTAAGGATTAATCAAAAATCAACATTTTCTAAGTTTGACAAAGTTTGTATATAAAAATATAAACAGCTACAATAACAAATCAATATCAATAGATTTATCATAAAATATATTTTATTAATGTGCATATTCAATATTGTAGATGTAAATATTTGTACCTAAATATTTTGTCAAAGTTAGTAAGATTTAACTTTTTACTAATCCTTATGCGTCTTATATTTTGGGACCGAGGGAGTATATTAAAATATATTTTTTGCCACGATATCTCGAGAGATGTTTCCGACAAAGTAGTGTTTGCTATAATGTCTTCAGCAAAGTCAGTTTGCTATATTGGCATAACTTTTATACTACAACATTTTTGTGGGTTTGCTACAATAGCGTGGATTTTTGCTACGAGGTTTCCGGCGACGGTAAGAGTCTTCGGTGACAGTGAGAGTCTCCGACGATTTCTTCGGCGAAGTCGATTTTTCTACATTAGGACATTTGGTTTTCTGGATCAAACCGTTTTCTGCTACATATAGCAAAAGCGGCACTATTAATAGCAAAAGCGGGATGAACGGCCGTGAAGGAGATCTGACCGTCGATCTGATTCAATCGGATGGCTGGGAACCAATGGCAAAAATAAATAGATTAGAGCATATCCACTAGCATTCCCAGGAGGGCCTCCCAGGCCGTATTTTATTAAGACAGCGAAAAATCACCCAGTCATGTTTCAAGCGCCCAATTTTCGCCGGATTTGGTCCATTTTACATGCGGGGTTCCCAGGCTGAACCTGGGGCAGGATGTGTTGGAATTATGCCCTAGAGGCAATAATAAAGATGTTATTATTATAATTCTTGTTCATGATAAAGTTTATATTCTATGCTAGAATTGTATTAAGCGGAAACTTTAATACTTGTGTGGTTTGTAAACAATACCGTGTCCCTAGTACGCCTCTATGGACTAGCTCATTGATTAATGATGGTTAAGGTTTTCTAACCATAGACATGAGTTGTCGATTAATAATGAGATCATATCATTGGGAGAATGATATGATGGACAGACCCAAATTAAGCGGAGCAATTAGATCGTATCATCGTGTTCATCTTTGCGAAGTTTTTCTTATGTCAAATATTGTATTCCTTAGACCATGGGATAATGCAACTCCCTGGTATCGGAAGAAAGCTTTGAGGTCATCAAACGTCATCCTATGAGAGGGTGATCATAAAGGTGTCTCTCGGGTGATCGGAAAGTACCTGCTGGGTTGTATGTATCGAGATGGGATTTGTCCCTCCCAAGTCGGAGAGATATACTTCGGGCCCACTCGGTAATCGATATCAACACCGCTTGCAAGCACGTGGTTAAGGAGTAAATCACAAAGTGATATCAGATTACAGAACGAGTAAAGTACTTGCTGTGAACGAGATTGAACTAGGTATACCGGTACCGACGATCGAATCTCGGGCAAGTAAAATATCGCGAGACGAAGGGAATATATATGGGATTGATTGAATCCTGGCATCGTGGTTCATCCGATATGATCATCGATGAATGTGTGGGAGTCAATATGGGTTTCCAGACCCCGTTGTTGATTATTGATAGAAGATCATGTCTGCATATTCTCGAACCCGAAGGGTCACACACTTAACGTGTCTCGACGATAGGATAGATTGGATAATTGGTTTATGAGTTTTTGTTCGGAGTCTCGGATGGGATCCGGGACATCACGAGAGGTTCCGTAATGGTCCGAAGAATAAGATTCATATAAGGCAATGCAGTTTTTGGAGTTCGGAATTGTTTCGGGTTATTCGGTATTGTACCGGAAGCTTTTAGAACCTTTCGGAGTGGGACCAACGTGGCCCCACTTGTCGGGAGGGGGTGTGGGCCTATGAGGGAGTGCCCTGGCTGCATTGGGCCAGGGGCACAAGGCCCCATAGGGCCCAGCCGGCCAAACCCTAGGGAAACCCTAGGGGAGCTTCTAGAAGGGGGGGAAACTTGCCCCCCACTTCTTCCTCCTTTGGCCGCCGGCCTAGGGATTGGGGGACGGGCAAGGGCCAGCCGCCCATCCCTCTATATAAAGAGGGCTGGGGGCGCACCCTTCCCACACCTCCTCCACAACCCTAGCCGCCCTGCTGCCCCTCCTCTCTCTCCCCCTCCCGACTGCGCGTAGGTGAAGCCCTGCCGCAGAAACTCTCCACCACTTGCACCGCGCCGTCGCGTTGTAGATCCAATCCATCTCTCCACCCTACTTGCTAGACCGAGGAAGGAGGAGACGTCGAGGTGTCGCAAGTGTGCATCTCTCGGAGGCATCGCCACTTGCGGTGTTAGATCGGATCGCGAGGAGGAGAAGCGGGTACGACTATATCACCCATGTTCCGTCAAACGTTCCGCTGTGCAAATCTCTAAGGGTATGAAGATCTCATCTATCCCCCCTTGTTGTTTGCATCTCCTAGATTAGATCTTGGCTTTCTTGTTCGCATCCGTAGATTTTTTTTGATTTACTATGCTGCGAAACCCTTCAGGATGAAGCCGATGACACAACCCATTACCCACATCGATTTGGCTCTCCCGTGGCACAAAGCCTTCCCCCAACTGCCCCCTCGTCGCCATGTCGTCGTCGGCAATGCCCTGTCCTGTCCAGTCAAACATGCAGACTGTGGCGCCGAAGCGTGGAGGCTCGGTGAAGGGTCGCTGGAAGTGCAAAGCAAGGCAGTGAATGGAGGGTCACTGCATGTCTCGCCGACGAGCCACTACACGAAGAGGCCGTGTTTCGGCACCGTTTCAGGATGGGCCGAAAACTCTTCCTCAATATCATGCCGAATTGGTTGTATTTAATTTCATGCCGAATTGGTTGTATTTAATTTCATGCCAAATTATGCCGAACATTGCTCTGTTTCATATTTATGTCGAATTGTGTGATTTTGAGCCGAATTCAGGAAAAAATATCGTCGATTCTGCCTTGTGTGGGAACCACGGTTGGAAACGTGACTGGAAAACTGGCCGTTTACAGACCAAAAGTTACATCCATTCGGTGCTAAATAGCGTCAAATTTCAAACTAGAAACGCCAAACAAGTGAAGATGCTCTTAAAAAGAGACGGGTTACTTAGCGGAACCTAGATGGTTTTGGAGCTTGTGCACATATGAAATACAATAGAAATCGTACTATACACACGAATATTTATACAACACCTAAGATCTAATCCTTCATGGGTGGCAGCCCAATGCAGGAGACCGCCGGATCCTTCAGGAATAAAAATCGTTCAGCAAACATCGTGTGCTCCCTCCTCCCGCACCCGCACGGTGGTGCCGCGTCGCGCCGAGCGGCCCCCTCCCCTTCCCGTCCTCGACCGTCCTTCCGTAAGCCCTCCCGCCAGTTGTCGTCGCTCGGATCGTTGCTGGGCAAAGCTCTGGTGGTGTTGCAGCGACGACGGTTACCTCGGTCGCGTTTCGGCGGGGATTGGTGGCAGCGTCTGCTCCTGGCCGGTCGACGGCGGTGTCGCGGCTGGCGAAGGCCGGAGGACCTCCGGTAGATGGGTGCAAGCAGCGACGGGAGTCGGGTCCCGATCTCGGCCCAAATGGGCCTGGGCGAGCCGCGATCTGTGTTTGTCGCCCTACGCCGGCTCCCAGGTTCCCCGGGCCATGTTCACGACATGATGAAGCTTGGGGCATCTGTCCCCAGCATGGTGGTGGTGACCTTCTTCTCCGTCGGAGTGGTTGGCCGGGTGGTCTCGCCGTCATGCGGTGGATCCTGCTAGTTCCCAGTGGGTGGCCTGGGGGCTACTGACCCGGTTTCAATAAAGGTGGCGGTCATTGATCCCTTTCAAGCCAAGACGAAGATTCGCCTGATGTTTCTCTACATTGATCTGGTTCTTGTGTCTTTTTCTAAAAGGCTTCACGAGCGTACTCCATAAGTGCGATCATGCCGAGAGATTGCTAGATCAGATGGGATTCGGTCGTGCACACCCATATTTTACTCTGACCGTTTGGTTTTAGAGGGTGCGCTTCGAAGCTTTGTTGGCTGTTAAGATCATGAGACATGTTCTCGTTCCATGGTGGTGACGAAAAATGTCATGGAGACCAAGATCTATGGACTGACAATGGTGGTTCGAGTCTAGGTGGTGATGAGAAATTGGCTTGGTGATTCGTGACTTGGAAAGTGGCATAAAAGTGGGGTGGCTGCACAGGAGAGGTTCACAATTCCATCTTGTAGGGTGAAAACCTAGGGTCTAGCCTTAATTGATTGTGTCTGGCAATGACCTTATTGAAGACATTGTTTTAAGAGTGTAGACTTTCTTCATGGTGAAAACAAGGCTTAGATCTTTGATCGGTGATGACGATGTTTATGCATTGTTCCCTTCTTGGAGGCGTCGTTTTTTTTTTTGAAGAAACTGGACTTCTGGTGTTGTCTTGGTAGTGTTAGTACTGTTGTTTTAATGAATGTGTCAATATAGCGGTACTTTTCTTTTTTGTAATTCTTCTTTCTTTTTTGTCCGTGTACATCTGTATGGCCACTAGGGAAATGCATTGTTATAGAGACTGGTGTAATTGGTATCTTGTGATATTAATATATGCACTTTTCAAAAAAAAAAGCGTTCCGAATACAATACCATCTAGTAAATTAAACGGGCGCATATGTAGGGTTTTAACAATTTCGGAAATTTGAATGTTTGATATAGAGGTATGCTACTAGCACGCAAATTTGAATGTTTTACACTAAGATCGATTTTGCACGATGGGCGTCATCTAAACGGAGCCTTACATGCTCATATATTAACTGTTCCGATACAGTTGCTAAATCTTGCCATCAAAGTACGGCGATGTGACATTGATCGTAACATTTGATGTTGCGTACACACCAACAACATCACATCCTATGAATTCAACTGCTGCAGATACAGTACTCCGCAACACAGTGCTAGATTAGTTATACTACGAGCGTATGCTAGCTACCTTGGGCAACGTTTACGTACCTTGGTCGAGAACGGACACCGGATGCAAGGTCGATCTAAGACATTTAGGGCCCGGTACAATTCAACGGGCGATTCAATCGGTCTGATATTATGTATTTAGGTTGAGTCATGGATAATTTTGGGTCGTGCTTTGGTTTGTCCGACAGCCGCGTCTAGTGACAAAACACATTTGTCCTTGTAGAATTGTGGAATATTAACCGTATTGATTGTGACTTTAAAGGGTTGATAATATCTACAAGATTTGGGAGGCAAGAAGACTACTAGAGATAGAATTGGATTACAAACGTAAACTATCAAATATAGTCCAAACCATGATATACTCTAACACTTCCTCGCAGTTGGATCGATAGTGACTCGAACGGTCTGACTGGAGCATAATTCAAAGACAGAGATGGGAGAGGATGTCGATGTCTATGTAGCCCGGAGTAGGGCGTTGTTGTCATGGTCGATGATGCCATTGGTGATGTAGTCGTTGTTGATGAAGTTGATGATGTCGTTGTGTTGTGGTCGATGTCATCGTTGAGCCTGGAGAATTCGTCGTAGTAGTTGAGGTAGGCGACACGCCTTGCCGAGCTTGCCAAACTCGGGAGCAATGCCGAGGATGAAGGCACACGTGCCAATATCGGACGTGCGAAGACAGGGACCATCACGAGCCATGCGAACCAGAGCCGGAGGGAGCAGCAGAGAAATTCTCCGTCAACGGTCGGTGCGTAGAAGTTGTCCCCCGATTTGTCGGAGTAGATGAAGTAGTTGCAAGAAGAAAATTGATTTAGTGCAAAAATAAAAATTAGACTGCGACTCTGGCGGCGAGGTCGTGGTGGACGAAGACGACGAGATAGTTGTTGATGGCGATTGAATTGTTGTGGTAGTTGATTTCGGGGATTAGACCCATATTTTCCGTTTGTATGAGTGCGACGTCGCTTGTGAAGAAGAATTTTTTGTTGGCGTTGACGTTGACCACGATTGGTAGTGGCGGCGACGATGCGACGATGTTGTTGGTGTAGATGGTTGTTAGCGATGATGACCACGGGTGATGAAGGTGCAACCCTTTGTTGATGACGAGGCGCGTTCTCGGGGACGGGCCGGCGTGGTGACGACGTGAGGACGGAGAAGCTGACGCAATGCGTGAAGACGTCCCTTGGGGCGCTACGCAGAGCCTCCTCGACACGATCGTTGGCGATGATTTTCCGGAGATGATTCGACACCAAGGTTGAAGTAGAGGCACGTGATGACGACGCAGTCCGATCTATAAATGGTGAAAGAAGAAGAAACCTCGGTCAAGCGACCGACGAGGAAATTTTGCCGAAGTAAGATCTAATCTACTATTGCGCGGCCCGGCGGAGAACATCTCTCTAGGGGGGCGGCGCGGCAGAAGAGGTGGCTTGTATCCCAGCATATAGGAACTAACGAAGGGTAGATTTATGAATATGTATTGTTGCATGCATTCATTTGAGAAAATATGGGTAAAATTTTCGCCAAATAAAAACCTTGAGTGATCAATGTTTCTTTCTTACTTTGAGAGTAGGTTTAGTCTTAAAGGAGGATTGCTATAAACTTTGATACATCTTAAAGGAATTATGTGTGTTTTGAAATGAGTTTGGATTTTAAAAACTTAAGTGTTTTATAATTGAAATAATTTTGATACAAGGTTTGAATCTTAAATTAATTAAGAGAAAAGTATTATAACTTAAATCTTATCAAAAAACAATATGGTATATGAAATTCATTTTATATACATAAATAAGTTACAAAGAATGAACTTACTGAAGTTATTCAAAACTTCACAATTTACAAAAAGAATAAAGAAAAAGAATATTCTTTATTAATAAATATATAATCTTTATTACAAATGAACCAAATAAAGATTACAAGTTTATAAAAGAAAAATTACAAAAGATTAAGAAAAATTACATTTATATATCTACTAACTATCCTATATCTAAAACTACACTAAATCTTCATCTTTATCTTTGTACCTGCAAAACAGAGAATAAATAAGAAAACAAAACAGGATTAGTGTTAGTATATTTCTCTCAGATATGTCAGCGAGGTGCACTTGACAAACTCATCATTGAGAAATGTTAAAAAGGGACAAGTTTTACCAATATGAAAGATTTCATCTTTCATAAATTCAAGCCAGAATGCAAATGATAGACAAAAGGGACCAATTCAACAGCCAAGGTAAAAGTAGATTGGTAATAGTAAGTTTAAATTTTCTGAACCTATCCATATGTGCATAGCAGGCACACAAGCTGCATATACACAAGCATGCAATGGGTGTGCTGTCGACCTCACAATGCACAGCCAATATCACAAAACCACAACACAACCGTGGGGAAGCACATCGGTGCATCACTCCACTACACCACACCACAGCACAACCAGGGTGAACATCAAGCAAACCAAGAACAGCAGCCAAAACCAACCACCCAGATCAACCCAAACATCACCAGGATGGTGACATAAGGAGGGGGATGGATCTGGTGGACAGCAAGGTCAAGCCCAGGAGCTAGAAGGAGCAGGCAAGCTCAAGAGCAAGCTCAGGAGCCCAGCAAAAGCAGATCAAGATCCAGATCAAGATCAAGATCATCAATCTACTACATCCACATCAGAATATGTGGTGAGCCTCACAAAACCATCCCATGCTTTCATCAGAATATCTAAACAAAAGCATGTGTTGCTTTATGTAATGATCTCTCAATATGCACCCAAGAGGGGTGAATCTATCCTAGAGATTTCAAGTATAAGGATAATAAATCAAGCTCAACCACAAACACTAAACCCTCAGACCAGCATCACTGGGTTCAGTGTTATTTTTACAACTTAGATCATTTTCATTTGATCTTAACATATCAGGGCACATCTCTCAGAAGAGAGAGTAGCACCTCTAATCCTATAAGTTTCAAACAAATTATTGCCCAACTAACTAGGAATTAAATCCTAGAGCCTCAGATCAACATCATAGGCAGGCAAGATAAGAAAGCTTTCATATCATCTTATCAATATAAATCACAAGCATGATCAAGCTAAGCCAGAAAGAAAAACCCAATCACTTGTGTGCCAGAATACGGTATCACAAGGAAAAGTTTTTAATGAGCTAAAATCATCTTTGCTTAGTTCCCACAGGAAAAGGGACAAACCATTACATATCATTTTCCTGAAGCCAAGTGCCAGGAATCAATCTTAAATTCATACATCCACAAAAATCATTGCAAGCAATGATTTAATTCAGTGAGTATAATCTCAGACAAGCTAATAGTATAATTGCAGTAAGCAACTACTGTCAGTATAAGCAATCTGACAGTAGAGTAAACTCTTAGATCAACAACATAATCCAATCAAGGATTTCATTGATACACTAGCATGGATCATGGTGGATTACCACTAGAATTAATATGACATGCAATTAGCAGCAACAAAGCTACTATTAATCATCAATCATAGCAAACAATCTTTTCCCATGATCAAATATGATCAATACTAGATCTAAAGCATCATAGATATAAAAAACAGGGAGTTATGGACCCTAATCAGAGCAAGAACTCTAATCCAGAGATAAACTCAACCACCACATAGTCACTCGACATGAAAGCCACTAGATACACAGGGAGACCCATGGCAGTAGCATACAAACACCACAAAGATAACTTACCCAAGGTCCTCGGTGATGAATCAAAGAGGAAGCAGAGGGGCCGGCGCATCGCGGCGGCACAGGGAGCACCGAGAGGGGCGCTGCAACATGCACCTGCCACGGTGGCGGCCGCAGCAGCAGCGCACGAGACCAGTACACCACCGCAGGCAGGATCATGGCGGCGGCGAAAGCATCTTTTCCGAACCCTAGGGTTCGGGAATGGGGTGGAACTAACCACGGGGAAGCCCCAGGGTCAAATCCAAGTGGATAGAACAAACGAGCATCGTAGACAACCCCAACTCGCACCATGGCGGCAGCCAGAACGGCCGACGACGGCGAGAAACGACGGTGGCGGCATCGCCGGCCACGGGGGCGAGTCAGAGGAGGAGGAGATAAGGTCGAGGGAGAGAGAGGGAGGCAGGGTGAGCCAAAACCCTTCGGGGTAGTCATTTGACCCTGCCCTATTGGGCCACCTTGGCCCAATAAGCCCAAGGGGCCAGCCCAGGTTATTTCATAAATCTTTTTGATCAATTGGAAAAGACCAAAATGCCCCTGACCTCAATAAAATTATAGAAAATAAAATAAAAGTAAAAAAATTGTAAATAAAATATTTTTGGATTCACAATAATCCACTCTGTTCAAATAAAATAAAATATAAAGTTTTGAACACTTAAACTTTTATAAGAATTTTGTAATTTATATATTCCTTATGGAATTTTATAAAATTATAAAAGTGATAAAAATAAATAAAAATCACTTTCATTATTTATTAATATTATAGTATTCTTGAAAAATACTAAATAAATATTTACTAATTAATTTTAATGTATAATTAATAATTCCTAAAATAATTATTAAATCAATAAAATTCAATTAAAAGGGAAATAAAATAAAACAATTCAACATATGCAATAAATATAAAAAGCTAATATTTATAAATGCTTTATTAAAAGGCACCTTATATAGAGAAAATGCATATAGGATTAAAGAATGCATTACATTACTTGCATAATCATCTTGCTTATTTAAATATTGTCCTTACCGGGCAATAATGATGTTTTTGTAGAACTAGAAGTTGAAGGTCTAGTGCAAGCATCAGACTTCACTACCTTGCCATCACAAGGCAAGTTCATCACTTGCTCATGTCCTTTGAAGAGTCTTTATCAAAGTATTTGCAAATTGTGTGTTATCATATATGCTATAAAAGAAAGAAAATATTATTTTCATAAACACAGAAATCATAGATATCATCCTAAGTGATGATATAATGGAGCTATAGAACTTAGCGTTCTAATTGCAACAATGAGGATCAAGTAGGGACTTAATAACCCCTGACATCAGTGATTATAGCGCTGTATATTACTCGTTAGCCATGAGATTTGGAATGGGACAGAGAAGTCAGTTGTATCTTCTTCCTCTCGCATGAAGCCGGATGTGCAGGTCGTGACGGTTATCCTCGTAGCGTGCATATTGATTGGTAATTCGTAGAGGATATGCAGCATATGGGTGGGAACCCTCAACATCCCACGATAGTTGTAGCATCTAACGGTTTGTACAAACCATTGCCGTAATTCATTATGTGGGCATGGTGTACAATGAGGAGGCATGCGGGGTCGCGAAGGGGACAGTGATTGGCTTGGACCAACTACTGGGCCCCACATCATGGAGATGTGGACGGGAAAGTACGCCCGGTTGTGCAACAAGGAGTTGATCTCTCATGGGTAAAGTAACGCACCTCTGCAGAGTGTAAGAACTGTAACTTGTTACTCCCTGTTCCGAGAAGGAGCTACGAACGCGGCAGGAAAGGAACCCCATAAAAGTTCTGGTCAACATGTGAAGGATGATTGTCATAGTTTTTCGGAATAAAATCAATCTTTGAAGAAAGATTTACAAAAACTGCACAGTGCCAAGGATTTATAATTCGAGGTGGTAGTTAGAGCATCAAACTTCCCACCTTGCATATAATGAACTTGTTGGGTAACGCTGTTACTCATTCTTTCCTTTGATCCCTTGCTTAGACTCTGAGGATCCCGAAGACGTGCCAATGTATGCAACCGAATGCCAAGAAGACGTGTTCTACGAGGAACCTGATCTATCCGGAGGAGTTGAAGGCATGGACTACGAGATCCGCTACGGTGTCAATGAGGACGAGTCCACTTAAGTGTATAGTTAATAGTAACTAACGGATCCGAGCAGCATGAACTCTATAGAATAAGTTGTTGAGCCCCACTCCTAGTCGGAGTTGCTACTTTTAAATTTCCGCTGAACACTTTATATTTTGGTTTGTAAGTTGGATCTTTTGGAAGTCTTGAACTTCCGGTATTGTAATAATAATAATAATGTGTACTTTTGTAATATGGACCCGCAATGTTTCTGTTGTAACACTCTAAGGGATGTGATATTTATGGAACAGTGTTCTGTTGGATGTCATATCAACGACTATAATGTACTACACATGCAGTGGTATGCTGGGTCACCACATGGCTAAACCCTAGGCAGAGAACCGCTCTGATATGATGTAGAATTGCAGAATATTAACTGTATTGATTGTGACCTCAAAGGGCTGTTTATATAGATTACAAGACTTGGAGGGTAAGAAGACTATTAGAGATAGAATTGGATTACAAACTTAAACTACCAAATCTAGTCCAAACCGTGATATACTCTAACGCGCTGACCAACGCTTAATTTTCATCTCTTTGCACATTTGAGCATAAAATACATAGATAAATATACAATTTGATAAGCAAATAAACTAGATTAGATAATCAAACTAAAATAGTGCTTATATATGAATAGTGCTTACATATGAGTAGTTCACATTTTAGCATAAAGTACATAGACGAAATTCTTGTAGAAGAACTCGACTACCCTTTGACTGCTATCTATATGTAAAAGTATACGGCCATAAATGGCCATGTCAATGCCCGCAGGGACCAGATAACCTAGAAATAATCAACGAACGTACCTCAAACATAGTCAGACAAGAGACATAGCAGGTTGTGCGCGACGCACCCTAGAGACTATCGGGCAGCGGCCGGGCGGCGGGATGGACATGCTCAACTCCGGTAACACGTGTGGCCTGCGGTGCTGCTCGATATTGCGGGGCCAACAACAACGGCAGGCAGTGGTAGTGGAAATGGTTGTGCCTGCTCTCGCCGCAGATATGAAGAGCGAGGGTTTGGGAAAGGAGAGTACCTCTTGTGCCACTGGTGAGAGGGTCGGGACGGACTAGGAAGGACGCAGTGGATAAGCGTGCTGTCCGGACCGACACAACCGTGATCCAAATTTGCTGCATTGATGGGTCGATCCGCGCGAGTCGGTCCGGATGTGTCGTCCCGCTTGGCTGTCGCCCAGTTGTCGCCCTGTCCGCACGGACCGGTTCGCCCGCCAATGGAAGGGTTGGATCGTGCCGGTGGAGTTGCCCTTACTTAACATTTATGATTTATCGATGAGAATTGTCGTGGACGTAACCCCAGGTACCCCAGAGTTAAGGTATAAAGAGACCTCAAAAGAGTATTAGACATTTCTATAAAGGAATACAGAGGTACAAAAAGATATATCAAAAGACAAGAGGAATAAAGAAATAAATATAAAGGAGGAAAGGGAGAAAGAGGACCTGGGCCGAATCACAGCTATCTCGGCCTGTTTCTATCATTTCTCCTAGGCTAAACAACAGCTACGGGCCGAATTAGACGATGATTCGGCCCACCTAGCCGGATCACCACCAGGCCCCATCACCACCTCTTCAGCTTCACCCGGGTGGGCCGGCAAGGAGAAAACTCGGCCCACCACGGGACTCTCCGCCTCACCTAGCCAGCACATCGCCCCAGCTCCCTCCGAAGGTTCCCGTGCCGACGCTCCCGCCCACGGCTCCCGCGCCAATCTCTCCACCAGGACGCATCGTCGACATCACCCGGGTGGGCCGACTAACCTATGATTCGGCCCACCGCAGGCACTACGGCTCCTGTCGCCCAGCAAGACTACCCGGGAGACCCTCCCCCACCGACGCTCTCCACGCCACCTCGGCCGCGTCCCCTGGGTGGGCCGGATTCAGCCCACCATCGACGCCCACGCATGAGCCAAACGACCTCGCCCGGGTGGGCAGAATCAGAGGAGCTTCGGCCCACTCCGGGTCCTCCCCACCAGGACGGCATCAAGGAACCCCGGCTGGGCCTCTGCTGACCTGACTGGACTCAGATCCAGTCCAAGTGGACCAGGACGACCTCGGCTGGGCTGATGAATGGTCCGGCTCAGCCCATTCTCTCCCAGGCCGAATCAACCTCAGGCTAGGCCGAATCTCCACTTCCCCCAGGGCATCTGGACCGAGATGTAATGATCCAGACGCCCACTTATTCGTCCCCAGAGGCCTCCGCGACATCTATGACAACTCAGCATCAACCCAGGACAAGACAAACAAGTCCCGTGCCAGTCTTGGGACGCCCATGGCTCAGACTGGCACATGGCCTATGGAATATGTCCTTGGCATCAACAAGATGCTAGGGAATATGCTAAGGGATATGCCATGGCATCTCCAAATATGCCAAGGCATATGCCAAGCATCTAAGAAGATACTAGGAATATGCTGTACAGATGCCAAGCGTGGGGTACAAGCTTTGTCCCCTGGGCTCCCCTTTATAAGGAGCACCAGCGAGATCGTTGACGAGGAGGCCCCGAAGGGCTCCTCCCCTCTCAGCTCAATAGGAGCTCTCCTTCTTCTTCCTCCTCCACTCTGATAGAGAAATCTAGATAGAGGCATAGGAGATACAGCTCAAGGAGCATGATTGTAGCCACAAGTATGGCCAGATTATAAGAGATTAGATGTAGAGAATGAGGTGTTATCTCCATTGGAGAGCTTCAATCCAATAGACATTGTATTTCTCTTTGTTCATACGAGTGCGGTCTTCGCTGCATCATCCCTCCCCGGATTCCTCCACGTCCATCGGCCCCAACTTTAGCCTACCCATGGCATATGCCGTGATACCACCACGACATTTGGCGCCCACCATGGGCCTTTAGTGGCGTTGGTTGGGTTTCCATCCGGACGGGAACACCTTCATCAATTTTCTTCCTCATAGGGCTCATTCAGCTTCGCCAAGCCAACAGAGAACAAATAGGTAAGCACAGAGGCTCTCCAAGTCTAACTCATCGAAGCAGGTAAGACTCAGCAAGAAGGACTCAAGCACTACTCCAAGCATACTGTAAGTACCAAGTAACTCAGCAGGGCAGTTATGACCTAGCAAAACTTACCCAAACACTTCTCCAAGGTTACTGTAAGTGCCATGTAACTCAGCCACCTACACTCAATCCTTCACCCCGGGGAGAGAATAACTTAACCCGGGGACTAGTCAACTTATTCGTAGAGTCACCTTTAGATTAAGAGAGCATTATGTCGATTTAGATCTATACTCCCGCCAGCTTGTTTATAACTCGGCCAAAAGTTGAGTCAGCTTATTGGTAATTCGTATAGATTTTGAGTCAGTTAGTTTGTGCCGTGGGTTGACCTGTGACTCAGCTCACAGGCCAGCTTATTTATAACTCGGCCATAAGTTGAGTCTGTTTATTTGTGATTCAGATAGTTTCTGAGTCAGTTTACTTATTCTTTGGATTACCCTGTAACTCAGCTCCCCAGCAGGCTTATTTATAACTCGGATAGAAGTTGAATCAGCTCGTTTATGATCCAGATAGAATTTGAGTCAGCTTACTTATGAGTCGGATAGAGTTTGAGTCAGTTTATTTATGCTTTGGATTGTCCTTTAACTCAGCTTACCAATCAGCTTGTTGATGATTCGGATATAACTTGAAGTCAATGTGTTTATGCTTTGAATTAACCTTTAACTCAGCTCGGTAGATTTTCTCTGATTCAGACTAACATTTGATTCAGCTTGCCAGGGTATATTATAATTCGGATTGGTATTCAGACTCGGCGTACTAATCATATCTCTGATTCAGGCCAAAGCTTTATTTAGTTCACCAGATTGCCCGGTTCTGTTATGAATCGGATTGATATCTCACCATCTTGCCAGATTATCCCATATCTCGGATGACTATTGGCCAGCTTATCATATCTCGAATCTATATCTCATATCTACATCTCAAATCAAATCTATCGACGGATAGCCCTATAATCGTATCCCAAAACTTAATCTCGGATCTATATCTTGGATCCAAATCAAAGGCAAATTATCATCATCACGCCAAATCAAGCTATATCGTGGCGAATAGATAACTCGGATTTGGGATGAGTTAATTCAGATTTGAGTAATATAACTCGGATTTGAGTCAGATGACTCAGACTTAAGACATAAAGTCAATTTTGAGTAAAGTAACTCGGATTTTGGATGAGTTAACTCGGATTTGAGCCAGATGACTCAGACTTAAGACATATAAGTCAATTTTGAGTAAAGTAACTCGGATTTGGGATGAGTTAATTCAGATTTGAGTAATATAACTCGGATTTGAGTCAGATGACTCAGACTTAAGACATAAAGTCAATTTTGAGTAAAGTAACTCGGATTTTGGATGAGTTAACTCGGATTTGAGTAATATAACTCGGATTTGAGCCAGATAACTCAGACTTAAGAGATAAAGTCAATTTTGAGTAAAGTAACTCGGATTTGGGATGAGTTAACTCGGATTTGAGTAATGTGACTCGGATTTGAGCCAAATGACTAAGACTTAAGACATATAAGTCAAAATCGAGTAAAGTAACTCGGATTTGGGATGAATTAACTCGGAATTGAGTCATATAACTCGGATTTGAGTCAGATGGCTCAGACTTAAAACATAAAGTCAATTTTGAGTAAAGTAACTCGGATTTGGAATCAGATGACTCAGATAGAAACTTACCCAAAGAGGTTAAAAGAGCAGTGCCCAAGAAGGCCAGAACTCATAACTTACCCAAAGAGGTTAAAAGAGCAGTGCCCAAGAAGGCCAGAACTCATAACTTACGCAATGGGGTTAAAAGAGCAATTCCCAAGTAGGCAAGAACTCATAACTTACCCAATGGGGTTAAAAGAGCAGTGCCCAAGAAGGCCAGAACTCATAACTTACCCAAAGAGGTTAAAAGAGCAGTGCCCAAGAAGGACAGAACTCATAACTTACCCAAAGAGGTTAAAAGAGCAGTGCCCAAGAAGGCCAGAACTCATAACTTACCCAATGGGGTTAAAAGAGCAATGCCCAAGTAGGCAGGAACTCATAACATACCTAATGGGGTTAAAAGAGCAATGCCCAAGAAGGCAGGAACTCATAACATACCTAATGGGGTTAAAAGAGCAATGCCCAAGAAGGCAGGAACTCATAACTTACCTAATGGTACTAAAAGAGCAATGCCAAAGAAGGCAAGAAATAGAAACTTACCAAAAGGGGTTATGACCAGTGCCCATGAAGGCCAGAAGTCCAGAGACTTACCCAAAGGGGTTATGACCAGTTCCCATGAAGGCCAGAAGTCCAAAAACTTACCCAAAGGGGTTATGATGAGCGCCCATGAAGGCCAGAAGTCCAGAAACTTACCCAAAGGGGTTATGACCAGTGCCCATGAAGGCCAGAAGTCCAGAAACTTACCCAAAGGGGTTATGGCCCGCGCCCAAGAAGGCCAGAAGTCAAAAACTTACCCAAAGGGGTTATGACCAGTGTCCAAGAAGGCCAGAGGTCGAAAAACAAGAAATATATGACAAAGAAGTTGTATGTCACAAAACAACTCTGGGGATATTTAGATATAAAGCCCATGAGCGATTCTACGAATCCCACATGGCCTCGGGGACTAATGTCGGGGACGTAACCCCAGGTACCCCAGAGTTAAGGTATAAAGAGACCTCAAAAGAGTATTAGGCATTTCTATAAAGGAATACAGAGGTACAAAAAGATATATCAAAAGACAAGAGGAATAAAGAAATAAATATAAAGGAGGAAAGGGAGAAAGAGGACCTGGGCCGAATCACAGCTATCTCGGCCTATTTCTATCATTTCTCCTAGGCTAAACAGCAGCTACGGGCCGAATTAGACGATGATTCGGCCCACCTAGCCGGATCACCACCAGGCCCCATCACCACCTCTTCAGCTTCACCCGGGTGGGCCGGCAAGGAGAAAGCTCGGCCCACCACGGGACTCTCTGCCTCACCTAGCCAGCACATCGCCCCAGCTCCCTCCGAAGGTTCCCGTGCCGACGCTCCCGCCCACGGCTCCCGCGCCAATCTCTCCACCAGGACGCATCGTCGACATCACCCGGGTGGGCCGACTAACCTATGATTCGGCCCACCGCAGGCACTATGGCTCGTGTCGCCCAGCAAGACTACCCGGGAGACCCTCCCCCACCGACGCTCTCCATGCCACCTCGGCCGCGTCCCCTGGGTGGGCCAGATTCAGCCCACCATCGACGCCCACGCATGAGCCAAACGACCTCGCCCGGGTGGGCCGAATCAGAGGAGCTTCGGCCCACTCCGGGTCCTCCCCACCAGGCCGGCATCAAGGAACCCCGGCTGGGCCTCTGCTGACCCGACTGGACTCAGATCCAGTCCAAGTGGACCAGGACGACCTCGGCTGGGCTGATGAATGGTCCGGCTCAGCCCATTCTCTCCCAGGCCGAATCAACCTCAGGCTAGGCCGAATCTCCACTTCCCCCAGGGCATCTGGACCGAGATGTAATGATCCAGACGCCCACTTATTCGTCCCCAGAGGCCTCCGCGACATCTATGACAACTCAGCATCAACCCAGGACAAGACAAACAAGTCCCGTGCCAGTCTTGGGACGCCCATGGCTCAGACTGGCACATGGCCTATGGAATATGCCCTTGGCATCAAGAAGATGCTAGGGAATATGCTAAGGGATATGCCATGGCATCTCCAAAGATGCCAAGGCATATGCCAAGCATCTAAGAAGATACTAGGAATATGCTGTACAGATGCCAAGCGTGGGGTACAAGCTTTGTCCCCTGGGCTCCCCTTTATAAGGAGCACCAGCGAGATCGTTGACGAGGAGGCCCCGAAGGGCTCCTCCCCTCTCAGCTCAATAGGAGCTCTCCTTCTTCTTCCTCCTCCACTCTGATAGAGAAATCTAGATAGAGGCATAGGAGATACAGCTCAAGGAGCATGATTGTAGCCACAAGTATGGCCAGATTATAAGAGATTAGATGTAGAGAATGAGGTGTTATCTCCACTGGAGAGCTTCAATCCAATAGACATTGTATTTCTCTTTGTTCATACGAGTGCGGTCTTCACTGCATCATCCCTCCCCGGATTCCTCCACGTCCATCGGCCCCAACTTTAGCCTACCCATGGCATATGCCGTGATACCACCACGACAAGAATTTTTCTTGCGATTTACGGACTTCGTTTGGTACTTTCTTAATCAACTAGATTGCTGCGCAAATTTGAATTCTCCTCAAAACAGGCTTTCGCCCAGCTTTATAAATAAAACACACATGTGAGACCGCTGCTGGGCAAGACATCACAACTCCCAAGGGACAAACCGGTACAACCACGAGACTACTGCTAGGGAAGACAACACAAAGCCAAGCCCAAAAGAAAATACAAAAGGAAGGAAAAGAAAATAAAGCCGACATTGGCGGTGCAACCAGAGCAAAGCTAACTCGCCACCGTTGCGCCCACCGGAGAAGTACCACCACAGGGCTAGCATTCCAAAGCGCTGCGTACCAAGCAACACATCCAAGAAGGAAAGTGACGACAACGACACTGCTGCCCGGAGAGGTCCTAGGGCATCCCCCGATACACCCCGGGAGGTGTGAGAGAGATACACCAGGCGCCCTTCAGGAAGGAAGGTGATACCCGCGGGCATCACTCCGTCGGGGTCAAGTATACAAGGTTTTATCCGGACCTGTCAACAGTCACACCCCCGGACCCCTCGAAATGCTCCACCAAACTCTCCGCCCACCTGCACGCGCCAGCACGGTCTGAGGTCACTATCGTCGTCACACCATGAGCCATGGGGCGAGGCCAGTAAGACCGAGAGAGAGAGAGGGAACTTCGTCGAGGGTCGGGATGTCCACAACACGCGGGAGGGAACTACCTCCACCGCCAGAAGGCGGTAGCCGACCAGATCTATGTAACATCCCAAAAATGTTGAACAATGATTATCAAATTCAAATCACCAAAATTAGGGGCAACAAAAACTTTTGTCAATTCAAATCATTATGAATGCATGTGTGTATGTGATGATTGTATGAATGAAGGAATGGACTTGTGTGATTGATCTAAATAGCAAGGATGGTTTAAAGGTGAAAACAACATCATCTAAAACTTTTCCAAGCAGAAACAAATCAAGAAAAAAATCAAAAACAAAACAAATAAAGCAAATGGTCATTTTTGCCAATCTTGCTCACTAGACCACTTGGAGTGTTTCTAGTACAAGATTTCAAACAGAAACAATTCTATTTCTTTTCACCCCTTGCTAAACCAAGTAAAAGTGAATCAAAGCCCACTTTCAAACTTGCAGAAACAGTTGGCAACTTGATTCAAATCACATTCCAAAATTGAATCTGATTGATATGTGAAGATCACCCCTTCTTCAAAAACCAACCAAAACAGTACCCCTTGACCAATCCCACTAACCAGAGACTCCCTAGTATGTAACCAACACACCCACCAAGTTTGAATCCAAAATTCAAATTTGAATCTCTTTCGGCCATTTCATCAAATACCTTGTGATCACCAAACCAACAAACATCAAACACTATTAGGAGCAGTGATTTTGGCCTAACATGTTCCCTCTCTGGTTATAGCAAGCTATTAGTAGATCATCTAGCCCATTTAACTAGCTTTAGCACCACTGTGAGCTTGCCATAGCCATCAATGGTGACCATGTCGAGCTCAACTTGTCACCTCTCAGTCGACAGCAAACTAGGAGAAGAACCAAGACTAGCAACCATGTCTTTGACACTCTCCAACGTCTACCGCCACCCCATGTTCAAGCCTAGAGCGCAGCCAGCCCCTGAACCACACAACCCGAGCATGCCAAGCCTCTCTGTGAGCGAGCCGAGAGCGCGCCAGAGCGCCAACCGCGACACACGCCCACAGACCACGCGCCGCCCTCGCCGCGTGCAAGTAGGATCGCCACCGCCACAGGAACACCCCAGACACGCCCGTTCGCCGCCGCACAGACCGTATACGCTGTGCTCCATTGAAACCACCATCGGACCCGCTCAAAGCACCGCGACGTTTCAACCATTTCGCACCGCCCCACACCGCGTAGCCATGCCGTTGAGCTTCGCCAGGTAACACAGCACCGCCCCCTATCGACGCCCATGCCATTAGCCCATTGTGTCGACGACCATGACGAGCTCAGCCCGCGCCTGTAGGTCCCCTTCAGGCACTATAAATAGAGGCCACCCTAGTCCGAATTATTCACACCATCTCACTCCCCTCTCTCTCAGAAGCACCCCACCTCACCCCCGGAGCAACGCGAGCAGCGCATCGCCGGAATTTGGCCAAAGTCTGCTGCGGAGGAGGACGAAGGGCGTCGTTGATTGGAGCCGCCCCAGGAGGAGCTGCCGGTACCAGGAGGATCGATGTCGTCGACTTTGTCGTTCTCCCCCATCGTCGACCATCGCCTGAGCCCCGGTGAGACTCCCACGACCCCCAATGGCCGCGCTAGGGTTCTGTCTTGCCGACGTTGCCTGACGTGGACGATGAACCGTAGCCATAGGATTAGAGCTTGATCGTGCGGTCCACATCCCCCCATAGCGCTTCGCACCCCTCTGTCTCACTGACTCGTGGGGTCGTTCACTTAAACCCACCCGCGAGTGCACTGTGCACCGTGGGCCGGCCCAGTTAACATCCCGCGCGATCCAGTAAGTCAAATTTAGGTTTATTCTTTTAGTTTCAAACCCAGTTCTGTACCTAGTTTAAAAAATCAACCCAGCTCGATTCACTGAACCAAATTGCATGAAACCAATTCTGTTAGAAAGGTATTGGAATGCTTAATCCAAGCCGGATTAAAACCATTTAGATTTGTAGATCACCCAGGGTAAAAATAACAAGGCAGAAGCTTTTCTGCATTCAATTTTTTTTCAAAATTCAACCATAAAGGCTTTTGAGTTGATTCCAACTCTCAAAAATCACATTTTTCCAGACCTTTCAGAATATATAAAAATATATAGGTTTAGTTGCATAAATAAGGATCAAGTAATAAAACAATGCCCCATAGGCATTTCTAGTAACTTTATTTTATTAAAATAAAAAGGTTAAACCTTATTAATTATAACACCACTTTAAATCATATTCCCGTGTACTGAAATATGTGGTGATGACATGTGTCAACATGATCCCATGTTTTAGTTGGAGAATATTAAATCTTAAGTAGTTTTTCAATGAGTAGAAATTACTTTTCTAAATAAAATAATTTGCCTTAATGATTGTAATGCTTGTGATGATCCTATATCATCTATTGAAAACCTTGGTGTGATAAATAGAAATAGTTAAGTATTGTTTGGTGATTGTGTACCTCGTATTTATTTATAGACACTAGTACCGACCAAGGATACGAGAAGGAAGGAGGATACTACGAGGAAGAAGCCGAGGATAACTTCAACCACTGCTCTGCACAAGGCAAGCTACCAACTAATCAAGTTTCACCATGCAAGCTTATACTAATATCTTTGCAATCCTAACACTACCAATTGACTTAGCAAGCATATACTTGCAATTATGCAACCTAACACGTGCAACTATGAAAGTTAGATAACATATGCAATGCATTAAGCATGCTTGGTTAGATACATTTGATGATACCAAATCCCAGTTTTACTTGCAAGTTTAGTATTTTAGTTCTTTATAAAAGCTCTTTAGTTTGGTTTACTTAGTGGCTTGTAGATCCTAGAAAGATGTTAAAGGTAGCATAAAGAGCATAAAACTTGACCTAAGTTAGATAAATCTTGATGTCATCCTGAGGCATGAGATTGAACTTAGCTAATTCACACTTGATTTACACCCCTCATTAGTGTTTACCTCCACTTGTAGTTGCTAGTGCTAAGCATAAAACCGATCACTTTAGATGGGAATACTTGGGGAAAATGATTATGAAAACCTTAGAATGATGAGTCATTCTAATGAAATGTTTTGACATGTGTTCTTGAACACCAGATGATTTTGATGATGAAAATGTTAAGGCATGAGCCTTAGCCCTTTATAAAACTGATGGTTGTCTAGATGCGATACCATTCCAATTCTACCGTACAACCACAATACCCGAAATTTGGGTAGGGCTTGACTGGAAATTTATATACCTTAGTATGGGTTCCGTTGCGGCCAAGGTTTGAGCTGAGGCTACCTTGTGAAGATTGTCCACCTGTGCAGTACCCAAGATGACAGTTGGTCATGGTTGGGAGGCCAAACTCATAGGAGAGGTGCCTATACTAGGGCATGTAATTGAAAGGTTAGGATTGATTATCCGCATACTGAGTATGGTGAATTCATGATTGTTCCTGACGGATGTATTGAATGGTGTGGTGAAAGTGTACAATCTCTGTAGAGTGTCAAACTATTCGAATAGCCGCGTCCGCAGTTATGGACAGTTGGAGTGGCCTTACTGTTCCGTCGTCAGATGTTTTCAAAATGACTTGTGAAATGATCGTGACTTTGACTTGATCACAACAGGGTTGTGACACGAAAATTCAAGTTCCCACTTAGGTGTAATAAAACTTTCAACTAGTCCTCTTTGCTTCTGAACTCGGTAGAGATAAATCTGGCTTTTTTTGGAAAACAACCTAGAGCCTAGTATGTCCTACTCAAAACCCCTTCACTTGTTAGTATTAGTTTACGAGTACTTAAAGAGTACTCATGGCTTTGTCCCTGTATATTACTATGGCCAGACTATGAAGAAGAGTATCAAGAGTATGGACAACAGGAAGGTTATGACAACTAGGATCATCTCCCATCGTCAGCATTTCCTGTGACCATGAAGATGGAGTCTCGCCTACGCTATCGTTATTATTACGTTATTCCGCTGCTTGAAGTGTATTAAGACTGGATCATGAGATCCTTATTTGTGTAAAACCTTATGTATGGTTTTGTAATGGATGATGTGCTATGATATCCAATCTGTTATGTCTCGCAAAAATGGTAATCCTGGAATTGCGATGTATGGCATAACAGGCATCTGGGATTAAAAATCCGGGTGTTGACGATCTAGCAGCGAGACAAACCAGGCCCTCCAGGCCCGGCCGAGCCCGAGTAGTCTCCTGAAGTCTCGCCGCCCCACTGCAGCAAGGGTACCACCGTACACGCCAACCCCAACACAGGTCCAACTACATCATCCACCAGGGGAACCGCCACCTCAGCAAGTCCCAGCCGTCAAGTAACAGCACCAACGCCATCGAGCTCACCTGAGCTTGTCGTACCTCCGCCGGTCTGAGGATCACCATCGCAAGTTGCCTCCCGGATCCGCCTCCGCCGAAGGGAAACCTTGCAGACCACCTTCCGGGGGCGCCGCCTCGGCATCCACGGGCATGCACCCATAGGGCCAGGTTCATTGTGTGACCTGCAAGGCTGAGGAGGACTGGTTGGCACAGGATGTGGAAGCAGCACAACCGCGCAGAGGAGACCGACCTCTACCGCTGATGGCGGTCGCTGACAGGGACGTGGCAGCAGGGGCACACCAGGTCTCGGGCCCGGCCGAGCCCAAAAATAGGCCCGTAAAGTCCCTACCTCCATGCTGCTGCAACGCAGCCGCAACCGCCGCCTTCCTACATGCCCCACACCGCCACCCCGCCTCCAGAGGGTGTTAGCACCGCGCGGGCCCCACCTTAGACCCAGATAGGGCCCAAGTGGGCCTAGATCTGGGCTAGTCGGAGCTGCTCGAGGGAGCAATCCCGCCGGCCGTCACCCTGCCAACTCCTGATGGCATCACCGTGCCGCCACCACGGCACCCGTGGAGCCAAGCCGACCCCTCCCCCGCCCCTGCCGTCGCCGAAAGCAGCAACCTCGCCGCCACGGACGCCATTGGGACCCGCCACCGATCAGCAGCATCACCTCCTAGAGAGCTCCCTCCGCCGGATTCTCTCGCCCCCGCCACCGGCGGCCAACCCCCCGCGCCGCCCGTAGTGCCACACCGAGAGAAGGAAGGGGGAATGATGGTGCCTGGTGTTGATGTAGGCGCTTCGTTGGAAGACCCCAAGAGCAAGGTATGATGAGCATATCAACAAGTTTTCCCTCGGTAAGAGACCGAGGTTATCGAACCAGTAGGAGGAAGGAAACGACTCAAAGGTGTTGCTAGCAACTTGGATACCTGCACAACACAAATTCAAGACTTTTCTCCAACAAATAGTGAGGTCGTCAATCTCACCAGTTTGTTGTAACAAAGGATTAACTGTATGGTGTGAAAGGAAATAGTAGCTTGGCAGAAAGTAAACAGTATCATGGAAGATGTATCAATGGGTCCATAGTTCACTAGAGGTGATCTCCTTAGATAAACAAACATGGCATGCAGGGTAAAAAAATTACAGCAGTGCAATTGACAGGACTGAGAAGGGCATAATAATGCAATGCTAGACATTCATGATCCTATGAGATTCGATTGAGCAATACAACAAGATACATAGACCGCCATCCAACTGCATCTATGACTAGAAATCTACCTTCAGGTTATCATCTGAACCCCCTCCAGTATTAAGTTGCAAGCAACAGATCACTGCTTTAAGCAAAGTGTGTAAGGTAAACAATCCACTTGTTCCATGAACAAGAGATCGTTGTTTTCTCCCTAGTGGCAGCAACACATCTACTACCTTAGAGATTTCTGTCACTTCCCTTAGTTAAATAGAGACATGAACCCACTATCGAGCATAAATACCCCCTCTTGGAGTCACTAGCATATACTCGGCCAAGATAGCTACTAAACACGGAGAGCATGCAAGATCACAAACAACACAGACATGATAGAATCAATGAGACAAAACCATTAATCAATCTGACATAGTAATCTCAATATCCATCGGATCCCCACAAACACAACATGCATGATTACAAATAGATATGATTGATCATGAACGAAGCTCACAAGATCTAAACATGGTAGCATAAAGGAGGAGATACAACCATCTAGCTACTACATGGACCCGTAGTCCAAGGTGGAACTACTGACGCTTCATACTGGAGGCTGGCATGATGAAGAAAAGGGCCTCTGGGATGATCTCCCCTCCAGCAGGGTGCCGGAAAGAGCTTCAGATCCCCCGATCTAGGGACGATGGTGGCGGCAGCTACAGACTGTTTCGTGGATTATTGATCGGGTACTTAGGGTTTCTGCATCGGGGGAACTTTATAGGCGAAGAGGCGAGGCAGGGGTGCGGCCAGGGTGGTCACCTCCCCCTGGCACGGCTAGGGCTAGGCCGCGCCGCCAGGGGGTGTGGCCCCCTGGTGCCTCCCCTCCGTCTCGTACTCTGCCTCCGTGTTCCCCACGATAAAATATTGATTTTGGCTTTCGTCCCGTCCAGTTTCGAGAATATTGATTTTCTGTCTTTTCTGGAACTAAAAACAGAAGAAAACAGGCAACTGACACTATGGCATCTTGTTAATAGGTTAGTCCAGAAAAACATATAAAAATATCTCAAAATAAAGACAAAGCAAAACAAAATAGATAATAAACAAGCATGGAGCATCAAACATTATAGATACGTTTCCGACGTATCTGGGAACCCTGCCACCGCCCACGCTGCACGAGCTTTGCCCGCCCGTGTCCTCCGGCAGTGGCAAGGAGAGAGGGCGGAGGAGGGGGACCCGGTGGCGGCGCCTAGTGTTTCTCCCCCGACGCCTGCTGGAGCGTCGCTCTCTCGGGTGTCCGTAAATTTGAATTCTGGTATATTTTCCGGAAGATGGGCTTAATAGAACATGCTCAATTTGCCTTTAACCTGTTTTGCTAGGACTGACTTACGCATGCACGAGATTCTCGTAAAAACAATAAACCGCCGTACTGTATATATACTTACTTCAATAAAAACTAATGCGTGCACGACGCACAGTCGTGGCCGACGCCGGCGGCAACTGTCGCAGCCACGACGCCAACTGCCTCGGCGCCCGAACCGCCGATCCCCCTCTACTGTTTAAACCGCGACTCTACTTCCTCTTCATTCCGTGCGCAACACCACCCAGCCCCCTGCTCTCCTCGCCCATACTCTCGAGCACCACACCACGCACGAGGACGCCGTCGTCGTCGCCGTCGCCGCAGACGAATCTAGGAATCCCTTCGCTCGTGAGACTGGCTACTTACAAAGGAAGAATACGGGTTGGAGTTTCGTCCATGGCATCACCACCGGAATTTCGAGCCGCCGCATCAACTCCGGCCGGCCGCCGCCTCATTGTCTCCTGCATGCCTCCACTCCGGTGAGCCCTTCATAAATTCCTTCGCACTGTACGTAATACTATATCTGATGATACACGCGCTCCCCCTAGCTTAGGGCACGCTAGTACTTGCAACCTTACCTTAAGCAATAATGACTTGGGATCGTCGCTTAGGAAGAAGATCTGGCAATGGTTCACTTGCACCGATTAGTTCATTACATCATCGATCGATTTTGTCTCCAACCGGAGCAGCAAGTATCAATATTCCTAAGGCAGTACATAGGTACTCAGTACTGCCATGTCATACGTTTTCCACTGTTTTGTAGTACTCCATCTGTTCAGAAATATAAGACGTTTTGTGAATCAGATGTATATAAATATCTTTTGGTGTATAGGTTCGTAAAGGTTTGAAATAAACTTATACACTAAAGGGGCTATATAATTTATTTCACAAAGCTAAAATATCTTATATTTCTAATCGGGGTGAATATTAGCTATTGACTACGCATGATGTATTCTTAGAGCATCTTCACTGGCATTCTCAGGAGGGCGTTTCTAAAACAATTTTTATATTCGGACGACGAAAATTCGTCCAGTCGCATTTCCGAGAGCCTAACTTCCGCTGGATTTGGCCCATTTACATCCGGGGTTTCCAGGCCGAACCCAGGGCACTGGAACCGTCTGGAAACACCGAATGAAGCAAAAAGGGTGTGGGCCAACCCCGTCGGCGACACAAGGCCGATCTTTCACCGCTCTTCTCCCCTCGCGGCCATGTTGTCGCCGAACTAGGCCAAACTACGTAGGCCAAACTTTAGCCGAACTATGATGAATTTGAGCGAAATGTCGCCAAACTAGGCCAAACTATGCCGAACTAGACCAAACCAGGCCAAACTATATCAAACTATGCTAAACTAGGTCAAACTATGCCGAACTAGACCGAATTTTAGCCAGATTTAAGCCGAATTTGGACAAAATTGTCGCATATTTTGCTTTGTCTAAAAATCACGCCCGAAAACGCGAGCGATAAACTAATCATTTTCAGACCGAAAGTTACATCTCATCATGCGCTAAACAGCGCAGAATTTCGGTCTGAACGCCCAACGAGTGTATGTGCATCTAGTCATTGCTTGCTCCTCCACGATACACCGTTCCGCTGCCAGCAGCTAAATTAATCTATGGTGGTTGAACCGTGTATGTACTACGTACGTCGGTCCTGGAAAAGCATCTGGAGTAGGAATGGCGATGGTTACCATAACCCGCTGCCTAAAACCTACCAGGTATGGTATAGAAAAAATTTATCCATGGAATATAAATACTCCCTCCTTCGGCTCATATTAATTGACTTAAATTTGTCTAAATTTAAATAAATCTAGACACTATTTAGTATATAGATTCATCCAAATTTTAACAAATCAAAATCAATTAATATGGACATGAGGAAGTAGAAAAATTCTATACCCATATGGTAGCATGGGTGTCCGCAAAAAGAACCGGCAGGTCTCACATGACACCGGGTGTCAAAAGTATATTTCTTCATTATTCTTTATGTATGTGTATTGTGTGACACCCAAAATGTTACTAATAGCGTAATAGCGTGTACTCCATACTTAGTGGATTTTACTGGGTCATTTTTACTTAGTTTAGTATCACTTAAGCAAGTACACCGGACCATTTTTTTTCCTGGGTCTACCCCTACTAGTAGAGCGGGTATTTTTCATTTACATATCCTTGGTATTTTTTTATTCTACACCCATACTCAGTGGATTTTACTACCCGCGTATCCATCTGGCTGTCCAAAATTGGACAAGTAAGGCAATATTCTAACATACATAATTTTATCAAATCATGCATAGTTAGGTCGTCTCGTGCTTCCTAGTCCCATGATCGCTCGTAGGTTAGTTAGGCTTGTTTCGTCTCCCACCACGTGATTGCCGCAGTCGTGTTTATGTGATCACATCCGGTGATCATTATCGATCTCGTAATTTTCCCATCCATCACAACTTCGCTAGGACGACGCCGCCTCTATTCTAGGTTGGCCGCTGCTTTTAATTTGTCGATGTTTATAATATCATATAATTTCTTCTTGATTTAAACACAAGTATTTTTTTATCCGGGGTAACTATTTACCTTGTCGGGTCATAGGTATGAGAAAAACTTATACCAGATGCGGTTAGGGGTATGTATTATGAGAAAATCGAAGAGAGTTAAATCCATGGTTAGTCATTGAACTTGTTTAGCAAAATCAATATTGTCATCGAACTCGCGTCGAAGCATCACTCGTGGTCACCGCGGGCGCCGTAGAGATGTATTTGACGACGTGGCGCCGAGTGGACCCACCGCCAGGCGCCGAGTGGACCCACCGTCAGTAATAACATACAGGTAAAAAATAACAGTTAAAGAATAACCACACATATGAGGGTTTTTTTGCAAAAAATCATCCCTTCTCTGGTTCCCCAATTGCCTATCCCTGACATGTACCTGCCCCAAAAAATGCAGTGCCGCCGCCGCCGGTGGAGCTCGCCGGCATGCTCTTCCCCCACCTCCCTCTCCGGCGCTCACTCCCCCACGGCCTCTACCTGCTCGACGCAAAGCGCGCGCTCACCGTGCCCGCGGGCGCGCTCGAGGACTGGAACCCGCACGACGCCACACCCTACGGCTGGACGGGCGTCTGCTGCGACGACGCCACCGCCGCCGTCACGGGGGTCTCCCTCGCGGTCGCCAAGATGGTCGGCTCGTTCCCCTCCGCGCTCTGCCGCATCCCTCGCCTCACGTCCCTCGACCTCACCACGAACTAAATCGGCCCCGACGTCCCTGTCAAGGTCGTCGCCGGGTGCAAGGCGATGTCGAGTCGCTCGCCCATCCCCCGGACCCTCGCGGCCGCCAAGATGGTCGGCTCGTTCCCCTCCGCGCTCTGCCGCATCCCTCGCCTCACGTCCCTCGACCTCACCACGAACTAAATCGGCCCCGACGTCCCTGTCAAGGTCGTCGCCGGGTGCAAGGCGATGTCGAGTCGCTCGCCCATCCCCCGGACCCTCGCGGCGATGTTGCGCTCGGCCATGATGCGGTCCTCCTCCGCGAGCCGGAGGGATTCTAAATGAGGGCATTGGCCTGGGGCGCGCGGGAAGGGGGCGGGACCTGGCGGACAGTCGGGGTGACGGAGGCGAATGCGGCCAGCTCGGAGACACGGTCCTCCTCCGCGAGCCGCGGCCGAAGGAGAGGAGCGCGTCCAGGTGGTGCGCCGACGGCGGGCCGTGGACGGGTGATGCGGCGTCGCGCGCAGGACCGCGCTGTGCGCGTCGACGGCGGAGGTCGTGGAGGTGATGGCGGTTCCTGGGGAGAGGAGGGAGGCGATGCGTGACCGCGGCTGCGAGGTGGGCACGGGCAAGGATAGCGGCGGCGAGGCGGTCGCCAGTGGAGAGGCAGGGGGCGGCGGAGCCTCGGAGGTGTGGAGAGGAGGCGGGACGGGGCGAGGAGAAGCGGTGGCGGTGTGGAGGAATCCGGCGGGGCGGGGGATCGGGAGCTAGCCGGCTAGGGATGATACCGACGTAGGGCCATGGCCGGGAGACCGCCGCCGACCTCCGCTAGCCAAGACATCACAGGTGGGCAGAGGCGCATCGGGTTGGGACGGCCGAACGGGGAAGAGAGGAGAGAGAGAGGGGAGGACGAGAGGGTCTGGGTGGGACTGACAAGTGGGTCCCACCTGTCGGTCTGACTTAGTTATCACTGGGCCAAATAATTAACCATTTGACTGGGATAAAAAATAAATTTAAGGGTTTTTTTTCAAATGAAACACACATAGAGGCTGACAGTGGGTCCGCTCAACGTCACATCGTCAAATACATCTCTACGGCGCCCGCGGTGACCACGAGTGATGCTTCGACGCGAGTTCGATGACCGTAAATCCGTATTCCCGTTGTACAATGACCGTATTGACTTTGGTAAACAAGTTCAATGACTAACCATGGATTTAACTCAATCGAAGAGGACGGGTTAGAGTATGATGTCTCCATCCGTACCCCTACCGTGCGGGTGGCAATGCCTAATCTGGAGCATTGGTACTTTGCTGTAGGTAGCTCGCGCGATGGTAGTACACCACGGCCTCTGTTGTTGCGCGTTACGGCCGGCCGGGAGCAGGCGGTCGTCGTAGCTCTATCGTAGGCCGATGGACGATCAGCAGGGCGGGCTGGCCACCCACACCCACGCCCACGCCCACACCCATGCATGGTCCCGGCGGCCGGCGGGTTTGGTCCGAAAGCACGTCTGGCCGTACGTGTTGTTTTCGCGCGTTTCAAGGGACGATTCGAGGATAATTAAGTAGGCAAGGCATGCAACGGAGGGCGTGATGGAGTGTGTCCCGTAGAACGGCATCAGCCACTAGTACCGTAGTACTACTAGCTAGTACTAGTGCTGTGTCTCCAATACGATCGATCATATGTAGCGTACGTATAAGCTTTCATGGCTTGCAATTGCATGGTATACATGCATACGGGGATGCAGCTAGCTAGCTTAGCTCCCCGTGGAAACACTACACGAAATTGATCCTGAGAAGAGAAGAGCAGAGCAATAATAAACCTTCGTTTTCAAGAGAGAAGAAAAACTGCTCCGAAGAAATTACTCGACTGATGATAACCTAATATTTACTCAATCTATCTCCATTTCTCGACGGAGCGGTGAAAGTTTACAGTACTGAAACCTGCTGATCAATGCCAGCATGCATGCCACACTTCAGTTAATCTTAGAGGACGCCGCGGTGGAAAGCAGGCAAGATGAGCCGGCCGATGCCCAGAAACAAAAGCAGTCCCAGGCTGAGCTGAAGGTCGACACACGACACACGGGGGCCTGACCCTGAACACAAAACGCCCTACTAGATGATGATTAATTACACCACCCAAATCTGAAATCTCTGTTCGCTGCGTCCTGATCTGCAGCATGCATGCATCCGTCAAGACGCGCCACTGCTATAGCTGCTGCTTTGGTTTGACACACCTGACGCTAATAATTGAGGTTCATCCAATATTTATCCTGTCTGCTGCCTGCCCCCTAACCCCGAAATGGACCTGGATAAAGTATATATCCTGTGTGGAAACCAGTGAAACCCCATGTAAAAAATCGTGTTTAAAAGTTTTATAAAAATAAATCCGCAAAAGTACAGTATGTCGTTGGAGGTTTGGAGTTGTATAAACACATAACTTTCAACTTTCGAATCAAAATTATCTACTCCCTCTTGTCCATATTCCTCAACTTTATCTATATTCGTATGTACCTAGTTAAGTATATATAAACTAGATGCATTATATGTAGACAAAATTGAGATCATTAATATGGATCAGAGGAAGTACCGTTTTCGGGTTAGAGACACGTGTACCAGGCGATAGAATCCAATTAAATCATCTTGAAGGTAAAAAAAACAGGTGGAGAAATGAATAATACTAGCAAACAATATCAGGGTACTTTTAGTGCAGAATATGTTTTTACAAGCCTACGAAATGAAACGAGAGTAGCAATAACCAATAGGAATTTTTTGCATGTTTTACAAAACAACCCTCTAACATACCATAATTTCTTGATAAAATTTTGGAACTTCTAAAGAAGATATCCACACGGTTATCACCATAATGTGGTTTCCATATGATACTTTTTTTTTGGAAAAGAGCACCTCCCAAAGACCGAGCCACGGGTGAGATTGATAAAACCACCATAGATGTCTCGTTATTGAGTGAAACGTCGTCTCCCACTAAAACAAATCTGGTTTTATGAGACACCAAAACGTTAAACCTAGGGTTTGATCTTTGGTGGACCGGGTTACCACTTCCCACCTTACCATCTAACCATAGGATGGTCCTCGTTTCCATGTGATACTTTCTCATGGACAAGAAGACAAGTAAAAGTAGATGGTATTTCATAGTATTAACATGTTTCATATATTTACTTTAAATTTTTGAATTCTCTCCGGTGTAGACCTTCTCCGTACCTTACCCTGGACTTTTTGGCCTCTCCCTTCCTTAATACTATATAAGATGCAATGCTCTTGGACGGTCTCATTTTATTTAGTTTTGATCGGGATCAACTAGAAAGAAGAAACTGGTTATGTTTCATTACAATAATCCTACACTTACGAAATATTTCTTATAGAATCTATCTATGGAATGACGTGCTAATTGGTGGGTGGATCCCATTAGTGAAAAAATGGAAGGAGAAAAAAACTTGACCAATCCATTGACTCCACGTCATTCCGTAAGTGCCAATCCGTAAACTTCCCCCCGTAAGTGTAGCATTACTGGTTTCATTATGTACTCACACACTCCAGAAAAAAGCTCATGGCATTTTTATCTTTGTTTTCTGCCCTCTTGCTATTCGTTTTCACAAGCAAATTCTTGATGTGCCCTTTGTTGTGGTTGTATACAAGGGCTTATATTTTCTCGACGTAGTTAAGTGAGGTTGGCTTTACCTTTACAAGCCCTTGTAAGCTCATGGCGTTGGTTGCGATTTGGGTCAACCATCCTCATGAAAGACGTAAGATCCCAACAAAAGTCTGAACTTCCGCTGTAAATCCACAAGTCTATTGTCTCTAAACATATAAATATCTCCAATTACTTATTCTTATGTTTGATATCTTGCTTGTGATAGCCTCATAATTTGGATGTGCAAAAAAATAGTCTCTTATTCATCACTCTAGTGGATATCCTAGGTCCTCTTATAGCAAGGGTGCATTTTGGATGTTCTGATTTGGCTAATAATTTGAAAGCTTTTTGCCTTGTTTTTCGCAAAATAGGGTCACTTATGTTCTACTCTATGAACCGCGTAAACACTCTTCTCGCTTTGGAAAAATACATGCATAGTATGAAAGAGAGGCTCGAGTCATGATGCAGAATGAAATTATGGAGGGAAATATGAGGGTTTTAAATAAAACCATGTCTGTGAGTGCCACGAATGAACCTTCGGTTATTCCCAGACCAAGGAGACACTAGCTGAATAATAAAGTCTACTTGGATGGTGAACGTCAAGAAGGAACCAGTGAGGCATTCATTGTTTAAACAATACGCCATTCGAACTTGAGGAGGGTGAAGGTCATAATTAAAACGTCATTTAGTCAAGAGAAGGAGAAATCATTTGGTCGGTAACTATTGAATTGCCTATCTGACAGTGGAGTGAAGCAGAATGTTGAAGAAGGGAACACATATTGTCAGCTATCTAATCTCGCCCCTCTATGTTTCTGGAAGATATTTGGGGTTTATAAGATAATCAACCATTTTTTACTATGAAAAATTGTAATTACATACATTATATTACTTCATTTTGATATGAAATTTCTTCTTCCTAAGCCACCCTTGCACCTCCAAAATGCCAAGAGAGAAAATATCAGGAAATTATAACCTTCATGTTTACCCAAATAATTGCACGCTATCATGGTTAGATATTGTAAATATCTCAGCTCATGGCCGAGGTGAAGTGGGCGACAAGAAAGCATATAAGTACCTCCTTAGCACCATTGTTTTTCCATTTTATAGTCATGTTGACTAAATCAAGAACGTACAAGAAAGAGGCAATTACATGAATAAACAGTTAATATTTTCATTGAAACACATTGCTAAAAGAATAATATTCAACCTCCACTTTGCACAATGCACTTCTGATTGTGAGCATGTCTCGAATTATTATTCTGAATAATGGGGGATCCGCCCAAGGTTGTCTGCAAACAAAGAGGTAGTAAAGAGGAAAATGCATGCACACTGCCTTTACAAAGGGCTCATCTTCTATGTTCCCGGTTTCTCGAGAATTTCCGGGTCCGAGGACATTTTTTTTGACAAGGAGCATACATTAATATCGCGAAGATACCAATTACACTCAGCCTCTAGCACAACACACATTTCCCTAATGGCCTTACGGATGCACACAACCCAGAAAAAGGAAGAATTATAAAAAAAAATCCCTCTATAGCGATCAATTTCTTGTAGCAGCAACACTAATACCACCAAAGCAACACTAGAAGTCCAACTTCTCCAATAACGACGCAGAAAGAAACAGTGCACAAGCGCTATGTTTGCAGGATCAAAGATCATAGGTTTTCACCCTGGAGAAAGCCCTCGCCACAAAACAATGATTACAACAATACCATTGCCAGGCACAACCAATTAAGACCAGACCTTCAATTTTCACCCTGCAAGGTAAGACTGCGAACTTCTCCCATGATGTTGCCCCCTCTAACAGTTGTTGCTGCGAGTCACGGATCATCAAGCCAGATCCTCATCACCACAAAGACTCAAACCACTATCGCTAGCCCTCATGTCCGTGCCTTCATGACATTATCCGTATCTGACTTCGTCATGGATTGTCAAAGACAATGATACATGATGGTAACAGATAGCAAAGCTTCACAACGCTCACTCTGAAACCAAACGATCAACAAAATCACGGGTACGCACGACCAAATTCCTTCCGTTCTAGCAAACTCTAGGCATGATGCGCACATGGAAGTTCCCTGGCGGAGCCTTCCGGAACACGCTGCTCCATGCCAGATCAACGAGGACAGGCAACCAACAGATCTTCGTTTTCATGCAGAAGGAACCCTATGATCGTCGCCATCATTCAGGCTGATTCAGCAGTCCCCACACCACCGGACGACTTCTGACGAAAGGAACGAGCGGGTTAACCTTCGTGTCTTTCGAACCCATGGAAGAACCCACTAATCAGATGTGAGGACATATGATGAAGTTAACTGAAATGAGCTTTATGGCTTAAAGGTGAATCACTAAAGGACCATATTTCTTAGTGGTTGGATGGTATTTATGTTAGAGAGTGTTGAATAAACACCAACTAACTAAAATAACCCTTATTTTGGTTGTTAATACAAATTCCTGGCTATCGTGTTGACGCAAACATGCGGATTGTGATGGAGCGCCACTTGATCTCCTATCGATTTACATGTGTCAAACGATATCCCAAAACATGGTCTAGTGACTCATTAATTGCATTAGAATAATTTGATATCGCATACAGCTGGCAAATCACAATGTCATATTTTGATTTGCACTTGGCTCGATTTCGCTATAGAGTAGCGTAATTAGTGCAGGAGTTTCTTTTCGTAGAGGCACAGAGTATCCGGTAAAATCTCCCAAAATATTTCCTCACTTAGCTAGTCTTTATATATATTCCCTTCGACCCGTTAGGCCTAAACGATGTTCTCCAATTAGCCACACCTCCAGAAAAATAAGGTTGGCTATCCCTGTTCTCCAATTAGCCACACCTCCAGAAAAATAAGGTTGGTTATCTCTTATGTCCTTTCATATGTTTTCATTGCAAATGTAGGATAGTGATGTCTACATCTTAAGGTTACTTGTGTATGTGAGAAATGCTTATGGTTTTCTCGCATATGTGGAGTTTGTTAGCTATGTTAGTTGCCGGATTTGTAACTCTAAGTACAACTTGTTTGCATGTGCTTATTGTTTCTTACTTATTTGGTATGTCATCGCAATTTTGTAGGATCATGGAACATGATGGCATTTTGACATTGTCACAAGACATCTTCATTCCGATTTTGGAGGTATGAACTTAATGGTTTCCATATACTTTTTCCCTTTTAGGATTTTTTTCCTTGTGTTACTGGAATATTATTCTGAAATCTGTTTTGTTCTTCGTTGTATGAAACAAGCTAAATTTTGCACTTAGGAAAAATAAGATAAACCGCCATGTCCTAAGTGCAAATCATTTAGGTTAGTAAGATTCATGGTTCTATATCGTTCTACCCTGCATATATCATGCTTACAAAATTAGGTGTTTTATTCCTTGTTGTTAATCCACGGGGATCACTTACTACTCGCATGAGTGAAACAACAAGTTAAAGTTCCTCTCGATATGGAGATAATTAACTCGTTAGATCAAGTAGGGGCAGGGCATACCTAAATATATCCCATTGATTCTAATTGGTTCTTAGTCCGAGTTGGATGAGCACAATGCCTACCACTTGCAGTATTAGCAGTTTAGAGATTTGGAGGAGAAAGTAGAAAAGGAGTGTGAACCTACTTCTTTTGCGCTAAAATCTACCGTCTCTTATGGATTAAATTATCATGCAGCTACCACAAAGGGGTTACAAAGAAACATAATCCTGGTTGAAGGGTTTAGGGTAATGTATCTAGTGCACCGGGGCTTGTCGTGTACCCGGTGCACCATACCTCAGTGCAGTCTTCTACGAGTTGACAAAAATTACGAAGACACCCTTTATATATCGAGACGAAGTCAAGAAACAAACATATTATATACTGTTTCATTACACGAAGTCAATTTAATTTTGCTCTTTCTAACAAGCTCTCAAATAATCTTACGGAGACGCCCTTATACATATCCTTTGTCCTCGAAGGATTGTTGCACGACACTCTAAATTCATGAAGAAAAAACAAGCTTGAAAATACAATTAAGAGACAGTCTTGATTTAAAAATAATTGGTGGTCGTGCCAATTTGAGCATTTAACTACTACATTAATTTAAAAGATTTTGTGGAGATGATTCTTTTGTGTAGACGATTAATGGAGAAGATTTAGACCCTCAACAGATTATCTCCAGCATTCCAACATCAGTCATTATTAGCTGCAAATATCTATGGGTAATCTTGTAATAAATATTTCATAAATCACTCTCTCACACATACTATAACACCAACCGCATTTACTCATTTACTGGTGCTAAATGTGCAAATGATACTCTGAACTCTGGGGCAACCACAGCCTGGCTTTCTTTAGGGGCAAGTGACCAGCCTGGCTTTCATTTCGGGGCAACCAGCAGCATATCGGTCGTTCGGTCCGATGTCTGATCATGATCGTTGAGGGCTCACTCACTCACTGACCCCATGGTCCAGTAGCACGAAAATAGCTCTGAACTTCCAGAACGCGCGTTGGCCGTCGTGTAGAAACACATGGCGTTCACCAGCCTACGTACCTGTGTACGTAGTCACTCAAGCGGAGAGAGTAAATACTACCCTCCAGTAAAATAAATACTACCTCTCTCCAGTTGTCTGGAAAATTGATGTTCTAGATACTGATACCATCTCCACGGCGCAACTTTAATCATACTACCCACTTCATGCAAAAAAGATGCCGTAGATTTCTCAAGATCCACATGCCTAAATAAAATCCGTGATATCTTTTTCGGGCGGAGAAAGCACTATTTATTGTATTACATACTGTACAAACAAGTGTGCTAAACCATGATATGCTTTGAGATTAGTGCTTATATTTTTACTGGAATTCTCGAGTCTAGTCCGTGAGCAAGCAACTTGATGCGCTTTGAGGCTTGTGCTAGTTTTATGACGGTTTCATATTTTTGTGTTTCGGCTATACTCCCTCGTGTCAAAATATAGAGCACATAGATTTTTTTCATCGGTTATATTATGTAATGTTTGACAAAAGTTTATAAAAAAATAATATTTGTTGAGAGATATATAATATTTTTTTAAAGGGTGTTTAAAAGTATGTTAAGTTTATTGTCATTAGAAAGTATTTAACGGTACCTGCTATGTCTCGTCTCGCGAAATAATCAAGCCATAAAAATTGTAAAGATGATTAAATAAACAGGAAAAGTATATAATAGGAGGGTTGTTTGAAATCACTAGGCAAAAAGAAGTAAAGGTCAAGAAACATGGCATCTGCCTTTTACATGTCAAAACCACTAAAGCATGGCGATTGATCTGCACTATAGAGTGAGAAGATTTTGCAAACACGGGAGATTTATGATTGTTGAAGTATACATTGATTTCCCAGCCTTCTCCATTAGTTTAGGTTTTTGTTCTACTAGTTGGTGCAAACTTAATATGGTATTAAATGATAGGAATTGGGTTCAAGTCTCAACTTTTGCAATTTAGAATGAAACAATCTTCCTCTCTTTCTATCCAACGTTTAGTCCTCGTCAAGCGAGACAAGAGAGAAAATGTTGCCGTATGTGGCTTAAAAGAGGTATATATAATAAGGTCAGATCAATAGCGAAAGCCAATTCCTGTAAGTATGACTTCTCAGCAAGAGAATATTAGTTATACATAAACATCGGTATGAAAATACGCCGTCCGTGAAGTTTAAGTCAGAATCTATAAAAGCATATATCTAGTGAGGAATAAAGTGGTTCTGAAAGAAAAAAACAAGAGAAGAAATGAAAACATAATAAGAGAGGAAAATAAATCCGGAGATATACAAAGAAAGAAAAGGGTAAGGACCAAAGCATCTTTTAATCCTTTTCCCGTTGATCTAGAGAGATATTCTCGGATGATCCACCCAGCCTCACATTATTATTCGAAAGATCGGATGAACATTCCTCGTGATCTAGTCTAGCCAGCAGAGAGACATTCAGTTGATACAGAAAGGAAGGTGTCTTGCTTGCTGTACCTTAAAGACGATCATTCTCTGGGCACTTTGCATGCTTAGCCGCGCTTTATAATATTCACCCACCAAAAGAAGCGATTAGGACCTTTCTCCTCCCCACAGGGAAAAGGGAATCTCATTCCCCCCCAAAGCCAAGGCGATCACTAATTTAATCTCCAAGCCAAGGCTATTAGATTCCTGGTGTCTCGCGTGCCCTAATTCCTACTAGCTGGCTTGCAAAGCTGAGCTAGCATCTGGATCGTGTGGTGGTGTTAAAGAAAGACTTGGCAGCAATATTTTGTATTTGTTCGATCAGCAGCAGAGGATAGCATTGCTAATCCCTAGGAAATTCAGAGAAGGATACAAAGAAATAAAGCTGGCGGATCCGAGGCTAGCTAGGGGGCTTAGTGGGCCTAATGACAGGTAATATATTTGCGCACCCCAAGGCGATGCATATGCAGTATAGCTAGTAGCTCAAATCATCACGCAAATGGCCTACGATAAGAATCTCTGGGGTGGCATCTTGTGCCTGCCTGCCTGCTAGCTGCCTGTGTGGGAATGATATGCAGAGTAGTAGTAAACTAACTAACAGCAGCTCTTGGAATTAGGACATGATTGTGGATCTAATCAGGGGGGTCCTGGCCCAAAACGGAAAGTTTTTGGCTCCTAATCCGTCAGGGCTTGTTGGTTGCTGCTGCTAGTCCTGGCATATATATAGTGGCATTACTGGCATGTGTTGTTGGAGCCTGCAAACTGGAACGCTGCTGTTTTTTTTTTCTTCTTCCAGGAATCAGGAGATGATTGGGTAGTGGTTTGGTCATGGGGGGTATCATTAGGACAGGGGGCGTGTGGTGGTCAACTCTTAGGGCACAATGATGCGCCCTGTGTGATACAGACAAACCCACTATATGTGCTCTCTGCTAAAGCCTGACGACTCATGCCGCTAATAGTGTACAGCTTTTTTTTGACTATCCAAGACAACTTTTTTGTCACTTGCATGCATAACATTTGTGTTTGTAGTATCAAGAGCATCTGTGTTTGTAGTCTCAAGAGGTTAATGCAAGGTTTCCCATGTGAAAAACTTAAAACTCCATTCAATCAGGCAGGTCAATCAGGCAGCAGTTATGGCCTGTGATCAGGGGAAACTGTCTGTCGTAAATTGGTATCTTCCGACAGTGGTACTTAATACCGCGTTTGCATCTGCATGACAGACACTTGAATACCCCAGACGACAGCACAAGGGTTTTGTGAATGGATGGATGGATATGCGTAGAGCCCATGAGGACATTAATTAGGCGCCTAACAACTCCATCCATTCTCGCTTGCTTGCTCTTCTCTCTCTCTCTTCTGAGTTCTGACAAGAGCGATGAGAGAGCACAAAACAAAGAAGCAGAGATCACACAGGGCACAGTGGAGGCATGCTCGTGCTGTTCCCTCCTCCATCTCTCTCTCTCTCTCTCTACGCCTCTGCCTAGCTCGTCCTTCTGCTGCTTCTGACACACGAGACACCAGACCTCCATCACTCTATCAAGTAAGCTTGGGATTCCTGATAGTGCAAGCAAAGCAAGGAGCACCAGACCACCACTATTATTTCCTCCCCATCAGTCCATCTCTCACACACATCTCTTCATCTCTTTCTTCATTACACACCACTAGAAAACAGCCTGGCCTTTGACATCTTGCCGAGCTGAGCTGAGCTTCTCCATCTTCACCTCCTCCCCTGTCTGCTCTAAGCATATAATCGATCTCCATAACTATAATAAGCACCCCCCATCCCCATCTCGCTGTATTTTCTTTCTATCTTTCTACTGGCACTTTGTGCCCTAGTCCCTAGGCCACCTAGTCACCTCACTGCAATGGTGGAAGCTGCTGCAGAGCCCCTTCTCTGACCTCTTGATTAGCCCTTGACAAAAACAAGGTTCGTTTGCTTTTGGTCTCTTGGTCTCTCTACCCCTCCTCCTCTCCACTGTTCAAGGACTAGTTAGTTTAGTGCTGCAAAACAAAAGAAAAGAACTCTAGGAGGTGGTCTCTAGATCACACACGCACACGTAGTAATAAACACAAAACATCTGTCCATGAAGCTGCCTCCCTCCCTCCTCCGTAGCTTCTAGTCCTTGTTGTTGTTGTTGTGTGTGTCTGGGTCAAGGGGAGGAAGGAAGGTGTGTGTTTTTGAGGGAGAGGAGAGCAAAGGGGGGAGGAGAGAGGTCAAAGGCTGGTCCATACATTTAGTCCACACAAAAAAAAACTACTATACAAGCTTGCTGCTAGTAGCAGTACTTGTAGTGGTGGTGGTGGTGCGTAGTAGTAGTAACTAGTAGTAAAACCTGCATCTCCTAGTAAGCTCCACAGAGTAACACAACACACCCTTTTGCCAAGAACAGCCCAGCTAGCTGTTCATCATCCCTGTTGCATATCTAGTGAGTATAGCAGCAGCTAAACCTTCTCCTCCCTTCCTCTAATAATCTATCCTGTTTGAATGGGGAGAGGCCCAGCAAAGCAGTAGAGGCTAATCTAATCTAATCTAGATAGGGGTAGAGGATATTGTTTGTATTTATTTTATTTTTATGGTGCATAATTGAGCATTTTGGCTAGATTACTACTTGCCTTTCCTTCCTCCTCCGTCTTGGGGTTTGCAAGTGGTGGCAGTATCTTCTTGATAAGGTCCCCAAGATCCCACACCATGCACCTCTCTCTCTCACCTCAGCTTCCTTTTTGTTTCTCCACTCCCTCCCTCTCTCTCTATCTATCTTTCTTTACTGCCTTGTGTTTGAGAGTCCCAAGAAACACTGAATTTTTGTTGTTGTTGTGAGTTGGAGGTGCCATTGGCCTTTTCTTGCTCGCTCTCATGGTTTCCATTGTGCAGCTGCAGAGAAGGCGCACGGAAGCAGCAGAAGCTGCAGCAGCAGCAAGAAGCATCGTTTCATCAGAGGGGATGGATCTTTCAGGGGCCCGAGGCGAGCTCCCGATCCCAATGCACACACCGGCCACGCCCTACGGCGCCATAGGCGGTGGCGGCATGCCCATGGACCTCCACCATGGCCATGGCCACCACAACGGGCAGTCCCAGCAGGCTCAGGGGATGCCGTCATCGCCGCCTTCTGCTGTGTCCGAGGAGAGCTCCGGGAAGAAGCGCTCGGCGCTGGTGGTGGCCGGACCTGGCGCTGGCGCTGGCATTGGCGGGGGACCGGCGGTCAAGTACCGGGAGTGCCTGAAGAACCACGCGGCGGCCATCGGCGGCAACGCCACCGACGGGTGCGGCGAGTTCATGCCGAGCGGCGAGGAGGGCTCGCTGGAGGCGCTCAAGTGCTCCGCCTGCGGCTGCCACCGCAATTTCCACCGCAAGGAGCTGGATGACCTGGACGGCAGCGACAGCTGCGCCTACTCGCACGGCTACGGACACGGCCACCGCGTCGGCCGCCGCCTGCTCGGCCCCGCCATGCCCCAGCACCACCAGAAGAGCATGGGCGGCCTCCTCGTCACCGCCGACCACTACGGCGCTGGGGCGTATGCTGCGGCGCCGCGGGCTCTCCCTCCGCCGCCCCCACCTCCGGGGCACCCCCACCACCAGATCATCATGCCTCTCAGCATGGTCCACACCTCCACCGAGTCCGACGAGATGGACGGCCTGCTAGGCCCTGGCGCTGGGGGCGGCGGGGGTTCGTCGTCGTCACAGAAGCGGTTCCGCACCAAGTTCAGCGCGGAGCAGAAGGCGCGCATGCTGGACTTCGCGGAGCGCGTGGGGTGGCGGCTGCAGAAGCTGGACGACGCCATGGTGCAGCAGTTCTGCCAGGAGATCGGCGTGAAGCGCCGCGTCCTCAAGGTGTGGATGCACAACAACAAGCACAACCTCGCCAAGAGGCCGCTCCCGGCCTCGCCGCCACACCCACACCCAATGCCAATTGCGATGCAGTCTCCGCCGATGGCGATGCCCATGCCGATGTCGATGATGCCCGTGCAGGCATCGCATCAGCCCGGGCCGTCCTTCCACCGCGAGCCGACGAGCTCCCCGCAGCAGCACAAGCCCGAGTGACCCGCGGGTGAGCTAAGCTAATGCCATGGTTCTTGATTCTACCACCTCTAGCGTACGTAGCAACCCACCCGCATTGTCATTAATTTCACTGTTCCATCGAAGAAGGAGATCGATCGGTCAGCCGAAGCAGAGCCAAAAGAAACTAGTAGAAACTCGTCGTCAAGGTCATTACCACCATCTCGAGCGAACCATCCATTTAATTTTTTCGTTATTGTTCATCAGCATGTCATAAGGTAGGGGAGCAAGCTGCAAGCATGAGAGAGGGGGGGCAGACAGACATAGGCGACCCGAACCGAGCTCTCGATTTCCATTTTCTATTTTTCTTGCCGGACTTTTAATTTTTTTATTTTTCCTCTTCCGTCTCCTTGGTTGGTGTCTCTGACTTTAAGTCCAGCAAGCAGCAGTGCCTGGTGAGCGTTTGAGTTGTCATGGATCAGACAGATGTCTAGTATTGAAATTTAATTTTACCTGTTTACTACTCCAATTATCTCTAGAATGCAGTGTCTTTCTTTCTTGTGCTAAATTTATTTGATGGTTGTATAATAAACAAACAAATAACGAGGATGGATGGAGATGCAATCTCTCCTCTCCTCCTGCATGACGCGCAGGAAGAAGGGGGAGGGAGGTGTTGTATCTTTCATGGTCACTGTTCATGACATGATCTGCATGCTTAATCTGCAGCCCCTGTCGGTGCTGTTTACTGTGGCCTGCAGCCTGATCCCATCCATCCATCTGGTGAAATCATCTCTCGCCAAGAATTCAGAATGTGAGAGTGATGGGTCGAGCCATCAAGAACGCTGGTGAAAATAAAATTACTACTAGTATTTCGTTGCCTTGCCCACACTTGTCTCTCTGTTTGGATCGAGCAGAAGAAGCAGATGACACAGTCCTTGCTGTTTGGCCCCAAGCAATCATCAATCATTCTTGGGGCCGTGTAGGAGTGCAGGGAGGCAGGGGAGCATGTGGTGGTGTTGCCAAACCGATCTTCTAAAATTGGCTTGCGTTGCCGTGGTAGCAAGGAGGAAACAGACATGCTTTGAGACCTCGCACTAGTGGTAGGCTAACTAGTAGGTGTGCATCGCGCTGCTCCCTGTGCTCCTGCAGCAGTTTTTTTTTTTTTTTTTTTTTTTGCTGTCGTCGATCCCTGAAAACCCTGACGAAAATGCCTGCCTGACGCCCTGACCTGTGAGATTGAGGTGTTAATAAGCGCAGGGTTTTGGGGACAAAACTCTGGTTGGTCGATCAGATCATATGCCCAGCCCAGACAAACTTTTATTATTATTGCCTGTCCCTCCCTGCGTACAGTGTTGCCTCCCCTGCGATGGCAGGGGCGTTTTATGTCTCACGGGCGCTTGCCCTGAAATGTACACGGGCGCTACTACGCGTCTGCTGTCGTGTGTAGTAGTCGTGCGAGTAATGCTTGTGTTTCGTCCGGTTTGGATATGAAAGTAGGGGGGTCTTGACGGAAACTAGTACACGGGAGAAGGGAATCTCTATGCGTTCCTGTCGGTGTCGGATCACGTCCTTCTTGTTAGTCATCATGATCTCGGGAGCGCGCCTCGTGTATTCTCATCAAGGTTTAAACCATCCTGCTTCGTCTCTAGATCGTCTTTTTTTTGTCCCGTTGTTGTTTATGCTGAACATGCAGACCCAGGGTGTGCTTGTATCGCCTTGATGGCTTTTATTTAAGCTTAATTCCGTTTTACAAAAATGTTCAAGTTCAATAAAATTTGACCTATTCGAAACCGTACCTCCCGAGCCACACGCGAGGCGATCCCATTTGTGCCGTCGTGAGGCTTCCCACTCGAATCATCTTCCACCGTTGTCGTTGGCTTCAGATGCGATGGCGGCATCCTTGGCTCCCGAAGGGGTGGGGTGTCTCTGGTCCTTGGGCAGGCGTGGGAGGAGGGGGTATGCATGTTTTCGCGGCAATATGGGCTGCCAAGGATTATGTCCCTAATGCGCAATTCGTGGGAAAGTACCGACAAGTCTCCTCTGCCATAAGGGGGTAGGGCTCTAAGCAGCCGTCCCCTTTTCTTCGTGGTGATGGAGGCCAACGCGGCCGCTTGGGCGACATGGTGGTCAGGCCTGAGGACTGCTAGGGCCGCCGACGACCTCGTTCATCCCGCGTATGGCGATGGAGTCCCGAGGGTATGGTATGAATAAAAGAGGTCGGGCGGAGGCCCTAGTGGTCTTCCTCCTCCTTGTCGCCGATGTACCTTCTATGTTTTTGCCCTCGATCTTGCCATTGACGAGTTCTGGATGTCTCCACTAGCAGTCATCAAGGTTTGGCATATGGTGTTCCTAGACTCGGGGTTGGATGAGATCTGGTCGTGCGCGTCCGCAATTTCAGCACATGGGGCTTCAAGGTGGTGCGTTGTGAAGCTCGCCTTTCTGTTGACATCGTTCATTTTCCATGGAGTTGCCAGATTCGGTGAGTGTTAAGATGTTTATGATTGAAAGACCACTAGGTATTGATGGAAGTGGGGTATTGGATGAGATGAAGACATTGCTTCATAGGCAGTTGTATGGGCACGAACAACATATGTGCATGTGATCCTAGTGCTTGGTGTTTTGCAGCAACAGTCTCGAGGCAGCAACCCTCGAGGACTTCAGTTTTAGTGGTGCTCTTCGAGTCCCAAGTCTTGATATCTAGGGTGAAAAACCTAGGTATAACATTCATTGGTTGTACCTACAGTAGTGTTATCCTTGTTCAAGGCATTGTCTGGATTATTTGGATTTTCTCCTAGCTGAAAATCTACAATCTTTGAATGGCAACGACGATGTTTGTGCATTGTTTTCTTTTTGGAGGCGTTTCTTTTAAGAGAACCTCTTTCGTAGTTCTGGTGTTGTAGTTTGAGTTCGCCTGTCGGGGATATAACCCCAGGTACCCCATAGTTGGTATATAAATAAGAAACAAGAATAAACGAAAGTATATTTGAAAAGAGAATATCAAATAGAAAAGGAAAAAGACAAGAAAGAACAACTAGGCCGAGTAAGGGGAATCTCGGCCCAGTCCACAATCTCCATGGCTGAATTAACTAGGAGGAAAGGGAAACAACCCCGATGGGCCGAATTACTCCCAGCCAGCCAACCTCGTCGCCCGGGTGGGCCGAATGAGCACTAGCTCGGCCCACCGCTGGACTCAGCGCCAGCTCCCTCACCTCGTCGCCCGGGTGGGCCGAATAAGGCTTAGCTCGGCCCACCGCGGGACTCAGCGCCACCAGCTCCACTGGACCAAGTCGCTCCGGCGGGGCCGAGTCAACAGAACGCCCCGGCTGGGCTTTTTCTCCTGCTTCCCCGCTTGGGCCGAGCTAGAAGGAGCTCGGCTGGGCTTCTCTCACCCAGGCTGGGTCTCTCCACTTGCTGCCCGACTTGGGCCGAGTTGGAGGGAGCTCGGCTGGGCTTCCCCCACCCAGGCCGAACCAAACGCTTCCCAGGCCGAATTAGCTCAGCCCAGGCCGAATTACATCTTGAATTACACCTGGGCTGAATCATATTGTTCCAGCTGCTTTCCAGACGTTCCTCTAGACTTTACATCAATGTACCGGCGAACCAGAACAAGATTATTCAAGTTTCGTGTCTGTCTTGGGACGCCCCTGGCTCAGACTGGCACGTGGCGTGTGGAATATGCCTTTGGCATCCAAGAAGGTGCTAGGGAATATGCTAGTGAATATGGTTGACATCTATAAAGATGCCAGTGTATATGCTAAGCATCTCCAGAAGATGCTGAGAATATGCTGCACAGATGCCAAGCGTGTAGAACAAGCCTTGTCCCCTGGGCTCCCCTTTATAAGGAGCACCAGGGGGATCGTTCTCAGAGAGGCCCCCGAAGGGCTTCTCCCCTCTCTTCTCACTAGGAGCTCTCCTTCTTCCTCTTCCTACACTCTCACAGAGAGATCTAGATAGAAGCATAGGAGATACAGCTCCAGGAGCATGATTGTAGCCACAAGTATGGCAAGATTATAAGAGATTAGATGTATAGAATGAGGTGTTATATCCACTTGAGAGCTTCAATCCAATATACGTTGTATTTCTCTTTGTTCATACGAGTGCGGTATTCACCGCATCATCCCTCCCCGGATTCCTCCACGTCCATCGGGCCCAACTTTAGCCTACCCATGACATATGACGTGATACCACCACGACATTTGGCGCCCACCGTGGGTCCTTCTAGCGGCGTTGGTTGGGTTTCCATCCGGACGGGAACATCTTCATCGACTTCTTCCTCATAGGGCTCATTAAGCTCCACCAAGCCAACAGAGAACAAAGAGGTAAGCGCAGAGGCTCTCCAAGTCTAACTCATCAAAGCAGGTAAGACTCAGCAAGAAGGGCTCAAGCACTATTCCAAGATTACTATAAGTACCAGGTAACTCAGCAGGACAGGTATGACCTAGCAAGACTCACTCAAACATTTCTCCAAGTATACTGTAAGTGCCAGATAGCTCAGCCACCTACACTCAATCCTTCACCCCGGGGGGAAAGTAACTTAACCCGGGGACTAGTCAACTTATTCGTAGAGTCTTGGATTAAGAGAACATTATGTTGATTTAGATCTGTATTTGAGTCAGCTTATTTATAACTCGGATAGAAGTTGAATCAGCTTATTTATGATTCAGATAGATTTTGAGTCAGTTTATTTATGCTTTGGATTGACCTTTAACTCAGCTCATCGGCCAGCTTATTTATAACTCGGATAGAAGTTGAATCAGCTTATTGATGATTCAGATAGAATTTGAGTCAGTTTATGTATGCTTTGGATTAACCTTTAACTCAGCTCGTCAGCCAGCTTATTGATGATTCAGATAGAATTTGAGTTAGTTTATTTACACTTTGGACCGACCTTTAACTCAGCCCACCAGCCAGCTTATTGCTGATTCGGACAGAATTTGAGTCAGCTTATTTATGATTTGGATAAGATTTGAGTCAGCCTATTTATAATTCGGATAGAATTTGAGTCAGCTTATTTATGATTCAGACATAATTTGGGTCAGTTTATTCATGCTTTGGATTATCCTTTAAACTCAGCTTACCGGCCAGCTTATTGATGATTCAGATATTATTTGAGTCAATTTATTTATGCTTCGGATTAACCTTTAACTCAGCTTAGTAGATTGTTTCTGATTTGGACTAACATTTGATTCAGCTTGCCAGGGTATATTATAATTCGGATTGGTATTCAGACTCGGCGTACTAATCATATCTCTGATTCGGGCCGAAGCTTTTTTCAGTTCGCCAGATTGCCAGGTTATGTTATGACTCGGATTGATATTTCACCATCTTGCCAGGTTATCCCATATCTCGAATGACTATTGGCCAGCTTATCATATCTCGAATCTATATCTCATATCTACATCTCGAATCAGATCTCTCAGCGGTTAGCCCATTATCATATTCCAAAACTTAATCTCGGATCTATATCTCGGATCCATATCAAAGGCAAATTAACATCATCACGCCAAATCAAGTCATATCGTGGCAAACAGATAACTCGGATCTGAGTCATATACCTCGGATTTGAGTCAGATGACTCAGATTTGAGATGTGAGTCAAAATTGAGTAAAGTAACTCGGATTTGGAATGAGATAACTCGGATTTGAGTCATATACCTCGGATTTGAGTCAGATGACCCAGATTTGAGATGTAAGTCAAAATTGAGTAAAGTAACTCGGATTTGGAATAAAGTAACTCGGATTTAAGTCATATACCTCGGATTTGAGTCAGATGGCCCAGATTTGAGATGTAAGTCAAAATTTAGTAAAGTAACTCGGATTTGGAATGAGGTAACTCGGATTTAAGTCATATACCTCGGATTTGAGTCAGATGACTCAGATTTGAGATGTAAGTCAAAATTGAGTAAAGTAACTCGGATTTGGAATGAGATAACTCGGATTTGAGTCAGATGACCCAGATTTGAGATGTAAGTCAAAATTGAGTAAAGTAACTCGGATTTGGAATGAGATAACTCGGATTTGAGTCATATACCTCGGATTTGAGTCAGATGACCCAGATTTGAGATGTAAGTCAAAATTGAGTAAAATAACTTGGATTTGGAATGCGATAACTCGGATTTGAGTCATATACCTCGGATTTGAGTCAGAAGACTCAGACTTAAGACCTAAGTCAATGTTGAGTAAAATAACTCAGATTTGGAAACAAATGACTCGGATCATAACTTACCCAAAGAGGTTAAAAGAGCAGTGCCCAATAAGGCCAGAACTCATAACTTACCCAAAGAGGTTAAAAGAGCAGTGCCCAATGAGGACAGAACTCAAAACTTACCCAAAGAGGTTAAAAGAGCAGTGCCCAATGAGGCCAGAACTCATAACTTACCCAAAGAGGTTAAAAGAGCTGTGCCCGATAAGGCCAGAACTCATAACTTACCCAAAGGGGTTAAAGGAGCAGTGCCCAAGAAGGCCAGAAGTCAAGAACTTACCCAAAGGGGTTATGACCAGTGCCCAAGGAGGCCAGAAGTCAAGAACCTACCCAAAGGGGTTATAACCAGTGCCCATGAAGGCCAGAAGTCCACAAACTTACCCAAAGAGGTTATGACCAGTGCCCATGAAGGCCAGAAGTCCAGAAACTTATCCAAAGAGGTTATAACCAATGCCCATGAAGGCCAGAAGCCCAGAAACTTACCCAAAGAGGTTATGACCAGTGCCCATGAAGTCCAGAAACTTACCCAAAGAGGTTATGACCAATGCCCATGAACGCTAGAAGTCCAGAAACTTACCCAAAGAGATTATGACCAGTGCCCATGAAGGCCAGAAGTCCAGAAACTTACCCAAAGAGATTATGACCAGTGCCCAAGAAGGCCAGAAATCAAAAAACTTGCCCAGAAGGGCTATGAGCAGAGCCCAAGAAGGCCAAAGTCACAAACATACCCAAAAGGATTATGCGACCAAGAAATATATGACAAAGTAGTTGTATGTGAGAAAACAACTCTGGGGACATTTAGATATAAATCCCATGAGCGATTCTACGAATCCCACATGAACTCGGGGACTAATGTCGGGGATATAACCCCAGGTACCCCAGAGTTGGTATATAAATAAGAAACAATAATAAAGGAAAGTATATTTGAAAAGAGAATATCAAATAGAAAAGGGAAAAGACAAGAAAGAACAACTGGGCCGAGTAAGGGGAATCTCGGCCCAGTCCACAATCTCCATGGCTGAATTAACTAGGAGGAAAGGGAAACAACCCCGATGGGCCGAATTACTCCCAGCCAGCCAACCTCGTCGCCCGGGTGGGCCGAATGAGCACTAGCTCGGCCCACCGCGGGACTCAGCGCCGTCTACCTCACCTCGTCGCCCGGGTGGGCCGAATAAGGCTTAGCTCGGCCCACCGCGGGACTCAGCGCCACCAGCTCCACTGGACCAAGTCGCTCCGACGGGGCCGAGTCAACAGAACGCCCCGGCTGGGCCTTTTCTCCTGCTTCCTCGCTTGGGCCGAGCTAGAAGGAGCTCGGCTGGGCTTCTCTCACCCAGGCTGGGTCTCTCCACTTGCTGCCCGACTTGGGCCGAGTTGGAGGGAGCTCGGCTGGGCTACCCCCACCCAGGCCGAACCAAACGCTTCCCAGGCCAAATTAGCTCAGCCCAGGCCGAATTACATCTTGAATTACACCTGGGCTGAATCATATTGTTCCAGCTGCTTTCCAGACGTTCCTCTAGACTTTACATCAATGTACCGACGAACCAGAACAAGATTATTCAAGTTCCGTGCCTGTCTTGGGACGCCCCTGGCTCAAACTGACACGTGGCGTGTGGAATATGCCTTTGGCATCAAGAAGGTGCTAGGGAATATGCTAGGGAATATGGCTGACATCTACAAAGATGCCAGTGTATATGCTAAGCATCTCCAGAAGATGCTGAGAATATGCTGCACAGATGCCAAGCGTGTAGAACAAGCCTTGTCCCCTGGGCTCCCCTTTATAAGGAGCACCAGGGGGATCGTTCTCAGAGAGGCCCCCGAAGGGCTTCTCCCCTCTCTGCTCACTAGGAGCTCTCCTTCTTCCTCTTCCTACACTCTCACAGAGAGATCTAGATAGAAGCATAGGAGATACAGCTCCAGGAGCATGATTGTAGCCACAAGTATGGCAAGATTATAAGAGATTAGATGTATAGAATGAGGTGTTATCTCCACTTGAGAGCTTCAATCCAATATACGTTGTATTTCTCTTTGATCATACGAGTGCGGTATTCACCGCATCATCCCTCCCCGGATTCCTCCACGTCCATCGGGCCCAACTTTAGCCTACCCATGACATATGACGTGATACCACCACGACATTTGGCGCCCACCGTGGGTCCTTCTAGCGGCGTTGGTTGGGTTTCCATCCGGACGGGAACATCTTCATCGACTTCTTCCTCATAGGGCTCATTAAGCTCCACCAAGCCAACAGAGAACAAAGAGGTAAGCGCAGAGGCTCTCTAAGTCTAACTCATCAAAGCAGGTAAGACTCAGCAAGAAGGGCTCAAGCACTATTCCAAGATTACTATAAGTACCAGGTAACTCAGCAGGACAGGTATGACCTAGCAAGACTCACTCAAACATTTCTCCAAGTATACTGTAAGTGCCAGATAGCTCAGCCACCTACACTCAATCCTTCACCCCGGGGGGAAAGTAACTTAACCCGGGGACTAGTCAACTTATTCGTAGAGTCTTGGATTAAGAGAACATTATGTTGATTTAGATCTGTATTTGAGTCAGCTTATTTATAACTCGGATAGAAGTTGAATCAGCTTATTTATGATTCAGATAGATTTTGAGTCAGTTTATTTATGCTTTGAATTGACCTTTAACTCAGCTCATCGGCCAGCTTATTTATAACTCGGATAGAAGTTGAATCAGCTTATTGATGATTCATATAGAATTTGAGTCAGTTTATGTATGCTTTGGATTAACCTTTAACTCAGCTCGTCAGCCAGCTTATTGATGATTCAGATAGAATTTGAGTTAGTTTATTTACACTTTGGACCGACCTTTAACTCAGCCCACCAGCCAGCTTATTGCTGATTCGGACAGAATTTGAGTCAGCTTATTTATGATTTGGATAAGATTTGAGTCAGCCTATTTATAATTCGGATAGAATTTGAGTCAGCTTATTTATGATTCAGACATAATTTGGGTCAGTTTATTCATGCTTTGGATTATCCTTTAAACTCAGCTTACCGGCCAGCTTATTGATGATTCAGATATTATTTGAGTCAATTTATTTATGCTTCGGATTAACCTTTAACTCAGCTTAGTAGATTGTTTCTGATTTGGACTAACATTTGATTCAGCTTGCCAGGGTATATTATAATTCGGATTGGTATTCAGACTCGGCGTACTAATCATATCTCTGATTCGGGCCGAAGCTTTTTTCAGTTCGCCAGATTGCCAGGTTATGTTATGACTCGGATTGATATTTCACCATCTTGCCAGGTTATCCCATATCTCGGATGACTATTGGCCAGCTTATCATATCTCGAATCTATATCTCATATCTACATCTCGAATCAGATCTCTCAGCGGTTAGCCCATTATCATATTTCAAAACTTAATCTCGGATCTATATCTCGGATCCATATCAAAGGCAAATTAACATCATCACGCCCAATCAAGTCATATCGTGGCAAACAGATAACTCGGATCTGAGTCATATACCTCGGATTTGAGTCAGATGACTCAGATTTGAGATGTGAGTCAAAATTGAGTAAAGTAACTCGGATTTGGAATGAGATAACTCGGATTTGAGTCATATACCTCGGATTTGAGTCAGATGACCCAGATTTGAGATGTAAGTCAAAATTGAGTAAAGTAACTCGGATTTGGAATAAAGTAACTCAGATTTAAGTCATATACCTCGGATTTGAGTCAGATGACCCAGATTTGAGATGTAAGTCAAAATTGAGTAAAGTAACTCGGATTTGGAATGAGGTAACTCGGATTTAAGTCATATACCTCGGATTTGAGTCAGATGACTCAGATTTGAGATGTAAGTCAAAATTGAGTAAAGTAACTCGGATTTGGAATGAGATAACTCGGATTTGAGTCAGATGACCCAGATTTGAGATGTAAGTCAAAATTGAGTAAAGTAACTCGGATTTGGAATGAGATAACTCGGATTTGAGTCATATACCTCGGATTTGAGTCAGATGACCCAGATTTGAGATGTAAGTCAAAATTGAGTAAAATAACTTGGATTTGGAATGCGATAACTCGGATTTGAGTCATATACCTCGGATTTGAGTCAGAAGACTCAGACTTAAGACCTAAGTCAATGTTGAGTAAAATAACTCAGATTTGGAAACAAATGACTCGGATCATAACTTACCCAAAGAGGTTAAAAGAGCAGTGCCCAATAAGGCCAGAACTCATAACTTACCCAAAGAGGTTAAAAGAGCAGTGCCCAATGAGGACAGAACTCAAAACTTACCCAAAGAGGTTAAAAGAGCAGTGCCCAATGAGGCCAGAACTCATAACTTACCCAAAGAGGTTAAAAGAGCTGTGCCCGATAAGGCCAGAACTCATAACTTACCCAAAGGGGTTAAAGGAGCAGTGCCCAAGAAGGCCAGAAGTCAAGAACTTACCCAAAGGGGTTATGACCAGTGCCCAAGGAGGCCAGAAGTCAAGAACCTACCCAAAGGGGTTATAACCAGTGCCCATGAAGGCCAGAAGTCCACAAACTTACCCAAAGAGGTTATGACCAGTGCCCATGAAGGCCAGAAGTCCAGAAACTTATCCAAAGAGGTTATAACCAATGCCCATGAAGGCCAGAAGCCCAGAAAATTACCCAAAGAGGTTATGACCAGTGCCCATGAAGTCCAGAAACTTACCCAAAGAGGTTATGACCAGTGCCCATGAACGCCAGAAGTCCAGAAACTTACCCAAAGAGATTATGACCAGTGCCCATGAAGGCCAGAAGTCCAGAAACTTACCCAAAGAGATTATGACCAGTGCCCAAGAAGGCCAGAAATCAAAAAACTTGCCCAGAAGGGCTATGAGCAGAGCCCAAGAAGGCCAAAGTCACAAACATACCCAAAAGGATTATGCGACCAAGAAATATATGACAAAGTAGTTGTATGTGAGAAAACAACTCTGGGGACATTTAGATATAAATCCCATGAGCGATTCTACGAATCCCACATGACCTCGGGGACTAATGTCGGGGATATAACCCCAGGTACCCCAGAGTTGGTATATAAATAAGAAACAACAATAAAGGAAAGTATATTTGAAAAGAGAATATCAAATAGAAAAGGGAAAAGACAAGAAAGAACAACTGGGCCGAGTAAGGGGAATCTCGGCCCAGTCCACAATCTCCATGGCTGAATTAACTAGGAGGAAAGGGAAACAACCCCGATGGGCCGAATTACTCCCAGCCAGCCAACCTCGTCGCCCGGGTGGGCCGAATGAGCACTAGCTCGGCCCACCGCGGGACTCAGCGCCGTCTCCCTCACCTCGTCGCCCGGGTGGGCCGAATAAGGCTTAGCTCGGCCCACCGCGGGACTCAGCGCCACCAGCTCCACTGGACCAAGTCGCTCCGACGGGGCCGAGTCAACAGAACGCCCCGGCTGGGCCTTTTCTCCTGCTTCCTCGCTTGGGCCGAGCTAGAAGGAGCTCGGCTGGGCTTCTCTCACCCAGGCTGGGTCTCTCCACTTGCTGCCCGACTTGGGCCGAGTTGGAGGGAGCTCGGCTGGGCTACCCCCACCCAGGCCGAACCAAATGCTTCCCAGGCCAAATTAGCTCAACCCAGGCCGAATTACATCTTGAATTACACCTGGGCTGAATCATATTGTTCCAGCTGCTTTCCAGACGTTCCTCTAGACTTTACATCAATGTACCGACGAACCAGAACAAGATTATTCAAGTTCCGTGCCTGTCTTGGGACGCCCCTGGCTCAAACTGACACGTGGCGTGTGGAATATGCCTTTGGCATCAAGAAGATGATAGGGAATATGCTAGGGAATATGCCTGGCATCTACAAAGATGCCAGGGTATATGCTAAGCATCTCCAAAAGATGCTGAGAATATGCTGCACAGATACCAAGCGTGTAGAACAAGCCTTGTCCCCTGGGCTCCCCTTTATAAGGAGCACCAGGGGGATCGTTCTCAGAGAGGCCCCCTAAGGGCTCCTCCCCTCTCTGCTCACTAGTAGCTCTCCTTCTTCCTCTTCCTCCACTCTCATAGAGAGATCTAGATAGAAGCATAGGAGATACAGCTTCAGGAGCATGATTGTAGCCACAAGTATGGCAAGATTATAAGAGATTAGATGTATAGAATGAGGTGTTATCTCCACTTGAGAGCTTCAATCCAATATACGTTGTATTTCTCTTTTTTCATACGAGTGCGGTCCTCACTGCATCATTTCCCCCGGATTCCTCCACGTCCATCGGCCCCAACTTTAGCCTACCCATGGCATATGCCGTTATACCACCACGACATCGTCTGCTGCCGATTGATTGATCACTTTGGAAGGGTCTTTTTTTTCTTTATTCTTCTTTTACCTTTCTAGATGTGTCCATCCTTGATGTCTCAACTAGTAGTACTTAACATTATGTTGGTGTGTATGCTGGGTGTAGTCGGTATTTTCTGAATATTAATATATTTCCTTTGTTAAAAATGACCTATTTGAAAAATATGGGAACTTGTGACGTGTCATCTTCATAAAAGTAACATTGTACTTATTTCTTAAAAAGAAACTTGCATATTTTCCAATCATTCCAGCATAACCCCCATCTGTGCAATATTTTCGAAAACAAGCATATGGGATTTTTTTATCTCTACCCCAGCTTTGTTAGTTAGAAGGGAAAATTATTTTCAAAAGATCCCACCTTTTTGGTTGGGACGAGAAAAAAGACTGAATGGTTTTATTTTAGACAGGACGAGTGAAGGTTGTGTGCACAAAAAACGCTAGTACTACCTCTCATTCCAAAATGAACGGTGGTAATAACATATAATGCTGAGGAAAAATTGCAACCCGTCTACCTAGAAAACTACTTCCATTCACAACAATTTCGTGTTTTGGGTTTAATTGAAGTCAAACTTTATAAGGTTTGACCGATGTTTGGAAAAAAATTATTAATATCTACAAAGTAAAACTTATAGTTTGGAATAATCATAATATATGTTTTTCATATTATATGCATATAAAATATGTTTTCATATTACATGTATTTTTATATATTTGGTGAAACTTTGATAAAGTTTGACTTTGACTAAATTTTAAACGCGAAGTAAATAAAAACGGAGTATATACAAGATACAATTGGGATCAAACAGCTATGTGCCCCAAATGCGGACGTTTGTAGCTCGGGCAACAGGTAGCCTATTTTTTTTTTGAACCATTCCAAAATGGTATTTTAAAGTTTCAAAAAAAATCGACCAAATAATTCTAGATGTAGAAAATAATGTACTCTACAAAGCTGAAAAACTCACAACTCAAAATACCTAGTATTTTGGGCTGCAGAAAAATATCAAAATCTGATATCTAAAATAGTGAACAATGCAAAATTTCAAACCACCAATTTATGTCAGATTTTTTCCATTCTGTTGAGACCAGAATATAAGATATTTTGAGTTGAGATCGACTATGTGTGTTTGGTAGAGTACATCATTATCTTTGTCTATAGTTTCTTTTCGGATTTTTTTGATACTTTCAACTATTTTTTTTCAAATTTAAAAAGTATAGGTCTACCTGTAGCCCGGGGCTCTAAAAACAATATGCCCCCTGTTTGTTTGTCTCTATGGGACACGTCATGCATATGCGTCCATCTCACTTTGGATTCACCCCAAGTTGATGCAATGCTGCCACGCTGACTTCTTCTTCCTGACTATGGCGCTGTTGCCCCCAGTTGGTGCCAATGTTCACGCATCTCTCCCCCTTCAGAATTTTGTTCGTGGCTGTGCACCCACCAGCGCATGCATGCATGCATTTGCAGCCTTGGGGTTGCGTTGGGATCCTTGTGCTCCAGCGCCCCGTACAGCCAAGCAGTCTTTCTGTATGCCTGCTTGTTAGTTGTTTCGTCCGTATTATCATCTGAAAATTTTAATTAAATAATATGTTATCATACTGCTAGTATTTCCACTGCACTTTAGGAAATCATACACCTCCGTTTAAAAAAAAGAAGACATTTTAGATTTCGTGAAATGAACGTATCTAGATGTCTTATAGTGTGTAAGTTTACTCTAAACTTCTATGAAAGTATACATTAAAATACGTCTAGATACATTCGATTCTTAAAATTAAAATGTTTTATATTTTTAAATGGAGGAAGTACAAAGCTCCAACCCAAGCAGGCAAAAAAAAAACTGTGCCAGCAAGTGTTGCCGCTGAGCTGAGATGAAATGATCATCAGTCGAATACAGTACAGCTTCTTGTTTTGTGAATGCAAAACTCGCCATCTCGTGCGTCTCTGCTCCCATCCATCCCTATGAGTGTGGAGGGGGAGCTCCATGACTCGCTGCCGCGCTGCAGGGGAGAGCCCAACCAACCAACGCCCAGCTCTCCCAGCTGAGCCATCACAGCCAGCCCATGTGTGTCAGTGCTGCTGCTGCTGCTGCTGCTGCGGACGGATCGATGGTGGTTGCTGCCAAGGCAAGCCATCAGAGCTCAGTCCCATGTTCTTGGCATCAGAGGAGGTTTCAGAACACCATCACCAGGTTTCTAGTTTTCTCCAACCATTTATTGCATTGCTTCTTCACTTTTGGGCTGGATCAGGCAGCTGCCACCAGGGAAATCATTTACTTGTCTTTGGGCAGCAGATTCGGTAATGTCGTAACCATCGTGCTATGAATGTGGTGGTCTGCGAAACTCTACCCAACCACTTGCTTTGCTTGCAGGGAGCACTGTGGTAAACCATCGTGCCGTGAAAGTGTTACATGGTTTCTAAAAAGGATGTACCAACTCGGAAAGTGTTACTTGATTCCCCAATCAAACACACTACTAGTTTCACACGTTCTTGCTTCAACTAGATTTGAACTAATAATCTTTCAACATGCATGCTTGAAGCCACCCTGCAATCTCAAAGCTAGTTTGGATCAAGGATTTTCACTCAGTCTAGATGACTACATTCCATAGAAAGTTTTCCAATGGTGGCTCTTTGGACAAAAACCATGATGCCTCTTTTGATTTATATGATAGAAAAAACTATAGGAACAAGAAACATATAGGATGCAAAATTCTATGTCTACTTGAATCTCATGAAAAGAAAACAATCTCTTTTATTGTAGTGAAGGAATTCTCAAGTGAAGTCATTTTTCGATAAATTTACACTACAAAATTGTTATGTGATATGATCCTATGAATCAAACAAGTTCTACAGGAAATTTTCCTTAGGATCTCAATTCTACAATAATCATGTTAATATCTCACGAATCAAAGGGAACCCGAGATTACCAAAGATCATATGCATTGATGCTTGAGTGTAGATTTTTGGCTCCCGAGCTCCATTGCTCTTGCCATCTTTGAAAATTCAAAATCATATTTGCGAGTTTCAAAAAATATTAACAAAATCCGGATGTAGTTCATGATTTATCCCACAAACATGCAAAATATCAATTTCTAATATTTTGTATTCTGAGTTGTACAAAAAATGACGACAGAGCAGATATGTACATGTATGATTTCAAATCCCCAAATTTTATCAGATTTGCCATTTTTGTGTAGGACAAAATACAAAGAATTTCATCTCGTGATTTTGCATGCTTGTGGAATACAACATTGATTATGTTCATTTTTTAGATAGTTTTGAAACCTGTAAAATGGGGTTTTTATTTATTTTAAAATGAAGAAAGACCTCCTGCTCGAGAGCCAAAGACACTTTCCGCCGTTGCTTCATCAACTAAAATTTTGTTATAGTTTCTAGCAAGAGATTAAACCATATAGAATGTTTTGATATTTTGATGCACTTTCTCTATCTTCATATACTTTTTGTTATAGTTTCTAGCAAGAGATTAAATCATATAGAATGTTTTGATATTTTGATGCACTTTCTCTATCTTCATATACTTTCAAATTAAACAAGAGAGATATCGATCCCTCTGCACCAATTTAGTTTTGCGCAAAAATTATTCCCAGATTTTATTGTGTATGAATGCAATACACAAACATGTAATCTTGGTTTCTCATCCTGGGATGTTACAGGGTGGCACCAGCCTGGCGCGTCTGCGCCTCCATCGTGCGGCCATCAGTGCCATCCGCGGCCTGACCGCAGTAGCCTCTGCCTCGTGGGAGATCCTGGCGCGGTGCGGCAATTTGAACCCCATGATCGAAGTTGCTTTCTACACCCGGCAAAACAACGCCAATGGACCTTATTGGGGGCAAAGGCCCCCTATCCTAGAAGTATTTTGGATGCCGAATTCTGGTTGATACGGACTCTAGTGGTACGTATCACGTCAAATTGTTTACGGTATTTAAGTAGTCCGATGGTGGAAAAATCAAGACATAAATAGTCCTCGTGATGCGTTGGTTGGCCCAACGGGTGTTTGGGCCATGTGTGTACGTCAATAAGTGTTATGTGTTGTACCAAATATATTAAACTAATTGAACACTTGGGTTATATTTGTTACGTAAATCTCACGGTTATGATTTAAAAATTTAGCCAGATATTTTAGATCTAATGGTTATAATAATTTAGATGATGTGGCTTAACGTGATGGCTCTATTAGACATCCATATATTGCTTTTATAGCATATATATATAATAGATTTATGGGATTTTATACACCTTATTTCTAAGAAGAATTTGTCAGGAGGCCTAATCATATTTAGAGAAAACACCGTAAATATGTAGTTTCAACATCTTTCTATTGTTAAAATGGAGGGATCACGGGTCCGTAGAAGACATACGAATGCTCTGAAATTACTGTAGTTGTGCAGTACCAAGCTGCTCATCCTTGAAGGTCATTCAAAGAAGATCATGCGCACTGAGCATTTGTACTTGCCTGATAGGCCCTTAGCCAATGAAGATCGTGCTCAATGTCGTTTACCTCGGCCAAATAGTACAAGGACAAACCCATGCCAGTATCGCGCATTGACATAGAAGTGTACTCGGCTGCAAGCCTGCAAGCACCGGTGAGTGTGGTGGCATAGCATAAGGGCATCTCCACCGATCCGACACGTCCCATTCCAGCGTGTCCAAACTCGATCATGCGGACACGTGGGACGTGCGCAGTGTCTCAGCAGTCCGACTTATTCGAATAAATGCGTCCTGTTCGATCCATCTTTGTATATAATTAGGCAACGGTTGCGTCGGCCTAACGCGCGCGTACAGCTCGGGTGTCCTGTCCATTGGTGCCGTTGGCTCATCTGTCAGCCACCGTGACATTAATTCAGACGCGTGCAGTGGCATCGATTGAGACGCAACCGCGACATCAATTCAAAGAAGCTCCAGAAGGCTGACCGACGACAGCCTGTGTCATCAACGGCGACGAGCCGACACATGTTACGACCCAGGATCAGGGTTAGACAAATACCAGATCTTTATCTGACATAAGCCTAACCTAAATTCCGAAGCGCGCAGGGAATGATCGGTAACATTACAGAACATACAAACCATACATTATTGAGGTAACTCTTAAGAGAGTTACAAACCAGTCATACAAGCCAGGGGTCACAGACCCATCATTACAACAAACAACGGAAGCAAACAAGTTGTTCTAAACAACAAACTTAGCAAAGGGCCTAAGAGGCCTTAAACAGAAGTAGCGACCCTTCCATAGATCCAAGGCTGCTGCCCGGGAACCCCGACTACTCGTCGACATCGATGTAGAAACTACCTTCAGTTGGCACAACTTCATCTGTAGAAAAACTCTGCAAACTTATAGCTAGTGGAGTTATTTTGCATAAAAACATCTTTTATTTTTAAAACAAGGAGTAGAAGCTCGTCTAGTCAGATCATTTTTAAAGAGGATAAGAAGACTACAACTCTAGCTCTTCGAATAATCTTTGATATCCACCAAGAACCATCATCATCTAACCTCTCTTCCGGGACTACCCCCTCAAACAACCCCGAGGAAGTATTCCGGAACACTCATTAGTTGGCCAAGTTTTATCATTCAGTTATAGTTTTCTATGATTGTCCATAACCGTGAACACGGCTTTTAAAAAAGATTATAACCCTGCAGGGTGCACAACTTTACCCACACATACCAACCGATTCTTAATGCCAAATTATTAGCCCTCTTCCTTGGAAGGCCGGCATAGAGTGGTGGACCACGACCTTTACCTTGCTTTCGCCGAGACCATGAGTCACGCACTAAGGATATGTCGTCGTAATGGTTCGAGTACCAAAGACGGTCCCTAGCGATGTGAACAGGGCTTGAGATTACGGAGGCCGGGCCTCTCCCATTTCCTACGACGCTTACCTACCTGTATGAATGCACCTCCTTCACCTCCTTCGAGAAGAACCAGAATGCGTATGTCGAATGGAACGTCTGAACTATGTGACTCATGGAATCTACTAGGCAAGTTAGTGAATCGAGGGGGTTTTCTAGGCCCCCGTGTGGTTGTACGCTCGTCTTGATTCAAGAGGCAAGAACTTCGGGTCCTAAGGGTGGCAAGTATGGGACTGCAAAAACCACAACCCACGTGGCCTTCCATACAAGCCTTGGCATGATTATTATCCATCTCTGATCATATCACAACATCCTACCATACTAGGTTCATTAGTATCTCCAGTTGAAAGGATACGGATGTCGCCTAGAGGGGGTGAATAGGCGATTAAAACTTTTCCTAGAGTGGCTCAACAAAGGCGGAATAAAACTAGTGTTTACTTTGTTAAGCACAACCTAGAACAACTAAGGTTCACCTATGTGCACCAACAACTTATGCTAAGCAATACAAGCAACAAAGTGATAACAAGATATATATTACTTCAAGCACGAAGGCTATCAAAATGTAAAGTGCATAAGTAAAGAGCTCGGGTATAGAGATAACCGAGGCACGCGAGGACACCGATATTTTACCGAGTTCCTCCCAACATGGAGTACGTCTCGTTTGGAGAGGGGGTGGTATCAAACCACCGCCACAAAAGGCCTCCCTTATTCTCCGGTGGATCTCACCCCAACGGGATCGATCCACGCTTCCACTATCGGTGCACTTGTCGGTGGCAACCGGAACCTCTCACAAGGTTGTGGCACTTCTCCACAACTTAATTGGAGGCTCCCAACAAATGCCACAAAAGGCCACAATGCCACCAAGGCCACAAAACCGTCTAGGGTTCCAAGAACCCAAAAGGGACATGCTCCAATGAGTCACACGAACCAAATCCTCGGAGGATAACTCAAACCGATACACCAAATGCAAATGGCAAGAACACCACAAAGGTGCTCGAATCCCTCTCTCCCGAATTCCACTAAAGCTACAAAATCTTATGGGGAAATAAGAGAGGAAAAACAATGGAGGAATTCCACAAAAGACTCCAAGATCTAGATCCCAATATGTTCCCCTCACTTAGAGGAGAGATTGATTGGTGGGATTGTAGATCTAGATCTCCTCTTTCAAATCCCTCAAGAATATGCAAGAATCATTGGAGGGATTGAGAGAAAGCAAGCTCAAGAAGGTCAACAATGGAGGGGAAAACTTGCAAGAATGGTTGGGGATCCATTGGGGAAGAAGGCCCCTTAAATAGGTCCCCCCAAAATCCAACCGTTGAAGCCCGAAAACGCGAATCCCGGTACTACCGGACTTTTTCCCGGTACTACCGGACATTCCCGGTACTACCGGACATTCCCTGGGGATCCCAGGATGCCAAACGCACCTTATTCAGTACCAACCGGTACTAAGGTGCGGTACTACCGGACCTCCGGTACTACCGGACCCTGGTCCGGTACTACCGGTCACCCCTGAACGAAAACGGCCATAACTTTTGCATCCGGACTCCGATTTTGATGATCTTGGGCTCGTTTCGAAGAGGACAACAAGGTCTAAAAGATCATGCAAAGAAACATCATAGTACAGCAAGGGAGGATAGATCCAAATGACGAAAGGTTTAACCTCTCTCAAAAAGACGAACCGATAAAACCTCCAACATAAAAAACGTCAGAGAAAATGCATATGAAATCCATTTTCGATGAACTAGAGCTTGTCATGGAGATTAACACAAGCTCTAAATCCTCACATGAGTAAGAGCCAAATAATGTAAGGTTTTACCTATCTCTAAAATACAAACCGGTAAAACCTCCAAGATCAAAATGCAATAAGATATAAAAGGGAAATCCAATTTTGATGAACAAGAGCTTGTTATGAACATTACAACAAGCTCTATATCCTCACATGGACAAGACCAAATAACAACCAAATACGATGATGCAAGTATGCAAAGGTTTGAGCTCTCTCCGAACTATGTGACCGAGTTACTCATTCGAGAGCCCCACTTGATAGTACGGTTATCTATCCTAAACCCGGTCTCCCACACACAACATGAGACCGGCAAAAGGGAAAACCTATCAAGATTATACCTTTGCCTTGAGCATTCCACTTGAGCTCGATGTAGACGAACTTGACCTTCTCAAGATAGAACACCTTTCTTGATTCCTCATCATCGATCCATGATCACCGAGGATGACAAGCATCAAACATGAGATGTTCTAGAGATGGCGCATATTGAGCTTGCACAACACATCTTCTCCTCATATCATCGAACTTGAAGCCAACACATGCTCCAAGCGAGGCCAATGGACAAATCCTACAAGTGCAACTTAATGCAGACATTAGTCCATAAAGATTGTCATTAATTACCAAAACCACACATGGGGGCCCATATGTTCTTTCAATCTCCCCCATTTTGGTAATTGATGACAATCCCTTTAAGAGGGTTTATATAAGGAATTTTAACGAATAAAATGGTAACACCAATATCAAATACTACATAAGTATGTGATATTGGTACTACCACCATATATAGAGCAAACTCCCCCACAATCTATGCATGTGTGATGAACTTGAATTTCATTGCATATATTGCCAATCATTATCATTGGTGGAGTTTCCACTATATACCACATGCTAAGCAACAACAACGATGCAAGATCATGAAAGGAAAATGCTTAAGAACAAACTCAAAGCATACCACATGCTGAGCAACAACAATGATGCAATATCATGAAAGGAAAATGCTTAAGAACAAACTCAAAGCATAAACTATTTCCCTTAAACCCTCTAAAACTTTCCCCCCATTGGCATCGATTGCCGAAATGGGTGACAAGTTCTAGAAGGCCAATATAGTGATAAATCCTCCAAAGGTGTGCATTCACACATATCCAATGATGAATACTTGGGAGAAAGTAGAACTATATCGAGGACCCAAAGATTGCCAAAAGAAAAAAAATAAAACGACGCATCACAAATGACGCAAGCAATCACAAGATCCGACAAATCAATTGAAAACAACAAATGAGTCCAAAAGGAAACAACAAGATATTATGATATGAGCAAAAGAGTGTTTTAAATAACAAATAGAGAAGCTCCCCAAGATTTGTGCACAATTTAAAATAAATGCATTAGAATGCATATTGCACAAATATGGAATCCTCGCGCCCCCATAATCATTTAAGACACAACAAATGAAAAAAGAAGACAAATGAGCATTATTAAGTGAATTGGATGAGCTCCCCAAAGATAATGCACCAATTATGATAATAGCATTTGGGAACAAGGTGCATAATCATGGAATCCTCACTCATCCAAGTTCATTTAACAATACAAGGCATGAGAGAACAGATATGAGTGCCAAAATGTGCAATCAAGAGGAACAAGCACTCATAGGCAATTGAATTAGGAAGCCACCAAAGAATCAAAAGGAATAGAAAGGTGGTCTCCAAGGATTAAAAATCAACTAAAATTATCTTCTCATATGTGTATATGTCTCTAAGTGGAAAATATTACAAAGACATATTACAAAAAAGAAATATGCACACATAAAGAAGATTATACAAGAAAGCACATGAAAGGCAAAAATGAAGTCATAACATATATCAATAAGATTTTTTGCTTCAAAGCATGGCCAAAGGCTCACATATGTCTTATTGTACATTAATGGACTTCAAACACCAACACACTACATATATTACAACTTTCACCAAGGGAAGAGGAAAAAGTTGGAATATATGGAGAAAGGCAACAAGTATCACAAGAAAAATTTAACTAGCAAAATCTCACTATTTCACATGAGAGAAGTTGAGGAAAAGATAGGCAATAAAATTGCTAGATTGACCTATTTGGGATTGGAGGATCATATGCATGATTTTGTATTCCTAATAATATGCACTCATCTCAACTTAAACACATATACAATATAGAGTCCTCTTAAAACCATGGCTAGAATTACAACAATTACAAATACATTAATTCATGCTAGAAGGCAACCGACAAACGGTTGGAATCAAGATATATGAGCATGAGAAAGAGATACTTGTTACCGAGATATAAATGGTAGGATGTAGAGGATATGAATTCATTGATCATCATATAGCTTGCCTCAAATTTTCATGTATGCACCACTTCTTCAAAATTGAGAGACAAGCATCCAATATATCTCCAATGTACCTAAAACACAATTAAGTACAAAATGGTCCCCAAACTTATTGGGTCCAAAGTAGTTAGAGAAACTACAATACATAGGAGAGACTCCACATAATTATGTGCATATTGATATGAAATTGAATCTCATGCACAACTTAGCCGATGGGATTTGGTGGAGTTTCCCCTATATATTGGATCAAAGAAAGCAAACATGCCATAATATAAACATAAAGTAAATATGCATGCATAAAGCTTTCAAGAACCAAAAAGGAGATACAATTTGAACAAAAACACCAAGTAAATCGAGATTGCACACACAAGAGTGTGACATGACGGGCGATGTCCAAATTGTATTAAAGAACCAATTCAACACATGAAAGATCACAAGTTCAACAAATGAACTTAGGCTAAGACCAAAAGAGCAAAAGATGGATAGAAATAAAAATGCTCAAGGATTTATCTCATTCTAAAATGGTCGCATCATGAAATAAGGAATGAGACAAAACCAACTCCCAAAAAGAGCAAGGTTCCAACAAGAAACCAAACTCCCCAAACTTCTCATGATGGCACAAATACCAAAATGAAAAGATTGAGGTTCCAAGCACATAAGACCCGATATGGATCAAACAAGAAAGCATAAAAGGATTGTTCTAGATAATATAGGAGAGTTTACCCATAAGTAGTACATTATATAGAAATTTCTTTTGAATGCAAAAAATGCACACAAATTGGATCATCACTACTACCTACATTAAATAAAACACAAGAGGATACCAATAAAATAAGAAGATCCAAAAATAGCAAGGAATACATGGGATCACACAAAACATTTACTTGGCCAAATATAGGACAAGATTAAGCAAAGGCCAAAGTGAATATGATCAATAAATTCTACCATAAATTTAGTACTCATTGTCCAAGGACAAGAAATATTGGGAATAATTTTCCCGAGGTAGCTTGCATGGATATCCAAGATCATATTCACACAACAAGAAGCATATAACTAAATATAAGAATTGAGCATGATACTTCAAACAAGATTCTTGGTAGCTTCCAATAGTCACTCAATCACTAGTGATTAGAGTAACTTAAAGCAAATGGTTTCCATGATGATATAGAGATCTAAATATGAGGAAACACATACCAAGAAACACTCTCATATACAAGATCCAAAATATGATCAACAACAACATTCAAGCAAATTGGAACTTGTATGAGCAAATGTGTCACATAGGTGCTAGATAATTATCAATATCTATTCTAAGTGACACAACCTCGAATATTCACATTTTCTAGGATTGTAATATGCACTAGGCATATGACTCCCCCATAATGTGATACTAACAAAAAACCAACACGAGGCAAAATGATACAAATAGAGATAATTAATGGACATTATAAAATTAAATTTCTCATGAGAATTATACCACATAGAGACTAGACAATAATCCAATAAAAATACTAGGTGGTATTCCTCATGTACACACAATTTTAGGATTGTGGAATGCCCAAGCATAACACTCCCCCAAAATGGATAATCCATTAATTTCTCACAAGAGCCAAATAAGATATAAAATATAATCAAGAAAGGCTCAACCACAAGAAACACACATACATGGAGTTCCACCTAATCATACACAAATATGCTTGATACCTCAAGATAATTAAGTGGAACACACAACATGCACAAAAGCATGGAAGATACAAAACCAACACATGCACACTTGTAATTAAGTGGGGATAATCCATTCTTCTTGTTGTCCTTGTGCTTCAACTTGATAGTGGACTTGTTCTTGACATTGGAGTTGAATCCAAGACCACTCTTGTCATTGTTAAGTGTGACCTTCCCTTGATGACCCTTTTTCAAGTCATTCTTCAAAGAAGTGACTTGAGCCTTGAGCTCTTTGATTTCCTCTACATGGTTAGTTTCAACAAAAGTACTAGAGGAAGTAGGTGCTACATTGTTAGAGCAACAAGACACGGAATGTAATTCATCACGAGATATAACATGGTTGTGAGAGGATGAATTACAAGGACTAGCACATGGCAATATAACATTTGGAGTAGATGTAGTGCTAATGTCCACATGAGGCCCACTAGATGTTACCTTTGACACGATGGCCTCATGAGCTAACTTTAGCCTACCATGGGAGACTAGAAGATCCTCATGCGAGCTCGAGAGATTATCATGACTTTCTTCTAATTTCCCATAGTTGCTAGTTAGCAAAGCAAGTTGAGCCTTTAGCTCAACATTCTCCTTCAAAATATATGCTTCTCAAGAAATAGAGTTAGTAGCACAAGCATCATTATTATTAGCAAGAGGTGAGGGCAACTTGTCAAGCTCTTTTGAATATGAGGCTTTAAGTTGCTCATGTGACTCGGTGAGTTTGATGAGCTCACCCTTTATGACCCGAGAGCCATTTTCGATGTGCTTAAAATCCTCAACAAGTTTAGCATAAGAAACTTCAAGTTCATCATTTTTAACCTTGAAGGATTTAGCCACTGCAAGTTCTCTATCATGGTATTCCTTTACTCTAGATAATTCTAGAGTAAAAGTCTCCTCAAGAGATTCTTTGGTGGTTTGTTCTTCTTCAAGGGAGTCCTTTAGTTGTGCAACTTCATTAGCATACTCACGCTCAAGTGCAAACTTTTCATCAATTAAGTTTTCTTGCTCCTCAATAAGATCATTGCCTTCTATGGCACAATTCAAGATTTCAAGAAAGTTGGAGGAAGCAATTTTATTTTTAAAGAGAGCGCTATGGACAACCTCTCCCATTTTCTTAATAGAGGTAATATCATACTTACCTCTATAATCATCATTATCATTCTCAACCTCATCATCATCATCATCATCATCATCATGAGATACAATGGGATTCAAAGAGGTTACCTTTGTTCCCTTAGCCCTAAGGCACATGTGAGAACCGGAGGAAGGTGATGATGAGATTGCACTTGTAGCTCTCTTCAAGACCTTGTCTTGGCCCATAGAATATTCATTTTCCTCTACATGGTTAGCAACACAAGCACTAGAGGAAATAGAAGTATTTTTATCATGGCAACAAGACAACATGAGCATATCATCATGAGATTTATTCAAGTCATTTCTACATGATATGCAAGGACTATTAACACAAGCATGTGGGGAATTTTGAGTACTATAAGTGTTAAGGTCCAAAGATAGATCATTGCAACTAGATAAATATGAGGGATTACAAATAGTGAACACACTATCCATATTGCAATTTCTATCACCACTCACCATATCATTTCCTTGTGAAAAGTCACATGTTGGTGAAGTGGTAGAGGATGAGAACTCATCTCGACCGGAAGTGGAAGCAACACAATCATCCTCAATAATGTTGGACTTGCTATATTTATCTTGAAGCTTGGTCCATATCTCACGAGCACTTGAATAAGGCATGATAGAAGAAAGAACTACATTGCTCACAACATGCAAAAGAATTTTAGTAGCTAGAGCATCTATATGAGAGTTCAACTTCTCCTCTAAAGATTCGTTTTGGGTATCCATAGGAGAAGAGAGACCCACATATAGATATCCCTCGATAATTGGGTGAATTTCTGTAACATCCCAAAAATACTAAGCTTGGATCATCAAACTCTAATCATCAAAATTAGGGTTAACAAAAACTTTTCTAAATAAAATTATGAATGCATGCCTATGTGTATGCATTGATTTTGAATTCTTTTAAAACCACCATGTTGGTTTGTTTCATTGCTTGTAAAATGTTTCTTAGGTGAAATAAACATCATCTAAAACATTTCCCACACTTTTCCTAAACATAATTAAATCAAAACACATATATTAAATGAATGGTCACTTTGACCAATTTAACTCCCATGCCTACTTTGGCTATCTCAAATTTTCAAAACCTAACAGAAACTTTTCTGGATCTTTGCACCCCTTGAATGTACTCATAACAAAGTATCAAGTCCCACTTTGTGATCATCCAGAAACTTTCAAATGCATAGTTTAAATGACAATTCAAAATTGAATCTTTATCATATGGGAAGATCCCACTTTTTCAAAAACCACTCAAACAAGCTCAACTTTCAAAACCCAAGCATCTGCAGACTCACCAGCACCAACCTAGCAAACCCACCAAAAATCTTTTCAAAATTCAAAACTTGATTTCATGCGGCCATTTCATCAAACAGGTTGCAGACACAAATCAAACAAACATCAAACACTATAGTGTGCAGTAAAATTGGCCTAACTTGTTCCCTAGTTGGCTCACAACCAGCTCAGTAGATCATCTAGGAAGATTAGCCAAGCACTAGCACCACTGTGAGCTTGCCATTGCCATCAATGGTGAACAGCCGAGCACACCCTTGCCACCCCATAGTCGACAGCAAGATAGGAGCAGCAGCAAGCCTAGCCAGCATGTCTGGAAGGCAGCCCACCGTCCACCGCCACTCACTGTCCCAGTCCCGAGCGTTGCCAAGCCCTGGACCACACGCACGAACCATGCCAACCTCGCCAGCGACCATGCCGAGCGTGCGCCAGAGCACCACCCTCGACCAGCGCTCACAGACCACGCGCCGCCCTCACCGCGTGCACACACGATCGCCACCGACCCAGGAGACCGCCAGACATCCCCGTTTGCCGCCCCGTGCCGCATAGCCACCGCCCGCCGTCGAAGACGCCGCCTCTGCCGCGCAGAGCATCGCCCGTTCCAGACCAAGCCGCACCGCCCCACGCCTCAAAACCATGTCGTTGAGCATCGCCAGGAGACACCGCACCGCCCCTACCCTTTCCCATGTCATTAGCCGCCTGTAACATCGCCCCCGACGATCTCACCATGCGCCCCGACGGTCCCCTCGCTCGACTATAAATATATGCCACCCCTTCTCGATTTCTTCACACCATCTCACTCCCCTCTCCTCACTGATCGTGCCACACCGTTCTCAGAGCAAGGCGAGCACCACCCCGCCGGAATTTCACCGGAGCCCGCCGCCTCTGGAGAAGAAGGGAGCCATCGATTTCGTCCACCCCAGGAGCTGCCGCGACCACCCCTGAGTTCGCCGTCGTCGACTTCGTCGTTCGCCCGCCTCGTCGACCCTCGCCCGTACCCCGGTGAGCCCCCAGCACCCCCCACTGGCCGCGTTAGGTTTCGTTCTCGCCGGCGTTGTCTCGCGTCGACGATGACTCCGTTGGATTAGAACTAGATCGAACGACCCACGTTGCCCCATACCGCTTCGCCCCTCCCTGTCTCACTGACGAGTGGGGACACCCACTTAAGCAGCCCGCGGGAGCACTGCGCTTAGCAGGCCGGCCCATTAACTTTTCCCGCGCAGCCCAGTTATTCAAATTAAACTTTTTCCGTTTCAATTCAAACACACTTCTGTACCCAACTTCAAAAATCAACCCAGATCGATTCAGTACACCAAATTGAATGAAACCAATTTTGTTGGAAAGGTCTGTGAATGCTGAATCCAAGCCCGTTGGATTCAAGTCATTTGGATCTATAGATCACCCATGGTAAAAATAACAAGGCAGAAGCTTTTCTGCATTCAAACATTTTTCAAATTTAAACCATAATAGCATTTGAGTTGATTCCAACTCTCAAAAATCACATTTAACCATACCTTTCAGAATATATAAAAATATATAGGTTTACTTGCAGAAATAATGTTCAAGTAATAAAAGAATGCCCCATAGGCATTACTAGCCACTTTAATTAATTAAAATAAAAGGGTAACACCTTATTAAATTGTGACACCACTTTAAATCACATTCCCATGGACTACAATATGTGGTGATGACATGTGTCAACATGATCCCATGTTTGGTTTGGAGAATATTAAATCTTAAGTACTTTTTCAATGAGTAGAAATTACTTTTCTAAAAATAATAGGAATTAAATCAAGCCTTAACCTTGTAATGTTAGAGATGATGCTAGATCACTATAGGACCCTTTGTGTGTGATGATTGCAAGTAGTTAAGTATTGTTTGGTGATTGTGTATCTCGTATTTATTCATAGATGCTAGTACCGACCAAGGATACGAGGAGGAAGGAGGATACTACGAAGAAGAAGCCGAGGAGAACTTCAACCACTGCTCTGCACAAGGCAAGCTAACACTTGCAAGATACTTTACCTATGCAAGCTGATGCTATACCTATACAAGCTTATATTGATATTGATGCAAGCTAACACTTGCAAGATACCCTACTGATGCAACAAACCCCTACTTTTTACTATGCCTACTATATGCCTTAAGCATATGTGATCATACCCACTTGATAAACCAATCCTAGTTTTATTCGCAAGCTTCTTACTTTATTTCTTTATCAAAGCTTCAACTTAGACTTGACTTAAGTGACTTGTAGATACTAGAAAGATTCTGAAGGTTGCATAAAGAGCATAAAATTTGGCCTAAGTTAGAAACCTTTATATCAGCCTAAGATATAAGGTTGTACTTAGTTGAAACTCCACTAGTTTACCACCCCTCATCGGTACTTACCCCCACTTGTAGATGCTAGTGCTAAGCATAAAACTTGATCAACTTTAGATGGGAATACTTGGTGGAAAAATGGTTATGAAAACCTTGGAATGATGGATCATTCTATTGAAATGTTTTGGACATGTGTTTCCAAACACTTGATGATTTTGGTGATGAAAATGTTGAGGCATGAGCCTTAGCCCTTTATAAAACTGATGGTTCTCTGTGTTGGAGATATGCCCAAGAGGCAATAATAAAGTGGGTTATTATCATATCTTCATACTTATGATAAATGTTTACATACCATGCTATAATTATATTAACAGGAAACATTAATACTTGTGTGATTTGTAAACATAAAAGAGTCCCTAGTAAAGCCTCTTGTTAAACTAGCTTGTTGGTTAATATATGATCATGGTTTCCTGATCATGAACATAGAGATGTTATTGACAACAGGGTCATATCATTAGGAGAATGATGTGATGGACATACTCCTATAGATAAGCGTAGCATAAAGATCAAGTCATTTTAATAGTTCAATTGCTATATGCTTTCTGATACATAGTAACCTAATTCCTTCGACCATGAGATCATGCATATCACCTTTACCGGATGGATCCTTTGATGACATCAAACACCATACCGTAACTGGGTGGCTATAAAGGTGGCATTGAGTGTTCGGAAAGTATTGGTTGAGACACATGGATCAAGAATGGGATTTGTCCATCCATATGACGGATAGATATACTCTGGGCCCTCTCGGTGTAATGTCATCCAATTAGCTTGCAAGCATGTGACTGGCTCACAAGGGATCACATATCACGGGAACGAGAAAAGAGTACTTATCGGTAACGAGGTTGAACTAGGTATGCAGAGATACCGACGATCAAAACCTTGGATAAGTAAACTATCGTGAGACAAAGGGAAATTGGTATCGTATGTAAGTGGTTCATTCGATCGCAAAGTAATCGTAGAAATATGTGGGAGCCATGTGAATTTCCAGATTCCTCTATTGGTTATTGTTCGGAGAAGTGTCTCGATCATGTCCGCATAATTCACGAACCGTAGGGAGACACACTTAAGGATTCGACGTTGTTTGAGTAGTTATGGAATGATGAGTAAGAGACCGAATGTTGTTCGGAGTCTCGGATGGAATCCGGGATATCACGAGGAGATCCGGAATGGTCCGGAGGATAAGATTCATATAAGGAAAGTCCTGTTTCGGAGTTGGAGAATGGTTCCGGTGTTTTCATCGGGAATGTTCTAGAAGGTTCCGGAATGTCCGGCACTCTGGAGGGGAAAGGGTACATGAATGTGTTATATCAAGTTGATATGATTGCATCATGTACTAGGTGTCATCGCTGTACCAAAATAGAGGGTTTATTCAAATCCTAGTTTGAAAAGTCAAACGGCTAGTTTGAAAGTCAAACGGCTAGTTTTGGGAAAGAGGACAAGGAGGTTTGAAACCGACTTGGGGGAGGAGTTCCTCCTCCCACCGCCGGCCCACCTTGGGTCCGAGTTGGGGAGGGACTCCCCTCCCCAGGCGCGCCTCCCTCCACCTATAAAAGGAGGGGCAGGGCTCCCTTCCTAGACACACAAGTTGCCTCCCTCTAAACCTAAACCCTAGCCACAGCCTAGGGATTTCTCCCAAGCCGCCGAGTTAGAGCTTCTAATTGCCCTAGCCGCTGGTTTAGCCCCTTCTAATTGGTGTGTCTAAACCCTAGATCACCAAGGCTCTCTCATAATCCACCATACTCGCTCCGGCTTAAGGCGAAGCCCTGCGAGATCTCCCCTCTACTTCCGGTACCACGCCGTTGTGCTGCCGGAATCGCGAGGAGAATGCTACAACCTCCGCTGCCTGCTGGAACAAGGGAGAGGAAGGTCTTCGTCGAGTACCGAACGTGTGACCGACTGCGGAAGCGCTGCCGGAACGCAGCGCCGGAAGGATCGTCTGCGCGATCTTGAGATCGGGAGTGTACGACTACATCATCCACGAGAATCTGCTCTCGTTAACCGCTTTGGATCTTCGAGGGTTAGTACTCTATTGACTCGTTGCTACAATCTAGTAGATAGATCTTGGCTTGATCATAGATTAGATCTTGATTGTGTGTTCATGCGGTAGAAAAGTTTTGTTTTCCATGCTACGAACCCCTACAGTGGTATGAGAGCCGTGTCTATATGTAGATCTGTTTGCACGAGTAGAACACAATGGTCATTGTGGGCGTTGATGCTTTTATTGCCGATTGCTTCTTGTGTACTTTGCATCTTGCGGTATGTTGGGATGAAGCGGCCCGGGCTAACCTTACATGACATCGTTCATGAGACTTGCTCCACGCTTGACATGCAACTTGTATTGCATAAGTGGCTTTGCGGGTGCCTGTTTCTCCTAGCATAGTTAAGATCCAATTTACAACGGGTGATTAACAATACTAGTATCAATGTTGTGGTTCTTGTTCATAAGTTAGAACGACACTTATTGAAATCCCCAAACCACGTAAAATATGCAAAGAAAGTAGAGGCGTCTAACTTTGTTTTGCAGGGGTTTGCAGTGATGTGATATGGCCATGATTGTGATTATATATGATGTATGCTATGTTCCTTATTGTAAGTCGGCAACCGGCAGGAGCCATATGGTTGTCTTTAATTTCTGTTAAGACCTGCGTGTCTATTCAAAGTAGTTATAATAGTTGAAGCCGGTGGACGACAACCATGGAGAAGCATCATTGACCTTGATGCAATGTCGGTGATGATGGAGATCATATTCGTGCTAGAAGATGGAGATCGGAAGCACAAAGAAGAAAGGCCATATCATATCACATATTATGAATTGCATGTGATGTTAATCCTTTATGCATCTTGTATTGCTTAGTAGAAGACGGTAGCATTATAAGGTGATCCCTCATGCACATGAATTTCAAGTCATAAAGTGTTCACCCTTAGTTAGCACCGTTGCTAAAGCTTGTTGTTTCGAAGCACCACGTGATGATCGGGTGTGTTAGATTCCGCAAGTGTATACAACATGGGCAAGCCAGATTTGCTCATGCGGAAGCTAAGGTTTGATCTTGACGAGCCTAGCATGTACAGACATGGTCTCAGGAACACGGATCACCGAAAGGTAAAGCATGAGTCATATAGTAGATATGATGAACATGTTGATTGTTCGCCATTGAAGCTATATCAACTCTCGTGATGATCGGTTTTGATATGGTGGATTTGGTTCGTGTGATCACTAAAACAATGTGAGGGATATTGTTTTGAGTGGGAGTTTAACAGCAATATGATTAAAAGTTGAACACTATTTATCATAAATTAACTCAAAGTGAATTTGCATAATTGTTGTAGTCATTGGCATCCGTTTACCACCTTCGCTTAGTTATAATTGAGATGATAGAACTATAGAATTCTGGTTAGTTACTTTACGAACTGGTATCGTATTGTTTTGAAGTGTTAATCTAAAGTTTAAAAGTCCTATTGCAAACTTTCAGTAAATTCCGGTTACTCCATGAAGTTTAATAATTGGTATTAAATCAAGAGTGACAATTCCAAGTGTTAGTGTATGAGTATCATGTTTGTCTCCATGATTCTTGATATTCAAAGGATTATCTTAATATCAAGGTTATCTAGGATCTGAAAGAGTTGTTTCAGAAACCATGATGTGTGGAAGATATTGTGATATCTGAAACGAAGTTTTGGTTACACCATGATAGAGTATAATATGGCAAAGTTCATGTTCTCATATTTTGATGAGAATTTGCAAAGGGTTGGAGACACTTGTTGTCCTAATCCTCCAAAAGGTTTTGGATAGCAACATTATACTCGTAATTCATCGTTATAAGCTAAAAGTAGCTTGATCATGGACGATTCCATGATAAAGGTGAATATTTGATGTAGGTAAAATGTTTACTACACCAAGAGATTACTAAAGAAAGGAATTTGAAAGAACACCAAACATTTGATGATGGTGATCTACTTCAAAGTGCAAGTCCAAAGACATTGGTATTTAACTATACACACTTTGGACTATGTGTCATATGTATGACTCCACTATTGATGTTGATAGATTCTTTCAAACAGAAAAGGAAATACTGAAAGAGAATCTCATAAGTATATGGCAGAAAAGAAAAGACTAGAATTGTTCAGCTTAAGTATATAGATGATATACATGTTATGGCTATATTCTTTGCTTATTAAACAAAGCGGTTCTTAAGTATTTGATACTGAATTTGTTGGTGTGAATCATCATACGAAACAACAGAATTCATGAACTACAGTGGCCTAAATAACTAGCAAAAGAATATGTGATGATGTTCATCGAGAACAAATAAAGGGTTATTGTGTTGCTCGTTAAACATCAAAGCTTGCCTTCAAAGATTTGTTTTATCAGGTATTATGAGAACAAAAGGGTTGTTCAAATAATTGCCGTAATCCATAAAAGATGGATTCGCAAATCTCGTTGGAGAAATCACATCCATAAAACTAGTGCTAAAGATGTCGAAAGACAAATTGATTGAAAGATCACTTAGGAAGTGACATCGCCGTTTAAATTATATTGAAAGAAAACATGAATAAACTCCATGTGGATGGAATTTTAGAGTCTTTTGATTTATGATCAAATGACGCTTGTGAAACTTTCCTAGAAATAATTAAAACTTCGTTCATAGGCCAAAAGGGAACGAATGACTAGCTTATTGGAACTTGTACATATTGTTGTACGAAGTCCATTATGTGTAGTCAAGAGCGGTGGATTTCAACTTCATATGCTTTCTCCGAAAATTTGAGTGAATATATGAATATTTACTTAGTAAGGATGAAGTGTGAAATATTTGAAAAGTTCAAAGACTTTCAACATGAAGTGCAAAATCATTGTAACAAGAATATAAATAGTTTATGATAAGATCATAAAGGAAGATATTTGAGTTACAAGTTTAGCATAATACCTAAGATTTAAGGAATCGTTCCGTGGATTTGCATTTTCCCGAAACACCATAAGAGTATGTAGCGTTCGAGATATGTAATTAAACCTTGTTTGACATGGTAAGATCAAAGGTATAATTCATAAAACTGCCATTATATTTTAAAGATTAAAAGCTTTAGAGACTACCGTTTTTTCCACTGAAAAGAGCTTCATCATAATCCGTTGAAATGACACCATATAAAGTTATGGTTTGGGATAAAACCCAAGTTGTCCTTTCTTAAAACATTGGTATGCTTTGCATAAGAAAGATGTTTGCAACCAAAGTCGGATGAACCTGTCTTTGTATGTTATTTCGAATAAATGTTAAGTATTCCTCCATAACACCAGAGACAAAAGTGTTTGTCGCTTAGAATGTCAAGTTTCCTTGAGAAGGAATTTTTCGTGAAAAGTAAAGTGGGAGGACAATAGAACTTTGATAAGGTTAAAAGAACCTTAGCTATATGTGTAGAGTTGCGCAGCGCCGAAAAGTGTTCCGGAGGCAGCAACAATGCTCATGGCTCACGTGCCTCAAAGGTTGTGGTCACGGAGATCTAAGTTCCTATTGAAACAAGTAGGTCGGGTAAACAATCAAATACCAAGATTTGAGGGTTGAATCATTATTTGAGAATAATGAACCGACTACATGCAAAGAAGCGATGATGGGCCCTGACTCCATCAAATGGCTTGAAGCCATAAAATCCGTGATAGTTCCATACATGAGAAATCAAGTTTTGAACTTGAAGGACCCTCGAGAAATGTGTAAGACCTTACAGTTGTGTTTGGATCTATAAAGAAATAGACATGAATATGGTCGACATGTTGGGAAAGAGTTCACAACAATGTTCAAGGGTTGACTATGACAAGATTTGATCTTTCATAGCGATATTTAGTCTAGACGGATTAATGTAGCAACCACGACATATAATTTTGTTATGTGTTGGATAAACAAAACAAATTCTTCTAATAGAAGGGTTACCTAGGATGTGTGCATGACACGGTCCAAAGGGTTTTGTTAGTTCAAAGGATGCTAAATGCATATGCAAACTTCAATGGTTGAAGTAAGCATTACGGAGTTGGAATCTTCACTATGATGAAACTGTTAAAGGAGTTTAAATTCGTCGGAGATAATGAAGATGCTTGCATTTGCAAGAAATTAAGTGGGAGCGCTAAGACATGTTTCTAATACATTATGTGGAAGACATATTGTTGATTGGAAATAATGTATCTTATATTAACACAAGATAAGAATTTCATCTCGATGAAAGGCTTAGGCAAAACCCAAATATTTAGCATCAATAGACGCTAATATGGTTGTGCCGAAAGTACATAGATGATGTATTGAATGAGTTCAATATAGAAACTACAAGAAAGGTTCTTGTCGCACAGAAAGGATTGAATGAGTTCAATATTGATGATATATTCAAGTGTATTGACACTTGGTAAGTGAAACAAAGATTCAAGTATAGATTGATACTTGATGTATGAAATCACAAAGAGTATTTATATCAATTATGCTGTGATATGTACAAATCCAGATATGTCCTATGCTCTAAATGATGTGAGCATATACCGGAATGATTCATATGATGATCATTGGACAATAGTAAGGATATTCTTATGATCTTTTGGAAGAACTAAGAATATATTGTTTGTAGAAGTGACAAATAGATGGTTAGTTCATTGTAAAAGCACTACATTGATACTAGTTTTGTCACAAAGTACAAATTAAGTTTATCTCAATCTAAACTAAGGGTGGCACAATATAATGGAAAGTAAGTTCCATAATGGATTTGGATGAGTTCCAAAGTTAAGACATGGTGACAGATACTACAACAAAAGGCTAAGTATATGACTGCTATTATAGCAGCTAAAGAGGGCATTTGGGTCAAGTAGTTTGTTATCAAACTAGGTGTAGTTCATAGCGGGATAATACTATGAAGATATATTGTACGACAATATTATCAACATGTTTTAACCCCAAAGAACTAAAGGTCTCACCAAAGGACCAAATTTATACAAAGCCATCTCATTAGAGAATGAGTAATGCGTAGAGACGCAAATACATGCAATTACACACGGACCTGGAAGTGTCAGATCCGGAGATCAGTTGACCACTAGCGAACGTGTACTTACAACACCAGAAAGCCATAGTTGTTGAATACACAAAGGTTTGAAACTAGATTATTGACTCTAGTGCAAGTGGGAGACTGTTGGAGATATGCCCAAGAGGCAATAATAAAGTGGGTTATTATCATATCTTCATACTTATGATAAATGTTTACATACCATGCTATAATTGTATTAACAGGAAACATTAATACTTGTGTGATTTGTAAACATAAAAGAGTCCCTAGTAAAGCCTCTTGTTAAACTAGCTTGTTGGTTAATATATGATCATGGTTTCCTGATCATGAACATAGAGATGTTATTGACAACAGGGTCATATCATTAGGAGAATGATGTGATGGACATACTCCTATAGATAAGCGTAGCATAAAGATCAAGTCATTTTAATAGTTCAATTGCTATATGCTTTCTGATACATAGTAACCTAATTCCTTCGACCATGAGATCATGCATATCACCTTTACCGGATGGATGCTTTGATGACATCAAACACCATACCTTAACTGGGTGGCTATAAAGGTGGCATTTAGTGTTCGGAAAGTATTGGTTGAGACACATGGATCAAGAATGGGATTTGTCCATCCATATGACAGATAGATATACTCTAGGCCCTCTCGGTGTAATGTCATCCAATTAGCTTGCAAGCATGTGACTGGCTCACAAGGGATCACATATCACGGGAACGAGAAAAGAGTACTTATCGGTAACGAGGTTGAACTAGGTATGCAGAGATACCGACGATCAAAACCTTGGATAAGTAAACTATCGTGAGACAAAGGGAAATTGGTATCGTATGTAAGTGGTTCATTCGATCGCAAAGTAAATCGTAGAAATATGTGGGAGCCATATGAATTTCCAGATTCCTCTATTGGTTATTGTTCGGAGAAGTGTCTCGATCATGTCCGCATAATTCACGAACCGTAGGGAGACACACTTAAGGATTCGACGTTGTTTGAGTAGTTATGGAATGATGAGTAAGAGACCGAATGTTGTTCGAAGTCTCGGATGGAATCCGGGATATCACGAGGAGATCCGGAATGGTCCGGAGGATAAGATTCATATAAGGAAAGTCATGTTTCGGAGTTGGAGAATGGTTTCGGTGTTTTCATCGGGAATGTTCTAGAAGGTTCCGGAATGTCCGGCACTCCGGAGGGGAAAGGGTACATGAATGTGTTATATCAAGTTGATATGATTGCATCATGTACTAGGTGTCATCGCTGTACCAAAATAGAGGGTTTATTCAAATCCTAGTTTGAAAAGTCAAACGGCTAGTTTGAAAGTCAAACGGCTAGTTTTGGGAAAGAGGACAAGGAGGTTTGAAACCGACTTGGGGGAGGAGTTCCTCCTCCCACCGCCGGCCCACCTTGGGTCCGAGTTGGGGAGAGACTCCCCTCCCCAGGCGCGCCTCCCTCCACCTATAAAAGGAGGGGCAGGGCTCCCCTCCTAGACACACAAGTTGCCTCCCTCTAAACCTAAACCCTAGCCACAACCTAGGGATTTCTCCCAAGCCGCCGAGTTAGAGCTTCTAATTGCCCTGGCCGCTGGTTTAGCCCCTTCTAATTGGTGTGTCTAAACCCTAGATCACCAAGGCTCTCTCATAATCCACCATACTCGCTCCGGCTTAAGGCGAAGCCCTGCGAGATCTCCCCTCTACTTCCGGTACCACGCCGTTGTGCTGCCGGAATCGCAAGGAGAGTGCTACAACCTCCACTGCCTGCTGGAACAAGGGAGAGGAAGGTCTTCGTCGAGTACCAAACGTGTGACCGACTGCGGAAGCGCTGCCGGAACGCAGCGCCGGAAGGATCGTCTGCGCGATCTTGAGATCGGGAGTGTACAACTACATCATCCACGAGAATCTGCTCTCGTTAACCGCTTTGGATCTTCGAGGGTTAGTACTCTATTGACTCGTTGCTACAATCTAGTAGATAGATCTTGGCTTGATCATAGATTAGATCTTGATTGTGTGTTCATGCGGTAGAAATTTTTTGTTTTCCATGCTACGAACCCCTATAGTCTGGATGCGATACCATTCCAATTTTCTCGTACAACCACAATACCCGAATATTGGGTAGGGCTTGACTGGAAACTTATATCCCTTAGTATTGGTTCCCTCACGGCCAAGGTCTGAGTAGAGGCTACCCTGTGAAGATTGTCCACCTGTGCAGTACCCAAGATGACAGTTGGTCATGGTTGGGAGGCCAAACTCACAGGAGAGGTGCTTATACTAGGACGTGTAATTGAAAGGTTAGGATTGATTATCCGCATACTGAGTATGGTGAATTCAGGATTTGTTCCTGACGGATGTATCGAATGTTGTGGTGAAAGTGTACAATCTCTGCAGAGTGTCAAACTATTCGAATAGCCGCGTCCGCGGTTATGGACAGTTGGAGTGGCCATACTGTTCCCCCGTCAGACTTTTCAAAATGACTTGTGAAATGAATTGAGACTTTGACTTGACCACAACAGAGTTGTGATATGAAATACAAGTTCCCACTTAGGAGTTATAAAATTGTTACTAGCTTGGAACCTAGTAGAGATAAATCTGGCTTTTGCAAAACAACCCTAGAGCCTAGTGTCCTAATATCCAAAAAACCCTTTACCTGTTAGTATTAGTTTGCGAGTACTTAAAGAGTACTCATGGCTTTGTCCCTGGCTATTCCCATGGCCAGACTATGAAGAGGAGTACCTGGAAGATGGACCCCAGGAAGGTCACGACAACTAGGATCATCTCCCATCGTCAGCATTGCCTGTGACCCTGAAGATGGAACTTCGCCTACGCTACCGTTATTATTACGTATTCCGCTGCTTGAAGTTGTATTAAGAACTGGATCATGAGATCCCTATTTGTGTAATAACTTATGTATCGTTTGTAATGGATGATGTACTATGGTATCCAATTCTGTTATGTCTCGCAAAAATGGTAATCCTGGGATTGTGATGTATGGCATAACAGGCATCTAGGATTGAAAAATCCGGGTGTTGACAATTTCCCGAAATAAATTAAGCATGCGTAATTTCCAAACATCATAATTTGTGCCATCGAAAGTGAGAGTGTCCTTGTGCACTAATCCCCTAGCTGACATCTTTACTCTCAAGGCGGTGAAGCCTAAAATGAGAGGCCGGGCTCTGATACCAATTGAAAGTATACGGATGTCGCCTAGAGGGGGGGTGAATAGGCGATTAAAACTTTTCCTAGAGTGGCTCAACAAAGGCGGAATAAAACTAGTGTTTACTTTGTTAAGCACAACCTAGAACAACTAAGATTCACCTATGTGCACCAACAACTTATGCTAAGCAATACAAGCAACAAAGTGATAGTAAGATATATATTACTTCAAGCACGAAGGCTATCACAATGTAAAGTGCATAAGTAAAGAGCTCGGGTATAGAGATAACCGTGGCACGCGGGGACACCGATATTTTACCGAGTTCCTCCCAACATGGAGTACGTCTCGTTTGGAGAGGGGGTGGTATCAAACCACCAATGCCACAGAAGGCCTCCCTTATTCTCCGGTGAATCTCACCCCAACGGGATCGATCCACGCTTCCACTATCGATGCACTTGTCGGTGGCAACCGGAACCTCTCACAAGGTTGGGGCACTTCTCCACAACTTAATTGGAGGCTCCCAACAAATGCCATAAAAGGTCACAATGCCACCAAGGCCACAAAACCGTCTAGGGTTCCAAGAACCCAAGAGGGAGAAGCTCCAGTGAGTCACACGAACCAAATCCTCCAAGGATAACTCAAACCGATGCACCAAATGCAAATGGCAAGAACACCACAAAGGTGCTCAAATACCTCTCTCCCAAATTCCACCAAAGCTACAAAAGCTTATGGGGGAATAAGATAGGAAGAACAATGGAGGAATTCCACAAAAGACTCCAAGATCTAGATCCCAATATGTTCCCCTCACTTAGAGGAGAGATTGATTGGTGGGATTGTAGATCTAGATCTCCTCTTTCAAATCCCTCAAGAATATGCAAAAATAATTGGAGGGATTGAGAGAAAGCAAGCTCAAGAAGGTCAACAATGGAGGGGAAAACTTGCAAGAATGGTTGGGGATCCATTGGGGAAGAAGGCCCCTTAAATAGGTCCCCCCAAAATCCAACCGTTGAAGCCCAAAAACGCGAATCCCGGTACTACCGGACTTTTTCCCGGTACTACCGGACATTCCCTGGGGATCCTAGGACGCCAAACGCACCTTATTCAGTACCAACCGGTACTAAGGGGCGGTACTACCGGGACCCTGGTCCGGTACTACCGGTCACCCCTGAACGAAAACGGCCATAATTTTTGCATCCGGACTCCGATTTTGATGATCTTGGGCTCGTTTCGAAGAGGACAACAAGCTCTAAAAGATAATGCAAAGAAACATCATAGTACAGCAAGGGAGGATAGATCCAAATGACGAAAGGTTTAACCTCTCTCAAAAATACGAACCGATAAAACCTCCAACATAAAAAACGTAATAGAAAATGCATATGAAATCCGTTTTCGATGAACTAGAGTTTGTCATGGAGATTAACACAAGCTCTAAATCCTCACCTGAGTAAGAACCAAATAATGTAAGGTTTTACCTATCTCTAAAATACAAATCGGTAAAACCTCCAAGATCAAAATGCAATAAGATATAAAAGGGAAATCCGATTTTGATGAACAAGAGCTTGTTATGAACATTACAACAAGCTCTATATCCTCACATGGACAAGACCAAATAACAACCAAATACGATGATGCAAGTATGCAAAGGTTTGAGCTCTCTCCGAACTATGTGACCGAGTTACTCATTCGAGAGCCCCTCTTGATAGTACGGTTATCTATCCTAAACCCGGTCTCCCAAACACAACATGAGACCGGCAAAAGGGAAAACCTATCAAGATTATACCTTTGCCTTGAGCATTCCACTTGAGCTCGATGTAGACGAACTTGACATTCTCAAGATGGAACACCTTTCTTGATTCCTCATCATCGATCCATGATCACCGAGGATGACAAGCATCAAACATGAGATGTTCTAGAGATGGCGCATATTGAGCTTGCACAACACATCTTCTCCTCATATCATCGAACTTGAATCCAACACATGCTCCAAGCGAGGTCAATGGACAAATCCTACAAATGCAACTTAATACACACATTAGTCTATAAAGATTGTCATTAATTATCAAAACCACACATGGGGGCCCATATGTTCTTTCACCAGTGCATCATGTGGATGATCGGTATTGCACCACTAAGCATGGCTAAGCTCGACTGAATTATGGCACTAGCGATGCTCATAAGCCAAACCCTAGTTATGCTAGGAGCAGTGGATCAGGTATTATAGTTCACAAAGGGGAACATGCATCAGATAGGATTACTCTATCTACTGATAAAAGAGTGTTGTATCGCATGCATATGGCGAGAATGAAATACTTGGTAAACATTATAATTCATATGTATGAGTGGGGCTTTGCTTGCCTTGTCCGTTGTTGGACTGGTACTGCTCTTCGGTGGTGTTGACTTCAGCCTCAGGTTCGGTTCCTATTCGCGAAGAACCGATCACCGAAAAATAAAAGCAACATTCAACACATGGCATGTGCAATGCTCATACAATATGGATGATATGATATATTACATGTATTAGATTAGCCCTAGATGCATCATAGATTTAAATGAATTCCAGAATGCCCTAGCTAGGCAAACCACCGAACCCATGGTACTTAAGGGGTGTTGGTGTTCCTCTAAATAAGTTAGTATTCAAAATTGTATGAATGTGGATGCTTACACTTTAAATTGACAGAGCTAAATTTTCTACACATTTTGATATATTATTTATATTTTTCTGATTTAAAATGAAATAGTTATGAATTTATCCATTTTAATTCATTTTAAATAATTTTTGGAATATTTAAATTATTTTCCAACTTGGGCCCACATGTCATAAGTTTAACAATTTCAGAAAACATTTATGAAAAAGATTAAACATCTTACATGTAGAGCCCACATGTCATAATAAAATTTCTAGAAAATATTTACAAAACAATTTAAATAAAAGAGAAAGGGTATTATTGCATCATGCTGACACCAGGATGATGTCAGTAATGGCAGAGCTCTCAGATCGAGAGCGGGGCTGGCGCTAGGGAGCTTGCGGGGCTGCGGAAGAGGGGCATTCAACGTGGGCGGGCACGCTGAGCGCGCTATTGGCGGTGTCGCTCCCTAATGGTCACCGGAGCATCGCCTCCGACGAGATCGAGCGGCGGCGTCGGGCTCACGCGGGGAGGATGGTTCATGGGGAGAGGGAAGAAATAGAGGGGTTTGCGAGGACCAGTGGCTCACCCTGAGCACGAGGTGGTGTCGGGGAGGCAAGGCGAGCTCAGACGGCGACGAATCGACGGCGAGAACGGCGGTGGCCAACGATGGTTCGAGCTCGATTTCAGCGTGCAGACGGCTCCCCTACTTGCGTGCTTCGCTGAGAAGGACGAGGGAGACGAGTCGGTCACGCTGGTAACCTCGTCTTGGCCCGGGGTGGCCGGAGACACCAAGGGCGACGACGACCGACGAGCTAGGGGTTTGGCCTAGGCGCCGAACCGAGAGAGGGAGAGTAAGAAGATAAATGTGACACAGCTAGGGTTGTCCGGCGGTGACGGTGGGGTTCTTATAGGCGACCGGGGGCGGCGGCCATCTTGGCACCGGCGAACGGCGATGCGGGCGCCACGCAGCTGCTTCGGTCGGGGCGCGAGGTGGGCGACGACGATAGACACGACGAAACGGTATAGGCTGCACCTAGGCTGGGTGCGGTGCGCGCGTGAACGATAGGAAGAAGAGAGGGGAGATGGGCTGGGCCCAGTAACTAGGGTAGGTTTTTTTGTTAAAACCTTTTTCTTTTCTGTTTCTATTTTTCATTTTCCAAACTATTTTGAATATTTCAAAATTACCAGAGAGTTTTATAAAACTATAAGGATATTGTGGGACCCTTTTATTCAATTTGGGCTCCACTCATTTGGTAGTTTTTAAAATACAAAAACCATTTGAATGGTTTTGAGAGGGAGAAATTTATGGTTTTGTTTGTGTTTATTTTGATTAAAGCAAGGTGCAAGTGTAATGCATGCATGCAATGCTCAAACATGTCTTTATTAATATTACACAGAAGATGGTATGTTACAACACACTGACCGGCTGAACACTTCAATGTCGTCTCTTCAGCCTCCGCGCTAGCATCCAATGCTGGCCATTTTTAACTGGCTTTCTGCGGCCATCTTATCCGCATAGAACACCATCCTCTCCTCCTTCTCATTTTCGTTCTCCACTACCTGTATCTAGCCATGGCCAGCAGCGCTGGATCGAGGGGAAGGCACGGCGGTCGTGGACGTCGAGAAAGGCGTGGAGGACGCGACCAAATCACCACGCCACCACGCTCTCCCTCACCACCATTGCCGCCCGGAGATTTTGACCTAGGCACCCAGTTCGCCGTGGCCATCCACCTCGGCATTCCGCGTGACAGGCTGGTCCCGTCCCGCGGGTTCGTGACATTGATCGGTGATGCGCCGCCCCCGCTTGTCATGCTGCGGGCAACCGGCTTCATGACCAGCAGATACCCGGTCAATCCGCAGTTCGACCACCTCGGCCAGATGTACTTCGGCAACGGCTGGGAGTTCTTCGGCCGCTCGCACTAGAACGAAGCGGGCAACATCCTCGTCTTCAAGTACGACGGCAAATGAAAGTTTGGCGTCAGCGTCTTCGACCACACCATGTGCCGCTGCTGCTACCACTCTGACTCCGACTCCGACTCCGACTCCAACGAGTAGGCTAGGCTATGCGCGCGCCATGTATGATGTATGAATGTAAGCATTGGCCATTTGCAATACAATCTTTATTTAAGCCCTAAAACAATTGTTACAGGCACACCACACACCATAAAAACTACGCGCAGCCCTGGCGGCGGCTACGACACGTCAAATACACCATTCGTCATCGAGAGAGCGGATGATCGCCTCCTGCATCTGCACCTCCTCTTTAGCTCGGTCGAAGCGGGCACGCAGGAAAGCGTCATCGGGATTGGCCCGCACCGCTTCCCAGAGGTCGCCACACACCAATGCGAGCTGGTCCCATCGTCGGTATTTTGGCAGAAAGACGCATTCCGCCTCCGCCATCATGAAAGGCTTGCCGGTGTTCAAGTTAAATCCGTGGGCGCCGTGAAATCGGAGGAGGCAGCACATCCGGTAACTCCGGTGGGTTCCACGGGACAGCGCCGCTCGGGTTGACGCCGACAGCCAGACATGGTGGATTTTTGTGTTGTGGATGGTGCGGGTCTGGTCTAACTCGGCGACCTCCCCTATTTATGGCTGCGCCTAGAGCCTTAGACACAGCGGGAAACTCCCTGAACTCGCGGGAAGACACTGGAAAAAAGCTGGGAGACGACGTAATGGCGGGAAGACACTGAAAATACGATGGCGTTGACGATGGCCAAACGTGGACAGATGGGTCGCATCGCCGGACGTGGTCGGCTGGACCACGGCGAAAATCGACCACGGTCCGATTCAAACGGACAGAAAACAGACCGTTTAAAATGACCGAATAGATCGAGCCGGTAGAGATGCCCTAACCATAAACCTCAAAAAAATGGAGAGACCCGTGTCGTGCAGTAAAACAGTAGTACTGCGTCTCGTTCAGTAAAACTAGAAACAGTACAAGATCAATGTAGTAGAAAACTCCAGATTTGTCCAGCTGGACGTGAGTCAGCAAGCAACAGATGCAAACTTTATAGACAGGAATTTGAAAACCACAAATGATGTAATCGTAGATTACTCCCTCCCTTTGGTTGGGAATATAAGATGTTTTAGGTAAATGAAGCTAATATATGTAAATATATTGAATAAATCTAGATACTAAAATATGTCTGAATATATATTTTCTTCACAAATCTAAGACATTTTATATTTCTAAAACGGAGGGAGAGTACTTCTTCTCTTGATTAAATAACAGTACAGCACGTAATGCTCTCTCGCACATCAGTTATTTGTTGCTCTGAATATCTTGTTTTTCTTTTTCAGAAAAAATGCGAACGTCGTACTACATTGAAGCGTATGCTTGACATGTGCAGCAAAAAAGAAAGAGAAGAAGGGAAGGGCAGGAAAGGTAAACCCAGGTCCCAACTTTCGGACAGATTAAAGGCGGCTGCACCAAAACATTCCATATCCGTCACACGCGCCACGCGCGCGACAGAGAAAAGCTCTGAATCCCCCCAGCAGCAGCGGCAGCGGGGAGCAGAAGCGGCACGAGAGAGTTTTAATGAGCACGCATGCATGCACGTACAGATAGGGTAGGCCGGCCTGCCGGGCCGGTGTGCGTGTGCGTGCGTGCAGGGTGCATCGACCGCCGCGCCGGGAAAACAAGAAGCAAAGCGGAGGTCCGGCCGCGGCCGGGGGCGACCGGCCGGAACTCGATAGGGATCGATCCTTCCCGGAGGCCGGAGCTAGCGGCGCGCAGGCGTGTGTTGTCAAATCAGCTGGCGCGTTGGCTCGTTGGCGTGGCGTGAGCGACGACGATGGGATGGGATGGGATGGGATTCCGGCGGTTGGTTGATTCATTCGGGAATCTTGACACGCGGTCACGGGCGCCGGATCGGAGGGAGAGGCAGGCCGCCCATACGCTGCCGCAGCGTGGCGTCATTTCTCTGCCAGCTGCTGCGCGTGCTCAGTGGGTGCGCACGTGGCGGTACTTTGTTTTCAGGAAAGATATTTCCATGCCAAAGAAAATGAAGAGAGGGTGTAGAGAGACAGCCCGGCCGGCCGGCCGCGGGTGACGCAACGTAGGAGAGGCCGTAGCAGGGAAAGCTTGAATACCATTACCCCTCCCTCGTTGTGGCATGACAGCTTCCTGGCTTTCGACACATCTACTCACTTTCCTCGCAGGCAGGGCTACAGTGCCAATGCGCTAGGACTGTAGCCAGCCAGCCAGCCAGCCAGCAAGCTAGGCGTAGTAGTACGTTTTGGCTCCCTCCTCACGTACTGCTCCCTCCTCCACCACAGCGGTTTAATTTTCTCTGAGCATGCCATGCTACTGTGTACTGCTCTCTATCGGATCAGAGGGACGAGATGCTGGATGATGATGATGTGGATCAGGGGGGGAGGTGCAGTGGAGGGTGAGCATTTACTTACTTTTTTCTTGACCACATCATCAGCTCAGCTCGTCGGCCACGTCAAGAGGAAAAGGGCATGAAAAGCAAGCAGGAGGGGTTGCTGCCTGCCTGCCTTGTTTCTTCCATCTCATCTCGTCACTAGGGACTCACTTCCTAGCTCGTCTAGTAGTAGGATATCATAGTAGAGCCTAGTGCTCCCCTGTCAGAGGACAAGACAAGTCCTGAGAGGAAAACACGAGAAACAAATCACGGTCGATCGAGAAGAATAATCAATCCGAGGACAAACCAAACACCCCCTAGCCCTAGCTAGCTCATGCATGCTCGATGATGCTATGATGTTGCATCCTGGCCTAGTTGACCCTTGGCTTCGGTTTGGAGATCGTGAGTACGTGCGTGCGTGCGTGCGTGCTCCTCCAAGGACACGATGACGATGATGGGTGATAGGCTCGCTCCTCCTATCTTTGTGTGCAAGGCCTCACGCGCATGCATGCATGTGAACTCTGCCACGGCCAAGGACAGGGCGGTTGGTGCTAACCCTAAAGGCCAGCCCCATCAGGAAAAATGCCAGTTATCTGCTGATTATAAGAGCACAAGGAAAGCAAAAAAAAAAAAACACATGTGGTAGAGGAGTTAGTGTGGGCAGGCTGGAAAATCAGAAAGATCTTGTGATCGTGAGGTGGACCACTGCATGCGCGTATTGCAGCAGGAGCAGCAATTGACTGACGCCAGCCACTGGGGGTGAAGCAACGCGAGTGCCTGGCAGGCGATCCTTTGCTGCTGCTACGATCAGGATGGATAAAAAAGCCGTGCAACGCAAGAGATGGAAGAAACATGCGTGGAGGGTAATCACGGGAGATCGACCGGGAAGGAAGGACCACAGGACGACGAATTGCTAGCTAGCTAGCTGCTGAATTGAATTGGGGTTAATTAGATATATACCACTCCAATTTCTAGCTATTTGAGAAACGCCACTATAATTTTTATCTTTAGAAAAACGCCACTATAATTTTGTGTACATTCAGTAGATGCCATTACATACATTTAAGCCCATATATTGGCCAATATACACACATATTTCCATCGTATATACGTATACATGTTGGGGTCCACCAAAATTAGACTTAGGCGGGAGAAACCATGCAATAAAATATAACTAAGTATAACCTGAGAAGTAAAAATAAAGCTCACATAGCTCCAAGCTAATTTGCCAACAAACACATACGATATGCATACAGGAACATCAAATGTCCATCACAAAATAATTTCCATATATAAATCATAAATCTAATTACGGTAGAGAGGAGGAAGAAAGGTGATTTTCTATCTAGGTTGGGCTAGTACTCACTTGAAAAAAAAGGTTGGACTAGTACTCTGGGAGCAAGGAGGAAGAATGATGTTTTTTAATTGATTGTGTCAGTTCAGTAGTCGCCTGATTCTGATGGACCCTACTATCTAGATGTACAAATCAAAGAAATACTTGTGTATATTGGTCAGTATATGGGGTTAAATGCATGTAATGGCATCTATCAAATGTACACATAATTGCAATGGCGTTTTTCTAAGAATGAAAGTTGCAATGGCGTTTATCGAATAGCCAGAAATTGGAGTGGCATCTATCTAATTAACCCATTGAATTGGTGGTGCTCCGGTCCGGAGTCCAGGAAGATGTTTTCTCATCAAGCTGCGGTGCACGCGACGCGACGTCCATGGCCACGCGAAGGAGCGCCAGGGCGAGCGCCATGGAGGCCGCCAATTAAGTACGCCAGGGAGGACGCCTACGAGGCCGCTCAGCAAGGAGGCCGTCCGGGCGGCGTGGCTGGCCAAGGTGCTGGACAGAGAAGCGTCCAGGGCCAGGAGCATGGCCAAGGCGACGGCCGAATACGCCGCCGAGGCGAGACAAGCCTACGACGAGGCGTGGCGACTGAGTGAGGAGGAGGAGGAGGCGCGGCTGCGCCAGGAGGGTAGCTGTTCTGGGAACGAGCACGTCGGTGCCGGTGGCGCCACTGATGATCCAGCTTTCCCGCCGTGTCGTCGACGATCTCTCCGTCGATTTCTTCTTTCGGCGGATGAGACGGTCTTCGTCGAAACTGGCAACACATGCTCGAAGTTTTTCGTCCATGGATATGCCAGATTGATCGTAATGAGCATGTTAATGTTGAGAGAGTGGTGGCAAAGCAGTTTCGTAAACCATGTGGTGAAGAGTAACCGTTTTTTGATTATTTGACCCAAACCTGATTGATCGATGGAAAGTATGCATCGCTGAGATGTCAAAGCTGGCTGATTAGACTCCGTCCGCGGCCAGAGTGTATTTTTCGCTAGACGTCGCGACAAAATACACAAACACAACTTATCCTCACAACAAACAATATCGCATAAGACAAACACTCCTGGAAAACAGCCCTCTAGTACCGGGCCGTAACAGTCTCTAGTCCTAGTTTTGGACTCGGGACTGCCAAATCGGGACTAGAGGCCCCAATCTCTAATCCCGGTTTGCTACTACCCGGGACCGGAGGCCACCACTTTAAAAGATACAAAGAAACAACTGTAGTGCTCGTTCGTAGTTTTATTCTATTTTTTTTCTCTCTCTCTTTTTTTGTAAAATATTCCCTTTTTTTACTCGGTGTAGTTTGTAAAGAGTCTATCTCGAACTACTTACCTTCTGTTTGGGCCGTGTGCATCGGATTTTGATGCAAACTATCACGCTAATAAAATATCATAATCGAAAAAATGCAAATCATGAAAACCTTTCCAGCAAAAAGCGTTGACTTTTGAAAAGATAAATAGGTCAAAGATATGGAGAGGAAAGACAATGAAGAATCCGCCCTAGCGAGTCTGCAAATTGCCTAGTCAACAAGGCCCATTTCATGGTAGATATGGTCCATGTTGCACCATGGAGTAAACCCACTGTATATGTAGTTTTTACGGGCCCTTATCTTTTATCACGTCCCATCTAAAGATATTTTGGTCCAGTGGTAGTGGGATGACACCTACAACTGTTTTGTAGCAGCTCTGATAGTCATGTAATTTTCTCTACTGAAAAAGTTATGCAATTTTCTCGAGAAAAAAATATATTTATGGAAACTCTAATAAAATTAGAGAAGCATCATCAACACTACATTCATTTACCTTGTCTCATCCAATTTTATGGATCAAACTTTGAACAACAACTCGAAAAATAAAAATACATGTAGTACAGTGATGTGATTCATGTGAATAGTAGGGAACTCAAATATGTAGTGATATATTGGAGATTTTGGATTGAATATGGAATTTACAACTTTGTGCTACGATGCATACAAGTTGTGTCTATGTTGTCACAATATATAATCATGGTTTTGTATTTTTATTCCAAACGTGCATAGTTGCACAGCTGACTCGACTTGTCTCGAAATGGTAGATATATAAGTGTATACCAGATAAGTGCCCGTGGGTTGCTTTAGGACAAAAATACATATACATATATTGGATAATAGTTGGGGACTATAACCATATAATGAACAATCTCGGAGACATACTTAACTTGTAATGTTGAATGCACATAATTGTCAACAAGCTGCATATTTCACCGCTTACAAAATTATTGAACCAAAAGCAACAAAAGCATAATTTCTAAAGTTACATGTAATAAAAAATTCCTATACTTAGAAAACTTTTTACAACACATTATTTTAGAGTATAAAGTAGTGAACACATGTTTGTTAGCGTATAAAATATACCGAGCAAATTGTAAAGGAAAAGAGACATATGGAGTGGTGAGCATCTAGAGGACGATGACTTAGCTCCAATACTGTATTCACCAGAATAGGTGCTAACCAATTTTTTAATACCTTTTCAATTTTAGGCTTGACACAAAGTAAATTCTCTAGATATGCAACTACGAGAATTTCCCTATATGCAACCCTAACTACTAAGCACGTAAAGAGAGGAGCGAGGAAACCGTACTGGAGCACGCGGAGACACATGGTTGTTTTACCGCAGTTCCTTCCTTGTTAAGGAAAGTACATCTGCGTTGGAGGGATGGGCGGTTCTAAGACCACCACGCCACAATAGGCCTCACCCTATTCTCCGATGGATCTCGCCACGAGAGGCCTGATCCACCTTCTCCACTATTGGATCCCTTCGAGGCGGGAACCGGTGCCTTTTACAACACTATCGGGGTACACACCCACAACCGAATTGGGGGCTCCCGAGATGACAACAAGCTGCCACAAGAACAAGGTTTATCAATATAAACAAAAACAAGGATCTAGGTATTTGCAAGAAATACTAGATCGGTGGTTCTCCAAATGAATGGAGAAGAGATGAAGCGCTTGATTGCTGATGATGGAGATCGAGTTCTCCTCCTTCGATTCCCCAAGGGACGGGGCCTTTGGGTGGATCTAGGTGGAGCTCTCTTGGATGAAGGTTGTAGATCAGATCTCGTCTTTTTGAATGAATCAAGAGATCTGGTAGGAGGGGGAAGGCTGTCTTAAATACCCCCTCCCCAGATCTGGCCGTTGAGCAACTTTGGGGGCGGATTATCCGCCCCAAGGGCGGATTTTCCGGGGGAAACTCCACCCCCTCTCTGGGGCTGGCGCCTGCGTGACTTGGTGAAGATCTTGGGGGGGGGCGGATAATCCGGCCCCCTCCTGGGCCGGATTGTCCGGCCAACACTCCGCCCCCTCTCTGGAGCTTGCGCCTTGGCGGTGAGCAAGGGGGCGGACAATCCCCCCCCCCCGAGTGGCGTATTATCCGGCGGGGCCGGAAAATCCGCCCAAAACTCCGCCCCCTTCTGGGGCTTGCGCCTGCTAATGAAGAGGGAGGGGCGGATTATCCACCCCCCAAAGGCAGAATCCTTCTCCCTTTTTCTCAGAGAGAGCTGCAACACTTCAACACACATCAAATAATCCTTGATATTGTTATCTAACACACAAAACACTAGGGATTATAAAATGTTCTTTCAATCTCCCCCTTTTTGGTGTTAGATGACAATATTAGGATTTGCAATGAAACCGGCTAATGCCACCTTAAAAATGAAAGACGCTCCCCCTAGATGTGTGCATATTTATAATTTGCGTTTGAATACAAATACACACACTAGAGAGAACATAACTTTCATAGCAACGATAATTGAAACAAGGTGGGTTGGGAAACAAGGTCATACCACCGGGATGTGATAATAGCCAAAGGAAATAATGAGATTTGATAGCCTCCAAGCACAACCCAACAAAATTGATGCATACAATAGACAAACCCATGATTCCATATGCCATCAAATAGCCTCCATAGATAAATCCAGAATTCCATGAGATCCACAATAGATAAATCCAGAATTCCATGAATACCACACATAGTACCAAACTTAGTGGAGCATGACATAGTCTTACATAATCAAACACAAATAGTAAATAAGTTCACGCTAAAAAGGCACAAGCAAGCAAATAAAACGACTGGAAGAAAGATACTTGCGCCCGACCCTTGCAAATCCACGATACCTAATGTAACTACCTCGGTGAATTACGCTCCTGGATACAAGCCTGGATGAGTGGTAGTGGTTGAAATAGTACGGTGGGGCCCCAAAAGCCACTCACTGGTAGTCCTTTCAGACGTCCCAACCACTACCCTCTCAACGGGACCTGTACGGGCGGTGTAATCGGCAGGCGAAGGGATCAACTACGTACACAAGTGGGTATGTACGCAAGCCACCATACAAGAGTACATCAGAGCCACACCATCTAGAAAGAAAGGAAATATAGCAACGCCATACGGCAAGATTCAAATGTCCTAGATAGATCTATATTTTAGGATACTTCCTCATACAACACACATCCGAGTATCATGCGGAAGCGGCAAACAAAATCCGAGTATGGATAAGAAGCAAATCGGCATAAGATGCCATAGAAATAAGCACATCCCAACTACAGGTCTCACGGATCCCCGATCCCGGAATCTCTACACCGAACGATCGTTGCCCACATCATCAGCTTCTTCCACCCAGTATCCGTCCTGCGGGGGTACCTGTCCATCTGAACCAATAATTTATCGTGTGAGACCCTAAGGGTACTCAGCAAGTCTTAATGCCTCTAAAGGGGACACAACCTGGGGTGACGCAATTGCAGCGAAAGATAAACCCTAGCAGTTCTACAGATAAACGCTAACCATCCGCCTAACCAATGATAGACGAATGTCCGTGAATTAAGAACAACAGTTATAATAGTAATTTCATCAGATCCATCCTCCTCTTTGCTTACCAACAAGGAAGTGGACGAATAACCCCCCATCCGTTGGCAATTTTATTAACCATTCCATGAGTGTTGCACTATTTACTAGTCAAGTTACTTAGTCAGATTAAGGCGGTACTTTAGTTATGCTTGTCTATGATCGAGAAACTGTGCTCCAAGTCGTCCATATCCGCGGACACGGCTTTCAGAAAGTTTTACCCGGCCGGGGTGCACCAATAGCAACACACGCTCGATCAACCTCGGAAAAACCAAATCAAAACCCAACGAGGCTTTCACGACTGAACATTCACAGGATTCAGAAATATTTCAGGGGGCCACCCCTTAAAGTAGACCCGCAACGAAGCCGGCCGGCTCCGAGACGGACTCAAGGTTGTGGGGACGGCTGTAAACGACTGGGAACCCGAAAGTGTGGCTGGGCTTGTCGATACCGCGGAATCGTGCCACGATCCTAAACAGTACAGTGTGCTCCTCGCACAATCGTAAATAAAGCAGTAGCATGGCATAAGTACAGGATAGTAAATAAAACCTCAAACTAGTTCGTGGCCCCAAGAAATAAGACGGAATCAAGCTCTGGCTCAGGGGGGGTCCCATATACCTCCCGGATGTGGATAGCGCGATAAATCAAGGAACAGGAATCAAGTACTCGGGGTCTTACGGGACACAAGTGAGCAGGAAAAACCAAATAGCAGATGTTGCTCACCGGTGCCACTTTCATTAGTTATCCCATTACTACTCAGGTTAAGGTGTTTAGGTATCTCGTTATCCATCAGACACTCACAAACCCTACACATGTTGTTCTACGACTCGCATGGCTCAAACAACTCCTATAGTAATGGCTCATGGGGTGGAGGAACAAGCTTGGTGGGGTTTTAAAGTAAAGGCTATGCATACTTGGGATTCATTTTAATGCAATCGCGACTCAATGATGCAAGAATAAGATAGAGGCAATAGGTACTGTATGTATGCAAGCATGTGGAAGTGCTTGCCTGATAACTCAGTTGAAGCGAGGGACGGATCTGGGTAGTGCTCCTGGTTCTCTTGATATAACCCCTGCTCAGTGTCTATCTGAGAAAAACCAAACAAACAAGGCCATCATGAATATAGAGCACAAGCATATGAATAAGATGCGTCAGGCAAACAATCATGCCATGATGAATGATGCACAATTTACATGGCAAGAAGGTAGCATGGCCTGGTGAGGTGTGGAAAACAAGTAGCAACATTTTAGTGGAGTTTTGGTTCACATTTTGTTGTCATAACATTTGCTGTACCCTATATTTTTATATGATGCATGCTGCAATTGAAGTCATGGATAGCATAAACAGAAAGGTCTCGTCGAGCTGATCATTTTAGACATATCATTTGCTAAATTTGGAAATATAAAACAAAAGTTATTAATTATTCAAGTTCTAGTGGCAATTGGTGTAATTTAATTGAACTTGGAATTTTAAATGTACAAAAGGCAAATTGAATGGCATATTTGGAATCCTCTCATTTTTCTGGTTCAGAAACATATAACATTTGCATTATTTGGTTTTATACATGAAAAGTTATTTAAAACTGAATTGAGATTTGAATTTGAATTAAATTTAGTTAGTTTTGAATTTAAACAGAACCTGAAAAACGTTAAACACTCAGGCCAGCCTAGCCCTAGTCGCAGACATGTGGGGCCAGGCTCATCTGGACCCATACGCCAGTGGCTGGGAGGAAGGAGGACCGCGGGTTGATTAACAGGTTTGCCAGGATCCTTTTTGCAAAACAGCAGCGACACTGACAGGTGGGGTGTAGGGGAGCGCGGGTTGAGGGAAAAAGGGAGCCAGGGGGTTATCTGCAAAAATCATACTCTACTGTGGATCTTCTCTGTCGCCTGACTAACTGAAAAACGTACACTGCGCGACAGAGGAAAAACAGGGGCGCGTCGGGTTCGATCCCGCGACCGCGGACGCGCCAGCGGGGGCGGCAACCACTGGGCTGGGCTGGGGTTTGTTGACAGGAAGGAGGGAGGCGGCTAGAAAAGGTTCTCGCGCGCAGATACGGTCTGGCAGATGCACGCTCGCCGGTGCACGCGGTGTGCTCGGCGAAACGATCGCCGTCGGCAGGAAACGAGGCGGGGCCAGAGCATGTCTAGGGGGGTCAGGGGCTTACCGCGGTGGTGTTGGTGGCGGTGGCGAGGCTTGGGGTGCAGGCGATCGACGAGGATGCAGACACGCTGGCGAAGTTAGGGTTCGTCGGGTCACGTCGGGGTCCAGGCTTCTGGGGTGCTGTTCCTCCTCGCGTCTGGGTCCAGGGGCGTCGTAGAGGTTCCACGCGTCCACGCCGACACACTCTCTCCCGCCTGCGCCTCCTGGATCGATGACGACGAGCGGGACCCGACGGCGGCCGGCGTTCGGAGGTAGACGATGGCGAGGTGAGGGGAGAGGGGAGGTAGGAGAACTCAGGGTTGGATCTGGGGGCAGGGTAGGTCGAGGGAGGGGTAGATAAAGCCAGAGGGGGGAAAGGGGGTGCCGTGGCCGCCGTGTGGGGGAGCTGGCGATAAGGATGGCCTCGGCCACCTTTTCTCCACCCCTTCACGTGTCTGGTACGGCTAGGCAGGCAGGGGGGCTTCCAGGTGGGTCCAGGGCGAGGCCAAGGGGGAAAGGGCAGCTCGGTGGGGCTTCTAGGCAGAGAGAACAGAGAGGGAAAGGAGGTGCTCGAGCTAGCTGGTTAGGGGCTGGCTCGGGCCAGGGTTTGCCTTAGGGCTGGTTGGGGGGGTAGCTAGGTGGGTCCAGCAGGTAGAGAGAGGGGGAGGCGAGCTGGGGCAGGGTTTGGTGTGATCATGCTAGGAAACTAGAAGGGAGAAAAGAGGTACTTAGGTTTTGTTTAGGGGAGATGTAGATTAGGGTTTTGTTTAGGTAGGATGGGGAGGTGGCATGGGGTAGGTTTTAGGGTTTAGCTAAGAGGGGGGGTAGATAGAGGGAGGTGGTACTTGCTTGATCATGCATGCTTGGACAAGATCACACAAAAACAAAACAAGGAAAAGGGAGAGAGATGTGGCGATGGGGTTGTCCTTATGCTCACACATGATCACATGTGTGTGCATGGAGATGGGGATAGAGGTTTAGCTGATATGGTGAAGAATACTACAAGCCAACACAAGATTTAAACAAAGGAGAGGTGATCCATGCAAACAAAGCTAAAACATTCCTAAAGCCAAGAAAAAGGTGGCACTTGTGTGGCCCATGCAACATTATTTGCCATGTGGTTATATTGTGAAAACAACATTATTTCATGTGGCATTAATCCTTGCATTCCCAAAAGGTGGGCAAAGGCCAAGCAAAAGATTATGGGTAGAATCCAACCAACCAACATGAGCTAGAGATAACCCAAATTAAAATGCCAAGCTCATATTAATTGGATGGTGGAATATAAGGTGGTGAAAGAAAGGTGGTGGAGTTTAGAAGAGATATGCCCCCAACTCAACTTGGGCATTTAACAATATATCAAGAGCCAAATACAATATCAAGAGGCTATTACAATTAATAATGCACATGAGATAAGAACCAAACAAGAAAAGGGTTTTGTATGATGCTCAAATGCAAGGTGGCATGATGACATGAGCATGATATGATAATGATGCAGCAATTATATGTTGGAAGTGGCCCTTTTTATTATTATAACAAGTAGCATTACAGATGTTAGACAGCTGGGATGCTACACCTAATAGAACTACTTCTCCCCCTTTGGCATCGAAATGCCAAAAAGTAAGAAGAACGATGCTAACGCCCCTGAAGATCACTCCTCCTCATCCTCTTCGTAGTCATTCCCGTCCCCTTCCTCTTCATAATACTCATCATCATCGTCATCAGCTGGAGGAGTGGGTGCCCTCGGTGGTGGAGGAAAGAGGCAACTCTCGAGCTCGCCATAGTTGATCCCTGAAGTGTTCCACTGAGCATACGATTCCGGAGCAGTGGGAGGAGGTGGATGGCCAGTGGCACCTGAGACATGGTGGAGAATAAGCTGTTGTGTGTGATCCCTCTCATGATCCCTGCGGTATGCCTCATATTGGCCCTTGTGAGTGTCAATGCCCATGCAAAGAATGTGCCGCTGGAGCCAAGTGAGCTGCTTAACCTCGCGTGCCATTGGGGACACCATGGAACGACGACCACTAGCCCGTGCATCACGCATGAAGGATTCCGGGGCAGTGGAAGGGTGATGGGTCTTTTGAGCCTTGTTGTAGATTTTCTTGGGTTTGTGAACACCATCCAGAGCAGTGCCAAAATCCTCATGGGACAACATATGCTTGACGAGCATCATAATGAAAGGAGCATAAGGAATAGAGAGCCTGATGATCATAGCATCCATCATTTAATGATATATGTAGTCCATGACATCCAGTTTGTAACCTGTGGCTGATCCAGAGTTAGTGGCACACTCATGATCAAAAGCAAGGATAGGAACCAGGTGGCCACGGATCTTGTCATTGTTGCCACCACTAGGAGTGATGCAGTCCCTAAATATGCCAACAAGGGAGAGAGTCCAGCAAAAGTACTAGCAATACCATCAGAAGAAAGGCAAGGGGCGAGCACAGTGTCCTTGGATGGCTTCAGTAGAGAAATGATGCAGTGGACAGAGGGAGTGTCACTACCATGGAATGCATAACCAAGAACCTGCCCAAATGTGCGAAAGTCCGACTGAATCATTGTAGTCCCGGTCATCCACTTCATAGTGCGGCGCTCATCACCGCAGATCACAAGTGTGGAGAAAAACTGCCGCACCACGGATGAGTCATAGTTGCATTGAATAGTCATAAGGTGGTGGAGCCCCATCTTGTTGGTCACATCCAATGCCTCAAGGATCCTTGCATTGGATTGAGCCTCAGTCAAGTTTATGGGGTGCATGGGGTGAATCCTGAGGGTGGCATACACATCATCATGAATAGCCCGAAAGTGGGCATTCCAAAACATAGAGTCCTCGGGGGGACCATCACTGTCAGCCTCATCATAGTAATCCGTCTGGCGAATGGTGGCATACTGAATACTGTCCATAGTCTTGTAATTGGGCCGAGACTGCTTGCCCTTGTGAGATGCGGTCCTCTTAGTTTTCTTACTTGCCTCTGCCATCCGTTCAGCCTCTCTTGTTGCTTTGCTGACCTCGGTTTCGTCAATGAACTTCCCTTCTGCAGTAGGCTTGATATAACGGGCACGGGAACGACGGGCGAAGGTCTTGGTCGGCTTGGAACCACCTATGAAAAGCATTAGAGGGATAACATGGAGATAAGCATACACACAAGTCCAGGAGAAAAAAGGGAGAAAGAGTAGCAAAGCAACCCATAACCAATGATGTGTATTGCAGGAGCAGGACCAAAACAGACCAGAGTTCAATTTCTAGGCCGGATTATCCGGCCCTGGCAGGGGCGGATAATCCGCCCCCCCGCATAAATTTTCTGGATTGGCCCAGATCTACCATGGCAAAACAGATCGGGCACCAGGGTTGCAAGTCTACTGATTCTAGCATATAAGGAACAACACCAAGGATCTTCTACATCGAGATTTCCACCAAATAAAATGCATCCCATACAAAAGGGGAGAGAGGAGGGAGTTACCCTCACTCATTGGAGGAAAATCACGGAGGAAAAGATACCCGGAGGTGAGGTGAAGAAGATCCAGGGAGAGCCTGGAGAATCCGGTGGTCAAATCGACGCCGGGAGGGGCGGAGGCTCCGACGGCGGCTGGGGGCTGAGGTAGGGTTGGGGGAGGACTGGCTGCTCTGTTTGAGCCTGCCCTCCCCGACCCTGCCTTTAACAGGCAGATTTCGCCCGGGGCGGATAATCCTCCCCTACTTAGGGCGGAAAGTCCGCCCCCTCTGAAAACTCTGTTAATTACAGATTTAGGCCGGAGCAACCTAGCAAAACCCCTCGATGGTGTTTTAGAGGACTTATGTGCAAGAATAGATGGTTTAAGGAGGGAAAGAAAGGCTTGGGTTGAGAGAATCAAACTGAGATGGTACTACACACCCAAATTTGCAAGAATCAAATCAAACAAAAGCCAAAATTGAGTGTGTTTTCCATAAGAATAGAAGATATGCAAGAAAATCCAAAAAGACCCATGAGAAACCAACTCTTCTGTAGGAAGAGGGCGGTGGCCAAAGCCACCATGTTGGAGCGCATGGCATGACACCGCGAAGATGTATCTTGAGTTCAAAACCAATGCTCATCGATGACCCACATATCACAAAATGATATTAAGGGAAATGATTTTACTTCCTTTCGGCATTATGGGGGGAGGGTTGGCCCAATCAATTAGGACCACACTCCTCCTATGTCTATGCCTGCATCTAAACCAAATACATGAATAAGAGCAAGTGAGTTTGCAAGGGTAGTCAAGCCAAGCTCCTTGAATCTATGATATTTAGCTCATTCCTCAAATAACAAAATCTTGCTTCATCAAGAGGTTTCGTGAAAATATCAGCAAGTTGGTTCTTCGTGCTCACAAAGGATAGGGAAATATCACCACGAGCAATATGATCCCGAATAAAGTGGTTGCGAATCTCTATATGTTTTGTTCTTGTATGATGCACGGGATTGTAAGCAATTTTGATAGCACTTTTATTGTCACATGATAGAGGCACTTTGTCACAATTGACACCATATTCCTTTAAAGTTTGCCTCATCCATAACAATTGTGTACAAGCACTTGCAGCAGCAATATTTTCAGCTTCGGCGGTTGAGAGTGAAATACAATTCTGTTTCTTTGAAGACCAACACACTAGAGACCTGCCCAAGAATTGACATGCACCAGAGGTTGATTTCCTATCATATTTGTCACCAGCCCAATCTGAATCAGTGTAACCACATAGAGAGAAACTTGAACCCTTGGGATACCATAACCCAAAATTTGGGGAATGAACCAAATATCGGAAGATTCGTTTGACCGCCACTAAGTGGATTTCTTTAGGAGCGTCTTGGTACCTTGCACACACTCCTACACTTAACACGATATCGGGCCTAGATGCGCAAAGGTAAAGGAGAGAGCCGATCATGGATCGGTATACCTTTTGATCCACGTCTTTACCATTGGGATTGAGCTCAAGCTGACACTTTGTTTGCATTGGAGTAGCAACGCCATTGAGATCCGTCATCTTGAACCTTTTGAGCATGTCTTGGATGTACTTAGCTTGATTAATAAAGGTTCCGTCTCTAAGTTGTCTGATCTCAAATCCAAGAAATAACCTCAGCTCACCCATCATGGACATCTCAAACCTGTCAGTCATAAGCTTTGAAAATTCATCGTTAAAAGATTGGTTAGTAGAGCCAAAAATAATGTCATCAACATAAAGTTGGCATACAAAAAGCTCCCCATTAACCTTCTTAGTAAAAAGAGTGGGATCAATTTGCCTAACTTCGAATCCACGATCTAGCAAAAGCTCTTTAAGGTGCTCGCATGTGGGGCTTGTTTAAGGCCATAAAGCGCCTTATCGAGTTTGTAGACATGGTTTGGAAATTTGGGGTCCTCAAAACCCGGGGGCTGCTTGACGTATACTAACTCATGTAGAGGACCATTAAGGAAAGCACTCTTAACATCCATTTGTTGTAATTTAAAATTATGATGGGCCGCATATGCAAGAAGGATACAGATGGACTCAAGACGAGCCATAGGAGCATACGTCTCGCCAAAATCAATTCCTTCCACTTGAGAGAACCCTTGAGACACGAGTCGTGCTTTATTCCTCACAACAATGCCATTTTCATCTTGTTTGTTCTTGAAGATCCACTTGGTACCGATAACATTGCGGCAGTCCTTGGGTTTCTCTACGAGCTTCCAAACTTTGTTGTGTTCAAAGTTATTTAATTCTTCATGCATTGCAACAACCCAATCGGGGTCTTCAAGAGCATCAAAGACCTTCTTTGGTTCAACCATGGAAATGTGAGCTTGATGATTACAGAAGCTTGCAAGTTCTCTTCTAGTAGATACCCTTCTTCGTAGATCACCAACAACCATGTCAAGAGTGTGACCCCTTAGTTCAAGGTTCCGATCAGCACGAGCCTTGCGACGAGCCTCAATGTCCTTATTGTTTCTAGGAGTTGATTTGGTATTTGTATCCTTGTCTTCATCACTGCCTTGCCCTTGATCTTGATCTGAGTTAACACCAGGAGGTTGCTGCTGAGCTTGTTCTTCAGGGCTGGATAATCCGCCCCTTGGAGGGGCCGGACTATCCGGCCTGGGAGATGAAACACCAGTGGCTTCTTCCTAAGCATGCCTGACGGGACTTGAAGAAACAGAGCCGGATAATCCGCCCTCGGGGGCCGGAGAATCCGGCCTGGGAGTTTCTGAGTTGTTGTCTTCTCCTCCGAATCCTCTGGAACGAGTTAGAGAGCCAGGGGCGGATTGTCCGCCCCTTGGAGGGGGCGGATAGTCCGGCCTGTGACTACCAACTTTTCCAGGAGACAGATGATCTTCAGCAGGTTGTGGTGTTGGTGCAGAATTCTCTCCAATAGTAGGAGCTTGTTGATATTGTGTAGATGAGGGCTCCTCATGAGTGGAGCATTGTCCTTACCGATCCGCCACAAGGGGTTCCTCAATGGGGCGGAAAAATCCCACGCCCATTCTTCTTATGGCATCTTGGGGTATTTCAACATCTGCATCACAGACACCAACTTGCCCTACAAAGGAGCCGTTATTTTCATCGAACTCCACACTACAAGATTCTACAACAATCGAAGTGAGCTTGTTGTAGACTCTGTAAGTGTGGGATTCGGCACCATAACCAACAAAAATACCTTCCAAAGCCTTGGACTCAAATTTAGACAAGCGGACACCTTTAATAAGAAAGAAACACTTACACCCGAATACCCTGAAGTATGAGATGTTGGGTTTGTTACCGGTAAGTATTTCATAAGGAGTCTTGTCCAAAATCTTGCTGAGATAGAGCCGGTTTGATGAGTGACAAGCAGTGGATATGGCTTCAGCCCAAAAATTGTAAGGAGACTTGAATTCAGCCAACATTGATCTTGTCATATCCATCAAAGTTCGGTTCTTCCTCTCAGCTACACCATTTTGTTGATGGGTGTACGCAGCGGAATATTGATGTCTAATCCCCTCTTCGCTTAGAAACTCATTCAAGGTGTAGTTTTTGAATTCGGAGCCGTTGCCACTCCTTATTGCCAAGATAGGAACATTGTGTTGACGTTGAACTTCATTGGCAAAGTCAATGACTGTTTGTTGAGTCTCACTCTTTAGTTTGAAGAAATAGACCCATGTATATCTTGAGTAATCATCGACAATGACCAAGCAATATTTCTTCCCACCAAGACTTGCATGATAAGGAGGACCAAATAAATCCACATGAAGTAATTCCAAGATCCTCTTTGAAGACACAATAGTCTTCCTCTTGTGGGGAGAGTCGTGCATTTTGCCTTCAACACAAGCCCTGCAAACACGATCTTTGGCAAAGGAGACATTGTCTTTTAGTCCAAGGATGTGGCCACCCTTGTGGAGACTTTGCAAAGTTCTCATGTTGACATGGGCTAAACGGCGATGCCATAGCCAGCCCACGTCAGCCTTTCCGAATAGACACATCGGACCCGAAGTGGTTTTCCCCGAGAAGTCCACCACATACAGGTCATTTTCGACGTATCCAACGAAAGCGACCTTTAGAGACTTGCTCCACAAGAGTACCACCAAATCATCATCGATAAAAACAGCAAAACCCATCTTGCCAAGGGCACGAACAGAAAGAAGGTTGTAACCGAGGGTCTCAACAAGCATGACGTCCACGAGAGAGATATCGTGGGCAACCACAACCTTGCCAAGACCCAATACCTGAGATTTAGACTTATCACCATAGGAGACTGTGATATTATCATGATTTGGACGCATCTCCATGATGGTCTCCTTTCTTCCGGTCATATGACTAGTGCAGCCACTATCCAGCACCCATTTCGACCCACCGGAAGCATAGCCCTGCAAGAGAATTACTTCTTGGTTTTAGGTACCCATTTTTCAATGGGTCCTTTCATGTTAGTAACAAGGGTCTTTAGGACCCAAATAGACCAAGCAATATATTCATCAAAGGGACCGACATAATAAGCATAAATGTCGCCATAATCATCACAAAAGAGTTCATAATTTGGATTGTGAGACCCTGCAAAACCAATATTGTTAGTCTTGTCTTTTGTGACATTCTTCTCAGCGGTGCTTGTCTTTGATTGCACATTCTTGGACTTGTTCTTCTTGGTTTTCTTTTTCTTGGACTTGGTGACATACCCAAGTCCCTCTTTACCATGATTTGACCTTTGCTTGCCAAGGACTTCATCAAGCACACATTTATCCTTGGGAGTGATGTCCTTGATCACTTCTTTTTCCATAATAGCATTTTCCTTGTGACTATATGTTAAGTTGGATGAGCTAGGAGCATCATATTTGGCCAATCGACTTTGAAGCTGATCATGTGACTCATTGAGAATGGAGAAATCGTTTTTCAACGCCTTGTGAGCATTGTCAAGTTTCTCCAATTCCTCGGAGAGTCTATCATGAGCAGCCCCAAAGTCAATCTTTTCCTTCTTTAACTTCTTTGCTTTGGTGACTGCATTGTCACGTTCCTTAACAAGTTTAGTCACAATTTCTTCATGTGACTCTTCAATAGACTCAAGCCTCTCTTCAAGAGAGACCCGAGCCTCTTCTTCTTCTTCTTCTTCAAGAGCATTTTTTAAGGATGCAATTTCCATTGCATCCTCCCTTTCAATTCTGCCCTTTTCTTCGAGGAGAGCTTCGTTTTGGGCCAGCTGATCCATAAGAGCTTCAAAATGAACTTTGTGCTCACCTTGCAAGTTAGTATAGAAATAATCCAAAGCAATAATCTCTTCTTTAACCTTAAGACTAGTAGGATCATCCATGTCAATCATAGCCTTAGGAAAGGTAGAGTTAGAAGAAGTTACCTCGGAGCTTCTTGCCATGAGACAAGTAGCATTCTTGTTGATGATGTTTTTGTTCGGAGAGTCGAAGAGAGATGTTGAAGGAGACGTGGTGGCTATAGCAACCACCTCTTGAGAGCTATCGTCTTTGTCCTCATCTTCACTTCCCGGTGAATATTCTTCTTGAGCCACTAGAACAATCTTTGGTTGCTTCTTGAAGGGAGCATTCTTCTTTACAAAATGTTTCTTGCGTGGAGCCTTTGACTTGTCCTTGAAAATAAGTCTTCCTCCATTATCTTCCCTACTTTGATATGGACACTCAGCTACAAAGTGCAACCGATCACCACAGTTTAAACATGTTCTCAGCTTGGGACCATTTTCTTTTCTTCCATAGGCTCCACTCTTGCTTTCTAGTTTAGCTTTAGCCTTGGCTGGATCTTTCCAAAAGTTTCTAGCATAAAGGGCCAAGTATTGTCCGTGGATCCTTTTTATATCCTCGGGACAGTCCAGACCTTCTATGGTATATTCATCATGATCAATCACACTTGTCTTCAAGGCCATGTTGACCCCCTTTTGCATCCCCATAGCTCGAGCACGAGCATCTTCGACATTCTTGGCAGCCACTTTGAAAGCGGCCATTTCTTGCATTACCTCATTGGATGTCATGAGGTGATAGTTATGCCTACCTTGGAGACTTTTCAAATCTGTGGGCTCAAATGGCATAAGAGCACTGACATATTTGCGCTTGATCCATGCATCATCAACATGAGCGACACCATGGTTTCTGAAATTTGTGGATATTGCCTTAAGCCTCCTATACATGTCTTCATGGTCTTCTCCATCCAACATATAGAATCCTTCAGCTTCGTTGCTCAATGCATTATATCTATTCCTTTTCATACTTTCATTTTCGATGAAGAGTTCGGTGAGAGCATCCCAAGCTTCCTTAGCTGTACTAAGATGCTGAATGTGTGGCATATCTTTGTCACCCACACCAAGCTGTATCATGTGTAGAGCTGTAGCGTTGAGTTGGCTGTCGGCAACTTCTCTTCTTGTAAGATTGTTGGGGTTTTCAACATGAAGACCATTTTCGATGATCTTCCACAACTCTATGGAGGAACTGCACACATGAGATTTCATCAAAAAATGCCATTGAGTAAAAGTAGATGCTGAAAGTTTGGGTGGATCACCCCTATTATGTATATGTGGGGGAGGGATAGGTGGATCAGGGGAATACACATGAGAAACCTCATTGTATCCATCCTTACCGCTATCCTTTTTCGAGGAGGAGCTATTGCCAGTGTCATCACCAACCACTTCGTTATCTTTGGAAATAGTTTTACCCGTTTCCTTGGATTGCGGAGTGGTATCCTCAGAGTTAGATGGAGGTGATGCTGCGGATGTGGTGAGACGCATTATTAATTGACGCATCTCTTCCATCTTAGCCTCCATTGAACTCACCAAGGTTGTTTACAACGTCTTGAGATCGTTCATGGTGACTACATCCGGAGCATCACTCCCATCTACCTTGGAACCCATACTTATCTTAGGCGGTTAAGCCCGAAATAAGAGCCGGGGCTCTGATACCAATTGAAATGGATCGTATGGGCACCTAGACGGGGGGGGGGGGGGTGAATAGGTGCTGCACCAATTTTTTAATACCTTTTCAATTTTAGGCTTGACACAAAGTAAATTCTCTAGATATGCAACTACGAGAATTTCCCTATATGCAATCCTAACTACTAAGCACGTAAATAGAGGAGCGAGGAAACCGTAGTGGAGCACACGGAGACACAGGGATTTGTTTTACCGCAGTTCCTTCCTTGTTAAGGGAAGTACATCTGCGTTGGAGGGGTGGGCGGTTCTAAGACCACCACGCCACAATAGGCCTCACCCTATTCTCCGATGGATCTCGCCACAAGAGGCCTGATCCACCTTCTCCACTATTGGATCCCTTCGAGGCAGGAACTGGTGCCTTTTACAACACTATCGGGGCACACACCCACAACCGAATTGGGGGTTCCCGAGATGACAACAAGCTGCCACAAGAACAAGGTTTATCAATATAAACAAAAACAAGGATCTAGGTATTTGCAAGAAATACTAGGTCGGTGGTTCTCCAAATGAATGGAGAGGAGATGAAGCGCTTGATTGCTGATGATGAAGATCGAGTTCTCCTCCTTCGATTCCCCAAGGGACGGGGCCTTTGGGTGGATCTAGGTGGATCTCTCTTGGATGAAGGTTGTAGATCAGATCTCGTCTTTTTTGAATGAATCAAGAGATCTGGCAGGAGGGGGAAGGCTGGCTTAAATACCCACTCCCCAAATCTGGTCGTTGAGCAACTTTGGGGGCGGATTATCCGCCCCCCACTAGGGGCGGATTATCCGCCCCCTTGGGGAAACTACGCCCCAAGGGTGGATTTTCCGGGGGAAATTCCGTCCCCTCTCTGGGGCTGGCGCTTGCGTGACTTGGTGAAGATCTTGGGGGGGTGGATAATCCGGCCCCCTCCTGGGGCGGATTATCCGGACAGGCCGGAAAGTCCGGCCAACACTCCGCCCCCCCTCTGGGGCTTGCGCCTTGGCGGTGAGCAAGGGGGGCGGACAATCCGCCCCCCGAGGGGCGGATTATCCGGCGGGGCCAGAAAATCCGGCAAAAACTCCGCCCCCCTTCTGGGTCTTGCGCCTACTAGGGAAGAGGGAGGGGCGGATTATCCGCCCCCCAAAGGGAGAATCCTTCTCCCTTTTTCTCAGAGAGAGCTGCAATACTTCAACACACATCAAATAATCTTTGATATTGTTATCTAACACACAAAACACTAGGGATTATAAAATGTTCTTTCACTTTCTGACTAGTAATTGCATTGTTATGCCTTGCTCACTTCCTGTCATTTGCCCTGCTGTAATTTGTTTACCCTTCATGTCATGTTGTTTATCTAAGGAGAGCACCTCTAGTGAACTATGGACCGCGGTCCAATATTTACCATTGATACATCTTATATTCTTACTTGTTTACTTGCTGCAAACCATTACCTTCCACACCATATGTTTAATCCTTTGTTACAACAAACCGGCGAGCTTGACAACCTCACTGATTCGTTGGGGCAAATTCTTGAGTTTGTGTTGTGCAGGTCTCCGCGTTGCTTGCAACACCTGTGTGACGTTTTCTTCCTCCTACTGATTCGATAACCTCTGTTTCTTACTGAGTGAAACTTGCTGCTGCATACCTTGCTCTTGGGGTTTCTAGCGAAGCATCCCACGACAAGTGATGGGCGCCATCAGGGTTGTAGATCTAGATCTCTATCCAATCCCTCAAAAAGATGCAAGAATCATATGAGAGGGAAGGAGAGAGGACAAGCTCTTCAAGGTAAACAAAGGAGGAGAGAGAGAGACAAACAGACCAAACGTGTTAACCGGGTGAAGGGGATCAGGGTCCTCTTTTAAAGGGCTCCCAAAATCTAACCGTTTGGGCCATTTGCGTGCCTACCTAGCAGTACCGGTGAGCCACCGGAAGTTCTGGTCAGCCTGGCTCCAACGGCTCGAAAGCATTGGAGCAAACAAGTTATATAGGCCGGAAGTTCCGCCCGACGCAGGATAGAACTTCCAGCATGTACTACCGGTCTACTACCGGCCAAGTACCGATTATAAAACGCGACCAAACAGAGAGAATACAATGGGGTGTCACGGGCTGAGCGAAACTGAGTCGGAATTTCCATTGGTACTACCGGCGGCAAAATATGCCCGAGCGCGGGCCAGAACTTTTGCCTTACTTCTTGTCAAATTCCGCTAAAAAGCATTTCATAAGATGAAATGTTCTGAGCAAAAACTATCCCTTAGCAGAAGTAGCCCGAAACATCCACCAACTGGCGGCAAATATGCCCTAGCGGTACTACCGGTAGCGCGCTGGAACTACCGGTTCCAGACAACAACATATAGGAAAACTTCGATAACTTTTGCATCCGAACTCCAAACGAAATGAAACCAATTTTGTTGGAAAGATAACGACGTGTAGAATCCAATAAATATTGGGTACCACCAAGAGAGAAAATATAAAGTATATATATGTGATATACCTCCCCGGTGTGGAGCCAGAAAACCCGCAAGATCATGAATGCAATAGGATATGCAAGGGGAATCCGTTTTTTATGTACTAGAGCTTGTTATGAAGATAACCACAAGGTTGAGATCCTCACATGGATAATATAAAAAAACAACCAAAAAATATGATGCAAGAATGCAAAGGTTTGAGCTCTCTTCGAAAGATGCGATCGAGTCACCCACTCGAGAGCCCCTCTTGATAGTACGACTATCTATCCTAAACCCGGTATCCCTACTAACAATATGAGACCGAAGAAATAGAAACCCTAACAAGATCATACCTTTGCCTTGAGAATTCCACTTGAGCTTGATGTAGACCATCCTGTCCTCCTCAATATGGAACACCTTTTTTGATTGCTCTTGCTTTATGAAGACTTGCGAATTGCTCCCATATGGAGACTTCTTACTTGGTCACCGAGGATGGCAAGCTTCAAGTATAAGATCTACTAGAGATGACACATCTTGAGCTTTCCCTTATTCATTCCATCTTGAGTGTTGATCCATCTTGATTCAACTTTTTGTATGTGTCTTGATCAACCTCCAATCTTTTTCTTTGCTACTTCTTCATGATTAAAATGGGCACAAAACCCTTGTACATTGCTTCTACTTCTTCATCTATTCATCTTTCATCCTTGAGGCCAACACATGGCCCAAACGATGCTAAGTGGAAAAAAAATCCTACAAGTGAAACTCGATTAAAACATTAGTTCATAGGGATTATCATCAAATACAAAACCACATGTGTGTGGGGGGGGATACATGCCCTTCATGATGTCCATAACTTACAGAGTGATCTGCACTAACACACTGTCCTCTCGATCTTTGGCCTACCCGAAGCTTCCTCAGTTGGTGCACACACACAACTAACAATGTTCAGAGGAAGACGATATTCAAGCCCAAGTATGTGGATCGTAGGCAAGTCCATAATACATAATTGTATGTGAATGCCATAGACTTTCTTGAGGACACAAAGAAATAGGTGTCGCCTATGCTAACATGGATCCAAATGAGAGGAGATCCTAAATTAGTACATGGGTACACAATCACTTAGGGTAGGGCATCCACTTTGATGCTCATGATCGTCCTCATGATCGTGCTCATGATCTGTTCATGTGGTCATGTATATTTTTAAAGGTGGTCTCATATCCCTCTATTAGCCAGGACTTGCTGAAAGCTGATCTCTAGTTGGTAATATTGTGGCGCCATCATTATCGCTGATGGCAGAATTCGGCTAGTTCTCTTATGAAAAAGTTGCTCCCGTTATCGGTAATGATACTGTGTAGATATCCGAATCGGATGATCACGTCCTCAACGCACTTTCTGGCTATGGCTCCATCACAATTTGTTACGGGTTTAGCCTCAATCTATTTTGTAAAATTATCCATTGTGGCATCCCGCAAAACCACTACTAGAAAATCGCGTTGAATTTGTGCATTGCATCGTCATCATCATGCATTGTTTGCTTAAAACTATTTTCGCAAAGCCCGTTTGGTTTTCTAAAACGCCCCATCTTTAATCAAATATCAAACCCCGGGTCCCCGGATTATTTTTGTGTGTCTGATATCGGTTTGCGAACGGTGTTTGTAAAACAAATAAAAATATTTATTATTTTAGTGGGGCAGTCAAACGGGCCGAATTGACCAGAACGACCACCCCCAGAACCTAAAACGGTCCACCTAACCAGTCCCACCTAAAACCTAAAGCTACCCACCTATCTACCCACACACCCCCTCCACATCACCCCACCCAATGGCAACCTGCCACCTCACCCTCTCCCTTCCCCTAGCCTACCAGACGCTGCCACATCACTCCCTCATCCCTCTCTCTCCCCAACCCAACCCACACCACACACTCTCTGCCACACACAGCCACCCAACCGGTCCACCCCCCCTGGCGCGACCCCACCTCCCCTGGGACCCACCCCCTGCACGCCCCCCCGTCCCTCTCTCTCTTCTCCCTCTCTCTTCCCGCGCGCAGCCCCGCTCCCCACCCGACACGCGCGCCGCACCTCTCCTCTCTGTCCGCCGGCGCGCCGCCTCGCCTCACCCCCTCCTCCGCGCCCCGCGTCCGGCCGCGCCGTGCCACGAGCTCGCCGGCCCCTCCCTTCTCCGCCCTCCGCCTCGCGCTCGCCGCCGGCCCCGTCGCGCAGCCCCTCCTCCCCGCCGGCGTCCGCCCGTGTCCTCTCCCCGCGTCCCCCTCCCGCGGCCCCTGCTCCGCCGCCGCTCGCTCCGGCGCCGCCTCCCGTCGCCCCCTCAAGTTCCCGGCCCCGTCGCCTCCTCCCTCGGCTCCCCGCGGGCCGCACCCTCGTCGCCCGGCCGCGGCCGAGTCCGCCACCACCCAGCCTGCGCGTCGCCTCGCCCCTCCTCCGCGCCTCTTCCTCCCTGGCGCTCGCCGCGCGCGTCCCCGACGCGAGCCGCCGCCACGCAGCCCGCGTCCGCCCCGAGCTCAGCGTGCCGCCGGCCTCCTCTGCTCGAGCGCCGCCTCGCCGGCCCGCGTCTTCCCCGCCTCCGTCGACCGCGAGCAGCCCCGCCTCGTCGCCGGCGACCTCCGCGTCGACCGCCGCAAGCCCGCCCTCGCCCCGAGGCAGAGTCGCCGGCGCTGCGCCCGCCGCCCTCGGCCCGCCTCCGACCAACCGCCGCCGCAGCGTCCTCTGTCCTCTCCGCCTCTCGGTTCCGCCTCGCGCGAGGCCTGCCCCTGACGTTCGCCCCGGCTGCACCAAGCTCCATCGCGTGTGTCGTGTCCCTGTTGAGGAGCCCTGTAGCTTCCGCGTCGCCTTCGAGTCATGCTGGTTTTTCCCTTGTCATGGATGACAGGGCCCCCTTGAGGATGGTGCGAGACCAAGACGATGACTACGCATCGAGATGTTCCGCAACCTCCGCAAGGACATCGTGTTGCCACCAGGGTATCGCGAGGAGCCTGGACACCGAGACCCCGAAGACCAAACCAAACCCGATGGCTCGACATGATCTTCCCTAGAGGACGCCAAGATCGCCACGGAACGGCAAGCTCTCCAACCCGGTTGCGCCAAGTGTTTCTTCCCGGACCCGAGGATCAAGCCTCGACACCCCGAACCCGGAGCCGCGCCAAGATCTCCGATCCCTCGATCCGAGACCGATCCCCGAAACCCTGAGTGCGCCGACGACCAGATCTCCACGGTGCAACGACAAGTCCGACCCGACCGCGGACCCGGCAAGATCCCCGCAACGACAAGAACGACACCGCCCGGAAGAGCCCGATGCGCCACGACACCGAACCAAGTCCTTCCCGGAGTCCGAGAACGTTTCCGTCGAACCCTGGACCCCGAGACCGACCCCGGACCCCGAACCCCCGGAACCTCAAGTCCGTCGAGTACCCTCTAAAGTGTGCACCCCTTCCCGAAACCCTATCTTATAACATAATAACAAAGTGTTGCATATATAATTGTCATCTCGCATGCATATCATGTGGTTTGGGGGCCTTATGCCGATTCACCTAATAATTAAATATGGGGCCCATATGCGGGCAAATCCAGTCGTATATTGGCCTCATTTAAATTTGTGTAGCGAACCCGGTGCTATCGCCTGCCATGTTAAACAACATTTAATTTGCGGGGTAGATAAATAACATGAACCATCTAATAATTGTCGGGACCCCGGTTCCGCTTAATATTGACCTAATTGCATCGCACCTTTGCCATGCCATGCATCATACATGCATCATGCCGATCTTTTGCCGTAGTATTAAATATTGCATCCGGTGTTCATTCTAGTGCTTTGCTTCTTCGCGGATAAGGCCGTTGAGTTGATGTGAGCTTCGCCCCGATCTTCGGTTGGACCTTCGACCATGTTTTCAGGCGAGCATCTCCCCCTTTCTACCTATCTTACTTTTATAGTATTTACTTCCCTCCTGTTGATCTATTGCTATCTGTGTTGCGATGCTCTAGTTTTCCGTACCCGTGATATCCCTTGCAGCCCTATATTGCCTCGGACACATCCTATTACCTATTGTTTGGTAGATAGTTGGACTTGCGCGTCGTAGTCGCTTGCTCAAGTGCTGTTGCGTGTCGTCAAGTGCCACAGTTGTTGATGTATTGCCGCATGTTGATGTTGGAGATGATCATAGTTTTACTTATTGTTCACTTTAATTCCTGTTTAACAACTAAAATTGAAGTAAGCAGAGGCATCGGTGGGTGATAGATAACATTTGGTTTCCGAACGCCCACTTGTGTCCCGTAGGACCCCGAGTACTTGATACCTGTTCCTTGATTTATCGCGCTATCCACATATGGGGAGTATGGGCCCCCCTTAGCCAGAGCTTGATTCCGTCTTATTTCTTGGGGCCACAAACTAGTTTGAGGTTTTATTTACGATCCTGTACTTATGCCATGCTACTGCTTTATTTAATTTGTGCGAGGAGCACACTGTACTGTTTAGGTAATCGGAGTGATTACGCGGTATCGACAAGCCCAGCCACACTTTCGGGTTCCCAGTCGCTTACAGCCATTGACGCAAACCTTGAGTCCGTCTCGGAGCTTGCTTACTCCGTTGGAGTTCTACTCAATGGGGTGGCCCCCTGAAATATTTCTGAATCTTGTGATTGCTCTGTCGTGAAGACCTCATTGGGTTTTGATTTGGTTTTTCCGAGGTTGATCGTGTGTGTGTTGCTATTTGTGCACCCCGGCCGGGTTAAAACTTTCTGAAAGCCGTGTCCGCGGTTATGGACGACTTGGAGCACAGTATCTCGACCATAGACAAGCATAACTAAAGTTTACTGTTATAAATTTGACTTTATAATGACTAGTAATCAGCTTCACTATAATGGAATGGCTAATTAATAGTACCCACAATTGCTTGTTTGGAGTGTCGCTTGCGACAGTTGTATCTGACTAGTAAGTATTGCAACTACAACGGAATGGCTGAATAAAAGTACCAACAACTGCTGGGTTTTGGGTTATCTCATGCTATCTGTATCTGATTAGTAAGTGTTGTAACTATAACGGAATGGTTAACTAAAAGTGCCCACTGCCTACTTTATCAGGACGATTATCTAAACCTGACTAGTAAAGTGCCGCAACTATAACTGAATAAGTAAAACTGCCAACTGTGTGAGTTCCTCGGTTGACTTCCTCGTTTGGTGTCGAGCGGGAAACACCAGGACGGGTTGTTTGATGGTAGCATCAGGTTGGATCCGAATAGGTCTTCCTTACCCCTCTCTGATAGCCGCCAGTTGTATCGAGTCTCTATAGGTGGTTTAGTGCATGCCGCCGCTGCCGCTTCAGTCCACCATACCTATGTAGGCGAGGACCGCCGAATTCCAGTCTCGCCGTGTACTGGCCTCAGTACTGACGCTCCTCTTTTTTCCTTTGCCCTTTGTCGGCACCCCTTTTTGTTTAAGCAGGTTTTGAGATCGACGCCGTTAGCAGGGTTACCCTTCCGGCTTGGCCTGGGCAGGGTTATGGACGCCATTGGTTATTCTTCAGGGCTCTTAGCCCCATTTGCATCTTGTCCGTAGACGGACGCTCCATCGTTTTCAAGGTGATTTGGATCTTTGTACTGTATATCTGTATTCTTGACTCGTGGAGTCGCTGTTATATATATCTGTTCTGTGGGTCCCATCGAGGACTGTTGTGTAATGTTATTACTTCGTTTTCCACCCGCACGAAAGTGCCTGGTGGGCACCTTTGAATCGTTTCTATGCGGGTTTGGCGGATTTTGCTCAAACTTGCATAGGTCCGATTCTGAGGGTGTTACAGAGTGGTATCAGAGCTCAGCAGTTGCGATACCCCACAAGTCCAGCCTGTAGGATAACCTAGCTAACGGCCGAAGTAGAGTGTCAAAACTATTTTGCAAAATCGGTTGGATAGTTCTGATTTTACTCCTTACCCCTCTGCTATTCTCCTCTTGTCTCGACGTATTTTGAATCTGCTCTCTTATCTTTCTTCGAGTCCAGGATTTCTCGTGGTTGGGTTCCGTCGTACCTTCAGGGTTTCGCTTCCTTCTTTGATAACAGTGTTCTACCATCCGGTGTTCAAGCTGCCTGATGAATCCGTCTGCTGGGGTATCCTTCTTGTTCCTTGTTTGTGCTATCCGGTGTTTTCCGACGCGACGACATCATCTATGCCAGATCCGATGCAGAGTCTGCATCACCCCTTTGTTCCGAACCTCGCTTGTCGAGATCTTCAGTCTGATTCCGAGAATGGTTGCACGCTCTTCTACTGATTGTGCAGAGTAATAGTTTGGGTGCGTGATGGATTGGCCCCCATGCCGACTACCCCTTATATTCGCTTTTGTACGTTGAAGTGGATGAGAATGCATCGGTTCCCTTTTCCATCGGAGCTAGAGGTGGCTTTATTTGTTGATGCCTCAACCTTCGACCTTTTGTTTCCGGAGTGTTCTCTCGGCTATCACGGACAACGACCTCTTGTTAGTGGTGTCGCGAGGATCTACACGAAGCGAGAAGCTGCAGATCACCGACCTTCCTTCCGGTACCATGAGGCGGATCTCGAGGGCGAGATCCATTATTAGTGGTGTCGAATTGTGGCATCCCGCAAAACCACTACTAGAAAATCGCGTTGAATTTGTGCATTGCATCGTCATCATCATGCATTGTTTGCTTAAAACTATTTTCGCAAAGCCCGTTTGGTTTTCTAAAACGCCCCATCTTTAATCAAATATCAAACCCCGGGTCCCCGGATTATTTTTGTGTGTCTGATATCGGTTTGCGAACGGTGTTTGTAAAACAAATAAAAATATTTATTATTTTAGTGGGGCAGTCGAACGGGCCGAATTGACCCGAACGACCACCCCCAGAACCTAAAACGGTCCACCTAACCAGTCCCACCTAAATCCTAAAGCTACCCACCTATCTACCCACACACCCCCTCCACATCACCCCACCCAATGGCAACCTGCCACCTCACCCTCTCCCTTCCCCTAGCCTACCAGACGCTGCCACATCACTCCCTCATCCCTCTCTCTCCCCAACCCAACCCACACCACACACTCTCTGCCACACACAGCCACCCAACCGGTCCACCCCCCCTGGCGCGACCCCACCTCCCCTGGGACCCACCCCCTGCACGCCCCCCCCTGTCCCTCTCTCTCTTCTCCCTCTCTCTTCCCCGCGCGCAGCCCCGCTCCCCACCCGACACGCGCGCCGCACCTCTCCTCTCTGTCCGCCGGCGCGCCGCCTCGCCTCACCCCCTCCTCCGCGCCCCGCGTCCGGCCGCGCCGTGCCACGAGCTCGCCGACCCCTCCCTTCTCCGCCCTCCGCCTCGCGCTCGCCGCCGGCCCCGTCGCGCAGCCCCTCCTCCCCGCCGGCGTCCGCCCGTGTCCTCTCCCCGCGTCCCCCTCCCGCGGCCCCTGCTCCGCCGCCGCTCGCTCCGGCCCGCCTCCCGTCGCCCCCTCAAGTTCCCGGCCCCGTCGCCTCCTCCCTCGGATCCCCGCGGGCCGCACCCTCGTCGCCCGGCCGCGGCCGAGTCCACCACCACCCAGCCTGCGCGTCGCCTCGCCCCTCCTCCGCGCCTCTTCCTCCCTGGCGCTCGCCGCGCGCGTCCCTGACGCGAGCCGCCGCCGCGCAGCCCGCGTCCGCCCCGAGCTCAGCGTGCCGCCGGCCTCCTCTGCTCGAGCGCCGCCTCGCCGGCCCGCGTCTTCCCCGCCTCCATCGACCGCGAGCAGCCCCGCCTCGTCGCCGGCGACCTCCGCGTCGACCGCCGCAAGCCCGCCCTCGCCCCGAGGCAGAGTCGCCGGCGCTGCGCCCGCCGCCCTCGGCCCGCCTCCGACCAACCGCCGCCGCAGCGTCCTCTGCCCTCTCCGCCTCTCGGTTCCGCCTCGCGCGAGGCCTGCCCCTGACGTTCGCCCCGGCTGCACCAAGCTCCATCGCTTGTGTCGTGTCCCTGTTGAGGAGCCCTGTAGCTTCCGCGTCGCCTTCGAGTCATGCTTGTTTTTCCCTTGTCATGGATGACAGGGCCCCCTTGAGGATGGTGCGAGACCAAGACGATGACTACGCATCGAGATGTTCCGCAACCTCCGCAAGGACATCGTGTTGCCACCAGAGTATCGCGAGGAGCCTGGACACCGAGACCCCGAAGACCAAACCAAACCCGATGGCTCGACATGATCTTCCCTAGAGGACGCCAAGATCGCCACGAAACGGCAAGCTCTCCAACCCGGTTGCGCCAAGTGTTTCTTCCCGGACCCGAGGATCAAGCCTCGACACCCCGAACCCGGAGCCGCGCCAAGATCTCCGATCCCTCGATTCGAGACCGATCCCCGAAACCCTGAGTGCGCCGACGACCAGATCTCCACGGTGCAACGACAAGTCCGACCCGACCGCGGACCCGGCAAGATCCCCGCAACGACAAGAACGACACCGCCCGGAAGAGCCTGATGCGCCACGACACCGAACCAAGTCCTTCCCGGAGTCCGAGAACGTTTCTGTCGAACCCTGGACCCCGAGACCGACCCCGGACCCCGAACCCCCGGAACCTCAAGTCCGTCGAGTACCCTCTAAAGTGTGCACCCCTTCCCGAAACCCTATCTTATAACATAATAACAAAGTGTTGCATATATAATTGTCATCTCGCATGCATATCATGTGGTTTGGGGGCCTTATGCCGATTCACCTAATAATTAAATATGGGGCCCATATGCGGGCAAATCCAGTCGTATATTGGCCTCATTTAAATTTGTGTAGCGAACCCGGTGCTATCGCCTGCCATGTTAAACAACATTTAATTTGCGGGGTAGATAAATAACATGAACCATCTAATAATTGTCGGGACCCCGGTTCCGCTTAATATTGACCTAATTGCATCGCACCTTTGCCATGCCATGCATCATACATGCATCATGCCGATCTTTTGCCGTAGTATTAAATATTGCATCCGGTGTTCATTCTAGTGCTTTGCTTCTTCGCGGATAAGGCCGTTGAGTTGATGTGAGCTTCGCCCCGATCTTCGGTTGGACCTTCGACCATGTTTTCAGGCGAGCATCTCCCCCTTTCTACCTATCTTACTTTTATAGTATTTACTTCCCTCCTGTTGATCTATTGCTATCTGTGTTGCGATGCTCTAGTTTTCCGTACCCGTGATATCCCTTGCAGCCCTATATTGCCTCGGACACATCCTATTACCTATTGTTTGGTAGATAGTTGGACTTGCGCGTCGTAGTCGCTTGCTCAAGTGCTGTTGCGTGTCGTCAAGTGCCACAGTTGTTGATGTATTGCCGCATGTTGATGTTGGAGATGATCATAGTTTTACTTATTGTTCACTTTAATTCCTGTTTAACAACTAAAATTGAAGTAAGCAGAGGCATCGGTGGGTGATAGATAACATTTGGTTTCCGAACGCCCACTTGTGTCCCGTAGGACCCCGAGTACTTGATACCTGTTCCTTGATTTATCGCGCTATCCACATATGGGGAGTATGGGCCCCCCTTAGCCAGAGCTTGATTCTGTCTTATTTCTTGGGGCCACAAACTAGTTTGAGGTTTTATTTACGATCCTGTACTTATGCCATGCTACTGCTTTATTTAATTTGTGCGAGGAGCACACTGTACTGTTTAGGTAAGCGGAGTGATTACGCGGTATCGACAAGCCCAGCCACACTTTCGGGTTCCCAGTCGCTTACAGCCATTGACGCAAACCTTGAGTCCGTCTCGGAGCTTGCTTACTCCGTTGCGGTTCTACTCAATGGGGTGGCCCCCTGAAATATTTCTGAATCTTGTGATTACTCTGTCGTGAAGACCTCGTTGGGTTTTGATTTGGTTTTTCCGAGGTTGATCGTGTGTGTGTTGCTATTTGTGCACCCCGGCCGGGTTAAAACCTTCTGAAAGCCGTATCCGCGGTTATGGACGACTTGGAGCACAGTATCTCGACCATAGACAAGCATAACTAAAGTTTACTGTTATAAATTTGACTTTATAATGACTAGTAATCAGCTTCACTATAATGGAATGGCTAATTAATACTGCCCACAATTTCTTGTTTGGAGTGTCGCTTGCGACAGTTGTATCTGACTAGTAAGTATTGCAACTACAACGGAATGGCTGAATAAAAGTACCAACAACTGCTGGGTTTTGGGTTATTTCATGCTATCTGTATCTGATTAGTAAGTGTTGTAACTATAACGGAATGGTTAACTAAAAGTGCCCACTGCCTACTTTATCAGGATGATTATCTAAACCTGACTAGTAAAGTGCCGCAACTATAACTGAATAAGTAAAACTGCCAACTGTGTGAGTTCCTCGGTTGACTTCCTCGTTTGGTGTCGAGGGGGAAACGCCAGGACGGGTTGTTTGATGGTAGCATCAGGTTGGATCCGAATAGGTCTTCCTTACCCCTCTCTGATAGCCGCCAGTTGTATCGAGTCTCTATAGGTGGTTTAGTGCATGCCGCCGCTGCCGCTTCAGTCCACCATACCTATGTAGGCGAGGACCGCCGAATTCCAGTCTCGCCGTGTACTGGCCTCAGTACTGACGCTCCTCTTTTTTCCTTTGCCCTTTGTCGGCACCCCTTTTTGTTTAAGCAGGTTTTGAGATCGACGCCGTTAGCAGGGTTACCCTTCCGGCTTGGCCTGGGCAGGGTTATGGACGCCATTGGTTATTCTTCAGGGCTCTTAGCCCCATTTGCATCTTGTCCGTAGACGGACGCTCCATCGTTTTCAAGGTGATTTGGATCTTTGTACTGTATATCTGTATTCTTGACTCGTGGAGTCGCTGTTATATATATCTGTTCTGTGGGTCCCATCGAGGACTGTTGTGTAATGTTATTACTTCGTTTTCCACCCGCACGAAAGTGCCTGGTGGGCACCTTTGAATCGTTTCTATGCGGGTTTGGCGGATTTTGCTCAAACTTGCATAGGTCCGATTCTGAGGGTGTTACATCCATCATCACAAGTAGGGTTACAGTTGTCGAATGGACATCACGTTCGCCGGCGCTAGCCATAGACCACCGGCGAATAGGACCCGTGCGTGCTGGGGCTATGGTGGGTCGTGTGCCTCGGGATGGGCCGCCCTTTCGCGTCGGCGAAACACATCACCGTTCGCCGAGGCTAGCTCCTGTTACCACCAGAGAGAGTCTGTGTCATGTTTGTCGGATAAGGCTAGCCGGATGGTCCACCTGGGCCCAGAATTTACCGCCGACACGTATCACCCTTGTTTGTCCACAATGTAAAAATTACCACCGGCGATAGCGGTCCCTGTTTGCCAACGGTATGTTCCTCCACCTACCACCCCTCCTTACCGCCGATGCCTGGGACCTGTTCGTCTAGGGTAATCTGGGCTTTAAATAATTACGAATCAGCCACCTACCACCTCTTTCTTACCCCTTTCTAGCTCACTTTTCATGGCAACTTGACCCAAAGCTTTGCTAGATCATCCCCACTTTTTCTCACCTATTTTAGCTAATTCAACCGACCAAAATTAATATATTTAATAAAATCTCATTCCCCTACTTCTTTCCGCCCATAGTAGCTAGCTTGCAAGTTCTAGATCTAAATCTATCTCACTGTAACACAAAATTGCCTTGCCAATGTTTTGGCCATGTACATCTTAACTGTGCTTAGTCTGGGTGTAGATTCAGTAATTTCTATCTTCTCCATGTAATCCGTGAGTTAAAAAAACACTTTTTATTAAAAAAAAAGCTGAGCAAGAATGCAAGATGCAGCGTCCGGTGACGGTGTGAGCTGTGCAGGGGTGACGCGCGTGGAGGCAGTGCGTACGTGCGGGTGTGTCATCGACTGATCCACAAATGGGCTTACGTGGATCAAATTTTACCCAGAAATTCAGCCCATAATGGCCCAGTTTAGATGCCAGTTCAGTTTTTCCTTTGTCTGACAGGAACAGAGCCTCCAGGTCGCTCCAGTCCAATGCGCCGCCCCTGCTCGCCCCCATAGTGGGACCGCCAGTGATCATAGTCCAACAGATTAGTACTCCCTCTGTTGAGCAGTAGAAAGCGGACGAACATGACAATGCAACTATCGATGAGATACACAAATCGCATTTTTTGAGCAATTCAGGTTACCACAGAGCAACCTCTGAATTACATGCAAACATCAGCGTTAACCTCTGAATTACATGCAAACATTAGGTTACAGACAAAGCCTCACAGCCGTGTAGACACATATGAACACTGAACAACACATGCGAAACACAACCCGTCGTTGTCCCCATCGTGATCTCCTACACGAGCGCTCTCACACCTCGGCCTTTGACGCCCTGACCTCCGCCGCGTCGGCACCCTTGTTCACCTCCTCCCCGGCGATGCTGATGACGCGAGGCTCCCGCCTGCGGTGCTCGGCGACCTTGGGCACCGTGACGGTGAGCACGCCGTCCTCGAGGCGGGCGGCGACGCGGTCGACGTCCGCGCCGGCGGGCATGCGGAACCGGCGCCAGAACCTCCCCGCGGCGCGCTCGGCGCGGTGCCACCGCTCGCCCTCCTTCTCCTCGTCCGCCCTGCGCTCGCCGGAGACCCGCAGCACGCGGTTGTCCTCCACCTCCACCTTCACGTCGTCACGCCTCACCCCGGGCAAGTCGAGCGCGATGACGTGCGCGTCGGGGGTCTCCTTCCAGTCGCACCTCGCCAGCGCCACCGCCCGAGAAGAGATGGCCCCCGTCTGGCCGCCGGTCGCCGACGCAGGCCTCGGCACCGCGAGGGGCGTCTGCTCCAGCACCCGGAACGGGTCGTCGAGCATGTCCCACAGCCCGCCACTGAGGACGTACGGCACCAGCGCGGCGACCGGCGGTGCCAGTGCCAGCACGGTCATCGCGAGGAGAACCGCTGTAGCTAGAGCCTTCTTGGACACTGCTGCCATATTGCTACACCTGTCTTGTTCGAAGCTTCAACTGTTTGATCGATTTGTTTCTGTGCTCTCGATCGTGTGGTTGCGTCTGTCTCGATTCTTTTTCTTGCTTGGGATTTGGAGAGAGTTCGCGCGCTATTTATAGAGAGTGTGAAAGGTCGATTTCCATGCGAGCTAGCTCGAGGACTCGAGAGAGTTCGTTCCTTTGATCCATTTCTAGGAGCTTCCGGTGCTATTAATCAGAGAGAGATTTCCCGGAGACTCCAGAGACGTCTTCTGCCTTGTTGGGCCGGGCTGACTAACTGGGCCTGGCATATAGGCCGGTTACGATCCAATATATACAAAGGTTCCACAAAAAAGGAAGTTGTATCGAATTTTAAACTATGATGATGTGACGGGACCATAGAGTTTCTTGTACTGTATGTAGTACTCCGTATAAAATTTTAAAATCCTGTTTAAGAAGGCAAGGCTTTCTAAACAACACAGTACTTCCATAAAAAATAGTACAAAATGTGCATCTAGACTTCCTATGATCTATAACAAGATACAATGACTTCCGTTGCGGGTTGTGATGATTTATAACAACATCAAAAGCATCGAGAAGGCTAGTGAGGAAGATGTGGGCGATGCATGGGGTGGTGGTAGGAAGAGGTAGGGCAGGTCAAGGGGCTTAGGGCTAGAAATGTTTATTTAGCCTCTGTTTGCAAAAGAGGAACACAAAACAAAACAATATGAAAAACAATGTAGGAATAAGGTGGAGCGTAAAGTGAAAAACTTTGTACTTGCCAATGTTTAGTGCAGGAAATTTTTTCTTTACTAAGGATCTGGTACAACTCTTTCATTTGACTCTAACCGCTCCAAACGAAAAATTTCCAGAGGAAAGGGAACCTCCAAATCCAAACAGGCCCTCAGCGGTTGAGGGTGTTATGAGTTATTCACATGAAGTATACTATGAAATTCACAAATATTCCTAACACTAAGAAGAAAATACTTTCACGGGTGACTTTTTTTTAGGAAAAACTGGCAAGGATGTACTTGTTCTTCTTAGTTTACGGCTTAAGAAAACAATTGAGGTCATTTCTACACCGGCGGAGTGAATGCAATTAACACGGATTTTGTTTGACGATGAAAGAACACCATTATGGAGATTTACCGGCTATGGTTGGCGAGAAACGATGCCCGGGACGGGGCCAAGGTGGCTCATCCGCAGGATACAACAAATCAATCAATCTACCTTGTAGAGGAGTGGCTACATATGAAGTATAGGCCATCTATAAAACATGCACAGGTGGTGGAGCGCTGGCTTCCCCCTAAAGAGGATTGGCATAAACTTAACGAGGGCAGAGCTTTCTCTGTGGCTTCGGGTACTGGAGGGTGTGGGGTGGTTTTGCGGAACTATTTTTGCGGTAGGGGTGTGCCATTTTCTGATCTCTATGTCCGGATCCGGAGAGGGCCAAGTTATTAGCCTACAAGCGAGCTCTTGTTCGGCCGCGAAAAGGGTTTAAGCAAAGTGTGCTTGGAGACACGTTGTCTGGGTGTCGGGTCGAAGCTACGAAGTAGGGACACGATCACTCGATCCATATAGCATCTGAATGTGTCGTTTAATATAGGGAATGCCTACATCTCAGGCGTCTAAAAACTTTTTATGTCTAAGTCGCTGACATCATTCTACTATTTGTGCTAATTCTCAGATTCAAGTTAGTTGAAACTTATCTAATTTATACTAATTGTCAGTTATTACAACCTAGCTGCAACTCATTAAAATCCCAGCCTAGCTGCAACTCATGTGTAAGTTACACGTTGCACGAATCACGAGAAAAATTAAATGGCGAGAGAGGTGACTAAGAACTAAGAAGTTCGCGCACGAGAACTAGAAAATCCGTTTAATAGCGGCTTTAATCTAGGGTTTAGCATCGATCTACAGAAGTAGTTACTCCATATAGCATTGTGTGGAAACTCAATTTGGGCAGCCTTATAATAAAGTTAAACAAACACTCCTTGATCCGATTCCGTTACAAACTCCTTTATTGGGGGAAAAATACAGTTAATAAACTCAACTTGCTCCGGCGCTTCCATCTCCGATTCCATCTTGTCTCGGATTGCTCTACACGTGCACGTACGTCCGGGCTGTAGATAATCAAGAGATTCCTTGACGTACTCCGATTCCAACGCCGATTCCAGATCCGTTTCGGGTTGCTGTACCTGCAAGCCCAGAGCCTATATATACTACGTGATGACCAGCGACAGCAGCATCACAACTTCGAACCCGTGGTCGATCGCCTTGGCTCACCTGAGCTCCGAAGAACGCCATGTCGTCGTTGCAGAAGCGCTTCTCGCTGCCGGTGCTGCTCGCCTTCTTCCTCGTGCTACTTTTCCTCGGCGGAACAGCCTCCACGCTTCATCACAGGTATCATAATAACCCATCAGCAGAATCACGAGCGAGCAGAGTTTCTGAAGATTCCGGAGCAGTAATCCCGCGTAAGATGCTGCGCGTGGTCTACCAAACGAAAGGAGATGTACCCAAGAAGCCGTCGGCTCTGCCGAGAGGCATCGTGCACGGCACGACCAATCTGGAGATGGTGTCCATGGTCGGCGACCCTGAGCAGCAGCACGGCGGCAGGTCCACCTCGAAGAGCCTGCTCGCGATCCCGGTCGGCATCAAGAACAAGGCGGCCGTCGACAAGCTCGTCTCCAAGTTCCCCGCCGACAGATTCACTGTGATGCTCTTCCACTACGACGGCGCAGGGGAGGAGCAGTGGGATGACCTGGAGTGGTCGCGCCGCGCGGTGCACGTCTCGGCCCGCGGGCAGACCAAGTGGTGGTTCGCCAAGCGGTTCCTGCACCCGGACGTTGTCGCCGAGTACGACTACGTCTTCCTGTGGGACGAGAACGTCGAGGTGGACGCGTTCGACCCTGTCCGGTACCTCGACGTCGTCAGGAGAGAAGGGCTCGAGGTATCTCAGCCGGCGCTCGACCGCCGGTCCGAGATCCACCACGGCATCACCGCCCGTGCAACCAACGGCGGAGGAGGAGGCGATGTGCACCGGCGATTCTATAAGGCGGCTTCGACCTTGGGACGAGGAGGGTGCGACGACAGCAGCACGGGGCCGCCGTGCGCGGGGTGGGTGGAGATGATGGTGCCGGTGTTCTCCCGCGCGGCGTGGCGGTGCAGCTGGGGCATGGTCCAGAACGACCTGGTGCACGCCTGGGGCCTCGACTACAAGCTCGGCTACTGCGCGCAGGGCGACAGGACGCTCAAGGTCGGCGTCGTCGATAGCGAGTACGTCCTCCACAGGGGAGTCCCCACCCTCGGCGGCACCGAGGGCAAGGCCGCCGCTTTCCGGGTGGCCGTGAGGAGGCGATCGTTCGCCGAGATGCAGATATTCGACAGGAGATGGAAGGAAGCTGAAGCCAACGACGCGTCCTGGACAGACCCTTACCCGTAGCTAGCAAGCGACGACCACACTAATCAATAACTTAGTACATATTTTTGTTGATTCTAACAATTATAGCACATGTTCTTGTACAGCATTTGTGCTATACATAAGCTGTTTGCATTCTTTTCGCTTTTTTCAACAAAAATAGTTTGCCAGTATAAGCCAAAAGGGATACGTACTGAAATGTTCTCTCTAATGTTGCCAAAACGTGCCTTAGCTAATGGCGGCCTTCTCCTTCACACATAGGGTCTGTTTGATTCAAAGGATTTTCAAAGAAATTCTATAGAGTTTCTATCAATAGAATTTTTTTTCTAATAGGATGTGTTTGTTTTAAAGGAATAAATTCTTCAAAAAATTTATGCATGGTTTTCTTACACTACAATTATATAAGATTTTTAACAAGAGGTGAGACCTCTTAGAAAAATTTCTTCGTATCTATGACAACTACGACATGTACATGACCTCTTAGTTCCGTGAGCCCGCAAGTTATTATTTTTCTGGAAAGAAAGTTGAAAAGTCAAAATGATACCCATAGCTTGTTTAGTTATATTATATTCAACAAAGGTCGACTAGAGAACAACTCAAAGCCACCTTTCATACAATGTCGCCACACCTACAAGATTGATGACGTACGGGGGGTGACCATGATCGGGGTCATAGCCCGAACCTTACACAACACACACCACCTAAACCGGAGCCTCACAAAACCGCTCCTCGACGAGCCAGTAGCATAAACCGGTTCACCGGAATCCTCAACATGTAGCACATGCACATATTCAACGTATTCAGGAGGATCAACATATTGATATTGCCATGTCCATCGTCGACATGATGTCACCACTCTATGTGTGTCCATCATTATGCATCTATTGCTGAGTCCTCAATGCACTATGCTTTAGTGACTGACCGTTGTTCATGCGGTAGATGCCACGGAACTCCACTTTCTGACCCGTCCAACGCCTGTTCAAAAAATAATCTCCCCAAGAGGGAGAACAGTGTCGAGCGTCTCCATCATATGATCCACGAGACCTAGATCCGTGGTTTCCCTCAGAGTATCCCGAGTGAAGAGACGAGAGGTGCAATGGCAATGTCATGAAGGTAACGACACAAAGGCGCCACCATCACCCACAGTGGCCAAAGTTGGCTCGGTTTTCACTGGCATCCAAGTCTCCCCAGTCTTGCCGCCGACAAACAGCAGACCAGATCAAGCTAGACGTAGCTAAAATAGACGCAACGCCGTGACCTCTCCGTAGTGATGCATGTAAAATGCACACATAAACTTTATAGTTTATTGTCACATATTCCCACATATTTGCATCATATACAATGCTATAGTCATGTTTTACATTGATTTATGAGAATTTACCAATGATCCCTTTATTTGATTTATAATCCTGTTGTACAGTTCAACCATGTTTTGTGTATTTTCAACTTTTAATGACCTAGACGGAGTCAAACGGACCTGATATTTTTCAAGGACTAATTTTTCATGAACACAATGAGCTGGAGCGCTTGGATCATTCAGAGGGGAGCTAGGATTCCCAAATAGGCCCTGATGGCACAACCCACCCCTAGACCCGCCACCCATGACCGTTCCCTCCTCGAGCGTATGTGGTCGTCCGTCTTCAACCCTAACTTGAAGTCTTGATCTAAAACGCCTATAAAAAGGTTTCCTATCACATTCTCAAGGAGGAGACAGAGAAAACACAGAAACACCGAATTAGAGCCAGAACCAGTGAAAATTGGAGGAGGAAACTTCACCGGATCCATCCCCAATTGGATATCCACCCACTCAAACACCATCAACACCTTCTCCATGATGTGGGAGTAACCAACCTCTAGAATATGGGTTCGTGGCACCAGCTTGATCAGCCTCTCTCTCATGCTATCATTGTTTAGTACCATATGAGTTGCCCAACATGATTATGGTCATCTATGTGATTTCAGGTGGTGGATCTTTGTTTTATGAGATGATATTTGAGATTGAAATTCTGTCATATGTAAAATGTATTGATAGATATATATTATGTACCCCGTTCTTAAGTACTTGTTTTGATCATACTTCTATGCAAGTGCATGTGTGAGGAAACATGTGTATTCGTTGAACTAACATCATGATGGTGATTGGATATTGATGGAAAATTTGAGACCCATTATGGTTTTTAATTTTTTTTGTTAACTTACTAGGGATAAAGTGAATGATGTATTATAATCATCTTGTGACAGCAAAAATGGTCTTGTATGCTCAAGTTAGCACATTTGTTATTCAAACATCATGTCATATTACCTAAGGCTATACTACTGTTTATTCTTAATTCTCTAGGTTGCATGGAGTTTTCCTTTTCTAGAGGAGCATACGTAAGATGTGTTGCATCATTTTTATACCAGGAAGTGATGTCCATATGAATGCTGATCAAACACATAATGAAGTTTTAAATAATATTATATCATCTGTGAGCGACAAGTGAACCCATGAATCCTGGTCCACTTTTTATTTAAGAAACTATTTTACATATTTTTAATTTCCTTTACAATTTCTGCAAGAATTAAATTTAAAAATATAAAAAATCTTTTACTTTCTGCAAACACAAACAAAAACCCCAAAATAACTTTACTTTATTTTATAGTTTTATCTCATACTAATAGGAAACCTTGTGCTTGACAACCACATGGTGGAGTTGGCGACACGAGGAAAAAACTTTGTTTTGTAGTTTGCTAGAAGAGGATAAAAGAGGATCTTTCCCTAATTCCCCAGTAATTCGATATAAACCCTCGATTCACTCTCGTGGGGAAAATACACTTGTTATAACACTCTATACTTGAAGTTTCAATGAGTAGGTACACATAGAGTTGTTACCATCACCCGGCTTCCACGAGCTCATAATCCGTGGAAATAGACAACTCACCGCCATTTTGATGGATTAGACGCAACTGGAGTGAGAGAAGAAAGGCATGAATGGCGGAAATGTGATCGACAAGAAATACCGTACCACTATCCTGTCGCACTCCGCGGACATCGGCAACCAGACCAGTAAGGAAGGTTTGAGTCTGACATCTAACCACACCATAGTCAATCGGAAGAGATTCGCCGTCCTCCACCGCCAAAGCGGTCGCCAATCGAATGCAGTTGTATGGTATGTTAGGCCTCAAGCCTGACTAGCCCTACCGCCGTGCTGCCGCATGACAAGACCGCCGCCACCATCCACCCACAAGTCCAAGCCCAACCCAACCTGCATCTTCCCTGCCAAGAAACCAACTTGAAGCCGTTGCCAGGCACCCACAGTCCATAGAGACACAACCAACATTTGAGAGCACCCGCATATGGCCAGGACCCACCGAACCAGATTTGGGCCTGAAGCCCGCAATGCCAGGGTCATCCATGACCACCACACATGGCCACCGTTGTCGCCCAGGCATGAACACCGCGATGGTCAATTGTTTATCGAGGAGGATCTTTGAGATGGGTGTTGGTAAATTGTTTTTAGAAAAAAGATAAATGCCTGACTTTAACTTGGTAAAGTCACACATGTACTCCGTCTGTTTCATAATATTTTTTATTTTTATTTTTGTGAAACGAATATATCTAGCCTCTTTTTAGTATACAAGTTCACTCTGAATCTACATACTAAAATATGTATATATTCATCTGTTTCATAAAAGGTAAAACATCTTATATTTTGGAACGAAGGAAGTATATAGGTTATTACATGCTGCGCCATGTTAGCTTAAAACCACACACACCTCCTAGCTAAAAGAAGAATAAGGTGTTGAAAATATAAGCAATAATCCATATGATTTAATCCGAATAATAAACTGATAAAGCATAATCATACAAACAGTAGTAAAACCAATCATGCAGATCAATAAATTAGATGAACATATTACATCTATACAAGATAAACCTATCATATCTACACCAAACGCTAGAACTAGAAACTCTAGCAAAATCCAAAAGAGAGAGATTGAGATCACATACGATGCAATTGCGATAGTAGCCGCGGCGGTAGCAGCAGCAGAGCTGTCGCCCATGTTGAGGTTACCGAAGAGGTCGTTGACGTACGGAAAGAAGTCGTCGTTCGAGAACTCGTCGCCAAACGACGTCGTGGTTGCCAGTAGTCGTGCTTGAGCGCTCTCCAAAAACCCGATCGCCCCTCACCCGTACAGGTTCACGAGAGGCGGAGTTCCGGAGGCCTACTGTCCCGATCTACGGTGCACGCCGCAATCCGGGATGGGGAAGACGAAGGCGGTGGCGCAAGGTTCTGGAGGTAGGCGTGTGTGTGGATTGATTACCGATTAGGTTTAGCGCGGATGCTTATATAGTGCAGGCCAGGAAGATCGTCGGACACAACCCACGTCCGAGTCGGTAACAGTCCACATCCATAAAAACTGGAAACGGCTGTAATTAACGCATTCGTTAATGACTCATAAATAATTTTCTCAAACAAAAAAATAAAGCTTGGCTCGCCGAGATTCCCGCAACCCGCGGCGCGTGCGCTTGCGCGTCGTGACGAGGCGTGGCGAGTCCAGGCGGGCGGCGTCGGAGGAGGAGTGCGCGAGGGCTTCTCTCCTTGTCACATATTAGTGAGTGGTGCAACACTCTACTATATAAGGTGGTCCAACTCTCCTTCCACTAGAAATATGGGACTAAACTTTAGCACCACTAGCACAACCATATGCTGCCATGCACAAGTGGGCCAACGAGAATTTCAGAATTTGCCTAATGGGACAACAGCCCAAAACTCACCAAATTCCAATAATCCCCAATAAAGTCTCATTGACACATCACATCACTTTTCTTCCAAACATTGTTTTATATACCGGTGTGTAGTGGAGACTGTTAAGTTGAACTTCCATGCTAATCGTCATACTACACTAGCTAGCAACTTGAATAGTGGACTATACCTTGAACTACAAGTCTTCTGCATGCTAGTTTCACATAAAATCTAGACCGGTACAGGGCTTTCGTCGGCTTCCCCGCGGTTTGGATCTTATGCGTCATACTCCAGGGCCTTTCATAAGTTTATTAGAGAGCACCCAACTCTCACACACTGCGATGTTTGACAGTTAGACTCATATAGGTGTGTTCCTCAAGAGATGTTCTGCAGGACAACATCTCTGCTTTAAAAAGCCACTTGGAACACATTAATATAAATATAAACCTTCCATGCAAATTAATAGAGTATTGCATCTTTATGGAGATGTAAATATAATATGGGGATACTCTCCTCTCAGTTGACCAACAGCTTGTCTCCTATCTCTAATTCACGGGATCTCTGATCGCATAGAGTGGGTTGCCACTGGGATCAACTCATAGTGTGGGTCTCAAACCCATCTCCCTCGATGCATTATCTATCACATTGCGTGATAAACCCTTTGTGAAGGGATCTGCCAGATTTTTAGATGTTTGGATATAATACAACGCAATAACTCTAGAGTTTCTCAATTTCCTGACAGATTTCAATCTCCTCTTCACATGCCTTGATGACTTCATATTATCCTTAGAACTATTTACTTTGACGATCATAGTTTGATTATCACAGTTCATCGGGATGGCGGGTATTGGTTTTTAAACCATAGGTAAGTCCATCAAGATCTCACGACGCTACTCTGCTTCAACAGTGGTTGTGTCTAATGCTGTGAGTTCTGCTTCCATTGTTGACCTTGTTAAGATGGCCTGCTTGCAAGACTTCAGGAAGCAGCACCACCACCAAGTGTAAATAAATAACCACTCGTGGCCTTAGTCTCATCAGCATCAGATATCTAGTTTGAATCACTATAACCCTCAAGTACCCGTGGATACCTAGTATAGTGAATACCATAACTTGCAGTGCCTTTCAAATAGCGCAAAACTCTTTCAAGAGCATGCCAATGATCATCTCCAGGATTTGAAACAAATCGACTCACTTTGCTTACAACAAAGGAGATGTCGGGTCTAGTAGCGATGGCTAAATACATGAGCGAGCCAATAATTTGAGAATATCTCAATTGATCTTTAGCAACCTTCGATCCTTTCGAAGTATCACACTCGGATCATAAGGCGTTGGAGAAGACTTGCATTCGCTATACCCGAAGTGACTAAATATCTTTTTCACATAATGATATTGAAGTAGTGTAATCCCACCATTGTCATCCTTGAGTAGCTTGATGTTCAATATTACATCAGTCACTCCTAAGTACTTCATCTCAAAGTAGCGAGATAGGAACTCTTTGACCTCCTCGATAACAGTGAGGTTGGTCCCGAATATCAATATGTCATCAACATAGAGACACATAATAACTCCCTCACCCCCACCATGGCGATAGTACACACATTTGTCAGCTTCATTTACAACAAAGCCTTCAACAATTAAAGTTCTTTCAAACTTCTCGTGCCACTGCTTAGGGGCTTGCTTAAGACCATACAAAGACTTCACTAACTTACACACATTTCCTTCTTGACCATCTACTACAAATCCGTCAGGCTGCTCCATATAAATTTCCTCATCTAGCTCTCCATTTAGAAAAGTTGTCTTAACGTCCATTTGATGAACGAGAAGACCATGTGATACAACCAAGGATAGTAGTACTCGAATAGTGGTCAATCTGGCTACAGGTGAGTAGGTATCGAAGAAGTTTTCGCCTTCTTTTTGGGTATAACCCTTGGCCACAAGACGTTCCTTATACTTTTCAATATTACCATCAGGTCTAAGCTTTTTCTTGAACACCCACTTACATCCTATAGGTTTTCACCCATAAGGACGATCAGTGACTTCCCAAGTACCATTATCTAATATGGAGTCCATCTCGCTTCTGTCAGCTTCCTTCCGGTAGTCAGCATCTTGAGATGCATAGGATTCTGAAATAGAAGTGGGAGTATCATCCACAAGGTACACAATGAAATCATCATCAAATGACTTTGCAGTCCTTTGTCTCTTGCTCCTTTTGGGAGCTTCATTGTCATCCTTCACAGGATCATCAGAGTGTTCTATCGGCATAGTGGGTTCGGGAATTATAGCAAATTCCTGACTAGATGAACTAGTCATCTCCTGATTTGATGAGCTAGACATACCTTTCATAGGAAAGATGTCCTCAAAGAAAGTCGCATCATTCGACTCCATAATTGTACCAACCTGCATGTCGGATACCTCAGATTTTACTATAAAAAATCTATAGCCAATGTTATGAAAAGCATATCCCAGAAAAACACAATCAATGGTTTTTGGTCCAAGCTTTCGCTTCTTGGGTATTGGAATATTGACTTTCGCCAAACAACCCCAAGTTCGTAAGTAAGAGAGTTTAAGCCTTTTCTTTTCCCATTCCTCAAATGGAGTCATGGTTTTATCCTTTATGGTAACACGGTTTAGGACATGACACGCAGTCATTAGCGCCTCCCCTACCATTTCTTGGAAAGACCCGATGTATCTAACATGGCGTTAACCAAATCAGTTAGAGTGCGGTTCTTCCTTTCGGCCACCCCATTTGATCGAGGTGAGTAGGGAGGCGTCCTCTCATGTATAATACCATGTTCCATACAGAATACATCAAATTCGTTTGAAAATTACTCTTCACCACGATCCGACCTTAGCCGCTTGATTTTAAGATCAAGTTGGTTTTCTGCCTCAGCTTTATAGATTTTGAAGTAGTTCAAAGCTTCATCTTTAGATTTCAGAAGATAAACATAGCAATATCTAGTGGAGTCATCAGTCAGCGCCATAAAGTATATTTTTCCGCCTTTTGTGAACATACCATTCATCTCACAAAGATATGAGTGTATAAGTTCTAATGGTGCTAAGTTTCTCGGTTCCGCAGCCGTATGAGACTTACGGGGTTGCTTTGCTTGCACACAAACTTGACACTTAGAACCTTTGACAGTGGTAAATTTCGGAATTAAACTCATATTGTCTAGCCGCGTCATGCGACCAAAGTTAATATGACAGAGTCGTGAATGCCAAACATTGGACTCATTATCATTACAAACATGATTAATAACTTTAGTACATGAGTCTGACAAAGACAAGCGGAACAGACCTCCGCACTCATAACCCTTTCCAAAATATTGTACATACTTAGAAATTGCAACTTTATTGGACTCAAAAACCAATTAAACCATCTCGACATAAAAGCGATCCGCTGACGAGATTCTTATTGATGGAGGGAACGTTCTGCACATTCTTCAGCTATACGGTCCTCCCTGAAGTAAACTTCAGATTTACCGTACCAACACCATGAACAGAAGGACGTGAGCCGTTTCCCATCAGCACAGAAGAAGTCCTTGAGACCTGATGAGAGAAAAACATGGAAATATCAGAACATACATGTGTATTAGCACCCGTGTCTATCCACCAATCAGAAGAATGACATACTGAAAGGATAGTAGGTAAAATACCGTACCCAACATCCTTCATCTCAGTATTGCTAATAACAACATTTGCGGTCTTGCCGCTGTTCCTATGTTGACGCTCATCAAAGCGATTAGGACAACTAGGAGCCCAATGATCAGGATCACCACAGACGTGGCAAGATCCTTTCCTCTTATCATTTTTCTTCCTGAAGTTGGTTGAGTGCGTGGCCTTGTTCTTGCCATCGAACTTTCCTTTTCCTTCAGATTTGTTCTTGTTTTTGAACTTGTGGGACTGGAAGTTTTTCTTCTGTACCAAATTGGCACTAGAACCTCCCTCAAATCCTCAAGCAGTTTTGTCCTTTGATCTCGCCTTCTCTTCCATATGAAGAGACCCAATGAGATCTGTAACGGAAAAATCTTGTCTCTTATGTTTCAAAGAGGTAGCAAAGTTCCTCCACGAGGGAGGAAGCTTGGCAATAATGCCACCGGCCACAAACTTGTCCGATAAGGTACACTTGTACTGCTCAAGTTCTTTGACACGTGATTATATCTCATGATATTTCTCAACGACTAAGCGCTCATCAACCATCTTGTAGTCATAGAATTGCTCGATGACATACAACTCAGTGACAGCGTCCGATACTCCAAAATTGGCCTCGAGCGCTTCGCACGCGTCCTTGCCATTATCAAATGACATATACGGGTCAACAATGTTGTCCCCAAGAACACTGAACAAAGCCGCCATAAACATGATATCGAATTTCTTAAAGTTCGCTTCCTGCTCAGCAGAAAGATCTCCTTCAGTCTTGCCAAGAGTGGCGCTATAGCAGACAGAGAACTTCTCTCTTGCGCCATCTCTTATAGTGCATGCCATCAAAAGGAGGCGGCCTAGTAGCCGCGGCTACACTAGTGGAATTCAGTTGCCTATAGTCAGGTTTTTTTATTGTTGAAAATATAAGCAATAATCCATATGATTTAATCTGAATAATAAACTGATAAAGCATGATCATACAAACAGTAGTAAAAGCAATCATGCAGATCAACAAATTAGATGAACAGATTACATCTATACAAGATAAACCTATCACATCTACGCCAAACACTAGAACTAGAAACTCTAGCAAAATCCGAAAGAGAGAGATTGCGATCACATAGGATGCAGTTGCGGAAGTAGCCACGACGGTAGCAGCAGTAGAGCTGGCGCCCATGTTGAGGTTGCCAAAGAGGTCGCTGACATCTGGGAAGAAGTCGTCGTTTGGGAACTCGTCCTCGGACGACGTCGTGGCTGCCAGTAGTCGTGCTTGAGCGCTCCCCAAAAACCCGATCGCCCCTCACCTATACAGGTTCACGAGAGGCGGGGTTCCGGAGGCCTACTATCTCGATCTGCGGTGCATGCCGCAAGTCAGGATGGGGAAGACGAAGGCGGCGGCGCAAGGTTCTGGAGGTAGGCGTGTATGTGGATTGATTACTGATTAGGTTTAGCGCGGACGCTTATATAGTGCAGGTCAGGAAGATCGTGGGACACATCCCACGTCCGAGTCGGTAACAGTCCACGTCCATAAAAACTGAAAATGGTTGTAATTAACGCGTCCGTTAATGACTTATAAATAATTTTCCCAAATAAAAAATAAAGTTTGGATCGGCGAGATTCCCGCAACCCGTAGCGCGTGCACGCGTCATGACGAGGGGTGGCGTCAGAGGAGGAGTGCGTGAGAGCTTCTCTCCTTGTCACATCTTAGTGGGTGGTGCAACACTCTACTATATAAAGTGGCTCAACTCTCCTTCCACTAGGAATGTGGGACTAAACTCTAGCACCACTAGCACAACCATATGCTGCCATGCACAAGTGGGTCAAAGAGAATTTCAGAATTTGCCTAATGGGCCAACAACCTAAAACTCACCAAATTCCAACATAAGGGTAGCGTGATCGCTCCACGATCTCACGCCGACAACCCCGGAGGCAGGTTCATCGCATACATGAGCTTGAGCTCGTTGGCCTTGTCTTCAGGTTTGGAAAATAAAAACCACTAAGAAATTGTAGAAACCTACCACAATTAGAACTAGGGTTTAAAAAAACTACTACTCCCTCCATTTTAAAATATAAGATGTTCTTTAAGTAAGTAGGTTCACTCAACTTTGGAATGAATCTACACATTAAGAGAAGTCTAGATTCATTTTCTTCACAAACCTAAAACATCCTATATTTTAAAACAGAGGGAGTGCCAATTTTTTATGCAAGAGGCAAACAAATATCACTTTTCCGCCTGATGGTCACAAAAAACTACCACTTCACTCTAAAGGCCAGCTTAAGTCGGTTAACATTGTTTCTGACCAAAAGGGCTCACTGTCGGTATGATATGGCATGTGGTAGACAGTCCAGAAACAATGTTAAAGTTGTAACATTTTTGGGTCTATTTGTAAAACTTTGAGGACCCCACTTGCTAGTGCACTCTCGTCTCTTTTCTCTTCCTGCCAATCGAACCCTACCCTAACCTACAACCACCAACCCCATGGCATGGCAACACCAGCCAGCCACGAGGAAGGGTAAATACGTAGCGTCGTCGTCCATGCCAGTGACAAGCGAGTTTCCTGCTGGTCTAGCTCGCGACTGGGAAAGGAGGGGCTCCGTCTGACGGCACGCGGGGGGGGGGGGGGGGGGGGGGGGGGGGAGGGGCGCCGCTGGTCGTGCGTGGTAGGGAGAGACACTGTCATCGTCTATCAGGCTCCTGGCTGAGCGTCGCCATCCGCCTCGCGGGATGACACCCTCGTCCAGATTCAAGATGGCAACGGGGCCGGGGATGGCCGGTGATGACTCCACCATACCAGCCATGATCCCCGTCCCCTCCAATCGTCCAGACTCCAGATGAGCCTGGATGAGCGATGCTTCTGTCTGCCGGGCTTCGCCTAGTTGAGCGCCGCCATCGTCCACCGGGAATTCCGCTTGGGGGCTGAGCGTCGTCCTCATGGTCCAGTTGGATTTGGTCTAGTTGAAAGAATTTACAATGTACAAAGTACTATTATGCAAAATGTACATGTCGCATCATCCTAAGAGTGGGCCATCCCTGTCAGAAACGATGTCAACTATCCTAAGATGACATGTTAGTCCAGGTTGCTAGTTTTTTGCGACTATTAGACATACAAGTGATAGTTTGTTTTTGCTTCTTACCTGAAAAGTGGTAATTTTCTTTAAGCTCTCTGCAATTTAAAATTTAGAGTGAAGTGGTAGTTTTCTGCGATCATAAAAGTGGTAGTTTTTTACTCTTGCCCGAAAAGTGATATTTCTACAATTTGGACTGAAGTGGTAGTTTTTGGCAACCATCACTAGTGCACACACATGCCTCTAACACCGATTTGGACCAGCCTCTACCAGCAGTTGTAGAACCGCTGTTGGCGGTTCGGTGTTAGAGCCCCCCTTTAACAGCGGTTCTTATACGAACCGGTGTTAAAGGGTGGCGCACGTGGGGCTGCCGCGGCGCTCAGCCCCCCCTTTAACACCGGTTTGTAACACGAACCGGTGTTAAAGGTTCTGTGCCGCGGCAGGAAAAAGAAATAAATCTCTGCCCGCGGCAGAGTTCTACCGCGGCAGGAAAACGGCCTATCTCTGCCGCGACAGGAAAACGGCCTAAATCTCTGCCGCGATAGAGTTCTGCCGCCGCCCCGTTCTGGGCGTATTTCTGCAGCACGGCGGGGACGGGGGGAGGGGAATCGATCGAGAGCGGTATACACATACATCATCGTCGGTACATACGAGTATATGAATAATTAAGCAACTATTATTATACACAAACATCGTCATTGTGTGATATTCTCCGTAAACGTTGAAGCATCAAGTACAAGACAAACCGGGCCTTTGCATCAATAATGGCCCGACCAAGATCGTCATCAGCGGGCCCATCTGCTGCCTCTTGATCTTTATTATCTACCCCCGTTGCAGTATCATCATATTCAGAATACATATTATGATAGTTGTCATCATCCTCTTCTTCTTTGTTGTCTTCCATCACAACCCCTTTTTCTCCGTGCTTGGTCCAACAATTATAGATGGGCATGAAACCGGATCGAAGCAGGTGGGCGTGAATGGTTCTGGTATTTGAGTAGTCTTTCTTGTTCTGATAGTGAACACACAGACAGCACATAAAACCATTGTGACCACGGTTTGCATTAGCCACAACGATGAAATTTTGGAGGCCCGTAATGTACTCGGAAGTGCGTCGGTCACCGTACATCCATTGCCGGTTCATCTGCATTAATATATAGTATATCAAAAATTAATAGGGAGATGACCATTTATATATAGTACATCAATGACACATGAAAGGATAAAGTTGCCGACCTCGACCGAGAAGGAAAGAGCAACGAGAAAACTTATTTCGAGCTCTCAATCATTTCACCAAACACCTCTTGTGCATAGAAAAAAACACAAACTAGCACACCTCTCACCCTCTTGCTAGGCTCCAAAATGAGAGAGTGAAAAAATGGAAGAGAGTGGTGTGGGCTGCGGTGTGTTATATACCCCCCCTTTAACACCGGTTCAAGCCACGAACCACTGTTAAAGGGGGGGCTGCGCGGGCCACTGGTGCAGGGCCTTTAACACACGAACCGGTGTTAAAGGGGGTGCTCCTTTTTGCTGTACGGGTCATGTTGGTACGGGCTAAAGCCCATTTCCGACCTCAAGGAAAGGCCTCGTTTCCACTGGTGCATTAGAAAGAAAAGTGATAGTTTTTTGCCTCTTATCTGAAAAATGGTTGTTTTTTGAATTCCTAGTCCCAATTTAATAGAGTAGTTTTTTTGCAATTTAGAATGAAGTGGTAGTTTAGAGTGTAGTGGTGCTTTTTGCGACCATCATGAAGAAAAGCGGTAGTTTTTGGTCTCTTGCCGAAAAAGTGATACTCCCACCCTTCTATATTATATTAATGTTAGTAGTTTTTTGAAGCGCTAGCCCCAATTTTAGCAGAGTAGCTTTCTGCAATTTAAAATATAGTGGTAGTTTAGAGTGAAGTGGTGGTTTTTTTTACCATCAGGAAGAGAAGTGGATGTATTTTTTGCCTCTTGCGTGAAAAGTGGCATTTTTTAAGTGCCTGAAAAGTGGCAGGTAGAAAAAGATTTTATTACGATTATCCTTGATATAGCCGTCGAACGGAGTAGACGAGTTTAAATAGAAATCATTAGAAAATGGTAAATTTTCAGTTGACTCAATTTATAGAGCGTTGATTCAACCTGATATGTCGGTCGATATTAATAGTAAAATTTGAAAATTGAAAATACCCCTAAAGACGAAGATTTTCGCATGGTATCTCCCTAATGGTGTAATTCTTACTAAAAATAATCTTGTAAAGAGAAATTGACATGAAAGTACACAATGCGTTTTTTATCATCATGTGAGACAATCTATCATTTATTCTTTCATTATAAATTTGCTTACTCTATATGGTCATTCATCCAAATAGCCTCTGGTTTATTTCTCCCACGTTCGGTGGCTAATGTTTTGGTAACTGGCTGCATAGGATAGATGATAAATACATGACTGTGTTTAGGGTGGGAGCGCTTGCCATTATTTGGTCGCTATGGCTATGTAAATTTAATAACATTATATCTTCTCCCTTAAAAGTTATATAACGAGCCACAACTATTCTTCGATCATGGACTATTCTCTAACGTATGGAGTTTCGCGACTTGTTTGCAGAAGTGTCTAAGCGTTTGAAGAACACGGCGAGAGATATTTTCTCCAGACATGGATGGTCGCATGATTTGCGGATTGATCTGCCGGGACCGATTGTATATATTACTCAGGTAATAAAAGCGATTTCCAGAAAAAAAAGAATTTATAGATAATAACTTTGATAGAATCGCAAGGAACGGGGGAAGTTGGAGGGGTTGCAGTAGCATATGGGGAACCGCACTCTCCACTGAAATCTCAAGCCACACATGTACTGCCATGTACTCTTTCTGTTAGACTTATATTATGGAACGGAGGTAGCGCAGTTCTGGTAAGTATACGTACGCAACGTTGCAGATTAGAAGTGATCACAATCAAACTCTTTCCACTACTTTCAGAGAAGCAGATTTGGCGATACATAATATGAAAGAAGAGGGTGTGGAAATTTTTGGCTTTTTTTTTGTTAGAACAGCGTGACTACAGATAGCAGATTTGGCGATACATAATTAATCTCGAGAAAAAGGACGAAGAAAATATAGATACTTTGCATACTATAAACCGATTGTTTGCTTCTCCCTGAGATTTCTCATAACGCAAAACCAGTAACTATAACTACTAATCAACTCCGTCCAAATTATAAAGGAAACAACTTTCGCCAAGAGCAATAATGGAATTCATCAACAGCTCGATGACGAGCAAAACCTAAAGAGTTCAAGATGTAAAACTACAACTATTGTTGCTGATGATGAGGGCGACGGCGGCGGCTAGCTAGCGAGCAGGGATCAGAGGTGGCCGGGGCCGAGCAGGGTAACTTGCTCCTGAAGCAGCTGGGCATCTGAATAACTCTCGCGGTCCGCGACGATCATAATCGGCAGCACCAGCACGATCGCCGACGTCGCCGCGATCCACGCCGCCTTCCCCGTGCTCCGCGCCAGCTTCCACGCCACCTCCGGCACCACCTGACGCCCCTTATCCGCCACGGACAGGCACGTCGCCCCGGCGGACCAGGCCGCCTTCCGCGTGCCCTTGGCCAGCTTCAGTCCCTGGTCCGCCACGGCCTTCCCCGTGCCCCTCGCCAGCTGTAGTCCCTGATCCGCCACGGACGACAACATCGCCATGTCGGCCGCCTCCGCTTCTTTGTCTCGATTAGATCTCGATTGCGGGTTAGGGTTTAGGCCTCTCGTGTTAGGCTCAGCGCCTAGGTCTCGGCCTATTAATACAAAGACTGTTGAAAAGAATTTGGATCCGGATCTCTCTGGTCCTGACTTGAGCAGGAAGAAATTACAAAGATGCACGTTTACGTACTTCTGCTTTCCCTAAAAGAAACAAAAAACACGATTCTGCTCCCCGCCTGATTCCAGCGTCGTCGCACCGTGGTACCGCTATAGTTCCCTTTTCACGCGCGTGGTGGCCACGCGTAGAGAGCTATTTTTTAAGGAGGCTTCTAGGCGTCCCGCACGATTGGGACTTCCCATCGTCCTCGTCCCTGCGCGACACGTGTCCACAAAATTGCCCCAAATCCTGCTTTTGCTGCAAAACATCCCGCGTTTGCTGCATATGTTCCCGCTTTTGCTTTCGAAGAAAAAAAAAACCGGTTTGTTTTAAAAATAGAATGTCTCGCCGGAGACCTCACCGGAGACCTCGCCGGAGGCCATGCAGCAAAAAAATTGTACTAATGTAGCAAAACCGACTTCGCCGGAGACATCGTCGGAAAACACTCGATGGTGACTCTCGTCGGAGACCTTGTAGCAAAAAGTTGGCATTGTTGTAGCAAAACCACAAGACGGTTGCAGCAAAAAAATTCTTCTAATGTAGCAAAAAACTCCACCGCTGGCAACAGCCACGACCGCCCATGGCAGGGACCAAAGCTGCCCATGGAAGCAAGCTCGGTCGCCGCTGGCAGTAACCACGCCCGCCCATGGCAGCAACCAAGGCTACCCATGGAAGCAAGCTCGGCCACCGCTAGAAGCAAAGCTCGGCCGCCCGTGGAAGCAAACTCGGCTACCGCTGGAAGCAAGTTTGGTCTCCCGTGGCAGCAAGGTCGGCTGCCCATGGAAGCAAGCTCGGCCACCGCTGGAAGCAAAGCTCGGCCGCCCGTGGAAGCAAACTCGGCTACCGCTGGAAGCAAGTTTGGTCTCCCGTGGCAGCAAGGTCGGCTGCCCATGGAAGCAAGCTCGGCTTCCGCAGCTTTTTATCCGGCGGAGGAGCAGTACGAGGGCAGGGCTCGCCGTTGGACAGCCTCTCCGTACACGCCTCGTCCAGGCGGCGGCGGCGGCCGCGGGCGAGAGTGGCGCTGCAAACGGGCCACGGCCGGAGCTCCGCGAGGAGGGTCGAGCAGGACGACGAGGGCGCGACGTCTACTGGGGGGAGCGAGGTCCGCAACAAGGAAGGGGATAAGAGCGAGAGGCCGGCGGCGGCGGTCGCGGGCGAGAGTGGCGCTGCAGACGGGCCGCGGCCGGAGCTCCGCGAGGAGGGTCGAGCAGAGCGACGAGGGCGCGACGACGTCTACTGGGGGAGCGAGGTCCGCAGCGAGGAAGGGGATAAGAGCGAGTGACCGGCGGCGGCGGTCGCGGGCGAGGGTGACGCTGCAGATGGGCCGCGACGGCGGGAGCTCCGCGAGGAGGGTCGAGCAGAGGGCGACGAGGGCGCGGCAGAGGCGACTAGCAAGGGGAGTAAGGTCCGCGACGAGGGAGGTGTGGCATCCCGCAAAACCACTACTAAAAAATCGCGTTGTTTTTGTGCATTGCATCATCATAATCGCATGTCATGTCTCTGTGCATCATCATAACATTAGCATGCATCTTTTTGCCGAAACCAATTTTGCTAAAAGCCATATTTTTGTTTTCTATAAATACCCCTCTCTATTCTAAAACATAAATCCTCGGTCCGCCCGGATCTTCTACTTGTCTAAAATGTTTTACCAAAAACAATATTAAAACTAAATAAAATTAAATGTTTTATAGACCGGGGAGGCCGCCACCGACCAGGCCGAAGGGCCCAGCTGGCAGCAGCCTACTACCCGGCCCAAACTAGACGAAACCCTACCCCAAATCATTTTCTACCCTATCCTAACCTACCCAGCCACTCCCAGCCCTCCACCTCACCTCCCCGGTCCACCTCACCCCCTGGACCCCCAACCCCCACCCACCTTGCCACCTCATCAATCCTAACCCGCAGCCCCCACTCCCTTCCTGGTGTAACACCCTCAGAATCGGACCTATGCAAGTTTTAGCGAAACTCGCCAAACCCACATAGAAACGATTCAAAGGTGCCCACCAGGCACTTTCGTGCGGGTGGAAAACGAAGTAATAACATTACACAACAGTCCTCGATGGGACCCACAGAACAGATATATACAACATCGACTCAAAGAGTCAAGAATACAGATATAATATACAAAGATCCAAATCACCTTGAAAACGATAGAGTGTCCGACTACGGACAAGATGCAAATGGGGCTAAGAGCCCTAAAGAATAACCAATGGCGTCCATAACCCTGCCCAGGCCAAGCCGGAAGGGTAACCCTGCTAACGACGTCGATCTCAAAACCTGCTTAAACAAAAGGGGTGCCGACAAAGGGCAAAGGAAAAAGAGGAGCGTCAGTACTGAGGCCAGTACACGGCGAGGCTAGAATTCGGCGGTCCTCGCCTACATAGGTATGGTGGACTGAGCGGCAGCGGCAGCATGCACTAAACAACCTATAGAGACTCGATACAACTGGCGGCAAATCAGAGAGGGGTAAGAAAGACCTACTCGGAACCAAGCTGATTCTACCATCAAACAAACCCATCCTGGCGTTTCCCCCTCGACACCGATCGAGGAAGTCAACCGAGGAACTCACACAGTTGGCAGTTTTATTTATTCAGTTATCGTTGCAGCAATTACTAGTCAGGTTTAGGTAATCATCCTGATAAAGTAAGCAGTGGCACTTTTAGTTAACCATTCCGTTATAGTTGCAACACTTACTAATCAGATACAGATAGCATGAGATAAACCCAAAACCCAACAGTTGTTGGTACTTTTATTCAGCCATTCCGTTGTAGTTGCAATACTTACTAGTCAGGTACAATGGTCGCAAGCGACGCTCCAAACAAGCAATTGTGGGCAGTATTATTTAGCCATTCCATTATAGTGAAGCTGATTACTAGTCATTATAAAGTCAAATTTATAGCAGTAAACTTTAGTTATGCTTGTCTATGGTCGAGATACTGTGCTCCAAGTCGTCCATAACCGCGGACACGGCTTTCAGAAAGTTTTAACCCGGCCGGGGTGCACAAATAGCAACACACACACGATCAACCTCGGAAAAACCAAATCAAAACCCAACGAGGTCTTCACGACAGAGCAATCACAAGATTCAGAAATATTTCAGGGGGCCACCCCATTAAGCTACCCGCAACGAAGTAAGCTAGCTCCGAGACGGACTCAAGGTCTGGGTATACGGCTGTGAACGACTGGGAACCCCAAACGGGGCTTTTCGACACCGCGGAATCGTGTCCCGATCCTAAAAAGTACAGGTGCTATCTGTCGCACAATCGTAAATAAAGCAGTAAAACATGGCATAAGTACAGGATCGTAAATAAAACCTCAAACTATTTTGTGGCCCCAAGAAATAAGACGGAATCAAGCTCTGGCTAAGGGGGGCCCATAATTCCCCATATGTGGATAGCGCGATAAATCAAGGAACAGGTATCAAGTACTCGGGGTCCTACGGGACACAAGTGGGCGTTCGGAAACCAAATATTATCTATCACCCACCGATGCCTCTGCTTATTTCAATTTTAGTTGTTAAACAGAAATTAAAGTGAACAATAAGTAAAACTATGATCATCTCCAACATCAACATGCGGCAAAACATCAACAACGGTGGCACTTGACGACACGCAACAGCACTTGAGCAAGCGACTACGACGCGCAAGTCCAACTATCTACCAAACAACAAGTAATAGGATGTGTCCAAGGCAATATATGGCTGCAAGGGATATCAAGGGTACGGAATCTAGAGCATCGCAACACAGATAGCAATAGATCAACAGGAGGGAATAAATACTATAAAAGTAAGATAGGTAGAAAGGGGAAGATGCTCGCCTGAAAACATTGCCGAAGGTTCATCCGAAGATCGGGGCGAAGCTCACATCAACTCAACGGTCTTATCCGCGAAGAACCAAAACACTAGAAGAAACACCGGATGCAATATTTAATACTACGGCAGGAGATCGGCATGATGCATGTATGATGCATGACATGGCGAAGGTGCGATGCAATTAGGTCATATTAAGCGGAACCGGGGTCCCGACAGTTAATTAGGTGGTTCATGTTGTTTAGCTAACCCCCGCAATTTAAATGTTGTTTTCGCATGGCAGAAGATAGCACCGGGTTCGCTACACAAATTTAAATGAGGCCGATATGAGACTGGATTTGCCCGCATATGGGCCCCATATTTAATTATTAAGTGAACCGGCATAAGGCCCCCAAACCACATGATATGCATGCGAGATGAATGATTATGCGACAAGTTGTATTATATTATAAAATAGGGTTCTCGGAAAGGGTTCACACATTAGGGTTCGGCAGATCTTGGGGTTCCGGGGTTCGGGGTCGGTCTCAGGGTCCAGGGTCCTGACGGGGTCGTTCTCGAACTCCGGGGTTAGGGTCTCGGATCGGGGTAGTTCTTGTCGCGTCCGGGAAGCAGGTCTTGGTTCGGTGTCGGGGCGTGTCGAATTCTTCCAGGCCGATGCCGTTCTTGTCGTAGCGACGGTCTTGTCGGGTTCTCGACGATCTTGGTCCGAGGGTTCGGGGGTCTCGGCGTCCGTAGTAGGTCTTGGCGCTTCGGTTTCGGGCCTCGGCCATCTCATCCGCGTAGTAGATCATGGCGTTCCGAGAATCGCGGTTCGGCTTCCGACTCCGGGTCGGTCTTCGAGAGTCTTGTCCACTAGGAGACCCGGATCAGCCGCATCACAGAAGTAGCTTGCATCGGCCGGTGGCCTGAACGGTGACGAGCCTGCGTGCGCGGAGACGAGAGCAGATGGAGGCGCGGCGGGCACCTGCGGCGTGCTGCCTTGCAGGAGCTGCTGTAGGAGGGGGCAAGGCCGGGCCCCGCGGTGGTGGCGACGTGACCAGGCGACGGGGAGGCGTGGCCGTGGCCTCGACGACGGCGGGCGGCGGAAGGCGGACGGCTGGCGCGGACGAGCTGGAACGCGGGGGTTGAGGCAGACGAGGCGGCGTCGGGGCAGCGCTCTGGCCAGCGGGGTGGAGGTCGTGCGGGGCCGGCGAAGCGCGGCTCGCGGGGGGTTGACGGGAGCGGCGGAGGCGGCTGGATGCGCATGGCAGCGACGGCGGCAGGAGGGAAGCGGGGTGGCCGGAGGTGAGCTCGCGAGGTGGGCGGCGCTGGGGGCGCGCCGGCGCGGCGGAGGAAGGCGGAGAGGCTGGGAGCCGGCGACGCACGGGGAGCGGATGGCGACGGCGAGGGAGAGGCGGACCGCGTCCGGCGATGCGCGCGGCAGGGATGGACCGGGGAGGGAGTGCTGCTGCTGCGGCCTGCGAGGCCGTCGCCGGCGGCGGCGATGGGTCGTGGCCAGAGGGGGCTGAGGGAGGGAACGGGGACGAGGCGGGGTCGGGTGGCTCGCGGGAGCGGCGGTAGCGGAGGAGGGAGAGGTGGACGCGGCGCGGAAGGGGCGAGGTGAGGGGTAGGAAGCGGCGCCGGCGACACGAGGTAGGGCGGGAGGCGCAGTCGACGGGGCAGCGGGGTGAGCCGGGGAAGAAGAACAGGGGAGGAGAGGGAGGTTGGGGAGGGCGCGGGGACGCGGTGGGCGCTGGCGAGGTGGGTCCCAGGGGGAGGGTGGACCGGGTCCTGGGGAGGGGCTGGCGCGTGGGGCGTGGCCTGGTGGCGGGACCCACAGGGCAGGGGAGGGGGCTGGCAGTGGCGTGTGGTGGCCTGTGTGTGGCGTGCGTGTGCTGGGCCGGTTGGTGGGGGGGGGGGTGGTGAGAGAGGGAGAGAGAGAGGGGGTGAGGTGGAGGGCTAGGATTGGGTGGGGGGAAGGATGGGGATGAGGTGGCGGCGAGTTATTGGGCGGGGTGATGTGGAGGCAAGGGGTGGGTAGAGTTTTAGGTAGATGTAGTATTTAGAGGGCTGGTTTGGGGTGGACCGTTTTAGTTTCTGGGGGTGGTCGTTCGGGTCGGTCGGCCCGTTCGACTGCCCCCACTAAATAATTTAAATTTTTATTTATTTTAAAACACGGCTTTCGCAACCCGATAGCCGACAACAAAATAATTCCGGAGAACCGGTGTTTGGCGTTTGAATAAAAGGCGGGGCGTTTCAGAACACAAAATAGGTTTTTCTGAAATAGTTTTAGACAAACAACACATGATGATGACGATGCAATGCACAAATTCAACGCGATTTTCTAGTAGTGGTTTTGCGGGATGCCACAATTCGACACCACTAACAATGGATCTCGCCCTCGAGATCCGCCTCATGGTACCGGAAGGAAGGTCGGCGATCTGCGTCTTCTCGCATCGTGTTGATCCTCGCGACACCACTAACAAGGGGTCGTTGTCCGTGATCGTCGAGAGAACACTCCGGAAACAAAAGATCGAAGGTAGAGGCATCAACATATAAAACCACCCCTAACTTCCGTGGACGGAGTAAAATTGCTGGATCCACTGATTCGATGTACAAGAGCGAATGATAAGAGTAGTCGGATGGTGATCAGTCCATCGCGCACCCAAACCATTACTCTGCACACGAATAGGCGGATTATGCAATCAACTCTCGGAATCAGACTGAAGATCTCGACAAGCGAGGTTCGGAAACAAAGGGGTGATACAGACTCTGCATCGGATCTGGCGTGGATGAAGTCGTCGCGTCGGAAAACACCGGAAGACACGAGAAGGAACCAAGAGAAGTCCACCAGACGAAGGATTCCTCGGATAGCATGAAGACCGGATGTAGCAACACCGTTATCAGAGGAGGAAGCGGAACCCTGAAGGTACGACGGAAACCCAACCACGACAATTCCTGGACTCGAAGAAAGAGATGAGAGCAGATTTAAAACGCGTAGAGATTAGAGGAGAATAGCAGAGGGGTAAGGAGTAAAATCAGACCTAATCAGAACTATCCAACCGATTTTGCAAAAATAGTTTTGACACTCTACTTCGGCCGTTAGCTAGGTTATCCTACAGGCTGGACTTGTGGGGTATCGCAACTGCTGAGCTCTGATACCACTCTGTAACACCCTCAGAATCGGACCTATGCAAGTTTTAGCGAAACTCGCCAAACCCGCATAGAAACGATTCAAAGGTGCCCACCAGGCACTTTCGTGCGGGTGGAAAACGAAGTAATAACATTACACAACAGTCCTCGATGGGACCCACAGAACAGATATATACAACATCGACTCAAAGAGTCAAGAATACAGATATAATATACAAAGATCCAAATCACCTTGAAAACGATAGAGTGTCCGACTACGGACAAGATGCAAATGGGGCTAAGAGCCCTGAAGAATAACCAATGGCGTCCATAACCCTGCCCAGGCCAAGCCGGAAGGGTAACCCTGCTAACGACGTCGATCTCAAAACCTGCTTAAACAAAAGGGGTGCCGACAAAGGGCAAAGGAAAAAGAGGAGCGTCAGTACTGAGGCCAGTACACGGCGAGGCTAGAATTCGGCGGTCCTCGCCTACATAGGTATGGTGGACTGAGCGGCAGCGGCAGCATGCACTAAACAACCTATAGAGACTCGATACAACTGGCGGCAAATCAGAGAGGGGTAAGAAAGACCTACTCGGAACCAAGCTGATTCTACCATCAAACAAACCCATCCTGGCGTTTCCCCCTCGACACCGATCGAGGAAGTCAACCGAGGAACTCACACAGTTGGCAGTTTTATTTATTCAGTTATCGTTGCAGTAATTACTAGTCAGGTTTAGGTAATCATCCTGATAAAGTAAGCAGTGGCACTTTTAGTTAACCATTCCGTTATAGTTGCAACACTTACTAATCAGATACAGATAGCATGAGATAAACCCAAAACCCAACAGTTGTTGGTACTTTTATTCAGCCATTCCGTTGTAGTTGCAATACTTACTAGTCAGGTACAATGGTCGCAAGCGACGCTCCAAACAAGCAATTGTGGGCAGTATTATTTAGCCATTCCATTATAGTGAAGCTGATTACTAGTCATTATAAAGTCAAATTTATAGCAGTAAACTTTAGTTATGCTTGTCTATGGTCGAGATACTGTGCTCCAAGTCGTCCATAACCGCGGACACGGCTTTCAGAAAGTTTTAACCCGGCCGGGGTGCACAAATAGCAACACACACACGATCAACCTCGGAAAAACCAAATCAAAACCCAACGAGGTCTTCACGAACGAGCAATCACAAGATTCAGAAATATTTCAGGGGGCCACCCCATTAAGCTACCCGCAACGAAGTAAGCTAGCTCCGAGACGGACTCAAGGTCTGGGTATACGGCTGTGAACGACTGGGAACCCCAAACGGGGCTTGTCGACACCGCGGAATCGTGTCCCGATCCTAAACAGTACAGGTGCTATCTGTCGCACAATCGTAAATAAAGCAGTAAAACATGGCATAAGTACAGGATCGTAAATAAAACCTCAAACTATTTTGTGGCCCCAAGAAATAAGACGGAATCAAGCTCTGGCTAAGGGGGGCCCATAATTCCCCATATGTGGATAGCGCGATAAATCAAGGAACAGGTATCAAGTACTCGGGGTCCTACGGGACACAAGTGGGCGTTCGGAAACCAAATATTATCTATCACCCACCGATGCCTCTGCTTATTTCAATTTTAGTTGTTAAACAGAAATTAAAGTGAACAATAAGTAAAACTATGATCATCTCCAACATCAACATGCGGCAAAACATCAACAACGGTGGCACTTGACGACACGCAACAGCACTTGAGCAAGCGACTACGACGCGCAAGTCCAACTATCTACCAAACAACAAGTAATAGGATGTGTCCAAGGCAATATATGGCTACAAGGGATATCAAGGGTATGGAATCTAGAGCATCGCAACACAGATAGCAATAGATCAACAGGAGGGAATAAATACTATAAAAGTAAGATAGGTAGAAAGGGGAAGATGCTCGCCTGAAAACATTGCCGAAGGTTCATCCGAAGATCGGGGCGAAGCTCACATCAACTCAACGGTCTTATCCGCGAAGAACCAAAACACTAGAAGAAACACCGGATGCAATATTTAATACTACGGCAGGAGATCGGCATGATGCATGTATGATGCATGACATGGCGAAGGTGCGATGCAATTAGGTCATATTAAGCGGAACCGGGGTCCCGACAGTTAATTAGGTGGTTCATGTTGTTTAGCTAACCCCCGCAATTTAAATGTTGTTTTCGCATGGCAGAAGATAGCACCGGGTTCGCTACACAAATTTAAATGAGGCCGATATGAGACTGGATTTGCCCGCATATGGGCCCCATATTTAATTATTAAGTGAACCGGCATAAGGCCCCCAAACCACATGATATGCATGCGAGATGAATGATTATGCGACAAGTTGTATTATATTATAAAATAGGGTTCTCGGAAAGGGTTCACACATTAGGGTTCGGCAGATCTTGGGGTTCCGGGGTTCGGGGTCGGTCTCAGGGTCCAGGGTCCTGACGGGGTCGTTCTCGAACTCCGGGGTTAGGGTCTCGGATCGGGGTAGTTCTTGTCGCGTCCGGGAAGCAGGTCTTGGTTCGGTGTCGGGGCGTGTCGAATTCTTCCAGGCCGATGCCGTTCTTGTCGTAGCGACGGTCTTGTCGGGTTCTCGACGATCTTGGTCCGAGGGTTCGGGGGTCTCGGCGTCCGTAGTAGGTCTTGGCGCTTCGGTTTCGGGCCTCGGCCATCTCATCCGCGTAGTAGATCATGGCGTTCCGAGAATCGCGGTTCGGCTTCCGACTCCGGGTCGGTCTTCGAGAGTCTTGTCCACTAGGAGACCCGGATCAGCCGCATCACAGAAGTAGCTTGCATCGGCCGGTGGCCTGAACGGTGACGAGCCTGCGTGCGCGGAGACGAGAGCAGATGGAGGCGCGGCGGGCACCTGCGGCGTGCTGCCTTGCAGGAGCTGCTGTAGGAGGGGGCAAGGCCGGGCCCCGCGGTGGTGGCGACGTGACCAGGCGACGGGGAGGCGTGGCCGTGGCCTCGACGACGGCGGGCGGCGGAAGGCGGACGGCTGGCGCGGACGAGCTGGAACGCGGGGGTTGAGGCAGACGAGGCGGCGTCGGGGCAGCGCTCTGGCCAGCGGGGTGGAGGTCGTGCGGGGCCGGCGAAGCGCGGCTCGCGGGGGGTTGACGGGAGCGGCGGAGGCGGCTGGACGCGCATGGCGGCGACGGCGGCAGGAGGGAAGCGGGGTGGCCGGAGGTGAGCTCGCGAGGTGGGCGGCGCTGGGGGCGCGCCGGCGCGGCGGAGGAAGGCGGAGAGGCTGGGAGCCGGCGACGCACGGGGAGTGGATGGCGACGGCGAGGGAGAGGCGGACCGCGTCCGGCGATGCGCGCGGCAGGGATGGACCGGGGAGGGAGTGCTGCTGCTGCGGCCTGCGAGGCCGTCGCCGGCGGCGGCGGCGATGGGGCGTGGCCAGAGGGGGCTGAGGGAGGGAACGGGGACGAGGCGGGGTCGGGTGGCTCGCGGGAGCGGCGGTGGCGGAGGAGGGAGAGGTGGACACGGCGCGGAAGGGGCGAGGTGAGGGGTAGGAAGCGGCGCCGGCGACACGAGGTAGGGCGGGAGGCGCAGTCGACGGGGCAGCGGGGTGAGCCGGGGAAGAAGAACAGGGGAGGAGAGGGAGGTTGGGGAGGGCGCGGGGACGCGGTGGGCGCTGGCGAGGTGGGTCCCAGGGGGAGGGTGGACCGGGTCCTGGGGAGGGGCTGGCGCGTGGGGCGTGGCCTGGTGGCGGGACCCACAGGGTAGGGGAGGGGGCTGGAAGTGGCGTGTGGTGGCCTGTGTGTGGCGTGCGTGTGCTGGGCCGGTTGGTGGGGGGGTGGTGAGAGAGGGAGAGAGAGAGGGGGTGAGGTGGAGGGCTAGGATTGGGTGGGGGGAAGGATGGGGATGAGGTGGCGGCGAGTTATTGGGCGGGGTGATGTGGAGGCAAGGGGTGGGTAGAGTTTTAGGTAGATGTAGTATTTAGAGGGCTGGTTTGGGGTGGACCGTTTTAGTTTCTGGGGGTGGTCGTTCGGGTCGGTCGGCCCGTTCGACTGCCCCCACTAAATAATTTAAATTTTTATTTATTTTAAAACACGGCTTTCGCAACCCGATAGCCGACAGCAAAATAATTCCGGAGAACCGGTGTTTGGCGTTTGAATAAAAGGCGGGGCGTTTCAGAACACAAAATAGGTTTTTCTGAAATAGTTTTAGACAAACAACACATGATGATGACGATGCAATGCACAAATTCAACGCGATTTTCTAGTAGTGGTTTTGCGGGATGCCACACCTGGCCACAGCACACAACACACACCACGCACGCACACAACACGCCGCCCACCCCCCTGACCGCCTGTCCCCCTGGCCCCACCACCCGCGGGTCCCACCTCCCCATCCCGCGTCTGCCGCTGCCTCCCCCACCTTCCTCTCCCGATGCCCCGCCCCTCTTCCTCCTTCCTCTCCCCGACAACCGCCCCGCGTCGCCAGGGCCTCCTCCTCCGCCCTCCCTCGCTCTGCTCCGGCCCGCCTTCCTCCGCGCGGCGCGCCGCACCCGGCCGCTGCCCCGTGCCGTCCCCGTCGCCAGGGAGAGGCCCCGCTCCGCCGCCGGCCGCAGCCTCCGCGCCTCCTCCCGAGCGCCCGCGCCTCTCTCCCCCCCTCCGCAAACCACCCGCCGCCGCCGTCTTCGGCGTCCACCGCCACCGCGACCTGCACCTCCGCCTCGTCGCCGGGAGCCCGTCGCCCCCTCCTCGGCCGCGACTCTGTTGTCGCCGTCCCTCGTCCCTATGAGCTCCCGCCCCTTCGCCGTCCTCCGCCCGAGCTCTGCTCCTCCGGCCACCTCTTCTTCCCCGCCTCCGGCCGTGCCGCCTCGCGCGTCCCCCGTCCTCGCCAACAACCGCACCGCCGCCCCTGAGCGCATCCGACCATCGCCGCCGTCTTCCCTTGGACCTGGCTCGTCGCCGGCGGGTCCTGCGCCCCCCCCCCCCGCGGCCACCTCCTCGTCCAGCCGCCGGACCTCCTCTCGTTCTTCTTCCGCGCGTGGCGGCTCTGCAGGTGACCGTGCCGGCCCCGTGGACCGTGCGCCATTGTAGTTGACCTCGGGGCCCCGCGTCCAAGTCGGCGCCATCGTCCTACCGTTTTGCTAGCCAAGTACCAGATCTCCAACAGGGGTACGCCAAGTTTGTTGTGGTTGCACAAGTTCGATCCTGGAATGGTAAAGACCATCTGCCAAGCTTGCCATGGGAGAAAGACGACCGTTTTGATCTCCAACACGGTCCGCTAGTAACCCCGGCATGGACCCCAAGATCTTCTGCCCGGAACCCGTGGAACCCTGAAGACCCCGGTGTCGAGCCCCAAGTTCCCCTCCCGGATTTTGAAGCCCGATCCCGCCAAGATCTTCTCGACATCAGGGCCTTCGATATGGTTCCAACAAGATCACCTACACGGACATCAAGTTATCCAACCCGATATCCGAAGACCGATCCCCGAGACCGAACCCTCGGCATGCCATGATCTTCATCTCGGATGCCAAGTTCGTCGAGAACCCGGACGCCAAGTACTTCACCCCGGACATCGAGACCCTGAACAACAAGTTCTCCTTCCCGGAAGCACTGACGCTCGTGCGCCAAGGTCTACTTCACGGATCCGAAGACCCCGGAACCCGATCCACTCAAGTTCGCCATCGACGACAAGATCGGCACCGACCAGGACGAACCCAATGCGCCCGCGATGCCGAACCAAGTCCTTCTTGCTAGAACGCCAAGCTCTTCACCTTGTGTCCAACCCCGAGACCGATCCCGTCGAACCCTGAACCCTGAGACCGAACCCCGAACCCCGGAACACCAAGATCGTCGAACCCTAATGTGTGACCCCTTTTCTCGAGCCCTATTTTATAAAAGTAATAACAAATTGATGCATATTAAATTGTCATACTCGCATGCATTTTTGTGTGGTTTGGGGGTCTTATGCCGATTCACCATATAATTAAATATGGGGCCCATATGCGGGCAAATCTAGTCTTATATTGGCCTCATTTAAATTTGTGTAGCGAACCGGTGCTATCTTTTGCCATGTTAAGACAACATTTAAAATGCAGGGTAGCTAAACAATATGAACCATTTAATTAATTGTCGGGACCCCGGTTCCGCTTAACCTTGCCTAATTGCATTGCATCGTTGCCATGTCATACATCATACATGCATCATGCCCGATCTTTTGCCGTGGTATTAAATAGTGCATCCGGTGTTTATTCTAGTGTTTTGCTTCTTCGCGGATAAGGCCGTTGAGTGGATGCGAGTGTCGACCTGATCTTCGGATGAACCTTCGGCAATGTTTTCAGGCGAGCATCCCCCCTTTCTACCTATCTTACTTTTATAGTATTTATTCCCTCCTGTTGATCTATTGCTATATGTGTTGCGATGATCTAGTTTCCGTCTCCGTGATATCCCTCGCAGCCATATATTGCCTTGGACACATCCTATTACCTGTTGTTTGGTAGATAGTTGGACTTGCGCGTCGTAGTCGCTTGCTCAAGTGATGTTGTGTGTCATCAAGTACCACAGTTGTTGGAGTCTTGCCGCATGTTTAATGTTGGAGATGATCATGGTTTTAATTATCGTTTAATTCAATCACTGTTTAATAACTAAAAATTGAAGTAGGTAAATGCAGAGGCACCGGTGGGTGATAGATAATATTTGTTTTCCGACCGCTCACTGGTGTCCCGTAGGACCCCGAGTTCTTGACACCTGTTCCGAGATCGAGCGCGCTAACCACAGGTGGGGAGATATGGGCCCCCCATCGATTAGTACCTGATTTCAAAGTATTGTACTGGGGGCCACAAACTAGTTTGAGGATTTATTTACTATCCTGTACTTATGCCATGCTTTACTGCTTTATTTAAATTGTGCGATGGATAGCACATGTACTGTTTAGGATCGGGACACGATTTCGCGGTGTCGACAAGTCCAGTTTTGGGTTCCCAGTCGTTCACAGCCATCTACCCAAACCCTGAGTCCGTCTCGGAGACTGGCCGACTTCGTTGCGGGTCTACTTAGTGGGGTGGCCCCCCGTGCTTGCTTTGGGTCTGGAAACGTCATGACTTAGGCCCCGCCGACATACCGATGGGTGTATGTTAACTGATCTGGCAAAAAGGGTCGAAGTGCTTGTGGATACTTTGGTGCACCCCTGCAGGGTTAAATCTTTTCGAGAAGCCGTGTCCGCGGTTATGGAAGACTTGGAGCATAGGTCTCGATCATAGACAACTATAACTAAATTTTACTGTTATAAATTGACTTGTATCCGATATGACTAGTAATCAGCTTCACTGCAACGGAATGGCTAAATAAAAGTACCAACAACTGCTGGGTTTTGGGATATCTCATGGTAATTGTATCTGACTAGTAAGTGTTGCAACTACAACGGAATGGTTAACTAAAACGGCCCACTGCTTATTTTATCAGGATGACTCATGCTATCTATATTTGACTAGTAATTGCCGCCACTATAACGGAATAAATAAAACTGCCAACTATGTGAGTTCCTCGGTTGACTTCCTCGTTTGGTCTCGAGGGGGAAACACCAGGATGGGTTTGTTTGATGGTAGCATCAGGTTGGTTCCGAATAGGTTTTTCTTATCCCTCTCTGATAGCTGACAGTTGTATCGAGCCTCTATAGGTTGTTTAGTGCATGTTGCGCTGCCGCTTCTCCGCAAACCACCCGCCGCCGCCGTCTTCGGCGTCCACCGCCACCGCGACCTGCACCTCCGCCTCGTCGCCGGGAGCCCGTTGCCCCCTCCTCGGCCGCGACTCTGTTGTCGCCGTCCCTCGTCCCTATGAGCTCCCGCCCCTCCGCCGTCCTCCGCCCGAGCTCTGCTCCTCCGGCCACCTCTTCTTCCCCGCCTCCGGCCGTGCCGCCTCGCGCGTCCCCCGTCCTCGCCAACAACCGCACCGCCGCCCCTGAGCGCATCCGACCACCGCCGCCGTCTTCCCTTGGACCTGGCTCGTCGCCGGCGGGTCCTGCGCCCCCCCCCCCCCCCCCCCCGCGGCCACCTCCTCGTCCAGCCGCCGGACCTCCTCTCGTTCTTCTTCCGCGCGTGGCGGCTCTGCAGGTGATCGTGCCGGCCCCGTGGACCGTGCGCCATTGTAGTTGACCTCGGGGCCCCGCGTCCAAGTCGGCGCCATCGTCCTACCGTTTTGCTAGCCAAGTACCAGATCTCCAACAGGGGTACGCCAAGTTTGTTGTGGTTGCACAAGTTCGATCCTGGAATGGTAAAGACCATCTGCCAAGCTTGCCATGGGAGAAAGACGACCGTTTTGATCTCCAACACGGTCCGCTAGTAACCCCGGCATGGACCCCAAGATCTTCTGCCCGGAACCCGTGGAACCCTGAAGACCCCGGTGTCGAGCCCCAAGTTCCCCTCCCGGATTTTGAAGCCCGATCCCGCCAAGATCTTCTCGACATCAGGGCCTTCGATATGGTTCCAACAAGATCACCTACACGGACATCAAGTTATCCAACCCGATATCCGAAGACCGATCCCCGAGACCGAACCCTCGGCATGCCATGATCTTCATCTCGGACGCCAAGTTCGTCGAGAACCCGGACGCCAAGTACTTCACCCCGGACATCGAGACCCTGAACAACAAGTTCTCCTTCCCGGAAGCACTGACGCTCGTGCGCCAAGGTCTACTTCACGGATCCGAAGACCCCGGAACCCGATCCACTCAAGTTCGCCATCGACGACAAGATCGGCACCGACCAGGACGAACCCAATGCGCCCGCGACGCCGAACCAAGTCCTTCTTGCTAGAACGCCAAGCTCTTCACCTTGTGTCCAACCCCGAGACCGATCCCGTCGAACCCTGAACCCTGAGACCGAACCCCGAACCCCGGAACACCAAGATCGTCGAACCCTAATGTGTGACCCCTTTTCTCGAGCCCTATTTTATAAAAGTAATAACAAATTGATGCATATTAAATTGTCATACTCGCATGCATTTTTGTGTGGTTTGGGGGTCTTATGCCGATTCACCATATAATTAAATATGGGGCCCATATGCGGGCAAATCTAGTCTTATATTGGCCTCATTTAAATTTGTGTAGCGAACCGGTGCTATCTTTTGCCATGTTAAGACAACATTTAAAATGCAGGGTAGCTAAACAATATGAACCATTTAATTAATTGTCGGGACCCCGGTTCCGCTTAACCTTGCCTAATTGCATTGCATCGTTGCCATGTCATACATCATACATGCATCATGCCCGATCTTTTGCCGTGGTATTAAATAGTGCATCCGGTGTTTATTCTAGTGTTTTGCTTCTTCGCGGATAAGGCCGTTGAGTGGATGCGAGTGTCGACCTGATCTTCGGATGAACCTTCGGCAATGTTTTCAGGCGAGCATCCCCCCTTTCTACCTATCTTACTTTTATAGTATTTATTCCCTCCTGTTGATCTATTGCTATATGTGTTGCGATGATCTAGTTTCCGTCTCCGTGATATCCCTCGCAGCCATATATTGCCTTGGACACATCCTATTACCTGTTGTTTGGTAGATAGTTGGACTTGCGCGTCGTAGTCGCTTGCTCAAGTGATGTTGTGTGTCATCAAGTACCACAGTTGTTGGAGTCTTGCCGCATGTTTAATGTTGGAGATGATCATGGTTTTAATTATCGTTTAATTCAATCACTGTTTAATAACTAAAAATTGAAGTAGGTAAATGCAGAGGCACCGGTGGGTGATAGATAATATTTGTTTTCCGACCGCTCACTGGTGTCCCGTAGGACCCCGAGTTCTTGACACCTGTTCCGAGATCGAGCGCGCTAACCACAGGTGGGGAGATATGGGCCCCCCATCGATTAGTACCTGATTTCAAAGTATTGTACTGGGGGCCACAAACTAGTTTGAGGATTTATTTACTATCCTGTACTTATGCCATGCTTTACTGCTTTATTTAAATTGTGCGATGGATAGCACATGTACTGTTTAGGATCGGGACACGATTTCGCGGTGTCGACAAGTCCAGTTTTGGGTTCCCAGTCGTTCACAGCCATCTACCCAAACCCTGAGTCCGTCTCGGAGACTGGCCGACTTCGTTGCGGGTCTACTTAGTGGGGTGGCCCCCCGTGCTTGCTTTGGGTCTGGAAACGTCATGACTTAGGCCCCGCCGACATACCGATGGGTGTATGTTAACTGATCTGGCAAAAAGGGTCGAAGTGCTTGTGGATACTTTGGTGCACCCCTGCAGGGTTAAATCTTTTCGAGAAGCCGTGTCCGCGGTTATGGAAGACTTGGAGCATAGGTCTCGATCATAGACAACTATAACTAAATTTTACTGTTATAAATTGACTTGTATCCGATATGACTAGTAATCAGCTTCACTGCAACGGAATGGCTAAATAAAAGTACCAACAACTGCTGGGTTTTGGGATATCTCATGGTAATTGTATCTGACTAGTAAGTGTTGCAACTACAACGGAATGGTTAACTAAAACGGCCCACTGCTTATTTTATCAGGATGACTCATGCTATCTATATTTGACTAGTAATTGCCGCCACTATAACGGAATAAATAAAACTGCCAACTATGTGAGTTCCTCGGTTGACTTCCTCGTTTGGTCTCGAGGGGGAAACACCAGGATGGGTTTGTTTGATGGTAGCATCAGGTTGGTTCCGAATAGGTTTTTCTTATCCCTCTCTGATAGCCGACAGTTGTATCGAGCCTCTATAGGTTGAAGGAGGTATGGTGGACTGAAGCGGCAGCGCAACATGCACTAAACAACCTATAGAGGCTCGATACAACTGTCGGCTATCAGAGAGGGATAAGAAAAACCTATTCGGAACCAACCTGATGCTACCATCAAACAAACCCATCCTGGTGTTTCCCCCTCGAGACCAAACGAGGAAGTCAACCGAGGAACTCACATAGTTGGCAGTTTTATTTATTCCGTTATAGTGGCGGCAATTACTAGTCAAATATAGATAGCATGAGTCATCCTGATAGAATAAGCAGTGGGCAGTTTTAGTTAACCATTCCATTGTAGTTGCACTCTTACTAGTCAAATACAGTTAGCATGAGATATCCCAAAACCCAGCAGTTGTTGGTACTTTTATTTAGCCATTCCGTTATAGTTGCAATACTTACTAGTCAGATACAATGGTCGCAAGCGACAACCCAAACAAGCAATTGTTGGCAGTTTTATTTAGCCATTCCATTATAGTGAAGCTGATTACTAGTCATTATAAAGTCAAATTTATAGCACTACTTTAGTTATAGTTGTCTATGATCGAGATACTGTGCTCCAAGTCGTCCATAACCGCGGACATGGCTTTCAAAAAGTTTTACCCTGCAGGGGTGCACAAATAGCAACACACACTCGATCAACCTCGGAAAAACCAAATCAAAACCCAACGAGGCCTTCACGACAAAGCAATCACCAGATTCAGAAATATTTCAGGGGGCCACCCCATTAAGCTACCCGCAACGAAGTTAGCTGACTCTGAAACAAACTCAAGGCGCCAATGGCTGTAAACGACTGGGAACCCAAAAATGTGACTGGGCTTGTCGATACCGCGAAAACACTCCGCTTACCTAAACAGTACAGGTGCAGTACATCGCACAATTTAAATAAAGCAGTAAAACATGGCATAAGTACAGGATAGTAAATAAAACCTCAAACTAGTTTGTGGCCCCAAGAAATAAGAATGAATCAAGCTCCGGCTCAGGGGGGTCCCATAATCCTCCCGGATGTGGATAGCGCGAATATTCAAGGAACAGGTATCAAGTACTCGGGGTCCTACGGGACACAAGTGGACGGTTAACAACCAAATAACATCTATTGCCCACCTGTGCCTCTGCTTACTTACTTCAATTTTAGTTGTTAAACAGTAATTAAAGTCTTGATCATCTCCAACCATAAACACACGGCAATACTCCAACAACTGTGGTACTTGACGACACGCAACATCACTTGAGCAAGCGACTACGACGCGCAGGTCCAACTATCTACCAAACAACAGGTAATAGGAGGTGTCCAAGGCAATATAAGGCTACAAGGGATAACACGGGTATGAAAACTAGAGCAACGCAACACATATAGCAATAGATCAACAGGAGGGAATAAATACTATAAAAGTAAGGTAGGTAGAAAGGGGAAGGTGATCGCCTGAAAACATTGCCGAAGATTCAACCGAAGATCGGGTCGGCACTCGCATCAACTCAACGGCCTTATCCGCGAAGAACCAAAACACTAGAAGAAACACCGGATGCAATATTTAATACTACGACAGAAGATCGAGCATGATGCATGTATGATGTATGACATGACCAGGTGCGATGCAATTAGGCAATATTAAACAGAACCGGGGTCCCGACAATTAATTAAACGGTTCAAGTTATTTATCTACCCCGCAAATTAAATGTTGTAATAACGGGGCAAGATAAGTTACCGGTTCGCTACACAAATTTAAATGAGGCCAATATAAGACTAGATTTGCCCTCATATGGGCCCCATATTTAATTATAAGGTGAATCGGCATAAGGCCCCCAACCCACATGACAATATGCAGGCATGAATGATTTAATATGCAACAAGTTTATATTACATATATAAAAATAGGGCTCGAGAAAGGGGTCACACATTAGGGTTCGGCGAACTTGGGCTCCGAGGGGTTCGGGGTCGGTCTCGGGGTCCGGATCTGGGGTTCGGTCTCGGCGGGAGCGTTCTCGGATAACAGAGTAGCTCTTGGCGTTCGGGATGAAGATCTTGGCGTCCTCGAGGAAGTACTTGGCGTATCCGTGTCCGCGTCCTTGGCATCCGGGTTCTCGGCAACGCATCCGGGACGGAGAACTTGTCGCATCCGGGGAGATCTTGATTCGGCTTCGGTCGAAGTGTTCGGAAGCAGATCTTGGTGTAGGAACGGTCCTTGTCGGCGATTTTTCGGGTTCGATACCGGGGTCTTCCGGGTTCCATGTCGGGGCCGCGCGTGTTCGGGGTTATCTCCCTCGTCGATCATGATGCACTGGTCGTTGGTGTGGCTTAACGTGTAGAGGTGTCCGTTCTCAGCGTCGGTTTGAGGTTCCTTGGAAAACACACACGGTTAACACCGAGTATTGATTGCCAAAACGCCTAAGAACAGAGGCATAGCACCCGCGCGAGGCAGACGCTTCTGGGGCGAGCGAGCGCACGGCAGGGGCCAGCCCGGGAGGCCGAAGGTGATGTAGGCCGGGGAGGGCGATGAGGTAGAGAGGAGGGCGGCCATGGGAAACGGGGCTCGCGGGGCGGCGAGCAGCGACGCCCGAGGACGCGGCCACCAGGGCGAGGCGGGGTCACGCAGGAAGCGGGGCGAGCACGGTTCGCGGGCGCCGGAGACGCTGGTGGCGGCGAAAGGAGGAGGCCGGCGGTGGCGGCCTGCAGAGGGAGCGCCAGAGACGACGGAGGGTGGCGAAGCTCGACGAGGGGGGGGGGGACGGCCGGAGGTAGGGGAAGAAGGGGACGGCGGAGCTCCTGTTGTCTAGCGGAGGAGCGCGCGGGTGGCCACCGGGAGGGACGGTGAGGACGACTAGGGGCCGGCTTGGCCGCATGCCAGAGCATCGGCGGGCTTCTCGGGCACCGGGAGGACCTCGCTGCGCATGGTCGGGTTATGAGGGAGGAAGATGGCGGAGGAGGCGCTCGGTAGAGGGCGGGCGGTGGTTCGGGGATCTGGTGAGGGAGGCGACGGAGGGAGGAAGGCGACAGGGCTCAGGAGCACGCCGGCGGGAGCAGAGGAGGCGGATGCGGCGGCTCCCGCGCAGAGAGAGGGAGGCGGCGGAGATTAGCAGAGAGAGGGGAGCGGGGTGAGGAGGTGAGGCCGCACGGGAGTGGTGGGGCCAGGGGTGGGTGAGTGCGAGGTGGGCCAGGAGCGGGGCCGGGTGGTGTGCGTCGGGGTCGGGTCGGTGTGCGTTGTGTGCGTGTGTGGGTCTGCGGTTGGGGCCGGGGGGAGTGGGGTCAGCCGGTGTGGGTCGCTGAGTGGGTGGAGGCGTGTGTGAGAGGGGTGGGGTGAGAGAGGTGGTTGGGTGACGTGGCGCGCCGTGGTTGGCTGCAGGATTGGCCAGGGTGAGGTGGCGACTCGTGATAGGAGGGGGTGATGTGGCTGGTTGGTGGTTAGAATAGGATTGGGTAGAATAGGACTGGGTTTAGTTTAGGTGGACCGGATTGTAGGTAGTCTGGTCCGATTGGGCCTCTGGCCTGACCAGTCGGACTGCCTCTCCGGACAAAATATTTTATTGTTTTAATTTTATTTGTAAAACATTGTTGTAAATACTTTTTAGACAAATAAAAGATCTGAACAGACCGATGTTTTAATTTGAAATAAAGACGGGGGTTATTTAGAAAACAAAACTAGGCGTTTCGAAATAGTTTCAGACAAACAATGCATGATGATGACGATGCAATGCACAAAAACAACGCGATTTTCTAGTAGTGGTTTTGCGGGATGCCACAATTCGACACCACTAACAATGGATCTCGCCCTCGAGATCCGCCTCATGGTACCGGAAGGAAGGTCGGCGATCTGCGTCTTCTCGCTTCGTGTAGATCCTCGCGACACCACTAACAATGATTCCTTCTCCATCTTGAAATTGGCGACACCACCAACAAAGGTCGGTTCTCACGCTCGTCAAGAGAACACTCCGGAGAAACAAAGGACGAAGGTAGAGGTACCAAAAGATAAGGCCACCTCTAACTTCCACGGAAGGAGTATAACTGCAATGATTCACCATTCAATGTGCAAGAGCGAATGATAAGAGTAGTCGGATGGTGATCAGTCCATCGCGCACCCAAAGCATTACTCTGCACATGAATAGGAAATTATGCAACCAACTCTCAGAATTCAGATTGTAGATCTCGACAAGCGAGGTTCGGAAACAGAGGAGTGATGCAGAATCTGCATCGGATCTGGCGTAGATGATGTCGTCGCGTTGGAAAACACCGGAAGGCACGAGAAGGAACAAAGAGAAGTCCACCAGACGAAGGATTCCTCGGATAGCATGAAGACCAGATGTAGCAACACCGTTACCAAAGGAGGAAGCGAAACCCTGAAGGTACGATGGAACCCAACCACGAGAAATCCTGGACTCGAAGAGAGAGAAGAGAGCGGATTCAAAACACGCAGAGGTAAGAGGAGAGCAGCAGAGGGGTAAGGAGTAAAATCAGACCTAATCAGAACTATCCAACCGATTTTGCAAAATAGTTTTGACACTCTACTTCGGCCGTTAGCTAGGTTATCCTACAGGCTGGACTTGTGGGGTATCGCAACTGCTGAGCTCTAATACCACTTTGTAACACCCTCAGAATCGACCCTATGCAAGTTTCAGCGGTTCCCGCCAAACCCGCATAGAAACGATTCAAAGGTGCCCACCAGGCACTTTCGTGCGGGTGGAAAACGAAGTAATAACATTACACAAAAGTCCTCGATGGGACCCACAGAACAGATATATATACAACACGACTCCATGAGTCAAGAATACAGATATACAGAACGAAGATCCAAATCACCTTGAAAACGATAGAGCGTCCAGCTACGGACAAGACGCAAATGGGGCTAAGAGCCCTGAAGAATAACCAATGGCATCCATAACCCTGCCTAGGCCAAGCCAGAAGGGTAACCCTGCTAACGACGTCGATCTCAAAACCTGCTTAAACAAAAGGGGTGCCGACAAAGGGCAAAGGAAAAAGAGGAGCGTCAGTACTGAGGCCAGTACACGGCGAGGCTAGAATTCGGCGGTCCTCGCCTACATAGGTATGGTGGACTGAAGCGGCAGCGCAGCATGCACTAAACAACCTATAGAGGCTCGATACAACTGTCGGCTATCAGAGAGGGATAAGAAAAACCTATTCGGAACCAACCTGATGCTACCATCAAACAAACCCATCCTGGTGTTTCCCCCTCGAGACCAAACGAGGAAGTCAACCGAGGAACTCACACAGTTGGCAGTTTTATTTATTCCGTTATAGTGGCGGCAATTACTAGTCAAATATAGATAGCATGAGTCATCCTGATAGAATAAGCAGTGGGCAGTTTTAGTTAACCATTCCATTGTAGTTGCACTCTTACTAGTCAGATACAGTTAGCATGAGATATCCCAAAACCCAGCAGTTGTTGGTACTTTTATTTAGCCATTCCGTTATAGTTGCAATACTTACTAGTCAGATACAATGGTCGCAAGCGACAACCCAAACAAGCAATTGTTGGCAGTTTTATTTAGCCATTCCATTATAGTGAAGCTGATTACTAGTCATTATAAAGTCAAATTTATAGCACTACTTTAGTTATAGTTGTCTATGATCGAGATACTGTGCTCCAAGTCGTCCATAACCGCGGACACGGCTTCCAGAAAGTTTTACCCTGCAGGGGTGCACAAATAGCAACACACACTCGATCAACCTCGGAAAAACCAAATCAAAACCCAACGAGGCCTTCACGACAAAGCAATCACCAGATTCAGAAATATTTCAGGGGGCCACCCCATTAAGCTACCCGCAACGAAGTTAGCTGACTCCGAAACGGACTCAAGGTTTGCGCCAATGGCTGTAAACGACTAGGAACCCGAAAATGTGACTGGGCTTGTCGATACCGCGAAAACACTCCGCTTACCTAAACAGTACAGGTGCAATACATCGCACAATTTAAATAAAGCAGTAAAACATGGCATAAGTACAGGATAGTAAATAAAACCTCAAACTAGTTTGTGGCCCCAAGAAATAAGAATGAATCAAGCTCTGGCTCAAGGGGGTCCCATTATCCTCCCGGATGTGGATAGCGCGAATATTCAAGGAACAGGTATCAAGTACTCGGGGTCCTACGGGACACAAGTGGACGGTTAACAACCAAATAACATCTATTGCCCACCTGTGCCTCTGCTTACTTACTTCAATTTTAGTTGTTAAACAGTAATTAAAGTCTTGATCATCTCCAACCATAAACACACGACAATACTCCAACAACTGTGGTACTTGACGACACGCAACAGCACTTGAGCAAGCGACTACGACGCGCAGGTCCAACTATCTACCAAACAACAGGTAATAGGAGGTGTCCAAGGCAATATAAGGCTGCAAGGGATAACACGGGTACGAAAACTAGAGCAACGCAACACAGATAGCAATAGATCAACAGGAGGGAATAAATACTATAAAAGTAAGATAGGTAGAAAGGGGAAAGTGCTCGCCTAAAAACATTGCCGAAGATTCAACCGAAGATCGGGTCGGCACTCGCATCAACTCAAGGGCCTTATCCGCGAAGAACCAAAACACTAGAAGAAACACCGGATGCAATATTTAATACTACGACAGAAGATCGAGCATGATGCATGTATGATGTATGACATGACCAGGTGCGATGCAATTAGGCAATATTAAACGGAACCGGGGTCCCGACAATTAATTAAACGGTTCAAGTTATTTATCTACCCCGCAAATTAAATGTTGTAATAACGGGGCAAGATAAGTTACCGGTTCGCTACACAAATTTAAATGAGGCCAATATAAGACTAGATTTGCCCTCATATGGGCCCCATATTTAATTATAAGGTGAATCGGCATAAGGCCCCCAACCCACATGACAATATGCAGGCATGAATGATTTAATATGCAACAAGTTTATATTACATATATAAAAATAGGGCTCGAGAAAGGGGTCACACATTAGGGTTCGGCGAACTTGGGCTCCGAGGGGTTCGGGGTCGGTCTCGGGGTCCGGATCTGGGGTTCGGTCTCGGCGGGAGCGTTCTCGGATAACAGAGTAGCTCTTGGCGTTCGGGATGAAGATCTTGGCGTCCTCGAGGAAGTACTTGGCGTATCCGTGTCCGCGTCCTTGGCATCCGGGTTCTCGGCAACGCATCCGGGACGGAGAACTTGTCGCATCCGGGGAGATCTTGATTCGGCTTCGGTCGAAGTGTTCGGAAGCAGATCTTGGTGTAGGAACGGTCCTTGTCGGCGATTTTTCGGGTTCGATACCGGGGTCTTCCGGGTTCCATGTCGGGGCCGCGCGTGTTCGGGGTTATCTCCCTCGTCGATCATGATGCACTGGTCGTTGGTGTGGCTTAACGTGTAGAGGTGTCCGTTCTCAGCGTCGGTTTGAGGTTCCTTGGAAAACACACACGGTTAACACCGAGTATTGATTGCCAAAACGCCTAAGAACAGAGGCATAGCACCCGCGCGAGGCAGACGCTTCTGGGGCGAGCGAGCGCACGGCAGGGGCCAGCCCGGGAGGCCGAAGGTGATGTAGGCCGGGGAGGGCGATGAGGTAGAGAGGAGGGCGGCCATGGGAAACGGGGCTCGCGGGGCGGCGAGCAGCGACGCCCGAGGACGCGGCCACCAGGGCGAGGCGGGGTCACGCAGGAAGCGGGGCGAGCACGGTTCGCGGGCGCCGGAGACGCTGGTGGCGGCGAAAGGAGGAGGCCGGCGGTGGCGGCCTGCAGAGGGAGCGCCAGAGACGACGGAGGGTGGCGAAGCTCGACGAGGGGGGGGGACGGCCGGAGGTAGGGGAAGAAGGGGACGGCGGAGCTCCTGTTGTCTAGCGGAGGAGCGCGCGGGTGGCCACCGGGAGGGACGGTGAGGACGACTAGGGGCCGGCTTGGCCGCATGCCAGAGCATCGGCGGGCTTCTCGGGCACCGGGAGGACCTCGCTGCGCATGGTCGGGTTATGAGGGAGGAAGATGGCGGAGGAGGCGCTCGGTAGAGGGCGGGCGGTGGTTCGGGGATCTGGTGAGGGAGGCGACGGAGGGAGGAAGGCGACAGGGCTCAGGAGCACGCCGGCGGGAGCAGAGGAGGCGGATGCGGCGGCTCCCGCGCAGAGAGAGGGAGGCGGCGGAGATTAGCAGAGAGAGGGGAGCGGGGTGAGGAGGTGAGGCCGCACGGGAGTGGTGGGGCCAGGGGTGGGTGAGTGCGAGGTGGGCCAAGAGCGGGGCCGGGTGGTGTGCGTCGGGGTCGGGTCGGTGTGCGTTGTGTGCGTGTGTGGGTCTGCGGTTGGGGCCGGGGGGAGTGGGGTCAGCCGGTGTGGGTCGCTGAGTGGGTGGAGGCGTGTGTGAGAGGGGTGGGGTGAGAGAGGTGGCTGGGTGACGTGGCGCGCCGTGGTTGGCTGCAGGATTGGCCAGGGTGAGGTGGCGACTCGTGATAGGAGGGGGTGATGTGGCTGGTTGGTGGTTAGAATAGGATTGGGTAGAATAGGACTGGGTTTAGTTTAGGTGGACCGGATTGTAGGTACTCTGGTCCGATTGGGCCTCTGGCCTGACCGGTCGGACTGCCTCTTCGGACAAAATATTTTATTGTTTTAGTTTTATTTGTAAAACATTGTTGTAAATACTTTTTAGACAAATAAAAGATCTGAACAGACCGATGTTTTAATTTGAAATAAAGACGGGGGTTATTTAGAAAACAAAACTAGGCGTTTCGAAATAGTTTCAGACAAACAATGCATGATGATGACGATGCAATGCACAAAAACAACGCGATTTTCTAGTAGTGGTTTTGCGGGATGCCACACATAATCTTTTGGAAGCTCTTTTTGACTTGTAATCCCTACTACCTCTATGAAGGGACCTTTCTCCCACTTCCAACGTTGAGTCAGTAAACCTACTTCCTCTCTATCTCCAACAAGCATTTGAGTTGTTGTGTTTCAAGCATTCATATGGTGATTTATTCAATCATGTTCTTTATCTTCCTTGTTTGCACAAAACTCTTATCTATTGAGTATTACTTTGAAAGCCTTCACTTGTGAAAAACCTTTTTGAGCAAAGAGTGTTCCTTTTTTAAAACTTCTACAAAAAGCTTTTATGAAACTGTTTGCAAGTTGTTCTCTGACCAAGAACAAGTTTGCCAATTCCAATTATGATTTATCTTTATGCATTTCTATTGTGACTGCTGTACTTGGTAGCAAGCTAAGTTATATAATGGTGAGTTGCTTTCTTCTATGAGTTGTGCAATGGTAAGTGTGATGCTTCTTGTTCGTATTATTTTATCGACACTTCACTCCATAAACCTGTGGACATGTTTACTGAGCTCAGTTTTCACTTGGAGACAAGCTAAGTCTAAGCTTGGGGGAGTTGATACTCCCAATTTGCATCACCATTCTATATCATAATTTACCTCTATTCATTGATATTTGTCTTACTATGAGGTATTACTTATGGCTTTTCATCTGTTTATGCATGTTGGATGATTCCTGGAGGATGGACTGTCGTAGTCTGGATTCTGATGGAAAAGAAGGCGTTTCGGTGCAATTTCACAAATATCATAAAAATACCAGAAAAATATGGAAACATATTATTTCTCCAGAAGAATGAGGGAGCCAGAAGGAGGGACAAAGAAGGGCCTTAGGGCCCCCCTAGGCACGGGCCCACCTGACCCCACGCCTAGGGCAGGTGTGGCTCACCTGCCCGGCCTCCGACTCCGCCCCTTCGCCTATATCTTCCCTACGGAACCCTAAGCCTGGTGGCGACCACAGATAGATTTCCGCCGCCTCTGGGGGCGGAAAACACCGAGAGATAAAGATCTCTTCGGCAGACAGATTTCTGTCGGGGGAATTCCTTCCCGGAGAGGGGAGACCGTCACCATCAACACCATCATCAAGCTAGGCTTCATCGGGATCATCATCATCATCCACACCATCATCTCCACCAGCAGCATCATCACCACTCTGTCCCGCTGTAACAATTGTGTTGGATATTGCTTTAGTTCATTAGGGGAAACTTTCCTGGTGTTGATTACTTTTGTAGTTGATGCTTGTGAGTGGAACCATTGGATTATTGTTTATGTTAATATTGTTATCCATTACCATATCATCTTTGATCTTGATCCATATGATGTCTTGTGAGTAATTTGTTTAGTTCTTGAGGACATGGGAGAAGTCATGTTGTTAGTAGTGAATCTGTGATGAGTTATTATTCAATGGTTTAGTATTTAAGTTGTGGTGCTATTCTTCTAGTGGTGTCATGTGAACATCGATTACATGACACTTCACCATTTATGGGCCTAGGGGGATGCATTGTGTATTTGGCTACTAATTGTGGGGTTGCCGGAGTGACAGAAACCTGAACCCCCGTTAGGACACCTTTGCACAAGGGAGCGTAGGATCTCACAGTTTAAGTCTATGGTTAGATTTATATCTTAATTACTTTCCTGTAGTTACGGATGTTTGCAGGGGGTTTAATCACAAGTATGTATTAGTCCAAGTACGGTCGGTACATTAGCACAGGCTCACCCACACAACACTTACAACACCAGAGAAGAGTACTCAGCTATTTGAAGCGAAAGCACTTGACAGAATTCCCATGTGTCCTCGAGAACGTTTGGTCCTTATAAGTATTTCCACTGGCTTGTCCTTTGCTAAGAAAGGATTGGGCCACTTGCTCTATTTGTTCGTTACCTTTGTTACTTGCTCCTTGTTTTGTTGCCTTGTCAGAAAACCACTAAAAATCTGTTTGCTAAGTATTCACAGGGATTTCCTGCTCCATACCACTGTTCAGCACCTTCTGCTCCTCGTTGGGATCGACACTCCAATTTATCGAAAGTACTACGATACACCCACTATACTTGTGGGTCATCAATAGACAATGAGCATCTCAGCGATATTTTTATTTACCATGTGCATAACTTTTTAGTGAGGATGCTTCATAGATAGCTCACTATGGTGATGCTGCAAGTTTCCACCATGATTAGGCATGGCCTAGGCTAGCGGCCCATGCATTTCTCTAACACAAGATACATACTCCATGGACTTACAAGTTCCCTCTTTATTTCACACCGGTGACATCCATAGACAAAAGAGCATGATACAACTTAGTACAAAGTACAAGTGCAATGTTGAAAACATTCCCCGTGACAGCACGGTTCTGCTAATTCCAACGTATAAGTGCAAGCATATACAACATAGACGACACAATGGTTCAAGTTTATTAGGGGCAAAGAATATAAAGTGTGTCATCAAGTTTGTGAGGGCTTTAATCACTAAGTTTTTACATAACAAAATAGTTTTTAATTGGAAGATAGCTGAAAACAAGAATATACTTGGAATGGTGTAACACACCATGCATAGGAGTTTATAGTGGACACTTTGGAATAACTTGGTTTCTTGGGATCTGGAAGCATGTGTAGAACATACTCATACAAGTGGAGGCTATCAAAAGACTAGGAGCAACCAACTAAGAGAGCATAATGGCCATAATCATGCAAAGCAAAAAAACATTACTAATCAAAGCATAGAGTGGTACTACAAGTCAAGGACTAAATGATCATAGAGGCTATGGTGACTCATTCATAGTCATAACATGGTGTAAGCATGTGCCAAGTCAACCCAAACAAAGCATCAAAGGAGAATACCACAATACTATGCTTTTGCATGCTAAAACAACGCATAATTTCTTCAAGGCACACTAAGTAATCCCAATTGTTTCGAACAAGACATGCTACAGCAATAATCACTAAGCATAAGGTCAAAACAACACCTAGCATGTCATGCTAAAGTCTAAGTCACGGTCAATGCAAGCTCCTCTTGCACTTACAAGCAAGAACTTACTACTCCTTTCCAACAACAAGCAACTTACTTGCAACAACACAGCAAGAACGGGGGTCCAAACTAATTTATTCAAGCAAACTAAAAAACCTAAGCAAACCAAACGAAAACTAAGACGCTCCAAGAACAACACAACCATGCATGAAACAATAAAAACGAAGTGTCTAGACAGACCTGAGCTTTTTATTGATGAAGAAGGGGATGCCTTGGGCATCCCCAAGCTTTGACGCTTGTACCTCTTTGATATTTCTTAGAGTGACACCATGGTGGAATCCCCAAGATTGAGCTTTTGTCCATTCTTCATCTCATTACATCATTCTTTCTCTACACCTGCAATTTTTCCTTCATACAAAACTTCACACAATCTTCATTAGCAACATTAGTGTATTCAAAAGATATTAGACCTCTGGCAAAGCTTTGAAACAGCAAGACTTTTCACTAAAAACACAAGCTACTATAGCAACTCCTTCAAAAAGCTCAATTCCCCTAAAGATAACTAAAAAAAGAATCAATAAAAAGCAAATGCAAATAATGGCGGAAATCTGTCAAAACAGACCAGCAGGTAGAAACCGATTTTTTCGAACACCTTCTGTTGATCAAATAAAAAAGTGTTGAACTAACGAAAGTTATCTAACATACTGGGGGATTTATTCGTAAATTTTCAGCTCAATCCGAGTTACAGAGACTCCTCACTAATATTTTTGGTTGAGGACAGGAATCTGTTTTGGGACAGCAACTCCTCAAATCTTACTTCCCTCTCATTAGAGGTCATTCTTGGCACAAAAAGCAAACAAAAAGGATAAGGAGAGGTCATTAATGAAGTAATAACTTCCAAGACTCGACGAAACTCTTGGGTTATCTCCCAACAAGTAATTTTCTTTAACGCCTTTAAGTTAGGCACAAGAAGCAAGAAGAATCAAGTATTTTCAAATGAGGAAGCATTAACATCAAACCTTGCTTTCAAAGAAGGAGAAAAAAAAAACTTCTCTCTCCTCATAGGGAAGTGTTCAATACCTTTCTTGAATGGAAAATGATATTTAATGGTGCCTTCTTTCATATCAATGATGGCACCAACTGTTCTAAGAAAAGGTCTTCCCAAAGTAATAGGACAAGAAGCATTGTATTCAACATCCAAAACATAGAAATATGAAATGGATTGTATGGGCACCTAGAGGGGGGGTGATTAGGTGCTAACCAATTTTTAATACTTTTTCAATTTTAGGCTTGACACAAAGTAAATTCTCTAGATATGCAACTACGAGAATTTCCCTATATGCAACCCTAACTACTAAGCACGTAAAGAGAGGAGCGAAGAAACCGTAGTGGAGCACGCGGAGACACAGGGATTTGTTTTACCGCAGTTCCTTCCTTGTTAAGGGAATTACATCTGCATTGGAGGGGTGGGCGGTTCTAAGACCACCATGCCACAATAGGCCTCACCCTATTCTCCGATGGATCTCGCCACGAGAGGCCCGGTCCACCTTCTCCACTATTGGATCCCTTCGAGGCGGGAACCGGTGCCTTTTACAACACTATCGGGGCACACACCCACAACCGAATTGGGGGATCCCAAGATGACAACAAGCTGCCAAGGATCTAGGTATTTGCAAGAAATACTAGATCGGTGGTTCTCCAAATGAATGGAGAGGAGATGAAGCGCTTGATTGTTGATGATGAAGATCGAGTTCTCCTCCTTCGATTCCCCAAGGGACGGGGCCTTTGGGTAGATCTAGGTGGAGCTCTCTTGGATGAAGATTTCAGATCTGATCTTGTCTTTTTCGAATGAATCAAGAGATCTGGCAGGAGGGGGAAGGCTGTCTTAAATACTCCCTCCCCAGATCTGGCCGTTGAGCAACTTTGGGGGCAGATTATCCGCCCCCCCCACTAGGGGCGGATTATCCACCCCCTTGGGGAAACTCCACCCCCACTCTGGGGCTGGCGCCTGCGTGACTTGGTGAAGATCTTGGGGGGCGGATAATCTGGCCCAGAAAGTCCGTCCAACACTCCGCCCCCTCTCTGGGGCTTGCGCCATGGCGGTGAGCAAGGGGGGCGGACTATCCAGCCCCCCTGAGGGGCGGATTATCCGGTGGGGCCAGAAAATCCGGCCAAAACTCCGCCCCCCTTCTGGGGCTTGCGCCTGCTAGGGAAGAGGGAGGGGCGGATTATCCGCCCCTGGTGGGGGCGGATTATCCGCCCCCCAAAGGCAGATATTTTTCCCTTTTTCTTAGAGAGAGCTGCAACACTTCAACACACATTAAAATACTCCTTGATATTGTTACCTAACACACAAAACACTAGGGATTAAGAAATGTTCTTTCAAAATCCACAGGAACATAAGCATTGTTAACCATAATGAGAACATCATTAATACTCCCCATGAGTTTCTTCTTAGCATTATCATTAAGTGGGACATCCAAATAACAATCTTCCAATGGTGGCAAATCAAGCATTTCACAAATCTTCCTAGGCATAATAGAGACACTACAACCAATATCACATGAAGTTTTGAGATCAAAGTCAATCAGTTGTATATTAATAATGGGTTCCCAACTATCTTCTTCTTTCCTAGGAATAGAAGCTTTGTTTTTTAGCTTCTCTTCCTTAATCTTCACAAGAGAATATGTAATATGTTTTGTGAAAGCAACATGCATATCACTAGCATCAAGACTTCTAGCAAGCTTTTATAGGAACATAATCACTTCAGAAATATTGCAACCATCAATATCAAAATCAAACTTAGCATCACTAGTAGTAGGCTCAATAGGCTTAGGCATAGTAGGAGGAGGAACAGGGACTACTTGTGGTTTAGTGGTGATGGTGCACACATTATTGTTTCTATCAATTTCAGCTTCCCTTTCCCACCTAGCATGTAGTTGAGCCAACAGCCTAACATTTTCATCAATAGTAACTTGTATGGAATGAGTAGAAGCAAAAGTACTTTCCATGGTTTCAGGTTTAGCAGCCATTTTATTAATCAAGGAGGACTGAGCTTCAGACAGAGAGGATATATTTTTCTCAATATTTAAAAGCTTCTCCTCTATAGCCTTATTGAAAGTGGTTTGCTTACTAATAAAGTCTTTGAGCATGACTTCAAGTTCAGAGGGGGCACTTCTAGCATTGTTGTAAGAGCTTCCACAGGAATTGTCATTATTAGGAGGATAAGGCCTATAATTGTTGTTACCACCAAAATTATTCCTATAGGCATTGTTGTTGAAATTGTTGTTTCTAATGAAGTTCACATCAACTTGCTCTTCTTGAGCAACCAAGGAGTCTAAGGGAACATTATTAGTATCTAAAGGAGCCTTCCCATTAACAAGCATAGCCATAATAACATCAATCTTATCACTCAAAGAGGAAGTTTCCTCAATAGAATTTACCTTCTTACCATGTGGAGCTCTCTCAACGTGCCATTCAGAGTAGTTAACCATCATATTATCAAGGAGTCTAGTTGCAGCACACAAATTGATGCTCATAAAGGTACCTCCAGCTGTTGAATCCAACAGGTTTCTTGAGGAGAAGTTCAAACCTGCATAAAAAGTTTGGATAATCATCCAAGAAGTGAGTCCATGAGTGGGACAATTCTTAACCAAAGATTTCATTCTTTCCCAAGCTTGAGCAACATGTTCACTATCAAGTTGTTTAAATTTCATAATATCACTTCTCATAGATATAATCTTAGCAGGAGGATAGTATTTTCCAGTAAAATCATCTTTGCACTTAGTCCAAGAATCAATACTATTTTTAGGCAAAGATAGCAACCATTATTTAGCTTTTCCTCTCAAGGAGAAAGGAAAAAGCTTGAGCTTAATAATATCTCCATCTACATCCTTATACTTTTGCATCTCACAAAGTTCAACAAAGCTATTGAGATGGGCAGCAGGATTATCAGAACTAGCACCAGAAAATTGCTCTCTCATCACAAGATTCAACAAAGCAGGCTTAATTTTATAAAAGGTAGCATCAGGAGTAGGTGGAGCAATAGGAGTGCTTAGGAAATGATTGTTGTTGGTGCTAGTGAAGTAAAACAACTTGGTGTTCTCAGCAGAGTTCATTTTGGCAAAGGTGGGCAAGCCAAAAACAATAGCAGCAGCTAGAGCAGGAACTAATTTTTTGGGGGTTTTTTGAAAAGAGGCAAACAAAACCAAGCAAAAGGAACAAAGCAAACTAAAAACAAAGTAAGGATAAAGGAAGTGAAGGACTCCCTGATACGTCGGAAACGTATCTATAATTTTTGATGCTCCATGCTTGTTTTGTATCTACTTTGCTTTGCTTTGTCTACACTTTGAGGTGTTTTTATATCTTTTCTAGAACTAACCTATTAACAAGTTGCCATAGTGCCAGTTGCCTGTTTTCTTCTGTTTTTGGTTCCAGAAAGGCAGAAAATCAATATTCTCGGAATTGGACGGGACAAAAGCCAAAGTTATTATTTTTCCCGGAGCAACACGGAACCACGAAGCAGAGCCGAAGGGGAGCCACAGGGTGGGCAAACCCCCCTAGGCGCGGGCAAGCCCTGGAGGCGCCTGGAGGGGCTGTGGGCCCCCTGGACCCCCACCGACTTTGATTCCTTCGCCTATAAGAAGCTTCCGATGGGAAAATCCTAAAGAATCCATCAGAAAGCCACGGAAACCTCCACGGCGCCGCCGCCACCGAAGGGGAGATTCGGGGGACAGAAAGTCTCTGTTCCGGCACCTTGCCGGGATGGGGAAGTGCCCCCGGAGCCATCTCCATCGATCCCCATCGCCATCTTCATCACCATTGTTGATTCCCATGATGAGGAGGGAGTAGTTCTTCCTCAGGGCTAAGGGCTCTACTGGTAGCTATGTGTTCATCTCTCTCTCTTTATGCATGATATTGTGGTCATGAGATTTGTAATCAAGTAGATCTACCTTGCTACTCAAGTGCTTCATTAGATCTCCGCTCTCCCCATGTGTGTGAAAGTGACAGCGTGCACGCCATGGTGGCACTTAGGTTTGAGTCTATATAAATACTCTTTGTGCTTTAATAGATCTATGCTTTTCCCCACATGTGTGAAAGTGACAGCGTGCATACCGTGTGTGCCACTTTGGCTAGATTGAATATTTGTTATGAGTTATATTTGGAGTTGGATGTCTCTATGAAATTGTGGTGTTTGCTGGAACCATCTAGCGCTCAAGGTGACAGTGTGGGGTTATCTAGATTGGGGAAGGCCCTTCCGTTGATTAGAATCTCCAACCGGAGAGTAGTTAAGAGTAGTATCATAAAGAGAGGATATTTATATGAGAGAGTGTTCACTAGTGAAAGTATGATCCCTAGGCCTTGTTTCTAAGCATAGAAACACCGTTGCTACTAGATCTGTTGCATGTTTCCTTGCTTGCTTCTTGTTGCCTTTAGTCTTTACCTCACCGTTAAGCTATTTTCTGGCACCGTTACAACTTGTATTTCACTATCTCTTCACCGAACTAGTGCACCTATACACCTGACAAGTGTATTGGGGACACAAGAGACTTCTTGTATCTTGATTGCAGGATTGCTTGAGAGGGAATATCTTTGATCACTTCCTCCCTGAGTTCGATAAACCTTGGGTAATTCACTTATGGGAAACTTGCTGCTGTTCTATAAACCTCTGCACTTGGAGGCCCAACAACTGTCTACAAGAATAGAAGTGCATAGACATCAAGCTCTTTTCTGGCGCCGTTGCCGGGGAGGAAAGGTAAAAGGCACTCACACACCTTACCCCACGACAACAGCAAGCCAGAAAGCTCTTTTCTGGCACCGTTGCCAGGGAGGTAAGGTAAAAGGTACTCACATCCTCGTGTGTGAGTACTCGAAGTTATTTCCTTTAGATTCTGAAATTTTGTCTTTTTGTTTCTTGTTTTCACTAGTTAGGCTTAATGGAAAACAACAACAAAATTAGAGAGCTTTATAGTATTTATCTTGAGTTAGGACATGAAATGTTTGAAGAGAAAATTAAAAAACCTATGGAACTTTCTTTGCATGCTAATAGCAATGTTATTAGTGTTAATTTTTTGACCACCATTGTTACTAATGGTATGGAAACGTCTAAGCTTGGGGAAGCTAGTTTTTATGAGAAAGATATTTTTAGCTCCCCAGCTTTAGGGAAGAAAATTTGCTCTGATGATACTCTATCTCCCATATGTAGTAATTCTAATGATACTTGTGATCCACATACTGAAAGTGTCCCTTTTAAAATACCTATAGGAATTGTTGAACGTGTTATGGACAACTGCTATTTTGGAGATGGAACTGTCCATCCTAGTGATCATTTTCTCTTTATATACATGAATTATGCGAGTTGTTCAAGTGTGCAGGTATTTCAATGGACCAAGTTAAGAGGAAGCTATTCCATTTCTCACTTAGGGACAAAGCAAGGGAGTGGTATGATCTACTAGATGATCCTCATCATTTGGAGTGGAAGGAACTTGAATCTCTCTTTTATTATAAATTTTATCCTCCTCATGAAATTCATAAAGATAGGAATTATATTTATAATTTTCATCCTCATGAGGGAGAAAGTATTGCCCAAGATTGGGGGAGACTGAAGTTACTAATGCTCAAATGTCCCATTCATGAGCTCCCGAGTAATTTTATTATCAATATTTTTTATGCAAGGCTTTCAGGACATTACAAGGACTACCTAGATACCTGTTTAGAGGGATCCTTCACAAGTAAGAAGGTCAAAGATAAGTGGGATCTTCTTGAAACAATTCAAAGCAATACTGAAGATTGGGATAACGACAAAGGTAAAGAACCAGGTATAAACTATGAGTATGATTGCATTAAGTCTTTCGCTGAAACTGCTGATTTTCAAGAGCTTGGTGCTAAATATGGTCTTGATCCTCAAATTCTTGTTAGATGCTATAGAGCCTTCGCTTCCCATATTAATGCTCCTAAAGAAAAATGGGACATGTATCATGAACCTTTTAAAGACACTTGCATGGAAAATGAAAATGTTATTAATGATTGCAATAAACATGCTCAAACTTCTAAAAGTACTATTTCTTATAAGCATGTTAATTTTGTGGTATGCATAGACCTTGTGAGAATAATCAAATAGAAGAAGAATATTGTATCACCCACTAGAATGAAAAAACTAGAAAGTGGTATAAGGCTCTAGATGATCTTGGTAAAAAAGTGTGTGCCCTCTATCCTTTTATTTGTAAACTTTGCTTTGAAGTGGGTCATTTCAATTTTCAATGATCTGGCCATAATAATCCTACAAGTTTGTATTGTGATAACGTGATCGCCGATAATCAACATGATGAACTTACATTATTTTTGGGGTGTGAAGAGTTATCAAGAAAAACTTCTTTGATAGACATGAGTACTTTTGATATGAATAGCGTCCTGCATGGTTGTCAGCTTTATTGTGTTGAAAACTGCCACACAAATACTTACATACAAAATCTTATAAAAGATGATATTTTACCAAATTATGACAGGACTGATATGTGTTTTGATCTTATTAATGAAAAGGAGGAATCCTCCAATGTTTCTTCTATTGTCTCTAACAATAAGCCAGGGTATGTGGAGAAGCTTCCTTTCAAGCCTCTCCCTCCTAAAGAGGAGAAGAAGAAGAAGAGGAGTAAAAGGAGAGAGGAAACGGTATCTTCCTCTAATCATGTTGCTCCTATCATAGTTTTTGCTGATGATTCTGAACTAGATGATGTTCCTATGCCTATTACATATAGTAGTGATCATGATTGGGAAAAGCACACCACTTTTGATATTGAAAATCCCTTTGGTACCAATTCTGAAAATGATGATATTAATAGTTGTTGTGCTATTAGTGCTATCCATGTTCCTTCCAATGATGATATGTTTACAAATGAACACACTTGGGAAGATAGCTATTCTATTGCTTACGATGATTACAATGATGAATATGATATTTTCATGCATCTACTATTGAGGAGAAAATTTATTGTGATTACAATATGCCTCCTATATTTTATGATTATGGTGATGAGAATAGTAATGATAGCTACTTTGTTGAATTTGCTCCCACTACAATTAATAAGAATGACTATTCTTATGTGGAGAGTAATAATTATTTTATGCATGTGGCTCATGATAAGAATGTTTTATGTGATAGTTATATTGTTAATTGTGTTCATGTTGCTACTAAACGTTATTATGAGAGAGGGAAACATGGTTTTATGCATCTCAACAAATATTAAGTTTCCCCTCTTTATGTTGAAAATCTTGAAGTTGCACTTGTTTTGATTTCCCATGCTTGTTGTTTTGTGCTTTCATGACTTGTTTCTTTACAAGATTCCTATGCATAGGAAGTGGGTTAGACTTAAATGTGTTTCCGACGTATCAGTTATCTCCCAACAAGTACTTTTCTTTAACGCCTTTAAGTTAGGCTTGAAAGCTTGAGAATATGCTCACATAAGAATTATGAATTGAAGTCAAAGAGAGCATCAAGAAGCAAATTCAAAACACATTTAAGTCTAGACCACTTCCTATGCATAGGAATCTTGTAAAGAAACAAGTCATGGAAGAACAAAGCAGCAAGCATAGGAAAGCAAAACAAGTGCAACTTAAAGATTTTCAACATAAAGAGGGGAAACTTAATATTTTTTAGATACATAAGACCGTGTTTCCCTCTCTCATAATAACTTGTAGTAACAACATGAATAAAATTAACAATATAACTATCACATAAAATATTCTTATCATGAGCCACATGCATAAAATGATTATTACTCTCCACATAAGCATAGTCATTCTTATTAATTGTAGTGGGAGCAAATTCAACAAAATAGCTATCACTATTATTCTCATCACCATAATCATCAAATATAGGAGGCATATTGTAATCACAATTAACTTTCTCCTCAATAGTAGGTGGACTGAAAATATCATATTCATCATTGTAATCATCATAAATTGGAGGTTTGGTATCATCATAAGCAATAGAATAGCTATCTTCCAAAGCTGGGGGACTAAAAAGATCATTTTCATAAAAACTAGCTTCCCCAAGCTTAGACGTTTCCATAGCATTAGCAACAATGGTGTCCAAGGAATTCATACTAATAACATTGCTATTAGCATGCAAATAAAGCTCCATAGGTTTTTTAATTTTCTCTTCAAACACTTCATGTCCTAACTCAAGATAAACACTATAAAGCTCTCTAATTTTGTTGTTGTTTTCCATTAAGCCTAACAAGTGAAAACAAGAAACAAAAAGAAAAAAATGCAGAATCTAAAGGAAATAACTTCGAGCACTCACACCGGAGGATGTGAGTACCTTTTACCTTACCTCGCTGGCAATAGCGCCAGAAAATAGCTTGACGGTGAGGTAAGGTAAAAGGCCCAAAACCTCTCCGGCAACGGCACCAGAAAATAGCTTTCTGGCTTACTGTTGTCGTGGGGTAACGTGTGTTAGTGCCTTTTACCTTTCCTCCCCGACAACGGCGCCAGAAAATAGCTTAATGTCTACGCACTTCTATTCTTGTAGACAGATGTTGGGCCTCCAGGTGCAGAGGTTTGTAGAAAAGCAGCAAGTTTCCCTTAAGTGGATTACCCAAGGTTTATCGAACTCAGGAAGGAAGTGGTCAAAGGTATCCCTCTCAAGCAACCCTGCAATCAAGATACAAGAAGTCTCTTTTTGTCCCCAACACACCCAATACACTTGCCAGGTGTATAGGTGCACTATTTCGGCGAAGAGATGGTGAAATACAAGTGGTATGGATGATCATAAGTGGTAACGGTGCCAGAAAAGAGCTTCTGACGGTGAGGAAAAGACTAAAGGCAAAAATATGGAAGCAAGCAAACATGCAACAGATCTAGATGCAAACGGTGTGTCAATGTTTAGAAACAAGGCCTAGGTGAAAGGATCGTATGGGCACCTAGAGGGGGGGGTGAATAGGTGCTACTTCAAATTTTACTCTTTTTCAAATTAGGGTTTGACAAGAAAGGTAAATTCTCTAGAATATGCAACTATGGTGAATTTACCTATATGTCAAACAAGCACAAACTAACACAACACTAAGCAAGAACAAGTAAGTAAAGTGCGGTAAAGGATAGAAGTAACCAAGGGAGTGGACGCGGAGACACAAGGATTTGTTTCCCGTAGTTCCTTCCTTTTGAGGGGAAGTATGTCTACGTTTGGAGAGGGGGTGGTTTCAAACCACCAACGCCACGAGAGGCCTCCCTTGTTCTCCGATGAACCTCACCCCAAAGGGCTCGATTCACCTTCCACTATATCGGCAACCTTCGAGGTGGAAGCCGGCACCTTTACAACAAGTTTGGGGCACACATCCACAACTGAATTGGAGGCTCCCAAATACAAGCAAGCTGTCAAGACAAATCAAAGGCAAGCTTGTAAGAACCAAATCAAAGTTAGGGTTTCCAAAGAAACACTAGAGCTTGGGGGCCCTCAAGTGAATGAGGGGGAAATGAAGATCTCTCTTGGTGAAGATGTGAATCAATGCCTCCTCCTTCGATTCTCCAAAGATCAATGACTTTGGATGGTTGGATGAAGAGATCTTGTGGATTTGGTGGCTCTAATGGTGTTGGTGTTCTTGAGCAGCTCGAGCAACTGGAGGAAGAAGATAAGGGTCCCTATTTATAGACAGCCCCCTTCCACGAACCGTTTTCTGACCGTTGTAGAAAATTCACACCGGAGACTCCGGTCTACACCGGAGACTCCGGCCAATCTCCGGACTGGCCATCTGACTGACCCAGCCCATTTCTTCACCAGCAACACCGGAGACTCCGGCCTTCCAACACCGGAGATTCCGGTCTGACCAAAGTCCGGAGACTCCAGCCAATCTCCAGACCAGTCTCCGGACAGGCCATCTGACTGACCCAGCCATGTCCTGGGAGGCACCACCGGAGCCAGCACCGGAAACTCCGGACCACACCGGAGACTCCGGTCTTGGAAGACCGGAGACTCCGGTCTGGAGTTTCCAGAACAATGGCAAATGTGTGTGGTCTTTTCCCAAGAGAGTGTGTGATGTTTATCTGCGGTCAAACCAACCTGTGGACAATAACAAACTGTAAAATGATCAACTTGTTGTTTCCGAACACCAAAAGTGATTATGACAATAAATGCCCTTTCACTAGGGATCATACTTTCACTAGTGAACACTCTCTCATATAAATATCTTCTCTTCATGATACTACCCTGAACTACTCTCCGGTTGGACACTCTAATTCACGGTAGGTCTACAAAAGCACTCCTTGAAGGTTGCCTTCCCCATCTAGATAACCCCACACCGTCACCTTGAGCGCTAGATGGTTCCAACAAACACCACAATTTCATAGAGACAACCAACTCAAAATATACTCATGATAAATATATATGTAACCTATCTTAAGTGCCACACACGGTGTGCACGCTGTCACTTTCACACACGTGGGGAAAAGCATAGATCTATTAAAGCACAATGAGTATTTGTGTAGACTCTAGCCTAAGTGTCACCATAGCGTGCACGCTGTCACTTTCACACACATGGGGAGAGCAGGGATCTATTGAAGCACTTGAGTAACATAGTAGATCTACTTGATTACAAAGCTCATGTCCACAATATGATCATGCATAGAGAGAGATGAACACATAGTTACCGGTAGAGCCCTTATCATCGAGAAAGAACTACTCCCTCCTCATCATGGGAATCAACAACGGCGATGGAGATGGTGGTGGAGATCGATGGAGATGGCTCCAGGGCACTTCCCCGTCCTGGCAAGGTGCCAGAACAGAGACTTTCTATCTCCTGAATCTTCCCTTTGATGACAGCGGCGCTGCGTAACTTTTTGTGGCTTTCTGGTCGATTCTTTAGGGTTTTTGGGTTGGAGGCTTCTTATAGGAGAAGGAGGCAAGGCCGGTGGAGGGCCATATGGGCGCGGCCAGGGTGTGGCCACCCTGGTGTCCTCCTCCGTCTCGTCTTCGATTTTTCATATCGCTTAGGGGAAATATGAACTTTGGCTTTTGTCCCGTCCAATTCTGAGAATATTCATTTTTTAGCTTTCTGAAACCAAAAACAGCAGAAAATAGGCAACTGACACTGTGGCATATTGTCAATAAGTTAGTTCTAGAAAGTATATAAAAATACCTTAAAGTGTAGACAAAACATAGCAAAGTTGATACTAAACAGGCATGGAACATCAAAAATTATAGATACGTTTACGACGTATCATGCATCCACATGTTGTATGAGTGTTTATTGTTTGTTGCGCATACACAAGAGATGTGTTGCAATGATGCCCAACATCTATTGTGATTGGAATGGTGTTTCTTCTTTGTTGTACTTTTTTATGTTGATTGCATTGGCTTCATCATGTGTGTGTGGAGCATCAATTTTTTTAACTTACTTCATTGCAATGAAGCGGGATTTGTTGGGTACACATTATTTTTTGCTACATGAGGGGTGACGCGTTGTCGGCAGGGTAAAGGCAAGTTGAGCCTGGTGAGGAAAAATGGTATGTTATCACCTAATCCAGATTCGGTTAAGGAAATGTGTCATTACCCCTCCCCCCTAGGCGGGGTATGGTTAGAAGGTGCTCGGGTTGGTTTACGAGTGGAGCCACAGTCACATACAAACTATTCAGTGTATTCTGGGTATATCTTACCTTGTACTCCACGTAAGGCTTGTTCTTCGTGTTCCACTCGGACTTCGTATTGTTGGCCCGGCCCACCTTGTACTCATCGTCCAGCATTTTTCTTCCGTGAGGTACCCCATATTACACGTACTTGTCGGTCACATGTGTTTTTTGTGCATCCAAACTTATTTAACAATGTGCAATGTGGAAACTTCGTGCACAGTTGAATTAGTATGTCAATTTCCACATTAACTATGTATTAAATATAAATTTATACTAGTATATCATTTGATCAAGTTGAGTTGTTGTTGCATCCATGTGTGCTTCATTATTTGTCTTGCGAAATATATATGTGCCATTGAATTTTTCGTATAACAACAAAAAAAACACAAAGAATTAAAAGAAAAATTAGAAAAAATGGAAGAGTGATGGGACAATTTTGGAGGCGCTTTGGGTACCGTGGTACATAGTGTCCGTGGACATACTACTATGTCCCAAAAATGCGTCTGTTTGGGGCTCCCCTTGAAGATGCCGCCAATGGTGTGAAATACTAGTAGGATAGCGCCGGCCAGTCGGTCACTGAGAGCTCTCTTGTCTGATCTTCAATGATATTCGTTATGAAGGAAAAGTATGATGAGGATGATGTGTTCACGTGGTAGCTTTGTTCTGTTTTATATAGGACCTGATTCTGCTGACCTCGCAAAACAGTGGTGCAATCACTGAGCTGACGGTTGAGACTGTGTTGCCCTCTTTGATCTTCTCCGTTGAGGTAACCATAAGCACGACGTCCGCGTTGCTACGATACTTCATGCTCGTAAACAAAATTAGCAGCAAAGAATCCACGAGTGTATCACATGTACTCTCTCCCTCCTGAAAATGATGCCATATATTTATCTAAATATATTTATAGACTATTTAGTATATAAATTCATTTAAATTTAGATAAATTTACGATATTCTTTTCAGGACATAGAAAGTAATATTAGTCCACCCTCTCCATTGAGGTAAGCATATGTTTGTATTCATTCCACTCTCATAGATTACAGCCGCATGTCAGGAAGGTGGTGCTTTGGCTTCCATGTACAAATGCACCTATTACAAAAAATTCATAAAAAATAAAATTTAAATTGTCAAAAAAATTCTATACATCCATACATCGTATGTTCGTATATAAGTTTTTAGAAAGAATAAACATTTTATGTGGCTTGTGTAAAAAAAATGTTCATAAATAGACACGTTAGAGCACTAAAATTTCTCTTTTTTACATGGGACATCTAAAATAAATTTCACATGGAAACTTGTGTACAAACATTTAGTATTCAGATGTACATGCAAATATTTTTTCTATTTTTTTAATGTTTAATATGTTTTTATACAATGGGTTTATTGGGACGCGTGAGCCGAATTAGATTTTCACGCATGCTGGCATATTCATTTCCAAGAATGAAGCAATCATACAAGCACCAGAAGGCACTGGCGCAACTTTAGGCCTGTTTGTGTAGGCATATGCTCGGTAGAGCCGTATAACATCCATCCCTTGGGCTCTACTCACGGTTCTGCTCATCTCCGACGTGATGGCAGATGCCCATTTGCCCAAAACGGAGACCTATCATTCGGCAGCGCCGGAAAGGGGGGGGGTCGGGTCGAACACGATACCACGGTGGACAATGGGCGCACGCCACGACAGAGCAACAACAGAACACTTTCAATCAATGGCTTGTTTACTTTTTCGGTATTTTTATTCTAGAAGATAAAAGATGTAGGATACGCGGAGATTTGGTGTTCACCCAATACTCTCCAATCCCTTCAAATATCCTTTTCTCAAAAATATCCTACCATGATGAAGAGTTTTTAATCTAGCCAAAAATACACTAAGGAATTTGTGGGGATATTTCGGGATTATCTCCTCCAAACCCGGAAAATTTCGGGATACAAAATAATCCCCTCTCATCCTCTCAAATACCCTAGCGCTTTGTTTAGATGCACATAATTAAATCCAGGAAATAAATTAGGTGTGAATTCTAAAAAGGAAATGATTGCTAATTCGAATTCTGTTGTTTGGATGGTTTGGAATCTATTGTTGAAATCATAGGGTGGTACCCAATTCTAATTCATGTTTGGATGTTTAAACAATGGAATTGGATGTTTTTTTGCTTTTGGCTATTTTATACTTGTGTAAATGTATGTATAGTCACAAATACACTAGTGTGAAAGGGATTTGTGGGGATATACTGGGATTATCTCATCCAAACCCAGCCTAGTAAACGACCTATCGGGAAAATTCTGGTATACGAAATAATCCCCTCTCATCCTCTCAGATACCCTAGAAGTAAACAAGGCCTAAGAAGTCTTTTGTGGAGCCCTTGCCTTACCCGTGTGACTCCTACACCAATTAGGGACTCTTTGAAAATTTCGAGCATTTTAAATGCTTCTCGGTATGTATATGTTTTGTAATTTTTTTCATAGTTTCAGTTTAAATTGATAGGTAGCACTCATGTTTGATATCGTTCCATCCGAACTGTTCGTCCTCCCCTCTACCCCTCAAGAGTCGCCTTCTTCTTCATGTCGTCGTCCTTCCCTTCCTTCCTTGCGTCCATGCTGGCTGGCAGGAGGATGGTGTAGATGTTCGCTATGGAGGTAGATGCATTTGTATAACTAGCCACGAGCTAGGGGGAGTTTAAGCGTGAACGAGTGGTACATAGGCCCGGGCCCAACTCAGCTGCATGCAGGTAGTCTACTTAGGATGGAGACTCGGGTTTGGTCACTAGGGCTTGAGACTCCGAACAGTTAACGGACTATGTCTTCGATGGTCCGTCACACTTGGTCGTCGTGATGGGTCGAAGACTCCATTCTTGTATGGTTAGAGTCTTGGGTATATTGGAGTAGGAGGACCAGAGTTGCGAAGACTACGGTGCAGACGATGCTCTTTTTCCTTCTCTTCGAAGCTTCAAACTTGTCGGGCTTCATACATTGGTTCCATAAGTCCATATTCCAACCTAGAGGGGCATGCAACAAGTATGCGGGTCAGTAGAATACCATCCAAGTTTCACAAAAGAAAAGGCAGAATACCATCCAAGAGGATAGCAATTGGAATCATATAGAGAGAATGTAATTCATCTTTAAAAGTCATGATGATTTTGGCATAAGTTAGAGCGCTTGATAGGTCAACGACATAGATCAGACGATACCAGTACCTTTTGCAATCAATCAGTTTTGACGCAATAACTCATAATCAACAACACTTTGGTGTAATGAGTGTTACCATTTGCGCCAAGTCACGATATGCTTACGGTGTCTATTTTATACAGATATTGCAATAGGGACCTATACGACGATGATCCCTTCTTGAAGGCTTTGTCTTGCTGTAGTATTGCATTTTGGTCCTTGATAATATCATGGTAAATGATGGAGAATTCCAAATAAGGTGTCGCCTTTTTTCCCCTAAGTTTGTTTGTTCAGTCTTGATTCCTAATATCTTCTCTCTCTTTTTTCTAAGAGAAAAATATGCCGATGGGTTCCCGTATGTGTGAGGGTGATTTATTTTTTTGATGGAGAAGAAAAATAATAAAGATAGCCAAAATGCTAACAAGTGTAGGGAAGAGGAGCTGCCAGGTGGCGAGACCGGTACTGTACACGGTGTTGGGCCACGCAGAGATAAAACAAAACTTTTTCCTCTAACGTGGTGATCCCAAGATCTAGCTGAGGTAGAAGGCCACGAGGTTTACCAGTAGATGCACAGTTGCGGATTACTGATGAAGTGCGTCAGTTGATGCAGTGCAGTCCTCACGATCCGATCGTCCTGGTGCTGATCGCACAATACCTCTGCTGGTATCAACATGTACAAGGAGGAGCGCCGGCGGCGAACTGCTAGGTTCGTTACGGCGGCAGGACTGCTGTGGAGTTAGGGTTTCCAACACATGGAATGACCTAACTGAACAACGATTAACCTTTCTGGGTTACGGTGCTCCACTATATATAGGGAGCGAACGTGGGCTCTGCTCGCACGACCCATTCACTAAAGCCCATATAACACTAGTCACCGTGAGTCCAACTCACTAACTCAGTCCTAATCCGGTTAAGGTCCAACCCAACCAGATTACAGGTTCAGATCCAATCCGAACTTGCTCCCGCTCTTATGTGTGTGACTGTTGCCTGTCAAAACCCACCGGCGAGCAACGACGAGCAACACGAAGAGCCGGGAGGCTCCCAGAACTGCTGGTGGGCCCTGGTCCCTCGGGCAACGGCCCGCAAAACTCCGGCACACGTCCTGGCTGATGCGAGGGCGTGCCACCTGACCTATACCTGGTCAGGAAGGTGACGGATTGCTTCGATTAGTTTCCTGCATGGCAAACAAGTATACGTAAAATTCGAGCCGCGACCGGCTCCCAGGTTTCCCTGTGAATCGGCTCCTGGAGCCGATTATCCCATGGTTCTGCATTAGATATACGATAACATGGGGTTTTGCTTCATCAAAACAAGTTAAATCGACCTACGACAGTTTAACGCTTTCACCACATAATTGGAACATCCTACACGTAATTGAGCCTGGTAGATGCAAAAGACGATAGAAAACTAACCCTAGAGAAGGCCTAACAACCGACGTAAAGTCAATTCCCGGAACAACTCCTCTCGAATTGGCAAACCATACCCTTACATACTACTGGATCGTTCAACCCGTTTGCAAGGCCTGACTATGTGGATATCAAACTAAACCTTGGAAAACAAGGCATAACTATAACAGATCAAATCAACTGAATAAAGATCAAGCAGGATGCTGCCCTTACACCCGAAAAGGTGCAAAGGCAGCGAGATAACTAAAGGCAGCATAACTAAGCAATCATAACAAAAAGGTACCGATGCTAGCCCAAACAAATCTATGATAACAGTATTACTCGCCATCAACAAGGCTTCAGTACGAGTAACACTAAATAACGCATAAGCAGATACTGCCTAGACCGCAAGATGCGATCTAGGCAGCATGACACTTACCCGAAAGAAACCCTAGAAACAAGGGGTGGCGATGCGCCGAGATTGTGTTTGTTGCGAACGTGATCGTCGTCCTTTCTCAATAACCTTAGGTACATATTTATAGTCCGGAGACTTTCTATCTTTGGAATAACCCTAACAATTTTATCTCTTTACTTAAACCGAAACGTAACCTACCATAATATACAGATACACGGGCAATTTAGCCCAAATCCACGCACAAGGCTGGTCCAGCAATACGTTGCATATATGTATCCTCCAAGCCCATCTTGATTACGGCCCATCTCCACCTTTGGCCAAAATGTGGCGATAACACATGTCCCCCTTGGTTTTGGCAATAATAATTCCAAAACCACGCTGTGTTTTTTTCTCCCTTTTTTTTATCGGGTTACGCGTTGCAGAGCAGAATCGTCACGCCGCCCCTTCATCATGACGCCTTGTCTCCTCAACTTCTCCGTAGTGCATGATTTGACAGTTTTGGCACCACATTCTGGAAAACCGCTATGGCATTGAACCACCTCCCACTATTCCTCTTATTTAAATTCATCTGAGCAGTTTGCATCCCCATCCTCTTCCATTAGCCAAAAAACCCTCTTCCTCCGCCAAAAAACCCTCTTCCTCCGCCATGGCCTCCTCTTCTTCCTCCAGATCATCCGGCCTTTCCTTCCAATCCTCCAACACCATGAGCGACCGGGAGCCGACGCCGGAGCACCCGCTAATGGCGGCGTACGAGGCTCTCGCCGCACAATGGTGGGACGAGAGGGACTGGGACTTCGCCACCTGGTCAGAGGACGACCAGTCCCTGACCGACGGCGAGGAGGGCCTCCAGTTCCTTGTCGACGGGGAACTGGAGGCGGAGAGTGCCGACGACGCCGTGTCCTAGGGCGAGGACATCGAATCCTCCGACGATGAGGAGGAAGCGGAGGAGGACACCTCCTCCGACGAATATCCGCCGGTGAAGCGCTTCCGTGCCGGGTCCAGCGAGGACACCGACGATGACGACGAGGACGAGGAGGCCCCCGCTGACAACTTCAGCAGCAGCGGCGAAGACTACGCCGGCAGCAGCGCCGATGACAGCGAATACGACGATGGCGAAGACAGCGGAGACGACGCCGGCTTCTAGATTAGGAACTAGTAGTAGTAGTACTAGTAGTAGATTTCCATTTGTAAGCAATCGGCTTCATTGTAAATATCCGTCTTTTGAATCAACAAATATTGCTTTCCCTAATTCGATTTTGCCGATAGTCAAAATAGGTCAACGTTCCAGAAGCCGATAGTAATGTATCGGCTTTCACCATACTACGCTCATATGGTCAACCAAGTCAAAGCCCAAAGAGCCGATGGTAACACATCGCCTTTCCCCACAAACGTTGACAAGGTCAAATTTGGTCGCTTATTTAGATATATCTGAGCGGCCATTTTCCAATTTCAAACGGTAGCCTGCAACCCTCTTCAAAAAGGCTAACCCAGATCTCCAATTGCCTCACTGAATAGATCGAGCTTACAGCGACAAGAACCCTCGATCCCCAATCGCATAGATCCATTTCCGCCGACAAACTAGATGGCGGAATCGTCCAATACCAACATATCGGTCTCTGGTCTGAAGGTACGCCTGCTCCTCGCAGTCTGAACATGGTGTTAGAATTAATAGCAAACACCTGAATTAATGCTTTATTCCACCGTTGAATTTTTAGGTTTCAGACATTCTGCTGCCGCATCCTTCTCTCCCAAATTCTCTCTGTCTTGGCCCCCGTACAGAATCTAGTCCTGCCCATCTGATCTCTTGCGAGGCAAACAGAATCCCCTTCGTAAGCCAAACCCTAGATTTGAATTCTTGGGCCGACTGCTTGCGAGCCTGGCCTAATCCTCCTGAACATTGGGTCTCTTGGTACAGCAGGGTAGCCAAAACTTACCAATCCCAATGGGAAACCACGGGAATAGCCGATGCCTTGTATTTGTCATTGTCTCCCCTTGAGAAACATGAAAATCTTCTAAAAACCATCGGCTATTTCTGGTCCGATGCTCTGAACTGCTTCATGTTCGGTCATGGCCCCATGACACCAACCCTGTTAGACGTGGTGATGATTACTGGTCTGGACGTTACATCACCCAGCCCCTCTGCTTTTAAGCTGACAAAGGTCCCCTATAAGCTTTCTTCCAAAACAGACTGCACGAACTGGGGCGCCTATCTTCAAAGCCACATGAAAACCAAAGGCCCTGTCACAGAGAAAGAACACACGGCTTTCCTCAACTTCTGGCTGGAACATTTCATATTCTGTGGCCCTTCCCTTGCTCCAACCAAGAATTATCTCTCCTTGGCCTACGAACTTGCCAGAGGCACTCAACTTGGCATCGGCAAACTGTTCCTTGGAGAAGTCTATCGATATCTCCAGTTGATGTCTGTCAAACTATTCTCTGGCATAGCAGTCAAAACAGGAGGTCCTTGGTGGTTCATTCAGCTATGGTCTCAGCTGTATTTTCAAAACCATGTCCCAAACTTCCCCCTTTTGGCGAGTTGCACCTTTCCAGATGCCAAAGGGAAGCAGATCCGATGCACCAGCTACGGCCAAGCTCTGTATAGACTGCTAGGTAGTAAACTGATCCCTCAGGAAGCATCCAAGTGGTTCAGCATTTTCTTCCAAGGCCTGGACAATCCTATCTTCTTTCCTTACACGGAAGAATCGGAACATTTTGAAAATCCAATCTCCTTTAGGCTAGACAACTTTGCCGATGACACCAGCACTCGGCAGCTATTTTCCACTGTGATCCGTCCCTGCTTCCTTCCAGTTGGTATGAGCACATCCAACAGAATAATCAAGCCTAGATACGAATTCTACCAGCCGGTCGTAGCGGCTCGGCAATTTGGCCTTGGACAAGTACCTCCCCATTTTTTTCTCCACCATCTTACAGAGAGCAGAGCTGACCTGCCCGATCCTCTCACCAGTCAAAGGTGTTATTCCTTCTTCGATGCTCTGACCATCCCAATTCCTAACAACCTCACCTTCGCTTCATCAACCGATGGTTTTGAGAACTGGTGGTCGATGTGGAAGACTCATGCCTTCAGGAGAGCTCTGGGACCGTTGCTGGAATAGCTCGATGCTGAATACGATATCCCCGTAGAACAGGTACCACTACTTGTAAATTTTCTTGGTGCAGCTCACAACTGATTCTTCTAATAACCCGCTCTATCTCCTTTCAGCAACAAGATGGCCCTGAACCTACACACAGTGATGGCTCCCCCTTCGAATTCTTCCCACCAGCTCCTGTGGTTCTTTTCTGCAAAAACTCGCCACCTTTGAAAAAGGTCGTGATGCAGAACCAGCCGATATCACCACAATCGGCTTCCAAGAGCCAAGCAACTTCTGGGTCAGCCGCCTCTCGAGTTCCAACTAAAACAAAAACGGCGGTGAGGAAGGTAGCTGCCAGGAAAACTTTGAGGCGCCGGAGTCCTTCTCCAGAAAGTTCGCATGTACGCTGATCCATGCCTTGGTTGATCTCTGTCATCCTTGCAAACATGCTTGTGCTTACTAGCTCTCCTTTTCTTACAGGCTTCCCTCGAAGACACCCCCAGCGGGGATACACAATCCAATCAAGGAGAATCAGGCCCAACAGACCCTGAGAGGACCACCACACCAAGCCAGCCAGATTTGCCACCATCGGCTCCCAGGAAAAGGCCGGTTCCTGAACCTACTGCCCCCCGAGCATTAGTCGAGGCGGGGCCAGTTGTGATCCCCAAGAGGGCTCGCAAGGGACTGCAAACTTCTTCGTCGAGCCAGGAGGTGTCGAAAGTCATCACCCTCCATGTTCTTTACCAATTGTTTTTTTTTATCTGCCGATTCATCAATATTTACATCGGCTGAGCACCTTCCATGCAGACGACTGACACTTCTAGTGGAAAGCCGGGGAAGTGCCGATGCCTTTCGCAAGGCTGGATCTAGTAATCCCTGAAGGTGTAGATGAAACGGTTACCACTTTGGCCAAGCCCCCAGCAACAACACACAAGCCGATTGTCTCGTCATCTGCTATCCCCTTGATCTTAGGAGAGGTACGTTCGCTTCGTTCGGCTCATCCTTCCATGTTGGACGCATACTGACGCCATTTCGGCCTGCCAGGGTTGTGATATCTCAGGCCTGCTGACGTTCGACCCTGAATCCATCGAACCAACTCTCTCTGTTGCCAACGATGAACCACGAGCCAGTGCTGCTCTACCTCAATTCCAGCGTCTCAAAGCCTTGCTATCCTCCCCGATCGAGAGGTTGATCGAGGGTTCTGAAGAGGTGAAGAGTGTTCTTGCCGAAATCAAGGACCAACTCCCAGTAGCATTGCAGGTGAAGCTTTGGCCAGTTGTAACTCTGTCTTTCTACGGGTCAAGGGTGAAGTTGGCTCGTGAGAGGATTAATCTGCGCCGCGCTCAACTCCCGCTGAAGGCCGATATTGCAGACAAATGTCAGCAGCTCAACGAGAAAAAGGCGTCTCTGGATGCCAAAACTGACACCTCTGTCAGCACCGCCGAGCTTGCATCCTTGAAAAAGGAATTGGGAGATCTTGAAGAGAAAGTCCGGGTGACTAAACGGCTCATTCGTGACAAGGAAGCATTCATCGCCCGCTCCCAAGACGAAGCAGAAGGCCTCAAAGCTCAACTGAAGACTGATCTGGCAGAAATATGTGCCCTGAACAAGCAGCTAGTGATGGGCAAGGACGAAGATGACGAAGCCGAGATCGCCGAGGTGGATCGTGTCCGCGCTGGCGCCCTCCACGCCTTCGAGGCATTACTTCAGTAGCTTGTTCATGTAAACTGGCACCTGCTCGTAATAGTTTGAACCTCTAGAGTCGATGGCTGTGCATCGGCAATGTATATATATATATATATATTTTATTATTGGCCGATTTCATGTATCGGCCCCTTTTTTTTTATTGGCCGATTTCATGTATCGGCCCCCCCATATTTCACTATCCATCATCCCACATGCTTGGGAAATATTTCTTGAGATGCTGACCGTTGACAGCCACTGGGAATTTCACGCCGTCCAGCTCCTCGAGCATGTATGCGTTCCCCCTTAAAACTTGATCGACCCTGTATGGCCCGTGCCAATTCGGAGACCATTTACCATATGCTGCATCCTTAGTCCCCAATGGCAATACAGCTTCCCATACTAGATCGCCAACGTGGAACTCCTTTGGTCTCACCTTCTTATTATATGCACGAGCTACCTTGGCCTTGTTCTCTTTGATTTTCTCAAGCGACCACAGCCTAAGCTCAGTTAAATCCTCGACACTGTCACTCATCAGGGCCGCATATTCCTCAGTTGTTAGATCGTTCTGAAAAGTGACACGTCTCGATCCAGCCGTAATCTCCCAGGGCAATACGGCTTCTTGTCCATAGACTAGATGGTATGGCGAGGTTTTTATCGCTCCATGACATGACATGCGATAAGCCCATAAAGCCTCTGACAAAACTTCGTGCCAACGCCTAGGGTGCTCATCGACTTTCCTCTTGATCAGCTTGATAAGGCTCTGGTTGGACGCTTCAGCTTGCCCATTTGCTTGAGCATAGTATGGAGATGATCGGATCAGCTTAATCCCCGTGTCCTCACAGAACTTTCTAAACTCGTGAGAAATGAAGACCGAACCTCCATCGGTCGTGATAGTTTGGGGAATCCCGAATCTATGAATGACATGTTCTTTCACAAAATTGATAACATCCTTCGAGTTCACTGTCTTCATAGGGACGGCTTCCACCCATTTAGTGAAATAATCCGTAATGGCTAAAATCCACATGTGGCCTTTGCTTGATGGAGGATTGATCTTGCCAATCATATCCATGCCCCAACCTCGGAATGGCCAAGGTTTGATGATGGAGTTCATTGCTGACGCGGGTACCGTCTGAATGTTTCCAAATTTCTGACATGCTTGACACCCTTTGTAGTACTTAAAACAGTCCTCAAGCATGGTGGGCCAATAAAACCCTGATCGCCTGATCAACCATTTCATCTTGTGAGCCGATTGGTGAGTTCCACAGGCGCCTTCGTGTACCTCGTGTAAGAGCCGATTAGCCTCGGTTGGCCCCAGACATTTGAGCAGTAACCCTTCCAGAGTCCTGTAGAACATGTCGTCCCTAATAAGCACATACTTCATGGCCTTGTACCTTATCCGTTTAGGTGCCCCCCGAGCCGAATCTTTCAAGTAATTGAAGATATCGGCTCTCCAGTCGTCCGTCTCCAGGAACTGTACCTGAACATCAGCTCCCTCTGCTACGTCCTTGTAGCCTGAAGCCATTTGTGCGAGATCATTCGCCTCGGTATTCTGCGATCGCGGGATCCAGTTAAAGTTTATGTACCGGAACTGTTCCATCAGCTCACGGCATTGCAACCATAACGGGAAGAGCGACTCGCTTTCACACTTGTATTCTTCCGTGAGTTGGGAAATTACCAATTTGGAGTCTCCAAAAATTTCCACTGCTTCTGCTCTAGCTTCGATGAGCATCTCCATTCCCTTGCGTATCGCCTCATACTCAGCGACGTTGTTGGTGCAAGGGGTAGATAGCCTGATGGAGAAGGAATATGTTGCCCCCCGGGGCGACACGAGTAGAATGCCGATGCCGCAGCCATCATCGCAAACCGATCCATCGAAAAACATAGCCCACGCTCGTATAGACAGCGCTGCTATATCAGTGTTGATTCTTTCAGCAATAAGGTCGGCCAACGCCTGACCCTTAACCGCTTTCGCGGGTTGATACCGGATATCAAATTCCGATAATGCAAACATCCATTTGCCGAGTCGGCCTTTCAACATAGGAGCCGACAGCATATGTTTTATGACATCTGATTTGCATATAATGATAATCTCCGCTGAGAGCAAGATGTGGCGCAGCTTGGTGCAGGTGAAAAACAGGCAGAGGCACAACTTATCGATCTCAGGATACCTTGTCTCTGCATCCAGCATCCTTCTGCTGATGTAAAACACAACTCGCTCCAGGCCATCATAAACTTGCACCACCACCGAGGCGATGGACGTGTCAGCTACTGACAAGTAAATGTAGAACGGCCTATCCGGCTGGGGCGGAACCAACACTGGCGGCTTCGTTAGATATTCTTTGATCTCGTCGAAGGCTCGTTGTTGTTCTGTCCCCCAGCGGAACTCCTCATCAGATTTAATTTTCACCAGGCCCATGAACGGCTCTATTCTTCCTGACAGATTGGAGATGAATCTTCTGACGAAGTTGATCTTGCCGATGAGAGACTGCAGTTCTTTCTTCGTGGTAGGTGGCTTCATTGTTCGCACTGCCTCCTGACTTTTCAGGCCGATCTCAATTCCGCGTTCATGGACCAAGAAACCCAAGAACTGACCGGCCGTCACGCCGAAGGCACACTTTTTTGGATTCATCCGTAGCCCGAATTTTCTTGTTCGGTCCAGGACGCGTTGCAGATCGTCCAAGTGTCCTTGTACCGAAGCAGACTTGACCACCACGTCATCGATATAAATTTCCACCAGCTTGCCGATCAGATCATGGAAAATGTAATTCATGGCTCTTTGGTATGTGGCGCCGGCATTCTTCAGTCCAAACGTCATGACTACATATTCAAACAACCCCACCGAACCTGGGACTCTGAATGCAGTCTTGTGTATATCTTCCGGAGCCATAAAAATTTGGTTGTAACCGGCATTTCCATCCATGAAGCTCAAGACCTTATGACCAGCAGCTGCATTGATTAATGTCTCTGCTACCGGCATCGGATACTCATCCTTTGGAGTGGCTCTATTGAGATCCCGAAAATCTATAGCAACACGCCAGTGGCCATCCTTTTTCTCTACAGGTACGATACTAGAAATCCACTCAGCATACCTGCATGGCCTGATTAACCTAGCTGTCAACATTTTCTCGATCTCTTTCTTGACTTCTACCAAAATTTCGGCCTTCATCTGTCGTGCTCGCTGCTGGAATGGCTGAAACCCTTTTTTAAGCGGGAGTCGATGCTCAATGATGCTCCTGTCTAACCCGGGCATCTCTGTATAGTCCCAGGCAAAGCAATCTGGATATTCTTTCAACAAAGCTATCATCGGACCCCGCAGATTCGGATCTAACTTCTTGCTGATAAATGTTGGTCGCGGCTTATCCCCAGGACCGATGTCAATCTCCTCTAGCTCATCAGCGGAGGTAAACCCATACCCTAACTTTCCGTCACCTGCTAAATCGATGCTAAACACGGGGCAAACAGTTGGTGAGGATAACAAAAATAATTTGGGCCGATTGCCGGAATCGGCCCCCTTTTTGATTGCATTAGTCAAGGAAGGTTTACAACTTATTTGTGCTCTACAATGGCAGGGAATCTCCCTACTACGACTGCATGACCTGTTTGTCGTAAGATTACTGCTTTTTATTTTTTGTGGCTGATCGCAGGGATCGGCCATACCACGTACGATCGTGGACTTTGCTACTCTGTCAGGCCAGTGGATAAGACCAGCCTCACCCCGTTTTTTGTAGCTTCAATGCGCTCACAGCCGTCTAGACTGATTCCAGAGATCGGCTCTTGGTCTTCTGCCTCCCAGATGTTCATGCCAGTTATGGAGATCTCGATCGAATCATCTGCATGAATGACCTCCACTTCATCTCCATCCCACTATATAAGGCACTGGTGCATCGTGGATGGAATGCAGCAGTTAGCGTGAATCCAATCCCTCCCCAGCAAGACAGCGTAGGTGCTTTTGCTGTCAACGATGAAGAATGACGTAGGGATGGTTTTTCTGCCCACGGTCAGATCCACGTTCAGGACGCCTTGCGTTTCTGAAGTTTGGTCGTTGAAGTCGCTTAACGTGACGTTGGTTTTGATCAGATCTGCAGTGGAGCGTCCCAAGCGCCGTAGCATGGAGTATGGCATTATATTGACTGCCGCTCCGGTGTCAACCAACATCTTGCGGACAGGCTGCCCATTGATATAACCTCGCAGGTACAGGGCTTTCAGATGTTTGTATCCCTTCTCTCGTGGCTTTTCAAAGATAACCGGACGTGGGCCGCAGTCAAACTGTGCCACTGGTAGTTCTTTGGTTCTTGGAGCGCAAAATTCTGACGGAAGTATGAACACCATGTTTGTGCCAGCCGATGTCTTTGCATCGGCTTTTACTGGTTTGGGGCGCCACTCTTTCCTTTTCGGACGAGCCTCCGTTTCCAAGGTTTGCCGAACTTTCACGGCCAGATCGGGCCGTGCTTTCCTTAAAGCGTGGAGGTACTGCGCTTCGGCTTCCTCCAAGCTACGCAGTCGCTGAACTCTACGCTTTTGGGTGTGTCTGAGTCCATAGGGGCACCACCTTGGCCGGTGATATCTGTCTTCTTCTTCTTCACCCTTTGGCCCCTCGAGATCTCTTGCTCGAGATGACTCCTCTTGTCTGTTCTGAGGCGGGAGAGGCCCTAGACGCTTGAACACTGAAACTGGACCTGTGTCATCCTTCTGCTGTCCACATTCCGAGCAGTTGTCGATTGTAGGCAATCGGCTCATTCCCGCATCCCAGCAATACTTGAAGAAAGGACAGTCCCAATGTTTATCCACGCCTTCCTTTTCCTTTGACTTTCCCCTAGCGAGGTGCTCATATCCTTCATCATCTCTGTCGTGCCGGCGACGTCGGTCATACTGACGCTCATACTTGTTCAGGAGATGCGTGGAGTGTGGCTTCTGATATCGCACGCTTCTCACTTGCTCCTCGGTTAAATACCGCCTGTCATCATAACGGGGCCGGTCACGTGGACCAGCCTCCTCTCTTTCTTTGCCCCGAGAGCGACCGCCTTCCTCCTTATATGTTCCATGGTGGTACACAGGCCCTGCCATATTAACATCGAACGAGAAATCTAACTGACGCCTCGTGGAGTGGCTGTGTTCCACCATGTTGACGCCGGGAAACGGGTTTGTATCTACTTTCATGGCGAATTTCCCAAGGATCAGACGGCCCTGTTCTATCTCCGTTTGGATCTGGCGACGTAGCTCTTTGCAATCATTGGTGGTGTGGGTGAACGAGTGATGCCACTTGCAGTAAGGTCTCCCGTTCATCTCTTGAGCCGTAGGGATTTTATGGCGTTCGGGTAACTTCAGCTGCTTTTCTTTCAGCAGTAAATCGAATATCTGCTCAGCTTTGCTCACATCGAAGTCGAACCCTTTTGCAGGCCCTTGCTGTTTCACCCATCTTCAGGACACAGGATCTGCCCCCCGAGCCCATTCAGCCACGGCCACCTCCTGGTCTTGTACGGCATCCTCTTCTTCTGTATCGACCAGGCTTATCGGACGTTTGAACTTGTCTTGGTACAACTCAGGGTGGCGCTGTTCATACATTGTCAGTTTCTGGGCCATGTGCGCCAATGAATTGTATTCCACTTGGAAAGCCAGATCCTTGATGGGTGCTGAGAGACCCAACACTGCCAGCTCGACTGCTTCTTTCTCAGTTAAACGAGCCGAATAACATCGGTTCTTGACAGTCCTGAAACGCTGAATGTACTCGGCTACCGTTTCTCCCCGCTTTTGTCGTACCTGCGCCAGATCTGCAATGCCAGCCTCGGTAGCTTCTGAATGATACTGAATGTGGAACTGCTCTTCCAGTTGCTTCCAGGTCTGGATCGAATCCGGTGGCAACGAGGTGTACCACCCAAAAGCTGGTCCTGTCAGAGATTGCGCAAAGAACCTTACGCGTAACTGATCCGATGCTGAAATCATGCCTAACTGTGCCAGGTATCGGCTCACATGCTCGATCGAGCTCGACCCTTCTGATCCGCTATACCTTGAGAACTCAGGGAGCCGATACTTGGGTGGCAGCGGAATCAGATCAAACTCGTTGGGGTACGGCTTGGAATAGCCGATTGTCCTTCTCTTCGGCACGAAGCCGAACTGGTCTCTCAAAATGGTACGGATTTGCTCCACCGTTTGAGCTGCAGGGGCTAAATTCTCATGACTCGTTCCGGTGGCATACTTGGCTAGCCATGCCTGTTTATCAGTGTCCATCCCAGACACCCCTGCTCCAGAAATACCTGCTCCCGAAGCCCCTGCTCCCGAAACTCCTGCCCCAGAAATCCCTGCGGTTGCAATCTGGTTCGTGCGCGTCAGGCTATTGCAGTCCGGCACGTAGGTGCACACATATCCATGTGGGATTTCTTTAGGTGGTTCAAACAGGAATTGGCAATCGCCAGGGTCACCTCCAACCTTGTAGACGACGTACGCCGGTGCCCCTGGTGGCTCCGGAGCTGCAAGCGTGAATGGCAGCTGCGGCCTGGTCTGGAGCAGTCTTTCTCCCTGGTGAGTCCCCAGAGTAGGCCCCGATGGAGAGTACTGATGCTTCATGATCTCCTGAACTACGCGAACCGCGACGCGCTCGAAAGCGTTCACTAGGCTCTCGGAATGACGGTGAAGAGAATGAGCCACCAGGTAATTGACTTCCTGTCGCAGAGCTCTGGTGCGCTCCTCTGAAGGAACAGACAGATCCACCTCATCAAGAGCACCTTCGGGTGAGAACCCTTTCCACCTGATGCCATGCTTACGGGTCCTCTCAAAAGAGCCGATGAGATCGGCTTCGAAGAGAGCTTTGATCTCATCATACTTCGCCTTGTGCTCATCAGGCAGATCGTCGTACGTGACCGGTCTGTCCCCCATCGCGGCGTCGGATGTTGATGCAGATGTTGTTGAAGGTCCCACCGGGCGTGCCAGAATGTGTTGCTTGTCAAAACCCACCGGCGAGCAACGACGAGCAACACGAAGAGCCGGGAGGCTCCCAGAACTGCTGGTGGGCCCTGGTCCCTCGGGCAACGGCCCGCAAAACTCCGGCACACGTCCTGGCTGATGCGAGGGCGTGCCACCTGACCTATACCTGGTCAGGAAGGTGACGGATTGCTTCGATTAGTTTCCTGCATGGCAAACAAGTATACGTAAAATTCGAGCCGCGACCGGCTCCCAGGTTTCCCTGTGAATCGGCTCCTGGAGCCGATTATCCCATGGTTCTGCATTAGATCTACGATAACATGGGGTTTTGCTTCATCAAAACAAGTTAAATCGACCTACGACAGTTTAACGCTTTCACCACATAATTGGAACATCCTACACGTAATTGAGCCTGGTAGATGCAAAAGACGATAGAAAACTAACCCTAGAGAAGGCCTAACAACCGACGTAAAGTCAATTCCCGGAACAACTCCTCTCGAATTGGCAAACCATACCCTTACATACTACTGGATCGTTCAACCCGTTTGCAAGGCCTGACTATGTGGATATCAAACTAAACCTTGGAAAACAAGGCATAACTATAACAGATCAAATCAACTGAATAAAGATCAAGCAGGATGCTGCCCTTACACCCGAAAAGGTGCAAAGGCAGCGAGATAACTAAAGGCAGCATAACTAAGCAATCATAACAAAAAGGTACCGATGCTAGCCCAAACAAATCTATGATAACAGTATTACTCGCCATCAACAAGGCTTCAGTACGAGTAACACTAAATAACGCATAAGCAGATACTGCCTAGACCGCAAGATGCGATCTAGGCAGCATGACACTTACCCGAAAGAAACCCTAGAAACAAGGGGTGGCGATGCGCCGAGATTGTGTTTGTTGCGAACGTGATCGTCGTCCTTTCTCAATAACCTTAGGTACATATTTATAGTCCGGAGACTTTCTATCTTTGGAATAACCCTAACAATTTTATCTCTTTACTTAAACCGAAACGTAACCTACCATAATATACAGATACACGGGCAATTTAGCCCAAATCCACGCACAAGGCTGGTCCAGCAATACGTTGCATATATGTATCCTCCAAGCCCATCTTGATTACGGCCCATCTCCACCTTTGGCCAAAATGTGGCGATAACAGTGACCCCGCAGGCTCATGGCTACTTGGACACGATTGGAGTCTGACTCACAATCGATCAGTCGGTAGCGGCTCCTAGCAGAACGTGCCGACTCCCAAGTACCAAAGAGTCATGACGACTTGACTTTCCAATGAGACTTAAGTCCGAGTCCCTTTTGCCTCATGATATACCTTGTCAGACTATAGGCGAATATATGTCATCCCTTAAATAGTTTGACTCTCTTCTCGATCTGAGATAAGTGATTCACCCGACTAACTCTTAGTCGATCGCCTCGGTTAACACTTAATCGAGTCATGCATGGCCATGATTTCCGAATCATATCTCACGAGAGGGCCCAGAGAATATCTCTCCAAGTGGAGGGGCAAAATCCCATCTTGGTTATTCACATCACGCAGCTTGATTCTCAGTCGACCCGAACCCTGCCTTTATAACTGCCCAGTTACGGATCAGCGTTTGACAGAACCTAAGTCGGTGATCCTCAACTCGGACTATGCAAAAACCTCAGGTCTAAGGATTACATTGATTGAGATATACAAATGACAACTTGTTCGTTGTACCTCAATATAGGTCAATACGACTCGCTAAACTCTTTAGTCGAATCTGTGTAAGTTGGAATAGCATCTCCATGCCCATGACAAGTGGAACCGAGTCATCAAGCCAACTTGCACATTGGTCTAAGTTGTGTGTCCAGCACAACCTCAATGACCAAGGATATTTAGTACAAACAACATGAATGCATAGTTCCACAACCGAATCACATATTCAATGATACACATCAGATGTTTATACAAGGACTATTTAATATCTTTATGAATACAATGGGAAAACTCATCATACATGATTGCCTCTAGGGCATATTCCCAACAGTCTCCCACTTGCACTAGAGTCAATCTTTCGACATCACATGTCTAAGCATCTAATGCCCATGGCTCTCAGGTGCGCCTCATGCTTCGGCTGGGGTAACGGCTTTGTCAACGGATCTGCAATATTTGCATCCGTGTGTACCTTGCATAACTTGATATCACCCTGATCCACGAACTGGCGAATCAGGTGGTACCACATGAGTATGTGCTTGTTCTTCTGGTGCTGTCTAGGTTCCTTGGCTTGTGCAATAGCACCATTGTTGTCACAATACACGTCCAACGGATTGGATGAGCCCTGAACCACACCAAGATCCATGAGGAAATTCCTCATCCAAACAGCTTCCTTTGCTGCCTCCGAGGCGGCAATATACTCAACCTCTGTTGTAGACGCAGACACAGTCTCTTTCTTGGAACTCTTCCAGCTCACAGCACCTCGGTTTATAATAAACACGTATCTGGATTGCAAACGAGAATCATCAGAGTCAGTAAGATAACTCGCATCCGTGTAACCCTTTACACTGAGTTCATCTTCACCACCATAAACCAAGAACATATCCTTAGTCCTTCTCAAGTACTTTAGGATATTTTTAGCCGCTGTCCAGTGGATCTCTCCAGGATCAGCCTGGTATCTGCTCACAACACTTAGAGCATAGGAAACATCCGTCCTAGTACAAATCATGGCGTACATGATGGATCCGACTGCAAAAGCATATGGAATCGCACTCATCCGACTTCGCTCATCAGTTGTCGAAGGACACTGAGTCTTGCTAAGTTTTACACCATGGGACATCGGTAAGAGCCCCTTCTTAGACGATTCCATGTTGAACTTCTTCAACACTTTGTCCAAATAAGTACTCTGACTCAATCCAATGAGCCTCCTTGATCTATCTCTATAGATTCAGATTCCGAGGATGTATGTTGCCTCACCCAAGTCTTTCATTGAGAAACTCCTTTTCAATGATTCCTTGGTTTCTTGCAACATCTAGACATCATTTCCAATCAGTAATATGTCATCCACATATAAGATTAGAAAATTTACTTTGTTCCCACTAAACTTCTTGTACAAACAAGAATCATGATCACTCTTGATGAAGCCAAACGATTTGACTACCTCATCAAAGCGAATATTCCAACTCCGAGATGCTTGCTTCAACCCATAAATGGATTTCTGAAGTTTGCACACTTTGTCAGCATTAGCTGGATCAACAAAACCCTCGGGCTGTATCATATACACGTCCTCGGTTAAATTTCCGTTAAGGAAAGCCGTTTTGACATCCATCTGCCATATCTCGTAGTCGAAATAGGCCGCTATAGCTAACATGATCCGAACTGATTTAAGCATCGCTACGGGCGAGAAAGTCTCGTCATAATCAACTCCTTGAACTTGTCGGAACCCCTTCGCGACAAGGCGTGCTTTATAGATTGAAACATTTCCATTCATATCAATTTTCTTCTTAAAGACCCATTTGCACTCGACGGGTCTTGCACCGCCTGGCAGATCAACCAAGTTCCAAACTTGATTTTCATCCATGGACTTTAACTCGGATCTCATGGCTCCAAGCCATGACTCGGAATCAGATCCCACCATCGCTTCCGAATAATTTGCCGGCTCATCACTGTCTAACAGTAATACATCACGAACACTTCGTAATCTTGCCGATCTTCGTAGTACAGGTGCTGCTGCCGGCTCAGCTGCCACGACCGGCTCAACCTCCAAGGTTTTTGCCGACTTGCTACTAGCCGGTTCCTCTCGAATTTCTTTGAGTTGCACCGTGCTCCCACTTCCTGACTGAGAAAATTTTTCTCAAGGAAGACACCGTTCCGAGTGACAAACACTTTGCCCTCTTCTCGGTTGTAGAAGTAGTAACCCAAGGTTTCCCTCGGATACCCCACGAAAATACACTTATCCGACTTGGCTGTAAGCTTGTCCGACTAGAGTCGCTTGACAAAAGCTTCACAACCCCAAATCTTAAGAAAAGACAAACTTGGCTTTTTGCCTGTCCACATCTCATGCGGTGTCTTCTCTACCGATTTTGATGGTACTCTGTTTAGTGTGAACGCCGCTGTTTCTAGACAATTACCTCAAAATGATAAAGGCAGATCTGTCCGACTCATCATTGATCGTACCATGTCCAACAAGGTCCGATTCCGCCTTTCCGAAACACCATTCCTTTGTGGCGTTCCTGGCGGAGTAAGTTGAGGAACTATTCCACAACTTTTCAGATGGTCATCAAACTCATGGCTCATGTACTCGCCTCCTCGGTCCAACCGAAGAAATTTTATTTTCTTGACGAGTTGATTATGTGCTTCATTCTGGAATTCTTTGAACTTTTCAAAGGCTTCCGACTTATGTTTCATCAAGTAGATATATCCATACCTACTCAAATCATCAGTGAAGGTAATGAAGTACTCATAACCACCCCTGGCTGTCGTGCTCATTGGTCCACATACATCACTATGTACTAGTCCCAACAAGTCGAACGCCCTTTCGCAACTCTTTGCAAAAGGTGTCTTGGTCATTTTGCCGAGTAGGCAAGATTCGCATGTCTTGAACGACTCCAAGTCAAAAGAAGTTAGGAGTCCATCATCATGGAGCTTCTTCATGTGTTTCCAACTTATATGACCAAGCCGACAGTGCCAAAAGTAAGTCATATTCAGATCATTTGGTTTCAACCTTTTAACATTTATGTTATAAACCGACTCACCATCAAGATTCAAAATAAATAACCCGTCCTGGACGGGTGCAAAGCCGTGAAACATATCATTCAAATACAAAGAACAACCATTATTCTTGATATTCGACTCATAGCCTTGCCTCATCAAACATGAAGCAGAAATAGTGTTTCGACTGAGCACTGGAACATAATAACAATTATTCAGTTCCATAATGAATCCGGAAGGTAAATGAAGTTGCATCGTGCCAACTTCCAACGCAGCAACTCTTGCTTTGTTGCCGACTCGAATATCAACCTCGCCTCTTGCTACGCTCCTAGTTCTTACCAGTCCCTGCAACGAGTTGCAGATGTGAATAACTGATCCGGTATCATATACCCAAGAACTATTAGGTGCATCAGCAAGATATATGTCTATAACATTGCAAACAAGTGTACCTGAGTCGGAAGTCATACCTCCACTCTTGGCTTTGTCGGCCAAGTACTTGCTGCAGTTCCTCTTCCAGTGGCCATCCGCCTTGCAGTAGAAGCAAGTGGATCCGGCTGAAGGAGATGGCTTAGTCCCTGAGGAAGCGCTTGGGACCGGGTCCTGAGCCTGCTTTCCTCCTGACTTAGCCTTCTTCTTAGTCCAAGAACTCTTCTTAAACTTAGCCTTATTCTACACCATCAACACTTGACTGGTGCCCTTCTTGAGATCCGCCTCTGCCTGCTTGAGCATTCCATGTAATTCAGCGAGCTTCTTATCCATACCATGCATGTGGTAGTTCAAAATGAACTGCCCATATGCACTAGGAAGAGAGTTCAGAATTATATCCGTAGCGAACTCTTCGCTTATGGGGTAGCCAAGCCTCTCTAGAGACTGCATGTAACCAACCATTTTTATCACATGCGGACTCAGTGGATCACCATCCTTAAGCTTGCAACTCAGCAAAGCCTGAGAGACTTGATACCTCTCAGTCTTCGCTTGAGCCTGGAACATACTTTTGAGGCTTTCGATCATATCGTAGGCCTCAACATGCTCGAACTGCTTTTGTAAGTCTGGTTCCATGTGAGGAAGCATAAGACAGCTAATATCCGTGGACTCATCCTTAGCCCGACGGTAGGCATTGGTGGCTGCGACAGTCGCATTCTCATTCGGCTCATCTGGAAGTGGGTTGTCTAGGACATGGTCCTTCTTTTCTTGTTTGAGAACAATTCTCAGATTTCGATACCAGTTGGTAAAATTAGTGTTGTTCAGTTTATCTTTCTCAAGAATGGTTCTTAACGCAAAACCGGATATCTGAGAGTGACTGCTACTTGGTGCCATGATCTACAATAGAAAATATGCAAAACACTTAAGACATGTATTCATAAAAGAGCAAGCATATTAAACATTTTAATATTTTATGCTCCCACTAGAAACAACACCCCTCCGATGGTTGCTTAGTGATTCAGGATCCTAAATAAGCAAGTCGGCTAGTGAGCTTTAGCATCACCGCTAGCCGCCAAGTGATCTAGGTAGACAACTCCTTGTCAATCGCATCTCATGCGACTCATGTTGGACGGGTGGCATCACATGCCCCGGCTCCCATCCGAATTTTCCCCGAGTCCCACAACCGTTGTGATAGACCCGTCTAGCTTACCGAGTGTTTCTGCAGTAAGAGTCCGACTCGAACCCACCTAGTCAGAAAGAATTGGCAGCACCTCAATTTTATGAGCCCACTACCAAAAATGTGCGACTTGTGATGGTGCAAACACTGGCGGGAAAACCGACTAGACCTTCTTTGAGGGATTAAATTTTACCGACTATCTAATAGAGGTAAAACTGAGACATGACAACAACACAAAATAGAGCAATTATAATATGAAATGGTATGGCTCTCTTCATGGCGATCTCCATCTCCACAAAGCCTGTAATCCGACCCGTGCCAACTCTTGTCACTTGCCGTATTACTCCATGTCGCCGACCGGTAAGGGTATGTCGTTCCACGACCTTAGCAGTATGATCACGGAAATCAGATCTACCATTCCCCGAGCACAGTTGATCCAATCAACTTCATACAAAACCGATCTATCTCATAGATCGACCACCAAACAGCACATAGATCTCATCTACATCCTACCGCATATCCCATATGCGAGATCTCGAGCCTAAAACCAGAAGCTATCGCTCTGATACCACTGTTGGGCCACGCAGAGATAAAACAAAACTTTTTCCTCTAACATGGTGATCCCAAGATCAAGCTGAGGTAGAAGGCCACGAGGTTTACCACTAGACGCGCAGTTGCGGATTACTAATGAAGCGCGTCAGTTGATGCAGTGCAGTCCTCACGATCCGATCGTCCTGGTGCTGATTGCACAACACCTCTGCTGGTATCCACACGTACAAGGAGGAGCGTCGGCGGCGAACTGCTAGGTTCGTTACGGCGGCAGGACTGCCGTGGAGCTAGGGTTTCCAACACATGGAATGACCTAACCGAACAACGATTAACCTTTCTGGGTTACGGTGCTCCACTATATATAGGGAGTGAACGTGGGCTCTGCTCGCGCGACCCATTCACTAAAGCCCATATAACACTAGTCACCGTGAGTCCAACTCACTAACTCAGTCCTAATCCGGTTAAGGTCCAACCCCAACCAGATTACTGGTTCAGATCCAATCCGAACTTGCTCCCGCTCTTAAGTGTGTGACCCCGCAGGCTCATGGCTACTTGGACACGATTGGAGTCCGACTCACAATCGATCAGTCGGTAGCGGCTCCTAGCAGAACGTGCAGACTCCCAAGTACCAAAGAGTCATGACGACTTGACTTTCCAATGCGACTTAAGTCCGAGTCCCTTTTGCCTCATGATATACCTTGTCAGACTATAGGCGAATATATGTCATCCCTTAAATAGTTTGACTCTCTTCTCGATCTGAGATAAGTGATTCACCCGACTAACTCTTAGTCGATCGCCTCGGTTAACACTTAACCGAGTCATGCATGGCCATGATTTCCGAATCATATCTCACGAGAGGGCCCAGAGAATATCTCTCCGAGTGGAGGGGCAAAATCCCATCTTGGTTATTCACATCACGCAGCTTGATTCTCAGTCGACCCGAACCCTGCCTTTATAACTGCCCAGTTACGGATCAGCGTTTGACAGAACCTAAGTCGGTGATCCTCAACTCGGACTATGCAACAACCTCAGGTCTAAGGATTACATTGATTGAGATATACAAATGACAACTTGTTCGTTGTACCTCAATATAGGTCAATCTGACTCGCTAAACTCTTTAGTCGAATCTGTGTAAGTTGGAATAGCATCTCCATGCCCATGACAAGTGGAACCGAGTCATCAAGCCAACTTTCACATTGGTCTAAGTTGTGTGTCCAGCACAACCTCAATGACCAAGGATATTTAGTACAAACAACATGAATGCATAGTTCCACAACCGAATCACATATTCAATGATATACATCAGATGTTTATACAAGGACTACTTAATATCTTTATAAATACAATGGGAAAACTCATCATACATGATTGCCTCTAGGGCATATTCCCAACACACAGTCCATCAAAAAAATCTCCAGGTGATTATGCATAAACCAATTTATTAATCCAGAAGCTGACTGACAGTGTTGTCACTTGTGAGGGCTTCTCTTTCAGCTAGTACGCCAGAGGTTCGTCCGTTCCATGATTAACAATTGAGCGTGTCGACCGTCGACCTACGGCTCACAACATTCACAACATCTTCTAGACATTAAAGTCATGAAATATCGCTTTCCATCTTTTGTCAACTCACCATTTATCTCATAAAGATCTGAATGTATTAGTTTCAGTGGTGCCAAATCTCGTACCTCAGCAGTCTTGTGAGACTTCCGAGGTTGATTAGCTTGCACACACACTTGACACTTGGAACTTTTGACAGTAGTAAATTTCAGAATTAAATTCATATCGACAAGCCGCGTCATGCACCCAAAATTAATACGACAAAGTCGTGAATGCCAAATATTGGATTCACTATCATTGCAAACATGATTAATAACTTGAGTACATAAGTCTGACAAAGATAAGCGGAACAAGACTCCGCACTCATAACCCTTTCCAACAAATTGTCCATGCTTAGAAATTACAACTTTATTGAACTCAAAGACTAACTTAAAACCATCTCGACACAGAAGAGATGTGGCATCCCGCAAAAACCACTACTAGAAAATCGCGTTGTTTTTGTGCATTGCATCATCATGACCGCATGCTCATGTCATCATGCCATATTGCATTTGAGCATCGTCATCATCTTGCATTTGCTTGCATAAAACTATTTTTGGAAAAACCTATTTTTGTTTTCTAGACGCCCCGTCTTTGTTCAAACACAAAACCCGGGTCTCCGGATTATTTTGTTTTGTCTGCCAACGATTTGCAAAAGCCCCGTTTGGAATAAATAAATTGTTTAATTATTTTTAGGGGGCAGCCGCACCGGGCCGATCCGACCCAGTCGGCCACCCCCAGTTCAAACCGATCCACCCAAAATCCCTAACCTACCCAATCCTAATCTAACCACCCTGCCTCCACCTCACCCCGACCAACCACAGCTCGCCACCTCACCATTCCCTCCACCTCATCCTCAGCTCAGCCACCTCACCAATCCCAGCCGATCCCCACCCTCTGGCCCCACCACCCCAGGTCCCACCTCCCTCCTCTCTCACCCCGCTCCCTCTCTTCCCTCTGGCCCCACCCGACCTGGTCAACCACCAAACCGCCCCCGACCCCGTCCCCCGCACGCGTCCCACCCCCACCTGGAACCTCCCCCGCTTGGCCCCTTCCTCCCTTCTCTCGTTTCCACCCCGAGTGCCTCCCCTCTCGCCACGGCAGACGCCGCTCGCCCCAGAGCGCCGCCGCGCCCGACCCTCCCGCTCGCCTCCTCCTCCCTCAGGGGACCGCCGCCGTTGCCAGGGCCCACCTTCCCCCCCCTCGAGCTCCTCAGGCCGCGCCTCCCCCTCTCTCCTCGTCGGCCGTCTACGCCGCGTCGGCCTCCGGCACGCCGCCGCCATCGGCCTCCTCGCCAGTGCCCCTCCGCCGAGCTCCTCTGGTCGCGCTCGCTCGCCTCCGCCTCGACCAACGCGCGCCTCCGGCCAGTGCCCGCGGCCGCTCCCCTCTGCCCCTCGTCGCCTTCCCCGCCACCTGGCTGCCCCCTCTCTGCATCCGCGGCGCCCCTCTCCTCCCAGGCCGGCGACACGCGACGCCTCGCCTCCGCCCTACCTCGCACCGCCTCCCTCTGCGCCCCGCCGTCCGCCGTCCGCGGACCGCTCGGCCGCCGCCGGCCCGAGCTCCCCGTCGGCCGTCCGTGACCTCTGCCCCACGTCGTCGGCCTCGCCCGTTCCCTGTGCGCTGCATCCCCGGTGCTCCCCCGTCCGCGCCGGTGGCGTCGTCCGCCTGCGTCCCCGGCAGCTGACCCGCAGGAACCACCGCCGTGCCCCCACGGTGTTGTTCACCCCGTCGCTGGCATCGCCTCCCTGGCAGAATCAGGAGCTTCTCGTTGCCCTCCTGTACGCCATGTGCTGCCCGTGTAATTGTGTTATCATGGTCCAACCGAGCATACCTCCTCCGATCCCCGATGTTCAAGACCGGCCTCGATAAGAACTATATGTAAGTCGTGTACTCGTGAGGTGACAAGATACTACAAGATCTTCGCGTCGACAGGGTATCGGAAGAATGAGCATGGTGACGCTCGATGGACCATCGACAAGTACTTCGACATGGAACCCAACGAGACACCGCCAAAACTCAAGTCCTCCTCCCCGAACCTGAAGAACGCCAAGATCGCCACGGGGACGACAAGTTCTTCACCCCGGACGTCAAGTCTGACCCGAACCGCGGACCCGACAAGATCTTCGTGACGACAAGATCGGCACCGACCAAGGCGGATCCGATGAGCCCCAACGCGAAACCAAGTCCTGCTTCCCGGTTGCGACAAAGACCTCCTTCCCGTACCGATCCCGATCTCGTCGAGCCGTTCTCCCGTCAAACCCTGAGACCGAACCCCGAAACCCCAAGATCTGCCGTACCCAGATGTGTGACCCTTATCCGAGAACCCTATTTTATAAATTGTCAACTATATAAATTGATGCATATTAAATTGCCATGCTGCACACATATTATCATGTGGTTTGGGGGCCGTATGCCGATTCATCTCATAATTAAATATGGGGCCCATATGCGGGCAAATCTAGTCTTATATTGGCCTCATTTAAATTTGCGTAGCGAACCGGTAACTTATCTTGCCCTGTTATTACAACATTTAATTTGCGGGGTAGATAAATAACTTGAACCGTTTAATTAATTGTCGGGACCCCGGTTCCGCTTAATATGACTAATTGCATCGCATCTTTGCCATACCATACATCATACATGCATCATGCCCGGTCTTCTGCCTTAATCTTAAATAGTGCATCCGGTGTTTATTCTAGTGTTTTGGTTCTTCGCGGATAAGGCCGTTGAGTTGATGCGAGTGTCGACCCGATCTTCGGATGAACCTTCGACAATGTTTTTCAGGCGAGCATCTCCCCCTTTCTACCTATCTTACTTTTATAGTATTTATTCCCTCCTGTTGATCTATTGCTACCTGTGTTGCGATGCTCTAGTTTTCGTACCCGTGATATCCCTGGCAGCCGTATATTGCCTTGGACACCTCCTATTACCTGTTGTTTGGTAGATAGTTGGACCTGCGCGTCGTAGTCGCTTGCTCAAGTGCTGTTGCGTCTCGTCAAGTACCACAGTTGTTGGAATATTGCCGTGTGTTTATTGTTGGAGATGATCAAGACTTTAATTACTGTTTAACAACTAAAATTGAAGTAAGTAAGCAGAGGCACAGGTGGGCAATAGATGTTATTTGGTTGTTAACCGTCCACTTGTGTCCCGTAGGACCCCGAGTACTTGATACCTGTTCCTTGAATATTCGCGCTATCCACATCCGGGAGGATTATGGGACCCCCCTGAGCCAGAGCTTGATTCATTCTTATTTCTTGGGGCCACAAACTAGTTTGAGGTTTTATTTACTATCCTGTACTTATGTCATGCTTTACTGCTTTATTTTACGATTGTGCGAGGTACTGCACACTGTACTGTTTAGGAAAGCGGAGTGTTTTCGCGGTATCGACAAGCCCAGTTTTGGGTTCCCAGTCGTTTACAGCCACTGGCGCAAACCTTGAGTCCGTCTCGGAGTCAGCTAACTTCGTTGCGGGTGTACTCAATGGGGTGGCCCCCTGAAATATTTCTGAATCCTGTGATTGCTTTGTCGTGAAGGCCTCGTTGGGTTTTGATTTGGTTTTTCCGAGGTTGATCGAGTGTGTGTTGCTATTTGTGCACCCCTGCAGGGTAAAACTTTTTGAAAGCCGTGTCCGCGGTTATGGACGACTTGGAGCACAGTATCTCGATCATAGACAACTATAACTAAAGTAGTGCTATAAATTTGACTTTATAATGACTAGTAATCAGCTTCACTATAATGTAATGGCTAAATAAAACTGCCAACAATTGCTTGTTTGGGTTGTCGCTTGCGACCATTGTATCTGACTAGTAAGTATTGCAACTATAACGGAATGGCTAAATAAAAGTACCAACAACTACTGGGTTTTGGGTTATCTCATGCTAATTGTATCTGACTAGTAAGTGTCGCAACTATAACGGAATGGTTAACTAAAACGGCCCACTGCTTATTTTATCAGGATGACTATCTATACCTGACTAGTAATTGTTGCAGCGATAACTGAATAAATAAAACTGCCAACTGTGTGAGTTCCTCGGTTGACTTCCTCTTTTGGTCTCGAGGGGGGGATACCAGGATGGGTATGCTTGGTGATAGTATTAGGTTGGTTCCGAATAGGTCTTTCTTATCCCTCTCCGATAGCCGACAGTTGTATCGAGTCTCTATAGGTTGTTTAGTGCATGTTGCGCTGCCGCTTCAGTCCACCATACCTATGTAGGCGAGGACCACCGAATTCTAGCCTCGCCGTGTACTGGCCTCGGTACTGACCGCTCTCCCTTTTTCCTTTGCCCTTTGTCGGCACCCCTTTTGTTTAAGCAGGTTTTGAGATCGACGTCGTTAGCAGGGTTACCCTTCCGGCTTGGCCTGGGCAGGGTTATGGACGCCATTGGTTATTCTTCAGGGCTCTTAGCCCCATTTGCATCTTGTCCGTAGTAGGACGCTCTATCATTTTCAAGGTGATTTGGATCTTTGTACATTATATCTGTATTCTTGACTCGTGGAGTCGCTGTTGTATATATCTGTTCTGTGGGTCCCATCGAGGACTGTTGTGTAATGTTATTACTTCGTTTTCCACCCGCACGCAAGTGCCTGGTGGGCACCTTTGAATCGTTTCTATGCGGGTTTGGCGGGTTTCGCTAAAACTTGCATAGGGCCGATTCTGAGGGTGTCACAGAGTGGTATCAGAGCTCAGCAGTTGCGATACCCCACAAGTCCAGCCTGTAGGATAACCTAGCTAACGGCCGAAGTAGAGTGTCAAAACTATTTTGGAAAATCGGTTGGATAGATCTGATTAGGTCTGATTTTACTCCTTACCCCTCTACTGCTCTCCTCTCACCTCTGCGTGTTTTGAATCCACTCTCTTACCTTTCGAGTCCAGGATTTCTCGTGGTTGGGTTCCGTCGTACCTTCAGGGTTTCGCTTCCTCCTTTGGTAACGGTGTTGCTACATCTGGTCTTCATGCTATCCGAGGAATCCTTCGTCTGGTGGACTTCTCTTGGCTCCTCCTCGTGCCTTACGGTGTTTTTCCGACGCGACGACATCATCTACGCCAGATCCGATGCAGAGTCTGCATCACTCCTCTATTTCCGAACCTCGCTTGTCGAGATCTACAATCTGAATTCTGAGAGTTGGTTGCATAATTTCCTATTCATGTGCAGAGTAATGCTTTGGGTGCGCGATGGACTGATCACCATCCGACTACTCTTATCATTCGCTCTTGCACATTGAATGGTGAATCATTGCAGTTATACTCCTCCCGCGGAAGTTAGAGGTGGCCTTACCTTTTGAGACCTCTATCTCCGACTTTGTTTCTCCGGAGTGTCCTCTCGACGAACATGACCAACGACCGCTTGTTGGTGGTGTCGCCGATCTCAAGATGGAGCAAGAACCCTTGTTAGTGGTGTCGCGAGGATCTACACGAAGCGAGAAGTTTCAGGTCGTCGGCCTTCTTCCCCGTACCATGAGGCGGATCTCGAGGGCGAGATCCATTGTTAGTGGTGTCGAATTGTGGCATCCCGCAAAAACGACTACTAGAAAATCGTGTTGTTTTGTGCATTGCATCATCATGACCGCATGCTCATGTCATCATGCCACATTGCATTTGAGCATCGTCATCATCTTGCATTTGCTTGCATAAAACTATTTTCGGAAAAACCTATTTTTGTTTTCTAGACGCCCCGTCTTTGTTCAAACACAAAACCCGGGTCTCCGGATTATTTTGTTTTGTCTGCCAACGATTTGCAAAAGCCCCGTTTGGAATAAATAAATTGTTTAATTATTTTTAGGGGGCAGCCGCACCGGGCCGATCCGACCCAGTCGGCCACCCCCAGTTCAAACCGATCCACCCAAAATCCCTAACCTACCCAATCCTAATCTAACCACCCTGCCTCCACCTCACCCCGACCAACCACAGCTCGCCACCTCACCGTTCCCTCCACCTCATCCTCAGCTCAGCCACCTCACCAATCCCAGCCGATCCCCACCCTCTGGCCCCATCACCCCTGGTCCCACCTCCCTCCTCTCTCACCCTGCTCCCTCTCTTCCCTCTGGCCCCACCCGACCTGGTCAACCACCAAACCGCCCCCGACCCCGTCCCCCGCACGCGTCCCACCCCCACCTGGAATCTCCCCCGCTTGGCCCCTTCCTCCCTTCTCTCGTTTCCACCCCGAGCGCCTCCCCTCTCGCCACGGCAGACGCCGCTCGCCCCAGAGCGCCGCCGCGCCCGACCCTCCCGCTCGCCTCCTCCTCCCTCAGGGGATCGCCGCCGTTGCCAGGGCCCACCTTCCCCCCCCCCTCGAGCTCCTCAGGCCGTGCCTCCCCCTCTCTCCTCGTCGGCCGTCTACGCCGCTTCGGCCTCCGGCACGCCGCCGCCATCGGCCTCCTCGCCAGTGCCCCTCCGCCGAGCTCCTCTGGTCGCGCTCGCTCGCCTCCGCCTCGACCAACGCGCGCCTCCGGCCAGTGCCCGCGGCCGCTCCCCTCTGCCCCTCGTCGCCTTCCCCGCCACCTGGCTGCCCCCTATCTGCATCTGCGGCGCCCCTCTCCTCCCAGGCCGGCGACGCGCGACGCCTCGCCTCCGCCCTACCTCGCACCACCTCCCTCTGCGCCCCACCGTCCGCCGTCCGCGGACCGCTCGGCCGCCGCCGGCCCGAGCTCCCCGCCGGCCGTCCGTGACCTCCGCCCCACGCCGTCGGCCTCGCCCGTTCCCTGTGCGCTGCCTCCCCGGTGCTCCCCCGTCCGCGCCGGTGGCGTCGTCCGCCTGCGTCCCCGGCAGCTGACCCGCAGGAACCGCCGCCGTGCCCCCACGGTGTTGTTCACCCCGTCGCTGGCATCGCCTCCCTGGCAGAATCAGGAGCTTCTCGTTGCCCTCCTGTACGCCATGTGCTGCCCGTGTAATTGTGTTATCACGGTCCAACCGAGCATACCTCCTCCGATCCCCGATGTTCAAGACCGGCCTCGATAAGAACTATATGTAAGCCGTGTACTCGTGAGGTGACAAGATACTACAAGATCTTCGCGTCGACAGGGTATCGAAAGAATGAGCATGGTGACGCTCGATGGACCATCGACAAGTACTTCGACATGGAACCCAACGAGACACCGCCAAAACTCAAGTCCTCCTCCCCGAACCTGAAGAACGCCAAGATCGCCACGGGGACGACAAGTTCTTCACCCCGGACGTCAAGTCTGACCCGAACCGCGGACCCGACAAGATCTTCGTAACGACAAGATCGGCACCGACCAAGGCGGATCCGATGAGCCCCGACGCGAAACCAAGTCCTGCTTCCCGGTTGCGACAAAGACCTCCTTCCCGTACCGATCCCGATCTCGTCGAGTCGTTCTCTCGTCAAACCCTGAGACCGAACCCCGAAACCCCAAGATCTGCCATACCCAGATGTGTGACCCTTATCCGAGAACCCTATTTTATAAATTGTCAACTATATAAATTGATGCATATTAAATTGCCATGCTGCACACATATTATCATGTGGTTTGGGGGTCGTATGCCGATTCATCTCATAATTAAATATGGGGCCCATATGCGGGCAAATCTAGTCTTATATTGGCCTCATTTAAATTTGCGTAGCGAACCGGTAACTTATCTTGCCCTGTTATTACAACATTTAATTTGCGGGGTAGATAAATAAGTTGAACCGTTTAATTAATTGTCGGGACCCCGGTTCCGCTTAATATGACTAATTGCATCGCATCTTTGCCATACCATACATCATACATGCATCATGCCCGGTCTTCTGCCTTAATCTTAAATAGTGCATCCGGTGTTTATTCTAGTGTTTTGGTTCTTCGCGGATAAGGCCGTTGAGTTGATGCGAGTGTCGACCCGATCTTCGGATGAACCTTCGACAATGTTTTTCAGGCGAGCATCTCCCCCTTTCTACCTATCTTACTTTTATAGTATTTATTCCCTCCTGTTGATCTATTGCTACCTGTGTTGCAATGCTCTAGTTTTCGTACCCGTGATATCCCTGGCAGCCGTATATTGCCTTGGACACCTCCTATTACATGTTGTTTGGTAGATAGTTGGACCTGCGCGTCGTAGTCGCTTGCTCAAGTGCTGTTGCGTGTCGTCAAGTACCACAGTTGTTGGAATATTGCCGTGTGTTTATTGTTGGAGATGATCAAGACTTTAATTACTGTTTAACAACTAAAATTGAAGTAAGTAAGCAGAGGCACAGGTGGGCAATAGATGTTATTTGGTTGTTAACCGTCCACTTGTGTCCCGTAGGACCCCGAGTACTTGATACCTGTTCCTTGAATATTCGCGCTATCCACATCCGGGAGGATTATGGGACCCCCCTGAGCCAGAGCTTGATTCATTCTTATTTCTTGGGGCCACAAACTAGTTTGAGGTTTTATTTACTATCCTGTACTTATGTCATGCTTTACTGCTTTATTTTACGATTGTGCGAGGTACTGCACACTGTACTGTTTAGGAAAGCGGAGTGTTTTCGCGGTATCGACAAGCCCAGTTTTGGGTTCCCAGTCGTTTACAGCCACTGGCGCAAACCTTGAGTCCGTCTCGGAGTCAGCTAACTTCGTTGCAGGTGTACTCAATGGGGTGGCCCCCTGAAATATTTCTGAATCCTGTGATTGCTTTGTCGTGAAGGCCTCGTTGGGTTTTGATTTGGTTTTTCCGAGGTTGATCGAGTGTGTGTTGCTATTTGTGCACCCCTGCAGGGTAAAACTTTCTGAAAGCCGTGTCCGCGGTTATGGACGACTTGGAGCACAGTATCTCGATCATAGACAACTATAACTAAAGTAGTGCTATAAATTTGACTTTATAATGACTAGTAATCAGCTTCACTATAATGGAATGGCTAAATAAAACTGCCAACAATTGCTTGTTTGGGTTGTCGCTTGCGACCATTGTATCTGACTAGTAAGTATTGCAACTATAACGGAATGGCTAAATAAAAGTACCAACAACTGCTGGGTTTTGGGTTATCTCATGCTAATTGTATCTGACTAGTAAGTGTCGCAACTATAACGGAATGGTTAACTAAAACGGCCCACTGCTTATTTTATCAGGATGACTATCTATACCTCACTAGTAATTGCTGCAACGATAACTGAATAAATAAAACTGCCAACTGTGTGAGTTCCTCGGTTGACTTCCTCGTTCGGTCTCGAGGGGGGGGGAAATACCAGGATGGGTATGCTTGGTGATAGTATTAGGTTGGTTCCGAATAGGTCTTTCTTATCCCTCTCTGATAGCCGACAGTTGTATCGAGTCTCTATAGGTTGTTTAGTGCATGCTGCGCTGCCGCTTCAGTCCACCATACCTATGTAGGCGAGGACCGCCGAATTCTAGCCTCGCCGTGTACTGGCCTCAGTACTGACCGCTCTCCCTTTTTCCTTTGCCCTTTGTCGGCACCCCTTTTGTTTAAGCAGGTTTTGAGATCGACGTCGTTAGCAGGGTTACCCTTCCGGCTTGGCCTGGGCAGGGTTATGGACGCCATTGGTTATTCTTCAGGGCTCTTAGCCCCATTTGCATCTTGTCCGTAGTCGGACGCTCTATCATTTTCAAGGTGATTTGGATCTTTGTACATTATATCTGTATTCTTGACTCGTGGAGTCGCTGTTGTATATATCTGTTCTGTGGGTCCCATCGAGGACTGTTGTGTAATGTTATTACTTCGTTTTCCACCCGCACGCAAGTGCCTGGTGGGCACCTTTGAATCGTTTCTATGCGGGTTTGGCGGGTTTCGCTAAAACTTGCATAGGGCCGATTCTGAGGGCGTCACAGAGTGGTATCAGAGCTCAGCAGTTGCGATACCCCACAAGTCCAGCCTGTAGGATAACCTAGCTAACGGGCGAAGTAGAGTGTCAAAACTATTTTGCAAAATCGGTTGGATAGATCTGATTAGGTCTGATTTTACTCCTTACCCCTCTGCTGCTCTCCTCTCACCTCTGCGTGTTTTGAATCCACTCTCTTACCTTTCGAGTCCAGGATTTCTCGTGGTTGGGTTCCGTCGTACCTTCAGGGTTTCGCTTCCTCCTTTGGTAACGGTGTTGCTACATCTGGTCTTCATGCTATCCGAGGAATCCTTCGTCTGGTGGACTTCTCTTGGCTCCTCCTCGTGCCTTACGGTGTTTTTCCGACGCGACGACATCATCTACGCGAGATCCGATGCAGAGTCTGCATCACTCCTCTATTTCCGAACCTCGCTTGTCGAGATCTACAATCTGAATTCTGAGAGTTGGTTGCATAATTTCCTATTCATGTGCAGAGTAATGCTTTGGGTGCGCGATGGACTGATCACCATCCGACTACTCTTATCATTCGCTCTTGCACATTGAATGGTGAATCATTGCAGTTATACTCCTCCCGCGGAAGTTAGAGGTGGCCTTACCTTTTGAGACCTCTATCTCCGACTTTGTTTCTCCGGAGTGTCCTCTCGACGAACATGATCAACGACCGCTTGTTGGTGGTGTTGCCGATCTCAAGATGGAGCAAGAACCCTTGTTAGTGGTGTCGCGAGGATCTACACGAAGCGAGAAGTTTCAGGTCGTCGGCCTTCTTCCCCGTACCATGAGGCGGATCTCGAGGGCGAGATCCATTGTTAGTGGTGTCGAATTGTGGCATCCCGCAAAAATGACTACTAGAAAATCGCGTTGTTTTTGTGCATTGCATCATCATGACCGCATGCTCATGTCATCATGCCACATTGCATTTGAGCATCGTCATCATCTTGCATTTGCTTGCATAAAACTATTTTCGGAAAAACCTATTTTTGTTTTCTAGACGCCCCGTCTTTGTTCAAACACAAAACCCGGGTCTCCGAAATATTTTGTTTTGTCTGCCAACGATTTGCAAAAGCCCCGTTTGGAATAAATAAATTGTTTAATTATTTTTAGGGGGCAGCCGCACCGGGCCGATCCGACCCAGTCGGCCACCCCCAGTTCAAACCGATCCACCCAAAATCCCTAACCTACCCAATCCTAATCTAACCACCCTGCCTCCACCTCACCCCGACCAACCACAGCTCGCCACCTCACCATTCCCTCCACCTCATCCTTAGCTCAGCCACCTCACCAATCCCAGCCGATCCCCACCCTCTGGCCCCACCACCCCTGGTCCCACCTCCCTCCTCTCTCACCCCGCTCCCTCTCTTCCCTCTGGCCCCACCCGACCTGGTCAACCACCAAACCGCCCCCGACCCCGTCCCCCGCATGCGTCCCACCCCCACCTGGAACCTCCCCCGCTTGGCCCCTTCCTCCCTTCTCTCGTTTCCATCCCGAGCGCCTCCCCTCTCGCCACGGCAGACGCTGCTCGCCCCAGAGCGCCGCCGCGCCCGACCCTCCCGCTCGCCTCCTCCTCCCTCAGGGGACCGCCGCCGTTGACAGGGCCCACCTCCCCCCCTCGAGCTCCTCAGGCCGCGCCTCCCCCTCTCTCCTCGTCGGCCGTCTACGCCACGTCGGCCTCCGGCACGCCGCCGCCATCGGCCTTCGCGCCAGTGCCCCTCCGCCGAGCTCCTCTGGTCGCGCTCGCTCGCCTCCGCCTCGACCAACGCGCGCCTCCGGCCAGTGCCCGCGGCCGCTCCCCTCTGCCCCTCGTCGCCTTCCCCGCCACCTGGCTGCCCCCTCTCTGCATCCGCGGCGCCCCTCTCCTCCCAGGCCGGCGACGTGCGACGCCTCGCCTCCGCCCTACCTCGCACCGCCTCCCTCTGCGCCCCGCCGTCCGCCGTCCGCGGACCGCTCGGCCGCCGCCGGCCCGAGCTCCCCGCCGGCCGTCTGTGACCTCCGCCCCACGCCGTCGGCCTCGCCCGTTCCCTGTGCGCTGCCTCCCCGGTGCTCCCCCGTCCGCGCCGGTGGCGTCGTCCGCCTGCGTCCCCGGCAGCTGACCCGCAGGAACCGCCGCCGTGCCCCCACGGTGTTGTTCACCCCGTCGCTGGCATCGCCTCCCTTGCAGAATCAGGAGCTTCTCGTTGCCCTCCTGTACGCCATGTGCTGCCCGTGTAATTGTGTTATCATGGTCCAACCGAGCATACCTCCTCCGATCCTCGATGTTCAAGACCGGCCTCGATAAGAACTATATGTAAGCCGTGTACTCGTGAGGCGACAAGATACTACAAGATCTTCGCGTCGACAGGGTATCGGAAGAATGAGCATGGTGACGCTCGATGGACCATCGACAAGTACTTCGACATGGAACCCAACGAGACACCGCCAAAACTCAAGTCCTCCTCCCCGAACCTGAAGAACGCCAAGATCGCCACGGGGACGACAAGTTCTTCACCCCGGACGTCAAGTCTGACCCGAACCGCGGACCCGACAAGATCTTCATGACGACAAGATCGGCACCGACCAAGGCGGATCCGATGAGCCCCGACGCGAAACCAAGTCCTGCTTCCCGGTTGCGACAAAGACCTCCTTCCCGTACCGATCCCGATCTCGTCGAGCCGTTCTCCCGTCAAACCCTGAGACCGAACCCCGAAACCCCAAGATCTGCCGTACCTAGATGTGTGACCCTTATCCGAGAACCCTATTTTATAAATTGTCAACTATATAAATTGATGCATATTAAATTGCCATGTTGCACACATATTATCATGTGGTTTGGGGGCCGTATGCCGATTCATCTCATAATTAAATATGGGGCCCATATGCGGGCAAATCTAGTCTTATATTGGCCTCATTTAAATTTGCGTAGCGAACCGGTAACTTATCTTGCCCTGTTATTACAACATTTAATTTGCGGGGTAGATAAATAACTTGAACCGTTTAATTAATTGTCGGGACCCCGGTTCCGCTTAATATGACTAATTGCATCGCATCTTTGCCATACCATACATCATACATGCATCATGCCCGGTCTTCTGCCTTAATCTTAAATAGTGCATCTGGTGTTTATTCTAGTGTTTTGGTTCTTCGCGGATAAGGCCGTTGAGTTGATGCGAGTGTCGACCCGATCTTCGGATGAACCTTCGACAATGTTTTTCAGGCGAGCATCTCCCCCTTTCTACCTATCTTACTTTTATAGTATTTATTCCCTCCTGTTGATCTATTGCTACCTGTGTTGCGATGCTCTAGTTTTCGTACCCGTGATATCCCTGGCAGCCGTATATTGCCTTGGACACCTCCTATTACATGTTGTTTGGTAGATAGTTGGACCTGCGCGTCGTAGTCGCTTGCTCAAGTGCTGTTGCGTGTCGTCAAGTACCACAGTTGTTGGAATATTGTCGTGTGTTTATTGTTGGAGATGATCAAGACTTTAATTACTGTTTAACAACTAAAATTGAAGTAAGTAAGCAGAGGCACAGGTGGGCAATAGATGTTATTTGGTTGTTAACCGTCCACTTGTGTCCCGTAGGACCCCGAGTACTTGATACATGTTCCTTGAATATTCGCGCTATCCACATCCGGGAGGATTATGGGACCCCCCCTGAGCCAGAGCTTGATTCATTCTTATTTCTTGGGGCCACAAACTAGTTTGAGGTTTTATTTACTATCTTGTACTTGTGCCATGCTTTACTGCTTTATTTTACGATTGTGCGAGGTACTGCACACTGTACTGTTTAGGAAAGCGGAGTGTTTTCGCGGTATCGACAAGCCCAGTTTTGGGTTCCCAGTCGTTTACAGCCACTGGCGCAAACCTTGAGTCCGTCTCGGAGTCAGCTAACTTCGTTGCGGGTGTACTCAATGGGGTGGCCCCCTGAAATATTTCTGAATCCTGTGATTGCTTTGTCGTGAAGGCCTCGTTGGGTTTTGATTTGGTTTTTCCGAGGTTGATCGAGTGTGTGTTGCTATTTGTGCAGCCCTGCAGGGTAAAACTTTCTGAAAGCCGTGTCCGCGGTTATGGACGACTTGGAGCACAGTATCTCGATCATAGACAACTATAAATAAAGTAGTACTATAAATTTGACTTTATAATGACTAGTAATCAGCTTCACTATAATGGAATGGGTAAATAAAACTGCCAACAATTGCTTGTTTGGGTTGTCGCTTGCGACCATTGTATCTGACTAGTAAGTATTGCAACTATAACGGAATGGCTAAATAAAGTACCAACAACTGCTGGGTTTTGGGTTATCTCATGCTAATTGTATCTGACTAGTAAGTGTCGCAACTATAACGGAATGGTTAACTAAAACGGCCCACTGCTTATTTTATCAGGATGACTATCTATACCTGACTAGTAATTGCTGCAATGATAACTGAATAAATAAAACTGCCAACTGTGTGAGTTCCTCGGTTGACTTCCTCGTTTGGTCTCGAGGGGGGGGGGGAATACCAGGATGGGTATGCTTGGTGATAGTATTAGGTTGGTTCCGAATAGGTCTTTCTTATCCCTCTCTGATAGCCGACAGTTGTATCGAGTCTCTATAGGTTGTTTAGTGCATGCTGCGCTGCCGCTTCAGTCCACCATACCTATGTAGGCGAGGACCGCCGAATTCTAGCCTCGCCGTGTACTGGCCTCAGTACTGACCGCTCTCCCTTTTTCCTTTGCCCTTTGTCGGCACCCCTTTTGTTTAAGCAGGTTTTGAGATCGACGTCGTTAGCGGGGTTACCCTTCCGGCTTGGCCTGGGCAGGGTTATGGACGCCATTGGTTATTCTTCAGGGCTCTTAGCCTCATTTGCATCTTGTCCGTAGTCGGACGCTCTATCATTTTCAAGGTGATTTGGATCTTTGTACATTATATCTGTATTCTTGACTCGTGGAGTCGCTGTTGTATATATCTATTCTGTGGGTCCCATCGAGGACTGTTGTGTAATGTTATTACTTCGTTTTCCACCCGTACGCAAGTGCCTGGTGGGCACCTTTGAATCGTTTCTATGCGGGTTTGGCGGGTTTCGCTAAAACTTGCATAGGGCCGATTCTGAGGGTGTCACAAGAGTTCCACTGACGAGATTCTTATTGATGGAGGGAACATGCTGCACATTCTTCAGCTGTACGATCTTTTCCGAAGTAAACTTCAGATCCATCGTACCAACACCTTGAACAGAAGCGCGTGAGTCGTTTCCCATTAGCACGGAGTCAGCCCGTTCGACCTGATAAGAAGAGAACATAAAAATATCAGCACATACATGTATATTTACATCAGTGTCTATCCACCAATCAGGTGAATTACAAACTGAAAGAACAGTAGGAAATATACCGTACCCAGCATCCTTTATCTCAATATCACCAAGAACAACATTAGCGGACTTGCCACTATTTCCCTGTGAACGCTTGTCAAAGCAATTGGGGCAGCTAGGAGCCCAATGATTAGGATCACCACAGACATGACAGGATTCTTTCTTCTTATACTCAGTCTTCTTCTTGAAGTTGATAGTTTGCACGGCCTTGTTTTTACCATCAAACTTTCCTTTGCCATCAGACATGTTCTTATTCTTGAACTTGTGGGACTGGAAGTTATTTTTCTGCACTACATGTGCGCTAGAACTTCCGTCAAAGCCTCGAGGACGTGTATCTTTTGCTCTCGCCTTTTCTTCAACATGAAGATATCCGATGGGATCCGAAATAGAAAACTCATGTCTCGTATGTTTCAGAGAGGTAGCAAAGTTCCTCCAAGAAGGAGGAAGCTTGGCAATAATGCCTCCGGCCACAAACTTGTCCGGTAAGATACACTTGAATTGCTCGAGTTCTTTGGCAATGGACTGTATCTCATGAGCCTGATCCACGATGGGACGGTCATCAGTCATCTTGTAATCATAGAATTCCTCCATGATATACAGTTCAGTGCCAGCATCCGAAAAACCAAACTTGGCGTCGAGTGCATCCCACGCATCCTTGCCATTATCAAATGACATATAGGTGTCAACAATATTGTCACCAAGAATATTGAACAAAGCCCCCATAAATATGGTGTCGACTTTCTGAAACGCTTCCTCCTGAATAGGAGAAAGGTCTCCCCCAGGTTTGCCAAAAGTGGCGCTATAGCAGCCTAGGTTTTTCAACCATAGAACTGCTCTCAGTGTGCCATCCATTGGTTCCATAAGTCCATATTCCAACCTAGAGGGGCATGCAACAAGTATGTGGGTCAGTAGAATAACATCCAAGTTTTGGCAAAAGAAAAGGTAGAATACCATCCAAGAGGATAGCAATTGGAATCATATAGAGAGAATGTAATCCATCTTTAAAAGTCATGATGATTTTGGCATAAGTTAGATCGCTTGATAGGTCAACGGCGTACCTTTTGCAATCAATCAGTTTTGACGCAATAACTCATAATCAACAACACTTTGGTTCCCGATTATATCGTGATAAATGATGGAGAATTCCAAAGAAGGTGCCACCTTTTTTTTCCTATATTGTTTGTTCAGTCTTGATTCCTAATATATTCTCTCTCTTTTTTCTAAGAGAAAAATTATGCTGATGGGTCGCGTATGTGTGAGGGTGATTTATTTATTTGATGATGGAGAAGAAAAATGAACATAGCCAAATTTCTAAAAAGTGTAGGGAAGAGAAGCAGCCAGGTGGCAAGACCGGTACACGCTACACGGTCCATCAAAAGAATTTCCAGATGGTTATGCATAAACCAATTTATTAATCCAGAAGCTGACTGACAGTGTCATCTGTTCCATGATTAAACAACTGAGCGTGTCGACCGTCGACCTACATACGGGCATACGGCTCACAACATTCACGACATGCGGTCATCTATCTGGCGCCCTGGCAGCACACGCCACATCGCTTTCAAATTGACAGTTGCCGCGCGCTAAGCGCACACGAGACAGTCTGGGTAGCTATTGATTAACCTTAATACCGTGACGTATCACACGAAGCTGGCAACCCATGACAGAATAATTGTTGTTGTTTTTTGAGAAATTAATAGAATAGGGAGGCAGAGGAGAAAGAGGATATGCTAGAGCATATGTTATGGTGGATACGTGTGCCAAGCAGCTTGGCCCGAGAGCCGTCCCAGTCGCCACTCATCATATCTTGCTTTTTTCTCTCTTCGCTTTATTCCTCTCCTCCCATCGCTCCAACGGGATAGATCGACGGATGACCGCCGTAGAATCCCCTCGCAAAAACGCGTATATATACATAAATGAAATAAAATAAAAAATAAAAAGGGAATTATTATTCCCGAATCACAAAAACAAAACCGAAAAAGGTACGTAGTCGGAGAAAAAGCACCGAAAAGAAATATGCTTCTGGCTCCGTATAATACTGTACTACCCGGTTTCTAAACCGTCTCCGCCCTGCACCACACCTCGGCGCACACCACACGCGCGCACCACGTATATAAGGCGATCGTTATCAGGTCCGGGATCTTTAGCGCAGGAAAGGAGGAGGAGGAGGAGGAGGAGCAGAGGCAGAGTAGCCTGCCCAACTGCCTGCTCGCCGGCGAGAGAGAGACAGAGATGGCGGCGGGTAACGAGTGGATCAACGGGTACCTGGAGGCGATCCTCGACGCCGGGTCGAAGCTGCGCCCGCAGGGGGTGCAGCTGCCGCCTCTGGAGCCGGCGCCGGCGCTCGCGGCCGAGGAGTCCAGCGCCGCCTACAACCCGACCAGGTACTTCGTGGAGGAGGTCGTCAGGAGCTTCGACGAGCAGGCCCTCCACAAGACATGGACTAAGGTAACACAATCGAGCGAGCGACCGGTCTAGCTTAATTTAAAGAACGGTCGATAGCTGATGATGATCGGGTTAATCGATCGATTGGTTGATCGCAGGTGGTGGCGATGCGGAACAGCCAGGAGCGCAGCAACCGGCTGGAGAACCTGTGCTGGAGGATCTGGAACGTCTCCAGGCAGAAGAAGAAGGTACGTCCCAGCCGCCCGCCGTGCGCCATGGATGATGGCGGTGCCGTCGTCCGTCCATGGCTCGGATGGCCTTCCACATGCTCTGCTTTTCCTTTCCTGCGCCACCGGGTTTTCCTTCTCTGTTTTGCCTGAAACGGAAAAGGAAAGGAGCTCGTCTTCAATGTCAGCCGGCCAGCCCGCTTAGCCTGGCCCATAGGGCACTGGCCACGTCTCGATTAATTTAGTTCTCACGGGTTTATACTGGTTCCAGTATATATTGGGCTCGGTCTGTTAGACTGTTACTTCCTCGAGGTTTTACTGTGGAGTTGCTTTTAGCCCATGGCTCCATCCATGGGCTGTAACAGTAATATTTTCCTTTCTACCTCTATTTCTCTAAAAAAAAGTGAGATTAAATTTTCTCAAAAGTGAGATTAAATTTCCTTCGAACTTTGTTGCAGAATATCAAAAGGGCAACGCTTTTGATTTTTTTTTAAGAATAGCAACGCTTTTGATAACTGGTCTCACAACAACCATACGTATTGTGGCTAACTGAAAGTCTCACTATAGCTTTCAAGTTTGTTCTGAAACAGGGCCCACTGCGCATAGACACACGCCCTTGCTCGTTGCAACTGTTTCAGAAAAAGTATATACTCTGCTAGTAGTTGCAACAGGGTACACATACCGCCACTTGGTTCTTGACGTAGCTGGGAGCGACGTGCGCTTGTGGTTGTGAGTCGATACTGCTCCCTAGAGGATAAGCGTAGAAACCATCCACGAAAATGGCTGAGCTTCACATGACGCAATTCTACTTTCGTGCAACAAACTTCCTCAATGCCCTTCCGGCTGCAAAATGGAATCCCAGCTCACGCCAACACAACAGATTTGCCCAATCTTAAGGAGTGCAGCAAATTTTGTTCTCAAAAGATTATACTCCCTTCGACCCATATTAGTTGACTTGGATTTGACAAAATTTGGATAAATCTATACATAGGAAGACGTCGCTTCTGAAATTTGAGTACTGTCACGTAGAACACGGCACACCAGGAAGAGATTTCAGTTCCAGAAAAAGGAGAATTGAATGTACTATTGCTTACCAAGAAGAATCTGAATTCTAAGTTCAGTTGTTTTGTGAAACTACCAGTGTGTATCTTCCGCTTGATGAAGTGTTTTGAATGGATGTATAGGTGGAAGTAGACTACTCGCGGGAGCTGGCCCGGCGGAAGCTGGAGCAGGAGCTGGGCAGCCGGGAAGCCGCCGAGGACCTATCCGAGCTGTCCGAGGGTGAGAAGGACATCACCGCCACCAAGCCAGAAGCCATCACCGCTCAACCCTCCGCCGCGGAGGCGCACGCCGACGATGGCGAACCCAAGCAGCGCAGCCGGCTCGCGAGGATCAACTCCGACGTGCGGCTCGTCTCCGACGACGAGGACGAGCAGAGCAAGAAGAGGAACCTCTACATCGTCCTCATCAGGTAACACAGCCAGGAGCCACCGCTACTGAAACTGACACGAATTAAAATTTTGCGACTGGTCATGTGACGTGATATTGTTAACTTTTTTTTTTCAGCATCCATGGGCTGGTGCGTGGAGAGAACATGGAGCTCGGGCGAGACTCCGACACCGGAGGCCAGGTCGGTCAAGTCCACCACCGATACTCCAAACAACGTTGACACGTCTCAGTGAGTGGACTCGCGCTGACTCGTTCCTGTTTCCGCCGTGGGTGCAGGTGAAGTACGTGGTGGAGCTGGCCCGCGCGCTGGCGGCCACGGCCGGGGTGCACCGGGTGGACCTCCTGACGCGGCAGATCTCCTGCCCCGACGTCGACTGGACCTACGGCGAGCCCGTCGAGATGCTCGAGCGCCTTTCCTCGGCGGACGGCGACGATGACGGCGACGGCGAGCAGGCCGGGAGCGGGGCCTACATCGTGCGGCTGCCGTGCGGGCCCAGGGACCAGTACATCCCCAAGGAGGAGCTGTGGCCGCACATCCCCGAGTTCGTGGACCGCGCGCTCTCGCACGTCACCGAGGTCGCGCGCGCGCTGGGCGAGCAGCTCCAGCCTCCTCCGTCTCCGGCCGGCGACGGCGCTGTGGCGGCGGTTGCAGCGCCGATCTGGCCGTACGTGATCCACGGGCACTACGCGGACGCGGCGGAGGTGGCGGCGAACCTGGCGAGCGCGCTGAACGTGCCCATGGTCATGACGGGCCACTCGCTGGGGCGGAACAAGCTGGAGCAGCTGCTCAAGCTGGGCCGCATGCCGGGCCCCGAGATCCAGGGCACCTACAAGATCGCGCGGCGGATCGAGGCCGAGGAGACCGGCCTGGACACGGCGGAGATGGTGGTCACCAGCACCAAGCAGGAGATCGAGGAGCAGTGGGGCCTCTACGACGGCTTCGACCTTATGGTGGAGCGCAAGCTCCGGGTCAGGCAGCGCCGCGGCGTCAGCAGCCTCGGCAGGTACATGCCGCGCATGGCGGTCATCCCGCCCGGCATGGACTTCAGCTTCGTGGAGACCCAGGACACTGCCGATGGCGATGGCGCCGACCTGCAGATGCTCATGGCACCAGAGAAGGCCAAGAAGGCTCTGCCCCCCATTTGGTCGGAGGTTGGTCTGCTCGACATTGAAACTTTGTCACTAGAGTTGTTTCAGTCATCGTGCTACTCTTGTCTTGGTGCTGACGAACATTATTTTTGCTTTGTTGTGTCCGTCAGGTGCTGAGGTTCTTCACGAACCCGCATAAGCCGATGATCCTGGCTCTGTCGCGGCCGGACCCGAAGAAGAACGTCACCACGCTGCTCAAGGCCTACGGCGAGAGCCGCAAACTCCGGGAGCTCGCCAACCTGGTAGGTTATCAGGCCACGCTAAATTACGAACGCATTGTGATCGAAATTACAATTCCTCACTTCCTCTGCAATGAAAATGGATACAGACACTGATACTGGGGAACAGGGATGACATCGAGGACATGGCCGGCGGCGGTGGCACGGTGCTCACGGCGGTGCTGAAGCTCATCGACCGATACGACCTCTACGGCCAGGTGGCCTACCCCAAGCACCACAAGCAGACGGACGTGCCTCACATCTACCGCCTCGCCACCAAGACCAAGGTACGTACTACAAAAATTCAGATTGCTTACTCCCATCTTGCTTGTATGATTGTATCCTGGCCCCTCCATGAATTTGACATGTTTGACTCGATAATTGGCAGGGAGTGTTCATCAACCCAGCTCTTGTAGAGCCGTTCGGCCTCACAATCATCGAGGTATGATCCATAACTTTTCTTTGAGATCGGTGTGACCTTTCTTCTACAGTACAAATTGTGAATGAGAGTTTTCTGGTCCTGTCGTATAGGCTGCTGCTTATGGATTGCCCGTGGTGGCGACCAAGAACGGGGGGCCCGTGGACATCCTCAAGGCGCTCCACAACGGGCTGCTGGTGGACCCGCACTCCGCAGAGGCGATCACCGACGCGCTGCTCAGCCTGCTCGCCGACAAGGCGCGGTGGGTGGAGTGCCGCCGCAACGGCCTCCGCAACATCCACCGCTTCTCGTGGCCGCACCACTGCCGCCTCTACCTCTCCCACGTCGCCACATACTGCGACCAGCCCTCGCCGCACCAGCCGCTCCGCGTTCCCCTCGGCCTGTCCTCCTCGTCGAGCATGGGCGCCGACGAGTCGCTCTCGGACTCGCTCCGTGGCCTCTCGCTGCAGATATCCGTGGATGCCTCCAGCGACCTCAACGCCGCGGATTCCGCGGCTGCCATCATGGACGCCCTCCGCCGGCGCCCAGCCTCCGAGAAGCCGGCGAGCTCTGTCAGGGCGCTGGGCTTCGCGCCCGGGCGGCGGCAGAGCCTGCTCGTGGTCGCCGTCGACTCTTACACCGACGACGGCAAGCCGGACGTCGAGCAACTGAAGAAGGCCATCGACGCGGCGACTTCGGCCGGTGACGGCGCGGGCGGGAAGCAGGGGTACGTGCTGTCGACCGGCATGACCATCGCCGAGGCCGCGGAGGTGCTCAAGGCCTGCGGGGCCGACCCGGCCAGCTTCGACGCGCTGGTGTGCAGCAGCGGGGCCGAGATATGCTACCCGTGGAAGGAGCTGGCGGCCGACGAGGAGTACTCCGGGCACGTGGCGTTCCGGTGGCCCGGGGACCACGTGAAATCCGCCGTGCCCAGGCTCGGGAGCGCGGAGGAGATCGCCCTCGCCATCGATCGGCCCGCCTGCTCCGTGCACTGCCACGCCTACGCCGCCACGGGCGCATCCAAGGTTAGTAGTACAGTACAGCATGGTGCTTCCGGCCGTGACCTCCTCCATGGGCACGCTTCTGATGAGCTTCTGCTGCGTGTGGTTTCCGTTTTGGGCAGGTGAAGAAGGTGGATTCGATCAGGCAGCAGCTGCGGATGCGCGGGTTCCGGTGCAACCTCGTCTACACGCGCGCCTGCACGCGCCTCAACGTCATCCCTCTCTCCGCTTCCCGGTCGCGCGCGCTGAGGTATTCAGAGTTCAAATCAGTCAGCGACAGTAGTTCTGAACTTCAATTTTTTGTCTCTGATCGACCAACTGCTTGATGGATGCACAGGTACCTGTCTATACAGTGGGGGATCGATCTCTCCAAGGTGGCGGTGCTCGTCGGCGAGACCGGCGACACCGACCGCGAGAGGCTCCTCCCGGGAGTGCACAAGACGCTGATCCTGCCGGGGATGGTCGCCCGCGGCAGCGAGGAGCTCATCCGAGGCGACGACGGGTACACCATGGCTGACGTCGTGGCCATGGACTCCCCCAACATTGTCACGCTCGCGGAAGGCCAGTCTGTCTCCGACATCCTCAAGGCCATCTGACAGCACGCTCTCCTGGCTTATTATCAGCCTCTGGTTTCCACATCTCGTACATACCACCACCTGGAGGATTTCTGCCTGTGATTTTTGCAGGAAGATAACCGCACAACTGCATTTGCATATACTACGGTATACATGTGCAAGCATGAGCAAACATGTCGCTAATAATTTTTCTTTTATATATGTTTTTGGACATGCCTCCGTCAGGTATGTCTGTGTATATATATAAAGGAACAGGGAGAAAAATGTAAGAAAGAAAGAAATATTGTCAAGTAAGTTGATGATGTATATACCATCAGGGAATTGCATGCTACTCCCTCGGCTCCAAAATAACTCAAGTTCTTGTTTTCCTATGTAAAATTACTTTAAGTTTGTAGAAAAATATGTCAACTTAGATAATTTAACTTAGGACAAACTAGAACTTGAATTATTTTGGAGAGGAGGGAGTATGTAGAAATTTTAATCCTACTAACCAAATAAGCTTCACATGAAAAAATGCTCGAAGAGTAAAATCGTCCAACAGTTCTATAAAATCCTTTAAACCAGATAGACCCAATATCTCCTTACTTACGGGACTTGCAGGTGCCACCGCCTCCTTATCTCTCAGCCATCTAGTCCTCACAACAAGAACAAAATGCTGTATTACCAAGGCCAGGCTGGAAAAAAATCCAAAACACCATGATCAACTCTGCCTCTAAATTTCACTTCTCTACAAGAAGTTCGGTCAAAATTGACCCCTCAATCTCGTAATTTCCTCAGAATTAAGATCGATGACCTGACAACTGTGTTTGTTTTGTATTAATAAAAATCCAAATTCTTGTCAGAGAGAGCTTGAACCTAGGTGATCGGGTTGTACATCCACGCCCATCAACCAGGTTATCTAGGCTCAATTCTATGTGCCCAAAAAAACAGTGAGGGCATCTCTATCATGGTCACTCAAACACTACTAATTAGACCGAATCATTTGTTCTCCACCTTTGTGTGGCAATCCAGCCTCCACTCGTCAACGAACGGGAGAGGGTAATGCCATGAGTGACCATTATGATCTACTGATCTAGATGCACTCATGGGCACACTGTATGCATGCATATGGCAACGATGCAATGCCTAACTTTGTATAGGCATACAAAAAACTATGCACACGGTGAATAATAGTGAGCCACCACTCCAACCACCTCCAACAGAGGAAGCCATGTTGCCTCTCAAGACAGCAAAATAGGAGCAACGGCCCAGGGGTGTTTAGATCTGACTGTGCCAATGAAACTCTATAAACAATACGTGATCTAGTCGCCGAAGGCTCTGTCGCAGCAATGCCCACACATCATCAAAGCATGCTCGTAATGATGTTCATTACTCATTAGTAGATGAACATACACGTACAATATTATGTGGCATGCTACTCAAGTGATCCGCTATCCACATAGTTAGAGTGCCGCCACACTAAAAGACGACGACTAGACAATGTTGTCCATCGAAGATGAAGACCCTGATGACCTTTAGCTGCATGGTTATATAATTATTTTAAAACATCAACAATATTGAAACATAGTTTTTTATATATTTGGTGGTGATAATGAATGTGTTATATTTTTATATAAATTTTGGAGAATTTGGATAGTTAGATATATGGGTCATTTTGATCATGGGATAGGTTTGACACAAATTAATAGGAATCCAAATGTGAGTTGAAACATCATTTTGTTGGTGCTTATGAAATTCCTACCCCAACTTGATTGGGACAAAAGGCTTGGCTGTTGTTATGAAATCCCTAGCGCACTTGCTACTGGTTTGTTTTCTATGCACCATGTGGAATGATGTCATCTATAGAAATATATTATATTTTTTAAATGAAGGAAAAAACTTTGTCTCATCTCATTAATTAAAAAAGAAGGTCAAGGTTCATTACAAGATCGAGCAAAGCTCGAGGAACAAAAGTATTACTCACACGGCATTATAGACCCGAAGTTCTTGGCACCTGCCATGCTCTAATGAGCCACCTCTACCATAATATTACAAACAACACGCATAGACATAGAAGAAAAGTTATGAAAAACCCTTGCATGCCACTCATTCCAAAATTTCCCAATAGGCGAGCATGATGAGAGATGCAAGAGATTTCCTCATCGTGTCCTTGGGGAGATGAAGGAGTGCCACCAATCTTTGACCTTATCGAAAGTGGTCCAATGGGAGGTGTCCACCGAGGCTAAACCAAGCCAAGTGATGATAGAGTTCCATATACGCAAAGAGTAGCGACACTTGAAGAGGAGATGCACCGCGACTCGGGATCCCTTTTGCAAAGTTCGCAAACACCACATTTTGGCCACCCACACATCTGAAGTCGGTCGGATGTTGAAATATCATGGATGCCGCCTAGAGGGGGGTGAATTAAAACTTTTACGAGATGGGCTTAACAAGGGCGAAATAAACTAGTGTTTTCTTTTGTTAAGCACAAAGCCTATATATACTAAGGTCACATATGTGCACCAACAACTTATGCTAAGCAAGACAAGAAACAATGAGATAACAAGATATAGATTACTTCAAGCACGAAGGCTATCACAATGTAAAGTGCATAAGTAAAGAGCTCGGGTATAGAGATAACCGAGGCACGCGGGGACGGCGATATTTTACCGAGTTCCTTCCACAATGGAAGTACGTCTCGTTGGATGAGTGGGCAGTACTAAGACCACCAATGCCACAACAGGCCTCACCCTATCCTCCCGAGCACCCACCACACGACAAGCACCCGTTCCACTATGGGACACTTGAGGGCGGTCACCAAACCCGTACACGATTAGGGCAATCTCCACAACTTAATTGGAGGCTCTCAATAAACGTCACCAAGGCCACTATCTTGAGGATAGCTCCACAACTTAACTGGAGGCCCCAAGAACACACCACAAAGGCCACACAACCGTCTAGGATTTCAAGAACCCAACAGGGACAAGCTTATATGATTATCATGAACCAAATCCTTCGAGGAGAACTCAAACCGATGCACTGAATACAAAAGGCAAGAACACCACAAAGATGCTCCAATCTTTCACTCTCAAGTTGCAACAAAGTTACTAAACCTATTAGGGGAACAAGAGGGGAAGAATCAAAGAGGAACACAAAATCCACCAAGAACTAGATTCCATATAATCACTCACAAAGAGATGATATGGTTGGTCAAATTGTAGATCTAGATCTCTTCTAACTTCCCCTCAAATATTGGCAAGAATCATTGGAGGGGGAAGAAATCAAGCTCAAAATTTTTAGAAAAATAGGGCAAAAGTCTCGAGAAAGAATAGAGGAAGAACCAACCAAATAAAAGAGAGAGAGAGAGAGAGAGAGAGGCTATTTAAAGGGTGGGCCAGTTTTCTGCCTGTTGGGGCACATTTCCGGCTGGGCATGTAGTATCACCGATGGGCCGATACTACCGGTTCCCAACCCAGCGAAGCGAAGCAGCGGGCAGCCAGCGATCGAACAAGCGAAAGTCAACGCGGGAGCTAGTGAGCGGCAGGGAGCGAGAGGGGATCAGGGAGGAACGCGGGCAAGCGAGCGAGCGGCAGACGTGGGGCGCGCGTGGGCGAGATCGAGCGGCGCGCGGGGGAAAGTGGGAGCACGCGTGCAGTGGTGAGGCTCGCGAGCGAGCAGCAGGGCTGGAAAAAGGTCGGGCGGCGGTAGTACCGACCCACCCGGGCGGTACTACCGGGCTGGCTCGGTAGATCCGGACGCGGCCACCGGGCGAGCCAATTCTGCTGTGCAACGCTCAGGCGTGGCCGGTAGCGACCCACGGTAGTACTGGATGGCCCAGAAAAAGCCTTTTCCTTTTTTCTTTTTAAAACAAACAGAGGCAATATTCAAACGGCAATAACTCGAGCTAGGAAACTTCGATTGACCCCAAACCAATATTGGTTACCACCAAGTGAGAATATTTGATGTATTATAATGAGAGATACCTCCCTTGGTGAAAAACCGGAAAACCTCAAAGATAAAATCCGCACTAAGATATAAAGGGGAAATTCGACTTTGATGAACTAGAGTTTGTTATGAATATTACCACAAGCTCTAGAGCCTCACAAGGATAAGATCCTGAAAGGATACAGATGTCACCTAGAGTGGGGGTGAATAGGCGGTTTAAAAACTTTTCCGAGAGTGGCTTGACAAAGGCGGAATTAAACTAGCGTTTACTTTGTCAAGCACAACCTAGAACAACTAGGGTTCACCTATGTTCACCAACAACTTATGCTAAGCAAGACAAACAACGATGTAATAGCAAGATATATATTTTAAGCACAAATGCTATCACAAAGTAAAGTGCACAAGTAAGAGCTCGGGCATAGAGATAACCGAGGCACGTGGGGACGGAGATATTTTGCCGAGTTCCTCCCAACATGGAGTACGTCTCATTTGGAGAGGGGTGGTATCAAACCACCTGTGCCACGAAAGGCCTCCCTTATTCTCCTGTGAATCTCACCTCCAACGGGATCGATCCACACTTCCACTATCGGTGCACTTGTCGGTGGTAATCCGGAACCTCTCACAAGGTTGGGGCACTTCTCCACAACGTAATTGGAGGCTCCCAACAAACAAGCTTGGGGAAGCTCCACAACTTAATTGGAGGCCCCAAGTAATCCACACACCTGCATCACAAACAAACCTTCTAGGGTTCCAAGAACCCAAGAGTAAAAAGTTTCTCAACTTTCACTCACCAAATCCTTCGAGGAGAACTCAAACCGATGCACCAAATGCAAGAGGAAAGAACACCACAAAGATGCTCCAATCCCTCACTCTTAAGTTCCAACAAAGCTACCAAAGGTATTGGTGGAACAAGAGAGGAAGAACACAAAGAGGGACACAAAATCCCCCAAGATCTAGATCCCAAAGATACACTCATAAAGAGATGTTTTGGTTTGTTCAAGACATAGATCTAGATCTCCTCTATCTTTCACTCAAATATAGGCAAGAATCATCGGAGGAAAAGACTTGAACCAAGCTAGAGAGAATAAGAACAATAGGGAAAAGCTTGGACAAAATAGAGGAAGAAGAAGCAGTTCAAAAGACAAAAGGAGAAAGCTATTTAAAGGACAAAGCAAAATATAGCCGTTGGGGCGATTTTCCTGAATGGTACGGTAGTACCACAGCCCAGGAAAAAGCGAAGCAACAGCCAGCGATGCGAGCAAAAACAGCAAGCGGCAGCGCGCGGGCGTGCGTGGAGCGAGGCGCGCGCGAGCGGCGGAAGTTGGGCCCAGCGCGCGAGCTAGCGAGTCAACACGGCAGCGTACGCGAGCGAGGCGCGCTGCCGCGGGAACCAGCTGGCGCTGGCGAGCGAAGTGTGGGAGAAGCTGGGCCGTAGCGGGGGCCAGGTGCGCGTGCGACAAGCATTAGGGCGCTGGGTGCTTGATGGGCGAGATGGGCCGGTAGTATCGGATGGCCGGCCCGGTACTACCGGCCAGCGCTACCGGGCCAGGCAGAGGCAACGCGCGCGGTCACTGGACTGTCCGGTGCTGGGCCCGGTAGTACCGGACAGTCAACAAAAAGCCTTTTCCTTTTATTTTATATATCAAATACGGGGCAAATTCAAATTGCGATAACTTTTGATTGGTAGCTTTGATTGACCTGATTCCAATTGCGTTGGAAAGAGAACGACATGACCTACCCTGTAAAAAGGGAAAATACTGGATACCACCAAGTGAGAATACTTCATGTATTTTATAGTGTGATACCTCATTTGGTGAGAATCCATAAAACCTCCAAGAACAAACTCGCAACAAGATATAAAGGGGAGATCCGATATTGATGAACAAGAGCTTGTTATGGAGATTAACACTAGCTCTATATCCTCACACGGATAAGACCAAATAACAACCAAATACGATGATGCGAGTATGCAAAGGTTTGAGCTCCCTCCGAACGATGTGATCGAGTTACTCATTGGAGAGCCCCTCTTGATAGTATGGTTATCTATCCTAAACTTGGTCTCCCAACAACAACATGAGACCGGAAAAAGGGAAAACCTATCAAGATTATACCTTTACCTTGAGCATTCCACTTGAGCTCAATGTAGACGAACTTGACCTTCTCAAGATGGAACGCCTTTCTCGATTCCTCATCATCGATCCATGATCACCGAGGATGGCAAGCATCAAACATGAGATCTTCTATAGATGGCACATTTTGAGCTTGCACAACACATCTTCTCTCCATATCATCGACCTTGAAGCCAACACATGCTCCAAGCGATGCCAATGGACAAATCCTACAAGTGCAACTTAATACACACATTAGTCCATAAATATTGTCATTAATTACCAAAACCACACATGGGGGGCCTGATACGTCGGAAACGTATCAATAATTTTTTATGCTCCATGCTTGTTTAGTATCTACTTTGCTTTACTTGTCTACACTTTGAGGTGATTTTTATATGTTTTCAGGTACTAACCTACTAACAAGTTGCAATAGTGCCAGATGCATGTTCTCAGGTGTTTTTGGTTTCAGAAAAGTTAGTAAAGAAATATTCTCGGAATTGGACGGGACAAACGTCAAAGTCAATTACTTTCCGTGGGGAACAAGAAGTCCAGAGGGGAGACGAGGAAGCGGGCCAGGGCAGCCAGACCTCCCCAGGCGTGGCCAGGGGTGGGCCCGTGCCTGGCTAGGTTTTGGCCCCCCTGGTCGCCTCCTCGGCCTCCCCCTTCGCCTATAAGAAGCACCCGATGCAGAAACCCTGAGCACCCGATCAAATATCCACGAAACCATCTATAGTCGCCGCCACCATCGTCCCTCGATCGGGGGGATCTGAAGTTCTTCCCGGCACCCTGCCAGAGGGGAGATAATCCTGGAGGCCTTCTCTCCGGTATGATGTGTGAGTAGTTCCACCTTGGACTATGGGTCCATGTAGTAGCTAGATGGTTGTATCTCCTCCTTTGTGCTTTCATGTATAAATCATGTGAGCTCCGTTCATGATCAAGATCTAATCTATTTGTAATCATGCATGTTGTATTTGCGGGGATCCGATGGATATTGAGATTATTATGTTGGTTTGATTAATGGTTTTGTCTTTATGATTCTATCATGTCTGTGTTGTTTGTGATCTTGCATGCTCTCCATTGTTAGTAGCTATCTTGGCCAAGTAGTTGCTAGTGACTCCAAGAGGGGGTATTTATGCTCGATAGTGGGTTCATGCCTCTAGTTTTCAAGGGAAGTGACATAAATCTCTTCGGTTGTAGATGTTTTGTTGCCACTAGGGAGAAAACAACGGTCTCTTGTTCATGGAACATGTGGACTGTTTACCTTACACACTTTGCTTAAAGCAGTTGTCTGTTGCTTGCAACTTAATACTGGAGGGGGTTCGGATGATAACCTGAAGGTGGACTTCTAGTCATAGATGCAGTTGGATGGCGGTCCATGTATCTTGTTGTATTGCCCAATCAAATCTCATAGGATCTTTATGACTAGTAATTGCATTGTTATGCCTTGCTTAGTTCCTGTCAATTGTCCTGCTGTAATTTGTCTACCCTTCATGCCATGTTGTTTATCTAAGGAGAGCACCTCTAGTGAACTATGGACCCCGGTCCAGTCTTTACCATTAATACATCTTCCACTATTACTTGTTTACTTGCTGCAAACCATTACCTTCCACACGGCACGTTTAATCCTTTGTTACACCAAACCGGTGAGCTTGACAACCTCACTAATTCGTTGGGGCAAAGTCTTGAGTTTGTGTTGTGCATATCTCCGCGTTGCTTGCAACACCTGTGTGACGTTTCCTTCCTCCTTCTGGTTCGATAACCTCGGTCTCTACTGAGGGAAGACTTGCTGCTGTGGTCATCACACCTTGTTCTTAGGGTTTACAACGAAGTGCTCCACGTCAGCACCATCAACAGGGCCCACATGTTCTTTCAGATCTAAATAACAACCAAATACGATGATGCAAGAATGCAAAGGTTTGAGCTCTCTCCGAACGATATGACCGAGTGCGGTGACCCAGCATACCACTGCATGATGTAGTACACTATAGTCGTAGACATAACACCAATGAAACACCGTTCACTAGTATTACATCGCTCAGAGTGGTACAACATAAACACAGCAGGTCCAAGACATGACTATAGGTTACAACTCAACTTTTTACACAAGATCCAGAGAATACTCTAGGTTAAAGAGAGAGAAAGAAACTTCTTACGAAGAAGAATCAGAAATAAACAACTCCAAAACTTTAATACTATTAAGATTAATATCTCAACTAATGGTCTGGCATTGCTGCTATTGCAATACACTACAGAAATAGGTTCTATGGCTAGAGATTCTATTCTTAACTAATCAGCAATTTCGTCTTCACTTGAGCTGATGTATATGTTGACTTTCTTGACTTTATTGAAGAGCTTTAGCTTTTGATGATGATTCCTGGAGCATGGCTTGATGTAGTCATCGTCTGTACTGGCTTTAGAACCTATCAAGGGTTAAGAATATATTTTGAGTACGAGCGTACTCAGCAAGTCCACTAGAAAAGGAGTGTTTGATGCACTATATCTATAGCCACAGACCATAGGTCGTAGGCAATGCAGGTTTTCGTAAACATTTCTTCAAAGGTTGCTTTTATTCTGAAAAGTTATGTCTGTCAGCCTTCACGGGTTTACCAGAACTTCCATGGAGTTCCTTTCCCGCTGCGTTCGCAGCTCCTTCCCGGAATAGGGAGTAACAAGTTACAGTTCTTACACTCTGCAGAGGTGCGTTACTTTTCCCATGAGAGATCAAATCCTTGTTGCACAACCGGGCGATCTTTCCCGTCCACACTTCCTATGGTGTGGGGCCCAGAAGATGATCCAAGCCAATGACTGCCCCCTTCGCGACCTCGCATGTCTCCTTTGGTGTACACCATGCCCACATATTGAATTACGGCAATGGTTTGTACAAACCGTTAGATGCCAGAACTATCGTGGGACGTTGAGGGTTCCCACCCATATGCTGCATATCCTCTATGAATTACCAATTAATATGCACGCTACGAGTGATAACAGCCACGACCTACACATCCGTCTACATGCGAGAGGAAGAAGATATAGCTGACTTCTCCGTCCCATTCCAAATCTCATGGTTAACGCGTGATATACGGCGCAAGAATCACTGGCAACATTGGTTGTTAAGTCCTAGGTAATATGTTCCTTTACCACCGGAAATTTCATAGTAGGTTATTACCTCATGGTAATAAACCTATAATCATATTATTATGAAAATAGTGTTTTCGGACCTTTTTCAAATGCAGGTAATGACAACACTCGATTTGTAAAATACTTTACAGAAAATAAACAAAGGACATGAGCAAGTGTGAACTTGCCTTTTGTGATTGCAAGATTATGCACTCACGGTCTTCGAGATGACATAAGATCCAATATCTGAAATCTGCATCATTGGTCCGGTAAGGACTAAATGTTTAAAGAAGCAATATGTAGTTATGCATAAGTAATGCTATGCATTTTTGTAAAGCTCCCGAATTGAATTCCCCAATACTTTGAGTGAAGTGAATTCAAGTGATTCTTTTCAGAGTTGGTTTATCTTCAAATTTTACTTTACAAGTAATGACCTTTATAAGGAACCTAAGTGTTAACAATCCAAAATATGTAAGTAAAGTATAAGATGATGTGATTATGGTGAATTGTCATGTGGTGACTATGATATAAGTCCTTGGGATTGAGTTGTTAAGAGTTGAAGAACTTATTATGAGATTATTGTTTGAAGTGGTAAAAAGAATAACATTTGAAGAAAATATCTCCTTCCTAAGGTTTAAACAACCCTGATAGGTTTTAGAATATGATTGATAGAATGTGATTGATGTTGTTTATGCTTTCTTGAATAGTTTAGACTTGAGATGCATTATGTCTTAATTGAAATAGACCAAAGTTAACTATAAAAACATAAGTAGTTTATTAGACATAATGTTTATAAGCTTTTGAGACTAAAGTTAACTTTAAAAGGTTAAGTAATTTAAGATGTAATATATTTTAATTATTCCCAAGTTTTAGATTTCTGATAGGTATAACTAAGGTGTGGAATTATCACTTTATATTTAAGTGAATGATTTAGATTAAATTTGTTTTGCTTATTAAGAAAATACTTTGTATTTATTTATTGGGAGCATAATTAAATTATCATAGTAATTTGTTAGAATTTAAAGTTATGTTAATAATGGTTAAGATATAATGATTATTCACCATATTATATAAATGGGTGATACCCAATGTTTATTTAAAAGGAATTCTTAATAAGATTTTTAAAAGAATATTTTAAAGTTAAAAGTTATACTTAAGTTTGATTATGAATTCAAGTTATGGGTTTAGAATTAGTACTAAGACACTAATTGCTCAAGATTTTCTAAGAATTGTGATTATTTCTTACTTAAGAATTGTTTTTAAAGAATTCACAAAATAGGTATTAGGTAAGGATTTATTATTTAAAATATTAAAGGCTTTCCTAATAATATATTTAATATTTTTCTAGTGTAATATATTTATTCAAGACCTTAAAAATGAATTTTATTTATTTTTAAGTATTATCTTTATTTTTATAAAATTCATCAAAGAATTAAGTGTCTTTAAATATTTGTTTTATGTTTTATTTGTAAAACTCTAAGTTAGTATTTTTATAAAATAGTAGAGTTATTTTGATACACAAAAATGATTTTTTATTTATTTTTAGGGTTTTTGTTTTATTTATAAAATTTCATTTAAAATTTAATGGTGTTAATAATTGTTTTACTTTATTTTTATTTTAAACAAATAAAGTTATATTTTTATTAGGTAGATATTATTTTTGTGAACATTTTGATATACTATATATATTTTTAGGATTTTTATTTATTTTTCTACAACTAATATTAGATTGAGGCTATCTTGGTAATTATTATCTCCTTTTTTCTTTTTATTAATTTTCTTGATATCATTTTACATTGGTCCCACCAATCAGTCTGACCCATGGTTGGGCTAGACCAACCCGATCGATGGACCAAGCCGGTCAAACCGACCCACTCGGTCTCGTGCGTCCTCCTCCTCGCTCGAATCCCTCTCTCTCTCTAGGCGACCCCCTGGTGTCGCCGTCGCCGTTCCTTGATCCTGGCCGGCTCTGGCCACCACGGCCGCCATCGTGGTGTGAAATGATGCGGTGGATGACGCTACATCAATGGCCCCAGCTCGATTTGATGCTTGAGCTCTCTCCTAGCCGCGCTTCCCTCTGTGATGGCTAGGGTTTGCGCTGTTGCCGAGGATGTGGTGTTCCGACGCTCCTCTAGCGTCGCCCTGGTGCCTTGGTGAGGAGATGGTGCCGTCCTCCCCACTGTGATCCCTATGAACGCGGCTTGGCGCGAGTTTCAACGCCTCTGGGTGATCCTCGTGCCGCCGTGTTCATCCTCGACGCCGGCCACTGCTTCCTCTTCACACTCTAGCGAGGACCACGGGTAAGTTTGATTCGCCTCCCCCTTGTTCTCTGTCTCCCTTTCAATTCCTTATTGCTACTTGGACAACCCTTAATTGGGGCTAATCTCATGTTCTAGGGTTCATCTGCTTGATGAGATTACTTGGGACCTGTGGTTCAATTGAGTTAGAATTAGTGAATTCTAGTATTGTACTTTATACATGGTCTTTGATCTTGTCCATGATTAATGAGCTTCAGTAAAATTACTAGCTTATGTGATATTTGTTTACTGGCTATGGTTCAGTCTAGTGGCTTGCTTTATTTGGGATGGCTTGCAGATGTGATTAGTTTAATGAATGATTCCTAGTTGATGTGACTAGGAATATGATCTGAACTCTTCTAAACTTATATGAGAGGGTACTATGTGAATTCTGGATGATCCTATGAAATGATGATTGTGATTTTTGGCTGTCCTTTCTTTAGGAGTTACTACTGTGGTGCCTCCACCTTGGAGTGTGCACAGTAGTGACCTTGGCAGCTTACTGTAATGCTTATTAGTTGGATGGTGGATGATATATGACAACCAGCTCTGAGTGTGCTAGGATATGCACTCCTCTGCTAGTGATAATAGCAGTATACTAAATGATTCCTGGCCCATTAGCTAGGAAAATGATTTAAATTCATTTGCAAGTGAGATTGGGTGGTTATGTATGTATGCTGTCAACATGACAGTAATTGACTACATGATTCCTAAGTGTGGCTTCTAGGAAAATGATATGAATTAAATTGATTTTTTATTTTTAAGTGGAAATGTGATACCATGTGGATACTTTCCATAGGACAGTACATGTTGAAATGCTTCATAGTTATAAAAACTGATGGTATGGATTGGATTTGTTGCTAGGTAGCTTTTACTTGGATTTGGTTACACAATTACCATCTGGTTGTTGATGGTGTTAAAGTTGTGACACCTCAATTGAGGATACATAACTGTTTTATAAACATTTACTAGCCAAATCTGGTGTTGTAGCTAATTATCTCAAGTTTTAGTTGCCAGCAGGAATCCTTTCTATAACCAAATGATGGATTTACTTGAGTAAGCCAATGATGTAAGAACCGAGGCATTACTTTTGTTGCACATGAACAGATACTCTTGTTGCCCTTTTATTAGCTCTAGGATGATTTTGGAGTAGCACTACTACCAGACCGAGAGCTCTTTCTCCCACAAAACTCCATGCTCAGAAATAAAAAGACAAGAACAGATGCTACACTGATCTAAGAAACCAACCTGCTGGTGTTAAGTAGAACAGTGACTTGGGGAATATGTGCTTGTAGTGATTCTTGTGATGGATCTTGATCAGGTTCCATTTTTCTTTATTGATGGTAAGCTTCTGGAAACAATTCCCTTCTCCTCCTTGTGGTGTTGATCTGCTACTGTCCTCCTTGTTGCACACCTGACATGCTTCTCCTTGTGCTGCTTGTTGCTCAGGTTAACAGGTTGATCTGTTGGCTGATTTGTGTAATTTGGTGTGGTGGATTTGTTGTGAATCTGGTGATGACTAGTGATATCTTATGCTTCTCTGAGAACAGAGAGATAAGATGTGTGTACAGGGAAAACCCCCATGTGTAGCTGTGGCTTCCTTTTCTACCTTGATTGCATCTCTGTTGGCTTGACAGCACACTGGTGCATGCAGATGAGTGAGATGCTTACAACTGGCCCCCACTGGGGTGCAAGTTTCCACCCCCAGATATTTTTCTATGGATGAGATCAAGGAATGATGGATATTTTCTGGTTGTAACATTGTCTTTTCTACTTTACATGCCAGGTGTAAATGTTGATTTAGCTTCTGCTAATGTGGATATTCCTGGTTGGCTGTCATTCTTTCTATTTGCTAAACTTGTCACTGTAAGAATTAGCCAATCTAGCTAATTATTGCTAAACTTGACTAGCATGTATATTTGACTTCTTGTTTCTTTTAAGTTTAAACTTAGCTAGAGCTAGAGGGTATTATAGCTTGCCTAAGATTGGAAAAAGTTGGTTACTTTGACCCACAGATACCTCTCTCTATTTCAAGTGTATAGAAGCATTTGATCCATGTCCTAAATGTTGCCTAGATTTGGTAATGCCCTCTGGTTCTAGGTTGTGGAATTTAGGAGTACTTCCTAAATTCCCTAACTAAGTTTAATAAATTAAATTGCCTCACCTATGGTGGGGCAAACATTTTAACATAACAAAATGTTTCCTTTCTTTTGTTGTTTATTCTACAGGAATGAAGATAAGGAGAAGAAAAGAAGATACAAGATTTAGCTTAGGCCCAATAGTTAAGGTTTTAGTATAGGTTCTTATATTTGTTGTAAATTTTATTTTATCCTTTTATTGCAACAACAATGTAACATTGTCTTATGTAATAAAGTATTCCATTATTGTTTTATTTGTAACTTGTATTTATTAAATGTTTATACCTTACTTATAAATAAGAATTCAATTCTTATTTATTATTAAAATTCATTTCTTAATTGTAATTTACTCTTATTCTTTTATTGTAAAAGAACAATGCAATACTTAATGTATTCTTATAAGAAAGGATTCTTTTATATCAATATTATAATCATTTCCCTTTACTTAATTATTGCATTATTATTTCTGAATTTCCAAATTCAAAATTAGAATTGAATTTGGAATTCAAAGTAAATTTCAAATTTTACCCCTCCAGAAACACATATAATATTTAAAGGTCTTGTCAAAATCTTTCGCACCTGTTCTGATGTTCCTATCAGAATAAGAGAGATATCGATCCCTCTATAGCTTCTTTAGTTTTACGCGAAAATTATCCGGATTTTCTTATGCATGAATGCAATGCACAACCTTGTGTTCAGCTTATTTCTAAGCTCTATTGCTGGGATGTTACACCGAGATACTCACTCGAGAGCCCCTCTTGATAGTACGACTATCGAACCTAAACCCGGTCTCCCAACTAACAACATGAGACCGACAAAAGGGGAAACCTATCAAAATACCTTTGCCTTGAGCATTCCACTTGAGCGCGATGTAGACGGTCTTGACCTTCTCAAGATGGAACACCTTTTTTGATTCCTCTTCATCGATCCATGACCACCGAGGATGGCAAGCATCAAACACAAGATCTTCTTGATATGGCGCATTTTGAGCTTGAAAACACTTATTCTTCTTCTTCTTCAAATCATCTACCTTGAAGCCAACACATGCTTCAAGATATGCCAATGGACAATTCTACAAGTGAAACTTAATACACACATTAGTCCATAAAGATTGTCATTAATTACCAAAACCACACATGGGGGTCCACATGCTCTTTCATATGTCCATACACAGACTTGGAGGATAAGCAAAGCGAATATTTTACACTTTGGAGGGGCCCATTCTTTCCAAACTTCTTCTATCATGAAAGAGTTCTCCATCTCTTCGAATTGAGCCCTATAGGCCGATGATGTCGAGTAAGCACCCGAAGTGGTGAATTTACAAGTGATGTCGTCTTTGGTGCCTTCCACAAGATGAACCTCACTAACCAGGACCAAAGGTCCAGAAATTCGGTGATGTGTTGCATCGTGAGGCAATCAATGGTGTTGATATCAAGGTCCAATAGTCTTGGTGAATCCTTTTGCTAACTGAGAAGTTTTTCTACTTTGAGATGGAAAAAAATGGATGGAGAAGTATTCTTTGGCTTTCTCCCCTCAAGCCAAGGCACATGGAAAAAGCTAGCAGTGCGCCCATCTCTGGTGGTAATGGTGGTGGCCTCATAAAATAAATCCATGTCAGAGTCATCACATGGGTGTTCAATTCCAATTTTTCGTGCTTTGGAAGAAGCCTTTCTATAGAAGCCATGGCGGACTGAACCTCAATGCTATAGCGAACTTTTCAAGGTTCAAGTGATGGGATTTGCAGCATGGAAAATAAAAAAATTCCTACAGAAGAGCAGAAAAACTCAACAAGATTTGATCTAACTAGAGTTAGATTAGATCTACATACCCTCAAAGATCCAAAGCGTTTAACAATCTTGAAGATCATGGTTGATGTAGACGTACACGGTGCTAGATCAATCCGATGAAGCACCATAGGGGAAGCACCTCCATGGTATCCACAGGTCTGGCTTGGTGTCGTCTCCTTCTCCTTGATCCTGCAAGCGAGGGATAAGAGCTCCACGTAATTTCTGACAGCGCAACACTAGTACTTGTCTATGGTGGAGAGAGCAGTAGGACTACGCTCAGCGTCTGCATGGAGGAAGGAGAAATCATCTGAGAGAGAGAAGGGTGGAGGCGGTGTCTAGAGCTCATGGTGTCTGCGCCCAACCCCTCCCCTCTCTTATATTGGCGTGGGGGCAGGTGGCTTGGCCCCTGTCCAAGTAGGTTAAGGGGCGGCGACCAAGAGGGAGGGGGACACCCCCTTTGGTTCCTAGAGTTAGGGTTTTTCCCACCCTTGGACGCATGGGCCTTGTGGGCTGTGGTGTTTGTAACACCCTCAGAATCGGCCCTATGCAAGTTTTAGCGAATCCCGCCAAACCCGCATAGAAACGATTCAAAGGTGCCCACCAGGAACTTTCATGCGGGTGGAAAACGAAGTAATATCATTACACAATAGTCCATAATGGAACCCACAGAACAGATATATACAATAACGACTCCAAGTGTCAAGAATACAGATATACAATACAAAAATCCAAATCACCTTGAAGACGATACATCATCGAACTACGGATAAGAAGCAAATTGAGCTAAGAGCCCTAAAGAATAACCAATGGCGTCCATAACCCTGCCCAGGTCAAGCCGGAAGGGTAACCCTGCTAACAATGTCGATCTCAAAACCCGCTTAAACAAAAGGGGTGCCGACAAAGGGCAAAGGAAAAGGAGAGCGGTCAGTACTGAGGCCAGTACACGGCGAGACTAGAATTCGGCGGTCGTCGCCTACATAGGTATGGTGGACTAAAGCGGCAGCGCAGCATGCACTAAACAACCTATAAAGACTCGATATAACTGTCGGCTATCAGAGAGGAATAAGAAATACCTATTCGGAACCAACCTGATACTATCACCAAACATACCCATCTTGGTATTTCCCCCTCGAGACCAAACGAGGAAGTCAATCGAGGAACTCACACAGTTGGCAGTTTTATTTATTCAGTTATCGTTGCAGCAATTACTAGTCAGGTATAGATAGTCATCCTGATATAATAAGCGGTGAGCACTTTTAGTTAACCATTCCGTTGTAGTTGCGACACTTACTAGTCAGATACAATTAGCATGAGATATCCCAAACCCAGTAGTTGTTGGTACTTTTATTTATCCATTCCGTTGTAGTGAAGCTAATGTAACACCCTCAGAATTGGCCCTATGCAAGTTTTAGCGCTTCCCGCCAAACCCGCATAGAAACGATTCAAAGGTGCCCACCAGGCACTTTCGTGCGGGTGGAAAACGAAGTAATATCGTTACACAATAGTCCTCGATGGAACCCACAGAACAGATATATACAACGGCGACTCAATGAGTCAAGAATACAGATATACAGTACAAAGATCCAAATCACCTTGAAAACGATACAGCGTCCGAGTACGGACAAGATGCAAATTGAGCTAAGAGCCCTGAAGAATAACCAAAGGCGTCCATAACCCTGCCCAGGCCAAGCCGGAAGGGTAACCCTGCTAACGACGTCGATCTCGAAATCTGCTTACACAAAAGGGGTGCCGACAAAGGGCAAAGGAAAAAGAGAGCGGTCAGTACTGAGGCCAGTACACGACGAGACTAGAATTCGGCGGTCCTCGCCTACATAGGTATGGTGGACTGAAACGGCAGCGCGGCATGCACCAAACAACCTATAGAGACTCGATACAACTAGCGGCTATCAGAGAGGGGTAAGAAAGACCTATTCGGAACCAACCTGATACTACCACCAAACATGTCCATCCTGGTGTTTCCCCCTCGAGACCAAACGAGGAAGTCAACCGAGGAACTCACACCGTTGGCAGTTTTATTCATTCCGTTATCGTTGCAGCAATTACTAGTCAGGTATAGATAGTCATCCTGATATAATAAGCAGTGGACACTTTTAGTTAACCATTCCGTTGTAGTTTCAACACTTACTAGTCAGATACAATTAGCATGAGATACCCCAAACCCAGCAGTTGTTGGTACTTTTATTTAGCCATTCCGTTGTAGTGAAGCTGATTACTAGTCATATCGGATACAAGTCAAATTATAACAGTAAACTTTAGTTATGGTTGTCTATGATCAAGAACTGTGCTCCAAGTCGTCCATAACCGCGGACACGGCTTTTCGAAAAGATTTAACCCTGCAGGGGTGCACCAAAGTATCCACACGCACTTCGACCCTTTTTGCCAGATCAGTTAACATACACCCATCGGTATGTCGGCGGGGCCTAAGTCATGACGTTTCCCAGACCCAAAGCAAGTACATGGGGGCCACCCCACTAAGCTACCCGCAACGAAGTCGGCCGGTCTCCGAGACAGACTCAGGGTTTGTGTAGACGGCTATAAACGACTGGGAACCCGAAAGTGTGACTGGGCTTGTCGATACAGCGAAAACGTGTCACGATCCTAAACAGTACAGGTGCTCCTCGCACAATCGTAAATAAAGCAGTAAAGCATGGCATAAGTACATGATAGTAATAAATCCCCAAACTACTTGTGGCCCCCGGTATAATACTTTGAAATCAGGTACTAATCAATGGGGGTGCCCATACACCCCACCTGTGGTTAGCGCGCTCGATCTCGGGACAGGTGTCAAGAACTCGGGGTCCTACGGGACACCAGTGAGCGGTTAAAATCCAAATATTGTCTATTACCCACCGGTGCCTCTGCATTTACCTACTTTCGGTTTTAGTTATTAAACAATAATTAAAGCCATGATCATCTCCAACATTAAACATACGGCAATACTCCAACAACTGTGGTACTGGACGACACGCAACAGCACTTGAGCAAGCGACTACGACACACAAGTCCAACTATCTACCAAACAACAGGTAATAGGATGTGTCCAAGGCAATATAAGGCTGCAAGGGATGTCCCGGGTACGAAAACTAGAGCATCGCAACACAGATAGCGATAGATCAACAGGAGGAAATAAAAACTATAAAAGTAAATAGGTAGAAAGAGGGAGAATGCTCGCCTGAAAACATTGTTGAAGGGTTCATCCGAAGATCGGGTCGACACTCGCATCAACTCAACGGCCTAATCCGTGAAGAAGCAAAGCACTAGCAGAAACACCGGATGCAACATTTAATACTACGACAGAAAATCGGCATGATGCAGGTATGATGCGTGACATGGCAAGGATGCGATGCAATTAGGCAATATTAAGCAGAACCGGGGTCCCGACAATTAATTATTAAGTCCATGTTGTTTAGATACCCCGCAATTTAAATGTCGCATTAACAAGACAAAAGATAGCACCGGTTCGCTATACAAATTTAAATGAGGGCCAATATAAGACTAGAATTGCCCGCATATGGCCTCCATATTTAATTATGAGATGAATCGGCAAAAGGCCCCCAAACCACATTATATATATGAAAGCATGACAATTTAGTTATGCAACAAGATATATATCATTTAATAAAATAGGGCTTCGAGAAAAAGGGTCACACATCTCGGTTCGACGATCTTGGGGGTTCCAGGGTTCGGGCTTTGGATCCGGGGTCTCGGCCATCGGATCCAGCTCGGGGATCTTCGGGTCCATGACGGCATCAGCGGTGCTCCGTGACGAAGGCATCGGGGTTTCCGTGACAAAGATCTTGTAGAGGGTTCGTCTAGAGCCACCGTCTTCGGAGCACGCGAGTTCTTGACGTGGTTCATCGGGATCGGAGAACTTGCGAAGACGGAGATCTTGCAAAGACGGGCTTGTGTTCCACCATGCACCAGAGAAAAATTGAAGACTTCCTCTTCAACGGGCTTTGAAACCGCTATAGGGCCTGTTGAACATCTGCAGTAGCCAGCATGAATGCTTATTACCAGTGGCAGTCACAACAACTGCAACACGAGGAGCACCCCTCAGGAGCATACACAACCAGGGTAGGTGACCGCACGGGCTCGCGGGGTCAGGGAAACTGGCCGCGGTCGCATGTGGCTTGCAGGGACGCTGCAGGCAGAAGGAGGCGGGGTCGCTGGCCCGGCGGCCGGAGACGAACGCGGGACGAGGAGGATGCGCGGGATGCGCAGCTGCAGCGACCACGAGCGTGGCGGCGGTGAGTCACAAGGCGAGGCAAGGAGGACCGAGGGTAATTCGGGGAGGTGGGGATGAGGCCGCCGCGGGGGGGCTTCGAGGCGATGGAGGCGGGCAGAGCCTACTCGCAGGTCAGAGGTGGGTCGACGACTTGACGCGTGATGGAGGAAGGCCAGCGCGAGGAGGAGGTCGCCCGTGGCGACGGCGCCCTGGGGAGGCGACGACCAGGACAGGGTGAAGCAGGGATGGCCGTGGCGTGGCCGGAGATGTAGAGGAGGGCGTTGGTTGCAGGGGCAGCGTGGAAGGGAGGCTAGAGGAAGTTGGGGCGAGAGGAGCTTGGGAGACGACCTCGGCGGCGCGCGCTAGGAGAGGAAGGCAACGACGATGCAGAGAGGGCGAGCGGGAGGAGGGTCGCAGGGTAGATGCGATGGGGAGGGAGCGGAGCTCCAGGCAGCGGCGGCGCTCGGGACAGAGAAGAGAGAGGCGGGGTGGCGGCGGGGATTGAGAAGCGGGGACGGGGGAGTCGTGCGGGAGGTTCCAGGGATCATGTCGGGGTGGGGCCCACGTGGGGGTGCGCGGTTTGACCAGCTCGAGGGTTGGGATTTGCGCGAGGTGGGGCGACGTGGTGGCCAGGGGAGCACTCGGTGGTGGGAGTGAGGAGAGTTGGCGGCTGGTGCGTGCGGGTGTGGCGTGTGGGGATTGGCCAGGGGTGTGGGCTGGTGAGGTGGAGGGAGGGGATTGGCCAGGGTGAGGTGGAGGGAGGCTGGGTAGGATAGGATTGGGTAGATTAGGGATTAGACAGGCTGGTTTTGGGTAATTTTGGGGGTGGCCAGCTAGGTCGGATCGACCCGGTTTGGCTGCCCCCTAAAAATAAAATAAATATTTTAATATTTAAAACGGGGCTTTTGAAATCCATTGGTAGACGAAACAAAATATTCCGGAGACCCGGGGTTTAATTTGAAATCAAGACGGGGCGTTTAGAAAACAAAAACAGGCTTTTCGAAAATAGTTTTATGCAAACAAATGCAAGATGATGACGATGCTCAAATGCAATGTGGCATGGTGACATGAGCATGCGGTCATGATGATGCAATGCACAAAAACAACGCGATTTTCTAGTAGTGGTTTTGCGGGGCGCCACAATTCGACACCACTAACAACGGATCTCGCCCTCGAGATCCGCCTTATGGTACCGGGAAGAAGGGCGGCGATCTGAATCTTCTCGCATCGTGTAGATCCTCGCGACACCACTAACAAGAGGTCGTTATCCGTGATCGACGAGAGAACACTCCGGGAAACAAAGGCGAAGGTAGAGGTATCAACCAATCAATCCACCTCTAACTTCGATAGAAAGAGAGAATCGATGCATTCTCATCCACTTCAATGTACACAAGCGAATAGAGTGAGTAGTCGGCATGGGGGCCAATCCATCACGCACCCAAACTATTACTCTGCACAATCAGTAGAAAAGCGTGCAACCATTCTCGGAATCAGACTGAAGATCTCGACAATCGAGGTTCAGGAACAAAGGAGTGATGCAGACTCTGCATCGGATCTAGCGTAGATGATGTCGTCGCGTCGGAAAACACCGGAAGGCACGAGAAGGAACAAAGAGAAGTCCACCAGATGAAGGGTTCCTCGGATAGCATGAAGACCAGATGTAGCAACACTGTTACCAAAGGAGGAAGCAAAAACCTGAAGGTACGATGGAACCCAACCACGAGAAATCCTGGACTCGAAGAGAGAGAAGAGAGCGGATTCAAAACACGCAGAGGTGAGAGGAGAGCGGCAGAGGGGTAAGGAGTAAAATCAGACCTAATCAGAACTATCCAACTGATTTTCCAAAATAGGTTTGACACTCTACTTCGGCCGTTAGCTAGGTTATCCTACAGGCTGGACTTGTGGGGTATCGCAACTTCTGAGCTCTGATACCACTCTGTAACACCCTCAGAATCGGCCCTATGCAAGTTTTAGCGCTTCCCGCCAAACCCGCATAGAAACGATTCAAAGGTGCCCACCAGGCACTTTCATGCGGGTGGAAAACGAAGTAATATCGTTACACAATAGTCCTCGATGGAACCCACAGAACAGATATATACAACGGCGACTCAATGAGTCAAGAATACAGATATACAGTACAAAGATCCAAATCACCTTGAAAACGATACAGCGTCCGAGTACGGACAAGATGCAAATTGAGCTAAGAGCCCTGAAGAATAACCAAAGGCGTCCATAACCCTGCCCAGGCCAAGCCGGAAGGGTAACCCTGCTAACGACGTCGATCTCGAAACCTGCTTACACAAAAGGGGTGCCGACAAAGGGCAAAGGAAAAAGAGAGCGGTCAGCACTGAGGCCAGTACACGGCGAGACTAGAATTCGGCGGTCCTCGCCTACATAGGTATGGTGGACTGAAACGGCAGCGCGGCATGCACCAAACAACCTATAGAGACTCGATACAACTAGCGGCTATCAGAGAGGGGTAAGAAAGACCTATTTGGAACCAACCTGATACTACCACCAAACATGTCCATCCTGGTGTTTCCCCCTCGAGACCAAACGTGGAAGTCAACCGAGGAACTCACACCGTTGGCAGTTTTATTCATTCTGTTATCGTTGCAGCAATTACTAGTCAGGTATAGATAGTCATCCTGATATAATAAGCAGTGGACACTTTTAGTTAACCATTCCGTTGTAGTTGCGACACTTACTAGTCAGATACAATTAGCATGAGATACCCCAAACCCAACAGTTGTTGGTACTTTTATTTAGCCATTCCGTTGTAGTGAAGCTGATTACTAGTCATATCGGATACAAGTCAAATTATAACAGTAAACTTTAGTTATGGTTGTCTATGATCGTGAACTGTGCTCCAAGTCGTCCATAACCGCGGACACGGCTTCTCGAAAAGATTTAACCCTGCAGGGGTGCACCAAAGTTTCCACACGCACCTACACCCTTGTTGTCAGATCAGGTAGGTACAAGATCACAAAACATACACCCAACGGTATGTCGACGGGGTTTCGGACACGACGTTTCCCAGACCCAAAGCAAGCACATGGGGGGCCACCCCACTAAGCTACCCGTAACGAAGTCGGCCGGTCTCTGAGACGGACCCAGGGTTTGCGAGAACGGCTGTAAATGACTGGGAACCTGAAAGTGTGACTGGGCTTGTCGATACCGCGAAATCGTGCCGCGATCCGAAATAGTACAGGCGCTCCACGCGCAATAGTAAATAAAGCAGTAAAACATGGCATAAGTACAGGATAGTAATAAAGCCCCAAACTAGTTTGTGGTCCCCGGTACAGTACTTTGAAATCAAGTACTAAATCAATGGGGGTGCCCACACACCCCACCTGTGGTTAGCGCGCTCGATCTCGGAACAGGTGTCAAGAACTCGGGGTCCTACGGGACACAAGTGGACGGTTAAAAACCAATTAACATCTATTGCCCACCTGTGCCTCTGCATTATTTACCTACTTCAATTTTAGTTATTAAACAATAATTAAAGCCATGATCATCGCCAACATTAAACATGCGGCATTACTCCAACAACTGTGGCACTGGACGACACACAATAGCACTTGAGCAAGCGACTACGACGCACAAGTCCAAATATCTACCAAACAACAGGTAATAGGATGTGTCCAAGGCAATATAAGGCTGCAAGGGATATCACGGGTACGAAAACTAGAGCATCGCAACACAGATAGTAATATATCAACAGGAGGGAATAAATACTAGAAAAGTAAGATATGTAGAAAGGGGGAGATTGCTCGCCTAAAAACATTGTCGAAGGTTCATTCGAAGATCGGGTCGACACCCGCCTCAACTCATCGGCCTAATCCGTGAAGAAGCAAAGCGCTAGCACAAACACCGAATGCACTATTTAATTCTATGACATAAGAACGGGCATGATGCATGTATGATGTATGACATGGCAAAGATGCGATGCAATTAGGCAAAATTAAGCAGAACCAGGGTCCCGACCATTAAATAGATGGTTCATGTTGTTTAGATACCCCGCAATTTAAATGTTGCCTTAACAAGGCAAAAATATGTCACCGATTCGCTACACAAATTAAAATGGAGTCATTATTAGACTAGATTCTCCCGCATATGGCCTCCATATTTACTTTAGGTGAATCGATATAATGTCCCCAAACCACATGATATTATGCGAGCATGTACAATTTAATATGCGACAATTCGTATAGATATCAATTATAAAATAGGGCTCGGATAAAGGGTCACACATTTGAGGGGGCTCGACGATCTTGGCGTTCTATGGTTCAGGTTCGGTCTTGCCGGGATCGGTCTTCAGGGTCTTGGACATCGGATCCATGTCAAAGGGATTGGTGGTCTTCGGGTCCGTGGCGGCATCATCGGTGCTCCATGAACACCTTGTCATACCGACGTCACCGGATCCTCGGCTTGGCATGCATCACCCCTTGATCACATATCGGCGTACTCGGGGTTCCGGCTCGATGGTGAACTTGAATTGGTTGCGGTCACTATGGAAGTTAATCTTGTTTGTCGTCGTTGTATCGAAGATGTTGTCCCGCGTCTTGTAGTAGCAGTACCACATCGACAGCACGAGATCAAGCGTGGCATGAACAGGGCTCCAGATGGCTTGGAAAAAAACAAGTCTACCACTGCAGGGAGACACGCGTGCAACAACGAGATCGTTAGGAGAACTCGTGAAGGAGCCGCCATGGGCGAGACGACAAGGCCGAAGTCAGGGAAGAGCCAGGGGAGGCCGACGGCAGGGCAGAGAGGGAGGTGGCCGAGGAAACCGGCGGCAGCGGCACACTTAGGAGGAGGGCGACGCTCGGGAGGGGGCAGAGCTTGGCCACACAGAGGGGGAAGGTTCATAGGGAGAGGGCTCGCTGCAGGGGAGGGAGAGGCGCACACAGCCGGAGGTGGGGAAGGCCGAAAACAGTGGCGGAGGAGCACCCGCAGAGGCGGACGGCGGTGAGGAAGAAGGGTCAACAAGGAGGAGGTCCCTGGCAGCGCTTCCGTGCTGCAAGGTCGAGCTCGAACAGAGGAAGGCCCGGCCGGAGAGGGGCGGTGGGGTTTGAGAAGGGAGGAGGGCGAGCGTTGGAGGCGTCGGGGAGGGAGTTGGGGATTGCGATGGAGGCCGACGTGAGGCTCCTGGTGGCGGAATCGGGAGGAAGGAGAGGCGCAGGCGGCGGCGCTCGGGAGCTTGCGTACGGGAGGAAGGAGTGGCTCGTGTGGTGGGGGTCGAGCATGGACAGGTGGGGATCGCAGGGAGGTGGGTCCAGGATGAGGAGCGGGCGAGCGAGGTGGGCTTGTCCTCCGGGTGCGTGCATGTGTTTGTTTGGTCCAGGGAGAGGTGGCGGCGGGGAGGTCTAGGGGCTAGGGGCTAGGGTTAGGGTTAGGGTTTCCAATGGTTAGGGTTTGGCTAGGCTTAGGGATCTGGGCTGCTGGGGGTGGTAGTCTGGCTGGCTGGGCTTTTGGCCTGGCCGGCTGACTCCCCCAAAAATGTTTTATTTTTATTTAGTTTATTTTTTAATAGACTTTTGCAAACGTTTTGATAAACAGAATATTGTAGAATAACCTGAAGTTTGATGTGAAATAAAGGAGAGGAGTAATGTCAAACAAAAATAGAGTTTTCGCAAATTAGTTTTATGATCAAACATGCGTGATGATGTCATGATGATGCAAAGAGTATAAATAACAGCGATTTTCTAGTATTGGTTTTATCCGGGGTGCTACAGTGTTCTAGCCCATGTAGGCCGAGATGCCCCTTTCGAGCCCATGTGGCCCCACCTCATAGGTGGGCCCCACAGATGGACCCCCAAAACCTTCTAGAATCTTCTTGGTACGATACCGGAAAAATATCAAACTTTTTCATAACCCTAAACACAACTACCATATGCTTTTCTTTACTTGTGAACTATTTTGAAGCTCCTCGTGATATATAGGATCTCATCCGAGACTCTGAATCAACACTGGATCATATCATAATCTCATTGAAGCCTAACAACGTCGAAGTGTTAAGTGTGTGACCCTACGGGTTTGAGAACATGCAGACCTGGTCAAGACACCTCTCCGATCAATAACCAGTAGCGAGACCATGGATGTCCATATTGGTTCCTACATATTCAACAAATTTCTTTTATCGATTGAACCACTATGTCGAGGATTCAATTAATCCAGTATCTGCTTGCATTTGTCTTGCGATATATTACTTGTCCATGATTTGATTGTCGATATCGTCATACCTTGTTCAATCTTGTTGCCACAAGTTCTCTTTACTCATTCCGTGGTGTAGGATCCCCGTGACTGAGCACATTAGTCACCTTCTTGCAAGCTACATGATGTTACACTATCGAGAGGGCCCAGATATATCTCTTTGTCACTTGGAGTGACAAATCCCACTCTTGATTCATGCAGCTTAACAAGTACCATCGGAGATACCTAAAATCCACCTTTATAATCACCCAATTACAAAATGACATTTGATGTCCACAAAGTATTCCTCCAGTACCAGGGAGTAACACAATTACATGGTCTAAGGAAATGATACTTGACATATACAAAAGCAATAGCAATCAAACTAAGTGACACAATCAATTCCTATGCTTATTAATGGGTTTGTCCATCACATCATTCTCCTAATGATATGATCCCGCTAGCAAGTGACATTACATGTCCATTGGTAGGAAACCTTAACCATCACTTGACTAACGAACTAGTTAGAAGAGGCTCACTAAGGACACCGTGTTGTTTATATATTCACACATGTATTTAGTTTCTGGTTAATACAATTATAACATGGAAAATAAACACTTATTGTGAACAAGGAAATATGATAATAACAACTTTATTATTGCCTCTAGGGCATATTTCTAACATCAAGATGCCAAGACCCCCTTCTCTTTTGGCATAGAAATAATATCCAAATTTACCTTGCATTGTCCTCTCAAAACGTTACCCGTTATCATCCAAAGAAAGGATCTCTCAAGCTTTTTGATGGAGTGGAAAATACCTGAGGGAGGGGGGTAGCAGCGTGATACGGAATATGGCTTGTGAAGTGATCACCGACTTGATAAGGGTGCCCCTCCCCGCAGCGACAATGTTCTTTCCATACCATGTGAAAAGCTTGGAGGCCAACTTGTCCACGAGGGGCTGCACATCGACACTCTTGATTGGGAAGTTGGAATGTTGGATCGATATGCTTTGCATGATGTCGCCAAGATCAAGGTTTGCGCATCTAATAGGAGCGGAAATGCTCTTATGGACTTTGGTTACCAACCCCATAACTTCTCCAAAGCCTATAAGGATCTCCGCCAAAGGTCGCAAAATCTTCCTTAAAAGGAACAACAAAAATAGCAGTATCCTCGGCATATAACGAGGTGTGAATGGTGGGACGTGGGCGTGGAGGCGGTGGAGATCGCTGCTCGAGGTGGCAAGATCAAGGAGTTGCTACAATGGGCCGATGGCGAGGTCAAGGAGTAGAAGAGAGAGAGAGAGAGAGAGAGAGAGAGAGAGAGAGAGAGAGAGAGAGAGAGAGAGAGAGAGAGAGAGGGTCCCCTCACCGAATGCCCCTCCCATGCGCAATAGGATTCCCTGGCACCCCATCGAGGAGCACCCTAGAAGAAGTGAGAGGAGGGCCACCACCCAATTCTAAAAACGGGCGGGGACACCATATCTTTGCATAATAGTCCCCCATCTCACCGAGTCAAATGCCTTCTTTATATCAAGCTCTAGGAGGATGGTGGGGGTGTTGGTTCGGTGCAATGTTCTAATGTAGTCGTAGAAGTTTAATAAATTGTTACGAATGCTACGAGATTTGATAAAAGCAAGTGCTCATAAAAGACGTAAGAGCATCTCCACTCGTTGGCTGAACCCAGGCCAAAATTCGGACCTTTTTCCGGCCGGACGGCGCAAGTTTTCGGCCTGGGTACGCCCAGTTTCCCACTCGGCTACCCAGGTCGAGTACCCAGGCGGACACAAAACGGCTATATATTTGAATCTGCATAGTTCCCGCCGGTGAGTGCTCGGCCACAAGGTGTTCGACATATGTGCCTACATGTTCGGCGACATATTTTTATTACATAACAGGGAAAACAACGATCAGTCGTCGATGGGGCTGGGCTCCTGAGGCGTGGCCGACGCGGCGTTGTCGTCCGTCTCGCCGACGAAGGCTCCCGGGTTGGAGGAAGTCGAAGCAGAGCTCGGCATGGGAGCATTCGACGCAGAGGAAGGGTAAGGGGAAGCCGCGGTCATGCCCTCCAGGATGTCCTGACGTTGCGCCATGTACCAGGCCTTGACCGGCGAACTCATCTTCGACGTGTCCTCGCCGCCCATGAGGAACTTGAGGTCCGTGTGGCGCTTCTTGGCGGCGTAGTTGGCCTTCTTCTCAGCGAGGCTGGCTTTCTTCTTGGCGAGGCTGGCCTTGATGAGGGCCACCTTTTCCCCTTGTGTCTCCATCAGCTTCTTCCAGCGCTCCTCGCTCTTCTCAGCCCTCTTCTCGGCCTGCGCCCTCGTGTCGGCGAGGCATTTCTCGATCGAAGCCTGGAGACGCTCGGCGGGAGGTCCGGCGGCCTTCAGCATCTTCGCCTTCTTCTGGCCGAGCTCAGGTCTTCCTTCGCTGGCAGCAGCAGCCGGGCCTCGAGGTTGTAGACGCCATCCTTGCTCTTGGAGAGACTCAGCCGAGTGTCCTGCCACTTCTCGCAATGCTCGATTTTCTCGAAGACGTGAAGGAACTTGAACTCCATCTTCATGTCCTCTCGAAACAGAAGAAGTGCACGACGCAGCTACAAAATGGAAGTGTGTCAAGTTGTCCATGTTCGCGAGTGTGTCAAGAGAGTGCACGACAAATTTAATGTTCGCGAGTACCTTGTTGTCCATGTTCTCCCCACTGGCTTGTGTGCGGTCGACTTCTTCCACGCAACTGTGCCACTTGCTGCACACTGTTTGGATGATCGCCCAGTGGTTCGTTATTGCCTTCTCCCCTCGCTCCATGTGGATCTTGCGATACTTTGGGTCGCACATGCTTCGCTCGTCGAATGCTGCCTTCACGCGCCGCTAATAATTGTCGGAATTTTGGTTCGCACCCGTTATCGGATCCATGCTCACCGTCTTCCAAGCCTCAGCGAGGCAGGTGTCCTCGGCCACGGTCCATTTGAGCCGAGCGTCCGCCATCTTCTTTCCCTTCTTGCCTTTCGCCTCAGTCTCGGCGTCCTTTGGCTGCGTCTGCTCGGCCTGGGTCTCCTCGGTATCGACGTTGACGAGGTCCTGGGACTCGATGTCGCGCTCGGCGTCGGCACGGGTCTTCTCTTCCGTGAAGAAGGAGGGGTGGTTGGAGGCCGAGTGTAACACCCTCAGAATCGGACCTATGCAAGTTTGGGCAAAATTTACCAAACCCGCATAGAAACGATTCAAAGGTGCCCACCAGGCACTTTCGTGCGGGTGGAAAACGAAGTAATAACATTACACAACAGTCCTCGATGGGACCCACAAAACAGATATATATATAACAGCGACTCAAAGAGTCAAGAATACAGATATACAGTACAAAGATCCAAATCACCTTGAAAAGATGGGGCGTCCGACTACGGACAAGATGCAAATGGGGCTAAGAGCCCTGAAGAATAACCAATGGCGTCCATAACCCTGCCCAGGCCAAGCCGGAAGGGTAACCCTGCTAACGACGTCGATCTCAAAACCTGCTTAAACAAAAGGGGTGCCGACAAAGGGCAAAGGAAAAAGAGGAGCGTCAGTACTGAGGCCAGTACACGGCGAGGCTAGAATTCGGCGGTCCTCGCCTACATAGGTATGGTGGACTGAGCGGCAGCGGCAGCATGCACTAAACAACCTATAGAGACTCGATACAACTGGCGGCAATCAGAGAGGGGTAAGAAAGACCTATTCGGATCCAACCTGAAGCTAACACCAAACAAACCCATCCTGGTATTTCCCCCTCGAGACCAAACGAGGAAGTCAACCGAGGAACTCACACGGTTGGCAGTTTTACTTATTCAGTTATCGTTGCAGCAATTACTAGTCAGGTTTTAGATAATCATCCTGATAAGATAAGCAGTGGGCACTTTTAGTTAACCATTCCGTTATAGTGGAAACACTTACTAGTCAGATACAATTATCATGAGATAACCCCAAAACCCAGCAGTTGTTGGTACTTTTATTTAGCCATTACGTTGTAGTTGCAATACTTACTAGTCAGGTACAATGGTCGCAAGCGACACTCCAAACAAGCAATTGTGGGCAGTATTATTTAGCCATTCCATTATAGTGAAGCTGAATACTAGTCATTATAAAGTCAAATTTATAGCAATAAACTTTAGTTATGCTTGTCTATGGTCGAGATACTGTGCTCCAAGTCGTCCATAACCGCGGACACGGCTTTCAGAAAGTTTTAACCCGGCCGGGGTGCACAAATAGCAACACACACACGATCAACCTCGGAAAAACCAAATCAAAACCCAACGAGGTCTTCACGACAGAGCAATCACAAGATTCAGAAATATTTCAGGGGGCCACCCCATTAAGCTACCCGCAACGAAGTAAGCTAGCTCCGAGACGGACTCAAGGTCTGGGTATACGGCTGTGAACGACTGGGAACCCCAAACGGGGCTTGTCGACACCGCGGAATCGTGTCCCGATCCTAAACAGTACAGGTGCTATCTGTCGCACAATTTTAATTAAAGCAGTAAAGCATGGCATAAGTACAGGATAGCAATTAAAACCTCAAACTAGTTTGTGGCCCCAAGAAATAAGACGGAATCAAGCTCTGGCTAAGGGGGGCCCATAATTCCCCATATGTGGATAGCGCGATAAATCAAGGAACAAGTATCAAGTACTCGGGGTCCTACGGGACACAAGTGGGCGTTCGGAAACCAAATATTATCTATCACCCACCGATGCCTCTGCTTATTTCAATTTTAGTTGTTAAACAGAAATTAAAGTGAACAATAAGTAAAACTATGATCATCTCCAACATCAACATGCGGCAATACATCAACAACTGTGGCACTTGACGACACGCAACATCACTTGAGCAAGCGACTACGACGCGCAAGTCCAACTATCTACCAAACAATAGGTAATAGGATGTGTCCAGGCAATATAGGGCTGCAAGGGATATCACGGGTACGGAAAACTAGAGCACCGCAACACAGATAGCAATAGATCAACAGGAGGGAAGTAAGTACTATAAAAGTAAGATAGGTAGAAAGGGGGAGATGCTCGCCTGAAAACATTGCCGAAGTTTCGTAACCGAAGAACCTGTCGAAGCTCACAACATCTCATCGTCCTATCCGGGAAGAAGCAAAACACTAAAAGAAACAAGCGATGCAACAATTACAACTAATGCGAAAGAATCGGCATGATCATGATATGATGCATGACATGGCAAGTTAACGATGCTAACTATGTCAAAAAGGTCTTAGAGGCATAGCACATTGAAGATATAGCATTCACGAGACATTATTAATTAAAAAAAAACAATTAGTTTCCAATTTTATTTATCATGTTTTCCTTGCATAAACAGTACTGATTATAAAACTGCTCTTAATGCATGATGTAAATGATAATATGGATATCATGGTTGGAGAGGTCTCGTCGCGCTGATCGATTTAGACATATCATTTGTTGAATTCGGAGTTACGGATTTAAAGTCATGCAATTATTAAGAAAAGGGCATTTATTAGCATTTATTAATTCGAAATTTTAAAATTGCTCAAATGATATTATGAATTGCATAAACAGATTCCTCACATTTTTTTCTGATTCAAAAACATATATTAATTGTTACATTTGGAATTTCCCAATAAAAGTTATGATTTCCTCAATTTAAAAGCATGTTAAAACATTTCTGAAATTTTAGTATATAGGAAAGTTTTCTGAAACTTTTATACCCAACAAAACTTAGCCAGATACACCAATGAGTGGGACAGTTGCTGACTGGGCGGCTGAGCTGGCTGGGCTGCGGGTTGAAGAGAGAAAAGGCCAGGGGCCTTGCCGCAAGATGGCCATGGACGGCCGGAAGTTCTGAAAAAAAATGAACTGTGTTTGATCAGCGTGCGCAGCTAGCTGACCCAAAGTTTTGCGAGACGATTACGAGCGCATACGAGCTCCAGAACAGATGAGGTTGAAGGCGTTGCAAAACTGGATGTTCCGCTAAGGTAAACAAGTGAAGATATGCGTCTAAGAACTACCATGTACGATGAGATAAAGCGGGGAACAGAGGCAAAAAACAGGGTGCAAACTGTCGGACGAACTTCAGTTCCGGTAGGTAGATCGGGCTGACTTTGGCAGATGAGAGCGAGAGATATAGACCATGGTTTTCGAAGACGTTTGCTCCTGTGTGTTTCTGGGACATACTTGAAGCGATTCCATGTTTAAAGATTCGTCTGAGATAGTCTGTATCCCGTGGAAAAGATGGAGAACGGAGAGGTGCGGAGCTGCTGCTGGCTGTCTGTCTACAATCTAGGCTGCTGCTGTCTGGGTGGCGAGCGGTTGTTGCGGGTGCGCGACAAGCGACGCAACGGATGTAGTGCGTGCAGGCGATGCAGAGGCGAGCGAGATGGAGAAGATGGTGGGGAGGCAGGGAGGAGGGTGCTCACCAGGAGGTGGTCGACGAGGACGAGGATGGCGACGGCGAAGGCAGCGAGCGCGAGCGACGGTGTGGCGCTCTCGGATATGTTCGGTTCGGCGACGGGGAGGCAGAACGCGGCGGCTCTGGCTCCTCCTGCGGCTCCCAAACAGACTGCGGCGGCTCCACGAAGCGATTCCCGGCCTTGGAACGCGCCGGCACGAACCACGGGGACGATTCATACAAGACCAAGCTTCCGCCATGGTGGCTGCTCACGGTAAGGTGGAGGAAGGATGGAAACAAGTGGCGGCGGCGCGATGGAGGAAGGGTGAGGCGGCTAGGGTTCCTGTGGGGCTCGGGATGGAGATAAAGGGAGGAGGAGGGGGTGGTTGGCGTTGTGGTAGTGGAGGATGACATAGGCAGTGAAGGTCACGGCTCGTGCGTGACTGAGCGAAGAAGACGACAACATACAGGTTCAGCGCTTCCTGCTAACGATCAAAGAAGGGGCTCCAGATGGGCTGTGCAATTTTGCTTGAGATGGAGATGGGCCAGAGAAGAGTCTCGGAGGAAAAAGGAAACTGCCTCGGTTGGTCTTTTGGACTTGGTCGGCTAGACTGTCTTCCTTAATTTTATAAATCATTTTTATTTTATTTCTTTTATAAAATATTTTCGTAAATAGATTTAGACAACCAAAAAAAAATCCGAAAGAGACCAGGGTGTTATAACTTGAAATGAAGGCGGAGATATTTAGGAACAAAGGCAAGCTTTTGGAGAATAGTTTTAGAAAAATTATATACATGCAAAAATAAAGATACTCAAATGCAATGTGACATGATGACATGAGCATGCAGTCATGATGATGCACAACAATGAGCGATTTTCTAGTAGTGGTTTTTGCGGGATGCCACAATTCGACACCACTAACAATGGATCTCGCCCTCGAGATCCGCCTCATGGTACCGGAAGGAAGGCCGACGGTCTGATCCTTCGCGCTTCGTGTAGATCCTCGCGACACCACTAACAAGAGGTCGTTGTCCGTGATCGTCGCGAGAACACTCTGGGAACAACAGGTCGAAGGTAGAGGTATCAACAAATAAAGCCACCCCTAACTTCCGTGGACAGAGTAAAACTGCTGGATCCACTGATTCGAGGCACAAGAGCGAATGATAAGAGTAGTCGGATGGTGATCAGTCCATCGCGCACCCAAACCATTACTCTGCACACGAATAGGCGGATTATGCAACCAACTCTCGGAATCAGACTGAAGATCTCGACAAACGAGGTTCGGAAACAAAGGAGTGATGCAGACTCTGCATCGGATCTGGCGTAGATGATGTCGTCGCGTCGGAAAACACCGGAAGGCACGAGAAGGAACAAAGAGAAGTCCACCAGACGAAGGATTCCTCGGATAGCATGAAGACCAGATGTAGCAACACCGTTACCAAAGGAGGAAGCGAAACCCTGAAGGTACGACGGAACCCAACCACAAGAATTCCTGGACTCGAAGAGAGAGAAGAGAGCGGACTCAAAACACGTAGAGGTAAGAGGAGAATAGTAGAGGGGTAAGGCGTAAAATCAGACCTCATCAGAACTATCCAACCGATTTTTCCAAAATAGTTTTGACACTCTACTTCGGCCGTTAGCTAGGTTATCCTACAGGCTGGACTTGTGGGGTATCGCAACTGCTGAGCTCTGATACCACTCTGTAACACCCTCAGAATCGGACCTATGCAAGTTTGGGCAAAATTTACCAAACCCGCATAGAAACGATTCAAAGGTGCCCACCAGGCACTTTCGTGCGGGTGGAAAACGAAGTAATAACATTACACAACAGTCCTCGATGGGACCCACAAAACAGATATATATATATAACAGCGACTCAAAGAGTCAAGAATACAGATATACAGTACAAAGATCCAAATCACCTTGAAAAGATGGGGCGTCCGACTACGGACAAGATGCAAATGGGGCTAAGAGCCCTGAAGAATAACCAATGGCGTCCATAACCCTGCCCAGGCCAAGCCGGAAGGGTAACCCTGCTAACGACGTCGATCTCAAAACCTGCTTAAACAAAAGGGGTGCCGACAAAGGGCAAAGGAAAAAGAGGAGCGTCAGTACTGAGGCCAGTACACGGCGAGGCTAGAATTCGGCGGTCCTCGCCTACATAGGTATGGTGGACTGAGCGGCAGCGGCATCATGCACTAAACAACCTATAGAGACTCGATACAACTGGCGGCAATCAGAGAGGGGTAAGAAAGACCTATTCGGATCCAACCTGAAGCTAACACCAAACAAACCCATCCTGGTATTTCCCCCTCGAGACCAAACGAGGAAGTCAACCGAGGAACTCACACGGTTGGCAGTTTTACTTATTCAGTTATCATTGCAGCAATTACTAGTCAGGTTTTAGATAATCATCCTGATAAGATAAGCAGTGGACACTTTTAGTTAACCATTCCATTATAGTGGCAACACTTACTAGTCAGATACAATTATCATGAGATAACCCCAAAACCCAGCAGTTGTTGGTACTTTTATTTAGCCATTACGTTGTAGTTGCAATACTTACTAGTCAGGTACAATGGTCGCAAGCGACACTCCAAACAAGCAATTGTGGGCAGTATTATTTAGCCATTCCATTATAGTGAAGCTGAATACTAGTCATTATAAAGTCAAATTTATAGCAATAAACTTTAGTTATGCTTGTCTATGGTCGAGATATTGTGCTCCAAGTCGTCCATAACCGCGGACACGACTTTCAGAAAGTTTTAACCCGGCCGGGGTGCACAAATAGCAACACACACACGATCAACCTCGGAAAAACCAAATCAAAACCCAACGAGGTCTTCACGACAGAGCAATCACAAGATTCAGAAATATTTCAGGGGGCCACCCCATTAAGCTACCCGCAACGAAGTAAGCTAGCTCCGAGACGGACTCAAGGTCTGGGTATACGGCTGTGAACGACTGGGAACCCCAAACGGGGCTTGTCGACACCGCGGAATCGTGTCCCGATCCTAAACAGTACAGGTGCTATCTGTCGCACAATTTTAATTAAAGCAGTAAAGCATGGCATAAGTACAGGATAGCAATTAAAACCTCAAACTAGTTTGTGGCCCCAAGAAATAAGACGGAATCAAGCTCTGGCTAAGGGGGGCCATAATTCCCCATATGTGGATAGCGCGATAAATCAAGGAACATGTATCAAGTACTCGGGGTCCTACGGGACACAAGTGGGCGTTCGGAAACCAAATATTATCTATCACCCACCGATGCCTCTGCTTATTTCAATTTTAGTTGTTAAACAGAAATTAAAGTGAACAATAAGTAAAACTATGATCATCTCCAACATCAACATGCGGCAATACATCAACAACTGTGGCACTTGACGACACGCAACAACACTTGAGCAAGCGACTACGACGCGCAAGTCCAACTATCTACCAAACAATAGGTAATAGGATGTGTCCAGGCAATATAGGGCTGCAAGGGATATCACGGGTACGGAAAACTAGAGCACCGCAACACAGATAGCAATAGATCAACAGGAGGGAAGTAAGTACTATAAAAGTAAGATAGGTAGAAAGGGGGAGATGCTCGCCTGAAAACATTGCCGAAGTTTCGTAACCGAAGAACCTGTCGAAGCTCACAACATCTCATCGTCCTATCCGGGAAGAAGCAAAACACTAAAAGAAACAAGCGATGCAACAATTACAACTAATGCGAAAGAATCGGCATGATCATGATATGATGCATGACATGGCAAGTTAACGATGCTAACTATGTTAAAAAGGTCTTAGAGGCATAGCACATTGAAGATATAGCATTCACGAGACATTATTAATTAAAAAAAAACAATTAGTTTCCAATTTTATTTATCATGTTTTCCTTGCATAAACAGTACTGATTATAAAACTGCTCTTAATGCATGATGTAAATGATAATATGGATATCATGGTTGGAGAGGTCTCGTCGCGCTGATCGATTTAGACATATCATTTGTTGAATTCGGAGTTACGGATTTAAAGTCATGCAATTATTAAGAAAAGGGCATTTATTAGCATTTATTAATTCGAAATTTTAAAATTGCTCAAATGATATTATGAATTGCATAAACAGATTCCTCACATTTTTTTCTGATTCAAAAACATATATTAATTGTTACATTTGGAATTTCCCAATAAAAGTTATGATTTCCTCAATTTAAAAGCATGTTAAAATATTTCTGAAATTTTAGTATATAGGAAAGTTTTCTGAAACTTTTATACCCAACAAAACTTAGCCAGATACACCAACGAGTGGGACAGTTGCTGACTGGGCGGCTGAGCTGGCTGGGCTGCGGGTTGAAGAGAGAAAAGGCCAGGGGCCTTGCCGCAAGATGGCCATGGACGGCCGGAAGTTCTGAAAAAAAATGAACTGTGTTTGATCAGCGTGCGCAGCTAGCTGACCCAAAGTTTTGCGAGACGATTACGAGCGCATACGAGCTCCAGAACAGATGAGGTTGAAGGCGTTGCAAAACTGGATGTTCCGCTAAGGTAAACAAGTGAAGATATGCGTCTAAGAACTACCATGTACGATGAGATAAAGCGGGGAACAGAGGCAGAAAACAGGGTGCAAACTGTCGGACGAACTTCAGTTCCGGTAGGTAGATCGGGCTGACTTTGGCAGATGAGAGCGAGAGATATAGACCATGGTTTTCGAAGACGTTTGCTCCTGTGTGTTTCTGGGACATACTTGAAGCGATTCCATGTTTAAAGATTCGTCTGAGATAGTCTGTATCCCGTGGAAAAATGGAGAACGGAGAGGTGCGGAGCTGCTGCTGGCTGTCTGTCTACACGCTAGGCTGCTGCTGTCTGGGTGGCGAGCGGTTGTTGCGGGTGCGCGACAAGCGACGCAACGGATGTAGCGCGTGCAGGCGATGCAGAGGCGAGCGAGATGGAGAAGATGGTGGGGAGGCAGGGAGGAGGGTGCTCACCAGGAGGTGGTCGACGAGGACGAGGATGGCGACGACGAAGGCAGCGAGCGCGAGCGACGGTGTGGCGCTCTCGGATATGTTCGGTTCGGCGACGGGGAGGCAGAACGCGGCGGCTCTGGCTCCTCCTGCGGCTCCCAAACAGACTGCGGCGGCTCCACGAAGCGATTCCCGGCCTTGGAACGCGCCGGCACGAACCACGGGGACGATTCATACAAGACCAAGCTTCCGCCATGGTGGCTGCTCACGGTAAGGTGGAGGAAGGATGGAAACAAGTGGCGGCGGCGCGATGGAGGAAGGGTGAGGCGGCTAGGGTTCCTGTGGGGCTCGGGATGGAGATAAAGGGAGGAGGAGGGGGTGGTTGGCGTTGTGGTAGTGGAGGATGACATAGGCAGTGAAGGTCACGGCTCGTGCGTGACTGAGCGAAGAAGACGACAACATACAGGTTCAGCGCTTCCTGCTAACGATCAAAGAAGGGGCTCCAGATGGGCTGTGCAATTTTGCTTGAGATGGAGATGGGCCAGAGAAGAGTCTCGGAGGAAAAAGGAAACTGCCTCGGTTGGTCTTTTGGACTTGGTCGGCTAGACTGTCTTCCTTAATTTTATAAATCATTTTTATTTTATTTCTTTTATAAAATATTTTCGTAAATAGATTTAGACAACCAAAAAAAATCCGAAAGAGACCAGGGTGTTATAACTTGAAATGAAGGCGGAGATATTTAGGAACAAAGGCAAGCTTTTGGAGAATAGTTTTAGAAAAATTATATACATGCAAAAATAAAGATACTCAAATGCAATGTGACATGATGACATGAGCATGCAGTCATGATGATGCACAACAATGAGCGATTTTCTAGTAGTGGTTTTTGCGGGATGCCACACCGAGCCTGTCGCGATCAGGTCCTCCATGTAGGCCTCGGGCGTCATGCCGGCCGGAAGTGCGCCCGACATTCCGCCGAACAGGATGCGCGCGTCGGCCTCGCCGAAGGTTGCCGAGCTCCCGCCGAAAGGCAGTGGTCTACGACGCAGAGCAGGGCTTACGTACGCCGTAGAGGTCGAGTAGGGGACATTGATGTCCACGCCGAACGGCGAAGGGTGGCGCGGCGCCGGGCAGGGGAAGAGCACGTTCAGGTTGAACCCGCCGTCGAACTCCGACGACGGGGAGTACCTCTGTCGAGCAGCCGCCTGGCTCTCCCGGAAGTTGGCCGGAGAGATCGGCGAGAAGCCGGCGGGCGAGCCGACGCTAGCCTGGCTCCCCCAGTGTGGTGGGTACGGCGCGACCATCAACGCCGAACGCGTCACCGCCGCCTGCTTCGCCTTCACCCTCTCCTTCATGTCCTTCCGCTCGGCCGACGAGATCTGCCTGACCTGCTCCCTTTTCTCCCACTCCGTCGAGGACATGCCCTCCAGCTTGGTCGGCGGCGCTCTCGGCTTCCTCGCTTTCTTCTCCGCCGGACCCTCGCCGAGGATCGATCTGGGTTGGACGAAACTCTTGGGCGGCATGGCGGGCGCGGTGATCGGTGGAGCTTCGGCGTGGGGAATGGGGGGAGAAAGGCGGGAGGGGGAAGAAAAGGGCGGGGAGCTCGGCGAATTGGCGGGAGTGGTGCCTTCTCTCGCCGACAGAGCTGGCCCACGCCCGTTTTCGCTCAGTCCGGCGTTCCCAGGGCGTACCCGGGATCCTGGGTACGGCCTGGGTAGGTCGGACCAAAACATGCCGAAATCCGGACGAAAACAGGTCCTTGGGTACGCGACTGGGCGATTTTCGGCGTCCGGACCAAAATTCGGCATCCGGATCGGCCTCCTGGGTAGGCGAGCGGAGATGCTCTAAGACACAAGGATATCATCTTTGCTATTATCTCCGCAATACCATGAATAAGGCTTATTGGACCAAAATCTGCAAGAGCCTATGGGCTATCCTTTTTAGGCAAAAAAGAAGGGTAGTACTACGCGTGCCCTGGGGATAATTTCCTAAAATCCCCCGGGTCCTCCTGCTGACACGTGTCCTCTCAAAAAGCCCCCAAATCCCCCTTTTGCTACAAACATACCCATTTTTGCTACAAATAGTCCCGCTTTTGCTACATGTAGCAGAAAACGGTTCAGTCTAAAAATAGAAAAAACAGACTGGACCTCGCCGGAGATTTCGCCGGAGACCTCGTCGGCGACCGTGTAGCAAAAAAGTTATGCTAATGTAGCATATCCGACCTCGCCGGAGACTCGCCGGAGGCTTTCGCCGGTAGACCTTGCTGGAATTATGCCCTAGAGGCAATAATAAATATGTTATTATTATAATTCTTGTTCATGATAGTGTTTATATTCCATGCTATAATTGTATTAAGCGGAAACTTTAATACTTGTGTGGTTTGTGAACAACACCGTGTCCCTAGTACGCCTCTATGGACTAGTTCATTGATTAATGATGGTTAAGGTTTCCTAACCATAGACATGAGTTGTCGATTAATAATGAGATCATATCATTGGGAGAATGATATGGTGGACAGACCCAAACTAAGCGAAGCAATTAGATCGTGTCATCGTGTTCATCTTTGCGAAGCTTTTCTTATGTCAAATATTGTATTCCTTAGACCATGAGATGATACAACTCCCTGGTATCGGAAGAAAGCTTTGAGGTCATCAAACGTCATCCTATGAGAGGGTGATCATAAAGGTGTCTCTCAGGTGATCGGAAAGTACCTGTTGGGTTGTATGTATCGAGATGGGATTTGTCCCTCCCAAGTCGGAGAGATATACTTCGAGCCCACTCGGTAATCGATATCAACACCGCTTGCAAGCATGTGGTTAAGGAGTTAATCATAAAGTGATATCGGATTACGGAACGAGTAAAGTACTTGCTGTGAACGAGATTGAACTAGGTATGACGGTACCGACGATCAAATCTCGGGCAAGTAAAATATCGCGAGACGAAGGGAATATAAATATGGGATTGATTGAATCCTGGCATCGTGGTTCATCCGATATGATCATCGATGAATGTGTGGGAGTCAATATGGGTTTCCAGACCCCGCTGTTGATTATTGATAGAAGATCATGTCTGCATGTTCTCGAACCCGAAGGGTCACACACTTAACGTGTCTCGACGCTAGGATAGATTGGATAATTGGTTTATGAGTTTTTGTTCGGAGTCTAGGATGGGATCCGGGACATCACGAGAGGTTCCGGAATGGTCCGGAGAATAAGATTCATATAAGGCAATGCAGCTTTTGGAGTTCGGAATTGTTTCGGGTTAATCGGTATTGTACCGGAAGCTTCTAGAACCTTCCGGAGGGGGGCCAACATGGCCCCACCTGCCGGGAGGGGGCATGGGCCTATGAGGGAGTGCCCTGACCGCATTGGGCCAGGGGCACAAGGCCCCATAGGGCCCAGCAGGCCAAACAAGGGGAAACCCTAATTGGAGCTTCTAGAAGGAGGGGGGGGGGAAACTTGCCCCCCACTCTTCCCTCCTTGGCCGCCGGCCTAGGCTTGGGGGAGGGGCTAGGGTTGCCGCCCACCCCTCTATATAAAGAGGGCTGGGGGCGCACCACCCCCAGACACCTTCCCCTCAAGCCTAGCCGCCCTGCTGCCCTCCTCTCTCTCTCCCTCCCGACTGCCTGTAGGCGAAGCCCTGCTGCAGAAACTCTCCACCACTTGCACCGCGCCGTCGCGTTGTAGATCCAATCCGTCTCTCCATCATACTTGCTAGACCGAGGAAGGAGGAGACGTCGAGGTGCTGCACGTGTGCATCTCTCGGAGGCATCGCCACTTGCGGTGTTAGATCGGAGCGGATCGCGAGGAGGAGAAGTGAGTACGACTACATCACCCACGTTCCGACGAACGTTTCCGCTGTGCGAATCTTCAAGGGTATGAAGATCTCATCTAATCTCTCTCGTTGTTTGCATCTCCTAGATTAGATCTTGGCTTTCCCGTTCGCATCCGTAGAATTTTTTTGATTTACTATGCTGCGAAACCCTTCAGACCTCACCGGAGACCTTGTAGCAAAAATGTTACACTATTGTAGCAAAACCGCAAAATGGTGATAGCAAAAAAAAAGTGTTAATGTAGCAAAAAGAACGACCTCGCCGGAGACATCGTCGGTGCCTGCGTAGCAAATATTTTGTGCTATTATAGCAAAAATATAGAAGAGAAATAGAAAAAAATTCTGCTATTGTAGCAAATTCAACTTTGTCGGAGAATATCGCCGGACACATTGTAGCAAAATCATTACATTGTTCTAGCGAAACCACAAAACAGAAGTAGCAAAAAGTTTGTACTACTGTAAACTCGGCCCATTGATGGTCCATGGCAGCAACACCACCTCGCACTGTCCCCACCCATGGCAACACCATTGCACATGGCCGGTGTGTTGGCGTCCATGGTCGGGCGAACTCGTGGACGTGTGCGCGTGCTCGCGGTGTCGGCGGCGAGGCATGCTCACAAGGTGGGAGGTGAGGGGAGGGGGGACAAAGTGGGGCGGCGCGGGCCCTCTCATGGAGTTGGCGCTCCGATGGGCTGCTTTCACGGAGGTCCGGTGGTGGCTCTCATGGAGGTTGTAGGCAGGGGCGGCGCATGTCGTGGTCGGAGATGGGAGGCCAGCAGCGGTGGAGATCCCGGCGGCGGCGGTGGGCGGCGTGGAGATTTCGGCGACGCACAAAGGATATTGCCGGGGAGCGGTGGCCGTAGCTCGTGGCGGCGACAGCAGCAGTTCGGAGGCCGGCGAGATTCACGTGAAGAAGATAGAGTGTACGGTTGGAAAACAATAAAGCTGGAACATGGTGGGCCCCCACGTTGGTTCACACGCGTGCTTCACGGAAAGACCCGGAGGATGCGATCCTGAAATCCCCCGGGGGAGTGGAATCATTTTCCAAAAAGAATGAAGCTTGGGATATTTAGACAATGAAAAAAAATATAAAGTATATGACATCTAAGTTTTTCTACTTCCTGCATTCTGAATAGCCAAGTAGGCCCTAACCCACCTATAAGATGGAGTAGTATTTTCTTTTGCGAAAAGGGTAAAAGACGTTGAACCCTAAATTAGTTTTTTCTGTGAAGAAATGAGCCCTAAATCATTTGAGGAAAAAGAACGGAGTTTCCCGGTCCCCACCACTCTGCGCAGCGAGGAAGAGGAAGGCAGCGGCGGTTCTGAACAAAAAAACTATTCCGAGAGAGAGAAGAGTATGAGAGGCTTCCTCGGGCTCGGGAGGCAGCCGCCGCCGCTCCCCCTTTTCCCCGCCGCCAAGAGGGCCTCGCCATCTGCCACCCTCCTCCGCAGCCTCCGCCGCCTCCTACCGGCCAGCCGCCTCCTCCGCGTCCTCCTCCTCCTCGCGGCCCTATCGCTCGTCCCCCCGGTCTTCTTCCACTTCCGCCTCCGCCGCTTCCAGCGCGTGCGTCCCCGCACCTGTCCATCCTTCGAGTTTTCTTTCCCTCTCGAATGCGTTTATTGGTGACGCGTTGGTTTCGATGCGCCTTGCGTCTCCAGATTCGCGAGAGGACTTGCGGGTGGATCGCGAACCCGCCGATGGTGTGCGCGCACGGCGGCGACTCCACGAACGCGTTCCCCAACTCGGTGGGTGGTAGATCGCACGGCTCAGCGAAATCGTTACCGGAGGATCTTTTCTTGGCTGGAGAAATGTGTTGACGAGTTCTTCTTTACAGATGGACGCCTTCCAAATGGCTTTGGACGCCCGTGTAGACTGTGTGGAGGTGGATGTGTCGAGGTCCTCCGATGGCACACTGTTCGCACTCCATGACAGGTAATTGAATTGCTGCTTGGCTATATCAGTAGAATCTACCTGATTAATTTATTAGGTGCAGTAGCTGAACTCAGTAAGAACTGCTGCATTTGTTGTATGTATCCGTGAACGCAGATCACGCAATGGAACTGGGGAAAACAGTTATAAATTCTAGTACTAATAGATGTGCCAGATAAATTTGTATTTCATACCATTTGATATGGCATAGTTTGCCTGATTTGTTATTCACAGACTAAACTCTTGGTTGCCTCCATTATATTACCAATTTTTCATGCATTCTACCGTCCCTCAGTTGCTGATTGGCAGCTAACTGCAAAATGAAGCACCACTTTAGTGGTTTAGCCCACTCATGTTTATTGGATGGAAAACTAGACACCTTATATTATTGGATGGAAAACTAGGCACCTTATATCTGCACTTTGATGTTTGGTCACACTCACACATTATTGATGTACATTATTGATAATTGATGTGTTGACACTTCGGATATCATCTAGTCCAACTATTATTTTTTCAGTTGTAGTTATAAGAAAACTCTAGTTCACCTAAATGTCATACGGCTGCTTTCTTTCCTAAATGATAATTTTATCTATTATCTTCTATAACCATCAAAGGGTTTCACCTTCTGGCATTGGGCCTGTTAGCATTCATTTACAGAAGACGCGGGAACCAAAAATATATTATTGTTGTAAGGTTTATCATTATTGGAGTTGGCATCCGCAAACACTAGTCACTAGTTGTTAATGTAGCACAAATAACTGAATAACTTATATAAATAAAATTAGAAAAAATTACAAAGAGAAGTACAGTAGCTTGCATGGTACTAATTTTGTTTTTATTGTAACAATATATCATGGACTTGATTCAAAATTCACACAGTCAGGGATCTGCAAAGAATGTCTGGTAATTCTACAGCAAAAGTTGGCCACTGGAGCGCTCATGAGGTGAGTTTATTTATTTTGTTTAGTCTAGCTGCCAATTGCCAAATATGTTTGTCTCGGTTCATAAATTACAAGTGTTTTTTCATTATTGTAATTGTGCTAAAAGAAGCCAGTCAAATGATAATTTGAAGTGCGTGTTGTGCACTAGCTGCATTTATTATATTCAGTCCTAGTTTCCTGAAGCACATCCTGATCATCAACTGACTCTGGTGATGTGTTAATCTAGTGATGGAACACTAACAAATTAAATGTTTAGTGTTCGTAGATAAGAGCACTGTCCACGAGGTTCCAGCTATCGACAACTGTCCGAAACCAGGAAGTTCCCAAAGCAGAAGCTGCTCTAGCGGTAATCATCTGCCCAATGAGTTTTTTTTGTTGGAATTATATATTAGTAATCCGTGTAGTCACTTAAGCTTCAAATTGTTAAAGGTAATGAGGGTAGCACCCGAGTGTGTGAGGGTGATACCTGGATGTGACCTTGTGTGTGAGGGTAACACCCGAGTGTAAGGAGGGTGGTGCCCGAATGTGTAAGGGCAGGTACCCGAAAGTATGAGGGAAGTACCCAATTAGTATGTGTGTGTGCTAGGATAGTTGTGGTTTTCCACCTCGTACTATATATATGACCCTTGGGCCTCTAGTCAGTACAAGCAAATCATTTTGTGTCTCTCTCACAAATTAACATGGTATCAGTCTATCAGAGCGTCGGGTTCTCTCCTAGCGCCGCCACCCTTGTCGCCTCTGCACTGCCCCCGGGAGGAGCAATCTCCACTCCTGGGTGTAGCATCGTTTCTTGTCATCTAAATCAGTGTCAGCTTGTTCGTTGTGCCCCTTTGTCCTTCGGTCTGAGCTTCTCCACCACATTTCCCATCATAGCAGCAAGCCATCGTATTCAAGCAAAAGTTCATCCTCATCCAGATCCAGTCATCCTGCGGTTGTTCTTCAGTCGCTGTGGCTGGATCCGTCCATCCTCATCAACATCTTGGCTGGAATCGTCGTCACCAGCTCGTCTTCATCATCTCGTCGCTGGTGGAGGGAGGTCGCCGTCCCCATCGTCCTTGTGGCCGGATTCGGCCTTCAAGGTTGACACCTTGGTCGGATCCGTCGCCACCTATTTGTCCTCGTCGTCTTTGTCCCTGGTGGAGGGAGGTCCCCGCCTCCAGTTGCTCAGGTCGAGCACGTGTGTGTGGCCGTCGTCTCCCGCGGCAGCTCCTTGCAGGCCGCCGCTCCAGCCTTCATGTCCACCAGCGAGAGTCCACCTCCACATGTCCTTCCTCGCTGGCGTGCACCCTGTTGCAGCAGTGCAGCCACCGCCGCCTCCTGCATGTGCACTAGCTACCCTAGCAGGGAGCAACATTCCATCTCGTTATTTGTTTTGGGTTGGTCATATCGTCCTATCCACTTGTGTTGTTGGGCAGTTGAGGTTCAGTATTGCTGCTGTGTTAGGCCTGGCTAGGCTGCATCGCAGGAGAATAAGGTGTGCAGCTCCGTTGCATTTTCTGAATGGTTGCAAATTGCTGCCGGTGCGTCTGACGCCTCCGCGCCTCATCCACTCATCTCATCATCTTCAAGTAGCAGCTGTCCCTCTCCGACCACCTTCGACATCATCGCTAGCCGGGCACATTGTTTGGCAGCTCCAGGTCGGGGCTGGCCATCATGCCAGCCAGTTTGTTCAGTTTGGCTCTGTTATGATGCCATCGTCAGTGATAGGACATCTCGTTTACTAACTTCAGGAAGGGGTTGGCCATTATGCCAGCCAGGTTGTTAATTTTGGCGCCATTATGACACCATTATTAGTGACTGGACATCTCGTTTACCAACTCCAGGAAAGGCTTAGCCATTATGCCGGTCAGTTTGTTCAGTTTGGCGCCGTTTTGACGCCATTATCAGTGATCGGACATCTCGTTTACCAACTCCAGGAAGGGTTTGGCCATTATGCCGGTCAGGTTGTTAAGTTTGGCGCCGTTATGATGCCATTATCAGTGATCGGACAGTTTGTTTACCAACTCCAGGAAGGGGTTGGCCATTATGCCGGTCAGGTATCATGGTTTCTTGCTCAATTTTGTCTCCATCTCTTGGTGCTATCGTCATGAGCACCACCATATTGTCATTACGGTGCCTTCGGAGATACGGGTGCTGCATTTTTATATCTGTTGCCATGCCATCATATTCATCATTCATCTGCTGCTTGCTGCTTTTGTTACCTGGATAAGTCTCTTTTGTATCGGCTTTTTCAGTCTTTCTAGTACTTGTCCATCGAGTCCACCAAGTCATCTCACTTCCAGTTCATCTAAGATGTGCCATTTCATCAATTTAATTGTCAAGTCAGCCTGCTTCTTGTATTTTGGGTTTTCCAAGGTCTGTCCAGTTGGACCGAGTTTGGAGCCCCTATCATCGTTATTGATGCCTTTGCCCTCTTGGTCCTTTTGTAGCCTTCCCGCTACTCTTCACATGTCGCGACTTCTGACCAATGGTTTTATATCGCCATCTTCGGCCGAGTGGCCCTTTCTTGGCTCATTGAGCCCCTACCCTTGTGTGCTTGACTTGACACATTCTTATATCACTGTCGGCTTCTACATCTCCAAAGGAAGTTGTATGTGAAGAGCTGAAGTACAATTTGTGAAGGCTTTGACTTACCATTTTGGAGGAGTTTGTTGCTATGTCGACATATTTTGTTCAGGAGTGTGCCCGAGTCTGTGAGGGTGATACCCCGGTGTGACCGTGTGTGTGAGAGTAACACCCGAGTGTAAGGAGGGTGCTGCCTGAATGTGTAAGGGTAGGTACCTGAAAGTATGAGGGTAGTACCCAATTAGTATGTGTGTGTGTTCGGATAGTTGTGGTTTTCCACCTTGTAATATTATGCCCCTTGGCCTCTAGTCAATACAAGCAAATCATTTTGTGTCTTTCTCACAAACTAACGCAAATGACTCATGTAAATGTTTCTATAAGTGAATTATGTTTGAACAACAGGAGGATGATTTAATTCATTTGCGCACTACTGAGTGTTTCACCTCTTGCAGTTGATATCACAGACTGCAAGGCAAGTTATTCTGGATGTCAAAGTTGGGCCTCCTTTATTTGAGAAGGGTTTGGCTGAAGATGTACTGTCCATTGTAAGTTCCATGTAGCTCATTTCTCATTTTTCCTTAATAGGTGCTTCAAATAGTATATCTGAGTCTTGGTTCATCACATGTACCTATTGTATCTGTATAATCAGTTTCTACAGATTAAATGCAAATAAGCCTATTAATTGTAGTATGTGATTTGTGTAATGGTGAAAATGCTTACTGTAGGTTGATATATTTTCTACTTGATGCTTCTGAAATTAGCATTTTCATCCATGGCACAACTGTCTATCGTTCTATCCATCTAACTACACTTGTACACTTCTTTATTTGCTTATTAGTTTCATTTGTTAGTCATTGGACTATAATAGCCTGAAACATCCTAGTTTTTTCAGCACATTTGGTAAAACCTGTATCGCATCAATATCATTTACATTCTTTGCAGATCAGAAGAACAAACTGCAAAAACTGTGTAATCTGGTCAAAAAGTGACAACATAGGAAGAGATCTCATCAATTCGTCTGAAGATATTGTGGTAAAATGTTCTGTATTTTCCATAAAGAAAGCAATAACTCACTTGTTGCCTACATGGCTGCAACGAGCGCTGTAATGTACCTCACACAAGCAATTTTGCTGTTACAGGTTGGCTATATTGTTATGGTTGATTGGTCAACTGGCAGAAGAACGGAGTTAGTGAGGATTAAAGGGTCTAAAGTTGCTGGTGTATACCATCCTTTGATCCACGGGAAGCTCATGAAGACCATGCACCGGTAATGGATCTTCTTTTTGTTATTAGACAATGGAATTAGTCTGACAACTAACTGAGCTGCTGGGTTTTTGAAACAGGAACGATAGAAAAGTTTATGCATGGACTGTTGACGACAGCGACTCCATGAAGAGGATGCTGTATGAACAGGTCGATGCAATTGTGACAAGCAACCCTTCATTACTGCAGCAGCTGATGCAGGAGATGAGAACAGAATGCATGGAAGATGGCTTTGCCTTCCCGTAGTGATGGCTGTAAGCCTCATCACATTTCCAGTGACTGCTTATCTCCGCATCATACGGGAGTAGAACTGACAGAATGCAGTTTTTCCTCTCATATTTAGGAGACCAGTAACATAGATTGCTGTTAACTGATTCTTACGATTCTCACGACACTTTGACCGGATGGCAGATACACATTGACAGCATTTTATTGATATATTATCTGGAACGGCTGGAAGCCTAGAAAATAATTCTTAGTTTATGGCAATGCTACTTGTCCTGGAAGACAACCTTCTTGTGGTCATGTTATATAAGCTACACATGATGTAATCATTGACACGTCCATCTGAGCGTGAGCCATTGATCACACGCTAGAATTGAGGTAAACTGGGATAAGAATGCATATTTCATTAATTTTCTGCTGAGTACACCGATATGTGTATGAATGCGGGCAGTAGGTTGCATGTAAATACATCAAATCCGAAAGCCCACACTGGAAAATGCAAAAACCACTTGTAAAGGCCACATTGAAAAAATATATGCAAAAACCACTTGTAAATACGAGCACAATCCTAATGATATCATTTCCTGTTTAGGCCTAATACATGCCATCCACTTGTCAAAATATGCAAACATTCTCTTTTTCTTGCAGGTCCTTATTTTACAACATTAGTTTGAAACCAAAAAAAGCTCTCCCGCTCAACGTTGTTCCAAAAACAGAGTCAAAGCTGGCAAGAACCAGATTTAGAAAGAAAAGAAAACCAAAATATCTATCAAGATTTGCCTCTTTAATTTTATCCGGCAGCTAGCAGGCATTAACTGTCTTATTCAACCGCATTTCTTTCCTTCCTAGTCTCACTCCTCGATCTTCCTCTACAAATTCTGTCACCGAGGAGAGGAGGAGCCAAAGCCAGGAGATCCTCCATCTCCATTGGCAAGGTCAGTTTCTACTCTCTACCTATACGCTAGCCTTTGTTCCATCCTTCCTTGCAGAGAAATGTTCTTGCTTGTTTACATGATTATGATTAGCTAGTTTTTATCTCGTGTTTTCTCTACCTGCCGGTGGGATTTCTTGTTTAGCGAGATGCTTGAGATACCGTAATCTTTGTCCAGATGGTGGCTCAGCATGTAGGCACACAACGATTGGTGTAGTTTTGACCTCAGGTGCTCTGATTGAGTTTCTTTTGTGGTGTTTTTTTTTTCAGCCACAAATCTGGTCTGACTTGTGTACTTACGGATCTGTAAGATCTTACCTTCGACTAGATCGGTCATGGTGCAGTAGAGACATCCGAATAGGTGTTTTGGTTTTTTGCAGGTCAAAAACATGTAGTACAAGTTTTAAGGGAAAAAATACCAATGGTAATTAATTAGGTCTACCGAAACTACAGATCAATGGGCATAGTTCAAGTGTAAATCTCACTTATATTGCCGATGTAAGGGTGCCGTTAGGATAGCCGCAATTTTAACCATGGAGAAAACTGACCAGTTAATCTTATTTCACAAAGTCACTAAAGAACTAACAAACAGAATATATGGAAGTGCTAGCCTACAAAAACCTTCAGTACCTGATGTCAAATAGTTGACCAGATTTACATTTGTACCTATCTCTTTTTCTGCAATGATCAGACCTACGCAAATTTAATCCTAATGGAAGGGATATTAAAAAGATCCAAATGATAAGGGATTTTTGTATCTCAATCAAATTCTAGCACTGTGTTTTATTGCAAAAAGCCGTGTTAGAGTTCTTGTGATAGAATGAAACCGTTAAAAATATGGCATTATTTCTGTTGGCCGGTGTTCAATACCACATAGGAGCATGCCCGGCGCATGCTTGACGAGGAAACTTAGGGTTTGCTTAACATGTATCCTGCCATCTAGTAACATGTCCATTAGCTCCATATATGTATTCTAAGTATTTGTATGCCATGTTAGAACATGTATCTCTTGTTTTAGCAATCTACTAGCCACAAAAACTTGACGAATAAATCGAAGGATCTTTTCTAACAAAAATAGAATTAAGGAGAATAAATATATTGGACATATCAAAGTTTATAGAGAGTAATTCTTGTTGTTGTAGCATGTAAAAATACCATTGTCTTACATCATCTTATCACTACCTCTTAGGATGATTTTTTCCGTTCCCCTTTAGACACAACTTAAGTATCTAAAATTTCAGAATTATTATTTTTTGCAATAGAGACATCCGAGTAGGTGTTTGATTTTTTGCAGGTCAAGAACATAACAATACCAATGAGAATTAATTAGGTCTACCGCCGTTTGATTGATTAAAACTACATATCAATGGGCATAGTACAAGTGTAGATCTCACTTATATTGCCGACGTAAGGGTGCTGTTAGCGTAGCCGCAATCTTAACCATGGAGAAAACTGACCAGTCAATCTTATTTACTCGAAGTCACTAAAGAACTAGCGGACAGGATATATATGAAAGTACTAGCTTACAAAACCCTTCAGTACATGATGTCAAATAGTTGACCAGTTTTACATTTATATCTATGTATTTTTATGCAGTGATCAGACCCCTACGCAGATTTAATCCTAACGGAAGGCATATTTAAAAAAATCCTAATGGAAGGGATTTTTGTATCTCAATCAAATTCTAGCGTGGTGATAGAATGAAACCGTTAAACATATGTCATTATTTCTGTTTGTTGGCCGCTGTACAATCCCACATAGGAGCATGCACGGGGCATGCTTGACATGTATCCTTCCATCTAGTAACCTATCCATTAGCTCCATATCTGTATTCTAAGTATTTGTATGACATGTTAGAACATGTATATTTTGTTTTAGCAAACTACCCTCCACGAAAAACTTAACGAATAAACCGCAGGATCTTTTCTAAAAAAAATAGAATTAAGGAGAATAAATAGATTGGACATATCAAAGTTTATAGAGAGTATTTTTTTTCTGTATCATGTAAAAACACCATTGTTTTACATCAACTTATGACTACCTCTTAGCAGGAAAATACATTTTCTACGCTCCCCTTCAGACACAACTTAAGTATCTAAAATTTCAGAATTATAATATTGGAACTTTAACTTACAGAATGTGGTGGTCAATTCAAAGGTCAGCATGATCAATGATTTCAACGTTGTAGGATGGGTCATTCAATTCCTTAATCCAGTAGTTCCTTGGCATGACCTGTCTCCTTCTACTGTTTTCTCATATCACATCAAATACTTGTCTCCTCCCGGGTGTCAAAATTGGTTAACTAACAAACAAACAAACAAACAATTGATTAACTGACTGGTACAGTACCCTATCAAATTTGGCATCTCTCCAACTGGAGTCCAGATTACTCTAACCGTACTTGATGTAATGTTTTGTGTTTAGAGCTTGTCTAGTTCCTGCTTACCATAACACACACCAATATGTAAAATGATGTGTTCGGATCCAGGATGAGTTTTTCTTTCAAAATACAGTAGTTCATCATACTGTATGCCAGGATTCAATTTTTATGCGAGGCTCTTCATTGTCATTATATTGCATCAACCAAACTAACAACATTTTAGTGAACCTTAGTGGCAATGACTATTACTAGGTAGACTATGCATTCCCAAGGCATTTCTTTTGTGTGTTGGCAAGGTCACATAAAAAATTAATCTCTTTTCGTTTAAGAATCTGAAGATATGATAGACATATATGTCTTGCTGGTCGCACACGGAATCATGTACTATAATATGCCTGTCTTCCTCCTTAGAAGACTCAAGAGGGATACCACACCTAAGGAGCCTTCAACTCCATTCTTATTCTCTTATATAGATGTGATTCTACATTGTAAAGTTTATTTATTTTTGCTCTAATTTTGCTCACAGACATGCTGTTTGTCTTTGCATGTCACAGGTAACCGAGGTACTGAGAAGTTTGCAGTGATTCGAGGGCTCAGAGCTTGGGAGGTAACATTCTTTGTTGCCAATATTGATAAAGATTGGTCTTATTATTATATATACTTGGGAACTATCCCCCTCTTACCTTTTTGTTGTTGTTCTTATTACGTTTATTTGAGTGTTTCAGAATTCGTTATATGTAAATTCAGATGTTGTTTTTCAATTCATTGGTTTTCAATATTATGTAGTTTATTTCCGAGCTATTTACCTTCATGTTTCAATCTGATGTTATGTATCCATGAATTTCCTTTTGTTCCTCCAAATTTTATTTATGAATAATTTGCGCGAAGGTTATAAAACACATCGTAGTAGACATGTAATTGACAAACTGAATTTTAATTTCATTTCAGAAAATAATATCTTATGTACTACTTCTGTTCCATAGAATATTATGCTACATATTAGTCATGAAAATTATTTTCAATATAACTTACTTGCAAATGTCATTAAACACCATAAGAAATAGCAAACAAATTCATTAAATCCCATAGAGTATGATCCTACTCGTGAAATGAAGTAAATACCATAAGAAGTAGCACAATATTTCCGTGCATCAATATCCAAGAAATATCACATTACTTTACTTCGGTATCACAATATTTTCATTTCATTAAGCATGCTATCGCGGTCTCAAGTATTTTTCTAGTACAATTATTAAAAAATATATATCATACATCCACTGTTGACCTCATGATTAAGTCAGAAGTTATTTTCTTATTAATAAGCGTGTACAACCCTAGATATTTTCCATTCAAGAAAAGTGATCCAATAGGGCTGCGATACTTTGTTTAGACAACAGTTTTTTTTGCCAGTGCTTTGCTAACAAGAAGCATCAAACCTCCTACTATTGTGATATCCAGTACTCAGTATAGCTGTACAGGAATTTTTTTAATGGGCCGGTACAGGTATATACACATGTATTGATGCTCAGGACTCCTCTCTTTAATTTTAATACTACACATTATACAGGAGCTGCCCTATACATTTCTACCAATTTTGTTCTTTGTACAAACACTAAGAAAAACGCTAGCTTGTTAGTTTTGTACTACATGAGATGTACAATTGGAATTTAGTAGTCCCCCCCCCCCCTCTCCCTTGCATTTTTTTTCATTTTACCTTAATTTGAGTGCTTCAGGATTCTTAAGGTTCTATATTCAGAAGTTTCTTTTATGCCCACTGGTTGTGTCATGTTATGCAATTTGTTGTTTGAAATGAAACTGGTCTACTTACCTTCATTTTTCACATGCGATGTATGTATCAACAAATGTCTCTATTGTTTCTCAAAATTTTAGTTGTGGCTAATTTGTACTGCATTTTTACAGAATACAATAGTAGATTTGTAATGGAGAACTGAACTTTAATTTTATTTCAGAAAGTAAGATCTTATACTACCTCCATTACATACAATATGCTTCTTTAGAAAGCTTGCAATGTAAATTTTCTATCTTTGAAATAATATAACCTACTTATCATAGTTTACTACTGACATGAGATGCTTCTACATGGAAACACAACAATATTTTTTAATTATATAGTTGCATGTGGTATCTAATTATCCCTTTGGAATGGATTTATCAAACTTAGAATGCAAGGTAGCATCTATATAACATGATTTCGAAATAATGCTTGTGAGAGTGAGGGAAATGAACCATAAATACATGCTTTACTTAGAAAACAAGTGAGTTCTGAACCGAGTTTTATGCTGATTTGCCAATTCTCAGTCGAGATATATATATTGGCCGTCTAATCCTATATTTTATTTTCATATAAGTTATTTATTCTTAATTCTTCTTTTCAATCCTTACTTTCTTCTTTCTTCTTTTCTATCCCATATCGTAGGACCAACATCTAAATAATGTCCTATAATTGTCATCGGACTTGATTTCGTTTTTGGGTGTTGATTCTAGTTGATTTTATGTTGAACAGGACTGTCGGAACATTTACGTGTTGGTCGAACCGGATCAAGATCCTCTAGGCAAGGTTTCATAATCATTGGTACATATATCACTTTAAACTATATGTAATCCTTATTGACAATCCATGCTTCAGACTCAGGTTGCTACTGTGTCATTCTAAAATTATTTCATTACATGCTATTCGACAAGTAGCCATGAAGATAGTAGGGGTAAAATAGCCCAAAGTTGATCATCTATGAGGCAACAAAGCTACTGTCGCAGTGATGTTTGCTTGCTCATGCGATACAAACACATGCACAACTAGTACTACTCCACAGTTAAAGACCATTTACATTCATGGAGTGTTGCCTAGTCATTGTCATGGATTCACCTGCAAGCTGCTGTTAATTAATTCTCATGACTGATCAGTGATCACTGTGGCTAGCGCTGCCTCACACTAATACCTGACAAAATCTTCTCCACTGATGGCTTGATGCAGTTTTACTCGTGGAGTGTTTGACAACGTCGTGCGTCGCCACCATGGACCGCAACCCCTCGCCACGGGCTCCCGGCCGGGTGTACATGGAGGCCGAGCCGTCCTTTATATTCGTGCACGCCGACCCCAGCGAGTTCATGGAGATTGTGCAGCGTCTCACCGGCCAGACGGCGCCCACAGACACTGCCGCCGCCGCTGTCTGTGGTGCCATCGTGCCGATGCTGCCGTTGGAGCCGGTGCAGCAACACCAGCCAATGCTGGCAACTGCCACGGCGCCGGGGCCAGGAGCGTCCAGCCTCATGCTGCAACCGACTCAGTCTCTGTCGCCACCATTGTCAACGGGCAATCCTGGTCCGTGCGTCCTTAACATGGCGCCAGATCCACGGTCGCTGGCGACGTCGTCGTCTGAGACTGAGTCAATAATCTCTGAAGGTGATGAGGAGATGGAGGACGATGATGAGGAGATGGAGGACGCTGAGGCGGTGGAGGCCATCAGGGAGGGGAGGTTCTATCTGCTTCCCTCGCCGCAGAACGAGGAGCCGAAGCTGCTCAACTTGTTCCCGCTCGCCCCTTCCTCCGGTGAAGGAAACTGAGAAGTACTATGCATTAAGCGTCTGTTCGTTCATTATGGGAGGATCGGACTAGACAGAAGATAGAACACACATATTTGTATGTGATGCGTCTAGTTATCTCCTGAGCTTAGCTCGTTATTTTTCAGAGAAACAAATGTTGCATTGGATTAAGGTTAGTTTCATTTCCGAGAATAAACGCTGGTTTAATTTTGTGACGATATTTTGTTGTCGTCGCTAAACCTAGTCAAAGAATGATATAATTATTCATTATTCATTTCTTCACATATTAGTTTTCCTCTTTGACGAAAAAATCTATGCAATACAATCAATCTTGATATTCAAAAAAATTGTCAGTCAAAGTTTTACGAGCCTAACCGTTCTTTTATTTTTTTTATCAGCAGTGTGAGTGTGCCATCTTTCAAATGAAACAAAACATAGCATCCGGACTAGATGGCTTTGTCAATCAAACTCAACCTTCGTCGGTCGTCACTAAGATTAAGAGGCAGGAAGTTTAAGCTGCACTTGCCACCCTGCTGTCATTGGATTACCAGGCGATGAGCCCGCTCAGTCCCACACTCTTATAAGCCATACTACCCTACAAGCCACCGCGAGAGCCCGCATCGTGCATATCGCAACAATAGACATTTAAATAAAACTAGACAGATATGCGAGCTTCGCCTCGCCGCCTGCATTTTGTTTTGACACAGTGGATGTCCAGGTAGAATTGCAGGCTGTGTTCGCCGTGCCACTGCCATGAATAACACTATCATGAACTTTATTTTTCATACGACTGAAATGTTCAAATAATTAAATAGGAGATCAATATGTAATGTATGCTCAGATGCACATTGTAAAATTTCACGGTATGGGCATCACTTATTATACTTGAAAGTACTAATAATGGATTCAGGACACACATTGTATCTATCTAGGATACACATTGTATCTATCTACCGTATTTTCTTGGAGAATTTATCACAATGCAATCCAAGTACAGAGACAAAATATTGCCACAAAAAGCTTAGTAAGGTATACAATGAAACATCAAAGGATGCACATAAGTTCAAATGTGAAATTCGTATTCTATTTGACTTCACACCATTTTCACAACTACACTATTAGGCTGGTGTGCAAACCACCTTATAGAAGTCATCGACTTATAATTCTCTTGAGAAAAATTAAGATTTGAAGTCGGAGTTTGGAAATACAAACATGTCCACATAATTGAAAAAACAAAAACAAAATATTGTTCACCCAGGCAAGTATAACCCTTTTTACTCTCAAATATATTATGTCCTAACTGAAAAGAGTAACACATAGAAATCATTTGTTCTCTTCACATACCATGTCTCAAAATGCTAGGAGAAGTCCAGTTAGTTTCTTTGTTGCATGCCTGAATATGAATGAAAAAGAACCAACGGAAAGGTCAATCAGATGGCATATTTGGTAAACAAAGGGATTCCAAACTAAGGAATAGGAAGAGGATAATCAAGGGAAAATGAGAGTACAACAAAGAGGCTAATCAAGGGATCTTGAAATGGTGTTCTTACTTTAGAACCGAAGGTACAATAGATGAAATTACAGCTAGCATAAAAACTGCACATATACACAACACCAAAATCACTTCTTCCGCTATGAGAAAAGTATAGTTGATACTAACCGTTGTAGGCGTCGAAAGAAATTCACCATAACCATTGGCTAATTCTTAAGCAATAGCAACAACTTCGAAGCTAGACCTAGCAAGATAAATTGTTCAAAAGCATGATCAGCTCAACTACATGACGGATCAGAAGCTGATTACAACTAGAGTTGAAATACATAGTGGCGTTCACGGTTAGGCCTATATGTCAGTTATAGTTACTGAATGTCAAAATTAATTGTTACAACTATTCGACCCACATGAACAAGCTAAAACCACTGCCTAAAATACACAACATGGGAGAGCCGACGTATAAGAGAAATCATTATTCTTGTCATTCAATAGCTCGGTCCCTACTAGGCACTAAAGCTAATCAGAATCCACATATGTAAAGGATATGTACATCTACCATACCTTGCAATAGACTGCAAGTGAGAGCGGTCAAGTTGTTCTTTTATGCGAGTTCTTACTTACAGTTGAACAAAGTTAGGGAAACGCTTGAGTACTTGATCAAGCAAGATTGAAGCCACAACTTGCGAGCCACGTTGTAGGAAATGCAAACTGTAAACTGCTAGGTGGGGTAGTGCGCCTAACGACATGGTGTTATCTTCTTTCAACTTAATTTAAGAAAACAAAAGCTTCAACGGGATGCATAGTGCTATTCGATGTTAAAGGACAAAAGGCAAGTAACAATGTTGACCTCGCTAAAGATCGACATTGCATGTTGTAGGCTGTTTTACTAAAGAAGAAATATTAGATTTTAGTTTTCATGGAGATGGATGTGCATTTGGTACAGACACGGCTTGCCTATTGCCAGCATCCCACGACTCCGCAACTTTTTCTAAAGCTCGTGATTTTCTTCAACACGGGATCGATGCTCTAAAATCTGAATCAATGCCCTCAAAGTTCCGCCCCACAAAGCAACCATAGCAGTGTCTCTATGGTATGGAGAAATAAATCAAGAACAACCAACACACACATAAACAACAGGAAAGCAGAGAAAATGAACCGTGAGCAGCATAGATCGGCGCCTCCACCACGGATCCACTTCTAACAATGCCAAAGCTCTCCACTTCGGCGACACCACCACCGTGCTTGATGTTAGATGTGTTAGATGTATATATTTGTAGATTGCAGTTTCCCCATATGTTAGGGGGCTTACTGCATATTTGCACCTGTAACTGTACTATATATTGTGGATTTTGGCCCCCAGAGGAATACAAGTTGCATATTTCTGACATGGTATCAGAGCTAGGTTAGCCTTCTCCTACTCGCAACTTCGTCGCTGCAGCCACCACCGTCCCTGTCACCGACGGTCTTGCCGTCGTCGCCGCCGCCGGTTGTCGCCTCGTTCCTGGTCGTCGTTGCCCATTCAGATCGGTCTCCAGATCGGTCTCCATATTGATTTCCCTCGTTCAAATTGATGCACCCGCCCGCCTCCTTCCTCAGATCGCAGGCACCCGCATGCCAGATCTCCTCCAGATCGCGAGGGGCCTCCAGATCCTGCACCTGCCTGTTCCGCCCGCCCGGCTGCACGAGCGACCCGCCTGGCCCGCCCGCCCTCGATCTCCTCCTCGCGCGCTCCAGATCGCTGCACCTCGATCTCCTCCTGGCCCGCCCGCCCGGCTGCACGAGCGACGCACCAGCCTGGCCCGCCCGCCCACCCGCCTGGCCCGCCCTCGCGCGCCTACAAGCTCCGCCCGCCACTCGAAGCTGCACCGCCCCACTCGCCAGACCTCCGCCGCCGGCCTCACCGCTGCCGGGAATTGATCCCGGCGGCTTGAATTGCTCTTCCCTCCTCCTTAGGCGCCGCCTTTTCTCCCGGCTGGCCGGAATTTGGCCGACATCTGACAGCAGGTGCCGTTGACCAGATTTGCTTCAAAAAAAAAGTAAAAAAAGGAGAGATGTCTTCTGCATTGGGCTATGTTGCGATTCCTCGCTGCCCGGTGATTTTTGATGGCACGAATTACCCTGATTTCGCTGCCTTTATGCGTGTTCACATGCATGGTCTCCGTCTTTGGGGTGTGCTCTTCGGCGAGGTCCCCTGTCCGCCGTGCCCCTGCTCCTATGGCTCCTCTTCCGCCGACGCCGATTGTTCTCGGCGCTGATGCTTCTCAGGAGGCCAAGGATGCTGCTCAGAGTGCCGATGATAGTGCTGTTGCTGCTTATGACCTGAAGTTCAAGCAGTACTCTGCTGATCTCGAGTCCTATCGCCACGCTCTGACTGCCTACACTCAGTGGGTCGATGATGATGCTCGTGCTGCTGCTGTTCTCACCTCCAGTGTTCTGCCCCAGTATGCTGCTGAGTTCATGAGTCTCCCTACTTTTGCCGCTCAATGGGCACATCTTCGTCAGCACTATCAGCCGTCTGGGGATGCTCTTTACCTGTCTGTGGTTTGCCAGGAGCATGCTCTTCAGTAGGGTGATTCCACTATTGATGAGTTCTATACCCAGAGTGCTGCTATCTGGCGTCAGCTTGATTCTCTTCGTACTGCTGTTTGTGGCACATGCTCGTGCTGCCAGATTGTGCGCTCGGATTTGGAGTTTCACCGCATCTATGAGTTTCTATCTCGGCTCTGCCAGGAGTTTGAGCCCCGGCGTGTTCAGCTGAATGCTCGTGGTCGTGTTCCGCTCTCCGAGGTGTTGTCTGAGCTTCGGGCTGAGGAGACCCGTCTCCGTGGTGCTGGTCTTCTTGCGGTTCCATCTATGCTTGCTACTCGTGGTCCTATGCCGTCTGCTCCCTCGACTCAGCCGCGGTCCTCTATGACGCCGCCGATACTACCCACTCCTCCAGGTCAGGGTCAGCTTCAGCACCAGCAGTCTCAGGGTCCGAGTCAGCACCAACAGCCTCAGGGTCAGAGTCAGCACCAGCAGGCTCGTGGTCAGGGTCGCCGTGGTTCTCTTCGTCACTACTCTTACTGCAACAGGGATGGCCACACTTGGGCCACCTGTTATACACGGGAGCCCAGTTTACTTCAGCAGCACCAGGCTCGTGGGCAGTCAGATCCTTCCGGGTCTTCAGCAGTTGCTCTCTCTAATCAGGACATTATTAGGAGTCTTCGCGGTATGCTTGCTGCTACAGGCTCTTCTTCGACGGGCACTGCTGGTTCTGTGACTGATTCTTCAGGTGCGCGACCACCACCTTCTACACAGTCAGGTACGTCTCCATGATATTTGGATTTTGGAGCTTCCTTTCATATGACCTCTGAGTCTTCTTTTCTGTCCGCTCTTTGTTCTCTCCCTTCTCCTGTTCGTGTTTTCACGGCTGATGGTACCTCTCTTCCTGTTTCTAGTCGGGGCACCCTTTCTACTTCTTCTTTTTCTGTTCCTGATATTTCTCATGTCCCTCTTCTTAAGATGAATCTGTTCTCTGCTAGCCATCTTACTGACTCTGGTTGTCACGTCATTATTGATGCTGATTCTTGTGTTGTCCGGGACCGTCGCACACAGGCCCTGGTTGGAGCTAGCCCTCGCAGCCGTGACTCTTCAGGACTTTGGGAGTTAGACTGGCTTCGTGTTCCTTCCGCTGCCACTTCATTTGCCAGTTCTTCTCCGGTCGTCGCCTCTGCTACCAGTTCTTTTCAGTAGTGGCATCATCGTCTTGGTCACCTCTGTACTCTCGCCTGTCGTCATTAGTTCATCGTGGCCTTCTGGGGTCTGTCTCAGGAGATGGGTCTTTACATTGTCAGGGCTATAGGTTGGGTAAACAGATTCAACTTCCCTATCCTACTAGCGCGTCTGTATCTCAGCGACCTTTTGATTTAGTTCATTCCGATGTTTGGGGTCCGGCTCCCTTCGCTTCGAAAGGGGGCCATCGCTAATATATTTTATTCATCTATGATTTTTCTAGGTACACTTGGTTGTATTTTATGTGCTATCGCAGTGAAGAGCTCTACATATATCAGCGTTTTGCAGCCATGGTCCATACTCAATATTCTACCCCCATTCGTGTGTTTCGTGCTGATTCTGCTGGTGAGTATATCTCCCAGATGTTGCGAGGTGTTCTTGCTAAGCAGGGCCCCCTTGCTCAGTTCTTCCGTCCTGGCGCACATGCCCAGAATGGCATTGCTGAGCGTAAGCATCGCCATCTTCTTGAGACCACTCGTGCCATGATGATTGCTTCTTCTCTTTCGCCGCATTTCTAGGCTGAGGTTGTCGCTACGTCGGCTTACCTCATCAATATTTAGCCTTCTGCCGCTCTGCAGGGTGGTATCCCTCTCGAGCGCCTATCTGGACAGTCTCCAGACTACTCCATGCTTCGCTTGTTTGGTTGTGTTTGCTATGTTCTCCTTGCTCCTCGCAAACGCACCAAACTGACCGCCTAGTCTGTTGAGTGTGTCTTCCTTGGATACAGTGATGAGCATAAGGGATATCGCTGTTGGGACCCCGTTGGTCGTCGGATGCGTATCTCTCGTGATGTTACTTTTGATGAGACGCGTCCTTTCTATCCTCGTACCACCGCTGGTACCTACCCGGTGGAAGATATTTCTTTTCTTCTCTTTCCTGACACACCTCCTTCTACTCCTATTGTGTCTTCTTCAGGATCTCCTCCCCCTGATGTCTCTTCTTCGACATCGTCCTCCTCTGCTCCGTCTAGTTCTCCTAGTTCTCCTTGTTCTCCGGAGTCTTCCTCTGCTATTCCTTCTTCTTCATCGCCGTGTCCTGAGTCGTCTTCCTCTGATGAGCTTTCCTCTACTCGTCATGTTCGTCAGTGTCGTGCCCCCAACCGTTACTCTCCTAGTCAGTATGGTCTTTCTATTGCCTCCGAGCCGACTTCTTATCGGGATACTGAGCATCATCCTGAATGGTAGCTAGCCATGGCTGAAGAGATTGCTGCGCTTGAGCGCACTGGCACCTGGGATCTTGTTTCCCCCCTCCCGGTGTTCGTCCTATCACGTGTAAGTGGGTCTATAAGATTAAGACCCGCTCTGATGGATCTCTTGAGCGCTATAAAGCGCGTCTTGTGGCTCGTGGTTTTCAGCAGGAGCATGGTCGTGACTATGATGAGACCTTTGCTCCCGTGGCTCATATGACCACCGTGCGTACTCTTCTTGCTATTGCTTCTATTCGTCACTGGTCTGTATCCCAGCTTGATGTTCAGAACGCCTTTCTCAATGGTGAGTTGAGTGAGGAGGTTTATATGCAACCTCATCCTGGGTATTCTGTTCCCGAGGGGATGGTTTGTCGTCTTTGACGTTCTCTTTATGGCCTCAAACAGGCCCCTCGTGCCTGGTTTGAGCGCTTTGCTTCTGTAGTGACTGCTGCTGGTTTCTCTCCTAGTGCTCATGATCCAGCGCTGTTTGTTCACACTTCTCCTCGTGGACGCACTCTTCTTCTTCTTCTTCTTCTTTATGTTGATGATATGATCATTAATGGTGATGATTCTGAGTATATCGCCTTTGTTAAGGCTCGTCTTCGTGATCAGTTTCTTATGACTGATCTTGGTCCTCTTCGATACTTTCTTGGGATTGAGGTTTCCTCCACTTCTGATGGCTTTTACATCTCCCAGGAAAAGTATATTTAGGATCTTCTTGCTCGTGCTGCTCTTGGGGATGAGCGCACTGTTGAGACCCCTATGGAGCTTAATGTTAAGCTTCAACCTACTGATGGTGATCCTCTTCCTAATCCGACGCGTTATTGTCATCTTGTTGGGAGTCTTGTTTATCTTGCTGTCACTCGTCCTGACATCTCTTATCCTGTTCATATTTTGAGTCAGTTTGTTTCTTCTCCTACCACTGTTCACTATAGTCATCTTCTTCGTTATCTTCGTGGTACGATCACTCGTCGCCTTTTCTTTTCTCGTTCCAGCTCCCTCCAACTCCAGTGCTATTCAGACGCTACGTGGGCGAGTGATCCTTCGGATCGCTGTTCACTTTCTGCTTACTGTGTATTTCTTGGTGGTTCGCTCATTGCTTGGAAGACGAAGAAACAGACAACGGTTTCCCGTTCGAGTGTTGAGGCTGAGTTGCGTGCTATGGCCTTGTTGACTAATGAGGTGACCTGGTTACGGTGGTTACTTGCGGATTTTAGGGTCTCTATTACCACACCCACTCTGGTTTTGTATGACAGTACAAGTGCTATTAGTATTGCACGTGATCCGGTCAAGCATGAGCTTACCAAGCATATTGGTGTTGATGCTTTCTATACACGTGCTCAGGTGCAGGCTCAGGTTGTTGCGCTTCAGTATGGGCCTTCAGATTTATGAAGGCACAGATCAGAGCGCAACATGATTTCTTACTCTCCAACTCAGTGTTGTGGATCCACCATGAGTTTGAGGGGGGGGGTGTGTTAGATGTGTTAGATGTATATATTTGTATATTGTAGTTTCCCCATATGTTAGGGGGCTTCCTGCATATTTGCACATGTACATGTACTATATATTGTGGCCTTTGGCCCCCAGAGGAATACAAGTTGCATATTCCTGACACTTGAGTCCCACCTTAGGAAATCACGTTCGTCCTCCCGGCGCGGCCCCGCCCCCGAGCCGTGACCTGAGCCACGGGAGGGCACCACACGATCCAGAATCCTCCCTGCCCAGATCCTGCAGGGGAGGAGCCGAGCCCTCCGTCTTGTGCGCGGTGGGAGAGGCCACGCTCTTCATCCGTTCCTCCTTCGTCTCCCCACGAACCTCGATGCGGCGCATGCCTCCTCTAACGCAGGCATCAGCTCCTTCTGGACCGGGGAGGGTGTTTGGGGGCGCGACGGTCGATGTGGCGCGATGATGGTGTCGATCCAGGATGTGGCTTGTTGGTACAATTCAGATAAGGTCCCGATTTTGGAGGGTCAAAGTGAAAAAACGCCAATGAGCCCACAAAGCAGCAACCCCGCGCGTGGCAGATGGCCTTAGCGCAGCCGCTGGCGACCACACTCAAGCTATAGAGCTTACTGAGTTAGTGTCATACTTTAAAGGTGCCTTCTGAAATGAAACCGTGCTTACCACCATACTTTTTTATAAGTCCTTTCCATTCATACATAATATGGACTACACAAAATCAGTGCAGTGTATGTTGTGTTTTTTCTCATAGAAAGATGAGAGAAATATATCAAGAATTTCTTGCCATACCCACATAAGACAAAATGAAGTAAAGTATATTTAGAATTTTATTGTCTTTCAATACTTGAGCATAAATAATAAGCAAAACAGGAAAATGGATGAGTCCAAAAAAAATGACCATAAAATAAAGGTACATGTTGCCTAAATCAATCTGCGTGGAGAAGCATAGAAATAATAAGAGTTCTATATTAAACTCCTAAGATAACAAAGAATTTACCCTTCTTCGAGTATGATATAGGCTAACAAAAAAACATACACATTCTGGAGGCTTTTGTTTCTATTGGAACATCACATTTCAACCAAATTATTTAGTTCTCAAATGTGGAAAAGAACATGAATATATTTTGATTAACCATAAAAAATTTAGAGAGGTCACAAACCAGTTGAGAACCCACCTGAAGGACACCAAATAGATCGCATGATTTTTATACATTCAGTAGAACTTGGAAAAATGAATTAACTTTCAGTATATATCAATTTGTTTCATAAATAGATAGATTGTTAGAAGCTAATGTTGGAATTATGCCCTAGAGGCAATAATAAATATGTTATTATTATAATTCTTGTTCATGATAATGTTTATATTCCATGCTAGAATTGTATTAAGCGGAAACTTTAATACTTGTGTGGTTTGTGAACAACACCGTGTCCCTAGTACGTCTCTATGGACTAGCTCACTGATTAATGATGGTTAAGGTTTCCTAACCATGGACATGAGTTGTCGATTAATAATGAGATCATATCATTGGGAGAATGATATGATGGACATACCCAAACTAAGCGAAGCAATTAGATCGTGTCATCGTGTTCATCTTTGCGAAGCTTTTCTTATGTCAAATATTGTATTCCTTAGACCATGAGATAATACAACTCCCTGGTATCGTAAGAAAGCTTTGAGGTCATCAAACGTCATCCTATGAGAGGGTGATCATAAAGGTGTCTCTCAGGTGATCGGAAAGTATCTATTGGGTTGTATGTATCGAGATGGGATTTATCCCTCCCAAGTCGGAGAGATATACTTCGGGCCCACTCGGTAATCGATATCAACAACGCTTGCAAGCATGTGGTTAAGGAGTTAATCACAAAGTGATATTGGATTACGAAACGAGTAAAGTACTTGCTGTGAACGAGATTGAACTAGGTATGACGGTACCGACGATCAAATCTCGGGCAAGTAAAATATCGCGAGACGAAGGGAATATATATGGGATTGGTTGAATCCTGGCATCGTGGTTCATCCGATATGATCATCGATGAATGTGTGGGAGTCAATATGGGTTTCCAGACCCCGTTGTTGATTATTGATAGAAGATCATGTCCGCATATTCTCGAACCCGAAGGGTCACACACTTAACGTGTCTCGACGCTAGGATAGATTGGATAATTGGTTTATGAGTTTTTGTTTGGAGTCTCGGATGGGATCTGGGACATCACGAGAGGTTCCGGAATGGTCCGGAGAATATGATTCATATAAGGCAGTGCAGTTTTTGGAGTTCGGAATTGTTCCGGGTTAATCGGTATTGTACCGGAAGCTTCTAGAACCTTCCAGAAGGGGACCAACGTGGACCCACCTTCCGGGAGGGGGCATGGGCCTATGAGGGAGTGCCCTGGCCGCATTGGGCCAGGGGCACAAGGCCCCATAGGGCCCAGCTGACATGGTCATACCCTACGGGTACGTAACTTTAGCATACCTGGTCCAGCCCAAGGAAGACCCACAGCAGATATACGCTGGCCCATGAAGATTTTCGGGTGGCCAAGGCCCATGACGCCTTCGGATCCTTGGAGAGCAAGACTAGCGTAGATAGGAAATTCAAAGGGGTAAAACCCTAGAACTTGTAACCGACTAGGACTATGCCCGGGACCTGCCTAAGTCTATATAAAGGCCAGGAGGGAACGTCCTAGGGCAACTCGACTCATACTTTCGCACACGCATCCACGCCAGATCGAATCTGCGCACCCTGTAACCTTCGGTTCCGCCGTAATCAAAGAGCAGACAAGCAGGAGTAGGGTTTTCCCTCTGGGGGCCTGAACCTGGGTAAATCTCGTGTCCCCTGGTTGCTTGTCTGTTAACCGTGCCACGATCTCCAGCATCCCCATCTTCTCCAAAACCCAAGTCCATAACAATGGGCATTGGCGAGATTAAACCTCGTCAATTGGCGCCGTCCGTGGGAATTGGGGCTGCTGATTGTGCGGTCGTGACGGTTCCGACCTGATCGATCTACAACTCCGCGGCGACGGAGAATCACCTCCTCTTCGGCGCTTTCGACTTCACCGCCCACTCGCCGGCCACCATGAAGGATTTCGAGCCCGTAGGCGACAGACTCGAAATTTTGTTCGGGAGCTTCTGCTTCCAGGTGGGACAAACTGGCACCCTCCGCCTCCCTGAGCGGGTGCCCGTGCTGTCGATCAGGCCCGCTTCGTGGGCTCCACACCCCGTGCTACGCACATCACCATCAACAGATGAGTTCTACAGCAGCAGCAGCTGCAACTCCGATCTATGCGATCCACCTTCGGATAAAGGGACCTACGGTTCCGGATCCGAAAGCTGCGGCAGCAGCCAACCAATCTGCAGGCGCTATCTGTGCGCCGCAGTCATCCAAACCGACGAGGAAACGCCTAACCCGCCGCCCAACCCCAACCCGCAGGACAGAAACGGCGAAAACGGTGGAAACGGCGATAACGGGGAAAACGGCGGCCACCTCATCCAACTTAGCAAAGAAGGATGGGTCGAAGCACGCCGCGCCGTCGCGGGCGAAATAGTCCTACCTCTGGACTCTCCACGTGATCTGCTGAGGGCATACCACTATCTCCTCATCGAGGAGCACAAGAAACAAGTCGAGATGCAGAAGACGCTCGACAAATGCAAGCAAGCAGCCTCTGAGTCCAGTGCGCGACGAGCTACGCTCTCCGCCATGGAGCCCGGCTCTAGCACAAACAGAAATCAGGGAAACAAGCACCGCTCGCGGGGTGGAAAACATGGACCCCAAGGAGCGGCGTGACGTGACCCGAACTCTCCATACATCGTTCATGGATATGGACGCTGACGACAACATCATCCCGAAGACACCACAAGCTGTGATCATGGCAGCCACTGCGTATCTCGCGGCTCACCCACCTCCGGAGGGGGACCCGAAAAGGGCCATGCATAAGTCTGCACTCACCGGACTAGGACTAATCGGAGCTGCGCTCCACGAAGATGCTCCTGCGGAGCCAAAGAAGAAAGCTCCAGCCAGGCGCGACCGGAGCCCCACACCCTCATCCGAAGAGGAAGAGGAGCACGATCTTCCTCGAAGGAAGAAAAGCTCCAACCGCCACAAACGCGATTACGACGCCAGAGACAAGCTTACACAGCGCAAGATCGACAAGGCACGCGCCAAACGCGCATGCTCGTCTGAATCTGAGATGGATGAAGACGAAGGAGAACTCTGCGGGGCTCGATGCTTCAGCAGATCCGTTCGGCGAACACAGATGCCACGCAACTTCAAGCTTCCTTCGGATACTCCGAAGTTCAACGGCACGCAAGATCCAAAGTCCTGGGTCAGTGACCATCTGTCATCCGTCAAGCTTCACAGAGGCAACAAAGAAACCGCCATGCAATGCCTTCAGCTGCAGCTGACAGGCGCGGCGCGGGTCTGGCTTAGCAGCCTATCATCAGGATCCATCCGAAGCTGGGAGGAGCTCGCCTACAGCTTCATCCGAAATTTCAAAGGTACCAGCAAGAGGCCCGCCTCAATCGAAGAGTTGCGAGCCTGCACCGAGAGAACGAGTGAATCTATTCGCTCGTACATACTATGCTGGTCTACGACCAAAAACTCCGCAGCACACATCTCCGTAGAGAGGGCCATCAACGCCTTCAGGGACGGCGTCAAACGCCCAGAGTTCAAGGAGGAACTTGGGCGTGTAAAGCCCAAGACACTCGACCACCTCATGGAAATCACCAACAGTTGGGCAGACGGCGAAGATTGCATCCAACAACCGCAATCAGATGAAGAGGACGACTACAGCCGAAGACGCGAACGCTGCAGCAAGAGGAGATTGCGCGTCTACGAGGACCGCAACGGACCCGACATGGTCGCGGCCGGCTACGCCAACCGCCGCAACGACAACAGCCGCAACAGCGGAGGATACCGCAGCGGAAACTTCCGCGACAACGGACGACCAACGCAGTCGTGGCAACGCCGCGACCGCGACAACGGACCCTCAGCATTCGACAAACTTTCGAGTCCATGCACCATCCACTTCTACATCGACAAACAGGATGGCAAAAAGAAAGCCAGCCACATGCTCAAGGACTTCCGCGAGTTCCAGAAACTCAGCGAAGGCATGATGCAGATGAGGCAACAAGCTCCAATTCCTGCGTTCGGAAACGCACCTGCGCCAGGTGAAATAGCACACGGAGCTCCTCCACCGCCTCCTATTGGAGGCCAAAACCAACCAGTCGCACCAGCGCAAAATAACACCGGGGTCCCATATCCCCCACCAAAGGGAGCACTAAACATGATCCAGAAGGGACGCCCAACAAACAGGGTGCCGAATAAAATCACCCGACAAATCAACTTGGCCATGGCAACTCCGCCTGCAATCCCTGAGTACCTCAGCGGATCGGAGTCCTGCATCACATTCACTCGCGCGGATCACCCCTGCCAGATCCCTCGCCCAGGTCATGCTGCCCTGGTGCTGGAGGCGCAGATCGGAGGCTTCGAGATGAGTCGCGTCTTCATGGACGGCGGCAGCGGCATCAACCTAATGTTCGCAAGCACTCTAGCAGCTATGCGGATCCCGCAATGCAGCCTGGAATAATCAGACACAACGTTCCACGGCATTGTCCCAGGGAAGGGCATCTTCCCCCTGGGCAAAATAGGACTCGATGTCATCTTCGGGAAGCCGGACAACTTTCGGCAGGAGCGCCTAGAATTCGAAGTGGTGGACTGGCCGTCGCAATACCATGCCATCCTGGGATGTGTAGCATTCGCAAGGTTCCTGGCCGTCCCACACTACGCATACCTACTACTCAAGATGCCAGGACCAAGGGGCGTCATCACAGTCCACGGGAGCTTCACCCGATCGGACCAATGCGACAGGGATTTCAACAAAATCTCCCAGTCCTTCGGCATGCAAGACGAGCTTGTAAGGCTCCGCGAGGTGACGGACAATGGGCTACCCCCAGTCACAAGGCAGAACGCACCCGACATGTCCTTCGACTCCACCGTCAACACCAAGAAAGTGCAGGTCCATCCGACAGACGCCTCCAAGACGGCGCTGATCGCCAACGACCTCAGCACCGCATAGGAAGGCGCGCTCGTCGAATTCCTCTGTGAGCACTGGGAAATATTCGCCTGGTATCCTGCGGACATGTCAGGAGTTCCCAGGGAATTCGCCGAGCACGCACTCAATGTCTTCCCAGACACCAAACCAGTCAAAGCAGTCCATCCGAAGACTGTCGGAGCCACGAGCCGAAGCTATCGGCAAGGAGATCAACAGATTACTTGCAGCAGACTTCATCCGGGAAATCAAGGAAAGCGAGTGGCTGGCAAATACGGTGATGGTCCCGAAGAAGGACACGGACATCCTGCGGATGTGTGTGGACTTCACGTCACTAAATAAACACTGCCCAAAGGACCACTTCCCTCTTCCTCGGATCGACCAGATCATCGATTCGACTGCAGGTTGTGAGAAGCTCTCCTTCCTCGACGCCTTCTCAGGCTATAACCAGATTCGACTCAAGGTCGAAGATCAAGAGAAGACGGCGTTTATCACACCATTTGGAGTATTCTGCTACAATACAATGCCTTTCGGGCTAAAGAACGCGGGTGCCACGTACCAGCGATGCATGCAGGCCTGCCTCAAGGACCAGATCAGTCGCAACGTCCAAGTCTATGTCGATGACATAGTCATAAAAACCAAGGAGGCAAGAACACTTATCGACGATCTCCGCGAGACGTTCGACAACCTTGATCGCTACAGGATCAAGCTCAATCCAGAAAAGTGCGCCTTCGGCGTCCCTTCGGGTCAGCTGCTCGGGTACTTCATCTCTCAACGAGGGATCGAAGCGAACCCGAAGAAAATCAAAGCTATCATGACAATGGAGAAGCCGAAAAACCTCAAGGGCGTTCAGCAGCTCGCAAGGCGAGTAGCGGCACTAAGCAGGTTCATCAGCCGCATGGGCGAGAAGGCCCTACCATTTTACCAGCTGCTGCGCAAGGCAGACAAGTTCGAGTGGACACCAGAAGCCAACGACGCATTCGAAAGCCTCAAGAGGCTCCTCTCCACCTCGCCCGTTTTGGTCACGCCAAAAGAGCGCGAGCCCCTGTTGCTGTACATAGCAGCCACACACCAGGCGGTTGTGGCATCCCGCAAAAAAAACCACTACTAGAAAATCGCGTTGAATTTGTGCATTGCATCGTCATCATCATGTGTTGTTTGCATAAAACTATGTTCGCAAAGCCCGTTTTGTTTTCTAAAACGCCCCAACTTTAATCAAATATCAAACCCCGGGTCACCGGATTATTTTGTTGTCCGCTTTCGGTTTGCAAAAGTTCCAAATAAAGTAAATAGAATATTAAGTTATTTTTAGCGGGGCAGTCGAACGGGCCGAATGACCCGAACGACCGCCCCAGAAATTAAAACGGTCCACCTAATTTCTAAACCTAGCAAACTATCTACCCAGCCCACCCCCTCCACCTCACCCTGGCCACTCACACGCCGCCACCTCATCCTCTCCCCTCCCCTGGCCTATCAACCTCTGCCACCTCAGCAGCCCCCTCTCTCTCTTCCCATCCCCACCAGTCCCACTCCACGCGCCAGGCCCCACCTGCAGCCAACCTCCCTCCCTCACCTGGCCCCACCCGCGTGGACCACCCCAGGCCCACCAGTCCCCACCCCACGCGCCCACGCGTCCCAGCCCGCACGCGCTGCCTCCCTCTTCTCCCCTGTTCTTCTTCCCGGCTCGCCCCGCGAGCCCTCTCCTCTGCCGCTCGCCACCCCCAGCGACCACCGCCACCGTACGCCGCCTGCACCGGCCCCGCCTCCCCTGGCGCCCACCACCGACCTCGCCGGCACACACCCTTCTCCGCCGCGCCCCACCACCTGCGGCCGCAGCCGCCCCTGGCCCCGCGCGGCGCTGCGCCCCTCCTCCTCCACCGCCGCGCGCGAGCCCGCTCCAGCCAGGCCCGCCGGCCCCGCCTGCTCCACCCCGCGCCTTCCCTGGTTCCGCCTCGCCGCCTCCGCCACCGGCCGGCCTCGCCGCCCGAGCTCGCCGGACCCCGCGCTCCTCTCCTTCCCCGGTGCCGACGCTGCCGCTCCCCTCCTCTGCTCCGCCGCCCCAGCGCGCCGTGGCTCCGGCCCCCTCTTCTCCGGCCAGCACCCCGCGTCCTCGCCTTCCCTGTCGTCGGTTCCTCGGCAGCGCCCCGCCTCGCCCGCAAGCTCGCCGCCCGCTCCTCCCCTCTGGGCTCGGTCCGCCGCCACCGACCGCCTCGTGCTCGTCCGCCGCCGCCGGCGAGCCGCCCCGGCCAGCACCTCTGCCACCACCGACCTCCGCGCGACTCCCTGCTGGCCCCGCCACGCGACCTCCTCTCGTTTGTTTTCCTGTAGCGCGGCAGAGCCTCCCCGTACCCGAGCTCGCGGCCGTCTCTTCGTCCCTGTGCTGCTGTCGTGCAGTTTCAGTGCTAGTGCAGGTTTCCTCTAGTACCAGTGGGGTTGCTCTTGTGCCTTGTTTTGGCATTGTTTTTATGAAGATGGGTCAGTGGCGATGCTCCGATTCCAGCGACCTCCGTCATACGAGTTGGACGAGTATCTCCGCAAGGCCAACAAGACCAGCTTGATGCTGAAGAATATGCAAGGTGCTCCTCGAAGACCTCAACACCGGACGACGAGCTCTTCATCTCGGATGCCAAGACCGATCCTGGACCCGACGCCACGGCAAGTTCCTCGTCACGAACCCGAAGACCACACCTCGACACGCCAAGTTCGCCGAGATCCCCGAACCCGAAGATCGAATCCGTGCCCGGTGCCGCGCCAAGAACCCCGTTACCGGACAAGTTCACCATCGACCTCGAGAACGCCTTCACGGACCAACAAGATCTACCGCTGAACCAAGTCCTGCTTCCGGAACGCCAAGACCTACCCCGTTATCCGAGAACGATCCCGTCGAGACCGATCCGTCGAACCCTGGACCCTGAGACCGACCCCGAACCCTCGGACCAAGATCGTCGAGGACCCTAATGTGTGACCCTATTCCTCGATACCCTATTTTTATAAATGATATTAACTTGTTGCATTAAATCATTCATCTCGCATGCATATCTGTGGTTTGGGGGCCTTATGCCGATTCACCTAATAATTAAATATGGGGCCCATATGCGGGCAAATCCAGCCTTATATTGGCCTCATTTAAATTGATGAAGCGAACCGGTGCTATCTTTTACCATGCTAAAACAACATTTAAATTGCGGGGTAGATAAACAACTTGAACCATCTAAATAATTGTCGGGACCCCGGTTCCGCCTAATCTGACCTAATTGCATCGCACCTTGCCATGCCATGCATCATTCATGCATCATGCCGATCTTCTGCCGTTGTATTAAATATTGCATCCGGTGTTCCTTCTAGTGTTTTGCCTCTTCGCGGATAAGGCCGTTGAGTTGATGCGAGTGTCGACCCGATCTTCGGTTGAACCTTCGACAATGTTTTCAGGCGAGCATCTCCCCCTTTCCACCTATCTTACTTTTATAGTATTTATTCCCTCCTGTTGATCTATTGCTATCTGTGTTGCGATGCTCTAGTTTCCGTACCCGGGATATCCCTTGCAGACTTATATCGCCTTGGACACATCCTATTACCTGTTGTTTGGTAGATAGTTGGACTTGCGCGTCGTAGCCGCTGGCTCAAGTGCTGTTGCGTGTCGTCCAGTGCCACAGTTGTTGATGTATTGCCGCATGTTGATGATGGAGCTGATCATAATTTTACTTATTGTTCACTTTAATTCCTGTTTAACAACTAAAATTTGAAGTAAGCAGAGGCATCGGTGGGTGATAGATAATATTTGGTTTCCGAACGCCCACTTGTGTCCCGTAGGACCCCGAGTACTTGATACCTGTTCCTTGATTTATCGCGCTATCCACATATGGGGAGTATGGGCCCCCCTTAGCCAGAGCTTGATTCCGTCTTATTTCTTGGGGCCACAAACTAGTTTGAGGTTTTATTTACGATCCTGTACTTATGCCATGCTACTGCTTTATTTAATTTGTGCGAGGAGCACACTGTACTGTTTAGGTAAGCGGATTGATTACGCGGTATCGACAAGCCCAGCCACACTTTCGGGTTCCCAGTCGCTTACAGCCATTGTCGCAAACCTTGAGTCCGTCTCGAAGCTTGCTTACTTCGTTGCGGGATCTACTCAATGGGGTGGCCCCCCTGAAATATTTCTGAATCTTGTGATTGCTCCGTCGTGAAGACCTCGTTGGGTTTTGATTTGGTTTTTCCGAGGTTGATCGTGTGTGTGTTGCTATTTGTGCACCCCGGCCGGGTTAAAACTTTCTGAAAGCCGTGTCCGCGGTTATGGACGACTTGGAGCACAGTATCTCGATCATAGACAACTATAACTAAAGTTTACTGTTATAAATCGACTTGTATCTGATATGACTACTAATCAGATTCAACTACAACGGAATGGCTAAATAAAACTGCCAACAGTTGCTTGTTTGGTTTGTCGCTTGCGACAATTGTATCTGACTAGTAAATATTGCAACTACAACGGAATGGCTAAATAAAAGTACAACAACTGCTGGGTTTTGGGATTATATCATGCTATCTGTACCTGATTAGTAATTGTTGCAACTACAACGGAATGGTTAACTAAAAGTGCCCACTGCTTAATTTGTCAGGATGATTATCTATACCTGACTAGTAATTACTGCAACGATAACTGAATAAATAAAACTGCCAACGGTGTGAGTTCCTTGGTTGACTTCCTCGTTTGGTCTCGAGGGGGAAACACCAAGATGGGTTTGTTCGATGGTAGTATCAGGTTGGTTCCGGATAGGTCTTTCTTACCCCTCTCTTATAGCCGCCAGTTGTATCGAGTCTCTATAGGTTGTTTAGTGCTTGCTGCCGCTGCCGCTTCAGTCCACCATACCTATGTAGGCGAGGACCGCCGAATTCTAGCCTCGCCGTGTACTGGCCTCAGTACTGACGCTCCTTCTTTTTCCTTTGCCTTTGTCGGCACCCCTTTTGTTTAAGCAGGTTTGAGATCGACGTCGTTAGCAGGGTTACCCTTCCGGCTTGGCCTGGGCAGGGTTATGGACGCCATTGGTTATTCTTCAGGGCTCTTAGCCCCATTTGCATCTTGTCCGTAGCTGGACGCTCTATCGTTTCAAGGTGATTTGGATCTTTGTATATTATATCTGTATTCTTGACTCATGGAGTCGTTGTTATATATATATATCTGTTCTGTGGGTCCCATCGAGGACTGTTGTGTAATGTTATTACTTCGTTTTCCACCCGCACGAAAGTGCCTGGTGGGCACCTTTGAATCGTTTCTATGCGGGTTTGGCGGTGTGGCATCCCGCAAAAAAAACCACTACTAGAAAATCGCGTTGAATTTGTGCATTGCATCGTCATCATCATGTGTTGTTTGCATAAAACTATGTTCGCAAAGCCCGTTTTGTTTTCTAAAACGCCCCAACTTTAATCAAATATCGAACCCCGGGTCACCGGATTATTTTGTTGTCCGCTTTCGGTTTGCAAAAGTTCCAAATAAAGTAAATAGAATATTAAGTTATTTTTAGCGGGGCAGTCGAACGGGCCGAATGACCCGAACGACCGCCCGAGAAATTAAAACGGTCCACCTAATTTCTAAACCTACCAAACTATCTACCCAGCCCACCCCCTCCACCTCACCCTGGCCACTCACACGCCGCCACCTCATCCTCTCCCCTCCCCTGGCCTATCAACCTCTGCCACCTCAGCAGCCCCCTCTCTCTCTTCCCATCCCCACCAGTCCCACTCCACGCGCCAGGCCCCACCTGCAGCCAACCTCCCTCCCTCACCTGGCCCCACCCGCGTGGACCACCCCAGGCCCACCAGTCCCCACCCCACGCGCCCACGCGTCCTAGCCCGCACGCGCTGCCTCCCTCTTCTCCCCTGTTCTTCTTCCCGGCTCGCCCCGCGAGCCCTCTCCTCTGCCGCTCGCCACCCCCAGCGACCACCGCCACCGTCCGCCGCCTGCATCGGCCCCGCCTCCCCTGGCGCCCACCACCGACCTCGCCGGCACACGCCCTTCTCCGCCGCGCCCCACCACCTGCGGCCGCAGCCGCCCCTGGCCCCGCGCGGCGCTGCGCCCCTCCTCCTCCACCGCCGCGCGCGAGCCCGCTCCAGCCAGGCCCGCCGGCCCCGCCTGCTCCACCCCGCGCCTTCCCTGGTTCCGCCCGTCGCCGCCTCCGCCACCGGCCGGCCTCGCCGCCCGAGCTCGCCGGACCCCGCGCTCCTCTCCTTCCCCGGTGCCGACGCCGCCGCTCCCCTCCTCTGCTCCGCCGCCCTAGCGCGCCGTGGCTCCGGCCCCCTCTTCTCCGGCCAGCACCCCGCGTCCTCGCCTTCCCTGTCGCCGGTTCCTCGGCAGCGCCCCGCCTCGCCCGCAAGCTCGCCGCCCGCTCCTCCCCTCTGGGCTCGGTCCGCCGCCACCGGCCGCCTCGTGCTCGTCCGCCGCCGCCGGCGAGCCGCCCCGGCCAGCACCTCTGCCACCACCGACCTCCGCGCGACTCCCTGCTGGCCCCGCCACGCGACCTCCTCTCGTTTGTTTTCCTGTAGCGCGGCAGAGCCTCCCCGTACCCGAGCTCGCGGCCGTCTCTTCGTCCCTGTGCTGCTGTCGTGCAGTTTCAGTGCTAGTGCAGGTTTCCTCTAGTACCAGTGGGGTTGCTCTTGTGCCTTGTTTTGGCATTGTTTTTATGAAGATGGGTCAGTGGCGATGCTCCGATTCCAGCGACCTCCGTCATACGAGTTGGACGAGTATCTCCGCAAGGCCAACAAGACCAGCTTGATGCTGAAGAATATGCAAGGTGCTCCTCGAAGACCTCGACACCGGACGACGAGCTCTTCATCTCGGATGCCAAGACCGATCCTGGACCCGACGCCACGGCAAGTTCCTCGTCACGAACCCGAAGACCACACCTCGACACGCCAAGTTCGCCGAGATCCCCGAACCCGAAGATCGAATCCGTGCCCGGTGCCGCGCCAAGAACCCCGTTACCGGACAAGTTCGCCATCGACCTCGAGAACGCCTTCACGGACCAACAAGATCTACCGCTGAACCAAGTCCTGCTTCCGGAACGCCAAGACCTACCCCGTTATCCGAGAACGATCCCGTCGAGACCGATCCATCGAACCCTGGACCCTGAGACCGACCCCGAACCCTCGGACCAAGATCGTCGAGGACCCTAATGTGTGACCCTATTCCTCGATACCCTATTTTTATAAATGATATCAACTTGTTGCATTAAATCATTCATCTCGCATGCATATCTGTGGTTTGGGGGCCTTATGCCGATTCACCTAATAATTAAATATGGGGCCCATATGCGGGTAAATCCAGCCTTATATTGGCCTCATTTAAATTGATGAAGCGAACCGGTGCTATCTTTTACCATGCTAAAACAACATTTAAATTGCGGGGTAGATAAACAACTTGAACCATCTAAATAATTGTCGGGACCCCGGTTCCGCCTAATCTGACCTAATTGCATCGCACCTTGCCATGCCATGCATCATTCATGCATCATGCCGATCTTCTGCCGTTGTATTAAATATTGCATCCGGTGTTCCTTCTAGTGTTTTGCCTCTTCGCGGATAAGGCCGTTGAGTTGATGCGAGTGTCGACCCGATCTTCGGTTGAACCTTCGACAATGTTTTCAGGCGAGCATCTCCCCCTTTCCACCTATCTTACTTTTATAGTATTTATTCCCTCCTGTTGATCTATTGCTATCTGTGTTGCGATGCTCTAGTTTCCGTACCCGGGATATCCCTTGCAGACTTATATCGCCTTGGACACATCCTATTACCTGTTGTTTGGTAGATAGTTGGACTTGCGCGTCGTAGTCGCTGGCTCAAGTGCTGTTGCGTGTCGTCCAGTGCCACAGTTGTTGATGTATTGCCGCATGTTGATGATGGAGCTAATCATAATTTTACTTATTGTTCACTTTAATTCCTGTTTAACAACTAAAATTTGAAGTAAGCAGAGGCATCGGTGGGTGATAGATAATATTTGGTTTCCGAACGCCCACTTGTGTCCCGTAGGACCCCGAGTACTTGATACCTGTTCCTTGATTTATCGCGCTATCCACATATGGGGAGTATGGGCCCCCCTTAGCCAGAGCTTGATTCCGTCTTATTTCTTGGGGCCACAAACTAGTTTGAGGTTTTATTTACGATCCTGTACTTATGCCATGCTACTGCTTTATTTAATTTGTGCGAGGAGCACACTGTACTGTTTAGGTAAGCGGATTGATTACGCGGTATCGACAAGCCCAGCCACACTTTCGGGTTCCCAGTCGCTTACAGCCATTGTCGCAAACCTTGAGTCCGTCTCGAAGCTTGCTTACTTCGTTGCGGGATCTACTCAATGGGGTGGCCCCCTGAAATATTTCTGAATCTTGTGATTGCTCCGTCGTGAAGACCTCGTTGGGTTTTGATTTGGTTTTTCCGAGGTTGATCGTGTGTGTGTTGCTATTTGTGCACCCCGGCCGGGTTAAAACTTTCTGAAAGCCGTGTCCGCGGTTATGGACGACTTGGAGCACAGTATCTCGATCATAGACAACTATAACTAAAGTTTACTGTTATAAATCGACTTGTATCTGATATTACTAGTAATCAGCTTCAACTACAACGGAATGGCTAAATAAAACTGCCAACAGTTGCTTGTTTGGTTTGTCGCTTGCGACAATTGTATCTGACTAGTAAATATTGCAACTACAACGGAATGGCTAAATAAAAGTACAACAACTGCTGGGTTTTGGGATTATATCATGCTATCTGTACCTGATTAGTAATTGTTGCAACTACAACGGAATGGTTAACTAAAAGTGCCCACTGCTTAATTTGTCAGGATGATTATCTATACCTGACTAGTAATTACTGCAACGATAACTGAATAAATAAAACTGCCAACGGTGTGAGTTCCTCGGTTGACTTCCTCGTTTGGTCTCGAGGGGGAAACACCAGGATGGGTTTGTTCGATGGTAGTATCAGGTTGGTTCCGGATAGGTCTTTCTTACCCCTCTCTTATAGCCGCCAGTTGTATCGAGTCTCTATAGGTTGTTTAGTGCTTGCTGCCGCTGCCGCTTCAGTCCACCATACCTATGTAGGCGAGGACCGCCGAATTCTAGCCTCGCCGTGTACTGGCCTCAGTACTGACGCTCCTTCTTTTTCCTTTGCCTTTGTCGGCACCCCTTTTGTTTAAGCAGGTTTGAGATCGACGTCGTTAGCAGGGTTACCCTTCCGGCTTGGCCTGGGCAGGGTTATGGACGCCATTGGTTATTCTTCAGGGCTCTTAGCCCCATTTGCATCTTGTCCGTAGCTGGACGCTCTATCGTTTCAAGGTGATTTGGATCTTTGTATATTATATCTGTATTCTTGACTCATGGAGTCGCTGTTATATATATATCTGTTCTGTGGGTCCCATCGAGGACTGTTGTGTAATGTTATTACTTCGTTTTCCACCCGCACGAAAGTGCCTGGTGGGCACCTTTGAATCGTTTCTATGCGGGTTTGGCGGGTTTCGCTAAAACTTGCATAGGTCCGATTATGAGGGTGTTACAGAGTGGTATCAGAGCTCAGCAGTTGCGATACCCCACAAGTCCAGCCTGTAGGATAACCTAGCTAACGGCCGAAGTAGAAGTGTCAAAACTATTTTTGAAAGATCGGTTGGATAGTTCTGATTAGGTCTGATTTTACTCCTTACCCCTCTGCTGTTCTCCTCTTACCTCCACGTGTTTTGGATCCGCTCTCTTCTCTCTCTTTGAGTCCAGGATTTCTCGTGGTTGGGTTTCCGTCGTACCTTCAGGGTTTCGCTTTTCTCCCTTTTGTAACGGAGGGCTACGATCATCAACATGCAACTTGTCTGTTGTACCATTCATCCAATCTTTTGTTCTTGACCTCTTTCTCCATATGTGTTCCTTGCCGGATATCTGTGTCGTTGGAAAACATATGAGAAGGACGAGCATTGGTGAAGTTGGAGTATACCTTGAGCATGTGTTGTTCATGCCAATGGAACCATCGCGAAACCTAATCATTGTGTCTTTCATACGATTTCTGTGGTATCTTCCGGTGTTTTCCGACGCGACGACATCATCTACGCCAGATCCGATGCAGAGTCTGCATCACTCCCTTGTTTCCGAACCTCGCTTGTCGAGATCTTCAGTCTAATTCCGAGAGTTGGTTGCATAATCCGTCTATTCGCGTGCAGAGTAATGGTTGGAGTGCGGGATGGAGTAGCTACCCTACCACTGCTCTTATCATTCGCTCTTGTACGTCGAATCAGAGGATCCAGCAATTTTACTCCGTCCACGGAAGTTAGGGGTGGCTTTATTTGCGATACCTCTACCTTCGACCTTTTGTTCCCGGAGTGTTCTCTCGACGATCAGGAGCAACGACCCTTTGTTGGTGGTGTCGCCGTTTTCAAGATGAAGAAGGAACCATTGTTAGTGGTGTCGCGAAGATCTACGCGAAGCGAGAAGACGCAGATCGCCGACCTTCCTTCCGGTACCATGAGGCAGATCTCGAGGGCGAGATCCATTGTTAGTGGTGTCGAATTGTGGCATCCCGCAAAAAAAACCACTACTAGAAAATCACGTTGAATTTGTGCATTGCATCGTCATCATCATGTGTTGTTTGCATAAAACTATGTTCGCAAAGCCCGTTTTGTTTTCTAAAACGCCCCAACTTTAATCAAATATCAAACCCCGGGTCACCGGATTATTTTGTTGTCCGCTTTCGGTTTGCAAAAGTTCCAAATAAAGTAAATAGAATATTAAGTTATTTTTAGCGGGGCAGTCGAACGGGCCGAATGACCCGAACGACCGCCCCAGAAATTAAAACGGTCCACCTAATTTCTAAACCTACCAAACTATCTACCCAGCCCACCCCCTCCACCTCACCCTGGCCACTCACACGCCGCCACCTCATCCTCTCCCCTCCCCTGGCCTATCAACCTCTGCCACCTCAGCAGCCCCCTCTCTCTCTTCCCATCCCCACCAGTCCCACTCCACGCGCCAGGCCCCACCTGCAGCCAACCTCCCTCCCTCACCTGGCCCCACCCGCGTGGACCACCCCAGGCCCACCAGTCCCCACCCCACGCGCCCACGCGTCCCAGCCCGCACGCGCTGCCTCCCTCTTCTCCCCTGTTCTTCTTCCCGGCTCGCCCCACGAGCCCTCTCCTCTGCCGCTCGCCACCCCCAGCGACCACCGCCACCGTCCGCCGCCTGCACCGGCCCCGCATCCCCTGGCGCCCACCACCGACCTCGCCGGCACACGTCCTTCTCCGCCGCGCCCCACCACCTGCGGCCGCAGCCGCCCCTGGCCCCGCGCGGCGCTGCGCCCCTCCTCCTCCACCGCCGCGCGCGAGCCCGCTCCAGCCAGGCCCGCCGGCCCTGCCTGCTCCACCCCGCGCCTTCCCTGGTTCCGCCCGTCGCCGCCTCCGCCACCGGCCGGCCTCGCCGCCCGAGCTCGCCGGACCCCGCGCTCCTCTCCTTCCCCGGTGCCGACGCCGCTGCTCCCCTCCTCTGCTCCGCCGCCCTAGCGCGCCGTGGCTCCGGCCCCCTCTTCTCCGGCCAGCACCCCGCGTCCTCGCCTTCCCTGTCGCCGGTTCCTCGGCAGCGCCCCGCCTCGCCCGCAAGCTCGCCGCCCGCTCCTCCCCTCTGGGCTCGGTCCGCCGCCACCGGCCGCCTCGTGCTCGTCCGCCGCCGCCGGCGAGCCGCCCCGGCCAGCACCTCTGCCACCACCGACCTCCGCGCGACTCCCTGCTGGCCCCGCCACGCGACCTCCTCTCGTTTGTTTTCCTGTAGCGCGGCAGAGCCTCCCCGTACCCGAGCTCGCGGCCGTCTCTTCGTCCCTGTGCTGCTGTCGTGCAGTTTCAGTGCTAGTGCAGGTTTCCTCTAGTACCAGTGGGGTTGCTCTTGTGCCTTGTTTTGGCATTGTTTTTATGAAGATGGGTCAGTGGCGATGCTCCGATTCCAGCGACCTCCATCATACGAGTTGGACGAGTATCTCCGCAAGGCCAACAAGACCAGCTTGATGCTGAAGAATATGCAAGGTGCTCCTCGAAGACCTCGACACCGGACGACGAGCTCTTCATCTCGGATGCCAAGACCGATCCTGGACCCGACGGCACGGCAAGTTCCTCGTCACGAACCCGAAGACCACACCTCGACATGCCAAGTTCGCCGAGATCCCCGAACCCGAAGATCGAATCCGTGCCCGGTGCCGCGCCAAGAACCCCGTTACCGGACAAGTTCGCCATCGACCTCGAGAACGCCTTCACGGACCAACAAGATCTACCGCTGAACCAAGTCCTGCTTCCGGAACGCCAAGACCTACCCCGTTATCCGAGAACGATCCCGTCGAGACCGATCCGTCGAACCCTGGACCCTGAGACCGACCCCGAACCCTCGGACCAAGATCGTCGAGGACCCTAATGTGTGACCCTATTCCTCGATACCCTATTTTTATAAATGATATCAACTTGTTGCATTAAATCATTCATCTCGCATGCATATCTGTGGTTTGGGGGCCTTATGCCGATTCACCTAATAATTAAATATGGGGCCCATATGCGGGCAAATCCAGCCTTATATTGGCCTCATTTAAATTGATGAAGCGAACCGGTGCTATCTTTTACCATGCTAAAACAACATTTAAATTGCGGGGTAGATAAACAACTTTAACCATCTAAATAATTGTCGGGACCCCGGTTCCGCCTAATCTGACCTAATTGCATCGCACCTTGCCATGCCATGCATCATTCATGCATCATGCCGATCTTCTGCCGTTGTATTAAATATTGCATCCGGTGTTCCTTCTAGTGTTTTGCCTCTTCGCGGATAAGGCCGTTGAGTTGATGCGAGTGTCGACCCGATCTTCGGTTGAACCTTCGACAATGTTTTCAGGCGAGCATCTCCCCCTTTCCACCTATCTTACTTTTATAGTATTTATTCCCTCCTGTTGATCTATTGCTATCTGTGTTGCGATGCTCTAGTTTCCGTACCCGGGATATCCCTTGCAGACTTATATCGCCTTGGACACATCCTATTACCTGTTGTTTGGTAGATAGTTGGACTTGCGCGTCGTAGTCGCTGGCTCAAGTGCTGTTGCGTGTCGTCCAGTGCCACAGTTGTTGATGTATTGCCGCATGTTGATGATGGAGTTGATCATAATTTTACTTATTGTTCACTTTAATTCCTGTTTAACAACTAAAATTTGAAGTAAGCAGAGGCATCGGTGGGTGATAGATAATATTTCGTTTCCGAACGCCCACTTGTGTCCCGTAGGACCCCGAGTACTTGATACCTGTTCCTTGATTTATCACGCTATCCACATATGGGGAGTATGGGCCCCCCTTAGCCAGAGCTTGATTCCGTCTTATTTCTTGGGGCCACAAACTAGTTTGAGGTTTTATTTACGATCCTGTACTTATGCCATGCTACTGCTTTATTTAATTTGTGCGAGGAGCACACTGTAATGTTTAGGTAAGCGGATTGATTACGCGGTATCGACAAGCCCAGCCACACTTTCGGGTTCCCAGTCGCTTACAGCCATTGTCGCAAACCTTGAGTCCGTCTCGAAGCTTGCTTACTTCGTTGCAGGATCTACTCAATGGGGTGGCCCCCTGAAATATTTCTGAATCTTGTGATTGCTCCGTCGTGAAGACCTCGTTGGGTTTTGATTTGGTTTTTCCGAGGTTGATCGTGTGTGTGTTGCTATTTGTGCACCCCGGCCGGGTTAAAACTTTCTGAAAGCCGTGTCCGCGGTTATGGACGACTTGGAGCACAGTATCTCGATCATAGACAACTATAACTAAAGTTTACTGTTATAAATCGACTTGTATCTGATATGACTAGTAATCAGCTTCAACTACAACGGAATGGCTAAATAAAACTGCCAACAGTTGCTTGTTTGGTTTGTCGCTTGCGACAATTGTATCTGACTAGTAAATATTGCAACTACAACGGAATGGCTAAATAAAAGTACAACAACTGCTGGGTTTTGGGATTATATCATGCTATCTGTACCTGATTAGTAATTGTTGCAACTACAACGGAATGGTTAACTAAAAGTGCCCACTGCTTAATTTGTCAGGATGATTATCTATACCTGACTAGTAATTACTGCAACGATAACTGAATAAATAAAACTGCCAACGGTGTGAGTTCCTCGGTTGACTTCCTCGTTTGGTCTCGAGGGGGAAACACCAGGATGGGTTTGTTCGATGGTAGTATTAGGTTGGTTCCGGATAGGTCTTTCTTACCCCTCTCTTATAGCCGCCAGTTGTATCGAGTCTCTATAGGTTGTTTAGTGCTTGCTGCCGCTGCCGCTTTAGTCCACCATACCTATGTAGGCGAGGACCGCCGAATTCTAGCCTCGCCGTGTACTGGCCTCAGTACTGACGCTCCTTCTTTTTCCTTTGCCTTTGTCGGCACCCCTTTTGTTTAAGCAGGTTTGAGATCGACGTCGTTAGCAGGGTTACCCTTCCGGCTTGGCCTGGGCAGGGTTATGGACGCCATTGGTTATTCTTCAGGGCTCTTAGCCCCATTTGCATCTTGTCCGTAGCTGGACGCTCTATCGTTTCAAGGTGATTTGGATCTTTGTATATTATATCTGTATTCTTGACTCATGGAGTCGCTGTTATATATATATCTGTTCTGTGGGTCCCATCGAGGACTGTTGTGTAATGTTATTACTTCGTTTTCCACCCGCACGAAAGTGCCTGGTGGGCACCTTTGAATCGTTTCTATGCGGGTTTGGCGGGTTTCGCTAAAACTTGCATAGGTCCGATTCTGAGGGTGTTACAGCGGTCAGCACAGTACTCGTGGTCGAACGACCCGAAGAAGGCAAGACCCACGGGGTACAACGCCCAATTTACTACCTCAGCGAGGTTCTCACTCCAACAAAACAGCGGTACCCGCACTACCAGAAGCTGGCCTACGGCGTGTTCATGACGGCCCGACGACTGAGCCACTACTTCCAGGAGCATCAGGTGATGGTTGTCAACGAGGCACCCCTGAACAGCATCCTGAATAACCCAGAGGCCACAGGACGCGTGGCCCTGTGGGGCATTGAACTATCACCCCTGGACATCATCTACGAGAAGCGACACGCAATCAAATCTCAAGTCCTTCCGGTCTTCCTGGTGCACTGGATGGAGCTACAGCTGCCTGACACCCTAGACATGTCGCAGTCCTGGACAATGCATTTTGACGGCTCCAAATGCGAAGCCGGAGCAGGGGCAGGGGTCATACTGACCTCCCCGCAAGGTGACAAGATGAAGTACGTCCTTCGGATGAAATTCAGAGCCTCCAACAACGAGGCCGAATACGAAGCCCTCATCCATGGCATGAAGATGGCAAAAATATGTGGCGCAACGCGCCTGGACATCTACGGTGACTCCAACCTTGTCGTACAGCAGACGATGAATGAGTGTGACGCACACGCCGAAAACATGATCGCGTACCGCACGCTATACAACGCACTCGAAGGAGAATTCGACGGATGCGAACTTCGGCACGTCGGAAGAGAGAGCAACGAGGAGGCCGATAGACTCGCCAACATCGGCTCCATTTGTGCAAAGGTACCACCAGGTGTGTTCCTCGAACAGATCTGCGTGCCATCCATCAAGCGGAAATTCCCCAAGGGATCACCCGAAGAAGCAGAACACTCGGGGGCTACGCTACCCGAAGGTCATGAAGGACCCGAAAAGTTGGATACCGAAGTTGCCATGGTCAACCTGATGCAGGTCATGGCAGTCGAAGAAACTTGGACACCTCCATACCTCCAGTTCCTGACAAACGGAGAATTGCCTGACAGCCCGACAGACGCCCGACGCATATCTCGTCGGTCAAAAGCCTTCACCATCATCAACGGCGAGCTGTACAAACGCAACATTACGGGTGTACTACAACGGTGCGTCACCATCAACGACGGCAAGGCCATACTCCAAGATATTCACGAGGGCATCTGAGGCCACCACGCAGGTAGCCGCTCCCTCGTCGCCAAAGCTCTGCGAGCAGGATTCTACTGGCCAACGGCCATGAGCGACGCGAAGGACATCGTCCGAAGATGCAACGGGTGCCAACGGTTCGCTGACAAACCGCACGCACCTGGGTCTGAACTTCGACCCATACCCATAGCCTGGCCTTTTGCCCAATGGGGCCTCGACATGATCGGCAAACTGCCAAAATCTTCGAAAGGAGGACACGTCTTCCTCCTGGTCGCAGTCGACAAATTCACCAAGTGGATCGAAGCCATGCCAGTCACCAACCAGAAGGGCACAACCGCCGTCAAGTTCTTCGAATCCATCGTCTACAGGTTTGGCGTACCGCACAACATCATCACCGACAACGGATCGAACTTCATCTGAAGAATTTCAGGACTTCTGCGAGGGCCTCGGGATCAACATCACGTATGCCTCAGTGGCACACCCGCAAACAAACGGGCAAGTGGAAAAGGCCAACGGCCTAATCGGCGCTGGCATCAAGAAGCGCCTCATGAGCTCACTCGAGCACAAAGCTGGAAACTGGACGACAGAGCTACCGTCTGTCCTGTGGAGCTTACGTACTACGCCAAACAGCTCCACCGGCTACACACCATTCTTCATGGTGCACGGAGCTGAGGCCGTGCTACCAGCCGAAGTACGCCACCAGGCTCCACGATTCGTCGCTTACAGCGAAGCCGAGTCCACGGCTGCACTCGAAGATGCCGTCGACACACTCGACGAAGCACGGGATATAGCAGCAGCTAGATCAGCGGTGTACCAGCAGAGTCTCCGCAACTACCACAGCCGCCGGCTGCGCCCAAGGTCCTTCGTCGAAGGAGACCTCATCTTGCGACTCAAGCAAAAGCGACCGAACAAACTCGATTCACCATGGGAAGGACCCTACGCCATCACCGAGGTCATCCCAGGTGGCGCCTATCGCCTCAAGCACGTGGAGTCTGGAGTCGCATACTCCAACCCGTGGAACGTCTCGCACCTGCGACGATTCTACCCGTAGCAACCTACCCCCCCTTTACTCTCAGTAAGGCTTTTAGCCAAGGCTACTCAGCCGAACCATGTACCTCCTCCATTACGATATAAATAAAGCTAAGTGTCTCGCCCCCAACCTTCGGTTGATTATTTTTCTGCAACTTTGCTACATGCTACAAACGCACTCGGGGGCTCCCCCCACCTCACGATTTCATCGACTGAGGACCAAACGTGTACACCTGAGTAGCTGACTACGTCAGGCAAACGAAAAGGACACGTACTCAATCAAAGCACTGCGTGCTGACAAACAAGCAAACCTTTACAACAAAGGGCACATAAACGCCAAGCCGCAATATACAAATTTTACATCTATCTGTTTATTTTCAGGTCCTACCTATTCTGAAGAATAACCTGAGCACGCTGCTCAAACAAATCTACAATCTGTTCGGCATACTGCCTTACAGCCGCATAATGCGGACGCATATCCCACTCGCCACCATCTGGTCGAGGAGGTGGCCCAGTCGCCACAGCAGCCAAATCTACGTCAGGGCGGTGCACCCTCACAAGAGACAAGGCAGCCTTCACCCCTGCAACGAGCTGCTGACGCACCAGCTCCTTAACATTGTTGGCACTCCGAAACTTCGTCAGAAGACCTGCAAGGGTCGTTGGCACGGCATCCAACGGAAACATGACGTGCAGCACCGACGAAAGAGATGTCTGCACCTGGCGGAGCACCCGCGAGACCTGATAGACACGATCCTGCACCGTCGCCAGAACCATGGCACGATCGCGGTCCATCCAGAAGAAGCCGCCAGCCTCCATGTCCTGTTGAGTCAAGCAATTGACTCGAACAGCGATACGCTCCTTTTCCTCCCTCGGAGCAAGATTGGCACCTGCGACAACCGCACAAAACAAGAGTAAGGCCAGCAGGCTCACCCGAAGAACTGAGCTACAGCCCGAAAGAAGGATCAACTTACACTGCAGCTGCTTGGACAGCCGACCTAGCTCCGCCATCAAATACTCCTCTCTGGCTGCACCACGGTCTGCCTTGGATTTCCAAACGTCAGCGCGACCGCGTAGCCCAAGCAAATCTCTCTCCAAGCTGCGTACGCGATCCCGAAGAAAAGCGAGCTGCGAGGAATCATCCAATGATGCTCGCAAGGGCCTTTCGGATGAAGTACCAACTGGGTCAGCACCCGAAGGAACCTATAGCAGCAGAAAAAAGAAGGCACACAGACATTCAAGCAAGGATAGAGCACAACTCGGAGGAATTCTTTAAAATATATAAGGCCACTACGTGGCACAAGGATGGTACTACAAAAGATATTCACAACAGAAGGAGACTACAAACTACCCTACGTCTACTATGCCTCAGGTGCAGGACACTGAGTCGCCTCAGAACCAGACTGCCTAGCTTTGGCCTCGCCCTGCTGCCGCAGTGCGTACTCAGATAGCAAGTCAATGAGCTTGGGCCCATATCGTCTGCAGCGAGCGGAGTAGGCGGCGAAAGCTACCTCGGATCCATCCGCAGCCGTAGGCATCCTAGAAGTAATCTGGGGCAGGTCCAGCTCCGCCCCAGACGCCATGGCCATCGCCAGCCCGACGGCCGCGCCGATGCCCTTCTGCTTGCGCTTGTACGATGCAGGTGCTTCGGCTGACAGAGCCTCTACCAGGGCATCCACATCTTCAAGGGGTGCGCCCTTCGGGAAGAGCTCCTGGTAAAAGCGACCAAGGACCTCTTTCGCCTTGGCAAGGGAGTTGACGACGGTGCTGCAGCGGTCTTTGACCGCCACAGTGGCATCATCTAGAGCACTCCCGTGCTCCAGAGCACCGCGGTCTAACTCGATGCCTGCGGCATCTGAGACAAAAGAGAAGAAAACATGAAGAAAGGCAGCATAAAAGAAGATCCGTAGAAAAAGAAACAAGTCCAAAAGCTTGTACTCACCCGAAACGGCCTTGGCAGCAGCCATGAGCTTATCTGCCACCCCTTTCTCACGAGCAGCCGCAACGGTGGCCAGATGCTCCTCACGATCTGTGACCTCCTGCTGCAGGCGCTCTTTTGCTTCGGCTGTCTTCGTCAGCTCCAGCTCAAGGCGCTCTCTCACACCAGCGGCAGCTTCGGCCTTCTGCTCAGACTGGCCAAGGCTCTTCTTCAGAGCATCGACCTCACGGAGAGAGTCGTTATGCTCCTCTGCATTTACAACAAGCAAGTGTCAAAGAACAGGACCAGGATAAGCAAGAGAAGTACTACAAGGCAGACAAATACCTTGAAGCTGCCGCAGTTTTGCCTCCAGCGTCAGGCGCTCCTCCACCAGCCGCTTGGCCTCTTGGACAAAAGGCTGCAGAAAAAAGGCAACAACAGTAAGAACAGGACTTGGGGGCTATGCCCCACACAAAGAAGCAAAAACAACATCAGCACCCGAAGACACTCGGGGGCTCCCCCCGTAACATCAAGCAGAAAACTTATGTGCTCCGAAGGCGAACCTGCAGGCCCGCCTGCGAAATTCTGGGGCGCAACCACCAGCCTCTCCTGCACAGGAGGAACTGGCACAGCCTCACCAGAAGTCGCCACCGTCTGAGGAGGAGGCGACGCAATGTTCGACTCCCCCATCATCTCCTGCCCACCATCACTAGAGCCGTCGGAGGATTGCCTGCATACGAAGCCAATCAACACAGATGCAAAAATATCAAATGAACAAAAGACAACAGTGGCAACAAGAAAACTTACGAGCCCAACACGCTCAGGTCGAAGATAGGAGAAGCCCTTCGGGCCCTCTTCTCCTCCTTCTTTTCTTCCTTCTTCTCCTCCTTCTTTTCTTCCTTCTTCCGCTTTGTTGGCGGGTGCGGCGCGACAGCACGCACAGGAATGGCAGGAAGGGGAGAGGAAGAACCCCCATGAACATCATCATGACGCTCAAGGCCCAGAGGATTCCTGGGAGTCGGAGGAGTCGAGGCATCCGAAGACTCGCTGGAGCTCCGTGATCGCTTACGCGAATGGTCCTCACTCGACTCGTCGGCATCCTCCGCTGGAGATCGCGCTGATCGTAGCTCGGACACGGAGTCCACCACTTCATTATCCGGGGCATTCGGATACCTTTCGGGCAACGGTGGTGCCATGCCCGGTACTTTGAAGCTCTGCAAGATGAGAAGGAACTTTGTCAGTAAACAAAGGAAACAAATACACAGTCGACAAAAACAAAAGGGGAGCACTACGTGCGCAAACCTACACCTTCGGTACGACCAACGTCAAAGAAAAGGGAGGAGTCTGTGACTTCCCCGAGATTTCTTCGTCGGCCTTGAACTTCAACAGCGCCCGAAGAGCCTTGGCAAGTTCCACCTCGGAGATTTTCTCACTCGAAACCCTCGTCGGATCACGGCACCCAGAGTAAAGAAACATCGGATGCGCCCTCGCTTGGAGAGGCTGCACCCGACGCTCAAGAAACGTCCGGATGACGTCAACACCGTTCACCTCCTTCTCAGGAATCAGTTGGAGATCCTCCACCCGACGGTACAGGGCCTCTATCTCCGCCACCTCACCGTCTAAGATTTGGTTTTTCCAGGATCTTTTCTTCTCAATCAATTGGGAGGGGTCAAAAGGAGCGAGACCAAAATCTTGCCCAGGCAGTACGGAGTCACGAATGTAAAACCATTTCCTCCGCCAGTACTGGACAGATTCGGACATGGAAAAGGAAAAGAATTGCACATTGGGACTGAGGGAGATGATGAAACCCCCAATGGGATACACACCATCCGAACCAGACTGCCTCTTCACGGAATAAAGTTTCCGGAAGAGGCCAAAGTGAGGCTCAATGCCAAGCCAACACTCGCAAAGCGTGATAAAACACGCAATGTGGAGAAGAGAATTGGGAGACAGATGATGCAACTGAACCCCATAGAAGAAGAGTAGTCCACGAAGGAAGTCATGGACTGGATACGAAAAACCACGCAAGACGAAGGCAACAAACATAACCCGGTACCCAGATGGGGGACGGGGGATTACCTCATTGCCGGGGAGTCTCACGGCCGTCGTATCCTGCGGGATCAGGCTCCGCTCGCGCAGTTTGCGGAGATCGCTCTCTCGCGTCTCCGATCGCCGCCAACCACCATCGGTGACGCAAGCAGCGGCGGTGCTCTTCTTGCCTCTGGCGGCGCTGGTCCCAACCGCAGATGAGGATTTCTTTGTCTTCCCCATGGCGCTATAGCAGTGGTGTCGTTGGCAACGACGGAGGACAAAGGAAATGTGGAGGAAAAGCTCAGCGCGCAGCAAGAATCGCTCAAGAACAAGGAGGCAGTGAACAGATGAACTGGTGCGGTGAAAAACAAACAACGATTTCACCCAGGATTATAACAGTGAAGATGACGCACGCTGGCCGTCCATCAAGAAGACCTAACGCCAACGGTAGATCTGGCCGTACACGTGTCAACACCACAACGAACCGTCGTTACCACGCCGTTCACTACGCGCGGAAATCGAGGAGACGCCGTAATCATCTCCACGCCCCGCGTGACCGGTCAATTCAAAGTCAGCAAGTGGGACCCACGCTTCGTCCAGTCAAGTCATCTCTGGCGCAGCAGACGCTTGAGGTCATCTATCGTAAGCACTGACGTCATCAAAAGCTATACTAGCACCACTTCGGCTCCACAGCTAAGAGTACTCACTCGAATCTACGATTCAACTAAATACTCGGGGGCTACTCCTATCAGGAGCGCTGGCCGCGCACCCGACAGACAAATGAGGAAAAAATTACTTCTCTGAGTCCTACGTCGAGTCTACGACTCCACTACGGACTCGAGGGCTACTCCCATAGGGAGGATGGATTTAAGCATCCGAAAATTTTCGAGTCCTGCGGACCTAATGATTGAAACAATGCTTGAACTAAAAGTCTCCGTTCGAGTCTACGACTCGAACAGACACTTGGGGGCTACTCCCATAGGGAACGCTGGTCGCGCACCCTATGAAATCTTCGACTGAGATCTTTCGGATCAGCATGCAAAAACTTTTTGGCAACTCTGCCCCAACAAAACGCTAAGTGAGCAACAATCTCCTTGGCCACCCGAAACACCTCCGAGGTGATAAATGTTCGGATGCTGCGTCTGCGACGCAAAGATAAGACCTACAGATATCATCTGATGGCCTGGCAACGCACCTGAATGCGCTCTGCTAGTATGAATCCGTACCAGCAGGTACGATGAAAAATCCTGACGGACGCGTTGGGTACACCAATTAAAATCACTGGAATTCCACTCCTGTAAGTCCTCCGCGGCCTGAGTCGAATTACACCAGCATATGTTCCAGGTCCGGGTTGAGGGACCCCAACCTGAAGAAGATCGTGTCGTTTCGTCCTAAGACAGTTAACTGACCCTGATCCGTCGGGTGAGTCAGGCACACGCATCAACAATCCCTGCACACATATACTATTAATGTGTAGCTGCACCCGAAAGATGGAAGAGTCCAAAGCCGAATCTACGATTCGACTGAACACTCGGGGGCTACTGATATGGTCATACCCTACGGGTACGTAACTTCAGCATACCTGGTCCAGCCCAAGGAAGGCCCACAACATATATACGCTGGCCCATGAAGATTTTCGGGTGGCCAAGGCCCATGACGCCTTCGGATCCTTGGAGAGCAAGACTAGCGTAGATAGGAAATTCAAAGGGGTAAAACCCTAGAACTTGTAACCGACTAGGACTATGCCCGGGACCTAAGTCTATATAAAGGCCAGGAGGACACGTCCTAGGGCAACTCGACTCATACTTTCGCACACGCATCCACGCCAGATCGAATCTGCGCACCCTGTAACCTTCGGTTCCGCTGTAATCAAAGAGCAGACAAGCAGGAGTAGGGTTTTCCCTCCGGGGGCCTGAACCTGGGTAAATCTCGTGTCCCCTGGTTGCTTGTCTGTTAACCGTGCCACGATCTCCAGCATCCCCATCTTCTCCAAAACCTAAGTCCATAACAATGGGCATTGACGAGATTAAACCTCGTCACCAGCTGGCCAAACAAGGGATAAACCCTAATTGCAGCTTCTAGAAGGGGGGGTTCCTTGCCCCCCACTCCTCCCTCCTTGGCCGCCGGCCTAGGGCTTGGGGGAGGGGTTAGGGCTGGCGCCCACCCCTCTATATATAGAGGGCTGGGGCGCACCACCCCCCCACACCTTCCCTCAAGCCCCGCCCTACTGCCCTCCTCTCTCTCTCCCTCCCGAGTGCGTGTAGGCGAAGCCCTGCTGCAGAAACTCTCCACCAATTGCACCGCGCCGTTGCATTGTAGATCCAATCCATCTCTCCACCATACTTGATGGACCAAGGAAGGAGGAGACGTCGAGGTGCTGCACGTGTGCATCTCACGGAGGCATCGCCACTTGCGGTGCTAGATCGGATCGGATCGCGAGGAGGAGAAGCGAGTATGACTACATCACCCACGTTCCGACGAACGTTCCGCTGTGCGAATCTTCAAGGGTATGAAGATCTAATCCAATCTCTCTCGTTGTTTGCATCTCCTAGATTAGATCTTGGCTTCCCTCTGTTCGCATCCGTAGAAAATTTTGATTTACTATGCCGCGAAACCCTACAGTGGTATCAGAGCTAGCTCTATGCGTAGATGTGTTTCACGAGTAGAATGCAACATGGTTGTTGCGGGCGTTTATGTTTTCTATTGCAAGACTCTTGTTTGTGTTCTTCTTATGATGCGGGATAGTGAGATTGAAGCGGTCCAGGCCAACCTTACGCGACGTCGTTCGCGAGACCGGCTCCGCACTTGACGTGTGGCTTGTTCCACACATGCGGCTGGTGGATGCCAGTTTCTCTCACTATAGTTGTCATGGGATTTACACCGGAGTTTAGCAACCATAATATCACCGTTGTGGCTTTCCGTAGGTAAGAATCGTTCTTAGCATGCTACTCCCATAAGCCACGTAAAACATGCAACAACAAAGTAGAGGCGTCTAACTTGTTTTTGCAGGGAGTGTTTTCTGTGATATGGTATGGCCCAAGATGTGATGTGTATAATGTATGCGATGATCATGTTTTGTAATGTTTCACGACTTGCATGTCGATGAGTACGCAACCGACAGGAGCCATATGGTTGTCTTTATAATTGTGTATGACCTGTGTGTCAACTTCTTATACGCCATGTAATAGTTTCACTTTATCGCTAAGTAGTTAGCAATAGTTGTAGTTGCTATTCGTGGTGGAGGCAATCATGGTGGAGTGATGGAGATCATGCCGGCACGCACAAGATGGAGATCATTGCACGAAGATTGGCTATACCATGTCACATAAAGTTATATGCATGTGATGTTTATCCTTTTATGTATCTTATTATGCTTAGATCGCGACGGTAGAATTATAATATGATTCCTCAATTAAAGATCAAGATAAAACCTGTGTTCTCCCCAAGTATGCACCGTTGCGAAAGTTCGTCGTGTCCAAGCATCACGTGATGATCGGGTGCTATAGACTCTACGTTCAGATACAACGGGTGCAAGCCAGTTTTGCACACACGGAAATACTTGGGTCTAACTTGACGAGCCTAGCATGTACAGACATGGCCTCGGAACACATGAACCGAAAGGTTAAGCATGAGTCATATGAATGATATGATCGACACTTCGTTGTCCACCATTGAAACCACGTCTCTTCTTGTGAAGATCGGATTAGGTGTGGTGAATATGGATCGTGTTCACTAAACAACTTGAGGGATGTTGAATTTAGTGGGAGTTCATCTAGTAATTTGATGAAAAGTTGAACTAGTTATCATGAACATAGTCTAATTTGTACTTGCAACTATTGTAGATCAAATGGCTAAGTCCAACTTCAACTTCAACATTTTTGCTGAGAAGGAAAAGCTTAAAAACAATGGGTCTAACTTCACCAACTGGTTCCGCAATCTGAGAATCATTCTCTCTGGCGGTCAAAAGGACTATGTCCTTGAGAATGCGTTAGGTGACGCCCCTGCTGCTACTGCGCCGGCTGATGAGAAAGCTGTCTATCAGTCACGCAAAGATGATTATGGTGTGATTAAGAGCACCATGTTGTTTGCTATGGAATCGGACCTTCAAAATCGTTTTGAAGACTATCCCGGGCCCTTTGAGATTCTCGAGGAGCTGAAAACCATGTTTCAGACTCAGGCCCGTTCTGAGAGATATGAGATATCTGAGAAGTTCTTTAACTTCAAGATGGAGGAAGGGAGTTCCGTTAGTGAGCACGCCATTAAGATGTCGGGCTACACTCAACGCCTTGAGCAACTGGACTGCAAGATTCCAGAGGAGCTCAAGATTGACAGGGTTCTACAATCACTCCCTCCCAGCTACAAAAGTTTTGTAGTGACTCACAATCAGATTGGTTCCACTGATACGATCACCGAGCTCTTCGCAAAGCTGAAGGCTGCGGAGGTGGACATCAAAAAGGATAATCATGTGTTGATGGTCAACAAGCCCCCCACCTTCAAGAAAGGTAAGGGTGCAAATATGCCCTTCAAGAAAGACGGCGGCAAGCGCGTTGCCCCTGCTGAGAAGAAGCTCAGGTCTGGTCCTAAGTCGGACACTGAGTGCTTCTATTGCAAGGACAAGGGTCACTGGAAGCGCAACTGTCCGAAGTAATTAGCGGACAAGAAGGCTGGCGCCATCAAAGGTATATTTGATATACATGTTATTGATGTTTTCCTTACTAGCCCTCGTTGTAGTGCCTGGGTATTTGATACTGGTTCAGTTGCTAATATTTGTAACTCGAAACAGGAGCTACGGAATAGACGGCGGCTTGCGAGGGATGAGGTGACGATGCGCGTTGGCAACGGATCAAGAGTTGATGTGATGGCCGTCGGCACGCTCTCGTTAGTTTTACCTTCGGGATTAGTTTTAAACCTCAATAAATGTTATTATGTGCCTGCGTTGAGCATGAACATTATTTCTGGATCTTGTTTATTGCAAGACGGTTGTTCATTTAAATCGGAGAATAATGGTTGTTCTATTTATATGAGTAACATATTTTATGGTCATGCACCTATTGTGAATGGTTTATTTCTTCTAAATCTCGAAAGGGATGAAACACACATCCATAACATTGAGGCTAAGAGATGCAAAGTAGATTGTAATACTACTACTTATTTGTGGCACTGTCGTCTAGGTCATATTGGTGTAAAGCGCATGAAGAAACTCCATTCTGATGGACTTTTGGAGTCTCTTGATTTTGAATCATTTGACACATGCGAACCATGCCTCATGGGCAAGATGATCAAAACCCCGTTCTCCGGTATGATGGAGCGAGAAACAGACTTGTTGGAAATCATACATACCAATGTATGCGGACCTATGAGTGTTTCGACGCGCGGTGGATATCGCTATTTTCTCACTTTTACCGATGACTTAAGTAGATATGGGTATATCTATTTAATGAAACATAAATCTGAAACATTTGAAAAGTTCAAGGAATTTCAGAATGAAGTGGAGAACCATCGTAACAGAAAGATTAAGTTTCTACGATCCGATCGTGGAGGTGAATATTTGAGTTATGATTTTCTCACGCATCTTAAAGCAAGATGAATCGTTTCGCAACTCACGCCACCCGGAACACCATAGCGCAATGGTGTGTCTGAACGCCGGAATTGAACCTTATTAGATATGGTCCGATCGATGATGTCTCTTACTGATTTGCCGTTATCATTTTGGGGTTATGCATTAGAAACCGCTGCATTCCCTTTAAATAGGGCACCATCTAAATCCGTTGAGCCGACACCGTATGAACTGTGGTTTGGTGCTAAACCTAAGTTGTCGTTTCTTAAAGTTTGGGGATGCGAAGCTTACGTCAAGAAGTTGATGCCGGACAAGCTCGAACCCAAAGCGGAGAAATGCGTCTTCATAGGATACCCTAAGGAAACTATTGGGTATACCTTCTATCACAGAACCGAAGGCAAAGTGTTTGTCGCAAAGAACGGTTCCTTTCTTGAGAAGGAGTTTCTCTCGAAAGAAGTGAGTGGGAGGAAAGTAGAGCTAGACGAGGTTATTGAACCTTCTCTTGAATTGGAGAGTAGCGCAGCACCTGAAATTGTTCCAGTGCCGCCTGCACCAACAATAGAGGAAGGTAATGACAAGGATCATGAAGCTTCGGACGATGCTACTACTGAACATCACAGGTCGACAAGGTCGCATGCCCCTCCTGAGTGGTACGGCAACCCTGTCTTGACTGTCTTGTTTGTAGAAGACAGTGAACCTACGAACTATGAGGAAGCGATGATGAGCTCAGACTCTGAGAAATGGCTAGAAGCCATGAAATCCGAATTGGGATCCATGAGCGAAAACCAAGTATGGACTTTGGTGGACCCTCCTAGTGACCGAAAGGCCGTTGAGTGCAAATGGATTTTCAAGAAGAAAACGGACGCGGATGGTAATGTTACCGTCTATAAAGCACGGCTTGTCGCGAAAGGTTTTCGGCAAGTTCAAGGTGTTGACTACGATGAGACTTTCTCTCCCGTAGCGATGTTTAAGTCTATTCGGATTTTATTAGCAATTTCTGCGTTTCATGATTATGAAATATGGCAGATGGATGTCAAGACTGCATTCCTCAATGGAAACATTGATGAAGAGTTGTATATGATGCAACCCGAAGGTTTTGTCGATCCTAAGGATGCTGATAAAGTATGCAAACTTCATCGTTCCATTTATGGACTGAAGCAAGCATCTCGGAGTTGGAACCTTCGTTTTGATCAAGTGATCAAGAGCTTTGGATTTGTTCCAAATTGCTACGAAGCTTGTATCTACAAGAAAGTGAGTGGGAGCTCGGTGACATTTCTGGTACTATATGTGGATGACATATTGATTATTGGAAATGACATTAACATGCTTAACGATGTGAAGAGTTATTTGAACAAGTGTTTTTCAATGAAAGACCTAGGTGAAGCTGCTTATATATTGGGCATCAAAATCTATAGAGATAGACAAAGACGCCTGATAGCTTTAATCCAGAGTACATACCTAGACAAAGTTCTGAAAAGGTTCAGAATGGATAAGGCAAAGAAAGGTTCAGTGCCTATGTTGTCAAGTAAGATATTGAGCAAGGCTCAGTGTCCAGCCACGGTAAATGATAGGGAAGCTATGAGCAAAGTGCCTTATGCCTCGGCCATAGGTTCTATCATGTATGCCATGCTGTGTACTAGACCGGATGTGTCCAATGCTCTTAGTTTGACGAGCAGATATCAAAGTGATCCAGGAGTGGAACACTGGACAGCTGTGAAGAACATCCTAAAGTACCTAAATAGGACTAAAGAAATGTTCTTAGTCTATGGGGGTGATGAACAGCTCGTCGTAAAAGGTTACGTCGACGCTAGTTTCGACACCGACAAGGATGATTCTAAATCTCAGACAGGATACGTGTATATTTTGAATGGAGGAGCTGTGAGCTGGAGAAGCTGCAAGCAAAGCGTGATCGCGGGATCTACAGTAGAAGCGGAATACATGGCTGCTGCAGAAGCGTCAAGTGAAGGAGTTTGGATCAGGAACTTCATCACTGAGCTTGGCGTGGTTCCAAGTGCATTGGACCCACTGGATATATTGTGTGACAACAGTGGCGCCATAGCACTCGCTAAGGAACCAAGATATCATCCAAAGACCAAGCATATCAACTGCAAGTTTCATATAATCCGAGATTATATAGAAGATGGAGATCTGAAGATTAGCAAAGTACATACAGATCTGAATGTCGCAGATCCATTGACTAAACCTCTTCTACGTGTAAAACATGCTCAACACCTTAGTGCCATGGGTGTGAGATTGTTGCCAAATGTAAACTAGATTATTGACTCTAGTGCAAGTGGGAGACTGTTGGAATTATGCCCTAGAGGCAATAATAAAGATGTTATTATTATAATTCTTGTTCATGATAATGTTTATATTCCATGCTAGAATTGTATTAAGCGGAAACTTTAATACTTGTGTGGTTTGTGAACAACACCGTGTCCCTAGTACGTCTCTATGGACTAGCTCATTGATTAATGATGGTTAAGGTTTCCTAACCATGGACATGAGTTGTCGATTAATAATGAGATCATATCATTGGGAGAATGATATGATGGACATACCCAAACTAAGCGAAGCAATTAGATCGTGTCATCGTGTTCATCTTTGCGAAGCTTTTCTTATGTCAAATATTGTATTCCTTAGACCATGAGATAATACAACTCCCTGGTATCGGAAGAAAGCTTTGAGGTCATCAAACGTCATCCTATGAGAGGGTGATCATAAAGGTGTCTCTCAGGTGATCGGAAAGTATCTGTTGGGTTGTATGTATCGAGATGGGATTTGTCCCTCCCAAGTCGGAGAGATATACTTCGGGCCCACTCGGTAATCGATATCAACAAAGCTTGCAAGCATGTGGTTAAGGATTTAATCACAAAGTGATATCGGATTACGGAACGAGTAAATTACTTGCTGTGAACGAGATTGAACTAGGTATGACGGTACTGACGATCAAATCTCGGGCAAGTAAAATATCGCGAGACGAAGGGAGTATATATATGGGATTGATTGAATCCTAGCATCGTGGTTCATCCGATATGATCATCGATGAATGTGTGGGAGTCAATATGGGTTTCCAGACCCCGCCGTTGATTATTGATAGAAGATCATGTCCGCATATTCTCGAACCCGAAGGGTCACACACTTAACGTGTCTCGACGCTAGGATAGATTGGATAATTGGTTTATGAGTTTTTGTTCGGAGTCTCGGATGGGATCCGGGACATCACGAGAGGTTCCGGAATGGTCCGGAGAATAAGATTCATATAAGGCAGTGCAGTTTTTGGAGTTCGGAATTGTTCCGGGTTAATTGGTATTGTACCGGAAGCTTCTAGAACCTTCCGGAAGGGGACCAACGTGGCCCCACCTTCCGGGAGGGGGCATGGGCCTATGAGGGAGTGCCCTGGCCGCATTGGGCCAGGGGCACAAGGCCCCATAGGGCCCAGCCGGCCAAACAAGGGATAAACCCTAACTGGAGCTTCTAGAAGGGGGGGGGGGTTCCTTGCCCCCCACTCCTCCCTCCTTGGCCGCCGGCCTAGGGCTTGGGGGAGGGGTTAGGGCTGGCGCCCACCCCTATATATATAGAGGGCTGGGGCGCACCACCCCCCCCCCACACACCTTCCCTCAAGCCTAGTCGCCATGCTTCCCTCCTCTCTCTCTCCCTCCCGACTGCGTGTAGGCGAAGCCCTGCTGCAGAAACTCTCCACCAATTGCACCGCGTCGTCGCGTTGTAGATCCAATCCATCTCTCCACCATACTTGCTGGACCAAGGAAGGAGGAGATGTCGAGGTGCTGCACGTGTGCATCTCATGGAGGCATCGCCACTTGCGGTTCTAGATTGGATCAGTTCGCGAGGAGGAGAAGCGAGTACGACTACATCACCCACGTTCCGACGAACGTTCCGCTGTGCGAATATTCAAGGGTATGAAGATCTAATCCAATCTCTCTCGTTGTTTGCATCTCCTAGATTATATCTTGGCTTCCCTCTGTTCGCATCCGTAGAAAATTTTGATTTACTATGCCGCGAAACCCTAAAGCTAAAGGGAACAACAACGCACACCAATTATTTGATCTAGAACAATATGATTTATTATGTATCCATAGCAATTGTCCATCGAAGCTTGTAATATTAACAAACACAAAATCATATTATCGCTCACAAGAGAGTCAAGGAGTAGCGAGCCGGTAGTCTAGAGGCAACAACAGCCTGAAGGTTGGCCTCCACGCGCCGCCGTTCAAGCCGAGCATGGTGTCATCGTCTATGAAGATCTGCTCTGCGAGGAAATGCAATGTTGTAGCGCCCACGTGCTTGTTCCCCCTCCCTTTATTGACTCCATATCCGAACTTCAACTCTTCTTACTTTAGATGTTTTTAGAAGTTTTAAAAACATGATAGGTACACATACGCATAATTCGCAAGGTGCGGCTTATTTGACGACCCAGAAATAATTACTTGGTAAATACTAAAAAAATATAGAAAAAACGTAATTAACAGATAAATATTTTTCATAAACCTTTCACCGGAAATACACAACCTTGCCGAGAGTTGCATCTTATTACCTAGTAGTACAATATGGGTTTTTCCATCTCCAAAGCTTAGTACGATGAATCAGGAATTAATTACCAAATCTATGTATTATTTTCTCCTTATTTTATAATATTTTCACCTCAACAAATATTTGCATTTGGGAGAAACATACCTAGCTAAAATCCAGAAGAAATTACTTTGAAATGAATCAAGCATAATTAGAATCAGATAAAAAAATTGCAATCTAGCTACCGAGGGGCACCTAAAATACCATTTTCTGTGATTACCATGTAGCTCTTGTGCCTGAGCAGGTGTCTCTAGGAGCCATCACACGCACATGGTTAAGTCATGGAAATGGCAATCAAGCTCTGGGTCGTCTTCCGGTTGACATGATTAGCACCAATCATTTTAGTTGCAGCACTCAACCCAATACCTACATATAAACAATGGAAACGTTCAGATCCCCAAGTATAATTCATAAAAAATCGTCAATGCCATATTATAGAGATTTGTAGCAGCAAATAAGATTAGCTTGGCACAAAAAAAAAACCTCTTAGTAGTAATGCAAGACAGATGCAACATGCATCTCTAGATTTACAACCGGTTAGAACCACGGGAAAAACACAAGGGCACAAAATAAAACATGGGGAATGCTGGGACCTAGCAGGAAAAGAGCCCTCCACTGATCGAAGACACGGCAACGACATCCCTGCCATTCCCTCCTTCATTGATGTATAACAATCTTCGTGGCTACATTGCTCGTGCTCGCGCCCACGTCCTCGGTTCCCTCCATGAGGCGCGTCGCTTCTCTGCGGCAGACACCGTCTATACCACCTACCGAGGGGCCTCCATACCTGCTCGCCGCGCATCTTCTCGGCCTCCTGCGAGATTAACCTCACTCTTCCTCGACACGGACACCCATCCGGTCCGGAGAGAGCAGCGGCATAGCCACCCGCCGTGGTGTCTGACTGGCTGATGATCGGAGGCAGAGGTGTGGGCTCAAAAGTGAATAGAAAGAGGCAGAGAGAATCAAAAATATAAATCTACATATAGGCGGATGTCCCGAACTTATCCCGAACATTTATTCACACCTTGACATTCATGCAACCTCTTTTGCATTTTGCAGAAAACACCGTGACCGTTATTTTTTCCGTGTTAGTAATTCCTTCTCCTTTTACAGAGCAAACCCATCACTCTTTCAATTTTATAGAACATTACATAATTTGCATTTTGGATATAAAACATCCATGAACATGAACATCAATTACAGAAGAAAACATCACTCCAGGCAGTCAATAACTATATCCTAAGTTTCTTATATATTTTGTTCTGCAGGGCATGTACAGATCTAGAATTTCTTGGTAGTTGATTAAATTATGTTTTGTTCTAGTATATTACCTTGAAGACTGGAATTTGTATATACTAATAGTAAGTTTGGTGCCCGGAACAACCAATGATTTCTTTCCATGAGAAAAATACAAATCAACAATTATTAAAATCGCTGTAATGGATCTGGAACACGATAAGATCTGAAGCTAGCAGCACGAACATCACAACGTACATGAAATTTATGAAACACAAGATCCCAGTTTAGGATCCCGACACCTCCACTGCTCCATACACCAAAGAACGAATCTAACTCCATTAAGATTGGAAGAGCAAATCCAGATCAAAGAAAATTTGAAGAGCAAATCTGCCTAAAATCGAGTTCAGCTCTACAGAACATGAACAAAATCGAGTACGGATGTACAAAACTCGATGGAGCGCAGCGGTTCCTCGCCGTCTTCATGTCAGTCCCCAAATCTTTCAGTGGAAGTGTTGCACGGGGAGGAGCTCGATGGAGCCGTGGTGGATGTCGTAGTCGCTCGGGTGGAGCCTGAAGGGAATATGCCCTGAGAGGCAATAATAAAATGTTTATTATGTGTATTCCAAGTATATGATAGATGTTTATTTTGCATGCTATAATTGTATTAATACGGAAACGTTAATACATGTGTGTTTAATAAACAAACAGAAAGTTCCTAGTTATGCCTCTCTCATAAACTAGTTCGTTGATTAACAAGATGATCACGGTTTCCTGATCATAGACATTGGATGTTGTTAATAACGAGATCACAACATTAGTGTAATGGTGTGATGAACATTCATCCGAAGTATAGCATTACGATCAAAGTCATTGAGTTTATATTGCTATAAACAAACTACGAAGTAGTCCTAATCCTTAGACCATGAGATCATGCCAATCACTAACACCGGAAGAGTTTCTTGTTGACATCAAACGTCACTTCGTAACTGGGTGATTATAAAGATGGATTCAAAGCTACTAAAGTGTTATGTTGAGAATCATGGATCAAGAGTGGAATTTGTTCATCCCGATGACGGATAGATATGCTCTGGGCCCTCTCGATGATATCACATTGGTTAGCTTGCAAGCAATTGATTTGATCACTAGAATGTTATATCACAGGAACGAGAAAAGAGTGCATGTCAGTAACGAGATCAAACTAGGTATGGAGATACCGATGATCGAATCTCGGACATGTAATATATCGTGAAACAAAGGGATTAAGATACAAGCATAAAAGGTTCCAACGATCACAGGAAAATTCATCGTTGAATGTGTGGGAGTGAGTATGGATCTCCAGGTCCCGCTACTGATTATTGATCGGAGAAGGGTCTCGATCATGTCCGCATTATTCGCGAACCGTAGGGTGACACACTTAAGGGACACTGGCATCCAGTTGGAGCAAATGTTTCATGCCGAAAGAATAAACAAGCGCATGAATTTATTTCACTAGATACCGAAACAGGTTTTCGGGTGAAATTGCATAAAGTGGTTATGCATGTGAAATGGAATTCTAGCAAGGGGTTATTTGTGAATGTTTGTCATTAAATTAATTGACAAAATTCTGAATAAAAATAAAAGAGTTTTATTTAATGAGAGTTTGCATTAAATTTGTGGAAATTTAATGGGAATTTGGGTGGACTTTTGAGTGGAGGGAAATTAAAGGAATTTTGTGAGTGGAGTGTCCACCCACATGAAGAGGGGAGGGCAAGGGGGCAGCCCCATGCGCCGGCCACCCCCTTGGGGTTCCCCCTCCTCCTATAAAAGGAGCCCTCCTCCTCACTTGTCTCTCACACCTCCTCGTGAAGGATCTCTCTCCCCCTCTAGAATTTACCCCCATGGTCTCAGACTAGCGAGATACATGTTCCCGGTGGCTATTCGGCAAGAAAGGGTTGTGCTACCGCTGCATCGCTGGAGCGAGGAGGCGGAGGTTGCCCGGTGTCTTGTACGTGTGTGCGAGCACGGATGCGCTGCTGCTTTGCGGCGCTAGGACTTCCTCTCGATCTTGAGATCGGAAAGAGATCTTCTACATCAACCACGAGTTGAACTCGTTAAGCTTTGTCGGTCTTCAAGGGTATGTTCTCTATGGATATACATCCGCCCGTTGTTTGTATCTAGTAGATAGATCTTGGTACATAGTTCCCATCGTAGGAAATTTTTTGTTTTCTATGCTGCGAACCCTACAGTGGCATCAGAGCCGGATCTATGCGTAGATACTTTACACGGGTAGTACACATATGAGTATGTGGGCGATGATGATCATGTTGTTGCTCCTTTGTTGTAATTTTGGATATTGGTGGCATAGTGGGATGAAGCGGCTCGGACAAACTTTACATGTCCTCGCACATGAGACCTGTTCCACGCTTGACATGCAACTAGTTTGCATAAGTGGCTAGCGGGTGTCTGTCTCTCCTGCTATAGTCAATATCTATTTTGCAAACGAGTTGTCAACAATTTGGTTATCCTCGTTGTGGTTCATGTTCGTAGGTAAGAACGGTTCTATCTCGAAAGCCCTAAGCCACGTAAATCTTGCAATGGATAAATTAGAGGCGTCTAGTTTAGATTGTTGCTGGGCTAGTGTTATGGTATGGTGATGTTGTAAGTAGAAGTATGAGATGATACTCTTACAACACACATAGCGTGTAAACTCCATAGATAGAGATCATATAGGTATGATAGTGATCATACCACGGTGCACATGATAGAGATCATATGCGGGAACCATATCATTTCACTAATAAACATGTGATGTTTGATAGCATCTTAGATTGCTTGTTTAGCGCTTTGTTAGCATAATAAGATGATCCCTATTTTAAATATCAAGATAAGAATGTGTTCTTCCTTTAGTATGCACCGATTATGTCTTCGTCGCTCCAAGACATCACGTGATGATCGGGTGTTCTTGGATCCACGACCATATTTCGGGTGTAAAAAAGTTACACACGCGAATACTAAGGTTCTAACTTGGCGAGCCTAGCATGTACAGACATGGCCTCGGAACACGGACCGAAAGGTTAAGCATGAGTCATATAGTTGATATGATGCCCATTTGATGCTCGCCTTTGAAGCTACACCGACTCACGTGATGATCGGACTTGGTGTAGTGGATTTGGTTCATGTAATCACCAAAAAGGCACGAGGGATGTCGTTTTTGAGTGGGAGTTCATTCGTAATATGGATTAGTTGAACTCAATCTATCATACACTTAGTCTGAACTTTACAAATTCTGTTATAGATGGCACCACCTGCTTTTAATTTCAATGTGTTCATGGAGAAAGAGAAACTTGCAACCAACGGTAGCAACTTTACCGAATGGGCCATGAATTTGAGGATTCTCCTCTCTGCTGCACAAAAGAAATATGTGCTAGAAGCGCCGTTAGGCCCCCCACCTTTTGATGATGCCCCTGACGAGGAGAAGAATGTCTATCAGACTCGTCAGGAGGACCACAACTTAGTTCATTGCGGCATATTGTATGGGCTAGAGCCGGAACTTCGAAAGCGTTTTGAAAATGGCAATGCTTTTGATACAATGGGTGAGTTGAAAATGATTTTCGACACACATGCTGCTGTAGAGAGCTACAACGCTTCAGAAAAGTTCTTTAGCTGCATGATGGAAGAGCACAGCTCCATTAGTGAGCATGTACTCAAAATATCGGGTTACGCCGATAAGCTTGTGTCCTTGGGAATATCGATTCCCATTGACTTAGGCATCCATCGTGTTCTGCAGTCTCTGCCACCTAGCTATAAGAGCTTCGTGATGAACTATAATATGCAAGGCATGAAGAAGTCTCTCCCCGAGCTTCTGTCAATGCTTAAAACTGCAGAAGTGGAGATCAAAAAGGAACATCAAGTGTTGATGATCAATAGGAACACTGGTTTCAAGAAAGACAAGAAGGGAAAACGGAAGGGAAGTAAGGGTGGCAAGCCTGTTGCCGTGCCTGAAAAGAAACCCCGAGTTGGACCTAAGTCTGATACCGAGTGCTACTATTGTAAGGGGACTGGCCACTGGAAGCGCAACTGCCCCAAGTATTTGGCATACAAGAAAGCCGGCAAGGCAAACAAAGGTATATATGATATACATGTTATTGATGTGTACTTGACTAGTGCTCGCAGTAGCACCTGGGTATTTGATACCGGTTCAGTTGCTAATATTTGTAACTAGAATCAGGGGTTGCGGAACAAGCGACCGCTAGCAAGGGGTGAGGTCAAGATGCGTGTCGGCAATGGATCAAGCGTTGATGTGATCGCCGTCGGAATGCTGCCTCTCCACTTTCCGTCGGGATTAGTTATAAACTTGAATAATTGTTATCTGGTGCCTGCACTGAGCATGAACATTGTATCTGGAACGTGTTTGATGCGAAGTGGTTATTCATTTAAATCCGAGAACAATGGTTGTTCCATTTATATGAATGAAATCTTTTATGGTCATGCACCGATGATGAATGGTTTATTTCTTTTGGATCTCGATAATAATGTTACACATATTCATAATGTTGATGCTAAAAGGATTAAACTAAATGATGATATATCCGCATATATGTGGCACTGCCGTCTAGGTCATATTGGCGTTAAACGCATGAAGAAGCTCCATTCGGATGGACTTTTGGAATCACTTGATTATGAATCATTTGATACATGTGAGCCATGTCTTATGGGCAAGATGACTAGAACGCCGTTTTCCGGTTCAATGGAACGGGCGACAGATTTATTGGAAATCATACATTCTGATGTATGTGGTCCAATGAGTGTGCCGGCGCGAGGTGGATATCATTATTTTGTTACTTTCACGGATGATTTGAGTAGATACGGTTATATCTACTTGATGAAACACAAGTCTGAAACCTTTGAAAAGTTCAAGGAATTTCAGAATGAAGTGGAAAATCATCGTAATAGAAAGATCAAATTTCTACGGTCTGACCGTGGAGGTGAGTATCTAAGTTACGAGTTTAGCACTCACATGAAAGAGTGTGAAATTGTTTCACAACTCACACCTGCCGGAACACCACAGCGAAATGGTGTGTCGGAACATCGTAATCGTGCTTTATTAGATATGGTTCGATCTATGATGTCTCTGACGGACTTGCCGTTGTCATTTTGGGGCTATGCACTAGAAACTGATGCATTCACTTTAAATCGGGCACCATCTAAATCCGTTGAAAAGACACCGTATGAATTGTGGTTTGGAAACAAACCTAAGTTGTCATTTCTTAAAGTTTGGGGATGCGATGTTTATGTGAAGAAACTTCAACCGGATAAACTCGAACCCAAAGCGGAAAAATGCGTCTTCATAGGATACCCTAAGGAAACTATTGGGTATTCCTTCTATCACAGATCCGAGGGCAAGGTTTTTGTTGCCAAGAATGGATCCTTTCTAGAGAAAGAGTTTCTCGCGTAAGGTGTGAGTAGTCGGAAGGTAGAACTCGAAGAGGTTATTGAACCTTCTCTTCAAAGTATGGCGAGTAGCGCAGCGCCGGAAGTTGTTCCGGAGTTGGCTCCACCTGTTGAAGAGGGAACTAATGATAATGATCATGAAACTCCGAAAGAGAGTACTACCGAACCTCGCAGGTCAAGCAGGACGCGTGCAACTCCCGAGATGTACGGAAATCCTGTCATGAATTTCATGGTTGATGAAAATGATGACCCTGCGACGTATGAAGAAGCGATGATGAGCCTGGATTCCAACAAATGGTTAGAAGCCATGAAATCCGAGATGGAATCCATGTATGAAAATCAAGTTTGGAACTTGGTGGACTTACCTCACGACCGAAAGGCCGTGGAGAACAAATGGATTTTCAAAAGGAAAACTGATGCTGATGGTAATGTAACCGTCTATAAAGCTCGACTTGTCGCAAAGGGGTTTCGACAAATTCAAGGAGTTGACTACGATGAGACATTCTCTCTCGTAGCAATGCTAAAGTCAGTTAGGATTATGTTAGCAATTGCTGTATATTTCGATTATGAGATATGGCAGATGGATGTCAAAACCGCGTTTCTCAATGGTAATATTGAAGAAGAGTTGTATATGATACAACCAAAGGGTTTTGTCGATCCTAAGGATGCTAACAAGGTGTGCAAGCTTCAGCGATCCATCTATGGATTGAAGCAAGCATCACGAAGTTGGAATCTCCGCTTTGATGAGGTGATCAAAGAGTTTGGATTTGTCCAAACTTATGGAGAAGCTTGTATTTACAAGAAAGTGAGTGGGAGCAATGTGGCATTTCTGATATTATATGTGGATGACATATTATTGATCGGAAATGATATAGATCTTTTAAACAGTGTTAAAAGTTATCTAAACAGCAACTTTTCAATGAAGGACCTAGGTGAAGCGTCATACATATTAGGCATAAAGATCTATAGAGATAGATCTAGGCGCCTAATAGGGCTATCACAAAGTACATACCTTGATAAGATTTTAAAGAACTTTAAAATGGAAAATAGTAAGAAGGGGTTCTTACCTATGACACAAGGCACGACATTGAGTAAGACTCAAAGTCCGGCTTCGGCGGAAGAAAGAGAGATAATGGACAAGGTACCCTATGCTTCAGCCATAGGCTCTATAATGTACGCCATGCTATGTACAAGACCGGATGTGGCACATGCTATTAGTTTGACTAGTAGGTACCAATCGGATCCAGGTTCAGAACACTGGAAAGCGGTCAAGAATATCCTTAATGTAACACCCTCAGAATCGGCCCTATGCAAGTTTTAGCGAAACTCGCCAAACCCGCATAGAAACGATTCGAAGGTGCCCACCAGGCACTTTCGTGCGGGTGGAAAGCAAAGTAATAACATTACACAACAGTCCTCGATGGGACCCACAGAACAGATATATACAACAGCGACTCAAAGGGTCAAGAATACATATATAATATACAAAGATCCAAATCACCTTAAAAATGACAGAGCGTCCGACTACGGACAAGATGCAAATGGGGCTAAGAGCCCTGAAGAATAACCAATGGCGTCCATAACCCTGCCCAGGCCAAGCCGGAAGGGTAACCCTGCTAACGACGTCGATCTCAAAACCTGCTTAAACAAAAGGGGTGCCGACAAAGGGCAAAGGAAAAAGAGGAGCGTCAGTACTGAGGCCAGTACACGGCGAGGCTAGAATTCGGCGGTCCTCGCCTACATAGGTATGGTGGACTGAGCGGCAGCGGCAGCATGCACTAAACACCCTATAGAGACTCGATACAACTGGCGGATATCAGAGAGGGATAAGAATGGCCTAACCGGATCCAACCTGAAGCTATCAACAAACAAACCCATCCTGGTGTTTCCCCCTCGAGACCAAACGAGGAAGTTAACCGAGGAACTCACACAGTTGGCAGTTTTACTTATTCAGTTATAGTTGCGGCACTTTACTAGTCAGGTTTAGATATTCATCCTGATAAAGTAAACAGTGGGCACTTTTAGTTAATCATTCCGTTATGGTGGCATCACTTACTAGTCAGATTCAATTAGCATGAGATAACCCAAAACCCAGCAGTTGTTGGTACTTTTACTTAGCCGTTCCGTTGTAGTGAAGCTGATTACTAATCATATCGGATACAAGTCAATTTATAACAGTAAACTTTAGTTATAGTTGTCTATGATCAAGCACTGTGCTCCAAGTCGTCCATAACCGCGGACACGGCTTCTCGAAAAGATTTAACCCTGCAGGGGTGCACCAAAGTATCCACAGGCACTTCGACCCTTTTTGCCAGATCAGTTAACATACACCCATCGGTATGTCGGCGGGGCCTAAGTCACGACGTTCCCAGACCCAAAGCAAGTACGGGGGGCCACCCCACTAAGTACACCCGCAACGAAGTCGGCCGGTCTCCGAGACGGACTTAGGGTTTGCGACAATGGCTGTAAACGACAGCAGATCCCCAATCGGGGACTGTCGATACCGCGAAAACATTCCGCTTCCTAAACAGTACATCGTGCTCCTCACACAATCGTAAATAAAGCAGTAAAGCATGGCATAGGTACAGGATAGTAAATAAATCCTCAAACTAGTTGTGGCCCCCAGTACAATACTTTGAAATCAGGTAATAATCGATGGGGGGCCCATATCTCCCCACCTGTGGTTAGCGCGCTCGATCTCGGAACAGGTGTCAAGAACTCGGGTCCTACGGGACACAAGTGGGCGTTCGGAAAACCAACATTACCTATCACCCACCGATGCCTCTGCTTAATTTAATTTTAGTTGTTAAATAGTAATTGAAGTGAAACAGTAATTAAAGCCATGATCATCTCCAACGTCAACATGCGGCAATCCTCCAACAATTGTGGTACTTGACGACAAGCAAAACACTTGAGCAAGCGACTACGACACGCGGGTTCAACTATCTACCAAATAACAGGTAATAGGATGTGTCCAAGGCTATATATGGCTGCAAGGGATATCACGGGTACGAAATCTAGAGCATCGCAACACAGATAGCAAAGATCAACAGGAGGGAATAAATACTAGCAAAGTAAGATAGGTAGAAAGGGGGAGATGCTCGCCTGGAAACATCGCCGGAGGCTCAACCGAAGATCGGGGCGAAGCTCACATCAACTCAACGGCCTTATCCGCGAAGAACCAAAACACTAGAAGAAACACCGGATGCACTATTTAATACAACGGCAGAAGATCGGCATGATGCATGCATGATGGATGACGTGGCAAAGGTGCGATGCAATTAGGTCATATTAAGCGGAACCGGGGTCCCGACAATTAATTAAATGGTTCAAGTTATTTAGAACCCCCGCCAATTAAATGTTGTTTTAGCATGGCAAAAGATAGCACCGGGTTCGCTACACAAATTTAAATGAGGCCGATATGAGACTAGATTTGCCCGCATATGGGCCCCATATTTAATTATGTAGTGAATCAGCATAAGGCCCCCAAACCACAGGATAAGATGCATGCGAGTATGACAATTAATATGCGACAAGTTGTATTATATTATAAAAATAGGGTATCGAGGAAAAGGTTCACACATTAGGGGTCTCGACGATCTTGGGGTTCCGGGGTTCGGGGTCGGTCTCAGGGTTCGACGGATCTGGGGTTCGGGGTTCGACGGAAGCGTTCTCGGATAGCGGGGGTAGATCTTGTTGTCCTGCGTCGGTGACCTCGGCATCCGGGAAGCAGGACTTGGTTTGGCGTCGGGGGCGCATCGGAGTCTCCTGGTCGCTGTCGTTCTTGTCGTCGGGCAGATCTTGTCGTGTCCTCGGGTCGGGTCGGTCTTGGCGTACCTTTCGGTCCAGGTTTTTGGCGTTCGAGTGAATTTGCTTGGCGTTCCCGGAGGAAGTACTTGCCGTTCCCGTGTAAGCGTCCTCGGTGACGGGGGGGAGATCTTGGGGTTCCAACTTGATTATCGGGGACGAACTTGGGGCTCGACGCCGGGGTCTCCAGGGTTCCCTGTCGGAGTGCTAGAAGTTCCGTGATGGAGTTCTTGTCGGAGATTCTTCGAACACCTTCGGCTTGGTACGGTCTTGGCGTCTCGCGCCCGTGGTCTTGTGGGGTCCTTCGGGCTCGGGCGTCGGGGTACTCGAGTCCGCGGGACCGGGGCCTCCGGTGGTTCATCGAAATCTGCGAGAAGTTGTCGAACTTGTGTAGGGTAGGCACGTAGCAGTACCACACTACTAACATCAGCAGATACACGAGCAGCCACATGCGCCACCAGACCAAAGAGAGACATGTGTACACGAGGCCCAACTCGCTCTGCTGCAGCGACAAAAACTGGGGAACAGACACCGGCGTCGACGAAGATGGGCGCTGCAGCGGAGGGGTCGCGGCAGCGGACGGTCTTGGGGACGGGGCGAGGTGGTCCAGCGGGGTTGGCGCCGTGGCGAGCGCGGGACGGACGGCGGAGCTCAGCGGGACGCGGTCGGGGCGAGGCCGCGCGGCGCCGGGGTCGGGGCGGAGCGGCTCGGCGCGCGGGAGGGAGCGTCGGGGCTGGGGAGAGCACGGGGGTCGCCGGCGTCGGAGCCGGAGCTTGAGGGGGCGGACGCGGGTCGGAGAAGGCGAGGCGTGGAGCGGCCACCGCGGCGAGGATCGCGGACTCGGGGGGAGGGGAGGCGGTGCTGGCCGGAGGACGTGCGGAGCTCGGCGAGCTGCGGCGGCGGGAGGGGCGACCGGGCGACGCAGGGAACGGGCGGCTGCGTGCGGTGGCGCAGGGAGGCGGCCAGGCGAGGTGGAGGAGCTTCGGGGGTCGGGGGAGATGCGGGCGGGGTTCGAGGACGTGAGGGGGAGGCGGTGAGGGGGCCGCGGCCGGCGGAGCTCCTGCGAGCGGCGGCCTGAGCGGCGCCAGGAGGGGAGAGCCGGAGAGGGGAAGGAGGTGAGGGCGGGGCGGCGCTCGGGGCGAGGGTGCTGCGCGCTGTCGGGTCGGGGAGGGGAGGAGCGGGCAGAAGATGGGGACGGGAGGATGAGGACGGAGAGGGGTGGGGCCAGGCGGGCTCCGCGGTGGGCCAGGGGCAGGTGCGGGGGCGGTTTGACCGCGGGGAGGGGCTAGGCAGCTGGTTGCTGCGGGCGCGCGTGCAGGGTGTGAGTTGGGGTGGGGCTGATGGGAGAGGGAGTGGGGGTGGGCTAGGTGTCAGTTTAGGATTGGGTAGAGGGGGAGAGAGGGGTGAGGTGGCAGCGTGTGAGTGGCCAGGGTGATGTGGAGGCTGGGTTGGGGTAGATAGATGGGTAGGTTTAGGATTTGGAAGGGCGGGTGTAGTTGGACCGTTTTAATTTCTAGGGCGGTCGTTCGGGTCAATCGGCCCGTTCGACTGCCCCGCCCAAAATAATTTAATATTTTTATTTGATTGCGACGAACCTTGTAAATAGTTTTGGACAAACAAATTATCCGGCAGCATCCGGGGTTTTGCGTTGAATTAAGACGGCCGTTTAGAAAACATGAATCGGTTTATCCGCAAATAATTTTATGCAAGCAAATGCAAGATGATGACGATGCTCAAATGCAATGTGGCATGATGACATGAGCATGCGGTCATGATGATGCAATGCACAAAAACAACGCGATTTTCTAGTAGTGGTTTTGCGGGATGCCACAATTCGACACCACTAACAATGGATCTCGCCCTCGAGATCCGCCTCATGGTACCGGAAGGAAGGTCGGCGATCTGCGTCTTCTCGCTTCGTGCAGATCCTCGCGACACCACTAACGAGGGTTCCTTCTTCACCTGGAAATCGGCGACACCACCAAAAATGTTCGTTGTTCCTGGTCGACGAGAGAACACTCCGGAGAACAAAGGACGAAGGTAGAGGTATCGCAAATAAAGCCACCCCTAACTTCCGTGGACGGAGTAAAATTGCTGGATCCACTGATTCGACGTACAAGAGCGAATGATAAGAGCAGTGGTAGGGTAGCTACTCCATCCCGCACTCAAACCATTACTCTGCACACGGATAAGCGGATTATGCAACCAACTCTCGGAATTAGACTGAAGATCTCGACAAGCGAGGTTCGGAAACAAGGGAGTGTTGCCAGCAGAAATCGTATGAAAGACACACTGATTAGGTTTCGCGGTGGTTCCATTGGCATGAACAACACATGCTCAAGGTTAACCCCAACTTCACCAAAGCTCGTCCTTCTCATATGTTTTTCAACGACACTGATATCCAGCAAGGAACACATATGGATAAGGAGCTCGAGAACAAAAGATTGGAGGAAGGGTACAACAGACAAGTTGCCGATTGATGATCGTAGCACCTCCGTTACAAAAGGGAGAATTCGAAACCCTGAAGGTATGACGGAAACCCAACCACGAGAAATCCTGGACTCGAAGAAAGAGAAGAGAGCGGATTTAAAACACGTCGAGATGAGAGGAGAATAGCAGAGGGGTAAGGAGTAAAATCAGACCTAATCAGAACTATCCAACCGATTTTCAAAAATAGTTTTGACTCTCTACTTCGGTCGTTAGCTAGGTTATCCTACAGGCTGGACTTGTGGGGTATCGCAACTGCTGTGCTCTGATACCACTCAGTAACACCCTCAGAATCGGCCCTATGCAAGTTTTAGCGAAACTCGCCAAACCCGCATAGAAACGATTCGAAGGTGCCCACCAGGCACTTTCGTGCGGGTGGAAAGCAAAGTAATAACATTACACAACAGTCCTCGATGGGACCCACAGAACAGATATATACAACAGCGACTCAAAGGGTCAAGAATACATATATAATATACAAAGATCCAAATCACCTTAAAAATGACAGAGCGTCCGACTACGGACAAGATGCAAATGGGGCTAAGAGCCCTGAAGAATAACCAATGGCGTCCATAACCCTGCCCAGGCCAAGCCGGAAGGGTAACCCTGCTAACGACGTCGATCTCAAAACCTGCTTAAACAAAAGGGGTGCCGACAAAGGGCAAAGGAAAAAGAGGAGCGTCAGTACTGAGGCCAGTACACGGCGAGGCTAGAATTCGGCGGTCCTCGCCTACATAGGTATGGTGGACTGAGCAGCAGCGGCAGCATGCACTAAACACCCTATAGAGACTCGATACAACTGGCGGATATCAGAGAGGGATAAGAATGGCCTAACCGGATCCAACCTGAAGCTATCAACAAACAAACCCATCCTGGTGTTTCCCCCTCGAGACCAAACGAGGAAGTTAACCGAGGAACTCACACAGTTGGCAGTTTTACTTATTCAGTTATAGTTGCGGCACTTTACTAGTCAGGTTTAGATATTCATCCTGATAAAGTAAACAGTGGGCACTTTTAGTTAATCATTCTGTTATGGTGGCATCACTTACTAGTCAGATTCAATTAGCATGAGATAACCCAAAACCCAGCAGTTGTTGGTACTTTTACTTAGCCGTTCCGTTGTAGTGAAGCTGATTACTAATCATATCGGATACAAGTCAATTTATAACAGTAAACTTTAGTTATAGTTGTCTATGATCAAGCACTGTGCTCCAAGTCGTCCATAACCGCGGACACGGCTTCTCGAAAAGATTTAACCCTGCAGGGGTGCACCAAAGTATCCACAGGCACTTCGACCCTTTTTGCCAGATCAGTTAACATACACCCATCGGTATGTCGGCGGGGCCTAAGTCACGACGTTCCCAGACCCAAAGCAAGTACGGGGGGCCACCCCACTAAGTACACCCGCAACGAAGTCGGCCGGTCTCCGAGACGGACTTAGGGTTTGCGACAATGGCTGTAAACGACAGCAGATCCCCAATCGGGGACTGTCGATACCGCGAAAACATTCCGCTTCCTAAACAGTACAGCGTGCTCCTCACACAATCGTAAATAAAGTAGTAAAGCATGGCATAGGTACAGGATAGTAAATAAATCCTCAAACTAGTTGTGGCCCCCAGTACAATACTTTGAAATCAGGTAATAATCGATGGGGGGCCCATATCTCCCCACCTGTGGTTAGCGCGCTCGATCTCGGAACAGGTTTCAAGAACTCGGGTCCTACGGGACACAAGTGGGCGTTCGGAAAACCAACATTACCTATCACCCACCGATGCCTCTGCTTAATTCAATTTTAGTTGTTAAACAGTAATTGAAGTGAAACAGTAATTAAAGCCATGATCATCTCCAACGTCAACATGCGGCAATCCTCCAACAATTGTGGTACTTGACGACAAGCAAAACACTTGAGCAAGCGACTACGACACGCGGGTCCAACTATCTACCAAATAACAGGTAATAGGATGTGTCCAAGGCTATATATGGCTGCAAGGGATATCACGGGTACGAAATCTAGAGCATCGCAACACAGATAGCAAAGATCAACAGGAGGGAATAAATACTAGCAAAGTAAGATAGGTAGAAAGGGGGAGATGCTCGCCTGGAAACATCGCCGGAGGCTCAACCGAAGATCGGGGCGAAGCTCACATCAACTCAACGGCCTTATCCGCGAAGAACCAAAACACTAGAAGAAACACCGGATGCACTATTTAATACAACGGCAGAAGATCGGCATGATGCATGCATGATGGATGACGTGGCAAAGGTGCGATGCAATTAGGTCATATTAAGCGGAACCGGGGTCCCGACAATTAATTAAATGGTTCAAGTTATTTAGAACCCCCGCCAATTAAATGTTGTTTTAGCATGGCAAAAGATAGCACCGGGTTCGCTACACAAATTTAAATGAGGCCGATATGAGACTAGATTTGCCCGCATATGGGCCCCATATTTAATTATGCAGTGAATCAGCATAAGGCCCCCAAACCACAGGATAAGATGCATGCGAGTATGACAATTAATATGCGACAAGTTGTATTATATTATAAAAATAGGGTATCGAGGAAAAGGTTCACACATTAGGGGTCTCGACGATCTTGGGGTTCCGGGGTTCGGGGTCGGTCTCAGGGTTCGACGGATCTGGGGTTCGGGGTTCGACGGAAGCGTTCTCGGATAGCGGGGGTAGATCTTGTTGTCCTGCGTCGGTGACCTCGGCATCCGGGAAGCAGGACTTGGTTTGGCGCCGGGGGCGCATCGGACTCTCCTGGTCGGTGTCGTTCTTGTCATCGGGCAGATCTTGTCGTGTCCTCGGGTCGGGTCGGTCTTGGCGTTCCTTTCGGTCCAGGTTTTTGGCGTTCGAGTGAATTTGCTTGGCGTTCCCGGAGGAAGTACTTGCCGTTCCCGTGTAAGCGTCCTCGGTGACGGGGGGGGGAGATCTTGGGGTTCCAACTTGATTATCGGGGACGAACTTGGGGCTCGACGCCGGGGTCTCCAGGGTTCCCTGTCGGAGTGCTAGAAGTTCCGTGATGGAGTTCTTGTCGGAGATTCTTCGAACACCTTCGGCTTGGTACGGTCTTGGCGTCTCGCGCCCGTGGTCTTGTGGGGTCCTTCGGGCTCGGGCGTCGGGGTACTCGAGTCCGCGGGACCGGGGCCGCCGGTGGTTCATCGAAATCTGCGAGAAGTTGTCGAACTTGTGTAGGGTAGGCACGTAGCAGTACCACACTACTAACATCAGCAGATACACGAGCAGCCACATGCGCCACCAGACCAAAGAGAGACATGTGTACACGAGGCCCAACTCGCTCTGCTGCAGCGACGAAAACTGGGGAACAGACACCGGCGTCGACGAAGATGGGCGCTGCAGCGGAGGGGTCGCGGCAGCGGACGGTCTTGGGGACGGGGCGAGGTGGTCCAGCGGGGTTGGCGCCGTGGCGAGCGCGGGACGGACGGCGGAGCTCAGCGGGACGCGGTCGGGGCGAGGCCGCGCGGCGCCGGAGTCGGGGCGGAGCGGCTCGGCGCGCGGGAGGGAGCGTCGGGGCTGGGGAGAGCACGGGGGTCGCCGGCGTCGGAGCCGGAGCTTGAGAGGGCGGACGCGGGTCGGAGAAGGCGAGGCGTGGAGCGGCCACCGCGGCGAGGATCGCGGACTCGGGGGGAGGGGAGGCGGTGCTGGCCGGAGGACGTGCGGAGCTCGGTGAGCTGCGGCGGCGGGAGGGGCGACCGGGCGACGCAGGGAACGGGCGGCTGCGTGCGGTGGCGCAGGGAGGCGGCCAGGCGAGGTGGAGGAGCTGCGGGGGTAGGGGGAGATGCGGGCGGGGTTCGAGGACGTGAGGGGGAGGCGGTGAGGGGGCCGCGGCCGGCGGAGCTCCTGCGAGCGGCGGCCTGAGCGGCGCCAGGAGGGGAGAGCCGGAGAGGGGAAGGAGGTGAGGGCGGGGCGGCGCTCGGGGCGAGGGTGCTGCGCGCTGTCGGGTCGGGGAGGGGAGGAGCGGGCAGAAGATGGGGACGGGAGGATGAGGACGGAGAGGGGTGGGGCCAGGCGGGCTCCGCGGTGGGCCAGGGGCAGGTGCGGGGGCGGTTTGACCGCGGGGAGGGGCTAGGCAGCTGGTTGCTGCGGGCGCGCGTGCAGGGTGTGAGTTGGGGTGGGGCTGATGGGAGAGGGAGTGGGGGTGGGCTAGGTGTCAGTTTAGGATTGGGTAGAGGGGGAGAGAGGGGTGAGGTGGCAGCGTGTGAGTGGCCAGGGTGATGTGGAGGCTGGGTTGGGGTAGATAGATGGGTAGGTTTAGGATTTGGAAGGGCGGGTGTAGTTGGACCGTTTTAATTTCTGGGGCGGTCGTTCGGGTCAATCGGCCCGTTCGACTGCCCCGCCCAAAATAATTTAATATTTTTATTTGATTGCGACGAACCTTGTAAATAGTTTTGGACAAACAAATTATCCGGCAGCATCCGGGGTTTTGCGTTGAATTAAGACGGCCGTTTAGAAAACATGAATCGGTTTATCCGCAAATAATTTTATGCAAGCAAATGCAAGATGATGACGATGCTCAAATGCAATGTGGCATGATGACATGAGCATGCGGTCATGATGTTGCAATGCACAAAAACAACGCGATTTTCTAGTAGTGGTTTTGCGGGATGCCACACTTAAGTACTTGCGAAGAACTAAGGATATGTTTCTTGTATACGGAGGTGAATAAGAGATCGTCGCTAAGTGTTATGTCGATGCTAGCTTTGACACCGATCCGGATGACTCTAAGTCTCAATCCGGATACGTATTTCTCATGAACGGCGGAGCGGTTAGTTGGAGGATCTCCAAACAACCTGTGGTGGCGGGATCAACAACGGAGGCCGAATATGTTGCTGCTTCAGAAGCGGCTCAGAAAGCAGTTTGGATGAAGGAGTTCATATCCGAACTAGGTGTGGTTGCAAACGCGTTGGACCCAATGGTGATCTATTGTGACAACAATGGTGCCATTGCCAATGCCAAAGAGCCAAGGTCTCACAAGCATTCCAAGCATATTAAGCGCCGGTTTCACTCCATCCGTGAGCATGTCAAGGATGGAGATATAAAGATTTGTAAAGTACATACGGATCTCAATGTAGCAGATCCATTGACTAAAACTCTCCCTAGAGAAAAACTTGATCTACACCAGAACTCCATGGGTGTTAGATACATCACAATGTAACTAGATTATTGTCTCTAGTGCAAGAGGGAGACTAAAGGGAATATGCCCTGAGAGGCAATAATAAAATGTTTATTATGTGTATTCCAAGTATATGATAGATGTTTATTTTGCATGATATAATTGTATTAATACGGAAACGTTAATACATGTGTGTTTAATAAACAAACAGAAAGTTCCTAGTTATGCCTCTCTCATAAACTAGTTCTTTGATTAACAAGATGATCACGGTTTCCTTATCATAGACATTGGATGCTGTTAATAACGAGATCACAACATTAGTGTAATGGTGTGATGAACATTGATCTGAAGTATAGCATTACGATCAAAGTCATTGAGTTTATATTGCTATAAACAAACTACGAAGTAGTCCTAATCCTTAGACCATGAGATCATGCCAATCACTAACACCGGAAGAGTTTCTTGTTGACATCAAACGTCACTTCGTAACTGGGTGATTATAAAGATGGCTTCAAAGCTACTAAAGTGTTATGTTGAGAATCATGGATCAAGAGTGGAATTTGTTCATCCCGATGACGGATAGATATGCTCTGGGCCCTCTCGGTGATATCACATTGGTTAGCTTGCAAGCAAGTGTTTTGATCACTAGAATGTTATATCACAGGAACGAGAAAAGAGTGCATGTCAGTAACGAGATCAAACTAGGTATGGAGATACCGATGATCGTGAAACAAAGGGATTAATATACTGGCAAAGTCATCGTTGAATGTGTAGGAGTCAGTATGGATCTCCAGGTCCCGCTACTGATTATTGATCGGAGAAGGGTCTCGATCATGTCCGCATTATTTGCGAACCGTAGGGTGACATACTTAAGGGACACTGGCATCCAGTTGGAGCAAATGTTTCATGCCGAAAGAATAAACAAGCGCAGGAATTTATTTCACTAGATACCGAAACAGGTTTTCGGGTGAAATTGCATAAAGTGGTTATGCATGTGAAATGGAATTCTAGCAAGGGGTTATTTGTGAATGTTTGTCATTAAAGTAATTGACAAAATTCTGAATAAAAATAAAAGAGTTTTATTTAATGAGAGTTTGCATTAAATTTGGTGGAAATTTAATGGGAATTTGAGTGGACTTTTGAGTGGAGGGAATTTAAAGGAATTTTGTGAGTGGACTGTCCACCCACATGAATGAAGGAGGGGAGGGGGTACCCCCCATGGCCGGCGGCCACCCCCTTGGGGTTCCCCCCTCCTCCTATAAAAGGAGCCCCCCTCCTCACTTGTCTCTCACACCTCCTCGTGAAGGATCTCTCTCCCCCTCTAGAATTTATCCCCCATGGTCTCGGACTAGCAAGATACATGTTCCCGGTGGCTATTCGGCAAGAAAGGGTTGTGCTTCCGCTGCATCGCTGGAGTGAGGAGGCGGAGGTTGCCCGGTGTCTTGTACGTGTGTGCGAGCACGGATGCGCTGCTGCTTTGCGGCGCTAGGACTTCCTCTCGATCTTGAGATCGGCAAGAGATCATCTACATCAACCACGAGTTGAACTCGTTAAGCTTTGTCGGTCTTCAAGGGTATGTTCTCTAAGGATATACATCCGCCCGTTGTTTGTATCTAGTAGATATATCTTGGTACATAGTTCCCATCGTAGGAATTTTTTTGTTTTCTATGCTGCGAACCCTACAGAGCCGCCACACTGCGTCTAGATGCTCCACCGGGTCGTGGCCGCCTGCTAGGATTGTGTATTGGTGGGGGCACGGATCCAGGGCGTCAACGACCACTGTAATCGTGGAGGGCGGCGACAGATTTAGTGGGAGGCGTGATGTGGTTAGGCTAAGAAGGGGAGGCGCTGGGACGATGGAGAAGATGGACTTGCCTAATTTGGTGTCTACCGGAGAGTTGGAGAATCGCTGCGTTACGGAGAGGAAGGAGAGTTGGAGAATCCCTGACCAACAAGCAGCGACACCAAACATAAAGGGCCCACAAGCAGTGGCAGCATGCGCGGCCGATGGCCTCAATGGGCTTGCATGCCTTCAGGCTTAAGCCTTTAGATAATTCACTTAGAAGGACTTTCCCCTCCCCTTCCCCTCTCCTCTCTACTATAGCTGTAACACCCCCGGTCACTCCGCTCCGACGGCTGTCACTTCTGGCAGCTCAATAGTATCTCTAGACTAACCTCATAGACCAACACTAGTCATTTTTGCACACTTTGTCCTCATTCGTGCGCACCCGGTACCCACTTTCCGATCGGCCACCCATCCTAGAATTGCTCTAGGCCAAGCACGCTTAATCTTAGAGTTCTTTTCGAATGAGCTTCCGAAAAAGAAGTTGCAACTTGTTGGTATGGGTTTCCTACCAATCCTATTGAGCCATGCGCCAGGGTCTCACATATATCCACCCTTAAAAGATCGACGTCCTCGTCGATCAACCACAAGCCAGGAACATCCCCTCTTGGCACACGTCTGTGCGTCCAGTGCCGACACATTGCCATGCCGTGTCCACTTCGGACCACACGTGCATGCTACACATGCCCGCCACTGACCCGCACACGCCCATGTAACCACGAGGGTCAGCTCTAATACCACTTATAACACCCCCGGTCACTCCGGATCGACGGCTGTCACTTCTGGCAGCTCAATGGGATCTCTAGACTAACCCCACATACCAACACTAGTCTTTTCTGCGCACTTTGTCCTCACTCGTTCGCACCCGGTACCCACTTCCCGGTCGGTCACCCATCCTAGAATTTCTCTAGGCCAAGCACGCTTAACCTTAGAGTTCTTTTCGAATGAGCTTTCGGAAAAGAAGTTGCAACTTGTTTGTATGGGTTTCCTATCAATCCTAATGAGCCATGCGCCAAGGTCTCACAGTAGCTGAGCCTCCTCCTCTTCGTTTCTGGCTGATCCAAGGCCCTCTCCGTCGGCGCTGCCGCCGGAGAGTGGTGGAGGCGAGCCCCCCGGTAGTCTAGGTTCTTGGCTTCTCGTTGTAGGTGTCGTAGGTCTAGGTTTAGGGTTTGTGTCTGCCCCAGTGGCGAATGACGAGATGTCGTATGGCCTGTCCCCTCTAGCGCTCCTGCACGACGCCGGTTGGCCGTCTCCACGGTGTATTGGCAACCTCTAGTGGTTGGAGCTTGCTGCTGCTGCTGTCGTGGACCGAGGCCACCCAAATAAAGTGTCACTGCCTCTAGATCTGGCAGCTGCGGGTCGTTCTTATCTTCCTGGCCGGCCTTGGTGGCAAGGGGGGAGAGGAGTTCGTGTCGGTGGCCGCGAGATTCATGATGCGGTAGGGGTGTTTGATGTGCGGTTCTTCTGGCCAGAGCCGCCATCATCTTAAAAAGATCTGCTTCGTTGCAGTGCTCTTTTGGTCGGAGCCAAGTGCGGCGGGTGGCTCGACTCCGGAGGCCCCAAGCATAAGGTCAGTGGTTTTCGCCTGCAAAAGTTTGCTTTGGGTTCTCACCGTTCTTCACGGGCCGGCCGTGGTGGCGAGGAGAGTTGGGGTGGCATGACCTGGAGCCGACCTGCCGCTAAGCCAAGCCTGCAACATCATAGTGCTGCAGATCATGAAGCTGCGACTCTGAATCTTCATCAACGTTGGCAAGGATGCGTCGCCGTTATCTGTGACCAAGAGGGCCACATCTCCGCTCGGATGAAGCCGAGCATCATCTTCCGCGTGTGGCGGAAGCATTTCGTTGCCCTGTGCGTGTGGTCCAAAGTCGGCATTGCCGCAAGTGGCAAGTTCCTCGGCGACGATGCGGGCTCCAGGACGTCGGAGACGACTGGATGCGATGGAGAAGGGCGAGGAACTGATCACGTTTCTTATCCTTTCCCTAGGGTCCTTTCTGCAAGTGTGCCGTCCTTCTCATGTGAAAGGATACAGATGTCGCCTAGAGGGGGGTGAATAGGCATTTAAAACTTTTCCGAGAGTGGCTCAACAAAGGCGGAATTAAACTAGCGTTTACTTTGTTAAGCACAAAACCTAGAACAATCTAGGGTTCACCTATGTGCACCAACAACTTATGCTAAGCAAGACAAACAACTATGTGATAGCAAGATATATATACTTCAAGCACGAAGGCTATCACAAAGTAAAGTTCATAAGTAAGAGCTCGGATATAGAGATAACCGAGACACGTGGGGACGACGATATTTTACCGAGTTCCTCCCAACATGGAGTACGTCTCGTTTGGAGAGGGGGTGGTATCTAACCACCTACGCCACAAAAGGCCTCCCTTATTCTTCGGTGAATCTTACCCCGATGGGATCAAGCCACACTTCCACTACCGGTGCACTTGTCGGTGGCAAACCAGAACCTCTCACAAGGTTGGGGCACTTCTCCACAACTTAATTGGAGGCTCCCAACAAACGTCACCAAGGCCACAACCTGCAACACCAGCAAACCGTCTAGGATTCCAAGAACCCAAGAGTAAAAGGCTTCTAGACTTTCACTCACCAAATCCTCCGGGGATAACTCAAACCGATGCACCAAATGCAATGGCAAGAACACAAGTAGTGCTCAAATCCTTCTCTCCCAAATTCCACCAAAGCTAAAAAAGATTGTGGGGGAATAAGAGAGGAAGAACAATGGAGGAAATCCACAAAACACTCCAAGATCTAGATCCCAAGATGTTCCCCTCACTTAGAGGAGAGATGGATTGGTGTGATTGTAGATCTACATCTCCTCTTTCAAATCCCTAAAGTATATGCAAGAATCAAGGGAGGGATTGAAGGGGGAGCAAGCTCAAGAGGGTCAAGAATGGAGGAGAAAGCCTGTAAAACTCGAGCAGCGACATTGGGGAAGAAGGGCCCCTTTTATAGGCCCACAGATTTCTGACCGTTTTCTGCCCATTGGGGAAAAGTCAGACCGGAGACTCCGGTCTACACCGGAGACTTCGGTCTGAGGCATGGACCGGAGACTCCGGACAGTCTCCGGACCTTCCTCCGGACCACCCATCAAACTGTCCCAGGATGAATTCTGGATCCCCCTCCGGGGACTCCAGGGGACACCTTGGACCACACCGGAGACTCCGGTCCATGCAGACTGGAGACTCCGGTCTGGACCAAAATAAGAGGCAAACTTCAAATGGCGATATCTAGAGTTTGGAAACTATGATTGACCCGAAACCAATTTTTTTGGAAAGAGGACAACAAGAGCTACCCAACAAAAACATTTAATGTATTATAATGTGAGATACCTCTCTTGGTGAGAAACCTCTCAAAGATAAAAAACACAATATGGTATAAAAGGGAAATCCATTTTTGATGAACTAGAGCTTGTTATGAATATTACCACAAGCTATAGAACCTCACATGGATAAGATCCAAATAAAAACCAAGAAAGGATGATGCAAAGTATGCAAAGGTTTGAGATCTCTCTGAAAGATATGATCAAGTTACTCACTTGAGAGCCCCTCTTGATAGTACGGTTGTCTATCCTATAAACCGGTCTCCCCAACTAACACCACGAGACCGATAAGAAAGAAACCCTATCAAGATCATACCTTTTCCTTGTGCATATTCCACTTGATCTTGATGTATATGATCTTGTCCTTCTCAAGATGGAACACCTTTCTAGATTGCCCTTGCACGCACTCGCTTGATGACGACTTGCAGGTTTCTCCCCCATACGACATGGGGAAACCTTTACTTTGACCTTGTCTTCATTGATCCATGATCACCGAGGATGGAAAGCTTCAAGCATGATATCTTTTATATGTGGCACATCTTTAGCTTGCACAACATTACTTCTAACACCATTTGGATTATGTCTTGAAGATACATATGAACTCTATCTTCTTCTTCAAGACACCCTTGCAAAAGGATCAACTCTCACATAACCAATCTGTGGATCATTCTTTGAACACCTTGGTCACCACTTGATCATCTTCACTTTCTTCTTCTCCAAACCTTGAAGCCAACATATAGTTCAAGCATTGCCTATGGAAAACTCCTACAAGTACAACTTGATACAAGCATTAGTCCATAGAGATTGTCATTAATTACCAAAACCACACATGGGGTCCCACATGTTCTTTCATCATGTATGCCCCCTTTGTTTAGGGTTTCTTTGTAATTGTATCCACCGCTTTTAATTGAGCGGCTTCGGGCCTTCTGGCCGTTTACAGTTCAAAAAAAAGATTCACTTACTTTTTGAAAAAATTATAAGATTCACTAATTTTTTGGAAGTTGTAAATATATTTATAAAATGCATTGCTATTCTAATAAATATATACCGGAACGGCATGACATGTAACCATCAATATTCCTAAAATGAGACGAATTTAGTTCCAAAGTTGCAGAGAGGAGACACTAATCAACACAACTTACTTGCAATCTTGAAATGGAATGAAATCAAGTACACACTGTTAGAATATGTGACTGTATCATGTTTTATAGGTATACTATCATATTGTGTATTTCTTTTATATGTTTCCGTGTTGTATGAGACTAGGACTTCTCTTACAATTTTCCTATATAATGAGCAATACAAGGCACCACTACGCGTGGTTTTCCCTATCTTACATGGTATCAGACGCAAAACCCTAGCCGGACCGCGTCGCCCTGCTTCCGCCACCGCCGCCGCTGCCGCTGATCTCGGCACCGATGATTTGCAAACCATCCACCTCCCCCTTCTCGCCACGCCGCCTTGATACGTCATAAACGTATCTATAATTTTTGATGCTTCATGCCTATTTTGTATCAACTTTCTTATGTTTGGTCTACACTTTGAGCTATTTTTATACATTTTCCGAAACTAACCTATTGAGAAGATGATGTAGTGCCAGTTGCCTATTTTTTTGCTATTTTTGGTTTCAGAAAAGCTAGTAAATAAATATTCTCGGAATTGGATGGAACAAAAACCAAAGTTCCTATTTTGCCCGACACGACACGGAGCCCGAAGGAGAGACGGAGGAGGGCAACGAGGTGGCGTGGGCCCGAGGTGGTGTGGGCCCCTCGAGGCTCCACCGACCTTGACCTTTCGCCTATATATACGTCTCCCCGAGACGTAAACCCTGACGGGGGCAGAAATCCATGAAAAGGTCCACAGCGCCGCTGCCACCGAAGAGGAGATTCGGGGGACAGATGTCTCTGTTCCGACACCCTGCCGGGATGGGGAATTTCCCCTAGAGACATATCCATCGACTCCACCACCATATCCATCGCCGTTGCTGACTCCCATGATGAGGAGGGAGTAGTTCTCCCTCAAGGCTAAGGGCTCTACTGGTAGCTATGTGTTCATCTCTCTCTCTCTCTCTCTCTCTCTCTCTCTCTCTCTCTCTATGCGTGATCTTAATGTGATCATGAGCTTTGTAATCAAGTAGATCTACTCTGCTACTCAAGTGCTTTATTGTAATCTCCGGTTATCCCCACGTGTGTGAATTTGACAGTGTGCACATCGTGTGGCACTTAGGCTAAATATTACAGAAATGCTTATCATGAGTATAATTTGAGTTGGATGTCTCTATAAAATTGTGGTGTTTGTAGGAACCATCTAGCGCTCAAGGTGACAGTGTGGGGTTACCTAGATGGGGAATGCGAACTTTGAGGAGATCTTTTGTAGCCCTACAGTAGATTAGAGTTGTCCAACCGGAGAGTAGTTCAGAGTAGCATAATGAAGAGAAGATATTTATATGAGAGTGTCCACTAGTGAAAGTATGATCCCTAGGCCTTGTTTCTAAGCATTAAAACACTGTTTACAACAAGTCCCGCTACATGTTTGTTTGCTGCCATATTTATTTCAGATTGCAATTACCACTTATAATCATCCATATTACTTGTATTTCACTATCTCTTCTTCGAACTAGTGCACCTATACACCTTACAAGTGTATTGTGTGTGTTGGGGACACAAGAGACTTCTTGTATCTTGATTGCAGGGTTGCTTGAGAGGGATACCTTGACCACTTCCTCCCTAAGTTCGATAAACCTTGGGTGATCCACTTAAGGGAGACTTGCTGCTGTTCTACAAACCTATGCACTTGGAGGCCCAACACTGTCTACAAGAATAGAAGCATGCGTAGACATCACGCCTCTCTTGGAGCCATGGGCGACGACGCTACATGGGCCACGCGGGCTGCCAAGGAAAAGGACGATCGTGAGGCTCGCGAGGCCACCGACGCCAAGGCCAAGCTGGCCCTCACCACCGCGCCCTCCTCTAGCACGGGGGCCTTCTCGCTCACATCCCTGCATGACCAAGCCGTCGACCTCCACTCCATCAAGGGGCATGTACCAGTCAAGCTGGCCCTTAACACCGGCGTTCATCGCCAATGGCGCACCTTCTTCCGTGCTGCCCTCCGCAAGTATGCGTTGCTCGACCATGTCGACGCGCCCACTCCGATCGATCCAACTCTAGAGTGGTCCTTGTTGGATGCCATGGTGGTCTCGTGACTCTACGAATCCATCTCCCACGTCCTCATCGATGTCGTCATGACGCCGGGTGAAGATCCTCTTGTCGTTGATCTGTGGACAAGTATCAATGACCTCTTCAATGACCGCAAGATCAATCCCCAGCTCCACCTCTCCACTGAGCTCGGTGAGATCAAGATGGGTGGACTTTTCATGACCGAGTACCTGAAGAAGATCAAGGCCCTCGCCGATAGTCTAGCAGATCTCGGAGCACTGGAAGAAGATGCCAAGCTGCTGATCCACTGCCTCAACGGCCTCTCCGAGCAGTACGAGCACGCCACCGACTTGATCTCCCTCATGCCCGAGATCACCTTCGAGAAATGCCGTTCTCTCCTCGCGCTCCAAGATATGAAGCGCAAAAGTCGTCAAGCCCGCAACTCCGACACGACTCTCGTCGTTGACAACGCCAACCCTGGCAAAGGCAATGGCAACCTCCGCAAGAGGAAGAAGGCTGCGACTGAGGCCGCCAAGGAGGGCACTATTGTCCAGCACCAGGCTCCTACTGCACCACCGGCCGTTGCTTCGACAACCTGGTCCACGCCGCAACTCCCATGGAACGACGCGATCTAGATGTGGCCCTATGTTCATGCACACAACTACGTGACATCAAGATATCCAATGGGAAACATTTCATAAACTTACCATTACCATGTCACGACATTCGTCCCTGCAAAATAACGTTAGACGCTCCTACTTTATATTTTGAAAGTCTTACGTGGCTTTAAGGCTTTCATGGCAGAACCCCTTTCCACCTATGAACGTTGGGCCACAACGTTGATTCAATGATTGCCTCTTTGCTCCCTTTTTAGGTCCCTTTAGTGTAAGTGTCATATCAACAGTCTCGCGAATCCCGCGTAATGTCGGTTGGGGGCCGCTTCATCGACAATACCGTGATATAACAACATGAAGATGGTCGCAACTAGAGAATCAACGCCCACATATTGCTATGTGTTCTATCCATACGACATGTCTACCTATAGATTTGGCTCTGATACCACTGTTGGGGTTCATAGTAGGAAACAAAAAAAATCTAGCTACGTGAACACGACAATCAAGATCTATTCTATATAGATATAAGTAACGGAGAGGGAGGACGGAGTTCATACCCTTGAAGATCATGGCACGCCTTACACAGGAAGGCGTATAGCGATGAGGTTGACCGCCCCAAGTATTGCGCCTCTAAGCTCTACACATGTCTGGTGTAGGGACATCTCCCGGGCTCCGACCTAGCCGAGCAACGAAAGAAGATGGAAGCCGGACCATCCTATGAACGACGGTAGTGCGGAGGTGGAGAACTAATCCTAGAGATCTAGATCCAATCTAGATGGAGAGAGATCTAGGGAATAGAGAGAGAGAGGGAGAGAGAGAGAGAGGATAGAGATTGTTGTGCTAATAGAGGGGAGGGGGAGTCCTCTATTTATGGGAGGGAGGGGAAGGGCAAAACCTAGGGCAGGAAGGTTGGGAACCCCACCCGTCGCCTATTAGGGATATGCTATATGGGTATCGTCATAGCATGTCTCTTATCCGGATAACCCGGGCAGCCCATAGTTGGTAGCAAGGCCCATGGCCTGCTGGGCAGCCTAGTTAGATGGATCCATAAGGGAGGCCCATGCCGGATAAAGGAAGGCTACGGAGGAGTCACCAACGTACCTGGAGCCTTGGAGTTCAAGACACGTTAGACTAATTGTATACTATGTAGGACTCTGTAACCTGTCCGGCTAGGACTTTGCCTGTAACCCTAGGATCTGGCGATTATATAAGACATACCTATGGGAGCCTTTAGGGCACGATTCAACTCATACCTCGCACAGCGAACCGATCCCTGTAACTCGGCGTATTGCCATTATAGTGATTTATAGCAGGAGTAGGATTCCACCACCGTCGTGGGATCTGAACCTGGGTAAGCTGTGTTACCTCATACCCACCAACCTTCTGCCTTACCCCACGTCTCTAAACACACATTGTGAGGAACCCTCCATAGCGTACTCGTCGGCAATACCACGACAGTTGGCGCCCACCGTGGGGCAAGAGGCGCTTCAGGCTCCCCAGCGGGCGAGGTACAAGCTCTTCGCGGGAACCGGTGAAACCGTAGCCATTGGCCGTGTTCTCTTCTCTGGCAATGTTCTGATCGCCCCTCCCAATGAGTTCTGGATCTCGGCGAAGACGAACCCCACCCGCTGCTCGATCGTCCCAATCGGGGACATCCACCTCTTCATCGGCGAAACCGACTCGGGAACTAGTTCCCTGGAAGTCGGAGGAGCGTCAAGACCCGCATGAACTGCCTACGGGTAGGATACGTTCACGGAAGGATCAAAGTCGGATCTATCTTTAGAGTTTTCCAGCATAGATCAGAAAAATCCAAGGCCCACCCAAACCGCGCCTCTGCAGGATATAATGGTGGAAGATCACTGCAAGTCCGTCGGCTTCGTCCGCGCTTCTGGACAACAGAGATCCAAGTTCGTCGGAGTGGTGACTATCTTCGAGCTGGCGCGTTGCATTCAGAGAGAGGGTGAAAAACCCCGTGATTACCTAGCCAGGTGGCTCCGTATACAGGCCGACCTGGCGCATTACCCCAATGATGATGCCATGTATCACTTTGTGGAAGGACTAGACCACGAAACACTTCTCTGACATACGCTAAGGAGGCAGCAGGCTTCAGGATGCCTCACTTTCGAAGGCATGGTGAACACCGTCAACAACTATGCGGAAGCTGAGGAGGCAGCCCAGTCAGCGATCGCGCTCTTAGACGGCGCCCCTTCGCCTCAGCCACCGCCACCACCGCCTCCGGTCGTCGTCGATGCGGCCGCACCGCCACCTCTAGTCATCATCGCCGCTGTCGCACCACCACCGCCCATCATCGAGGAAGCCCCGGCACCCTCCGACTCCATTCTTGACGTGCTCTACACCGACATCAGCACTGACTCGGAGGAGATATACTTCACCTCGGAGGAGCTAGACTTTGCTATGCAAGAGACGGAGGAGGATTTCAAACACGACGATCAGGCCAACAACACCGTCACGTCCCAAGAGGTGTTTGTCGCCATTGGGACCGTGATGGAGGAAGATCAACCCGAACAACATCCACCTAAAGCACTGGACAAGGGGAAGGGACCACCTGTTGCTACCGACAATGATCCCGCACAGGCCATGCCCCCTCCGCCTAACCCAGTTCAGTAGCCGCGGGAACTCAACACCGGTCCGAGTAATAACAACACCGCAAAACCGCCGCCTCCGGCATCTATGTCTGTTGCTGCCCAAGTCACTCCAGTTGATAGAGTGATGTACGGCAACCTACACGTCGAGCCCATGACCTTGGCTCATATTCGGAACGTAGTCTATCTTGACAAGAAGCGCCAGCAGCTGCTGGAGGAAGCGCAAGCCATCGCGGAGCAAGGCGCAAAGCTGGATCGAGATCTGGCCAACGTGCAGAAGTCAATAGAGAAAGCTAGAGCCATGGAGGACGAGTACAAGACTCTACTCCAGCAGTAGAATACTAAGAAAGCTCCGGCTTGCGTCATCAACGATCCCGGTGTACGGTGAAACCTAGGATGGGCCCCCTCGAAGCCGCCACAACCCAAGCCATACATTGACAGCGAAGGCAGGCAGGTGATGCCCACTCCTATTCTCAACCTCGCCGTCGTCAAGACCCTTCTGGAGCAGGATAGATCACCCGCAGTTGTGGAACATGTCTATGACCTTGTGGCGAAGGCGGTGAAACAATAGGAAAAGGCCACTTCTCAGAGGCTTGAGTCTGACCCAGCGTTTTGCCAGTCTAGCATTCCTAAGCCGCCAAGGGACCGATGTCCTCATGATGTCGGGTCCCAAACGGGTTCATCAGAACGAAGACGGAGGTACGCACGCAATAGGAAGGACGCTATCCCCATATCCTCCGACCATGGAGGCAAGGCTCATCCTCATCGCACGTCTCCACTGCCCCAGCCTCTCTGACATCACGAAGACCCCAAGGCTCACCATCGTACGGACATGCCTTCGCCAAGGCAAAGCGGCATCGTCATCCGCAACAACACGGAGCAGCCCCATTATGATGGAGAGCGCAACCAAGGACACAAGAGCAGGTCACGTCATGACCCTCCGTGTCCGACAAGCAACCGCGACAAGCGTGAGGTGTCACAGGAGGGTAACAGCAAGAAGGCTAACCCTCCGTTTCCCACTAGCAGCCACCATGGCGGAGGAGTCCCGTGTCGTTCACGCAACCCTTCCCCTGGCGGCAAGAAGAAAAGAGCAAGCCCGGAGCCATACGACGCACATTCACGCCTGGACAAGATTCACGAGGCCCGGGAAGGACAATACCTGGGACCATGTTGCTTTGGACCTTTAATATGGAGCGCAACTTACCCCAAGGGTTTCCGGATTGACAAGACCATCAAGCCCTATGACGGCACCCCCAAACCAGTTACGTGGTTGCAGGATTACAGCAACGTGGTGGAGATCGCCGTGGGTAACCCCCAACGTCACCGTCAAGTACCTCCAACTGATGCTGGCAGGCACGGCCCGCCAATGGATTGATGACTTGCCAGAGAAGTCCATCTACAACTGGTTGGACATGCAAGAAGCATTAACCAAAAACTTCGAGGGTACGTATAAGCGTCCTTGCACTGTTGGCGATCTATAGCGGTGCGTGCAGGAGAAAGACGAGTCATCTCGCGCCTACCTCTCTCGCTGGCTGGATATGAAGAATTCCTGTGCAGGAGTGCATGCCCAGACCGCCATGGCCGCTTTCATCGATGAGTTGGAGAAGGGCACGTTGCTCCGACATAAGTTGAAGTGCCTGCAGGACAATCACCGGCTAGATATCAACCAGATGATCCAGCTGGCCAGTGAGTTCGCGGCTACCGACGATGATGCTCGTGGCTCCCTGCCGGCAACGGCCGTCCCAACTCAAGCTAGGAGGAATAGCATCACCAAGCGGAAGAGCCCGCCAGAAGAAAAGGAAACCTCCGACATGGTCGCCATGACATTTGCAGGACGAGGTGATGGCGGACAGCGTGGCCGAGGACGGGGGGCTGGTCGTGGGCAACAGCGAGGTAGTGAAACTACCTTCTCAGCGCTTCGTGTTCCCCAAACGTTAGAGGAGTACCGTGATATGTCGTGCCTTGTACACCTTGACGCCAACGGCAAAGCCACTCACACCAATCGCCATTGCAAGTTCGTCAACGATCTCAAGGAGGGCCCGGAGTCTGGCTACAAGCAAAGTCAGAAGAACAGACCGCGAGGCAAGAGAAAAGGGAAGAAGAAGGACGAGGAGTCCAAGGATTCAAGTGACATGGACGAGGACGTTGACCCCAAGAACGCCGCCAATAGCAATGTCAAGGGAAAGAAACCCTTTGAAAAGAAGGCCCCCGTATACCACACTTTCCTTGGCACCCCAACTGTTCGGGCATAGAAAACCTCGCTAAGGATACTGATGGCCACCCTACCCCCAGTTCCCCAGTACCTGCGCTGGTCAGAGATTCCAATCACTTGGGACAAGAAGGATCACCCATACCTCATCCCTACGGAGAACCAGTACACCATGGTCATCAACCCCCTGATTGACGGCAATGAGTTCACCAAATGCATGGTGGATAGTGGAAGCAGCATCAACATCATGTACCTGGATACGCTGCACAAGATGAACTTGATGGAGGCAAACCTAAGGCGGACCAGCACTGTGTTCTGTGGTGTAGTGCCTAGCCGGGAGGCTCGGTCCCTTGGGTGCATCACACTTCAGGTCACTTTTGGCGATGTTAATAATTACCGCCAAGAACGGATGACCTTCGAGGTGGTCCCCATTCAAGAGCATATACCATGTCATTTTCGGACGCGATATCTTCCACACATTCATGGCCAAAGCATGCTTCGTCTACAACAAACTCAAGATACCCTGACCAAACGGCATAATCACCATATCCGGAAGCTTTACCAAGGCAAGAGACTACGAGATTGGAGAAGCAGCCTTTGCAGAAGCTGTCCTCTACAGCGAAGAATTCAAGGAGATCTAGAGCAAGGTCGATGCCTCGGAGATCCTAGCATCGAAGAAGCAGATTTCTGACTCCTCCCCAGCATTCAAGGCCGCCATTGAAACCAAGCCGGTGGAACTTGTGGTAGGCGATGCCTCCAAGACCACTGCCATTGGGACGAACCTGGATCCCAAATAGGAAAGCACGCTCATCGAGTTCCTCCGTGAGAATAGGGACATCTTTTCCTAGAAACCTGCCGACATGAAAGGTGTACCTAGGGAACTTGCCGAGCACATCTTGAATATTGATCCCAAATGCAAACCGGTGAAACAACCTCTACGACGCTTCGGAGACGAGAATAGACGCGCCATAGGCAAAGAGATAGCTAGGTTACTAAAGGCTAGTTTTATCCGAGAAGTCCTTCACACCTGATGGGTGGACAATCCTGGACTTGTCCCCCAAAAGGGAACCAGAGAATTAAGAATGTGCGTTGACTACACCGGCGTGAACAAAGCGTGTCCCAAAGATCCGTTTGCTTTGCCTCGCATTGACCAAGTTATTGACTCGACGGCTGGCTCGGAGCTTTTGTGTTTTCTCGATGCATACTCAGGATAGCACCAGATTAAAATGAGGAAGTCGGACCAATTGGCCACTTCGTTCACCACACCTTACGACGCGTTTTGCCATGTCACGATGCCCTTTGGGCTGAAAATGCAGGTGCTACGTACGAGCGGACAATGCAACATTGCCTACATGATCAAATTGGTTGGAATGTTCACGCCTATGTGGACGATATAGCGGTGACGTCTAAAAAGTCAAATGACTTAATTTCCGACTTAAAAGAAACCTTTGATAATCTCAGGAAATACAACATGATGCTTAACCCTAAGAAGTGCGTCTTCGGGGTTCTAGCCGGCAAATTGTTGGGATTCATCATTTCCCAGCGTGGAATCGAGGTCAACCCGGAGAAAATCAAGGCCATCCTAAATATAAACCGTCCGACATGCCTAAGAGACATACAACGGTTAACAGGTTGTGTTGCAACAATTAGCCGGTTTGTCAGCCGACTTGGAGAGAAGGCTTTGCCGTTGTACAAGTTGCTGAAGAAGGCGGACAAATTCACATGGACGGACGAAGCAGATGCAACATTGAAGCAGCTAAAGGAGATACTCTCCTTAGCACCTATCCTTGCAGCACCCGAGCCTATGGAGCTTATGTTGATTTACATGGCGGCCACCAACCGGGTAATCAGCATCGTCGTCGTGGTAGAGCGAAAAGAACCAGTGCATGAGTACGGAGTTCAACGACCAGTTTACTATGTAAGCGAGGTCTTGACGGAGTCCTGATGGTGCTGACGTGGAGCACTTCGTTGGAAACCCCAAGAGCAAGGTGTGATGAGCACAACAACAAGTCTTCCCTCAGTAGAGACCGAGGTTATCAAACCAGAAGGAGGAAGGAAACGTCACACAGGTGTTGCAAGCAACACGGAGACCTGCACAACACAAACTCAAAACTTTGCCCCAATGAATCAGTGAGGTTGTCAAGCTCACCGGTTTGCTCTAACAAAGGATTAAACGTATGGTGTGGAAGGTAATGGTGGTTTACAACAAGTAAACAAGTAACAGTGGAAGATGAATCAATGGTAAAGATTGGACTGGGGTCCATAGTTAACTAGAGGTGCTCTCCTTAGATAAACAACATGGCATGAAGGGTAAAAAAATTACAGCAGGGCAATTGACAGGAACTAAGCAAGGCATAACAATGCAATTACTAGTCAGAAAGATCCTATGAGATTCGATTGGGAAATACACCAAGATACATAGACCGCCATCCAACTGCATCTATGACTAGAATTCCACCTTCAGGTTATCATCCAAACCCCCTCCAGTATTAAGTTGCAAGAAATAGACAACTGCTTTAAGCAAAGTGTGTAAGGTAAACAGTCCACATGTTCCATGAACAAGAGACCGTTGTTTTCTCCCTAGTGGCAACAACACATCTACAACCGAAGATATTTCTGTCACTTAGCTACTAACAATGAACAGCATGCAAGATCACAAAAAAACACATACATGATAGAATCATAAAGACAAAACCATTAATCAAACCAACATAATAATCTCAATATCTATCGGATCCCCACAAACACAACATGCATGATTACAAATAGATTAGATCTTGATCATGAACGGAGCTCACAAGATCTATACATGAAAGAACAAAGGAGGAGATACAACCATCTAGCTACTACATGGACCCATAGTCCAAGGTGGAACTACTCACGCATCATACCGGAGAGAAGGCCTCTAGGATGATCTCCCCTCTAACAGGGTGCCGGGAAGAACTTCAGATCCCCCTGATCTAGGGACGATGGTGGCGGAGGCTAGAGAAGGTTTCATGGATATTTGATCGGGTACTCATGGTTTCTGCATCGGGGCTTCTTATAGGCGAAGGGGGAGGCCGAGGAGGCGGCCAGGGCCTCAAACCCTAGCCAGGCGTGGGGCTGGGCCCACCCGCGCCTGGGGTGGGTCTGGACCCCCTAGCTGGCCCCTCCGTCTCCCCTCTGGACTTCTTATTCCCTACGGAAAGTAATTGACTTTGACGTTTGTCCCGTCCAATTCCGAGAATATTTCTTTACTAACTTTTCTGAAACCAAAAACATTAGAAAACAGGCATCTGACACTGTTGCAACTTGTTAGTAGGTTAGTATCAGAAAACATGTAAAAAGCACCTCAAAGTGTGGACAAGTAAGGCAAAGTAGATAATAAACAAGCATGGAGCATAAAAAATTATAGATACATTTCCAACATATCAACATCCCCAAGCTTAACTCCTGCTTGTCCTCGAGTAGGTAAGTGATAAATATAATAATTTTTGAGGTGACATGCACCCTCACAATAAAGATCCAACCATTTGCAAGCATTGAAAGACGGGATCAAAGAACTCTAAACATGTGCAAGAAAGATGGAGTTCTTACAATAGGACATAGTAACTATGCATGCGACATGACAAGCTACAAACAAAGATCTTGAATAACATGCATTGAAAAACGTTTATTTGTTTCACATGCAGAAAACATAGCATAGTGGCAATTAGCTTGTCCCTCAAAAGAGTAGCAAATAGATGCATAGGACACCTGCAAAGTTCACAAGGGTGACTAGAAACAAGTAGCACAAGAACAAGTAATAAGACAATATGCATCAATTAATAAGACTTGGAACACTGCACACAGAATGACAACTATGCTCTCTTAATGGTGCCTAAAGTTAGAAGGTGGAGACTCAATAATGGTGGAAGAAAGTGATGGGTTTTGCGGCATAGTAAATCAAAATTTTCTACGGATGCGAACAGAGGGAAAGACAAGATCTAATCTAGGAGATGCAAACAACGAGAGAGATTGGATTAGATCTTCATACCCTTGAAGATTCGCACAGCGGAACGTTCGTCGGAACGTGGGTGATGTAGTCGTACTCGCTTCTCCTCCTCGCGATCTGATCCGATCTAGCACCACAAGTGGCGGTGCCTCCGTGAGATGCACACGTGCATCACCTCGACGTATCCTCCTTCCTCGGTCCAGCAAGTATGGAGGAGAGACGGATTGGATCTACAACACGACGGTGTGGTGTATATCGTGGAGAGTTTCTGCAGCAGGGCTTTGCCTACACGCAGTCGGGAGGAAGAGAGAGAGGAGGGCAGCAGGGCGGCTAGCTTTGGAGGGGAAGGTGTGGGGGGGTGGTGCGCCCCAATCCCTCTTTATATAGAGGGGTGGGCGGCTGCCCTAGCCCCTCCCCCAAGCCCAAACCGGCGGCCATAAGGAGGAGGAGTGGGGGCAAGGAAACCCCCCCCTTCTAGAAGGTCTAGATTAGGGTTTAATCCCTCTTGGCCGGCTGGGCCCTATGGGGCCTTGTGCCCCTGGCCCAATGCGTCCAGGGCACTCCCTCATAGGCCCATGCCCCCTCCCGGAAGGTGGGGCCACGTTGGTCCCCTTCCGGAAGGTTCTAGAAGCTTCCGGTACAATATCGATTAACCCGGAACAATTCCAAACTCCAAAAACTACACTGCCTTATATGAATCTTATTCTCCGGACCATTCCGGAACCTCTCGTGATGTCCCGGATCCCATCCGAGACTCCAAACAAAAACTCATAAACCAATTATCCAATCTATCCTAGCGTCGAGACACGTTAAGTGTGTGACCCTGCGGGTTCGAGAACATGCAGACATGATCTTCTATCAATAATCAACAGCGGGGTCTGGAAACCCATATTGACTCCCACACATTCATCGATGATCATATCGAATGAACCATGATGCCAGGATTCAATCAATCCCATATATATTATATATATTCCCTTCGTCTCGCGATATTTTACTTTCCCGAGATTTGATCGTCGGTACCGTCATACCTAGTTCAATCTCGTTCACAGCAAGTACTTTACTCGTTCCGTAATCCGATATCACTTTGTGATTAACTCCTTAACCACATGCTTGCAAGCGGTGTTGATATCGATTACCGAGTGGGTCCGAAGTATATCTATCCGACTTGGGAGGGAAAAGTCCCATCTCGATACATACAACCCAACAGATACTTTCCGATCACCTGAGAGACACCTTTATGATCACCCTCTCATAGGATGACGTTTGATGACCTCAAAGCTTTCTTCCGATACCAGGGAGTTGTATTATCTCATGGTCTAAGGAATACAATATTTGACATAAGAAAAGCTTCGCAAAGACGAACACGATGACACGATCTAATTGCTTCGATTTGTTTGGGTCTGTCCATCATATCATTCTCCCAATGATATGATCTCATTATTAATCGACAACTCATGTCCATGGTTAGGAAACCTTAACCATCATTAATCAATGAGCTAGCCCATAGAGGCGTACTAGGGACACGGTGTTGTTCACAAACCACACAAGTGTTAAAGTTTCCGCTTAATACAATTCTAGCATGGAATATAAACATTATCATGAACAAGAATTATAATAATAACATCTTTATTATTGCCTCTAGGGCGTAATTCGAACATAAAGGCCTTTTTGTAAAGGAAGCAGGGATTACAAGTTTCAAAAGGAGCTTCCAAAAATTATGGTACTTGTTAGCTTTCAACCCTCATTGCCCGTATCATAAGCATCTTGAAGTGGTTAAGGTTAAAGTGGCAAATATGGAGTATATGCTTGGCGAAGTATAAGTTGGAAATCTCAAGTCCCTTGAATACGAGGGCCACACCTCATGCATACTCAACTTTGGGTCCAGGTAAGTTCTTGTCACTGCAAGTATTTGCATATCATTGAGAACCGCCAACGGGGTACCCCTTGCACATGGTACAGGAGCTTTACCATAACCAAAATGACAAGGCAAGCAGACAATGAGCATCTCAGCAATCTTTTTATTTACCATATGCATAGCTTTTTATTGAGGATTCTTCATAGATAGCTCATTATGGTGATGCTACAAGTTTCCACCATGATTAGGCATGTCTTAGGCTAGCGGCCCAGGCGTTTCTCTAACACGAGATACAAACTCCATGGACTTACAAGTTCCCTCTTTATTTCACACCGGTGACATCCATAGACAAAAGAGCATGATATCAACTGAGTAAAAAGTACAAGTGCAATGTTGAAAACGTTCCCCGTGACAGCACGATTCTGCTAATTCCAACTTATAAGTGCAAGCATATACAACAAAGTTGTCACAATGGTTCAAGTTTATTAGGGGCAAAGAATAAAGTGTGCCATCAAGTTTGTGAGGGCTTTAATCACTAAGTTTTCACATAACAAAATAGTTTTTAATCGGAAGATAGTTGAAAACAATAATATACTTGGAATGGTGTAACACACCATGCATAGGAGTTTATAGTGGACACTTTGGAATAACTTGGTTTCTTGGGAGTTGGAGGCATGAGTAGAACTTACTCATACAAGTGGAGGCTAGCAAAAGACTCGGAGCAACCAACTAAGAGAGCATAATGGCCATAACCATGCAGTGCAACAAAGCATACTAATCAAAGCAAAGAGTGGTACTACAAGTCAAGGACTAAATGATCATAGAGGGTAATGGTGACTTATCATAGTCATAACATGGTGTAAGCATATGCCAAGTGAACCCAAGCAAAGAATCAAAGGAGAATACCACAATACTATGCTTTTGCATGCTAAAACAACGCATAATTTATTTAAGGCACACTAAGCAATCCCAATTGTTTGGAACAATACATGCTACAGCAATAATCACTAAGCAAAAGGTCAAAACAACACCTATCATGTCATGCTAAAGTCTAAGTCATAGTCAATGCAAGCTCCTCTTGCACTTTAAGCAAGAACTTACTACTCCTTTCCAACACCAAGCAAACTTATTTGCAAAACAACACAACGAGAACGGGGGTCCAAACTACTCAAAAAAATAAACAAACTAAGCAAAGCAAACGAAAACTAAGACGCTCCAAGAACAACACAATTGTGCATTAAACAATAAAAACGAAGTGTCTAGACAGACCTGAGCTTTTTATTGATGAAGAAGGGGATGCCTTGGCCATCCCCAAGCTTTGACGCTTGTAACTCTTGGATATTTCTTGGGGTGACACCATGGTGTCATCCCCAAGCTTTAGATTTTGTCCATTCTTCATCTCATTGCATCATTCTTTCTCTACACCTGAAATTTTTCCTTCATACAAAACTTCACACAATCTTCATTAGCAACATTAGTTTATTCAAAGGATATTAGACCTATGGAAAAGCTTTGGAAAATCAAGGCTTTTCACTAAAAAAACAAGCTACTGTAGTAAATCCTTCAAAAATCTCAATTCACCTAAAGAGAACTCAAAAAGGAATCAATAAGAAGCAAATGCAAATAATGGCAGAAATCTGTCAAAACAGACCAGCAGGTATAAACCAATTTTTTCAAACATCTTATGTTGTTCAAATCAAACAGTGTTGAACTAACGAAAGTTAGCTAACATACTGGGTGATTTATTCCTAAATTTTGAGCTTAATCCGAGTTACAGAGCCTCCTCATGATATTTTTTGGTGGAGGACTGAAATCTGTTTCGGGACAGCAACTCCCCAAATCTTACTTCCCTCTTATTAGAGGTCATTCTTGGCACAAAAAGCAAACAAAAAGGATAAGGAGAGGTCATTACGGAAGTAATAACTTATAAGACTCAAGGAAACTCTTGGATATCTTCCAACAAGTACTTTTCTTTAACGCCTTTAAGTTAGACACAAGAAGGAAGAAGAATCAAGTATTTTTAAATAAAGAATTGCCCCTCTTGTTCCTTCCTTTATTACCTTTCTTCTTTTCCTTAGGGAAGATATGGTTACTTACCGGAGGAGAAAAATGCATGATGCCTTTCCCCACATCTATTACTGCCCCAAGGTGTTTCAGTAGAGATCTTCCAAGTGTGATATGTCCCTTGCCTACACATTCAATAACAAGATAATCAGTAGTCACCATTTTCCCTGAGATTTTTGTAAACACACATTCAACTATTCCAATGGGTAATATAGTGGAATTTTTGGTAAGAGAGATTTCCTCCCCTCCTTCAATAAGCCCCCAAAGACTCAAGGAATCAAAAATATCTTTAGGCATGAGACAAAATTCAGACATGATATCACAGCGAGCATCAAAAAGTATAGTCTTTATTGAGACTTTGATTATGGGAAACCACTTTGAAGGCTCAAAATTGATGGAAACATAATCATGGTAAGCCCTAAGCATGTGATAGCAACTATTCATAGCAGAAATACTAGTCTCAAGTGTGTTCAACCTGGCAAAAATATTTGTGAAAGAGGAATCAGACTTGCCATGTGTATTATAAATTGCAATTAACTTTTTTATGGCATCAAAAGCTTCATCCTTAGTACATAGAAAAATATCTTTTTCAGCCACATCATCCAAAGCATATCTAAAATGAAGAGCATTACCACGGTAGAAACTATCAATAACCAAGCTAAGACTCATCTCAGGCTCAGTTTCCCTTTGTAAAGTGGAAATTCTAGACCAAGCTTCTTTAAAACTCTCTTCACTTTTTTGCTTAAAAGTGGAGATCTATTCCATAGGTGAAATAAAGATTGGTCCAAAACTAGACATGGTGGCAACTAGAGCAGGAACTAATTTTTTTTGTGTTTTTGAATAAACCAAGCAAACCAAACTAGACTATTTTTTTTTTGGTTTTTTTTTGGAAAGAGGCAAACAAAACCAAGCAAACTAAAAACAAAGTAAAGAGAAAGGAAGTGAAGGACTCCCCTAGTGAAGACATCCTTGGCCTCCCCGGCAACGGCGCCAGAAAACTTGTTGATGGTGCTGACGTGGAGCACTTCGTTGGAAACCCCAAGAGCAAGGTGTGATGAGCACAACAGCAAGTATCCCCTCAGTAGAGAACGAGGATATCGAACCAGAAGGAGGAAGGAAACGTCACACAGGTGTTGCAAGCAACACGGAGACCTGCACAACACAAACTCAAGACTTTGCCCCAACGAATCAGTGAGGTTGTCAAGCTCACCGGTTTGCTGTAACAAAGGATTAAACGTATAGTGTGGAAGGTAATGGTGGTTTATAACAAGTAAAAAAGTAACAGTGGAAGATGAATCAATGGTAAAAATTTTACCGGGGTCCATAGTTAACTAGAGGTGCTCTCCTTAGATAAACAACATGGCATGAAGGGTAAAAAAATTACAGCAGGGCAATTGACAGGAACTAAGCAAGGCATAACAATGCAATTACTAGTCAGAAAGATCCTATGAGATTCGATTGGGCAATAAAACAAGATACATAGACCGCCATCCAACTACATCTATGACTAGAAGTCCACCTTCAGGTTATCATCCGACCCTCCTCCAGTATTAGGTTGCAAGCAACAGACAACTGCTTTAAGCAAAGTGTGTAAGGTAAACAGTCCACATGTTCCATGAACAAGAGACCGTTGTTTTCTCCCTAGTGGCAACAACACATCTACAACCGAAGATATTTCTGTCACTTCCCTTGGAAACTAGAGGCATGAACCCACTATCGAGCATAAATACCCCTCTTGGAGTCACTAGCAACTACTTGGCCAAGATAGCTACTAACAAAGAAGAGCATGCAAGATCACAAACAACACATACATGATAGAATCATAAAGACAAAACCATTAATCAAACCAACATAATAATCTCAATATCCATTGGATCCCTGCAAACACACATGCATGATTACAAATAGATTAGATCTTGATCATGAACGGTGCTCACAAGATCTATACATGAAAGCACAACGGAGGAGATACAACCATCTAGCTACTACATGGACCCATAGTCCAAGGTGGAACTACTCACGCATTATAGCGGAGAGAAGGCCTCCGGGGTGATCTCCCCTCCGGCAGGGTGCCGGGAAGAACTTCAGATCCCCCGATCTAGGGACGATGGTGGCGGCGGCTACAGACGGTTTCGTGGATATTTGATCGGGTACTCAGGGTTTCTACAATAGGGGCTTCTTATAGGCGAAGGGGAAGTCTGAGGAGGCGGCCAGGGGCCTGAAACCCTAGCCAGGCGCGGGGCTGGGCCCACCCGTGCCTAGGGTGGGTCTAGCCCCCCTGGCTGGCCCCTCTGGCTCCCCTCTGGACTTCTTGTTCCCTACGAAAAGTAATTGACTTTGACGTTTGTCCCGTCCAATTCCAAGAATATTTCTTTACTAACTTTTCTGAAACCAAAAACAGCAGAAAACAGGCATCTAGCACTGTTGCAACTTGTTAGTAGGTTAGTACCAAAAACATGTAAAAAGCACCTCAAAGTTTGGACAAGTAAAGCAAAGTAGATACTATACAAGCATTGAGCATCAAAAATTATAGATACGTTTCCAACGTATCAAGTCCATGCAGCGTTACCCACACTACCAGAAGATAGCTTATGGAGTGTTCCTTGCTTCTCGGAAGCTAAGGCACTACTTCCACTGTCCAACATCATCAACAACAGTGACGCTACAGGAAGGGTTGCGAAGTGGGGCATTGAACTTTCCGCCTTTGAGATTACCTACAAGAGGCGCGACGCTATCAAATCACATGCCTTGGTGGATTTCATCGCAGATTGGACGGAGATGCTAGATGCTACCCCTATGCCAGAGCCAGAGTACTGGGTGATGCACTTTGATGGATCAAAGCTACTCAATGGCTCTAGGGCTGGTGTACTGCTACAGTCACCAACTGGGGAAAAGCTACACTACATTCTACAGATCCACTTCGAGGCTACGAACAACATGGCGGAGTATGAAGCGCTCATTCACGGACTACGCGTAGCTAAGGATATCGGCATCAAGAGCATAGTTTGCTATGGAGATTCCGACTTGGTTGCCCAGCAGGTGGCTGGCACCTAGAACACGCGAAACCCTATGATGGCGGCATATCGAGACGAAGTGGACGAGATAGCCAAGAGCTTCTTGGGCTACGAAGTCAAGTATGTCCCTAGGGAGCAAAATGAGGCGGCTGATCTACTGTCAAAGCTTGGATCAGGGCGCAAACAAATTCCGTCTGACGTTTTTCTAGAGCCTCTACGGACACCATCCGTGAAGGGAGCGAACACCGAGAACCTGGATAGATTTGACTCTTTCGTTAACACAGTGACAAAGGTCCCTCCGGCTTGGACAAAACCGTTCATGGAATATCTCATACACGGAACTTTGCCCGACGACAAGGTCGAAAGACGACAAATAGTACGTCGATCAAAGGGCTATACCATAATCAATGGACAGCTCTACAAAAGAAGCACCACTCGTGTATACCTAAAGTGTGTTTCCCAGCAGGAGGTATTGAAATCCTTCATGAGATCCATCTCGAAGATTGCGGGCATCAAACCGCTCCTCGATCTTTGATCTCGAAAGCTTTCTGGCAAGGATTCTACTAGCTGACCGCGAAGGCGAACGCCGACCAGCTGGTTGATACATGCATGGGATGCCAGTACTGTGCCCGACAACCACATGTTCTAGCTGAAGAATTGCAAACAATACCAATAACTTTGCCGTTTGCAGTCTGGGGGCTAGACATGAAGGGAATATGCCGTGAGAGGCAATAATAAAATGTTTATTATGTGTATTCCAAGTATATGATAGATGTTTATTTTGCATGCTATAATTGTATTAATACGGAAACGTTAATACATGTGTGTTTAATAAACAAACAGAAAGTTCCTAGTTATGCCTCTCTCATAAACTAGTTCGTTGATTAACAAGATGATCACGGTTTCCTGATCATAGACATTGGATGTTGTTAATAACGAGATCACAACATTAGTGTAATGGTGTGATGAACATTCATCCGAAGTATAGCATTACGATCAAAGTCATTGAGTTTATATTGCTATAAACAAACTACGAAGTAGTCCTAATCCTTAGACCATGAGATCATGCCAATCACTAACACCGGAAGAGTTTCTTGTTGACATCAAACGTCACTTCGTAACTTGGTGATTATAAAGATGGCTTCAAAGCTACTAAAGTGTTATGTTGAGAATCATGGATCAAGAGTGGAATTTGTTCATCCCGATGACGGATAGATATGCTCTGGGCCCTCTCGGTGATATCACATTGGTTAGCTTGCAAGCAAGTGATTTGATCACTAGAATGTTATATCACGGGAACGAGAAAAGAGTGCATGTCAGTAACGAGATCAAACTAGGTATGGAGATACCGATGATCGAATATCAGACATGTAATATATCGTGAAACAAAGGGATTAAGATACAAGCGTAAAAGGTTCCGACGATCACAGGAAAAGTCATCGTTGAATGTGTGGGAGTCAGTATGGATCTCCAGGTCCCGCTACTGATTATTGATCGGAGAAGGGTCTCGATCATGTCCGCATTATTCGCGAACCGTAGGGTGACACACTTAAGGGACACTGGCATCCAGTTGGAGCAAATGTTTCATGCCGAAAGAATAAACAAGCGCGGGAATTTATTTCACTAGATACTGAAACAGGTTTTCGGGTGAAATTGCATAAAGTGGTTATGCATGTGAAATGGAATTCTAGCAAGGGGTTATTTGTGAATGTTTGTCATTAAATTAATTGACAAAATTCTGAATAAAATAAAAGAGTTTTATTTAATGAGAGTTTGCATTAAATTTGGTGGAAATTTAATGGGAATTTGAGTGGACTTTTGAGTGGAGGGAATTTAAAGGACATTTTGTGAGTGGAGTGTCCACCCACATGAATGAAGGAGGGGAATGGGCAGCCCCCATGGCCGGCGGCCACCCCCTTGGGGTTCCCCCCTCCTCCTATAAAAGGAGCCCCCCTCCTCACTTGTCTCTCACACCTCCTCGTGAAGGATCTCTCTCCCCCTCTAGAATTTATCCCCCATGGTCTCGGACTAGCGAGATACATGTTCCCGGTGGCTATTCGGCAAGAAAGGGTTGTGCTTCCGCTGCATTGCTGGAGCGAGGAGGCGGAGGTTGCCCGGTGTCTTGTACGTGTGTGCGAGCACGGATGCGCTGCTGCTTTGTGGCGCTAGGACTTCCTCTCGATCTTGAGATCGGCAAGAGATCGTGTACATCAACCACGAGTTGAACTCGTTAAGCTTTGTCGGTCTTCAAGGGTATGTTCTCTACGGATATACATCCGCCCGTTGTTTGTATCTAGTATATAGATCTTGGTACATAGTTCCCATCGTAGGAAATTTTTTGTTTTCTATGCTACGAACCCTACAAGACATGGTTGGTCCGTTGCAAACGGAACCATGTGGGTTTATACATCTGCTGGTAGCAGTTGATAAATTCACCAAATGGATAGAAGCTAAACCCATTAGAAAGCTTGATGGGGCAACTGCCCTTAGGTTTGTCCGGGATCTAGTGGTGAGATTTGGTCTCCCACATAGCATTATCACCGACAACGGCAACAACTTGTCACTCGGAGAAGTGGAAGCTTATTGTTGGGAGAAGGGCATCCGACTTGACCTAGCATATGTGGCACATCTACAGTCCAATGGCCAAGTTGAGAGATCCAATGGATTAATTCTGTACGGAATCAAGCCACGTCTTTTGGCACCGCTACATAGAGCAGCTGGAGCCTGGGCGGAGGAATTACCATCTGTGTAATGGAGTTTACGAACTACACCCAATAGATCCACTGGCTACACCCCTTATTTCATGGTATATGGAGCAGAAGCCATCCTTCCTTCCGACATCCTTCATGATTCACCAAGAGTTGCCGCCTACGACGAAGATGACATTGAAGAATCCAGACGCCTAGATGTGGACCTTCTCGAGGAAGAGCGCGTATTGGCATGCCAAAGATCCGCCATCTACCAGCAGAAGATACAGAGCTACCATAGTCACCGTGTTCGACATCGCTCGTTTAAAGAGGGGGATCTGGTGCTCAACCTTAAGCAGAAGAAGTCACACAAATTAACCCTCCCATGGGAAGGACCGTTCATCATAAGCAAGGCGCTGCTTAATGGGTCTTACTACCTCGTTGACAATCGTGAACTTAAGGATAGACCCAGCGATGATCATAAGCGTAAGCGACGTGACCCGGATGATGACTACCCAGAGCTTGATCGGCCATGGAACATAGCATAGCTACGTACTTTTTACACTTAGCATATTTTTTATCTATTGTGTACCTATTATATGATTAATGAAATAAAGCTCTCTGGTTCACTCATATTCTTGAGTCTTTTACCTCCTTTGGTGTTTATTTTTGGATCGTATAAAACCTTTATGCACAAGCTTTGCATTTTCACTTGTGAAAATTCCGCCTACAGGCGTTAGCTTAAGTTTTCCGGTCTACACGTTCTTTGTTGTTTTTATGTGTATTCTGGAGTAGTGACTTTTGGCACTTGGAGTCGGTGATTTTGTGCTTAGGTTTTTTACGGTGCCATTGGGCATCATCACCTAAGTGCATGGTTCCGACTACGAGTCTTCCAACTCATGAAAGGTCAAGCATAAAAACCAAAGCAATGGATAAGCCAACACTTGCTTAAAAAAATATTTACATGCTGGAACTAGTACTTGAGTAGCAGGAAATTACAACAATTGTTTTTACGCCTTAAGTTAACACAATAGTTTTTTCGCATACACCAATCCAGAGGAAACAAATATTACAAAGTGTTTTTATTCCTCTGGCGCAGGAGACTTTGAAGCAGCATCATCGCCGGCAGGAGAGCCATCCTGATCATCTTCAAAGTCGGTGGTCCTGAGGGACTCGGAGGAGCTTTGGTGGTCGTCGTCAATGATCTCCAGAGGCACGAAGACATTGTGATCAACCAACTCGGCAACCCTGGTGTCAAAACCCGCGAGCGATGCCCAAATAGCCTTGTGATCAATCTTCTAGCCTTCGTCATCTACGACGGGGAGACCCGAGGTCACTGTGTCGAGGTCGGCATTTTCGTAGTGTGCCTTGACCATTGCCAGCGACATTCTTGCACCAACTCGGGTACATGAAGCTTTCCAGCTTACGATACGCTCAGGGGCTTGGCGTAGAATCTCCGAGTACTTCATCATGGAGTCCACCGCCTTGATGTTGATGTTGAGGGGCTTGGAAATCTCCTTGGCCTGCTTGATGGCGGTGCTGATGAAGTTGCCGGCGAGAACCATGCATTCCTTTGGCAGAGGAGGCGAATTGGTTAAACCAATAGGAGCTGCATTTCCGACAAACAAAGGAGCACATGGGTTCAATGACACAAAAATTTCAGAGTACCTGGCTTACAGAAGTACAAGACAGAGATCGCTTACGAAAGATGCTCGCCTCCACTTGCTGGAGTGTCTCCGCCATGGAGTCCCGCTCTTGTCGGAGAACCTTGTAAGGCTCAAGGTTGCGCTGATTCTGCTCATCGGGAGCTTTCTTCTGCTCCTTGAGGATTGCAATTTCCTTCTTTAGACGGTTCATCTCCGTGTTGGCGGACTCCTGTAATGCCTTCATGGATTCCTCGTGCATCTTCAAAGTGTCAGCCCTCTCCTTCTTGAGGATCTTGTTCTCGCTATCCAGCAACTCAATGTTCTTGGATTGCTCGACAATGTCTTTGGCCTTGGCAATGGTTTATGCAAGTCGGAGAAAGAACAACACACAATGACTAGTCGGAGAGTGATGGCACAAGACCAAGTTTGATTATGAAATTGAAAGGAAAAACAGACTCTTGCTCTTGGTGATTTGTTCCTTCAAGAAGGCAGTTTTAGCCTTTTCAGCTTCCATCTCAGCGCACATCTTGTGGAACTTCTCGTTGGCGACGCCTCTCCGAGCATTCTCGTTCTATGGAAAGAAGATCAAAATTACTTAGTCTCTTGGAGCATGTAGCCGGATAATTATCCACCTAGATGTAGGGTTTCGTAGCATGGAAAACAAAAAATTTCTATCGCATACAAACAAACAAGCCAAAATCTATCTACTAGATTGTAGCAAAGAGTCGATGGAATAACTCACCCTCGAAGATTCCAAAGTGTTTAACGAGAGCGGATTCTCATGGGTGATGTAGTCGTACTCTTCCCGATCTCAAGATCGCGTAGACGATCCTTCCGGCGCTGCGTTCCGCCAGCGCTCCCGCAGTCGGTCACACATTCGGTACTCGACGAAGACCTTCCTCTCCCTTGTTCCAGCAGGCAGCGGAGGTTGTAGCACTCTCCTCGCGATTCCGGCAGCACAACGGCGTGGTACCAGAAGTAGAGGGGAGATCTCGCAGGGCTTCGCCTTAAGCCGGAGCGAGTATGGTGGACTATGAGAGAGCTCCTCGGCGATCTAGGGTTTAGACACACCAAGGAGGAGGTGCTAGGGCAGCGGCTAGGGCTTGGGGCTTGCCCAAGTCGGCGGCTAGGGGAGCCCTAGGCGGCGGCAACAGGAGGTGGCGGCGCCGGGCTAGGGTTTTGGGGTAGGGAACTTGTGTGCTAGGAGGAGCAGCCCTGCCCCTCCCTTTATAGGTGGGAGGCGCCGGCCAAGGGGAGGGAGTCCCTCCCCAACTCGGATCCCTAGTGGGCCGGCGGTGGACGAGGAACTCCTCCCCAACTCGGTTTCCCACTTCCCTCCACTTTCAAAATAGCCGTTTGACTTTTCAAATTGGTGTTTTGACTTTTCAAACTAGGATTTGATTAAACCCTTTATTTTGTTCAGCGATGACACCTAGTACATGATGCAATCATTCCAACTTGGTATGACACATTCATGTACCCTTCCCCTCAGGAGTGTCGGACATTTCGGAACCTTCTAGAACATTCCCGATGAAAGCACCGGAACCATTCTCCAACCCCGAAACAGGACTTTCCTTATATGAATCTTATTCTCCAGACCATTCCAGATCTCCTCGTGATATCCCGGATCCCATCCGAGACTCCGAAAAACATTCGGTCTCTTTCTCATCATTCCATAACTACTCAAACAACGTCGAATCCTTAAGTGTGTCTCCCTACGGTTCGTGAATTATGCGGACATGATCGAGACACTTCTCCGAACAATAAACAATAGAGGAATCTGGAAATTCATATGGCTCCCACATATTTCTATGATTACTTTGCGATCGAATGAACCACTTACATACGATACTAATTTCCCTTTGTCTCACAATAGTTTACTTATCCGAGGTTATGATCGTCGGTATCTCTGCATACCTATTTCAACCTCGTTACCGATAAGTACTCTTTTCTCGTTCCCGTGATATGTGATCCCTTGTGAGCCAGTCACATGCTTGCAAGATAATTGGATGACATTCCACCGAGAGGGCCCAGAGTATATCTATCTGTCATATGGATGGACAAATCCCACTCTTGATCAATGTGTCTCAACCAATACTTTCTGAACACTCAATGCCACCTTTATAGCCACCCAGTTACTGTGTGGTGTTTGATGTCATCAAAGCATCCATCCGGTAAAGGTGATATGCATGATCTCATGGTCGAAGGAATTAGGTTACTATGTATCAGAAAGCATATAGCAATTGAACTATTAAAATGACTTGATCTTTATGCTACGCTTATCTATAGGAGTATGTCCACCATATCATTCTCCTAATGATATGATCTTGTTGTTAATAACATCTCAATGTTCATGATAGGGAAAACACAATCATTTATTAACCAACAAGCTAGTATTATGAAGAGGCTTTACTAGGGACTTCAATTTAAGTTTACAAATCACACAAGTATTAATGTTTCCTTGTTAATACTATTATAGCATGAATGTAAACATTTATCATAAACAAAAAGATATAATAATAACTACATTTATTATTGCCTCTAGGGCATATCTCCAACAGTCTCCCACTTGCACTAGAGTCATCTAATCTAGATTACATGGTAATATACCGAACACCCATGGCAGTTTGGTGCTGGTAATGTTTTGCCCTCGGGAGAGGTTTAGTCAACGGATCTGCCACATTCAGATCTATGTGTACTTTGCAAATCTTTATGTCCCCATCCTGGACATGTTCTCGATAGCGTGAAAACGTAGCTTGATGTGCTTCAGCTTCTTGTGTGACCTTGGTTCTTGCGCATTGGCTATGGCACCCATGTTATCACAGTAGATAGACATTGGGTCCAGTGCACTAGGAACCACACCCAGCTCTGTAATGAACTCTTTCATCCATATCGCTTCTTGTGAAGCCTCCAAAGCAGCCATGTATTCCAATTCAGTTGAAGATCTTGCCACAACGCTTTGCTTTGCACTCCTCCAGCTAACTGCTGCACCATTCAAAGTAAATACGTATCCAGATTGTGATTTAGAATCATCTGAATCGGTGTTCCAACTAGCATCGGTGTAACCATTAACAACGAGCCGTTCATCACCTCCATAAGAAAGAACCATATCCTTAGTTCTTCTCAAGTACTTAAGGATGTTTTTGACCGCTGTCCAATGATCCCCTCCTGGATCACTTTGATATCTGCTAGTTAAACTAACAGCATATGCAATGTCGGGTCTAGTACATAGCATGGCATACATTAGAGATCCTATGGCTGAGGCATAGGGAGTCTTACTCATCCTTTCTCTATCTTCTGCCATTGTCGGACTTTGAGTTTTACTCAAGGTCGTATTGGGCAACATGGGCAAGAACCCTTTCTTGCTATCTTCCATTCCAAACCTCTTTAGAACTTTGTCCAAATATGTACTTTGTGACAATGATATTAGGCGTCTCGATCTATCTCTATAAATCTTTATACCCAATATGTAAGCTGCTTCGCCAAGATCCTTCATTGGAAAACTATTATTCAAATATTCCTTGACACTATTAAGAAGGTCTACATCATTCCCAATCAACAATATGTCATCTACATATAGTATTAAGAATGCTACAGAGCTCCCACTCACTTTCTTGTAAATACAAGCTTCTCCATAAGTTTGTATAAAACCAAAACTTTTGATCACCTTATCAAAACGTTGATTCCAACTTCGGGATGCTTGCTTCAATCCATAGATGGACCGTTGAAGTTTGCATACCTTGTTAGCATCTTTAGGATCGACAAAACCTTTGGGTTGCATCATATACAACTCTTCATCAATGTCTCCATTGAGGAATGCTGTTTTGACATCCATCTGCCATATCTCATAATCATAATATGCAGCGATTGCTAACATAATCCTCACAGACTTTAGCTACGCTACTGGTGAGAAAGTCTCATCGTAGTCAACTCCTTGAATTTGTCGAAAACCTTTTGCGACAAGTCGAGCTTTATAGACAGTAACATTACCATCAGCATCTGTTTTCTTCTTGAAAATTCAATTGTTCTTGACAGCCTTACGGCCATCCGGTAAGTCCACCAAAGTCCATACTTGGTTTTCGTACATGGATCCAATCTCGGATTTCATGGCTTCTTGCCATTTATTGGAATCTGGGATCATCATCGCTTCCTCATATGTCGCAGGGTCATCGGTGTTGTCCACCAACATGACACTCATAACGGGATCATACCAATCTGGGGTGGTACGAGTTCTCGTTGACCTGCGAGGCTCTGTAGCAACTACAACCGAAGTTTCATGATCATCATCATTAGCTTCCTCTCTTATTGGTGCAGGCACCACAGGAACTTCTTCCGGTGCTGCGCTACTCGCAAGTTCGAGAAAAGGTTCGACAACCTCGTCGAGTTCTACTTTCCTTCCAGTCACTTCTTTCGAGAGAAATTCCTTCTCTAGAAAGAATCCATTCTTAGCAACGAATATTTTGTCTTCGGATCTATGATAGAAGGTATACCCAATAGTTTCCTTCGGGTATCCTATGAAGACGCATTTTTCCGCTTTGGGTTCAAGCTTGTCCGGCTGTAACTTCTTTACATAGGCTTCGCAACCCCAAACTTTAAGGAACGACAATCTAGGTTTCTTCCCAAACCATAATTCATACGGTGTCGTTTCAACGGATTTAGATGGTGCCCTATTTAAAGTGAATGCGGTTGTTTCTAATGCATAACCCCAAAATGATAGCGGTAAATCTGTAAGTGACATCATAGAACGAACCATATCTAAGAGAGTTCGATTACGACGTTCGAACACACCATTACGCTGTGGTGTTCCCGGCGGTGTCAATTGTGAAAGTATTCCGCACTTCTTCAAATGCTTGCCAAACTCGTAACTTAGATATTCACCTCCACGATCAGAACGTAGAAATTTAATCTTCTTGTTACGTTGATTCTCAACCTCACTTTGAAATTCCTTAAACTTCTCGAAAGTTTCGGACTTATGTTTCATGAAATAGATATACCCATATCTACTCAAGTCATCCGTGAAGGTAAGAACATAACGATAACCACCGCGCGATGCTACACTCATTGGACCACACACATCTGTATGTATGATTTCCATAGCTCGCTCCATTATACAAGAAAATGGAGTCTTAGTCATTTTACCCATCAGACATGCTTCGCATCTATCAAGTGATTTGAAATCAAGTGATTCAAGAAGTCCATCGGAATGGAGTTTCTTCATACGCTTCACTCCAATGTGACCAAGACGACAGTGCCACATATAAGTCGAGTTATCGCTCGATTTCAAACGTTTAGCCTCAATGTTATTAATATGTGTATTTCCACTATCGAGATTCAATAAGAATAGACCATCTATCAAAGGTGCATGTGCATAAAACATATTACTCATATAAATCGAACAACCATTATTCTCGGACTTAAACAAGTAACCGTCTCGCAATAAACAAGATCCCGATATAATGTTCATGCTGAAGCAGGCACCAAATAACCATTATTTAAGTATAAAACTAATCTCGATGGTAGATGAAGGGGTAGCGTGCTGACCGCGATCACATCAACCTTTGATCCGTTTCCCACGCGCATCGTCACCTCGTTCTTCGCTAGCTTCCGTTTATTCTGCAGCACCTGTTTCGAGTTACAAATATGAGCAACCGAACCAGTATCAAATACCCAGGCACTACTACGAGTACTAGTGAGATACACATCAATAACATGTATATCGGATATACCTTTCTTCTTGATGTTGCCGTTCTTCAAATCCGCCAAGTACTTTGGGCAATTCCGCTTCTAGTGACCTTCTCCCTTGCAGTTAAAGCACTCAGTATCAGGCTTAGGTCCAGCCCTGGTCTTCTTCGTCGGCGCGGTAACTTTCTTACCACCCTTCTTGAAGTGTCCCTTTTGCTTAGACTTGCCTTTCTTGAATTTGGTGGTCTTATTGACCAACAACACTTGGTGCTCTTTCTTGATCTCCACTTCTGCATATTTCAACATGGCAAAGAGTTCTGGCAACTGCTTGTTCATGTTTTGCATATTGTAGTTCATCACAAAGTTCTTGTAACTTGGTGGTAGTGATTGGAGGACACGGTAAATCCCCAAAGCATTAGGAATCACTATACCCAAGCTTTGAAGTTTGTTTGCGTGCCCAGACATCTTAAGCACATGCTCACTGACGGAGCTGCCCTCTTCCATCTTGCAGTTAAAGAACTTTTTAGAAGCCTCATAGCTCTCAATTGCCGCGTGAGTCTCAAAGATAAATTTGAGATTACGGACAATATCATGTGGGTCTGAATTCTCAAACCTTTTTTGAAGCTCCGATTCTAAACCATACAAGATAGCAGACTGAACTGTGGAGTACTGAGTCTTCCAAGCGAGGTAAACATTCTTTACTTCGTCGGCAGCATCAGCTGCAGGCGGGTCACCCAGCGGTGCATCCAGCACATAGGTCAAATTACCAGCTGTGAGGACAATCCTCAAATTGCGGAACCAATCCGCGAAGTTGCTTCCATTGTTTTTCAACTTTTCTTTCTCTAGGAACGCATTAAAATTGATGGTAGGGGGCGCCATTGATCTACAACATATTTGCAATAGTTTAAACTAAGTTTATGACAAATTGAGTTCTAATTAATAGTTAAATTAATCTAGGTGAACTCCCACTCAAAACAATATCCCTCACATTGTTTTAGTGATCACACGAACCAAATCCACCACATCAACACCGATCATCACGAGAGTTGATATAGTTTCAATGGCGAACAATCGACATGTTCATCATATCTACTATATGATTCATGCTTTACCTTTCGGTGATCCGTGTTTCGAGACCATGTCTGTACATGCTAGGCTCGTCAAGATCAACCTTAGCTTCCGCATGAGCAAATCTGGCTTGCTCACGTTGTATACACTTGCGGAATCTAACACACCCGATCATCACGTGGTGCTTCGAAACAACAAGCTTTAGCAACGGTGCTAACTAAGGCTGAACACTTTATGACTTGAAATTCATGTGCATGAGGGATCATCTTATAATGCTACCATCGTTAACTAAGCAATACAAGATGCATAAAGGATTAACATCACATGCAATTCATAATATGTGATATGATATGGCCTTTCTTCTTTGTGCTTCCGATCTCCATCTTCAAGCACGAACATGATCTCCATCATCACCGGCATTGCATCAAGGTCAATGATGCTTCTCCATGGTAGTCGTCCACCGGCTTCAACTATTACAACTACTTTGAATAGACACGCGGGTCTTAACAAAATTTAAAGACAACCATATGGCTCCTGCCGGTTGCCAACTTACAATAAGGAACATTGCATACATCAAATATAATCACAATCATGGCCATATCACATCACTGCACACCCCTGCAAAACAAAGTTAGACGCCTCTACTTTCTTTGCATGTTTTACGTGGTTTGGGGCTTTCAATAAGTGTCGTTCTAACTTACGCACATGAACCACAACATTGATACTAGTATTGTTAATCACCCGTTGTAAATTGGATCTTAACTATGCTAGGAGAAACAGGCACCCGCAAAGCCACTTATGCAATACAAGTTGCATGTCAAGCGTGGAGCAAGTCTCATGAATGATGTCATGTAAGGTTAGCCCGGGCCGCTTCATCCCAACATCCTGCAAGATGCAAAGTACACAAGAAGCAATCGACAATAAAAGCATCAACACCCATAATGACCATTGTGTTCTACTCGTGCAACAGATCTACATATAGACACGGCTCTGATACCACTGTAGGGTTTCGTAGCATGGAAACAAAAAAATTCTATCGCATACAAACAAACAAGACAAGATCCATCTACTATATTGTAGCAATGAGTCGATGGAATAACTCACCCTCGAAGATTCCAAAGTGTTTAACGAGAGCGGATTCTCATGGGTGATGTAGTCGTACTCTTCCCGATCTCAAGATCGCGTAGACGATCCTTCTGGCGCTGCGTTCCGGCAGCGCTCCCGCAGTCGGTCACACGTTCGGTACTCGACGAAGACCTTCCTCTCCCTTGTTCCAGCAGGCAGCGGAGGTTGTAGCACTCTTCTCGCGATTCCAGCAGCACAACGGCGTGGTACCGGAAGTAGAGGGGAGATCTCGCAGGGCTTCGCCTTAAGCCGGAGCGAGTATGGTGGACTATGAGAGAGCTCCTCGGCGATCTAGGTTTAGACACACCAAGGAGGAGGTGCTAGGGCCGGCGGCTAGGGCTTGGGGCTTGCCCAAGTCGGTGGCTAGGGGAGCCCTAGGCGGCGGCATCAGGAGGTGGCGGCGCCGGGCTAGGGTTTTGGGGTAGGGAACTTGTGTGCTAGGAGAAGCAGCCCTGCCCCTCCCTTTATAGGTGGGAGGCGCCAGCCAAGGGGAGGGAGTCCCTACCCAACTCGGATCCCTAGTGGGCCGGCGGTGGAGGAGGAACTCCTCCCCAACTCGGTTTCCCACTTCCCTCCACTTTCAAAATAGCCGTTTTACTTTTCAAATTGGCGTTTTGACTTTTCAAACTAGGATTTGATTAAACCCATTATTTTGTTCAGCGATGACACTTAGTACATGATGCAATCATTCCAACTTGGTATGACACATTCATGTACCCTTCCCCTCCGGAGTGCCGGACATTCCGGAACCTTCTAGAACATTCCCGATGAAAACACCGGAACCATTCTCCAACCCCGAAACAGGACTTTCCTTATATGAATCTTATTCTCCGGACCATTCCGGATCTCCTCGTGATATCCCGGATCCCATCCGAGACTCCGAACAACATTCGGTCTCTTTCTCATCATTCCATAACTACTCAAACAACGTCGAATCCTTAAGTGTGTCTCCCTACGGTTCATGAATTATGCGGACATGATCGAGACACTTCTCCGAACAATAACCAATAGAGGAATCTGTAAATTCATATGGCTCCCACATATTTCTACGATTACTTTGCGATCGAATGAACCACTTACATACGATACCAATTTCCCTTTGTCTCACGATAGTTTACTTATCCGAGGTTATGATCGTCGGTATCTCTGCATACAGGGCCGGGCCGGAAAAATCCGAGACCCTGTGCGAAAATCTAAAATGGGGCCCTATCTCACACAAAAATTTGAATAAATAAATAATTCTAATGTATATGATAGAATATTTTACATAACAATTGCATATACTGAGAATCATACCTATATAACTTGAAGTTGCATAATGTTTACTTGAATATCATCATTCTTTTTGCGTTTTTTGAAAAAAAAAATTCAATGATATCCTCATAATCAATCTTCTCCAATACTTCGTCCTCAAGTGCTATCGTGGCTAAATTATTGAGTCTTTTATTATGTCATTTTAGTACGCATATAGCACTTCAATAGATTTAACTTAGAAATTTTTTGTTCCGCCGTTGCAACCATCATGGGAATAGTCAACAAAACTCTATATACAATACTTGCAAGGGTAGAAGGATCAACAAACTGATTACCAGATAAGACTTGATGCTTTTTTCTAATAAACTTGTCCATAGCACCTTCTTGAGAATTAATTAAATTTTGTTGTTTTTCTTTCCTCTTACGTTTCTGCGAACCAGAATGATGTTTCCCTATGTCGAATCTGTATTATTAAAATAGAAGATACAAGAGATAAATATCTTATAAAATATAAATATTGATCTGATTAGAAATTAGAAGTGCTTATCTTTGCGATCAACAGATGAGGATTGAAGAGATGAAGAGTTGGAGGAACTGCGGCCAATCAGCCACCTGCCGCGGTATCGCTCGTCACCGACTCGCCGTGGCGTGGCCTATGGACGCGGTCGATTGTTTTTCTGTGTCATGCCCGAGGTGTCGCCGACTCGCCACGTTGGTTCTGTTTCGTCGCTTGGTTTCTTCTTGCTTGTGCGTCGGCAGGGCCAAAAATCGTGGACAATTTGATTAGTTGATCTGATCGACCAAGACCTTAGCAGCGCAACGCGCTTTGCATCCCAGGCGAGAGGACAACAAGCCCAGCAATACAGCAGCCCAGCGCGCGTTAGCACGCGAGAGATGCCGCAACAGTATACAAGTATACATATACATGTAAAAAACATGGGCCCCTCAAAATCATGGGCCCTGTGCCGCTGGCACATTGGGCACCACTGTGGGCCCGGGCCTGTCTGCATACCTAGTTCAACCTCGTTACCGATAAGTACTCTTTTCTCGTTCCCGTGATATGTGATCCCTTGTGAGCCAGTCACATGCTTGCAAGATAATTGGATGACATTCCACCGAGAGGGACCAGAGTATATCTATCTGTCATATGGATGGACAAATCCCACTCTTGATCAATGTGTCTCAACCAATACTTTCTGAACACTCAATGCCACCTTTATAGCCACCCAGTTACTGTGTGGTGTTTGATGTCATCAAAGCATCCATCCGGTAAAGGTGATATGCATGATCTCATGGTCGAAGGAATTAGGTTACTATGTATCAGAAAGCATATAGCAATTGAACTATTAAATGACTTGATCTTTATGCTACGCTTATTTATAGGAGTATGTCCACCATATCATTCTCCTAATGATATGATCTTGTTGTTAATAACATCTCAATGTTCATGATAGGGAAAACACAATCATTTATTAACCAACAAGCTAGTATTATGAAGAGGCTTTACTAGGGACTTCAATTTAAGTTTAAAAATCACACAAGTATTAATGTTTCCTTGTTAATACTATTATAGCATGAATGTAAACATTTATCATAAACACAAAGATATAATAATAACTACATTTATTATTGCCTCTAGGGCATATCTCCAACACTAGAGGCTTGGGGGATACAGTGAGAGTTTTTAACTCGGCAAAATGCTTAGTCTTTCTTTAAGCATCCAGTCGAAAATAATTCTGTTTCAACTAGAGGCGTGGGGGCTACAATATTGAAATTTACAAACACTGTGTATGCTACTCTAGAATTATCTAGTCTGAATAGTTCATTCAAACCAAATACTTGGGGGGCTACAGTGAGAAGTTTTCTAGCTTAGTCACTCTTAGAGAATTCAGATGCAAAGACCTATGGTTTTCCTTCTAAATCCTCGGGGGCTACAGTGGGATACTCATATGAAATGCAAAAGGCAAACAAAACTTACAAATGCGATGATCTTGAGGTTGGTGGCGCTCTCGGCAAATATCTTGCTGAAGGAAAGGCTATTTCCTCGCAGGATATCCGCTTTCCTGAGAAGCTCCTCAAGGCCGCAAGTCGGAGAAGTTGGCGCTGCACCAGAAGCCAGAGTTGAGCTACTCGGCGTAAGCGCCGAGTAGACTATCTTCGGGAGCTCTATTGACGTCCTGGGTGCAGTGGAGCCACCTTCGGCAGACGTTCCGCCTACCATAATCTCCTCACCGCTACCGATGGCATCCTTAGCCGGAGCTTCAGCCATCTTGGATGTAGTACTTTCTTGTGTCTCTTGCTCTCCGACAAGGACAAGATCCGCAGTGACACCTGGATCCACCTCCATGGCGGAGGGGCCAGATGCCACCTTAGCTAGAGAACTTGTCGGAGCGGCAGCAGGCTGGACGCTGGGATTGGTAGGGGCGATGGCGGGAGACACTTGGTGCAACATATCTTTGATATTTTTAGAAGCCCCCAATGTTTTGGAGGACTTCTTCAAAATTAAACTGGCCTTCTTCCTGAAACATGCAAAAGTACAAGTACAGGAATAAGACGAGCAATGGACAATGTCGGAGTATAAGAAGCTTACACAATAGTGGGTTCTTTGGTGAAAGGGATCCCGGTAATTCTACTTTTCTCTGCCTCCAGGGCGGCAGTGGACTTCTTGGAGGCTCCACCCTCCGTTTTCTTCTTCTTGCCTCCGTCGGCAGCTCAGAGGTGGAGCTCTTCCACTTACACGCCAACGGGACATCATCGTCGGACACGACGGTGACTTCCTTCATCTTGGGGTCGTAGATTTGGATAGCCATGCTATCCTCCTCTAGACTTTTAAGCTGCGGTGACCCAGCATACCACTGTATGATGTAGTACACTATAATCGTTGATATAACACCAATGAAACACCGTTCACTAGTATTACATCCCTCAGAGTGTTACAACAGAAACACAACAGGTCCAAGACATGACTATAGGTTATAACTCAACTCTTTACACAAGATCCAGAGAACACTCTAGGTTAAATAGAGAGAAAGAAACTTCTTACAAAGAATAGTTAGAAATAAACAACTCAAAAACCATCATACTAATAAGACTAGTATCCAAACTATTGGTCTGGCATTGATGCTATTGCAATACACTAAAGAAATAGGTTCTATGGCTAGAGATTATATTCCTATCTAATCAGTAACTTCGTCTTCACTTGAGTTGATGTATATGTTGAGTTTCTTGACTTCATTGAAGAGCTTTAGCTTTTGATGATGATTCCTGGAGCATAACTTGATGTAGACTTCGTCTTAATGGCTTCAGAATCTAGCAAGGGTTAAGAAGATACGTTGAGTACGAGCGTACTCAGCAAGTTCACTAGAAAAGGAGTGTTTGATGCACTATATCTATAGCCACAGACCATAGGTCATAGGCAATGCAAGTTTTTGTAAACATTTCTTCAAAGGTTGCTTTTATTCTGAAAAGCTATGTCCGTCAGCCTTCACGGGTTTACCAGAACTTTCATGGAGTTCCTTTCCCGCCGCGTTCGTAGCTCCTTCCCGGAACATGGAGTAACAAGTTATAGTTCTTACACTCTGCAGAGGTGCGTTACTTTACCCATGAGAGACCTTAGCCTTGTTGCACAACCAAGTCATGATCTTTTCCATACTTCCTTGGTATGGGGCCCTGTCGAAGATCCAAGCCAATCACTGCCCTCTCCGCGACCCCATATGTCTGCACGATCCTTCGGGGCCGGCTCACCTCCGTTAAGACCCCTTTCGGGCAGGCTAAAACCCTGATGAGTTCCGGAAGACTCTATGAACTGGTGATGCCCTAGCAAGTGCCAAATAAAATGGACTATACCACTAAAAACCACTCATAGATAATCTAGACACCAAAAGTGTGGGGCATAAGGGTTCCCACCCATATGTTGGATCCACACAAGGAATCACAACGTCACGTTAAGGCCGTCTTGCCTCGATACGAGAGGAAAAGGATACAGCTGACTTCTCCGTCCCATTCCAAATCTCATGGTTAACACGTAATATATGGCGCAAGAATCACTGGCGACATTGGTTGTTAAGTCCTAGATGATATATTCCTGAGTAGTGGTATTCCAGCTACCAAGTTTAATAGATTAGCTGATCACCCTAGATCAGTAACCAATAGTTCACATTATTATCAAAAATAGTGTTTTCTGACCTTTTTGAAATGCAGGTGATGACAACACTGAATTTGCAAAATACTTTACTAAAAATAATCAAAGGACATGAGCAAGTGTGAACTTACCTTTTGTGATTGCAAGATTATGCACTCACGGTCTTCGAGACAATATAAAAGATCCAACATCTGAAATCAGCATCATTGGTCCAGTAAAGACTAATGTTTAAAGAAGCAAGATGCTATTATGCATAAGTAATGTAATGCACTTGATAAATGCGAATCCTCAAAATAAGCGTTGATCTAGGGTTTGGAAACTATAGATGGTTATTTTGGAATGTGTTGTACTTTTAGATAAGTTTCACACTTGTGCTTCTTATTAAGGCTTGTGAGTGTGTGTGGAACAACATGTAATTATAATACCATACAACAACAATATACACTAATGTGGAATGCTACTCAGAGACTACTTAAATAAGAATTATTGTTTGAAGTGGCAAAAAGAATAACATTTGAAGAAAAGATTTCTTTTCTAAGGTCTAAACAATCTTTGTGGTTAATTAAAGGTGGTCGATGTTGTTTGTGCTTGCTTAAATAGTTTGGATTTGAGATGCTTTACGAATTAATTATAATAGACCAAAGTTAACTATAAAACACATAACAAGGTTTTAGCATTATATTTAAAGTCTTGTAGACGAAAGTTAACTTTAAAGACATAGATGGACTTTAAGATACAAAACTTATGGTATTTGTACTTTGTTCACTTCATAATATTTCCTTAAAGTTACTTAAGATTAGTATTACTTCTATTTAAGTAGTGGTTTCTTAATTTTATAATGTAATTGAATTTTTTTTCTCTTTGACAAGGTGTGGTTATGATTTGTAATCAACGAAATAAAATTACTTAACTACTTATGGATTTACTATAGTGTTTTGGTATGTTTATAAACTTGTGGTTGAGGTAAGTAAAAAGGTTTTATTTAATCCCAAATTATTCTTGAAGATTTTATTGAGGTAAGTAAAAAGGTTTTATTTAATCTCAAATTATTCTTGAAGATTTTATATTTGATAAGGATCTTTTTAGAAAATAAGCTACACTTATGATTGAATGATAAATCAATAAGATTGCATTTAAAATGTGCTAAGCCATTTTGACTTAATATTATCAATATTTAAGATTAATACTATTTATTATACTCAATTGGCTAATTTTAGAAAGATTAGCAATTTTTATTTACCCTTATATGAATTATTAACTAAGGAAATAGGTTTCAATTCAATTTATTAAATTATTTAAATTTTCATTTACCTCAAAAGTGTAATATTATATTTTTAACATGTAGGTATTATTTTTGTGCTCATTTTGGTATATTACATTTATTTTTGTGATTTATAAATAATAAGATATGATTTTTATAAGATTTACTACTTTATAAACATTTAATAAATAATAAATATTTAATTAGGTGAAATAATGATGCATGATTATAGTTTTAAATTATAGTTCTTATTTTTCTAAGATTTTTGGTATTTTATTTATATTTTTAACATTTACCAATATTAAAATATGAATTATCAAAGTTTTATAACTTAGAAAATATTTATTAAATAATAATTATTTAAATAACTAACATAATAATGTTTGATAATAGTTTTAAGTTATAGATATTATTTTTCTAAAAAATTTCATATATTAAACATATTTTTCTGAATTATAAAACAAAAGATATTGAATTTATAAGATTTAATCATTTTTTGGAATTAAAATAAATAACTAAAGGGTTTATGATGTAATGCTGATGTCAACATGAGGTGAGTGGTTTTTCTCACCAGGACTAATCCTACCCCAGTCATTGACTGGTGGGGTCGTTGCCATGTCATTTCCAAAAATTATAAAACAAATCAAATAAAAGGATTATGACATCAGTAGGTTGTCACGCTGGCGTCACTCGTTTTTTATCCTCTCAGATTGATGATCGAGCAAGGGATCTAGTGCGTGCGCGGGATTGTACTTGGGCTTATCGGAAAGAGGGCGCGACGACGAACCATATATTGGTGGCGCCGCTCAAGTTTGGTCGCCGGAGCACTGTGTACGACGATGACCGACGGTGGAGCTTGTGAGCTAGTGCGGCGGGAAGCAACCAGAGCAAGAGAGAGCAATGGAGATGGTCTACGAGTACGGTGTAATCACCCTGGTGCGATTAGTGGCGACGGCGAGGTCGGAGGAGATATGTGGCGGCGGCCACTAACGATGATCGGAGGTGGAAACGAGGTGTCGATTGGATCGACAGGGAACTTCTCGGCTTCCACGAATAGGGGCAAACGACAGAGTCGAGCGAGGCGAGGCTTCTTTGCATCACGGTGAGGCTCGGGATGGTCGGAAATGTCGGCGATGGATGACTCTGGACGGAGCTAGGGTTCGGGCAGAGAGGAACTCGAGAGAGAGAGGGCTTCAGAGGGAGAAATGGGGATGAGGACGAGCGGGGATGTCACTGTGGCAATCTTATCCCCTCCCCGAGTGTCGGCGGTGAGCATCGCAGCGCACGGCGGCTACGGACGGCATCGGCCACTGCCACCGAGCAGCCACCAGTAGATGAGGAAGACGACGGAGGTCGTTTTGCGGATAACCCCCTGACATGTTTCAAGATTCAACCCACAGTCCCTCGGTTGGCCCACTTGTTAGCTAGAGAATTTTACTGAGTGTTGTCCTTGCTGGGCTGCTACTGGGCTTCTAAGAGCTGCGCGTGAGTTGCAGATAGGAAGAGTGAGAAATGGGCCACGACCAGGAACTAGGCTGGGCAGTTCTTTTATTTCTTTCTTTCCTAATTCTGTTTTATTTTCTTTCTAGCTTTTGTATTTAAGCAATTTTTTTGACTTTTATTTTTATGGAATTTCTTTGCTAAACACTTGCAGCAATAATAAATTTATTTAGAATCAATTTGTGAACTCTTATTATATAATGTTGTATTTCTTTATTTTTTTATATAGATCCTTCTAATATTTGGTAAGTGACTTTGTTATTAATTTTATTTCCATAATAAACCATGGATTTGTCATATGATATTTCCTTATTTATTTATAAAACTTAGTTCTAGTTATCTTATAGCTTGTACGGAAACTTTTATATAATGATCCTATATTTTTATTTGATTCATGATATTTTAAGGAATTAATATGATTAATATTATTCCCATGAATCTAGGAAATACCAGGGTATATATTTTATTATAATTAACAAATTAATTAGGGTTTGAAATTATAAATGCTTACCATAAGTTTGTAGGAGACTTATTATACTCATATCCTTTTATTGATGTGAACAAAGATTAATGGCTAGAATATATTGTCTTTACGTTTGTGATCATTAATGATATCACCCTTTAAGATCGAAAGTGATTTTCTAGAATGTCTTATGGAAATGGATTGATAAAGATAACTCCTAAGCACATGTGGTTATGATAATTGGAAATGACAAGGAGGTGCTTAAGTGATTTGCTATAGGAAAATATTCCTATAAAACATTGTGGAAATAAGATGATAGATCAATCATATGAAATGGATATTATATTTGGTTAATGATTTAAAGTTGAGTGTTTACCAAGAATTCCTATCTTCTATAATTCACAATTCTTTACTTCTACTTAAAGAATTCCTTTCCTAGATATTTTACTTCTTTATATCCATAATCATGTGTTAACATGATGAGCTTTACTTTACAAAAAACATTCTTATCCACCTTTTATTCTTCTAAATCCATTTATAAATTCAATGAGCTTGACACTCAGGCTTTTCATAATCTTCTTATATCAACACTTGGTTATATCCACTACTCTACTAATGATAACCTCTAACCCATTAAGTGGTTACTTCTAACTCTATTCATACTCTTCCTTAATCATCCACCACTAATATTACTCCAGTAGATGTATATATCAAACTACTTTCCTCAAAAGCTTACCATTCTTTAAGGGGAATAACACTACTTCAATAACTCCATGCTACTCTAGCTTCAGCTTAATTATAATGTATTATATCTACTTGACTCCAGTATCTTACATTCAAACTTCACATCATATCATGGTGACTTATCATAGCTAACCTAGAATAACATATCTATAATAGGGTTCAATCATGTTCTATCCACCAATGTCACTTATACATGATATAAGCATTCAATCTTGGTAACTAAAGCATGATCATTATAATCCTTTGACCATTTATGGTTTAGGTTTCCAGTTAGCTAACCAAGGTTTCATCAATACAATACTACAATTGTATTATGGTTATCTTCTCAATGTATCTATTTGATTAAGAGAGATTATTCATTTACTATACCTACTTGATTCAATAGGACTACTCCTGATAACTAACTTCAATGTTCATCTTTATAATCTTCTAGATGACTCTTCTATTAATTCAGGAGTGAGTTAACTCCATCAATTATCATATTGATCTTATTCTCTTCCAACACTCCCAACCTATAGATGATATCTAAATCTAGAATTACCATCTACCTCTTCTTACTTCATTCTCTAAAGGACTTAGAGTGATTGTTATGATATGGACAAGAGTTAATAGATCAAGAATTGATAGGCTAAGACTTGATAGATCAATAGTTAATAAGTTAAGAATTGGTGAATCAATAGTTGATTACTCAACATTGATGAACAACTGATATTAGAATAAGATTCAATAGAGATGATAAGGATTGATATGAAAATAAAGGTATATTATAAATGATCTTGACTTGGTTTCTTTTCTACTCAATATAACTGAAGAGTTAGGGTGAAGTATTACCATGATCCTCATAGTAAAAATAGATAAAGATAAAATAGGTCAAGAGTTAGTTATTACATTCTTGTCACTTGAATTATATCCATAGCTTGGTATTCATGGGTTGTTGTGATGAACACTATGGAATGATCACTTAGGGATCAGATATTAATTATTAAGTAATATGTTGTGATTTAGTTTTATGGCATTTGATCTACCCTTAGATCAAATCATGTTTACCCAAAATAAAGTTTTAGCAAGGTCATATTGAAACTTATCGCAGTCAACTTGATGATCTACTTCAATTCCATCAAGTTGATAGAAGCTTCAATCACTTTGACAGGTTTTGTTCAAAAGCGCGAAAATTATTCGGATTTTCTATGCATGAATGAAATGCACACATCTGAGTTCAGCTTATTTCTAAGCTCTAAAGATGGGATGTTACATAAGCTGTTAAGTGAAATCCCAAAGTGTTAGATGAGATGGTAATGGCTAGATGGAAGAACTGGAGTATATGTCATACACAGAAAATAAACAGGTACCTCTGGAAACTTGCCCTCTACAAACATGTCGTAGGTGATGGCGAAGCCACGCTTCATGTCCTTTACCTTGACGATGTCCTTGAGGCGGAGCTTGATGGAGTCACTCGAAAAGTTGTCCTCGGAGATGTGGAGGCTATCCTTCCTATCTTTGGTATACTGATGCATCAGCTTCGCACGGTGTTGCAGAGGCTGGATCCGCCTGACGAACCAGCACATGGCTATGTCCAACCCGGTCAGACCCATCTCTACGAACCATTCTATCCGCCTTATGGCGCGGGAAGCGTTGTTATCAGAGGGAAGGGTGGCCTGGGATCTCCATGTCGTGGCTTCAGCGGCGGCCCCATCGATGAAGTCTGGGTACGTTGATTCTCGGCTAGCCAGAGGGATATCTAGGCCGTAGAATCCGCTGCCAGTTCTTGCAGGACTCGTGGCCGACGATGTTAGGGAACCGCCGGCTAGGCCGAATCTTGAAGCTAATTGTTCCGCAGTTTCTAAGCTCGTCCTTGCTAGCACTGGCTTACCTCTTGACGGTAAAAAAGTAGATGAACAGATCTAACCTAGGCCTGATTCCTATGTAGCCCTCGCAAAGCGCTACATAGTTGCTGAGCGCTAGGATGCTATTAGGAGAGAGGTTCTGAGATTGAACCCGGTAATGATTGAGGACATCAAGGAAGAAGTCGGAGATCGAGAGGAAGACGCCGCGTACCAGTTGCGCTTTTAGGTACACCTTCTCTCCGGCTTGGGGAGAAGGAGTAACCTCGCCGGCCGCCGCCGCCCGCCAGACAAGCCCCTCCATCGCAGGGAGGTATCCTTCGGCGAGTAGCTCTTTGATATCGCTGTTGGCGATATCAGAGCCGCGCCACTCTCCCTTATGGGAGTCACCCTCCTCCTCTAGCGGTTCCATCCCCGCTGAGATATGGTCGTCGCCGGTGGCTTCCACCACCGCGGACCTTGGCAGGACCACACCCTCTGGTGGCACGTGGACGGAGCCCGCCGGCTTGGCCGCAGTCTCGTTCGTCGCCGCCATGGACGGGGTAGAGCTGGTGCTCGCCATTGGAGTAGAGGTGACTGGGAGATTGGAGAAGTTAGGGTTTTTCGCGTGCACGCGAAGAGCTTGAGGAGGTGCTCGCAGGAGGAAGACGATGAAACGGGGAAGAATGAGGTGAAAAGATAAAAATCCACCATGGTTGTAATTTATAACCCCCGGCGTCAAGATTCGTGCAAGTCGATCGAACGGTTGCTGCGTGGACAACGTGTGTATGTACGTGCGCGGAAATTTCTCCACGTTCCCAACCGCCGCCGCCAACGATTCGTATCCTTCACGCGGGAAAAATGGACATAATTGTGTTCTCTGCATGTGTGAGTTACGAGGCATCATTGACCTATGGTCTACGTTACTCTAGCTGACACGGGCAGGTGAACCATCCCATCGGAAGATTCCGGCATGGACGGATCCAGTCCGGCTACGAGAAGAGTACGATGGAAGATTCAACATTTCTCCGACTTACAAGTTGAAGACGGAGAATATTCTAGGGTTCTTGGGAGGACTATAAAATATTTCTTGACGATTTGCCGACATTTATATAGACTGAGCATTCAACCTGAAGAGGCAAGACGGTGCAAGATCTCGGAGTTCTCCGGGGGCTACTATTGGGGATATGCTATATGGGTATCCTTATAGCATGTCTCTTATCCGGATAACCCGGGTGGCCCATAGTTGGTAGCAAGGCCCATGGCCTGCTGGGCGGCCCAGTTAGATGGATCCAAAAGGGAGGCCCATGCCGGATAAAGGAAGGCTACAGAGGAGTCACCGACGTATCCGGAGCCTTGGGGTGCAAGACACGTTAAAATGATTGTATACTGTGTAGGACTCTATAACCTGTTCGGCTAGGACTTTGCCTGTAACCTTAGGATCTGGCGACTATATAAGACGGACCTATGGGAGCCTTTAGGGAACGATTCAACTCATACCTCGCACAGTGAACCGATCCCTGTAACTCAGCGTATTGCCATTATAGTGATTTATAGCAGGAGTAGGATTCCGCCACCGTCGTGGGATCTGAACCTGGGTAAGTTGTGTTACCTCGTACCCATCAACCTTTCTCTTTATCCCACGTCTCTAAACACGCACTGTGAGGACCCCTCCATGACGTACTCGTCGGCAATACCACGACATCGCCGCCACCAGGGAGCCACCTGCCCTAGGGCCCCATGCAGGAGGAAACCCTAGGTGCCTAGGTGCATGGGCCCCCTCCTCCTTGCCGCCTTGACCTATGGGCCAATGGCCCAATTAGATATAGGCTGCCCAAAAAATAAATAATAAATATATTTTAATATTAATTCAGCCAATTAATATATAAAGCACATATACTATTATATCTTTCACTCTGGAACACCTTCCGGACCCCTCCGATCAACATCGGATGCTACTCAAAACCTTTCTGGTTTCTTTCTCTCATTTCTCCTACGGTGCCGGTTCGATCCTTAAGCGTCCACACCCTTAAGTGTGCCACCCTTTGGTTTGGAGATGCTTCGGACATGACCAAGAACCCTCTTGCGTCAATGATCATCAGCGGGACCTGGATGCCCATAATTACCACCCGTGCATTCACGAATCTCATCACTTGAACCTTTAACTGTGTTGCCATATTCCCTTTGCCATATGATACCTAGGTAATCCGATATTTGATCTCAAGTATCTCCGTACTTGTGCTCGATCTCGTTTCTGATAAGCTCGTTTACTCGTCCCCATGCCATTGCATTCCATAACCTAGTCATACGCTTGCAAGCTTCATTAATGCAACATCACCGAGTTGGCTATGATATTTCTGTGTTATCATCAATGATGAACGTTAATTAATTAGATCTTATTATGATTAACTTTGGATGTTTGTCCATAACATCATTCAACCAATAATGTGACCTCATTGTCAATTGGCACTATCACCCATGATCTTGAAACCATAAGATCACCGCTTGCCCAATGAGCTAGTTCGCTAGAGATACCTAGAGACCTGGTTTATTTACATACCATACGTATATTAATGTTTCGTATTAATATAGTTATAGCATAGTAAAAAATTATTATAAACATACAAGAGATACGTCAAATAAAAACACTTTATTATTTGCCTCTAGGGCATATCTCCTTCAGAAACGTCCTGTCCTAGACCCCCACGTCTCCCTCGCTGACCTCAGCTACGCCCTGAGCTAGGGGGTTGTGCTCGCCGCCCTCCCCTCAATCATATGCCGTCGGCCATGGATGTGGTGGTGAAAGATGAGAGGGTGAAAAATGGTCGTGGGTGGCCTATTTAAGAAGGCCAAGGCATATGTTCGGCACGGAGGCCTAGATGCCCGCATTGATGAAAGCCAGCGCATGCGTCAGGCGGCGCGGCCAGCTGTGGCGTCAGTGCAGAAGAAGAGAGGCCGGCACAAGCGGCTCCGTGACCGCCATTATTGAGCAGCGCGGGGGCAGATCTGGATCGCTGGCATGTGGGCAAGGGGAGCACGGAGGAAGTTCCCATGCAGTGCCAACGCAAACGCCTCTCCGATTTGGGCCACAGATGTACCGGTCGGGTTGTTTGCTCTCTCTGTTGGGTGCTTTTTTTTTGGGCCTCGTTGTACACGGACAACAGAACGGACATGAAAACGCATTCAACCCGCAATGTTGGGTATGTTTTAAGAGGCAGAAAGTTTGAGTTGCATTTACCATCTGTTGGCGTTGGATTACCTAGTTTGAGGAAAAAGAACGGCTAGAGTTCCCCCGCTACTCTGCGCAGCGAGGAAGGCAGCGGTTCTGTTGTAAAAAAAAGAAAGAGGTAATAACATACTTAGTCCCACAAGTTGCTTGGTGGGTGCAGATTAGTCCCAGAACTAGCGATTGTGTACTCCGACGTCCCACTACTTGCTAGAACGAACAAACCCATCCTACTGGGCCAAAACCAGGCCAAAGCTTGCAAAGAAAAATCTGGACAAGGCACTTTGCAAATAGGTCCTCTGTAAACTAACTTTCTGATGTGCGCCCTTCCACTCGTTTTGTAGGGGCTGTCACTTTGTCCCCTTCTCCAGATAATTTGAGCGCACGTCGAAAGGCGATTTAGTAGCGGCAGCGGCGGCGCGCACGCAGCGGATTGCAGAGCTTTGATGCACGGCACAGGGAGGTCCCCTGCAACTCGTGGGGGTGCACAATGGCGACACGGCATGACTGTGGCCTCAGGAGGAGAAGCTCTTGCATCGGCGGGTTGGGCATCGGTGGCGGAGCAGAGGGATGGCGCGGCGGCGGCGGAGCAGAGGGATGGCGGCAAGGCAGGAGGAGGAAGGAGGGAGCCGAAGGCACGCAGCCCAGGCGGCGGAGCAAAGGGATGGAGCGGCCCGGGCGGTATAGCAGAAGGCGGCGAAGCAATGGGTTGGCGCGGCCCAGGCGGCGGAGCAGAGCGATGGCGCGGCCCCGGCGGCGGAGCAGAGCGATGCGGCGATGCATACGGAGGAGGAAGGGAGCCAGAGGCATGCGACCCAGGAACGGGCGGCCGTGGACGTCGGCAGCGCCTAACCTGTGTGCGTCTCTACCACCACCAAATTATTCTTTAGGTCTGTCAGTTCTTCTTTATTTCAGATTATTTGATATAATTTGTCTCAATTTGAAATGAAACTTTTGGATTGCAGTGAAGAAGAAGAGTATCCGAAAGTATGATAAGAGGAGAAGTTAAGAAGCCTAGCAAGAAGAATGTTGTTGTCAGGCATAATTAGTGTCTAGGATTGTAGTGTTTGGCTTTGTTTTCTTAGCAAAATGTGTCTGTGCACACAAGAAGTAGAAGATGAAGTTTGTCTAGTTTGGTAAAGAATGTTCTGTGTATGTATGTCTACATTTCTTGGCATACAATGTAAGTGCGTGCATTTATCTTTGTAAACTGTTCAGAATATTGGAATGAAAGTGCCATCTTATTCTACACTGTTTGATTGAAAATTTCTCTCTTAGCCTCTTGGTGCATAGTACTTGCCAAGTTGAAGCAAATGCTCACGTGGTTTGAACTGTGATCGTGTCAAATAAATGTGTATTTGTCCCTACCAAAACAGATTTTTGACCTGGTTTGTATTGTGATATTGTCAAATAAATGTGCATATGTCAAAAAACTGATGAAAGTTGTCAAAAAGCTGATGGAGGTTGTCAAAGAGCTGCTAGATGTTGTCAAAGAGCTGCTGGATGTTATAAAAAACCGTCGAATGTTGTCAAATAGGTACTGCAAGCTGTCAAATAGTTGTTGTATGTATGCATCCCTGATAGTACTGAAAGCAAACTGCAACTACATACAACAAAGAACCTGATCATTTTTTTGAGCTGATATATGTTAGATGAGCACTACATACAGCAAACAACATCTCAAATATCATAATAATTACCCAAAGAAATTTTCTTACAGGAATGTTGACCTTTTGGTACATCCAAATAGATAAGACACTCAAAGATGAATTAAGAGGAGCATTAACATAAGTAATAGTGTCACGGGAACTAACAATTTTATAGAGGCACCAATTCAAAGTAACAGTTTGGAAAAAATTCCAGAAACCACAAATTGTAGAACAAGACATAGAGACAAATGCCTAAATGAGAACAAGGATCTACAAATCATCATCAGCTGGTGCATTTTGACTAACATGAAATTCATCCACATTTAAATCAGGAAGAACTTCATCATTTAAATATGGAATTTGATCTCTCCGTTCCTCATCACCAAACAAGAGGTAGTGTGCACTCTAAGGCCCTGTTTTGTTTCCTCTTTTAGATGCTCTAGCTGTTTCAGTAGTAGTAGCAGATGTAGTATCATCAGCAACTCTTTTCTTGCCATTTCCTCTTCCTCTTCCTCTTCCTTTGCCCCTGCTGCTACTGCTTTCTTGTTGCTTCGCTGCTGCTTTACCTTTGGATGTTTCTCTATTGGTTGTACCTTTTACTCTGGATCTCCCCCTCAAATTATATATAGACGAAGCTGTTGTGATCCTCTATCTAGCTTTAGGAATTGTGTCTCTAGCATTTGCCACAAAGGCATTTTCACGCAAAGGGCCAAGTACCCTACTAATTGGCACAAGATTCTGCTCCTGCAAAATTTGTGTGAAATAATCATGTAATGCAAAAATGCAAATAACAAAAACACATATGTAAAATGAGAGAAAATATTTACTTCTTACCCCAAACTGTAGACCATGCTTTCATGTTGATATGTAGGATCCATAATAGGATTGCGACTATGTGGAATTACATGCTGCACATTGTAACAACCTCAGAATCGGCCCTATGCAAGTTTCAGCGATCCCCGCCAAACCCGCATAGAAACGATTCAAAGGTGCCCACCAGGCACTTTCGTGCGGGTGGAAAACGAAGTAATACCATTACACAATAGTCCACGATGGAACCCACAGAACAGATATATACAACAACGACTCAAGGAGTCAAGAATGCAGATATACAATACAAAGATCCAAATCACCTTTAAAACGATATAGCTTTCGAGTACGGACAAGATGCAAATTGAGCTAAGAGCCCTGAAGAATAACCAATGGCGTCCATAACCCTGCCCAGGCCAAGCCGGAAGGGTAACCCTGCTAACGACGTCGATCTCAAAACCTGCTTAAACAAAAGGGGTGCCGACAAAGGGCAAAGGAAAAAAAAAGAGGAGCGTCAGTACTGAGGCCAGTACACGGCGAGGCTAGAATTCGGCGGTCCTCGCCTACATAGGTATGGTGGACTGAAGCGGCAGCGCAGCATGCACTAAACAACCTATAGAGACTCAATAAAACTGTCGGCTACCAGAGAGGGATAAGAAAGACCTATTCGGAACCAACCTGATTCTAACACCAAACAAACCCATCCTGGTATTTCCCCCTCGAGACCAAACGAGGAAGTCAACCGAGGAACTCACGCAGTTGACAGTTTTATTTATTCAGTTATCGTTGCAGCAATTACTAGTCAGGTATAGATAGCATGAGTCGTCCTGATATAATAAGCAGTGGGCAGTTTTAGTTAACCATTCAGTTGTAGTTGCAACACTTACTAGTCAGATACGATTAGCATGAGATATCCCAAAACCCAGCAGTTGTTGGCACTTTTATTTAGCCATTCCATTGTAGTGAAGCTGATTACTAGGCATATCGGATACAAGTCAATTTATAACAGTAAACTTTAGTTATAGTTGTCTATGATCGAGAACTGTGCTCCAAGTCGTCCATAACCACGGACACGGCTTTTCGAAAAGATTTAACCCTGCAGGGGTGCACCAAAGTTTCCACACGCACCTACACCCTTGTTGTCGGATCAGGTAGGTACAAGATCACAAAACATACATCCAACGGTATGTCGACGGGGTTTCGGACACGACGTTTCCCAGACCCAAAGCAAGCACGGGGGGCCACCCCACTAAGCTACCCGCAACGAAGTCGGCCGGTCTCCGAGACGGACTCAGGGTTTGCTACAATGGCTGTAAACGACTGGGAACCCGAAAATGAGACTGGGCTTGTCGATACCGCGAAAACACTCCGCAATCCTAAACAGTACACGTGCAGTACCTCGCACAATTTGAATTAAGCAGTAAAGCATGGCATAAGTACAGGATAGTAATAAAGCCCCAAACTAATTGTGGCCCCCAGTACAGTACTTGGAATCAGGTACTAAATCGATGGGGGTGCCCATACACCCCACCTGTGGTTAGCGCGCTCGATCTCGGAACAGGTGTCAAGAACTCGGGGTCCTACGGGACACAAGTGGACGGTTAACAACCAAAGAACATCTATTGCCCACCTGTGCCTCTACATTTACCTACTTCAATTTTAGTTGTTAAACGATAATTGAATTAAACGATAATTAAATCCATGATCATCTCCAACATTAAACATGCGGCAATACTCCAACAACTGTGGTACTTGACGACATGCAACAGCACTTGAGCAAGCGACTACGACGCGCAGGTCCAACTATCTACCAAACAACAGGTAATAGGATGTGTCCAAGGCAATATAGGGCTGCAAGGGATATCACGGGTACGAAAACTAGAGCAACGCAACACAGATAGCAATAGATCAATAGGAGGGAATAAATACTATAAAAGTAAGATAGGTAGAAAAAGGGGAAGGTGCTCGCCTGAAAACATTGCCGAGGGTTCATCCGAAGATCGGGTCGACACTCGCATCAACTCATCGGCCTAATCCGTGAAGAAGCAAAGCACTAGAAGAAACACCGGATGGACTATTTAATACTACGGCAAAAGATCGGGCATGATGCATGTATGATGTATGACATGGCAAAGGTGCGATGTAATTAGATCATATTAAGCGGAAGTGGGGTCCCGACATTTAATTAAACGGTTTAAGTTGTTTAGATACCCCACAATTTAGATGTTGTCTTAACATGGCCAAAGATAGCACCGGTTCGCTACACCAATTTAAATGGAGTCCAGAATAAGACAAAGATATCCCGCATATAGACTCCATATTTAATTATGAGATGAATTGGCATAATGCCCCAACCCACATGATATGCATGCGAGATGAACAATTTAATATGCAACAATTTGATATTACATTTATAAAATAGGGCTCGAGAAAGGGGTCACACAACTGGGTTCGGGCGATCTTGGGGGGTCCGGAGGGTTCGGGGTCGGACTCAGGGTTCAGGGTTCGACGGGATCGGTCTTCGAAGGTCGGATACAAGATGAAGAGCTTGGCATTCCGGGAAGAAGGACTTGGTGTCCTCGAGGAAGTACTTGGCGTATCCGTGTCGACGACCTTGGCGTCCGGGAAGAAGTATTTGTCGCATCTGTGGCCTTCGGGTCGAAGAACTTGGCACGCCAGGGTTCGGGTGTCGGGATCTTTGAGCGAAGCCACACAATTTTTCTCACAGACATCACCTTGTCCGCATCTTTTACGCATCATCCCCAAACGCCACCAAAACATCAATTCACCTCACCAATAGTTGTTACATCGAGTTGTACCGGGGCAAGGATTCACTGTAGTAGAAACTACAACATCAACATGAACACAACAGGATACAAAGAACATGCACGTGGCCTTGAAAATAGTTGTTAGACAAATAATAGATCCGGATCGATCGGGGTTTCGTATTTGAATTAAGAGACGGGGTATTTAGAAAACAAGAAAAGACTTTTTCGAAATAGTTTTAGACAAAACCATGCATGATGATGACGATGCTCAGATGCAATGTGGCATGATGACATGAGCATGCGGTCATGATGATGCAATGCACAGAAACAACGCGATTTTCTAGTAGTGGTTTTTGCGGGATGCCACACACATATTAACAAGGAATATTATAAGGCATAATGGTGCGCTCAAATAATATAATTTATTGGTCAGTAAAGAAGCAATGTACCTCAACAATGTAAGGGAGATCTAAATCATCATCTTCTTGCACAATAAGCTCTTTTTGCTCCTTTAGTTGTCTTTCAACAAATTTGTCGTGGCCTTTTTTATTGTGATCAGGTTTGCCACAAACAGATCAGTGCATAGTGACTCCAGACTTCGTAAGTATTTTCACACCTTTCTTTACTTTTTCCTCAAGTGCTTTTTTCCTGTTCTTCTTTGGCATGCCCATAACTTTGGTAAACAAATGTGGATGAATGACCACACCATTCATCTTTTGCCAAAATGGTCTGCCTCTAAGTGGAGCCAACTTGAACTGATAAGCTTTAAAGTAGGTATCAATTGTGTAGCAACTATGGACTAGGGATTCAGGGTTAATTCTGTCATTCCTACAACAGGCTATTGCATGATGACATGGAATCCCAGTTCGCCCACCTCTTACAATCACATGTTTTTGTGTTGAAATCTACGGTGTACCCTTGCTCTAACTCTAGTGAGCTGACATGATATAGGTTATTGCCTGCAGGTGTGACTCTACATTGAGTACTCCATTCATTAAATTTTTCCAACTTTTTCTTTATTTTTGGACAAATTCTTCCACTCCATTTCATTGCATCTTTTTCTTTTCCTTGCATTCTTTGCAAAATCTTGCAGAAGATAGATTCCAGCATGCACAAGAAAGGTAACTCCCTGGATTCATTGATGTAGCTGCAGAATAGAAATGCACACAATAGGTAGATGTTGAATTAGAAACCCCACTTATTTAATATTGGTGAATGATATAAATTCATGCAAAATAAAAGAATGGTTATTCAGTAACATGTCACACTTGGGAAATTCTTGAAAAAAGTCCTTGATCCATGTATTTGGCACTAACTTTTCAATCCATTCATAAGCTTCTGGCTTATCAGCCTTCATTTTTGCCATATTTTTCTCCCATTTTACAACACTAGTTGACCTAGCAATTGCCCACAAGTCATTCTTTAAGGTTTTCCCCTTATGACCAGCCTTTTGAAAGTTTTGGAGCAAGTGTCTAACACAGAACCTATGCTCTGCATCAGGCCACACTTTTGTTACACCATTTATGAGACCCTTCAATCATGTGGTCAAAAAATCAGCAAAACCACCTCCTGGCTGCACATGTTCTTCTAAAACCTCATCAACAATTGGCTGCAGTTGCTCTACTAAACCACCTCCTGGTTGCACATGTTCTTCTAAATCCCCAACAACAATGGGTTGCACTTGCTCTGCTACAACATCATTTGGCTGCACTTGCTCCGCTACAAGGTTAGATGTCCATGGCACTCTTCTCGGGCTGATGATACCAGGAATGAAAGGCCCTTCAGTGAGGATCACATCATCTATAAAGTTTTTGAGAAAATTATTATGATCAATGTATAAGACAATTGTCTTATGTGACCTGCTAAGTTTAACCATCTCAGCAAAGTGTGCATCCCTATCAACTGGTACCAAACCATCAGTTATGTCTTTGCCTGGAAAACACCAATACACTTGAAGTATTCCATCCCTCTTACAACCAAGATATCTCAAAACTTCATCAATACTAGCAGCTGACCAACTATGAGCACTGCAATTGTCAAATACAGCAGTAGATGCACACATATAGGACAAGTTCTCTCGCAATCCACAAAAGAAACCATTGTGGCATACTTCCACTGAAAAAAGATCAGAAATTCCTCCTGCATTAAACACTGACAAAAGAGCACAAAATTCAGAAAGAGAAAACATTTAATGCACACTGTATGTTTACTATTTAAGGAGATAACATGGCAGTGACTTGCGCAAAAATTAGACATGGAAACATTCAAGTACATGGTCACATATTATAAATGATTCCAAAATTTTTGGTTGACTAAATGTGTTTTCACATTAGTGTTATGAAGTGTTACAGATAAATAGTGCATGACATCAAACATACTGCTATAGCTGTCTTTTAAACATTAGGAACCAATTATTTCACTAACATTGAGAAGGTATTGCTGGAATTGATCTGATCTTTTCTAGAACACTAAGAAATTACCTCTACATATTAGACCACATACCAGTACCATCTTTGTACATGAACTGCTCCAAAAACTAACAACAAAAAATTTATAGGTTCATATAAAAATTGAGATACAGAGAGTGTTCCTCAAAAAGTGAAAAGGGTCGTTGTTCCTCGGATACAGGGATTGTATATTTGAATTTGTTGTTCACGATATTACTAATCAAGGTGTTCTATGAGCTGCTTGTTACACGCCTTCCCACCATTGCTGGGAAAAAGTATGTTTTTCACAACACATCTTGCTTTTCAAAATTTTGGCTTGCTGTATATCAACAGCAAATTCAGATATATATTCAGACTTTACCCTCAAGGAAACAGAGTAATCTGCTCAATTCTACTAATCAGCATCCTAGCCATCTTGAACAACAATCAGTATGTAACAAATAAATTCAATCTGATGGATTACTTTAACCTAAATTAGCAAAAACAATCACTAATCTGCTCCTTAACTAAAACACGGAGCCGTCAAAATAGGCATGACCTGCTCGTGAACTACAGTCACTCCATGAATTGGCAATGCCCCACCATTGCTGCCACTTCCCCATGATCAGAAACCCTAACCACATCCCGATCGTGCATACCGTACAGCGGCAGATCATGAGCACCTTCGCGGAGGATTTGCAACATACCGTACTGTGGCGGATCCTCGTTCCAGTCATGATAGTGCAGCTCCGGCGGCATCTCGGCCTGAAAGCCGCCACGAACGGCAATGAGATGCAGACACAGCCGTCGCTTCCTTGTACGCACCAGCAAACAGGAAGGAGAGCGATGGAGAGAAAGAAAGAACCGAGAAATTTGGAGCGCGCTAAGCGGTAGTTGTTGAGGAAATCTCGCCACGCACCCCACCTCCCAGAAGGCGCTGAGGTAGCAGTTTTGCTGAGTCGTTAAGCTACAGGAATCATGGGTTCCACCTAAAAAAACACATGATGAGGACCTATCTGCAAAGTGCCTCGTCCAGATTTTTTTTTTGCAAGCTTTGGCCCGGTTTTGGCCCAGCAGGATGGGTTCGTTCGGTCTAGCAAGTAGTAGGACGTCGGAGTACACAATCGCTAATTCTGGGACTAATCTGCACCCACCAAGCAACTTGTGGGACTAAGTATGTTATTACCTCAAAAAGAAGGAAGAAGGAAGCGGTTCTGGAAAAAAAAGGAGAAACGATTCCAACATAGAGTGAGAGGCCTCCTCGGGCGCACGCCGCTTCCCCTTTTCCCCGCCGCCAAGAGGGCCTCGCCTTCTGCCACCCTCCTCCGCCGCCTCCTCCGCGTCCTCCTCCTCCTAGCGGCCCTATCGCTCGTTGCCCCGGTCTTCTTCCACTTCTGCCTCCGCCGCTTCCACCGCGTGCGTCCTCGCACCTGTCCATCACTCCATCCTTCGAGTTTTCTTTCCCTCTCGAATGCGTTTATTGGTGACGCGTTGGTTTCGATGCGCCTTGCGTCTCCAGATTCGCGAGAGGACTTGCGGGTGGATCGCGAGCCCGCCGATGGTGTGCGCGCACGGCGGCGACTCCACGAACGCGTTCCCCAACTCGGTGGGTGGTAGATCACCGCGATCCCGGACTCGTTACGGGAGGATCTTTTCTTGGCTGGAGAAATGCGTTGCCGAGTTCTTCTTTTCAGATGGACGCCTTCCAAATGGCTTTGGACTCCCGTGTAGACTGTGTGGAGGTGGATGTGTCGAGGTCCTCCGATGGCACACTGTTCGCACTCCATGACAGGTAATTGAATTACTGCTTGGCTGTATCATTAGAATCTACCTGAAACATGCAGTTTATGTGGAACCTGAACTGCGAAAGGACTGTAGATTAATTTATTAGGTGCAGTAGCTGAACTCAGTAAGAACTGCTGCATTTGTTGTATCCAATGGAACTGGGGAAAACTGTTATAAATTATATTATTGATAGATGTGTCAGCTAAATTTCCATTTTATACATATGGCATAATTTGCTTGATTTTTTATTCACAGACTAAACTCTAGGTTGGATCCATTATATTACCATTTTTTCATGCATTGTACCGTCGGTCAGTTGCTGATTGGCAGCTAACTAGAAAATGAAGCACCACTTTAGTGGTTTAGCCCACTCGTGTGTACTGGATGGAAAACTAGGCACCTTATATCTGCACTTGGATGTTTGGTCACACTCACACATTATTGATGTACATTATTGATAATTGATGTGTTGACACTTCGGAGATCATCTAGTCCAACTATTATTTTTTCAGTTGTAGTTATAAGAAAACTCTACTTCACCTAAATGTCATATGGCTGCTTTCTTTCCTAAATGATAATTTTTCCTATTATCTTCTATAACCATCAAAGGGTTTCACCTTCTGGCTTGGGCCTGTTAGCATTCATTTACAGAAGTTGCGGGAACCAAAAATATATTCTTGTTGTAAGGTTTATCATTATTGGAGTTGGCATCCGCAAACACTAGTCACTAGTTGTTAATGTAGCACAAATAACTGAATAACTTATATAAATAAAATTAGAAAAAAATACAAAGAGAAGTACAGTAGCTTGCATGGTACTATTTTTTTTATTATAACAATATATCATGGACTTGATTCAAAATTCACACAGTCAGGGATCTGCAAAGAATGTCTGGTAATTCTACGGCAAAAGTTGGTCACTGGAGCTCTCATAAGGTGAGTTTATTTATTTTGTCTAGTCTATCTTCCAATTGCCAAATTTGTTTGTCTCGGTTCATAAATTACATGTGTTGTTTCATTATTGTAGTTGTGCTAAAAGAAGCCAGTCAAATGATAATTTGAAGTGCGTGTTGTGAACTAGCTGCATTTATTATATTCAATCCTAGTTTCCTGAAGCACATCCTGAACATCAGCTGACTCTGGTGATGTGTTAATCTAGTGATGGAATACTAACAAATTAAATCTTTAGTGTTCGTAGATAAGAGCACTGTCCACGAGGTTCCAGCTATCGACAACAGTCCGAAACCAGGGAGTTCCCAAAGCCGAAGCTGCTCTAGCGGTAATCATCTGCCCAATGAGTTAGTTTTGTTGGAATTATATATTAGTAATCCTTGTAATCACTTAAGCTTCAAATTGTTAGAGGTAATGAGGGTAGCACCCGAGTGTGTGAGGGTGATACCTGGATGTGACCTTGTGTGTGAGGGTAACACCCGAGTGTAAGGAGGGTGGTGCCCGAATGTGTAAGGTTAGGTGCCTGCATGTGTAAGGGTAGGTACGCAAAAGTGTGAGGGTAGTGCCCAATTTGTATGTGTGTGTGTTAGGATACTTGTGGTTTTCCACCTTGTATTATGTATATGACCCTTGGGCCTCTAGTCAATACAAGCAAATCATTTTGTGTCTCTCTCACAAATTAACATGGTATCAGAGCGTTGGGTTCTCTCCTAGCGCCGTCACCCTTGTCGCCGCTGCACTGCCCCCAGGAGGAGCAATCTCCAGTTCTCCACTCCTGGGGGTAGCATTGTTTCTCGTCATCTAGGTCAGTGTTAGCTTGTTCGTTGTACCCCTTTGTCCTTCGTTCTGAGCTTCTCCACCACATTTCCCATCGTAGCAGAAAGCCACCGTATTCAAGCAATAGTTCATCCTCATCCAGATCCAGTCATCCTGCGGTTTTTCTTCAGTCGCTGTGGCCAGATCCGTCCGTCTTTATCAACATCTTGGCCAGATTCGTCGTCATCAGCTCGTCTTCATCATCCTCGTCACTGGTGGAGGGAGGTCGCCGCCCCCATCATCCTTGTGACCGGATTCAGCCTTCCAGGTCGGCATCTTGGTCGGATTTGTCGCCACCTATTTGTCCTCGTCGTCTTTGTCACCGGTGGAGGGAGGTCGCCACCTCCAGTTGCTCAGGTCGAGCATGCGTGCGGCCATCGTCTCCTGCGGCAGCTCCTCGCTGGCCACCGCTCCAGTCTTCATCTCCACCAGCCAAAAGTCCACTGCTCCACCTCCACATGTCCTTCCTTTCTGGTGTCCACCCCCGTTGCAGCAGTGCAGCCACCGCTGCCTCCTGTGTGTGCGCTAGCTACCCTAGCAGGGAACAACATTCCATCTCGTTATTTGTTTTGGGTTGCTCCTATCGTCCTATCCACTTGTGTTGTTGGGCAGCTCGGGTTCAGTATTGCTGCCGTGTTAGGCCTGGCTAGGTTGCATCACAGGAGAATAAGGTGTGCAGCTCAGTTGCATTTTCTGAATGGTTCCAAATTGCTGCCGGTGCGTCTGACGCCTCCGCGCCTCATCCACTCATCTCATCATCTTCAAGTAGCAGCGGTCCCTCTCCGACCACCTTTGATATCATTGCTAGCCAGGCACATTGTTTGGCAGCTCCAGGTCGGGGTTGGCCAATACACCGGCTGCCACTTTTTTTTGGGTCAGAATTGAGCTCTGTTATCATCGTCATCTAGTGGTCGCCTGCTACCAGCTCCAGGTCGGGGCTGGCCATCATGCTGGCCAGTTTGTTCAGTTTGGCGCTGTTATGATGCCATTATCAGTGACCGGACATCTCGTTTACTAACTTCAGGAAGGCTTCACAGCCTACCGAAAAAAAACCCTGGCTCGCTCGCTCGCACCCCCGCGGGCGACGAGCAGCCGCCTCCCTGCGCCCCGCCCAAAAGCTTCTCCCTTCCATCTCTCCTACCGCCGCCGCCGGCGTGGACCGCCGGGCGCTGCCAGGGCGGGGCTGGCGGTGGCGGAGCGGCCTTTACCCGGCGTGTGAAAGGGGGTGCGGGCCCTGGACGGCGGCGGTCCTGCTCGGCGGCGTGGCTCCCGGGGGCGGGGTGGGCGGAGGCGCGGCGGAGCGGCCGGTTGGGCGGCTGGGTGGCGCTGCCCTGCGTGCTTGCTTGTGCTGGCGGCGGGGCATCGAGGAGTTGCAGCCATGGTGTGCATCTCGGCCTAGATTTGGGTTGGGTTGGGCTTACCCCGGTGTGCTCCTGTGCGGCTCCCTGGAGGTGGAGGAGGGGTGGTGGAGGATCTGGGTTGGTGGTGGCGTTCGCGGCTGCCTTGCTGCAACGTGGCGACGGGGGCTTTGCGGACCCATCTGGGTTCGGCCGGGTCCGAGACCTGGTGTGCCCCTGTTGCTGCGTCCGGTCGGCTACCACCACGGTGGTGGAGGTAGTTCCCTCCCGCGTGGCTGCGATGCTACTACCCCCGGTACCAATGCCCCTTGCTCGGGACTCGAGGCCTCGTGTCGATGTCCATAGTGAGATGATGAAGATGGCGCCTTTTCCGTGGTGGCGCGTGCTGGTTGGCGGTGGGTTGGGTGGAGCACTTCGAACCGTCCGGGATGGTGGTTCTTTGGGGGTGGGCGAAATCCCTGTCGGTCCTGGCTGGCACTGACGCGGTGACGCCTGCGGGTGTCGCCTCTCCTTCCTGAAGGGCGTCGGGTACCTCCTCCCCACCCTTCTCCGTGTACCGGGGGAAACCCTAGGACTAGTCCGGGCGGTAGCGTCGTTGTCGTCGCATCCCTTGCTGAAGGTACTGCTTGGTACATGGCGGTTCGAAATGACAGGAGCGTGGTGGGACCTTTTCGGAGGGCGTAGTAGAGGGCCGTCTTCGCTTCATCGATCTGCCAATGTTGGCATTTGTTTCTTTTTTAGTTCTCGTTCTTTTCGTTTGGGCTTGACTGTGTTGTGGCCCCAGCATGTTCTTTGGGTGTTGTGTTGTCTGGCCCAGCAACGGTCTCACCGGTGTGCTTTATTTATAAAGCGGGGCGAAAGCCTGATTCGAGAACTTCAGGAAGGGGTTGACCATTATGCCGGCCAGGTTGTTAAGTTTGGCGCCATTATGACACCATTATCAGTGATCCGACATCTCGTTTATCAACTCCAGGAAAGGCTTGGCCATTATGCCGGTCAGTTTGTTCAGTTTGGTGCCGTTATGACGCCAATATCAGCGATCGGACATCTCGTTTACCAACTCCAGGAAGGGGTTGGTCATTATGCCGGTCAGGTTATTAAGTTTGGCGCCGTTATCATGCCATTATCAGTGATCAGACAGTTCGTTTACCAACTCCAGGAAGGGTTGGCCATTATGCCGGTCAGGTATCATCGTTTCTTGCTCAATTTTGTCTCCCATCTCTCGGTGCTATCGTCATAAGCACCACCATATTGTCGTTACGGTGCCTTCGGAGATACGGATGCTGCATTTTTATATCCGTTGCCATGCCATCATGTTCATCATTCATCTGCTGCTTGCTGCTTTTGTTACCTGGAGAAGTCTCTTTTGTATCGCCTTTTCAGTCTTTCTAGTACTTGTCCATCGAGTCAACCAAGTCATCTCACTTCCAGTTCATCTAAGATGTGCCATTTCATCAATTTAATTGTCAAGTCAGCCTGCTTCATGTATTTTGGGTTTTCCAAGGTCTGTCCAGTTGGATCGAGTTTGGAGCCCCTATCATCGTTGTTGATGTGCCTTCGCCCTCTTGGTCCTTGTGTAGCCTTCCCCCTACTCTTCGCATGTCGCGAGCTCTGACCAATGGTTTTATCTCACCATCTTCGGTCGAGTTTCCCTTTCTTGGCTCATTGAACCCCTACCCTTGTGTGCTTGACTTGACACATCTTTATATCATTGTCAGCTTCTACATCTCCAAAGGAAGTTGTATGTGAAGAGCTGAAGTACAATTTGTGAAGGCTTTGAATTACCATTTTGGGGGAGTTTGTTGCTACGTCGACATATTTTGTTCAGGAGTGCACACTAAGATGAAGATTTCAAGACTTGGTTCCATTTTTTTTATAGTCTCTTCTCTTTCACACTTCCAAACTCAAGGCTCTTTCATCCTTCATGAGGGTAGTGTGAGGGTAGGTACCCGAAAGTATGAGGGTAGTACCCAAGTAGTATGTGTGTGTGAGGATAGTTGTGGTTTTCCACCTTGTAATATATATATGCCCCTTGGGCCTCTAGTCAATACAAGCAAACCATTTTGTGTCTCTCTCACAAATTAACACAAATGACTCATTTAAATATTTCCATAAGTGAATTATGTTTGAACACACGAGGATGATTTAATTGTTTTGCACACTACTGAGTGTTTCACCTATTGTAGTTGATATCACAGACTGCAAGGCAAGTTATTCTGGATGTCAAAGTTGGGCCTCCTTTATTTGAGAAGGGTTTGGCTAAAGATGTACTGTCCATTGTAAGTTCCAAGTAGCTCATTTCTCATTTTTCCTTAATAGGTGCTTCAAATAGTATATACGAGTCTTGGTTCATCACATGTACCTATTGTATCTGTCTAATCAGTTTCTACATATTAAATGGAAATAAGCCTATTAATTGTAGTATGTGATTTGTGTAATGGTGAATATGCTTACTGTAGGTTGATATTTTTTCTACTTGATGCTTCTGAAATTAGCATTTTCATCCATGGCACAATTGTCTACTGTTCTATCGAACTACACTTGTACACTTCATTATTTGCTTATTAGTTTCATTTGTTAGTCATTGGACTATAATAGCCTGAAACATCCTAGTTTTCAGCACATTTGGTAAAACCTGTAGTGCATCAACATTATTTACATTCTTTGCAGATCAGAAGAACAAACTGCAAAAACTGTGTAATCTGGTCAAAAAGTGACAACATAGGAAGAGATCTCATCAATTCGTCTGAAGATGTTGTGGTAAAATGTTCTGTATTTTCCATAAAGAAAGCAATAACCCGCATCCCACTCTATCATTGTTGCCTACATGGCTGCAACGAGCGCTGTAATGTACCTCACACATGCAATTTTTGTGTTACAGGTTGGCTATATTGTTATGGTTGATTGGTCAACTGGCAGAAGAACGGAGTTAGTGAGGATTGAAGGGGCTAAAGTTGCTGGTGTATACCATCCGTTGATCCACGGGAAGCTCATGAAGACCATGCACCGGTAATGTATCTTCTTGAAATTAGGCAATGGAATTAGTCTGACAACTAACTGAGCTGCTGGGTTTTTGAAACAGGAATGATAGAAAAGTTTATGCATGGACTGTTGACGATAGCGACTCCATGAAGAGGATGCTGTATGAGCAGGTCGATGCAATTGTGACAAGCAACCCTTCATTCCTGCAGCAGCTGATGCAGGAGTTGAGAACAGAATGCATGGAAGATGGCATTGCCTTCCCATAGTGATGGCTGTAAGCCACATCGTATTTCCAATGACTGCCTATCTCCGCATGATACGGGAGTAGAACTGACAGAAGGCAGTTTTGCCTCATATTTACGAGACCAGTAACATATATATGATTGTTAACTGATTCTTACGATTATCACTACACTTTGACCGAATGGCAGATACACATTGACAACATTTTATTATTGAAATTTATTCTTAGTTTATGGCAATGCTACTTGTACTGGAACATAACCTTCTTGCGATCATGTTGTGTTTGCTACACTACACATGATGGAATCATGCCCTACACTTCCAAATGAGCCCGAGCCATTGATCACACACTAGAATTGAGGTAAACTGGGATAAGAATGCATATTTCATTAATTTTGTACTGAGCACACCGATATGTGTGCAAATGCGAGTGGTAGTATGCATGTAAATACCTCAAATCCGAAAGCCCACATTGAAAAATGCAAAAACAACTTGTAAAGCCCACATTGAAAAAAAAATATATGCAAAAACCACTTGTAAAGGCCACATTGAAAAAAAATATATGCAAAAACCACTTTTAAATACGAAACCCCCGAATGAAATCATTTTCTATCTAGACCTAATACAAGCGAGAAAATAATAAAAAAACCAAGCAACATTCTCAATTGCTGCTTCTGACCTTGATCAAGGCCAGCAGGTAGCTAGGCTCGGTCCTTATTTTACAACATTAGTTTGAAACCAAAAATAGCTCTCCCGCTCAACGTTCTTCCAAAACAGAGTCAAAGCTGGCAAGAACCAGATTTAGAAAGAAAAGAAAACCAAAATATCTATCAAGATCTGCCTCTTTAATTTTTATCCGGCAGCTAGCAGGCATTAACTGTCTTATTCAACCGCATTTCTTTCCTTCCTAGTCTCACTCCGATCCTCCTCTACAAATTCTGTCACCGAGGAGAGGAGCAGCCAAAGCCAGGAGATCCCGTTCATTCTCCAACTCTACCTCCATCTCCATTGGCAAGGTCAGTTTCTACTCTCTACCTATACGCTAGCCTTTGTTCCTTTCTTCCTTGCAGAGAAATGTTCTTGCTTGTTTACATGATTATGATTAGCTAGTTTTTATCTCGTGTTTTCTCTACCTGCCGGTGGGATTTCTTGTTTAGCGAGATGCTTGAGATACCATGATCTTTGTCCAGATGGTGGCTCAGCATGTAGGCACACAACGATTGGTGTAGTTTTGACCTCAGGTGCTCTGATTGAGTTCCTTTTGTGGTGTTTTTTTCCAACCACAAATCTGGTCTGACATATGTACTTATGGATCTGTACAATCTTACCTTCGAATAGATCCATCATGGTGCAATAGAGACATCCATAGGTGTTTGATTTTTTGCAGGTCAAGAACATGTAGTACTAGAAGTTTTAAGAAAAAATATCAGTGGTAATTAATTAGGTCTACCGTCGTTTGATTAAAACTACAGATCACGTGTAGATCTAACTTATATTGCCGATGTAAGGGTGCCGTTAGCATAGCCAGAATTTTAACCATGGAGAAAACTGACCAGTCAGTCTTATTTCACAAAGTCACTAAAGAACTAGCGGACAGGATATATGGAAGTGCTAGCTTACAAAAACCTTAAGTACAGTAGTTCATAATAATGATGTGTTCGCATACAGGATGATTTTTTCTTTCAAAATACAGTAGTTCATAATACCGTATGCCTGGCTTCATTTTTTATGCGAGGCTCCTCATTGTCATTGCATCAACCAAACTAACAACATTACATGACTATTGCTTGGTAGACTATACATTCCCAAGGTCATGTAAAAAATTAACATCTCTTTTTGGTTACGAGTCTAAAGAAGATCATTTAACCTGTCTATTTATTCTCCTGTCTTTGTCCTCCAAGACTCAAGAGGATAACGCACCTAAGAAGCCTTCAGATCCATTCTTATTTCTTATATAGATGTGATTCTACATTGTAAAGTTCATTTTTTTACTCCAATTTTGATCACAGACATGCTGTTTTGTCTTTGCATGTCACAGGTAACCGAAGTGCTGAGAAATTTGCAGCGATTCGTGGGCTCAGATCTTGGAAGGTAACATTCTTTGTTGCCAACATTGATAAAGATTGGTCTTATTATTATATATACTTGGGAATTATCCCCCTCTTACCTTTTTTTGTTCTTATTACCTTTATTTGAGTGTTTCAATATTCATTATATGTAAATTCAGAAGATGTTTTTCAATTCATTGGTTGTCTATATTATGTAGTAGTTTATTGTCTGAAAATAAAACCGAGCTATTTACCTTCATGTTTCAGTCTGATGTTATGTATCCACGAATTTCCTTTTGTTCCTCCAAATTTTACTTATGACTAATTTGCGCTAAGGTTAAAATACATCGTAGTACACGTGTAATTGAAGAGCTGGATTTTAATTTCATTTCAGAAATTAATATCTTAAGTACTACTTCTATTCCATAGAATACGATGCTATATATTAGTCATGAAAATTAGTTTCAATATAACTTACTTGCAAATTTCATTAAATACCATAAGAAATAGCAAATAAATTTACTAAATTCAATAGAGCTTGATCCTACTCATGGAATGAAGTAAATACCATAAGAAATAGCACAATATTTCCGTGCATCAATATACAAGCAATATCACATTACTTTTTTCCTTCCGTATCATAGTATTTCCATTTCATTAAGCATGCTATCGTGGTCTTAAGTATTTTTCCAGTACAATTATTATAAATTTTACATCCTACATCCTCTATTGACCTCATGATTATGTCAGGAGTTATTTTCTTATTAAAAATACATGCGTAGATATTTTCCATTCAAGAGAAGTGATCCAATAGGGCTGAGATCCTTTGCTTAAACAACAGTTTTTGTTAGTTTGCTTTGCTATCAAGAAGCATCAAACTTCATACTATTGTGACATCCAGAGTCAGTATAGATGTATAGGATTTTTTTAATGGGCAGGTACATGTATATACACATGTATTGATGCTCAGCGCCCCTCCCTTCAATTTTAATGGGCAGGCACATGTATATACACATGTCAGTATAGCTGTATTCAGAAGTTGGAGGGAGGGGTGCTGTGCATTCTTTTTACCTTAATTTGAGTGCTTCAGGATTCTTAAGGTTCTATATTCAGAAGTTCCTTTTATGCTCACTGGTTGTGTCATGTTATGCAATTTGTTGTTTAAAATGAAACTGGTCTACTTACCTTCATTTTCACATGCGATATATGTATCAACAAATGTCTCTATTGTTTCTCAAAAAATTTAGTTGTGGCTAATTTGTACTGCATTTTTACAGAATACAATAGTAGATTTGTAATGGAGAACTGAACTTTAATTTTATTTCAGAAAGTAAGATCTTATACTACCTCCATTACATACAATATGCTTCTTTAGAAAGCTTGCAATGTAAACTTTCTATCTTTGAAATAATATAACCTACTTATCATAGTTTACTACTGACATGAGATGCTTCTACATGGAAACACAACGATATTTTTTAATTATATAGTTGCAAGGTAGCATCTATATCTAATTATCCCTTTGGAATGGATTTATCAAACTTAGAATGCAAGGTAGCATCTATATAACATGATTTCGAAATAATGCTTGTGAGAGTCAGGGAAATGAACCATAAATACATGCTTTACTTAGAAAACAAGTGAGTTCTGAACCGAGTTTTATGCCGATTTGCCAATTCTCAGTCGAGATATATTGGCCGTCTAATCCTATATTTTATTTTCATATAAGTTATTTATTCCCAATTCTTCTTTTCAATCCTTACTTTATTCTTTCTTGTTTTCTATCCCATATCGTAGGACCAACATCTAAATAATGTCCTATAATTGTCATCGGACTTGATTTCGTTTTTGGGTGTTGATTCTAGTTGATTTTATGTTGAACAGGACTGTCGGAACATTTACGTGTTGGTCGAACCGGATCAAGCTCCTCTAGGTAAGGTTTCATAATCATTGGTACATATATCATTTTAAACTATATGTAATCCATATTGACAATCCATGCTTCAGACTCAGGTTGCTACTGTGTCATTCTAAAATTATTTCATTACATGCTATACGACAAGTAGCCATGAAAATAGGGGTAAAATAGCCCAAAGTTGATCATCTATGAGGCAACAAAGCTACTGTCGCAGTGATGTTTGTTGCTCATGCAATACAAACATATGCACAACTATTACTCCACGGTTAAAGATATATCATTTACATTCATGGAGTGTCACCTAGTCATTGTCATGGATTCACCTGCAAGCTGCAACTTAATTAATTCTCATGCCTGATCAGTGATCACTGTGGCTAGTGCTGCCTCACACTAATACCTGACAAAATCTTCTCCACTGATGGCTTGATGCAGTTTTACTCGTGGAGTGTTTGACAACGTCGTGCGTCGCCACCATGGACCGCAACCCCTCGCCACGGGCTCCCCGGGTGTACACGGAGGCCGAGCCGTCCATTATATTCGTGCACGCCACCACAGATAACTTCATGGAGATCGTGCAGCGTCTCACCGGCCAGCCGGCGCCCACAGACACTGCCGCCGCCGCTGTCCGTGGTGCCATCGTGCCTATGCTGCCGGTGGAGTCGGTGCAGCAGCACCAGTCAATGCTGGCAACTGCCACGGCTCCGGAGCCAGGAGCGTCCAGCCTCGTGCTGCAACCGACTCTGTCTCTGTCGCCGCCATTGTCGACGGGAAATCCTGGCCCGTGCGTCCTTAACATGGCGCCGGATCCACGGTCACTGGCGACGTCGTCGTCTGAGACTGAGTCAATAATCTCTGAAGGTGATGAGGAGATGGAGGAGGATGATGAGGAGATGGAGGACGATGATGAGGAGATGGAGGCCATCAGGGAGGGGAGGTTCTATCTGCTTCCCTCGCCGCAGAACGAGGAGCCGAAGCTGCTGAACTTGTTCCCGCTCACCCCTTCCTCCGGTGAAGGAAACTGAGAAGTACTAGTAGATACATTAAGCGTCTGTTCGTTCATTATGGGAGGATCGGACTAGATACAACACATGTATCTGTATGTGAGCGTCTAGTTACCTCTGAGCTTAGCTCGTCATTGGCCAGAGAAGCAAATGTTGGATTAAGTTTTTTTTTTCATTTCCGAGAATAAACGTTGGTTTAATTTCGTGGCGAAATTTTGTTGTTGTCGCTAAACCTAGTCACAGAATGATATAATTATTCATTTCTTCACATATTAGTTTTCCTCTTTAATGAAAGTATCTATGCAATACGATTTTCACACATCAATCATGATATTCAATAAAATTGACAGTCAAAGTTTTATCGAGCCTAACCATTCTTTTATTTTTATCAGAAAGTGCGAGTGTGCCATCTTTCAAATGAGACAAAACATAGCATCCGGACTAGAGATGGCTTTGTCAATCAAACTCAACCTTCGTCACTAAGATTAAGAGGCAGGAAGTTTGAGCTGCACTTGCCACCCTGTTGGCATTGGATTACCAGGCAATGAGCCCGCTCAGTCCCACACTCGTATGTGTCATGACAAAGCCATACCACCTTACAGGCCACTGCGAGAGCCGCATCGTGCGTATTGCAATAATTGACATTTAAATAAGATTCACTTACTTTTTGAAAAAAATAACAAGATTCACTTATTTTTTGAAGTTGTAAATATATTTGTAAAATGCATTGCTATTCTAATAAATATATTGCCGGAACGGCAGGACATGTAACCATCAATATTCCTAAAATCAGACGAATTTAGTTCCAAAGTTGCAGAGAGGAGACACTAATCAACACAACTAATTTGCAATCTTGAATTGGAATGAAATCAAGTACACACTAATATAATACTGATTAGAGATAGGATGGTTACAACGTAGGAATTGCGACGACGCTGTAAAAAGGACATGGTAAGATGCACATTGAAGGGGGGGGGGGGGGGGGACGATGTTCAATCTCGTCAATGCCCATTGTTATGAGCTTGGATTTTGGAGAAGATGATGGTGCTGGAGATCGCGGAACGGTTAACAGACAAGCAACCAGGGGACACGAGATTTAGCCAGGTTCAGGCCCCTAGAAGGAAAACCCTACTCCTGCTTGTCTGCTCTTGATTGTTAGATGTATATATCTGTATATTGTATTTCCCCATATGTTAAGGGGCTTCCTGCATATTTGTCCTGTACCTGTACTATATATTGTGGCCTTTGGCCCCCAGAGTAATACAAGTTGTCTATTCCTAACATGGTATCAGAGCCACGTTAGTCCGTCATCCTTCTCGCAACTTCGTTGGCCGCTACCGTCCCTGTCGCCGCCGGCCTTGCCGTCTCGTCGCCGCCAGTTTTGACCCGTTTCAGATCTGGATCGATTCGTCGCCGTTTCAGAATCTGTGTCCAGTTTGGATCGATCTGAGTCCCGTCTCAGATCTGATCGTCTTCTGCTCACGCCAAAACTCCTGGTGGATCCCGTCACCGCTAGGTCCCGCCGTCAACTCCCGCGAGGTCGCCAACTCCCGCCAGGTCCCACGAGACAAACTTCTTCCACCAAGTCCCGAGGCAAACACCGCGGGATCCCGTCGCCTCCTGCCTGTGCGGGACCAGCCCCTGCCTCGGTCCGCTCCCAAGACCCGCCTCGTCAACTTCCGCTAGGGACCTCGCGCTCGAGCTACACCTCGCTGCTTCCTGCTGCCCGGTCCGACCTGCCCCGTCTACCTCGCCGTCCGGCCCACTCCGTCCGGCCCACCCCGTCCACCTCGCCGTCTGGACTGCTGCCCGCCTGCCCCGACCGGCCTGGCCCCGCCTACCTCACAGGACGATCGGATCTGAGCGCCTCCTGACTGCTGTTCTTCGTTGGCTTTCCATTGGATCTGAAGTTGACCGCAAAAAAAAAGAGAGAGAGAAAAAAAAGAGAGAGAGATATGTCTTCTTCATCGGGTTATGTTGCGATTCCTCGCTGCCCGGTGATCTTTGATGGCGCGAATTACCCTGATTTTGCTGCCTTTATGCGCGTTCACATGCGTGGTCTTCGTCTCTGGGGTGTGCTCTCCGGCGAGGTCTCCTGTCCGATGTGCTCCCTGCTCCTGTGGCTCCTCTTCCGCCGACGCCGATTGTTCTCGGCGCTGATGCTTCTCAGGAGGCCAAGGATGCTGCTCAGAGTGCTGATGATAGTGCTGTTGCTGCTTATGACCTGAAGTTTAAGCAGTACTCTTCTGATCTCGAGGTTTATCGCCATGCTCTGACTGCCTACACTCAGTGGGTCGATGAGGATGCTCGTGCTGCTGCTGTTCTCACCTCTAGTGTTCTGCCCCAGTATGCTGCTGAGTTCATGAGTCTCCCTACTATTGCCGCTTAGTGGGCACATCTTCGTCAGCGCTATCAGCCATCTGGGGATGCTCTTTACCTGTCTGTGGTTCGTCAGAAGCACGCTCTTCAGCAGGGTGATTCCACTATTGATGAGTTTTATACTCACAATGCTGCTATCTGGTGTCAGCTTGATTCTCTCCGTACTGCTGTTTGTGGCACATGCTCGTGCTGCCAGATTGTGCGCTCGGATTTGGAGTTTCACCGCATCTATGAGTTTCTGTCTCGGCTCCGTCAGGAGTTTGAGCCCCGGCGTGCTCAGCTGAATGCTCGTGGTCGTGTTCTGCTCTCTAAGGTGTTGTCTGAGCTTCGGGCTGAGGAGACCCGTCTCCGTGGTGCTGGTATTCTTGCGGTTCCATCTGCGCTTGCTACTCGTGGTCCTCTTATGCCGCCTGCTCCCTCGAATCAGTCGCGGTCGCCTGTTTCGCCGCCGATACTACCCACTCCTCCAGGTCAGGGTCAGAGTCAGCACCCGCAGTCTCAGGGTCAGAGTCAGCACCAGCAGGTTCGTGGTCAGGGTCGTCGTGGTTCTCTTTGTCACTGCTCTTATTGTAACAAGGATGGCCACACTGGGGCCACCTGTTATACACAGGATCCCAGTTTACGTCAGCAGCACCAGGCTCGTGGGCAGTCGGCTCCTTTCGGATCTACAGCAGTTGCTCTCTCTGATCAGGACATTATCAGGAGTCTTCGCGGTCTGCTTGCTGCTACAGGTTCTTCTTCGACATGCACTGCTGGTTCTGTGACTGATTCTTCAGGCACTGCGCGACCACCACCTTCTACACAGTCAGGTACGTCCCCATGGTATCTGGATTCTGGAGCTTCTTTTCATATGACCTCTGAGTCTTCTTTTCTGTTCGCTCTTCGTTCTCTCCCTTCTCATGTCTGTGTTTTCACGGCTGATGGTACCTCTCTTCCTGTTTCTAGTCGGGGCACCCTTTCTACTTCTTCTTTTTTTGTTCCTCATATTTCTCATGTTCCTCTTCTTAAGATGAATCTGTTCTCTGCTAGCCAGCTTACTGACTCTGGTTGTCGCGTCATTCTTGATGCTAATTTTTGTGTTGTCCAGGACCGTCGCACACAGGCCCTGGTTGGAGCTGGCCCTCGCAGCCGTGACTCTTCAGGACTCTGGGAGTTAGACTGGCTTCGTGTTCCTTCCGCTGCCACTTCATCTACCAGTTCTTCTCCGGTCGTTGCCTCTACTACCAGCTCTTTTCAGTAGTGGCATCATCGTCTTGGTCACCTCTGTGACTCTCGCCTATCGTCATTAGTTCATCGTGGTCTTCTGGGGTCTGTCTCAGGAGATGGGTCTTTGCATTGTCAGGGTTGTAGGTTGGGTAAACAGATTCAGCTTCCCTATCCTACTAGCGCGTCTGTATCTCAGCGACCTTTTGATTTAGTTCATTCCGATGTTTGGGGTCCGACTCCTTTCGCTTCGAAAGGGGGTCATCGCTACTATATTTTATTCATCGATGATTTTTCTCGGTACACTTGGTTGTATTTTATGCGCTCTCGCAGTGAAGTGCTTTCCATATATCAGCGTTTTGCGGCCATGGTCCGTACTCAGTATTCTACCCCCATCCGTGTTTTTCGTGCTGATTCTGCTGGTGAGTATATCTCCCAGATGTTGCGAGGTGTTCTTGCTGAGCAGGGCACCCTTGCTCAGTTCTTCTGTCCCGGCGCACATGCCCAGAATGGTGTTGCTGAGCGTAAGCATCGCCATCTTCTTGAGACCACTCGTGCCATGATGATTGCTTCTTCTCTCCCGCCGCATTTCTGGGCCGAGGCTGTCACTACGTCGGCTTACCTCATCAATATTCAGCCTTCTGCCGCCTTGCAGGGTGGTATCCCTCTTGAGCGCCTATCTGGACAGTCCCCAGACTACTCCATGCTTCGCTTGTTTGGTTGTGTTTGCTATGTTCTCCTTGCTCCTCGCGAACGCACCAAACTGACCGCTCACTCTGTTGAATGTGTCTTTCTTGGATACAGTGATGAGCATAAGGGCTATCGCTGTTGGGACCCTGTTGGTCGTCAGATGCGTATCTCTCATGATGTTACTTTTGATGAGACGCGTCCTTTCTATCCTCGTCCCACCGCTGGTACTTACCCGGTGGAAGATATCTCTTTTATTCTCTTTCCTGACTCACCTCCTTCTACCCCTATTGTGTCTTCTTCAGGATCTCCTCCTCCTGATGTCTCTTCTTCGACACCGTCCTCCTCTACTCCATTTAGTTCTCCTAGTTCTCCTCGTTCTCCGGAGTCTTCCTCTGCTATTCCTTCTTCTTCATCGTCGTCTCCTGAGTTGTCTTCCTCTGATGATCTTCCCTCTACTCGTCCTGTTCGTCAGCGTTGTGCCCTCAACCGTTACTCTCCTAGTCAGTATGGTCTTTCTGTTGCGTCCGAGCCGACTTCTTACCGGGATGCTGAGCATCATCCTGAATGGCAGCTGGCCATGGCTGAGGAGATTGCTGCGCTTGAGCGCACTGGCACCTGGGATCTTATTTCTCCCCCTCCCGGTGTTCGTCCTGTCACGTGTAAGTGGGTCTATAAGATTAAGACCTGCTCTGATGGATCTCTTGAGCGCTATAAAGCGCGTCTTGTGGCTCGTGGTTTTCAGCAGGAGCATGGTCGGGACTATGATGAGACCTATGCTCCTGTGGCTCATATGACCACTGTGCGTACGCTACGTGGGTGAGTGATCCTTCGGATCGTCGTTCACTTTCTGCTTACTGTGTGTTTCTTGGTGGTTTGCTCATTGCTTGGAAGACGAAGAAACAGACAGCGGTTTCCCGTTCGAGTGTTGAGGCTGAGTTGCGTGTTATGGCTTTGTTGACTGCTGAGGTGACCTGGTTACGGTGGTTACTTGCGGATTTTGGGGTCTCTATTACCACACCCACTCTGGTTTTATCTGACAGTACAGGTTCTATTAGCGTTGCACGTGATCCGGTCAAGCATGAGCTTACCAAGCATATTAGTGTTGATGCTTTCTATACACGTGCTCAGGTGCAGGCTCAGGTTGTTGCGCTTCAGTATGTGCCTTCAGATTTACAGTTGGCGGATTTCTTTACGAAGGCACAGACCTGAGCGCAGCATGATTTCTTACTCTCCAAACTCAGTGTTGTGGATCCACCATGAGTTTGAGGGGGGGGGGGGTGTTAGATGTATATCTCTGTATATTGTATTTCCCCATATGTTAAGGGGCTTCCTGCATATTTGCCCTGTACCTGTACTATATATTGTGGCCTTTGGCCCCCAGAGTAATACAAGTTGTCTATTCCTAACATTGATTATGGCGGAACCGAAAGTTACAGAGGTGCGCAGATGCAATCTGGCGTGGAGGTGTGTATACGGTGGTATGAGAGGTTGATCCTCCTCGCCGTGTACTCCTAGCCTTTATATAGAGTTAGGCAGGTGCCGGGCACAGATCGAGTCGGTTACAGGTTTAGGGTTTGCCCTTTGAATATTCTATCTAATCTAGTCTTGCTCTCTAAGGATCCGAAGACGTCATGGGTTTGGGCCACCCAAAAATCTTCATGGGCGGCGTATATTCTCGTGGGCCTTTCTTGGGCTGGACCAGGTATGCTGATGTCGTGTACACGTAGGGTATAACCATGTCAGTAGCCCCCGAGTGTTCAGTCGAATCGTAGATTCGGTTGAGGACTTTTCAATCTTTCGGGTGTAGCTGTTTTTGTTCACCAGAGAATGATTTTAATATATAGGAATTGTTGATGCGTGTGCCTGACTCTCTTGACGGATCAGGGTCAGTTAACTGTCTTAGGAAAAAACAACACGATCTTCTTCAGATTCGAGTCCCTCGACTTGAACCCGGAACAGATGCTGGCGTAATTTGACTCAGGCCGTTGAGGTCTTACATGAGTCGAAATTCCAGTGGTTTTCGAATGATGTACCCAACGCGTCCGTCGGGATTTTCATCGCGCCTGTTAGCACGGATTTTCACTAGCAGAGCGCAATCGTGTGCGTTGCCAGGCCATCAGACGATATCTGTAGGTCATATCTTTGCGTCGCAGACACAACATCCGAAATTTTATCACCGCGGAGGTGTTTTGGGTGGCCAAGGAGTATGTTAATCACTTAGCGTTGATTGGGGCAAAGTTGCAAATATTTTTTGCATTCTGATCCGAAGGATCGCAGTCGAAGAATTCATAGGGTGCGCGACCAGCGCTCCCTATGGGAGTATCCCCGAGTGTCTGTTCGAGTCGTAGACTCGAGAAAAGACTTTAATTCAGCCGTTGTTTGCTTCAGGTCAGTAGGACACAATTTTTTTGGATGCTTGAATCAATCCTCCCTATGGGAGTAGGCCCCGAGTCCGTAGTGGAGTCGTAGACTTGACGTAGGACTCGAAGGATAGATTATTGACGTAGTACCTCATTCATGCTTCAGGTGCGCGGCCAACGCTCCTAATAGGAGTAGCCCCCCGAGTAGTTGCTCGAATCGTAGATTCGAGTGAGTACTTTAGCTGTTTAGCCAAAAATTTGTAACCGTTGCTAGTATAGCTTTGATGACATCGGTGCTGACGATCGGCTACCTCAAGCGTCTGCGGTGCCAGAAGTGACATGACTGGATGAACGTGGGTCCCACTTTCTGACTTGGAGTTGATTGGTCACACGCGACATGGCGATAATTACGATGTCTCCTTGATTTCCGTGCATAGTGGACGGCGTGCGAGCGATGGTTCGTTGCTGTGCTGACAGGTGGACGGTTGGATTTGATGCTGGCGCTAGGGCTTCCCGATGAACGGTCCCTGTTCATCGTCTTCGTCCTTATAACTGTGGGGAATTTTTTGTTTGTTTTCACCGCAGCCACTTGCTTTCTATTGCGTCCATTTTGTTGAACTTTTCTCGCCGCACGCTGGTAGTTCTCCAATCATTCCCCTCATCCTTCCTGCGCTCGCACTGCCGCCGTCGTCGCGCTGCCATGGGGAAACCGAAAAAGACCTCCACCAGTGCTGCTGCCAGCGCCAATAAGGGCACCGCCGCCGCTCGTGTCACCGATGGTGGGTGGCGGCGCACGGAGACACGTGAGGGCGACCTGCGCAAGCTTCGTGAGCAGGGTTTAATCCCGCAGGACAAGGATGCTGTCAAGGTCCCCGGCGACGAGGTATTTCCCCGTCCTCCTGCAGGGTTTCGGGTGATGTTCATCGCCTTCATTATTCGCGGCCTTTCTTTCCCAGTCCATGACTTTCTTCGTGGTCTGTTGTTCTTCTATGACATTCAACTCCACCATCTTTCCCCCAATTCTCTTATTCACATCGCTTGCTTTGTTGCGTTTTGCGAGTGCTGGCTCGGCATTGAGCCGCACTTTGACCTCTTCCGGAAACTCTATTCCATGAAGAGGCAATCCGGCTCCGACGGAGTTTATCCGATTGGCGGCTGCGTCATTTCTCTTGATCCACTGCTCTTTTCTTCTCTTTCTCTATGTCCGAGTCTGTCCAGAACTGGCGGAGGAAGTGGTTTTATATCCGCGACTCCACAGTGGACAGGCAAAACTTTGGCCTTGCCCCTTTCGACTCCACCCAGAAAATTCAGCCGAAGAGATCCTGGAAAAACCATATCCTGGAGGGTGAGGTGGAGGAGATAGAGGAGCTCTATCGTTGGGTGGAGGACCTCCAGGTGATTCCGGAGAAGGAGGTGAACGGTGTCGATATCATCCGCACCTTCCTCAAACGTCGGGGCAGCCGCTCCAGGCTAGGGTGTACCCGATTTTCCTTTATTCTGGCCGCCACGACCCGACGAGAGTTGCGGCTGAGGAGCTCTCCAAAGGGGACCTCGACAGGGTCCTTCGGCCTGTGCAGAAGTACAAAATTGACGAGGACCTTCCGGGGAAGTCACGGACCCCTCCGTTCAGTGCCTCTTGACCCGTTCCATAGGTGTAGATCCGAGACGTGTGCGTAGCGCTATTTTCAAGTGCGTTTTCTTTGCAGTTATTTTTTCTGAACTTTCTCTTCGTTGTGCAGGAGTTCAAGGTGCCTGGCATGGTACCCCCTCTACCCGAACGGTTTTCGGATGCGCCGGACAATGAAATCATGGACTCCGTGTCCGAGCTTCCGCCGGCGCAGTCACCAACCGAGGAAGCCCCCGAGGCGAGCAAGGGGCGGACCCGAAAGCGGGCACGGAGCTCGAGCGAATATTTGGATGCCTCGACTCAGCCAACTCCTAGGGACCTGCCGTGCCTTGTCCATCGCAGTGGAGGTGATGGTGCCTCTTCCTCCCTCATTCCGGCCGTGCCTGTGTGGGATGTAGCACCACAGCCACCGGCGAAGTGGAAGAAGGAAGACAAGAAGGGCAAGAGGGCCTTGCCTGTTTTCAACTTGAGCGATATGGAGTCATAAGTTCCTTCGGATGCTTTTTGCTACCTTTCCTTGTTGCTTTCTTGTCTTTGACTGGTGTTTTCCTTTACAACCACTCCTCTGAGGGCTCGTTTAGCGATGCCACCCAGGAGATGGTGGGGGAGTCGAAGATGACGCCTCCTCCCTCTCAGACGGTGGCCACCTCTGGGGGCGCAACTCCGAACCCTTCTCCGCAGGAGGTTCAGGTAGTCGTCTCCCAAAAGACTACAGCCGGACCTTCGGAGTCTCCGTCTGATCATGTAAGTGTTTCCCTTGCCATGGGGGAGCCCCCGAGCCACATTTTCATCTGATCTGCTGATATTTACTTCTGTTTTGTGCGTGTCTCGGGAGGAGCCCCGAGCGTTTTTCGTGTGTTTGATTATTTTTGCTTGTTTCTTGGGCGCAGCCCCCGAACCATTTTCCTGACAAGTTGCTTCTTCTTGCAGCCTTTTGTGCAAGGCGCCAATCGGCTGGTGAAGCGGCACCTGGCGTTGGAGGCCAGCTTGCAGTGGCTTCAAGGTGCATTCTTAACTAGATCCTCTACTTCTTCGTCCGCTTGTGAAAGAACATGTTGGGCCCCCATGTGTGGTTTTGGTAATTAATGACAATATTTATGGACTAATGTGTGTATTAAGGTATACTTGTAAGATTTGTCCATTGGCATCGCTTGGAGCATGTGTTGGCTTCAAGGTCGATGAAATGCAAAGAAGATATGTTGTGCAAGCTCAATATGCGAGGTCGATGATGAGGAATTAAGAAAGGCGTTCCATCCTCAGAAGGGCAAGATCGTCTACATCGAACTCAAGTGGAATGCTCAAGGCAAAGGTATAATCTTGATAGGTTTTCCCTTTTTCCGGTCTCTTGTTGTGTGTAGGAGACCGGGTTTAGGATAGATAACCGTTCTATCAAGAGGGGCTCTCATATGAGTAATTCGGTCACATCGTTCGGAGACAGCTCAAACCTTTGCATCTTGCATCATCGTATTTGGTTGTTATTTGGTCTTGTCCATGTGAGGATATAGAGCTTGTGTTAATCTCCATAACAAGTTCTTGTTCATCAAAATCGGATCTTCCGTTTGTATCTTGTTGCGATTTTGATTTATGCGGCTTTTCGGTTTCTCACCAAGTGAGGTATCTTACATTATTCTACTTGATACTTTCTCACTTGGTGATAATCAATATTTCCAATTTTTATTGGGAATCCCTTGTCGTCCTCTATCCAACGCAATTGGAATCGGGTCAATCAGAGCTTTTAGTCAAAAGTTATTGCCGTTTGAATATTTGCATGTCAATCTGTTTTCTGGGCCGAGCGGTAGTACCGCCCGGGCGGGCCGGTACTACCGCCCGCCCCTAAGAGCGGCCCGTTTTCTTTCTGCCTCGCTGGGTACCTAAATCCGGTACTACCGGCCGGCCCGGTAGTACCGCCAGGTTGCGCCGGTAGTACCGGCCGGCCCAGATATTTTTCTAGATCCAGATCCAGATCCGCTCTCGCCCAGCTCGCTGCGCCCATTCTCCCGCGTGCAGCCGCCGCTTCGCTGGCCCCACGTGGCCCCACGCGAGTCCGCGTCGCTTGCGCCGCCGCCGCCGCCGCCGCCAGGCCCCGCTCTGCTGGCCTGCTGGCCCCACCGCGGCCCCGCTGCAGCTGCTGCTTCGCTGCACCCGCCTGACCCCGCGTTGACCTGGCTGCTGTTTGTTTTTTTGCTGGGCCTAGGACTTGGGCTGTACTACCGGTTAAATCCGGTAGTACGGGACCGTTCTGAAAAACGCCCCAACGGGCAGATTCTGCCCGTGTCTTTAAATAGCCTTATCCTTTTGTCTTTTAGAGTTACTTCTTGCTCCTCCTTTTGTCTAAGCTTTGCCCCCATTTTCCTTACTCTTTGAGCTTGATTTCTACTCACCCCTCCATTGATTCTTGCATATATTTGAGGGGTAGTTGGAGGAGATCTAGATCTACGTTTTGACCAAACCAAAACATCTCTTTGTGAGTGTATCTTTGGGGATCTAGATTTTGGGGGATTCTGTGTCTCTCTTTGATTCTTCCTTTCTTGTTCCCCCAATAGATTTAGTAGCTTTGTTGGAACTTGAGAGTGAGGAATTTGAGCATATTTGTGGTGTTCGTGCCATTTGCATTTGGTGCATCAGTTTGAGTTCTCCTTGGAGGATTTGGATTGAATTGTTCATTGGAGCTTGTCCCTCTTGGGTTCTTGGAACCCTAGACGGTTTTGTGGCCTTGGTGGCATTATGCCCTTGGTGGCATTTGTTGTGGCCTTTTGTGGCATTTGTTGGTAGCCTCCAATTTAGTTGTGGAGAAGTGCCCCAACCTTGTGAGAGGTCCCGGTTTCCACCGACAAGTGCACTGATAGTGGAAGCGTGGATCGATCCCATTGGGGTGAGATTCACCGGAGAATAAGGGAGGCCTTTTGTGGCGTTGGTGGTTTGATACCATCCCCTCTACAAACGAGACGTACTCCATGTTGGGAGGAACTCGGTAAAATATCGGTGTCCCCGTGTGCCTCGGTTATCTCTATACCCGAGCTCTTTACTTATGCACTTTACATTGTGATAGCCTTCGTGCCTTAAGTAATATATATCTTGCTATCACTCTGTTGCTTGTATTTCTTAGCATAAGTTGTTGGTGCACATAGGTGAACCTTAGTTGTTCTAGGTTGTGCTTAACAAAGTAAACACTAGTTTTATTCCGCCTTTGTTGAGCCACTCTAGGAAAAGTTTTAATCGCAAATTCACCCCCCTCTAGGAGACATCTGTATCCTTTCAGCTTTCTTGTTTATGAAGCTCATGCATGCTCTTGTTGCTTTTTGCATATGAAAATAACACCGCCCTCCGCAAGCTTGATGCTCTCAAAAAGAGCCTTGGGCGAGCGGAGAAAAAGGCTGAGGATGTCGTTGGGGCGAAGGAGCGCCTTGAGCAAGAGCTGGCTGCCGCAGCCGCTGCTAAGGAGCGCCTGCAGCGAGAAGCCACGGACCGCGAGGAGCAGCTTGCTACTGTCGTGGCTTCGCGCGAGAAGGAGGTGGCCGAGAAGTTGATGGCTGCTGCCAAAGCTATTTTGGGTGAGTAATTTCTCTTGTATGTTTTATTTCGGCTGCCTTGTCTCTCTGCCTTTGCTTGTTTCTTACTGTACCTTTTCCGTTTCTCTAGATGCCGCAGGCATTGAGTTTAACCGCAGTGCTCTGGATGATGCTCCTGCGGCAGTCAAAGACCGGTGTAGTACTGTGGTTGGCTCTCTCACCAAATCCAAGGAGGTTCTCGAGCGCTTCTACAAGGAGCTCGTCCCCAAGGGCATTGCCCTTGAGGATGTCGACTTGTTGGCGGATGCGCTGTCAGCGGATGCGCCTGCGGCGTACAAGCGCAAGCAGAAGGGCATCGGTGCGTCCATGGGGCTGGCGATGGCCATGGCGTCTGGAGCGGAGTTGGATCTTCATCAGGTCACCTCCCAGATGCCAACGGCTCCCGACGGTTTCGAGGTAGCCTTCGCTCTCTACGCTGCTCACTGTAAGCGCTATGGGCCGAAGCTGATTGACCTGCTCGCGGAGTATGCGACGAAGCAGCAGGAGGAGGTCAAGGGCAGGCGCTCTGGTTCCGAGGCCACTCAGGATGCTTAGGCTATGTCATTCTAGTTGTAGGGTAGTTGTCATAGACTTTTGCTGTAATGTCTTGATGAACACTTCTTGTGCCACGCAGTGGCTTTTGTTGTATATAATGAGCCTTCGTGTTGTTCTTCAATCGTGTGTTGTTCATATCCTTGTATGTTTTCCTTTAGGGACCTTTGGGTGATGTCCCCGTCGATACTTCGTCTGCTCCGCAGCCGCGACCATCCTTGGATGCTGCATCGCAGCTTGTTTTTCTTCGTGACCGCGTCCGCAGTCTTGAGTAGGAGTTGCTTGGCATCCGAGGCCACGCGGACGTTTGGAAATCAAAGGCGGAGCGGGGCACCGCCAGAGAGGAATATCTGATGGGGGAGTTGCGGCAGTTGTCCGAGCAGCTGTAGTGTAAGTTTCTTCGAGCTGCTGCTCATTTTCGGATGCGCTTGTTGGTGGGCCATCTTACTTTGTAATTGTTGCAGGTGCTAACCTTGTTCTGAGGGAGGAGAAGGAGCGCCTTGTAGTTCGGATCACCTGACCCAGCAAGATATGGAGGCTGGTGGATTTTTCTGGATGGATCGCGACCGCGCCATGGTCTTTGCGACTGTGCAGGATCGTGCACACCAAGTGTCACGGGTGCTGCGGCATGTGAAGACTTCCTTGGCGTTGATCCTGCACGTCATGTTTCCCCTCGATGAGGCGCCATCGACGCTCTGGGGCTTGTTGACGAAGTTTTGAGATGTACGTCATGTCAGGGAGCTGGTGCGGCACTAGTTAGTTGCGGGGGTGAAGGCCGCTCTTTCCCTTGTGCGGCTGCATCGCCCTGATGTAAATCTTGTGGCTGTGGCAGCTGGGCCGCCCCCTCGACCAGATGGTGGCCTATGGGACATGCGCCCGCACTATGCGGCTGTGAGGCAATATGCCAAGGAAGTTGTAGATCTCTTTGAGCACCGTGCGCTGGTGATCCTTCAGAATAGGTGGGACCTTTAAAAAGATAGATGTAAAATTTGTATATATTTTGACTAGGCGTGTTGTGCCCTTTGTTGTAAAGGTTCATTGTTTTTAGCACGTTGTGCTTGGTTGTATGCATGCCCTTTTCGTTAGCCTGACGTGATCAGCTACTCAGGTGTACATGCGTTATCCTCAGTCGACGAAGTCATGAGATGAGGGAAGCCCCCGAGTGTGTTTGTAGCATAAAGGAATGCGAGAAAAAGATAAATTTTGGGGCAATACACTTAGCTTTATTCATATCGTAATGAGGAGGTACATTGTTTGGCTGAGTAGCCTTGGCTGAATAGCCGCATTGAAAGTAAAGGGGGATAGCTAGGGGTAGAAGCGTCGCGGTTGTGTGATGTTCCATGGGTTGGAGTATGCGACTCCAGACTCCATGTGCTTGAGGCGATAGGCGCCACTTGGGATGACTTCGGTGACGACGTAGGGTCCTTCCTAGGGTGACTCAAGCTTCTTCGGCCGCTCTTGCTTGAGTCGTAAGACGAGGTCTCCTTCGACGAAGGACCTTGGGCGCAGCCGACGACTGTGATAGTTGCGGAGGCTCTGCTGGTAGACCATCGATCGATCCACGGAGATTTTGCGTGCCTCGTCAAGTGTGTCGATGGCGTCTTCGAGTGCGGCCGTCGATTCGGCTTCGCTGTAGGCGACGACCCGTGGGGCCTTATGGCGTACCTCTGCAGGCAACACGGCTTTGGCTCCGTGCACCATGAAGAAGGGAGTGTAGCTAGTTGAGCTGTTTGGCATTGTGTGCAGGATCCATAGGACGGATAATAGCTCTTCTGCCCATGCTCCCGCAAGCTTCTCGAGTGGGCTCAGTAGGCGCTTCTTGATGCCACCGCCTACGAGGCTGTTGGCCTTTTCGACCTGTCCGTTGGTTTGCGGGTGCGGCACGGAGGTGTATGCTATGTTGATCCCTGGAATTCTTTGGAAATGAAGTTCGACCCGTTGTCGGTGATGATGTTGTGCGGCACGCCGAACCTGTAGACGATGGATTGGAAGAACTTTATGGTTGTTTTACCCTTTTGGTTGGTGACGGGCATGGCCTTGATCCACTTGGTGAACTTGTCGACTACGACCAGGAGGTAGATGTGACCTCCTTTCGAGGACTTGGGCAGTTTGCCGATCATGTCGAGACCGGCCAGGCCAAGGGTATGGGCCTGAGATCCGATCCTAGTGCGTGCAGTTTGTCCAGGAACCTCTGGCACCCGTTGCACCTTCGGACGATGTCCTTGGAGTCGTTCATGGCCGTTGGCCAATAGAACCCAGCTCATAGAGCTTTGGCGACGAGGGCGCGGCTGTCCGCGTGATGGCCGCAGATGCCCTCATGGATGTCTTGGAGGATAGTTTTACCGTCACCGATGGTGACACACCTTTGGAGCACACCTGAAATGCTGCGCTTGTACAGCTCTCCATTGATGATGGTGAAGGCTTTGGACCGGCGAGATATGCGTCGGGCATCTGTCGAGTCATCAAGCAGTTCCTTGTTTATTAGATACCGCAGGTACGGCTGCGTACATGTCTCTTCTACTGCCATGACCTGCATCAGGTTGACCACTGCGACCTCTGTGTCGAGCTTTTCGGGTCCTTCCTGTCCTTCAGGTAGCGCAGCCCCCGAGTGCTCGGCTTCTTCGAGTGATCCCTTGGGGAATTTCCTTTTGATGGATGGCACACAGATCTGTTCGAGGAACACACCTGGTGGCACCCGTGCGCAGGTGGAGCCAATGTTAGCGAGTCTGTCGGCCTCTTCATTGCTTTCTCTTCCAACGTGCCGAAGCTCGCAGCCGTCGAAGTCTCCTTCGAGTGAATTGTAGAGCGCACGGTACGCGATCATGTTGGCGGCGTGTGTGTTGCACTCGTTCATCGTCTGCTGGACAACGAGGTTCGAGTCACCATAGATGACCAGGCGCATTGCACCGTAGATCTTGGCCATCCTCATGCCGTGGATGAGGGCCTCGTATTCGGCTTTGTTGTGGAAGCTCGAAATTTCATCCGGAGGACGTACTTCATCTTATCTCCCTGCGGGGAGGTCAGTATGACCCCGACTCTTGCTCCTGCCTCGCTCTTGGAGCCATTGAAGTGCATCGTCCATGACTGTGTCATGTCCGGGGTGTCCGGCAGCTGCAGCTCCATCCAGTGGACGAGGAAGTCCGGTAGGACCTGCGACTTGATAGCTTGGCGCTTCTCGTAGACTATGTCTAGAGGGGACAACTCTATGCCCCACAGGGCCACGCGTCCTGTGGCCTCTAGGTTATTCAGGATGCTGTTCAGGGGTGCCTCATTGACGACCATCACCTGATGCTCCTGGAAGTAGTGGCTCAGCCGACGAGCCGTCATGAACATGCCGTAGGCGAGTTTCTGGTAGTGAGGGTACCTCTGTTTTGTCGGCGTCAATACCTCGTTGAGGTAGTATATAGGGCGTTGGACCCCATGAGTCTTGCCATCTTCGGGTCGTTCGACCACGAGCACGGTGCTTACCACTTGATGTGTGGCTGCTATGTATAGCAGTAGAGGCTCGCGCTCCTTTGGCGTGACCAAGACGGGCGAGGTGGAGAGCAGCCGCTTCAGATCTTCGAATGCGTTGTCCGCTTCAGGCATCCACTCGAATTTGTCTGCTTTGCGTAGCAGTTGGTAGAAAGGTAGGGCCTTTTCACCCATGCGGCCGATAAACCTGCTCAGCGCTGCGATGCGTCCGACGAGCTGCTGGACCCCTTTGAGGTTCTTTGGTTTCTCCATGGCCATTATGGCCCGAATTTTCTTTGGTTTTGCCTCAATCCCTCGCTGGGAGATGAAGTAGCCAAGCATTTGGCCAAATGGGACGCCGAAGGCGCACTTTTCTGGGTTCAGCTTGATCTTGTAGCGATCAAGGTTGTCGAACGTCTCGCGGAGATCGTCGATCAGTGTCTTGGCCTCCCTTGTTTTGATTACTATGTAGTCGACATAGACCTGTATGTTGCGGTCGATCTGGCTTTTCAAGCATGCCTGCATGCACCGCTGGTACATGGCACCTGCGTTCTTCAGCCCGAAGGGCATTGTGTTCAGCGAGGTGAAGTCCACGCACATCCGCAGGATGTCCGTGTCCTTTTTAGGGACCATCACGGTGTTGTCCAGCCACTCGCTTTCCTTGATCTCCCTGATGAAATCAGCGTCGAGTAGTCTGTTGACTTTGACTCCGATGGCTTCAGCCCGTGGCTCAGACAATCGTCGGATGGACTATTTCACGGTCTTGGCATCTGGGAACACGTTGAGTGCGTGCTCGGCGAATTCCCTGGGAACTCCTGGCATGTCCGCAGGACACCAGGCGAAGATTTCCCAGCACTCACGAAGGAATTTGATGAGCGCGCTTTCCTATGCGGGGCTGAGGTCGTTGGCGATTAGCGCCGTCTTGGAGGCGTCCGTCGGGTGGACCTGCACCTTCTTCGTGTTGACTGTTGAGTCGAAAGACATGTCAGGTGCATTCTGCCTTGAGACTGGGGGTGCCCTGTTGTCTGTCACTTCTCGGAGCCTTATGAGCTCCTCATGCATGCCGAATGACTGGGAGATTCTGTTGAAGTCCCTGTCGCAGTGATCCGATCGGGTGAAGCTCCCGTGGACCGTGATGACGCCCCTAGGTCCTGGCATCTTTAGTAGTAGGTACGCATAGTGCGGTAATGCCAGGAATCGTGCGAATGCCACGCACCCAAGGACGGCGTGGTATTGTGATGGCCAATCCACCACTTTGAACTCGAGTCGCTTGCACCGAAAGTTATCGGGCTTGCCGAAGATGACGTCGAGCCATATCTTTCCCAGTGGGAATATGCCCTTCCCTGGGACGATGTTGTGGAATGTTGTGTCGGATTGTTCCAGGCTGCACAGCAGGATCCGCATTGCTGCTAAGGTGCTAGCGAACATCAGATTGATGCCGCTGCCACCATCCATGAAGACGCGACTCATATCACCCTCCGATCTGTGCCTCGAGCACCAGGGCAGCATAACCGGGGTGAGGGATCTGGCGGGGGTGATCCGAATGGCTGAACGTGATGCAGGACTCCAAACCGCTGAGGTACTCAGGTATGGCAGGTGGAGCGATCACAGCCAAACTAACTTGGCGGGTGATTTTCTTTTGCACCCTGTTTGTTGGGCGCCCCTTTTGGATCATCAATGCCCCTTTCGGTGAGGGGTACCCATTTCCGCCGTTGTTCTGCGCGGGTGCGATTGGGTGATTCGAAGGTCCCACGGGTGGTGGTGGAGGAGCTCCGTGGGCGATGTCACCTGGTGCGGGTGCGTGCCCGTACCCAGGATTTGGGGCTTGCTGTCTCATCTGGGACATGCTCTCGCTGAGTTTTTGGAACTCGCAACAATCTTTGAGCATGTGGCTGGCCTTCTTCTTGCCATCCTGCTTGTCGATGTAGAAGTGGATGGTGCAGGGGCCCGACAATTTTTCGTATGCCGAAGGCTCATCGTTGCGGCCGTGGCGTTTCCACGTTTGCGTTGGGCGTCCTCCATCGCGGAAGTTGTTTCCATGTTATCCGCCGCTGCTGCGGTATCGGCGTAGCCAGCCGCGAACATGTCGGTTCCATCGCGATCGTCGTAGACACACGATCTTCGCTTGCTACGGCGCTCGCGTCGGTGGCCGTAGTCATCTTCCTCTTCCGAATGTGCTCGGTGGACGGAGTCCTCGCCATCTGCCCACCTGTTGGCAATGTACATGAGGTCATCGAGTGTCTTGGGCTTGACGTGCCCAAGTTCTTCCTTGAAGTCGTGGCGTTTGACGCCATCCTTGAAGGCGTCGATTGTTCTCTCCTCAGAGATGTGTGCCGCAGAGTTCTTGATGTTGGACCAACATAGTATATACGAGCGAATGGATTCGCCCGTTCGTTGGGTGCAGGCCCGTAGCTCTTTCATCAAGGCTGGCCTCTTGCTGGTGCCCTTGAAGTTTTGGATGAAACTGTACGTCAGTTCCTCCCAGCTTCGGATGGATCCCGAGGATAGGCTGCTGAGCCAGATCCGGGCTGCGTCAGTCAGCTGCAGCTGAAGGCATTGTAGGACGATGTTTTTGTTGCCGCCGTGCAGTTTGACGGACGACAGGTGGTCGCTGAGCCACGCCTTAGGGTCCTGCGTGCCGTCAAACTTCGGAGTGTCCGAAGAAAGCTTGAAGTTTCTCGGCATCCGCGTCCGCCGAACAGATCTGCTGAAGCATCGAGCTCCATAGAGTTCTCCTTCATCGTCATCCTCTTCGGATTCAGATGAGTACACGCGCTTGGCACGTGCCTTGTCGATCTTGCATTGAGTGAGTTCGGTTCGGGCGTCGTAGTCGCAACTGCGACGTCGTGAGCTCTTGCGCCATCGAGGTAGGTCGTGTTTCTCCTTGTCGGATGAGGGTGCGGGGCTGCGGTTGAATCTGGCCGCAACCTTCTTGTTTGGCTCCGCGGGAGCTTCTCCGTGGAGCGCAGCTCCAACGAGTCCGAGTCCGACTAGTGCGGAGTTGTGCATGGCCCTTTTCGGGTCCCCCACCAGAGGTGGATGGGACGCAAGGTATGTGGTGGCTGCCATGATCGCAGCTTGCGGCGTCTTCGGGGTGACGTTGCCATTGGCGTCCATATCCATGAAGGACGTGTTGAGGGTTCGGGTCACCTCGCGACACCCAGTGGGGTCCATGTTCCCTACGCGAGAACGATTCTTGTTGGCATTGTTGCCGTGAGAGCTGGAGCCTCCCATGGCGGAGAGCGCAGCTCGCTGCACACTGGACTACGAGGCCGCTTGCTTGCGTTTGTCGAGCACTTCTTGCATCTTCACCTGTTTTTTGTGCTCTTCGATGAGGAGCAAGTGGTATGCCATCAGTAGGTCCCGTGAGGCACCCACGGGCAAGATCTTGTTGCCTGGTAGCGTCGATAGGTCGGATCGCTGCTGCCGCAGCTTTCGGATCCGGAACCGCAGGTTCCTTCATCCGATGGAGGATCGCATAGATCTGAGTTGCAGCTGCTGCTGTCGTATGACTCATCTGTCGATGTTGACGTGCGTAGCATGGGATGCGGAGCCCATGAGGCGGGCCTGATCGATGGTAGTGGCACCCGCTCTGGGAGGCGGAGAGTGCCGGTCTATCCCACCTGGAAGCAAAAGCTCCCGAACAGGATCTCGAGCCCGTCGCCTACGGGCTCGAAGTCCTTCATGGTGGCTGGCGAGTGGGCGGTGAAGTCGAAAGCGCCGAAGAGGAGATGGCTCTCCGTCGCCGAGGAATTGTAGATCGCTTTGGTTGGGACCGTCACGATCGCACAATCAGTGCCCCCAGTTCTCATAGACGGCGCCAATTGACGAGGTTCAATCTCGTCAATGCCCATTGTTATGAGCTTGGCTTTTGGAGAAGATGGGGGTGCTGGAGATCGCGGAACGGTTAACAGACAAGCAACCAGGGGACACGAGATTTACCCAGGTTCAGGCCCCCGGAGGGAAAACCCTACTCCTGCTTGTCTGTTCTTAATTACGTAGGGTATAACCATGTCATGGGCGGGGGGGGGGGGGACAACATGAGCATGGGAGATGGCCAAGACATCGTGAGGACGAGGTTGGTGAGTGTACATGGCTTGATCAGTTGGCCCCGACCTCTTGCATCATGGGATTAGGGGAGGAGGACGTCGCCGGACTAAGGGACGGATGATGGCAACAAAAAAAAATCTAATGACAGCGATGCTGGCGGGGCCTATTTGCGGTTGATCTTTGCCTCCACGCCTTTAGGCTAATGGAGGATGGCAGAACCAAAGCGGGGGTTCGAGGATGACTGCAACAATTCCCTACAAGGGATGACTCGGGGTTTAATATCAAACTCTCGGGTAAATAGCTAGTATTACTCTTTCCTCTTTGAACAACCTAAAAAACAATATGATTTGTCTTTTGTGCCCAGCTTCACTGTAATGGTTGTCAAGAACACGGTGTGTAAGCGAGATGAAAAAAATCGAAATAAAACAAAACGAACAGTAAATGTAATTGGGTAAAATTGTGATTGGTGATTGAAATAATGAAAAAAAGTAAACTATCAATTCAAGGTTTTCGTATTTTTGGATTAAATAATTGCAATAATAAATAAATGTGTGTGTGTGAAGTAACGTAAAAAGTGTTTCTTATGCTTAAAAAATGGACGGGTTTCATGATTTTACTTGACTACTCTCTCAAACATAGTGACAGAAATACTACTTACGGGTGATAGTGCATCATGTGTTGTTCCTTCCGACATTAGTAGGAAATAGCTTACCGGTAGCATACTGAAATAGCCTACAACTCGCCACTAGTAAGTGTCTATCGGTGGCATACAGTATGATACACCACGAGTAGTTGATATACTGGTAGCGTACTGACCTGGTACACCACTAGTAACCACTACTGGTGATATACAATGGGTGTGCTACTAGTATTTAATAGGATTTAAAAAAATTATCACTATATATATAGTACAACATCTCATACATACAACCATCCATATGTTTAGAAATATAAATAAATAAGTTCCAAATACGAGTATACAATATACAATACGGTGCAAATATGAGTACAACTATATATTGCAAATACGAGTACATCTATTGGTAAGGGATGTTGCATCCTCGTGTTAATGTAGACGTCATCGTTGCTGCAGCCCCATGTCGATGTCGCCGTCGTCGCTGCCACAACCCGGTGTCGCTACCGCTTTAGTCGCTGTCGTAGCCCGTTGTCAATGTCACCGTCATTGCTGGCACTACTCCATGCATAAATAAGTGTAGAAATACACACAAATCAAATACACAATGATAGAATAGGGAATATCAAGTAGGGCCAAGTCAAAAAATGCCTCATACTTAGATTGGACACACAAATCTCAGGGACAGAGCTAATGAATTAGGTAGGATGCACAAGGTTTGTTTTTTGTCATATCACAGTTCACTTGCCCTATCCTGGGATCACATCCATAATTGAGAAGCTTGCAATTGATAACCCTCAAGTGCAGGAGATCACCGTAGTACAATTCGATAAGTATTAGAGTGTTGAATTACGGGGAGCCGAAGGTAAACTATCTATTTTCTAAAATCCTATAACCCACTTATATAATTAACTCGACAGTGCGTCGGTCACCGTACATCCATTCCGGTTTATCTCCATTATATAATTTAGTTTATCAAAAACCATTACAGAATATCTAGAGAAATGACCATTTTACATCGATACATGCATTGTATCAATGACATATGAAAGGATAAAGTTTCTAACCTTGATCGAGGAGAAAAGAAAGAGGAGAAAGCTTAAGTGTAGCTCAGGCACTTCATATCATGTTTGTTTTGTGTAAACTCAAGTGGCATCATGCTCTCACTCATTTTGTCGTGGGAATGGCCACGGTAGATGCTGCGAGTGGCAGTGAGTAATAATGAGAGGGGCAAGGGCGGCCAGCCATCTGCGGTGCGAGATGAGGCCGAAGACACAAGGATTTATACAGGTTCGCCCCCGAAGGGTAAAGATCTACTCCTGCTAGATTGTATTATCGAGAGATTACAAGGGTGGCGAGCTCGGCGGCTAGGCAGCGAGTCGATGGGGTGTATGATGGAACGTGAGTACAGAGAGCACCCTAGGGAGGTTTATATAGGGGTACCTCGCTAGGGTTTACATATATACAACCGAGTTAGTTAGGGACTCATAGGGCCTGACCTAATCCGACTGGGCCTAACTACGCTTCTAGGCCTCCGGCTTCCAGTCACTAGATCCTTCCTTGGGTCGCGATCCAGTCGCCGTCCTGCAGGCCCACTCGCTGGGAGTTAGATCCAGTAGGGAACGTCCTGCTAGGCATACCCCATTCTGCATATCCCCATCAGTAGTCCCCGAGGCGGTCGTTGATTCGTCGCAGGTATTCCTTGTAGGGGTTCGTAGCATGGAAAATAAAAAAATTCTACCGCATGCAAACAAACAAGCCAAGATCTATCTACTAGATTGTTGCAACGAGTCGATAGAGGAACTCACCCTCGAAGATTCCAAAGCGGTTAACGAGAGCAGATTCTCGTGGGTGATGTAGTCATACTCTTGCCGATCTCAAGATCACGTAGACGATCCTTCTGGCCCTATGTTCCGACAGCGCTTCCGCAGTCGGTCACACGTTCGGTACTCGATGAAGACCTTCCTCTCCCTTGTTCCAGCAGGCAGCGGAGGTTGTAGCACTCTCTTCGCGATTCCGGCAGCACGACGGCGTGGTACCGGAAGTAGAGGGGAGATCTCGCAGGGCTTCACCTTAAGCCGGAGCGAGTATGGTGGACTATGAGAGAGGCCTTGGCGATCTAGGGTTTAGAGGGCACCAAGGGGTGGAGCTTGGACGGCGGCTAGGGCTTGGGGAATCCCAATTCGGCGGCTAGGAGAAGCCCTAGGGGCGGCGGCGACTTGCAGGAGGCCGGCGGCTAGGGCTAGGGTTTGGGTGGTGTTGGGTGTAGGGAAGAGGGGCAGCCCTGGCCCTCCTTTTATAGGTGGGAGGGCGCGGCTTGGGAGGAGGGATTCCTCCCCCAAGTTTGCCTCCTTGGCCGGCGGGTGGAGGGAGAGGAACTCCTCCCCAAGTAGGTTTCCTACTCTCCCTCCACCAAGCAAACTTGTCGTTTGACTTTTCAAATTGGCGTTTGACTTTTCAAACTAGGATTTGATTTCTCCCTTTATTTTGCCCAGCCATGATACCTAGTACATGATGCAACCATTCCACATTGTCATGACACATTCATGTACCCTTCCCCTCTGGAGTGCCGGACCTTCCGGAACCTTCTAGAACATTCCCGATGAAAACACCGGAATCATTCCCCAACTCCGAAACAGGACTTTCCTTATATGAATCTTATTCTCCGGACCATTCCGGATCTCCACGTGATATCCCAGATCCCATCCGAGACTCCGAACAACATTCGGTCTCTTACTCATCATTCCATAACTACTCAACAACATCGAATCCTTAAGTGTGTCTCCCTACGGTTCGTGAATTATGCGGACATGATCAAGACACTTCTTCGAACAATAACCAATAGAGGAATCTAGAAATTCATATGGCTCCCACATATTTCTACGATTACTTTGCGATCGAATGAACCACTTACATACGATACCAATTTCCCTTTGTCTCACGATAGTTTACTTATCCGAGGTTTTGATCGTCGGTATCTCTGCATACCTAGTTCAACCTCGTTACTGATAAGTACTATTTTATCGTTCCCGTGATATGTGATCCCTTGTGAGCCAGTCACATGCTTGCAAGATAATTGGATGACATTCCACCGAGAGGGCCCAGAATATATCTATCCGTCATATGGATGGACAAATCCCACTCTTGATCCATGTGTCTCAACCCATACTTTCTGAACACTCAATACCACCTTTATAGCCACCCAGTTACGGTGTGGTGTTTGATGTCATCAAAGCATCCTTTCGGTGATGGTGATAAGAATCATCTCATGGTCGAAGGAATTAGGTTACTATGTATCAGAAAGCTTATAGCAATTGAACTATTAAAATGACTTGATCTTTATGCTACGCTTATCTATAGGAGTATGTCCATCATACCATTCTCCTAATGATATGATATTGTTGTTAATAACATCTCAATGTTCATGATAGGGAAACCACAATCATCTATTAACCAACAAGCTAGTATTATGAAGAGGCTTTACTAGGGACTCTAATTTAGTTTACAAATCACACAAGTATTAATGTTTCCTGGTTAATACTGTTATAGCATGAATGTAAACATTTATCATAAACACAAAGATATAATAATAACTACATTTATTATTGCCTCTAGGGCATATCTCGAACATTCCTTGGCAGTTAGAGTTTGCGGGTCCAATTTGGACGCCCAGTCAAATCGGCGGTGGACTCCCTCAACGAAGGAGCAAGTATCTGCACGAGTTTATAGTCGCAGTATTGGCAGGCATTCGAATTGCAGATTTGGCGAATGGGTCGGTGAGTCGAGTGGACGAAGTTGGACCGTCATCTTGGTCAAACTAGCCGTTGGGTAATCCAACGGTAATATTGGCATAATTACCGCGGGGTAACGGCTCCTCCGAGATTGGCGGGAAGCAACCGCTATATAAGGAGAGTGACGGGTGAGATTTGCGAATCTTTCTTGCATTTACTCTGACCCTGCGCATTCCTCAGTCTTCCATCCTCTCCCGATCCGGAATTTTTAGAGCGAGCGAGTGAATCTAGATCTTCTTCCCGATGGCGCCTCCGAAAGACCAGTGGGGCAAATCCAAGTGCACCGCGGCGTCGCTGAAGTCATTCCAAGATGCATGGATTTTTTGCAAGGGGAAATGTCGGATCCCCACGGCCGGGGATACGGAGCCGAACCCTCGCTCCGACGAATTTATCTACTTCACCAACCATCTAGAGAGGAGGCTCGGTTTCCCCATGTCGATCTTCTTCCGGCGGTTCTGCGCCTATTACTCAATCAAGCCCTCAGATCTAGGGCCCCATAGTATCGAGCATCTCGCCATCTTCATGGCGTTATGCGAGTGCTATTTGGGTTGTCGCCCCCTACTTCCCCCTATGGCTGGAGCTGTTCCATGGGCGTGTCAACCGAGAAGGGGCTGGCGGCCCGATGCTGGCGACAGGCGGCCTCACCTTCCAGCTAGAGGCCAAGGTCCCCTTCCTCGACCTCATGTTGCCAAAGAAGTCTGCCTGCGAGTGGAAGAAATGCTGGTTTTACGTCATCTAGTCGACACCAGATGGCGAGGTGTTGCTCCCAACGTACACCACCGAGAGGAGCGAGCTGCGCCGGCTGCTGATGACCAAGCTTCTCCACGACCAGAGGATGGTCATGGACAAGATGCTGACACAGATCCGATCGCTCAAGAAGGAGGGGCTAGAAACCATCAATCTGTACAACTGTTGGCTCGGATGGCGACTGGTACCATGGGCCAGCCGATCCCATAGGATGTACCAGTAAACCGGCAGGGATGACAGAACAAAGGCTTGCTCGGCCGAGTGGAGCGCCGATGAGTACGCCGCCACACTGAAGAAGATTACGAAGGAATAGTACATCAACCCGAAGGTCGGGCTCGTTCCGTGCACTGCCACAGGGAAACGCCAGGCGCCGACAGTGAGTTTATCTTTCTTGATTTCACAGTCGCAGAAGTGCAGTCACGGTTTATTGATGTTGTCTGTTTCTTTAAGTTGTTTCCAGTCTTGGAACGCCGGCTCCCTCCTGCCGATGAAGAGACCTCCAAGGAGGCCGGAGAAGATTCGGAAGAGTCCTTCGACAACGAGGACGAAGCGGTGGAGGTTGCCGCACCCATGCTCGCGGCTCGGAAGACCCACAGACAAAAGCAGCGCGGCCTCGAGGCTAGTTGAAGCCTCGAGGAACATGACGGAGATGAGGACGACGTGCAGGAGAATAGCTCGTGGCCGTGGCCATGCCAACGAAGACTACGCGAAAGGTGAAGTCGCCCGCGAAGAATAAGGTGCCCAAGGCGGCGTCGCCGCCCAGGTCGGCGGCCAACTTCGATTCAGACAGCGAGGCCGACGATGCGGAGGCCGAGGCTTCAACGAAGATTCTGGAGGCAGTGGATTGATGTCTATGCACTTCTATTCTTGTAGACAGTTTTTAGGCCTCCAAGTGAAGAGGTTTGTAGAATAGAAGCAAGTTTCCCTTAAGTGGATTACCCAAGGTTTATCGAACTCAGGGAGGAAGTGGTCAAAGGTATCCCTCTCAAGCAACCCTGCAATCAAGATACAAGAAGTATCTTGTGTCCCCAACACAACCAATACACTTGTCAGGTGTATAGGTGCACTAGTTCGGCAAAGAGATAGTGAAATACAAGTGGTATGGATAATACTTTGATGGCTTCAAAGAGACTAAAGCAAGCAAACATGTAACATATCTAATTGCAAACGGTGTTTCAATGCTTAGAAACAAGGCCTAGGCATCATACTTTCACTAGTGGACACTCTCAATAAATATATTATCTTCACGATACTACTCTGAACTACTCTCCTGTTGAACACTCTAATCCATGGTAGGGCTATAACAAAACTCCTTAAAGTCTGCCTTCCCCATCCAGATAACTCCACACTATCACCTTGAGCGCTAGACGGTTCCAACAAACACCACAATTTCATAGAGACATCCAACTCCAAATATAAATCATGATAAGTATTTGTAAACTCTAGCCTAAGTGCCACCACGGCGTGCACGCTGTCACTTTCACACATGTGGGGAGAGCCGGAGATATATTAAAGCACTTGAGTATTTATGTAGACTCTAGCCTAAGTGCCACCACGGAGTGCATGCTGTCACTTCCACACACGTGGGGAGAGCAGAGATCTATTAAAGCACTTGAATAGCAGAGTAGATCTACTTGATTATAAAGCTCATGACCACAGTATGATCACGCATAGAGACAGATGAAAACATAGCTACCGGTAGAGCCCTTAGCCTCGAAGGAGAAATACTCCCTCCTCATCATGGGAATCAGCAATGGTGATGAAGATGGCGATGGATATTGATGGAGATGGTGGTGGATATCGAAGGAGATGGCTCCGGGGGCACTTCCCCGTCCTGGCAGTGTGCCGGAACAGAGACTTCTATCCCCTGAATCTCCCCTTCGTGGCGGCGGCGCTGTGGAGGTTTTCGTGGATGTATGATGGATGTTTTAGGGTTTTTGCATCAGAGGCTTCTTATAGGCGAAGAGGGAGACCGAGGGGGTCCTCGAGGTGGCTACACCCCCCAGGCACGGGCCAAGCCTGGCCGCGTGGCCAGGGGGTATGGGCCCCTCATGGCCCTCCTCTGTCTCATCTTCTGGCTCCTTGTTCTCCTCGGTGAAATATTGACTTTGGCTTTTCTCCCGTCCAATTCCGAGAATGTTCATTTTCTGGCTTTTCTGGAACCAAAAATAGCAGAAAACAGGCAACTGACACTGTGGCAACTTGTTAATAGTTAGTCCCATTAAACATATAAAAATACCTCAAAGTGTAGAAAAAGCATAGCAAAGTGGATACTAAACAAGCATGGAACATAAAAAAATTATAGATACGTTTATGACGTATCAAGCATCCCCAAGCCTAACTCTTGCTCGTCCTCAAGTAGGTAAGTGATAAAAAGAATAACTTTTGAGGTGACATGCACCATCATAATCAAGATCAAACCATTTGCAAGCATTGAAAGCCGGATCAAAGTACTCTAAGCATGAGCATGAAAGATGAAGTTCTAACAATAAGACAAAGTAACTATACTGCAACAAGAAAGGATACAAACAAAGATTCATGAATAACAATGCATTGAAAGACGTTTGTTTGTTTCACATATAGAAAACATAGCATAGTGGCATTCAGCTTGTCCCTCATGGAGTAGCAATAAATGTATAGGACGCCTTCAAAGTTCATAAGGGTGACTAGATACAAATAGTTCAAGAGCAAGCACTATCAACAATATTAATCAATCAATAAGTTTTGGGACAATGCACATAGAACTAATAATGACAACTATGCTCTATTAATTGCTGCCTAAGGATAGAAGGTGGAGACTCAATATAAAAGTGGAAGAAAGGCCCTTCAAAGGGAAGCAGGGATTTCAAGTCTCATAAAGATCTTCCAAAAATTATGGTACTAGTTAGCTTTCAGATCTCATTTCCCTTATCATAAGCATCTTGAAGTGATTAAGGTTAAAGTGAAACAAATATGGAGTATATGCTTGACAAAGTATAAGTTGGCAATCTCATGTCCCTTGAGTATGAGGGTCGCTCCTCATGCTACTCAACTTTAGTCACTGGTAAGTTCTTGTCATTATAAGTACATGTGTATCATAGAGAACCGCCAACGGGGTACCCCTTGCCCCATGACATAGGAGCTATCCCATATCAAAATGACAAGGCAAGCAGACAATGAGCATCTCAGCAATCTTCTTATTTACCATGGGAAAATTGTGCTTTTTCCTCTCTTTCCTCTTTTCTCATCTCTTTTTTTCTCAATCTCTTTTTTCTATCTCTCTTTTTTATAAGAAGAATTCTTCATAGATTGCTCACTATGGTGATGCTGCAAGTTTCCACCATGATTAGGCATGGCTTAGGCTAGCGGCCCATGCGTTTCTCTAACACACATACATAACTCCATGGACTTACAAGCTCCCCTTTTATTTCACACCGATGACATCTGCAAACAAAAGATCATGATATCAACTAGATAACAAGTACAGGTGCAAAGTTGAAAGCGTTCCCCATGACATCATGGTTCTGCTAATTCCCAACTTATAAGTGCAAGAATATACAACATAGATGACACAATGGTTCAAGTTTAGTAGGGGCAAGAAAAATAAGGTGTTCCATCAAGTTTGTGAGAGCTTTAATCTCTAATTTTCTCATAACAAGTTTAATTTGGAAGATAGACAAAACAATAATATACTTGGAATGGTGTAACACACCATGCATATGAATTTATAGTGGACTCTTTGGAATAACTTGGTTTCTTGGGAGTTGGATGCATGAGTAGAGCTTACTCACTACAAGTGGAGGCTAGCAAAATACTGTGAGCGACCAACTAAGAGAACAATAATGGCCATAATCATGCAAAGCGACAAAACATTATTAATTAAAGCATAAAGTGATATCACAAGTCAAAAATTAAATGATCATAGAGTCTAAGGTGACTGGTTCATAGTCTTAACATGGTGTAAGCATGTGCCAAGTCAACCCAAACAAAGCATCAAAGGAGAATACCACAATATGATGCTTTTATATGCTAAAACAATGCATGATTCTTTCAAGGCACATTAAGCAATCTCAATTGTTTGGAACAAGTCATGCTACAACAATAATCACTAAGCATAGGGTCAAAGAAACATCTAACATGACATGATAAAGTCTAAGTCATAGCCAAAACAAGCCCCCTTTTTACCACTTAAGCATGAAACTTTCTACTCTTTTCCAACACCAATCAACTTATTTGAAACAACTCACAAAGATAATAATCAATAAAGATCAGTGAGCTTGTCTCACAAATCCACAAAGAAGAACTAAAAAGTTTTAAGCTAAAAGAACAAGAAAACTAAGGCTAAACACATTGCTAGCAAAAGAGAACACTCACAGAACAATGAGTGAAAACTAGAGTGTTCTAAGCAATGAAAATAGAGTGTGTATCTCTCCAAAAGAAGTGTGTTGGGATCCAACCAACTTATTGCAGCAAACCAAGCAAACGAAAACAAAAAACAAAAACTAAGACGCTCCAAGAACAACACAATAATGCATGAAGCAATAAAAACGAAGTGTCTAGAAAGACCTGAGATTTTTATTGATGAAGAAGGGGATTCCTTGGGCATCCCCAAGCTTTGACGCTTGTACCTCTTGAATATTTCTTGGGGTGACACGGGGTGGCATCCCCAAGCTTGAGCTTTTGTCCATTTTTCATCTCATTGCATCATTCTTCCCTTACACCTAAATTTTTTCCTTCATACAGAACTTCACACAATCTTCATTAGTAACATTAGTGCATTCAAAAGATAATAATCCTTTGGGTTTAGTTTTAAAACAGCAAAACTTTCATTAAAAACACAAGCTACTTTAGCAATTCCCTCAAAAAGTTAAATTTCCCAAAGAGAACCCAAAAAGAAATCGATAAAGAGGCAAATGCAAATAATGGCAGAAATATGTCAAAACAGACCAGCAGGTAGAAACCTATTTTTTCAAAGACCTTCTGTTGCTCAAATCAAATTTTTTTGAACTAACTAAAGTTATCTAACAACCTGGGGGATTTATTCAGAAAATTAGTGATCAATCCGACTTACAGAAACTTTTCACGAATTTTTATAGTGGAGCACAAAAATCTGTTTCAGGACAACAACTTTCCAAATCTTACTTCCCTCTCATTAGAGGTTATTATTGGCACAAAAATCAAATAGAAAGGATAATGAGAGGTTATTACAGAAGTAATAACTTCCAAGACTCAATAAAACTATTGGGTTATCTCCCAAGAAGTACTTTTCTTTAACGCCTTTAAGTTAGGGTTGATAGTTTGAGAAGATGCTGACATAAGAAATATGAATTGAAGTAAAAGAGAGCATCAAGAAGTGTCGTAGGAATGACCACGGCAGATGCTGCAATCGGCAGCGAGTAGTAGAACATGGGGCAAGGGCGTCCATCCATCTGCGGTGCGAGATGAGGGCGGAGACACAAGGTTTTACCCAGGTTCGCCCCCCAGAGGGTAAAGACCTACTCCTGCTAGATTGTATTATGGAGAGAGTACAAGGGGCGAGCTCGACGACTAGGCGGCGAGTCGCTTGGGTGTATGATAGAACGTATCCTCTATGCGTACCCTAGGGAGGTTTATATAGGCTCACCTAGCTAGGGTTTACAGATTACAACCGAATTAGTTAAGGATTCAGAGGGTCTTAGACCTAGTCCGACTGGGCCTAGCTACACTTCTGGGCCTCTAGCTTCCAGTCGCCTGAGTCCTCGCCAAGTCTCGATCCAGTCGCCGTCCTGCAGGCCCACTCGCTGGTGGCTTGGGCCAATAGGAAACATCCAGCTGGGCATACCCCGGTAGACATATCCCCATCAGTAGTCCCCGAGGCCGTAGTTGATTCGTCGCAGGCGTTTGCTGGAAGTCGGAGTATGCAGGTCCAATGCGGATGCCTAATCGAATCGGCGGCGGACTCCTGAACAAAGGAAAGAACTAGTCATTTTAGTCGCCATAACAGCGACCAATCATATCGCAGCTTGGCAAGCGGGTCGGCGAGTAATTGGTCACTGTCATAGTGAACGGGTCGGCGAATCGTCGAGTCGCTGGAGGCAGCGAGTCGAGTAGACGAAGTTGGACCGTCAGCTTTGGTCAAACTAGACGTTGGGTAATCCAACGGTAATATTGGCGTAATTATCGCGTAGTAACGGCTCCCAAAAATGGCGGGTAACAACCGCTATATAAGGAGAGTGAAGGGTGAAGGGGGAAACGCTTCCCTCACTTCCTCCGATCTCACGCATCCTCATTTCCCCATTCCATGCACCGACCGGAACGATTTAGAGCGATCCAAATCCCACGATCCTCCAGCCAATGGCTCCTCCCACCGAACCATGAGGCAGATCCAAGTGCACGAAGGCACTGCTAAAGTCATTCGAGGAGGCGGGGATCCTCCGCGCCGGGAGATGGCGCATCCCCGCGGCCAGAGAAGTAATTCTGGATCCGCGCGAAGGGGAATTCATCTGCTTCACTAGTCACCTGGAGCGGGGGATCGGCTTCCAACCTCCCTCATCTTCCGGCGTTTCTGTGCCTATTACGATATCCAGCCGTCGGATCTGGGTCCGCACAGTATCGAGCAGCTTGCCATTTTCGTGGCGTTCTGCGAGTGCTACCTGGGCTACAGGCCCTACTTCCCCCTGTGGCAAGATCTATTCCATGGGAGAATCAGCCGCGAAGATACAGGCAGCCCAATGCTAGCCGCGGGTGGCTTGACCTTCCAGCTGAAGTCGAAGGCATCGTTCTTCGATCTGATGCTGCCCGCCAAAGCAGCGAACGAGTGGAAGAAGAACTGGTTCTACGTTACCGAGTCGACTCCAAGCGATGAAGTGGCGCTTCCAAGGTACTCCGCCGACCGGCCTGAGCCGCTCCGGATCCAAGTTACCAAACTCCCGCTGGAGCAGCGGATGGTCGTCAACGAGATCCTGCAGACCATCCGCAATTTGAAGACGAAAGGCCTTCAAACCATCAACCTCTACAACTGCTGGCTCGGGCGACGGCTCGTGCCCCTGGCCAGCTGCGCCCACTACATGTACGAGTATACGGGCAAGGACGACTGGACGAAGTCCTGCCTCGTTGAGTGGAGACTCAACGACTACACCCAGGCCCTAAAAAAAATCACCCAGGTGGTGTATCTCGACGCGAAGGCCGGGGTCACGCCTTACACCGCAAGGTGCCCAGCTCCAACGGTAAGCTGTTACTCCCTTTGCACTCATAGTCGTAGTTCGTGCATTCGCGGTTGTGCTAACGTTGTTTGATTGGTGCAATTGTTTCAAGTGGTGGAAGGGTGGCTTTCGCCCGCAGACGATGAGAACTCGAGCTCGTCTGCCCAGGACGGGAGCGAGTCATTGCCCGACAAGGGCGATGTCGAAAGTGACAGGGGTGGTGATGGCGACGATGATGACGACGACCCCGTGGAGGTTGCTGCCCCCACGGTCCGCAAGACTTGTGGGCAGCACCGGCGCGAACTCGAGGCCAGCAAGAGCCTCGAGGCCCATGACAATGATGACGACGAGCTCCCTGAGCATACCTCACACTGTGAGGCTACACCATCGAAGAAGAAGAAGGCACCGCCAAAGAAGAAGGTGAAGCCGACCAAGCCAGCGTCTCCGCCTCGGTCCGCGAGTAGCTCCAACGCTACCAGCTCGACCGAGGAGACAGCAGCGCACGCGGCCGCGGCGACTGGAGCCGCCGCCATAGTGGACGAGGCGCCGCTGACATCATTGCCGCCGCCGTTCGCCCCAGTCGCCGGCTTGGCGGCCGCTCCAGCCGCAGGGGCCTCGTCGCCAAGGGGGGATCCCGCAACAATTGCCGAGGCTCCCGCCACGGCTTCGTCTTCGAAGAAGCCATCAGTGTCTTGGGCACACAACGTGTTCGAGACGGGCCTCAGTCGGAAACTGGGGCCAGAATTGGAGAAGTCGGCCAGCATCCGCACCGGCTTGCGATTTCTTCCGATCGCCAAGTGAGTGTTCCTTGACTTTTATCCGTCTTGATTTGTGTTTTGATCCGAGAGTTTTGTTGACAGAGTTGCTTCGCAGGACTAGGATTAAGAAGATAGGTCACCCTTCAGTGGCCAAGGTTCCACCAGTCACCACGGATGCGCCAGCTGACCCCTCGAAGAAGAGGAAGGGCGACGAAGTCGCTGCTCCCGCCGAAGGCGCTAAAAGAACAAAGGGCCATGACGTCGTCACGATTTCTGACGAGCCAGCGACTACCCCGAGCGAACCTCCAACCGCAGCGGACGTAGCTCTGAAGGCCAAGGAGGACGCGGGGTCGCAGCATACGGTGCCCGTGGGTTCGACCGAGGCGACCGAGCTGCCCTCGAGTGGCACGGGGGCTGCAGTGGCAATGTTCCCTCGCTTTATGGCGAAGGCCTCCGCGGTGAGTGCCTCGGTGCCATCGAGCCAGCTCCCTGGTGCCTCTGGCATGGAGGTTGAGCATCGTCACGGCCATACTCCGCTTGTGCTTGCGTCGGTAGACGCGTTGGAGCTTCACGGCATGCTAGGTGCCACCATCCAGGTATGTCCAGTCCCCGAGGATCTGGCCACTGAATTTCAGTGGTCGGATTCTTTATTTTTTGCGTTATCCAGTCCCCGAGTGCCTAGTCGCTGAATTTCAGCGGCTGGGTACTTAGGAATTTTGTCATCCAGTCCCCGAGTGCCTAGTCGCTTAATTTCAGCGGCTGGGCACTTAGGAAGTTTGTCATCCAGTCCCCGAGTGCCTAGTCGCTGAATTTTAGCGGCTAGACACTTAGGAAGTTTTGGTTGCTGACACTGTGATTGTTGCACAGGGCCTGCAATGCGAATCAGCCGAGCGGCTTGCTGCGAAGTGCCGCGTTGAGAAGGAACTTATCGCCGTCCAGGAGATGAACGAGGAGCTTCGAGCGGCTGCGGGTGAGTATTTACCTTGTTTGGCGCTTGTCGCTGATTTTTTGCGGTGTTGACCATTTTTTTTGAAACAGAGAGTAGTGCGGCTGAGGTGAAGGAAGCTCGCCAAGGCCTTGTCCCGGTAGGTGATTTGACGGCGGCTTAGTCCACTTTGAGCGTGGCAGAGAAGCGATGTATCCCAGTAGTTGTCCAGTCCCGGTAGGTGATTTGACGGTGGCTCAGCCCCGATAGGTGATTTGACGGCGGCTCAGTTCGCCTCGATCCCGCGCTTGGAGACGACGTAGCCCAGTAGCTGTCCAGTGGGTACATCGAAGGTGCACTTTCTTGGGTTTAGCTTTATCTTGTACCTTCTCAGGTTGGCGAAGGTTTCCGCCAGGTCGGCGAGTAGATCACCCTGGCGAGTGGATTTCACCACCACGTCGTCGATGTAGACGTGGATATTTCAGCCAATTTGGCTCGCAAGGCACTCCTGCATGCACCTCTGGTAGGTCGCCCTAGCGTTTTTGAGGCCGAAGGTCATGGCAGTGTAGCAGAAGGCTCCGAATGGCGTGATGAACACCGTCTTCTCTTCATCCTTGACTGCCATTTTGATCTGGTTATACCCAGAGTAGGCATCGAGGAAGCATAGCGACTCCGAGCCCGTGGTTAAATCGATAATTTGGTCGATCCGCGGGAGGACGAATTGCTCCTTCGGGCAGGCGCTGTTTAAGTTTGTGTAATCGATACACATTCTCCAGGTCCCGTTCTTCTTCTCGACCAGGACTAGGTTGGCCAGCCACTTGGAGTACTTGATTGGCCGAATGAAGCCTGCAGCGAGTAGATGCTGCACCTCCTCGGCGATGGCTCGGCGGCGCTCTTCATTGAAGGGCCGTAGCGACTGCTTGATAGGTCGCACTTTGGGGTCGGTGTTGAGTTTGTGCTCAGCGAGTTCCCTCGGGAAACCAGGCATGTCGGATGGCTTCCATGCAAAGATGTCCCGATTCTCACGGAGGAACTCGATGAGCGCGCCTTCCTATGCTGGGCTCATGCCTGTCCCAATCGTCACCGTCTGGCTGGAGTCGCCTGGGACCAGCTCGACGGTGCGGGTGTGTGTCGTTGCCTCGAAGGCGGTGGAGTTGCCACCCTCCGAATTGGGCCTCTTGAGTATGGTGGGGTTGTCGTTGTTGACCATGCTCGCGTACTTGGCGAGCTCCTCGGCGTGGTTGGCCTCCGCCGTGATGACGGTGTCAGCGAGTTCGGCGCCTTTGGCCTTGCATTCTGTGGCCATGTCGGGGTCGCCATGGAGTGTAGATGATGCCACATGGCCCAGGTAGCTTCATCGCATTATACGCGTAGTGGGGCGCTGCTATGAATTTGGCGAACGCCTGGCGCCCCAGGACGCATTGGTAGGGGCTGTTGAACGGCACCAGCTCGAAGACGATCCGCTCGGTGCGGAAGTTTGCTGGTGTGCCGAAGGTGACTGGCAGCATCACCTTGCCGATCGGGTACACCTTCTAACCGGGGACGATGCCTTGGAAGGTGGTGTAGGTCGTCTCGGTCATCGACTGCAGGAGCCGTAGTCGCCTGAACGTGTCCAGGTACAGGATGTTGATGGAGCTGCCGCCGTCCATTAGCGTTTTGGGGAGCCAGTAGTCCCCCACCTTGGGCTTGACCACTAAGGTGACTCGGCCCGGATATTCGATCCGTGGCGAGTGATCCTCGCGGCTCCAGGTGATTGGTCGCTCGGACCAGTTGAGGAACTGGGGGATGTCTATCTGGGACACCGCGTTGACGGCGACGGCGGGCGCGATGACCTTCTTCTCGCGCTTCGTGTTGAAGCATGTGAAGGTGTGGAGCGAGCCAGCGATGCTGCCGAACTTTCCGCCGTTTGGCGGGTTGTTGTCGGGGTCTTCCCGCGCGCGCCGTGCCTTCTCGATCTCCTTGAGAGAGTGGCAGTCGGCGGTCGTGTGCGTGGCGGGCTTCCCTTCCGTGCTACGAAGCACACAGGGTTGTTTGAGGAGAGCCGTGGGATCGAACCTCGGCTTTGCCTTGTAGTTGCCACCGTCGCGGCGATGGCCTCCGTCACGGCGGAAGCTCTTGGGTTCGCGTGGCACGTATTCGGTGTAGGCAACGAAGTCGACTCGCCCGTCACCGCGGCGTTTGCCGGTGAGGCGAGTGTTGATGTAGCGTAGCTCGGGTCGCCTCCCGTTATCGTGGCCGCTCGTGCGGCGATTTCCTCCTGATTCATCGTCGGTTTCTTGGTTTGGGTCCTCCTCTGCGTACCGCTTTGCGATCTCCAGGAGGTCCTCTATGTTGTCGAGTGTTCTGTACACTCGCTTGAGCTTGGTGACTAGGGGCTCATAGCGGCACGAGGTCTTGAAGAAGTGGATCGCGGTGTCCGGGTGGATTCCAGCCGCTTTATACCACAGGTCTTGCCACCGTTGGACCCAACTACGGGTCGACTCGCGGGGTCCCTGGACGCATCGCTCCAGGTCCTCGATGGTGGTGGCGTGGGTGTAGGAACCCTCGAAGTGCCTGACAAAGGCGTCGCACATTTCCTCCCAGGATTCGATGCTATCCGCAGGGAGGGTGTTAATCCACTACCCGTAGTCTCCCTCCATCATCAGGGGAAGGTAGTGGGCATCGAGTAGATCGGTGTGTCCGGCGATTCCCATCGCCATGAGGTAAGTGTCCAGCCACACGGACGGAACGTACGAGGGGTCGTACTTCTCAATTTCCTTCGGCGCTTTGAAGTTCGCCGGGTATCTTTCGCCTCGGATCATCGGTCTGAAGCACTGGGGTCTGACTCGGCTCAGCGATCGCCTTGGTTCGCCGTCGCGGCGGTTGGTGAGGGTATGCCTCAGGTCTTCGGGCTGGCATGCGCGCCAGCTCTGATTGTTGATGATGTGGGTGCGTGCATCAACGGGCTGCCCGTTGGCGGCGACGAAGTTGTTCGCCGGCCGTGGGTCGTTGGTGGAGAGTGTCGCGTCCGCGGGTCGGTGTTGGAGCTGTATAGCTCGGGTGGTGGGCAGTTGAGGGTATTCGCCGCCATTGGGCGGCTGCTCGAGGCCGCCCTGCTGCCTGATGAACGCGAGTACATCCGACCCTACGAGTCGGCGCCGCGTTTTGTTGCTCTACTGCTTTGGAGAGCAGAGCCTTGGCGTACTGGATCTGCAGGGCGCCTTCCCCGGTGACTTGGATGTTGTCGACTGCTCCTCGGCTCACGACAACATTGTCCATTGGGGTGGAGAATAGCGGGAGGCCGTTCGCATCTCGCTCTCATGAGGAGACTACGATCCTTGGTTGGTCCCTGGGGGACGAGCGGTTGGGTGGTGGTGGGGCGCCGTTGGCCGTCGCGCCTGGTGGGGGTCGGGTGCTCCCTCCTGGCGGCGCGTTCTCGTAGATCGCGCGCTCGGCCGCGCAACCCGGGTCGTTTTCATCGTCGAAGTTCAGGGCACGCCCCTGAATGGTAGGGTTCAGGCGCGACCTGATTCGGAGTAGGTGATAGCGCGAAGCTCCTGCGTTGTCACCTGCTCGAGGCGAAATTTTTCGTGCTCGGCTTGTTCCTTGCGGACTGCCTCCGCCAGCCGCAGGTGGAGTTACTCAACCTCCATTGCCGTCGCGTTTGGTGGGATCGGCGTGGAGAAGGGGTCTTCCGGGGGGTCGGCGCCAGTCACCATGTAGGTCGCGGCGTGGCGACCGGTTCCGTCGTGGAGGTCAGCGGAGTTCTCCGAACCGGAGTTGGAGTCGAAGATCCCAAGGATGGAGGGGTCCTCGAAGTCTCCGACGTTGGAGACCTGGGTGATGGAGCCCGCGGGCGATGCGGCGACGATGGATCCGGCGGTCGACGCCGGGGTCGCCGATTCTGCGTCGTCGTTGAGGGCCGCGTCGTCCACGGCCGCGGTGGTTTCGGCCACGTTGCTGTGGGCCGAGTCGTACTCAGAGGAGAGGCGATGGATCGTGCGGACCTGGCTCTCAGAGAGCCAGTCGCGTGGCGGTGACTTGCGGATGCGAGCCGAGTCCTCTGAAACGATGACGTCGGTGAGGCCGATGAAGAGGCTGATCGTGCCGACTGGCAACATCACGTTGTGCGTGACAGGTAGTGCTGCCGGGACGTAGCTGCTCGGCAAGATCTGGAGCATCTCGCCGATCGCGATCATGCGTCCGGTGGCGATCGACTCGTTGATGGGCAGATTGGATCTCGCCGCAGAATACCGGCCTGACCGGCCAGGCCCCACGGTGGGCACCACTGTCGTTGGAATGACCACGGCAGATGCTTTAATCGGCAGCGAGTAGTTGAACATGGGGCAAGGGCGGCCAGCCATCTGCGGTGCGAGATGAGGACGGAGACACAAGGTTTTACCCAGGTTCGCCCCCCAGAGGGTAAAGAGCTACTCCTGCTAGATTGTATTATGGAGAGAGTACAAGGGGCGAGCTTGACGACTAGGCGGCGAGTCGCTTGGGTGTATGATGGAACGTATCCTCTATGCATACCCTAGGGAGGTTTATATAGGCTCACCTCGCTAGGGTTTACATATTACAACCAAATTAGTTGGATTCGGAGGGTCTTAGACCTAGTCCGACTAGTCCTAGCTACACTTCTGGGCCTCCAGCTTCCAGTCGCCTGAGTCCTCGCCAAGTCTCGATCCAGTCGCCGTCCTGCAGGCCCACTCGCTGTTGGCTTGGGCCAATAGGAAACGTCCTGCTGGGCATACCCCGGTAGGCATATCCCCATCAAGAAGCAAATTCAGAACACATTTAAGTCTAACCTACTTCCTATGCATAGGAATCTTGTAAAGAAACAAGTCATGAAAGCACAAAGCAACAAGCATAGGAAAGCAAAACAAATGCACCTTCAAAATTTTCAACATAAAGAGGGGAACTTAATATTGTTGAGATGCATAAAACCATGTTTCCCTCTCTCATAATAACTTTCAGTAGCATCATGAATGAAATTAACAATATAACTATCACATAAAACATTCTTATCATGAGACGCACGCATATAATAACTATTACGCTCCACATAAGCATAGTCATTCTTATTAATTATAGTGGGAGAAAATTCAACAAAATAGCTATTATTATTATTCTCATCACCATAGTCATCATTGTAATCTTAATTGATTTTCTCCTCAATAGTAGGTGGGCTGAAAATATCATATTCATCATTGTAATCATCTTATATTGGAGGTTTGGTATCATCATAAGCAATAGAATAGCTATCTTCCAAAGCTGGGGAACTAAAAAATCATTTTTATAAAAACTAGCTTCCCCAAGCTTAGACTTTTCCATAGCATTAGCAATAATGGTGTCCAAAGAATTCTTACTAATAACATTGCTATTAGCATGCAAATAAAGTTCCATAGGTTTTTTAATTTTCTCTTCAAACACTTCATGTCCTAACTCAAGATAAATACTATAAAGCTCTCTAATTTTGTTGTTGTTTTCCATTAAGCCTAACTAGTGAGAATAAGAAACAAAAATACAAAATTGCAGAATCTAAAGTAAATAACTTCGAGAACTCACACTGGAGAATGTGAGTACCTTTTACCTTACCTCCTCGGCAACAATGCTAGAAAATAGCTTGATGTATACGCACTTCTATTCTTGTAGACAGTTATTGGGCCTCCAAGTGCAGAGGTTTGTAGAACATCAACAAGTTTCCCTTAAGTGGATTACCCAAGGTTTATCGAACTCAGGGAGGAAGTGGTCAAAGGTATCCCTCTCAAGCAACCCTGCAATCAAGATACAAGAAGTCTCTTGTGTCCCCAACACACCCAATACACTTGTCAGGTGTATAGGTGCACTAGTTCAGCGAAGAGATAATGAAATACAAGTGGTATGGATGATAAACGATGCTAGAAAAGAGGTTTTGATGGGGAGGAAAAGGTTGAAACCCTCCTGTATATCCCTGACAATGGCCCCAGGAAAGACTTCGATGACTTGGAAGAGACTAAAGCAAGCAAACATGTAACATATCTAATTGCAAACGGTGTTTCAATTCTTAGAAACAAGGCCTAGGGATCATACTTTCACTAGTGAACACTCTTAATAAATATATTCTCCTCATGATACTACTCTGAACTACTCTCCGGTTGAACACTCTAATCCATGGTAGGGCTATAACAGCACTCCTCAAAGTCCGCCTTCCCCATCTACATAACCCCACACTGTCACCTTAAGCGCTAAACGGTTCCAACAAACACCACAATTTTATAGAGACATCCAAATCCAAATATAACTCATGATAAGTATTTGTAAACTCTAGCCTATGTGCCACCACGGCGTGCACGCTGTCACTTTCACACACGTGGGGAGAGCCGGAGATCTATTAAAGAACTTGAGTATTTATGTAGACTCTAGCCTAAGTGCCACCACGACGTGCACGCTGTCACTTCCATACACGTGGGGAGAGCAGAGATCTATTAAAGCACTTGAATAGCAGAGCAGATCTACTTGATTACAAAGCTCATGACCATAATATGATCACGCATAGAGAGAGAGAGATGAACACATAGCTACCGGTAGAGCCCTTAGCCTCGAAGGAGAACTACTCCCTCCTCATCATGGGAATTAACAACGGTGATGGAGATCGATGGAGATGGTGGTGGAGATCGAAGGAGATGGCTTCGAGGGCACTTCCCCATCCTGGCAGGGTGCTGGAACAGGGACTTTTGTCTCCCCGAATCTCCCCTTCGGTGGCGGCGGCGCTGTGGAGGGCACTTCAGCTCGAATTGATTTGTGATTTTGTTTGTTGAGCGAATCCCTGAGCGCGTCCGCCCTTTAATGGGGTTTACCTCACATTTTTGTAAGTTCGTTTGTTTTAGAATATTAGTTAGTTCAAGTCGACTCGCCGTGGCTCGGAGGTCGCTTGGTGACCCCAAGGGGTGCTCTATACTTGGCTATTTTCCCGAACGCTAGCGGGGTCGTTTACGCGAGTCCCCAAGCATGGTAGTTAACTGTTCTAGTCGCATGCCCAAGGTAGGTGAGGATGTAGAGCGTTGTTTGTAACGCGTCGCTCCACCTGGCTCGGAGAGCCAGTCGCGTGGCGAGTCTGAGGCATGATCTCATACTTGCTGTGTTCCCGAGCCGCATGGGTTTAGACTTTCGGCGATTCCCCGAGTGTGGTACTTAACCGTTCGAGTCGCTATGCCGAGGATGTGGAGGACCGATTGTTGTATGAAGTGTTTACGGTTGTCTTGGCCCATTGGGCCAGTCGGGCGAGGCGACTCCGATGGGGTCTCCAGGTTGGCCTTTTCATGGACGACGCAAGGACCGAATACTTTCGTTGCCCTTGTGCCGCACTAGTTAGCCGTGCCGGTCGCTCATCCAAGAGTTTAATTTCTTGGGTAGCGTATTGCTGAAGTTACGAGTGCGTTGGCACAAGAATTTGGCGAATAGGCACAATTTGTGCGAGTCGAATTTATTATATTGCTTGGCGGGGGAGTACAAGTCAGAGTTCTACGTATAGAACTTCCTTAGGAGGTTTACATTCCACGGCCGCTTGACGTCGAGTTAACCGTCGCCTCGAACGTCAACGAGGTAGTAGGCGTTGTTGCCGAGGACTTGCCCTATGGAGAATGGTTCCTCCCATGGGCAAGAGATCTTGTGCATGCCCTTTTTGTCCTGGATCACTCACAGGACCAGGTCGCCTTCCTGGAAGGTGCGAGTCCGGACTCGGCAGCTATGGTAGCAGCGGATTCCCTGCTGGTAGATGGCGGTGCGAGAGCGAGCTAGGTCGTGTGCTTCGTCGAGCTGGTCGACCCCGTCTTGGTGTGCAAGCTCGTTTTCGTCCTCCGTGTAGTTGACGACCCGAGGCGAGTCATGTTCCAGGTCAGTTGGCATGACGGCCTCGGCGCCATACACCACGAAGAATGGCGTGAACCCTGTTGACTGGTTGATGGAGGTGCCGATGCCCCATATGATGGAGGGGAGCTCTTCGTCCCAACACCCCGGAGTTCGCTCGAGGGTACTTGCAGTCCCGACTTGAGGCCATGGAGTATGCTTTGATTAGCGCGTTCCGCCTGCCCGTTGGACTCCGGGTGAGCGACTGAGGCGAGGTCGAGCCGTATGTTGTGCTCCTCGCATAATTTGGCCATGGCGCCTTTGCGAAGTTGGTTCCGTTGTCCGTGATGATGCCGTGTGGGAATCCGTAGCGATAAATGAGCTCGCAAAGGAATTTGGCGACGGTCTTCCCGTCACACTTCCGGACAGGCTTGGCCTCGATCCATTTGGTGAATTTGTCGACTGCGACCAAGAGGTGGGTGTAGCCGGAAGGAGACTTTTTGAAGGGGTCCACCATGTCCATGCCCCATACGGGGAATGGCCAGGTGATGGGGATCGTCTTGAGCGCCGAGCTCGGGATGTGCGTCTGGTTGGCGTACTTCCGGCACCCGACATAGCCTTGGACGATGTCGACGGAATCGGCGTGCGTGGTGAGCCACTAGAAGCCATGTCGCATGGCCTTGGCGACTAGAGATCGAGCGCCGGCGTGGTGGCCGCAGTCGCCGGCATGGATGTCTTGGAGTACCTTGCGCCCTTCCCCAGGTTGCACGCAGCGTTGGAACACGCCGGTTACGCTATGCTTGTGGAGCTCGCCGTTGATGATGACGAAGGATTTGCAGCGCCGCACGATCATGCAGGGTTCAGTCTCATCCACTATCAGGGTCCCGCTCTTGAGGTAGGCAAGGTATGGTGAAGTCTAGTCGCTTGGTTTCGCGACCATGGCGACCAGGGCGGGCTCAGGTTGGAGCGGGATCCCAAGGCCAATATACTTTAGAGGGGAGACAGAGGGCTTGTGGATGGTTTCGAGGAAGACGCCCGCGGGTGGGGTTTGCTGAGCCGACCCGATGTGGGAGAGAGCATCGGCCTCCTCATTATTGCGTATGTCGATCCACTCGACGGAGTAGCCGGCGAAGTGGCCCCCTAGCTGGTCCACTGCTTGGCGGTATGCTGCCATGGTGGGGGAGACGGCGTCGCAGGTACCAACGACTTGGGCGTCGACGAGGTCGGAGTTGTCGTGGCACCGTAGTCGATTGACGTTCATCTCCTTGGCAGCCCACAGCCATGAAGGAGGGCCTCGTACTCGGCCATGTTGTTGGTGCAGGGCGTGAAGTCGAGGTATAGCACGTATCGGAGCTTGTCGCCTTTGGGCGAGGTGAGTATGATCCCTGATCCTGCGCCATCCGTGTTCTTGGACCCGTCGAAGTGGAGCGACCAATAATGGAGGTATGGCAGCTTCTCTAGCTGCTGTGCCTCTTCCCAATCGGCAAGGAAATCTACTAGAGCCTGCGACTTTATCACCTTGCGTGGCTCGTACTTGATGTTGTGGATGCCGATTTCCATGACCCACTTGGCGACCCGCCCGGTCGCCTCACGGTTGCGGATGATGTACTGCAGCGGCACAGAGGAGACGACCATGATTGGGTGCTCCTGGAAGTAGTGTGGTAGCCGCCGCTCGGCTCGGAAGACCGCGTATACCAGTTTCTGGTACTGCGGGTAGCGCTGCCGTGAGTCCCTGAGGACCTCGCTGATGTAGTAGACCGGACGTTGTATGAGGCACTCCTTTCCCTCTTTTGGTCGCTCGACGATGATCACGACGCTGGTAACTCGCGCGGAGGCCGCGTCGTAGACGAGCATCGGCTCCTTGTCGACGGGGGCCGCGAGTAGGGGTGCGGAGAGTATCACTTCTTTGAGTGCTTTGAGCACATCGTCCGCCTCTTTGTCCCATTTGAACGTGTGGTTCTTGAGCATCAGGCGGTAGAGAGGCATTGCCTTCTCGCCTAGCCGGGGATGAAGCGACTGAGAGCCGTGACTCGACCGGCCAGCTTCTGGACGTCGCGGAGGCACTCGGGTTTCCCGAGCCATGCGATTGTGTCGATCTTGGTGGGGTTCGCCTCGATGTCTCGCTTGGAGACTATGTACCCCAGGAGCTGTCCGGTGGGAACGCCAAAGGGGCACTTCCCTGGGTTGATCTTGATCTTGTACCTCCGCAGATTTGCGAAGGTCCCGGCCAGGTCGGCGAGTAGGTCGCTCAAGCGATTGGACTTGACCACCACGTCATCGATGTACACATGGATGTTGCGGCCAATTTGGCTCGCGATGAACTCCTGCATGCACCGCTGGTAGGTCGCACCGGTGTTCTTGAGGCCAAACGTCATGGCGGTGTAGCAATAGGCGCTGAATCGCGTGATGAACGCTGTCTTTTCCTCGTCCTCAACCGCCATCTTGATCTGATTGTAACTAGAGTACGCGTCAAGGAAGCACAGCGACTCCGACCCCGCGGTGAAATCTATGATCTGGTGGATGCGCGGGAGGACGGACTGCTCCTTTGGGCAGGCACTGTTGAGGTTGGTGTAGTCTATACACATTCTCTAGGTCTTGTTCTTTTTCATGACCAAGACTGGGTTTGCCAGCCATTTGGAGTACTTGATAGGCAAATGAAGCCTGCAGCGAGCATGCGCTACACTTCTTCGACGATTGCTCGGCGGCGCTCTTCATTGAAGGGCCGCATCGACTGCTTGACAGGTCGCGGTTTGGGGTCGGCATTGAGTTTGTGCTCGGAGGGTTCTCTCGGGGCACATGACATGTGAGATGGCTTCCATGTGAAGATGTCGTGATTCTCACAGAGGAAATTGATGAGCGCGCTTTCCTATGCGGGCCTCATGCCAACCCCGATGGTGACCTTCTGGCTGCAGTTGCCCAGGACCAGTTCGACGGTGTGGGTGTGTGTGGTGGCTTTGAACGCTGTCGACCCGGCGTTCTCTGTGTTGGGCTTCTTCAGGATCATGGGATCGTCTTTGTCGGCTCCACTCGCGTATCTGCTGAGCTCCTCGGCGTGGTTGATCTCCGCGGCGATGATGGCGTCCGCGAGTTCGGCACCTTTTTCCTTGCACTCCACGGCCAAATCGGGGTCGCTGTGGACGGTGATGATGCCGCATGGTCCTGAAAGCTTCATCATGTTGTACGCGTAGTATGGCGCTGCCATGAATTTGGCGAACGCTTGTCGCCCAGGGACGCAGTGGTAGGGGCTGCGGAAGTTCACCAGCTCGAAGACGATCCGCTCGGTGCGGAAGTTAGCTGGTGTGCCGAAGGTGACTGACAGCGTCACCTTGCCGATCGGATACACCTTCCGACTAAGGACGATGCCGTGGAAGGTGGTGAGAGTCATCTCAATCATCGACTGCGGGAGCTGCAGTCACCTGAACGTATCCAGGTAGAGGATATTGATGGAGCTCCCGCCGTCCATCAATGTCTTGGGGAGCCAGTATTCGCCCACTTTGAGCTTAACTACCAGGGTGACTTGCCCGGGGTGACTCGCCACTTTGTGTATAGAGGGGAAAACCAAAGCAGTATACACCACTTATGCATATAAGAAGAAAAAACAAACCAGCTCACACACAAACATATTGGAATGGGTGCCGTACGTATAGCAACATGGACCTTTAGTCCTGGTTGGGGACACCAACCGAAACTAAAAGAGCCTCGCGCATGCCTCAACCCCTTTAGTCCTGGTTGGTGTCTCCAAAAGGAACTTAAGGTCCGATTCGAACCGGGACTGATGTGGCCCTGCCCCGTGTGGGCGTACTAGCCGTTCGAATTGGGACTAGTGCTCACTGATGCTCCAGGCAGCTCCGAACATAAGCCATGTTTTCTACTAGTGCATCAGGCCCCACCACTGGGAGGGTGCAAAGCGCCTGTCTCCCTCGAAACGGATCTCATGGAGCATGTCCCTGCCCGTGGCCAATGACAACCGGCCTAGGCAGCGCACATGGCCCACCGTCCAACGACGTGGGGCAAAAAAGGGCACGCGACCTCTCCGCAATAGGGAATCTGGGGCAGCGGCCCCATCTCCCTAGGAGAGCGGGTCTCCGCCGTGATGTCGCCACGTGTCCTCCCATCGTGCATCCAACATCCTAAAAAAATTGTGACAATGTGGATAGAAGAATCCGCCAAAACTTACATGCGCTTTTATTTTCTCCGATTAGCGGCTCTACTCCCCCGGAAACAAGTTATTTCCCGAAACTCCAAAAATTACGGGAAAGGAAGTGATTTTGTTTTGTCCATTTCACCTTAGAACTTCCAGAATGTAGTGGTCAATTCAAAGGTCAGCATGATCGATGATTTCAAGGTTGTATGATGGGGTCATTTAAGTCCTTAAATCTAGCTCCGTGACTTGACTTGACTTGACTTGACTTGATCTTCTCTTCGTTTTTCTTTTGTTGTACTCTCTCCTTTGGCATATACTCCCTCCGTTTAGAAATGTAAGATGTTTCAGGTTTGTAAAGGAGATATATCTAGACACGTTTTAGTGCGTAGGTTCAAATGAATCTAGACACTAAAATATGTTTAGATACATCTCCTTCACAAACCTAAAATATCTTATATTTCCAAACGGAGGGAGTACTTGTCTCCTGCCAAGTGTCCTTTGTAAAGTCGAAATCTAGTCAAAATTGGTTAACTATCAAACAAATAATTAAGCAGCTTAGTTCCATGTCCCTTGACCAGTAAAGTGTATCAGCTAGTATTTGGCATCTCTCTCCAACTGGAGTCCATATTGCCCTAAACGTCTTTGTCGCGATGCTTTCTTGTGACCCCCTTCCAGCTTGCCGTTATCCAACGCGGGAACTCGTACTTAAGAGTTTAACCTAGTCATTATCATGGATTACCGGCAATTGCGCTTAGTTAATTCTCACGACGATATATATATGCATCGCCTGCAGATCAGTGATCACTTGCGCTGCCGCACAGTAAAACTTGACAAAATCCTCTCAATTGATGCAGTCTTACCCGTGGAGCGCGAGCTTATTAGCTACGTCGTGCGTCGCCACCACCACCATGGACCACCGCAACTCGCCACCGGATCCCCGGGTGTACACGGAGGCTCAGCCGTCCACCATATTCGTCTACGCTGACATGGAGAAGTTCATGGAGATGGTGCGGCGTTTCACTGGCCAGAAGGCGTCCACCAACGCCGCCGCTGACGGTGGTGCCATCGTGCGGATGTTGCCGCTGGAGCCGGTGCAGCAGCATCAGTCAATGGTAGCAACTTCCACGCCGCCGGGCCCAAGAACGACTGGCCTCGGGCCGCAACTGACGATGTCGCCACCATTGTCGATGGACAAGCCCCGCCCGTGCGTCACTAACATGGCACCGAATCCACCGTCTCTGGCGAACTCATCGTCTGTGTCAACAATCTCTGAGGAGGATGAGGAGATGGAGAACGCTGAGGAGGTGGAGATGGAGGCCATCAAGGAGGGGAGGTTCTATCTTCTTCAGTCTCTGCCCGGCGCGCCGAAGCTGCTGGCCTTGTTCCCGCCCGGCCCTTCGTCTAGCGAAGGAAATTGAGACAGATCAATGAAGCGTCTGTCCCCCACACACACATAAAAAGCGTTTGTCCGTTGGGATATTTGTATGTGATGCTTCTAGTTATCTCCTGAGTTTAGTTTGTCATTCGTCAGAGAAGCAAAGTGTTGGATTAGTTTTTTTTCCGAGAATGAACGTTGGTTTAAGTTCCCGATGAGATTTTGCTGTTGTTGCCGAACCTTCATTTCTTCACATATTAGTCTTCTCCTTTGATGAAAAAAATCTATCCAATGTAAGTTTCACACATCAATACGGTTGCATGGATTGCATCTTGTGTGGCACGGGCTAAGGATGATCCCACTGCGGAACCTCGGCATTTTTAGGATGCTCTCGGTATTTCCTACTCGCGCAGTGCTATGGAACACTAGTTCTAGGCATTCTTATAAAAAATGATACTTGGCAGCTGGTTCCTCATGTTTCTGGAATCAACATTATTGATTTCAAGTGGATCTTCAAGGTCAAGACACATGCTCATGGTTCTACTGAACATTACAAGATATGGTTAGTGGCCAAGGGCTTCATACAGAGGTATGGTCTTTGATTATGAGGATACGTTCAGCCCAGTTGTTAAACCTACTATCATTCGTTTGCTACTCTTTTTGGCTATTACATGAGGGTGGTTGTTGCGCCAGCTGGATGTCCAGAATGCTTTCTACATGGTGTTTTGGAGAAGGAGGTCTATATGCGCCAGCCCCCGGTTTTTTATCCTGCTCGTCCTTAGCATATGTGTCATCTTGTTAAGGCGCTCTATGGCGTGAAGCATACTCCTCGTGCCTGGCATGCATGCGTTGGCTCTATACTTCGGGCTCATGGGTTTGTTCCATCCACTGCTCACACATCCTTGTTCCTTCTTCGGCGTCTTGAGATCACGATGTACCTGCTGGTCTATGTTGATGATGTTATTCTTATTGGGTCCTCAGATGCTGCTGTTGATCGTCTATTGTTTGCTCTGAGTGGTGATTTTGGTATGAAAGACCTATGCACTTTGCATTATTTTCTTGGACTAGAAGTCTCGTGGTCTTCTGCTGGGTTGTCTCTCACTCAACACAAGTACTCTATGGACTTGCTATGCCGGGAAGGTATGCTCAAGTGCAAACATGCCGCTACTCCTAGGTTTGCCACTAATCGATTGTCCACTGTTGATGGAGACCCTCTCACTTCTCATGATGTCACTGAGTATCACAACATTGTTGGTGGTCTGGAGTACTTGACTATCACCAAGCCTGATATCTCTGATGCAGTTAATTGTGTGTGCCAGTATCTTCATGCTCCCATGACTTCACAAGGGTCAGGTGTGAAGCACATATTGCGCTATATCTGTCTCACTGCCTCATATGGATTGCTTCTCCAACCTGCACTGTCCTGTGATCTCTCTGCCTTTTCAGATGCAGATTGGGTTGATAGTCCTGATGACAGGCAATCCATGGGGGGTTATGCGCTTTTCTTTGGTCCCAAATTAATCGCCTGAAATCGTAAGCAAGCTACAGTCTCTCGCAGCAGTACTGAATCTGAATACAAGGTAGTTGTTGATGCTATACAGCCGAGATCATATGGGTACAGTCGCTATTGAGAGAACTTGGAGTCGCTCAAGGTCAACCACTAGTCCTTTGGTGTAACAACATCGGTGGTATATACCTTTCATCGAATCTGGTTTTTTATGCCCAAACAAACCACAACGAAGTTGACCATCATTTTGCATGGAAACGGTTGCACATAAGCTACTTCACATGAAGTTTATTTCTCCAAAGATCAACTTGCTGACATCTTCACGAAGCCTCTACCGCAGCCTCAGTTTGTAGGTTGTAGGCGTAATCTTAACTTGCTTTGTACCTCAGGCTATAGTTAAGATTAAGGGAGGGTGTTAGAATGTATATATAAATAGTATATGTACATGATTTGTACTCTGTATTGTACATATTGTGTACCCTGCAACCTGTTTAGGGTGTCGAGCCATTTCCCAAACCATCACTAGTGGAAAACGTGCCATCGGTCCCGGTTTTCTAACCGGGACAAAGAAATCGGGACTAAAGGCCTACCCCTTTAGTCCCGGTTCGGTCACAAACCCGGACTAAAGGCACTCACGGGGCCGCGTCGAGTGTGCAGGACCTTTAGTCCCGGTTTGTAATACGAACCGGGACTAAAGATTTTTTTTAATTTTTTTCCAAAAAAAATTTTGATTTTTTTTTCAAATTTTTCTTAAACCTTTGAATTATTTGACTCATTAATCTCCCACATCTCTCATTTTAACACTAATTATACTTAATCTTAGTTCAAATCGTACTTACGGTCAAACTTTCCGTCCGGTCACCCATCGTAGCACTACTCCACCCCCAGCACGCTTAACTTCTTCATTCCATCTCTCCCACCCACGCGAAGGACCCTTATATCTTGTTGTCAAGACTAGTATATCAATCCTATTAACTCATATCGATATGTGACACGTTTTTATTTTTTGAAATTAAGGACAACTATTTTTAGTAAACAACAATAAATAATTAATAATAACATTTTATTCTAATGAAAGTAAAAACTAATTAAATTAATATTTTATATTCATTTTTGCCATTTATTCATTTAATATGACATAAAGAATATCTTCAAATCTGTAAATCAAAATTTAACAAATAATATATCCATTATTATCAGAAAAATGCGAGGAATTCAAATATGACATAAAAAATACTAAAATAATTTAATTTCTGAAATAATTTTTTTTCTTTTCGAAATTTAAGAAACCAAAATGGCCTAAGTATGTTGAAATCAAAGAGCTAATTTTTTCTGCACGTTTTGATAGGTTGTACTTTTTTACATGGTATACAAAAGTTATGGCCATTTGAATTTTTATAACATTTTTTATAAATTATGTCGAAATTTATATTTGTTAATTTTTGTAACAACTAAATCACTTAATATAACTACAGTTTAAAGGATTTTATTTTTAGAATTTTTTATAACTTTTTGGCATGATTTTGAATCTAGAAAAGACGATCTCCAGAAGGATTCGTGCCCGTTTGACTGTCACGGCAGAACTTGAGAATTTTTTTGTCCACTTTCTTTAGTCCGGGTTGGTAATACAATCCGGGATTAAAAGTCACACCTTTAGTCCCGGTTGGTGATACGAACCGGGACTAAAACGATTAGCACCGGGGCACCCCTTTTAGTACCGGTTGATGATACGAACCGGGACTAAAGATCCCGTTTAACCCGGGACTAAAGATTGCTGGCGTTCTAGCCGTTGGAACCGGGACTAATGCTCACATTAGTCCCGGGTCCAACTATAACCGGGATTAATGCTTCGAACTGGGATGGATCGAATGATTCTTTTTCTACTAGTGCATGCGTTTAATAGAAGCAAATGGCTCAGTAGCAGGAGTGCTTTCTCGGCAACATGAGTTCATTGAGGCGATGGCTCTCCCGCCGCAGACACTAACTGGTTCAGGTCACGTGCCTGTTCCTCCTTTTAGCTTTAATTTGGCTTGGTAAGTTTTTGGTGCAACTTTCAATTATTCATCTAATTTATTTCCTCGTGCTTACCTTCCAATGCTAATTATTTTCCATGCTCGTAGGTACCTCGATCCATCGGCTGGATCCAAGAATGTGCAGCTCGGCACCCGTTGCTAGGGCTATAGATAATCCACACATCCGTGGCGCATATGCTAGTGGTGTCCCACGGGTAAAATAGGCGTGGCACACTGCCCATAGGTGCCCTACGCCTAACTGCCGTAAGTGTGACGCATATGGGGGTGGTGTGTCACGTCTATGTGTGGGCCAGGGCACAGGTGACCGAAGCACACATACCCGTAGCGCACTTGGTCAAGGTGCGCTACGGATGTAAAACTTAGTCGTAGGACACTCTAACCTAGTGCGCTACGGGCAGTGTGCTAAGTACGGATGGCATGAATCCTTTTGGGTAGCAGAGCTGCAGTCACAGCACCTGGCCCGTGACTCTATGTATCTACAACCTTCCTCCTTGGTTGTGCATGAAGCGTAAGTTCATTATGATGTCAGTGCTCATCCAAGGCCCGAAGCAACCGGGCAACGACATTGATGTGTACCTTAGGCCATTAGTTGAAGAACTCTTACAGCTGTGGGGCAAACCAGGTGTACTGCGTGGGATGAGAACAAACAGGAGTCATTTGACCTACGAGGGTTGCTTTTCGTAACCATCAATGATTGGCCTGCTCTTAGTAACATTTCAGGACAGACAAACAAGGGATATAAGGCATGCACGCACTGTTTAGATAAGACTGAAGCTACATATTTGCATAAATGCAAGAAGGTTGTGTACCTGGCAAATCGACGATTTCTTCGGACCAATCATCCCATAAGAAAGAAAGGCAAGCATTTCAAAGGTGAGGCAGATCACCGGAAAAAGCCTGAACTCCCTGCTGGTGATGATGTATTTGGTATGGTCAAGGACATAGAAGTAATCTTTGGAAAGGATCCCGGCGGTCAATCAGTTCCGAACGACGTCGCTACAGGACACGCACCCATGTGGAAGAAGAAATCTATATTTTGGGAGCTGCCATATTGGAAAGTCCTACGTGTCCGCTCTTCAATCGACATGATGCACGTGACGAAGAATCTTTGAGTGAACCTGCTAGGATTCCTAGGCATGTATGGGAAGACAAAATATACACCAGAAGCACGGGAGGACCAACAAATTATGAAAGACCCAAAGAACATGCATACACAGAACAATACGGATAAAGGGCGTCACTTAAGTCGTGCCATCTATGCTCTTACCAATGCAGAGAAGGAAATCTTTTTTGAAGTACTTTACAGTATCAAGGTGCCGTCTGGCTTCTCATCTAATATAAAGGGGATAATAAATATGGCAGAGAAAAAGTTCCAAAACCTGAAGTCTCATGACTGTCACGTGATTATGACGCAGTTGCTTCCGATTGCATTGAGGGGGCTTCTACCGGAAAATGTTCGAGTACCCATTGTGAAGCTGTGTGCATTCCTCAATGCAATATCTCAGAAGGTAATCAATCCAGATATTCTGCCAAGGTTACAGAAGGATGTGGTAGTCTTGTTAGTTTTGAGTTGGTGTTCCCACCATCCTTCTTCAATATTATGACGCATCTCTTGGTTTACCTAGTGGAAGAGATTGCCATTCTTGGTCCGGTATTTCTGCACAATATGTTCCCCTTTGAGAGGTTCATGGGAGTCTTAAATATCATAACCGTGCTAGACCAGAAGGAAGCATCTCCAAGGGATATGGAACAGAGGAGGTCATTGAGTTTTGTGTTGACTTTATTCCTGACCTTAAGCCGATTGGTGTTTCTGACTCGCGGCATGAGGGAAGACTAAGTGGAAAAGGCACGCTGGGAAAGAAAGCAATGATATGTAGGGACGAGGATTCTTTCACTAAAGCACACTACATAGTTCTACATAATTCCACCTTGGCAGCTCCGTATATCGAGGAACACAAGAATATTGTACGCTCCAAAAACCTGGGGAAGCCTGAATCATGGATTACAGATGAACACATGAAGTCTTTTGGTGGTTGGATGCGGACACATCTCTTGAATGACACCACTGTTGGAGATCAGCTATACTTGTTGGCCGCATCACCATCTTCTACTGTATTGAATTTCCAAGGGTATGAAATAAATGGGACTAAAGATGTCCCTACTCTCGAAAACAATATTGGAGATGCCTCAATCTGGCTGGAGGATTGGACTCACAAGGATGCATATTTATAGTACAAGAAGCTCGGCATAGTGTCGACACTTACGATATAATGTCGACACTCACCCCTATTATTAGTGCTGACTCGTGTTTTGTCCCGGTTTGTGTCTCCAACCGGGACTAAAGGTTCATATTTAGTCCCGGTTGGTGACACCATCCGGGACAAGGTACACGCCGCACGACATAATGTCGACACTCACCCCTATCATTAGTGCTGCCTGGCCCAGCCTGCCGAAATTCCTCCAACCGGGACTAAAGATGAACCTTTAGTATAATGAAAATCCGAACAATGAAAATCCATCGCATGGTGTCATATTATGTGACATAGTTGAAAGGAAAAATACCAGACTTGGTATATTGATCATGTCTCGAAAAAACCTTCACAAAATGACCTATCATGTTCGAGGTTTCATGGCTTTCGGTCCAAATGACCGATATTATGTGCTGAATCACGGCATAGTTTGTGATGCTGTGCCCATATTATGCATGCATGTGTATATTGGTATGGAGAACAATGTTGCAGGAGGAAGTTTTCCTTTTTGTCGCACGGAAAAGCCCTTTTCCATTTTTTGAGCGCAAAAAACGGGTCGTTTTGTGAAGTAACCACCAAAATACTGTTTCAGAATGCTACCGTCCCATTTTCCTAAAATACTAGACCACCTTACATGGACTATCTCCCAACCGGGACATCTCAAACCTTTTCGTCCATCCCGGGTAAAAAGGACAAATGTCTGCCGAATCAGTAGGAAGTGTGTTCGGTTTGTACTACAGGTACATGATCTATCACCCGTGTTTTTTTGAAAAAATCATTTTTAGACTCGCAATATGTGGTTTCTTCAGAGATCCAATGCAAGTTCTAAATGAGCCATTTTTCTTCCCGCCATTTCTTCCCGCCATTTTTCTTCCTGCCATTTTTTCCCGCCAGTTCTTCCCGCCATTTCTTCCTGCCAGTTCTTGCCTCCAGTTATCTTCCTGCCATTTCTCACTATATATATGTAGGGTTGGCCTCCATTGTCATTGCACATCTCTAGACTCATATCTGCAACCTCATCACTCTTTCCCATGACTTCCACCATAGCACTAACCCCTAGGGAGGCGGAGGCGCTTTGTGCCTCGAACTACCCCTGCCCGCCGGCTACTGTGTCCCCGTCGGCTGGATGTTGAGCGTCGGAGGCGTGCCGGTTCCTCCTGTCCCTCTAGGTGTGGCACGCCAGATGGCCATCACGAACCACTACTACTTCGAGCTCACGCCGGAGCAGTAGAGGAATCCTAGATGGCATCCCGACTATTTCTCGACTTGGGAAGCCTTCTTCGTGGATCGGCGTGAGAGGGCGCTCGCCAGGCATGAGGAGGATGGCCCACCTCCTCCGAACTTCAACGAGGCCGGCCGTCGGCTGTGGTGGTGCGGCCGGACTCTCCAGAGCGTCATGGCCTATGACACGGCCGCCGACTCTAGCCCCCGTCTGCGCTACCCTCAAGTACAGCCCACTCGTACTCAGCCTTTAAGGTTCAACTACGGCGACCCCAACGACGACAGCGACGACGGCCGCGGCGAGTATGACGACTACAGTGGCGAGTATTACAGGTGTAGGCAGGAGCATGACTGAATAACTCCAACATTGCAAAACAAGTTCGGCCGATTGTGGCTTAATCTGGCCATGTATCTTAATTTTGAGTTCTTCTATGTAACTTTGTGTTAGTTGCGTTATATACTTTAATTCCAGTTCTATCCTAATAAAATTTTCTTTCCGCCCATTATTTCCCGTCCTTTTTTCCCGCCCATTAATATATAAAAAATATAAGTTAATTCAAATCCAAATTAAAAACAGAAAATGGTTTTGAATTAGTTATTCAAATCCAAACACTTTTTATGTTTAAAGTTTTTCTAAATTCCAAATTAATATTCAAAAAATATAAGTTAATTCATTTTTAATTTTTAATGGTTCATAGTTTAAATGGTTACATTAATTATTTTTATAAACGGAAAATGGTTTTGAATTATTTATTCAAATTCAAACACTTTCATGTTTAAAGTTTTTCTAAATTCCAAATTAATATTCAAAAAATATAAGTTAATTCATTTTTAATTTTAAATGGTTACATTAATTATTTTTTAAAAACAGAAAATGGTTTTGAATTAGTTATTCAAATCCAAACACTTTTTATGTTTAAAGTTTTTCTAAATTCCAAATTAATATTCAAAAAATATAAGTTAATTCATTTTTTATTTTAAATGGTTCTTATTTTAAATGGTTACATTAATTATTTTTTAAAAATAGAAAATGGTTTTGAATTAGTTATTCAAATCCAAACACTTTTTATGTTTAAAGTTTTTCTAAATTCCAAATTAATATTCAAAAAATATAAGTTAATTCATTTTTAATTTTAAATGGTTCATTGTTTAAATGGTTACATTAATTATTTTTAAAAACAGAAAATGGTTTTGAATTAGTTATTCAAATTCAAACACTTTTTATGTTTAAAGTTTTTCTAAATTCCAAAGTAATTATCATTTAAAAAACATTACAAATTTAAACCCTAAAATAAGAAATAAAACCTAAATGAAACCTAGTTATCTAAGCTATAATAATGCATTGTTCAACAACTTAAATGACAAGTTTAATTAGAAGAACAAATCCACCCCTCGCATGTGTTCCGGAGTTTCTCCGAGTTAGGGTTTTCACCCCTCGGAACCCCGATTAGTTGTAGAGCATGCTTTAGGGTTACATTTCAATGCAATTCAACTTGTCATATCATCATACTTTCTTGAGCATTGCATCGATGCCATGTGTTTATTGTTTCCCTTTCTTTCCGGTGTTTGGTTCTTCCCGGTAGAATATGATATCGAGATCAAGATCGAAGCCAGAGATCAACACCGTCGAAGCTCGAAGACAAATACTTGACCAACTGTATTCAAGTCAAGTACAATGATCCTGAAGCTCTGCTTTCGGCTATCAACAGACGAAGGCAAGCATAGCCCCACCATGATATAATCCTATGATTTCGAAAGCATTTCAATTCTTGCCATGATGCATACAATTCTACTGTGGTCTTTTATCGATAGATAGAGTGTCCTATCTGTTGCATTACTCCCTTTGAGCTTATATTACCTGATCCACTGCTCCTAGTATATTAGGTTTATTAGGTTTATTAGTTTGTATTATTAGGTAAATTGGGTTTATTAGGTTTATTAGGTTTATTAGTTTGGATTCTATTAGGTTTATTAGGTTTATTAGATTGGAATATTTTCAGAAATTGATGTAAAGTGGGTTCGCCGGTGTGTACTTGCTAGGGCATCCCGAACCCTTTTAAATCGATGTTGCACCTAGGGTTAGTGTAGGATCCTTAAATCTGACATGTCATACATATTGATTGTGCATTGTATTATGCCATGTATTGATTGCCGCCTTTCTTTCCGGTATTGGTTCTTCGCGATAGGATCCGAGCCCGAGGGTTTCTCTGAATTAAGGTTTCTAATATTGTAAATTCATTTTTATTATTGTGTATGTATATATTAGGGTTTCTCTGAATTAGGGTTTATATCTCTCAACACCGTACCTAACATTCTCCCTTAGCCGCTTTGACTTATCCGTTTTTTCACCTATGCAGAAAATATGGACCCACACGACAAAGACGAAGAAAAGGAAGACTTGATCCAAGGTGTGATCCGCGGGGAAGAAAATTTAGATGTTTGGATGTTTCTGAACAACTCCAGTGAGGGTGATCCTCTTTTTTTCGGAAGAGATGACTTGTTTGAGGTTGAAGGTGATGCCTTCCGCGAGGGAGAAGGCAATGCCTTGTGTGATCGAGAAAACGACCGCTCCGGCGAGGTGCATGTACTATAATTAATTCATTAATTAATCATCTGCTATCTATATAGAAATAGTAACGACGAACTTTCTTCTTTTAGCCCTCCGGATCGAAGGAATCTACTGAAAAGAGCAGCCAAGGCCCAACCAAAAAGTTGGGAGACCATGAGAGGTTCAGGATCAAAGATGTCGCTGAAGTCGGCAAACCGACAGCTCCCGAAGTTGTCGCAAACAAATTTGTGGCACAATGCGGAGTAATCGTTCGGGACTTAATCCCGATCACCATTCGAAATTGGAATAGGCCCGCTGATACGGAAGGAGAGGGATCATGTTTATTTGTCCCTAACAAGGCCAAAGATTTACTGTGGAATAGGCTCATGATTAATTTCAAACTACCGAAGATAGATCTGGATCCAAATGCGGAGGATCAAGTTGAGGACGCCTTAGAACATGGGAGAGCCATGGAGGCTAAGGTCAGGGAGTGGGCTTTGAAGAAGATGGGCCAGTGTTTCACCAACTGGAAGAAAAGATTGCACCTTGACTATGTCGTGAAAGAGAAGACTCCGGATTTCAAGAAGATTCAGTTTGAGAAGATAAAACCATTCTGGGCTGAGTTTGTGAATTACTAGACATCAGCAAAAGCTAAGAAAATGTCTACAACGAATAAGCTGAATGTTGCTAACAAGAAGTATCACCATACTATGGGGCAAGGTGGCTATAGGGCTGGCATTCCTAAGTGGGAGAAACTTGAGCAGGAACTGCGTGCTAAAAAGATCATCCCAGAGACAGACGATTGGATCGAACATGCAATGAATTGGTTTTACGGGCATGGGGGCAAGTTGGACTCGGAAGGGAAGTGTATATATAACATACGACATAAAGAAGACCCCTCGCCAATCGAGAAGATGAGAAAAGCAGTAAATGCTGTTAAAGATGGGGACTTCATTACCGATAGAGAGAATGATGAGCTCACACTCGCCCTTGGAAATAAGGAACATGATGGACGAACACGAGGCACAATAGGCTCCAAACCATGGAGGACTGGGTTTCCCGAAGAGAGGAAGAAATATCCTGATAGAAGCCGTCAGAGGAGAAAGGACAAGGCGGAAGTTGAAGTAGATATTCAGAAAGAGCGAATGCGTATAATTGAAGAACGAATAAAGCAACAACAAGATGAAATTAACACACTTAAAGAGCAAAGTACTACCGGCCCATCTCAGCAGCACACTGCATTCGATGCTACCGGCCTATCGAATAATCGAAAAAGCAGTGTGGCTTCCACCGAGGTCCCGGGTGATGACAATGACGATGACGATGGTGCACCGACGATGGCTCCTGTTGGCTACCCAGTGGATGATATCACACAGATGACACACTACGAGCTATATGTCAAAGTTGTGAACATATCAATGAAGGTGGCGGTCGGCTATGCCTTACCAATTGGACCTACACCAACTTACCATTGTCGTCCAGTTCCAGAGGGCTACGCTGTTGTCGGGGTGGATGAAATCATGCCCACCTTTGAAGTTTTGAAGCTTGACTACCCTACAGGTGAAGGGGATGTGACTGAACTAGGAGACGCAACAAACGTCACCATTATATGGCCAAAGGAATGTATCGTTCTTCGAAATCACACGCCAAGGACATCTTCGCCGCCGCCTCACCCGTCTCCAGCGAGGTCGTCACCGCCGCGGCAGCCTTCTTTGTCGCCTCACCCGGCTTCGTCGCCTCACCCGTCTCCGTCGCCTCACCAATCTCCGGCGCAGCCATCGCCGCGGCAGCCATCGCCGGTGCCTCAGGATAAAAAGCGTAAGCGTACCGCTACTCTGCGTCGTGCTAAGCGATCGCCGAAACATAAACAAGAGCCTCTTCTAAAAGTACCAAAGGTTCCTCCCAAGAGAGCTTATGACTGTATTGAAGAGGAGACTACGGCTATCGTTGATGCGGAAACGACAGCGTTTTTCGCTAAGCTGAGGCGCCCGAAAGAGCCAGAGTTCCCCAGCACCAAAGAAGAAAAAGCCAGAGTGTTCAAAATGCTAAAGACTCTTCATCAACCCGAGCCTAAGTTGTCGTCAGACTATGAGCGTTCTATTCTCAAGTCACATGCGGCACAACAAGCCTCGAAGAGCAGTACTGATGCAAGCGAGCAATTTGTTGCCCAGCTCGGAGAACAAGCAAAACAGTCTTGAGCCCCTCTCAAGGTGATTTCCCATACTAATATGGGGTCGAGCAAATATGCGGCCGAAGAGCAGTATGATCCAATGATAGTTGCACAATACGGAGAAGCTGTCGCTGCTCAAGGTATGAGTATTGCCCAGTACTTATCCCAGTTAGAGTACCTCCCCATGTGTGAAGTAGCATACAAATACCAGTACGGCAAACCTCTCGTCAAACCTGAGGAGGTAAATAATCTTCCAACAAAAATACGAAGATTTCATAACTGGTACATGCATGCCACAAAGGCCGGGGCTAACTGGATAGTGCTGAGGGTTACAAAAAAGCATTATGGCAAAGAAATAGATGACATGATATCCATTGAATTTGATGAACTATTTCAATTATTCAATCAAGACGCCTTGGACAAATCGATCATCAGTGCCTGTTGTCTGTAAGTACTAATTCTGTAATTAATTTAGTCTCTAGCTATCTCACCTCATTTATTGCATGTATATAATCATACTATAATATGCAGAATGAAGATTCTCGAATGCAGCAGATGATAAATCTATGACATTGGCTTCATTGACCCATATTGGGTTCATCAAGCTAATCTCAAAACAAGCCCCCAAGATACGGAGGATAATATCGTACACGCGTTAAGGTTTCAAGAAACCAGAAGGGAAATACTATTTCCTTAAAACTTCGACTGAGTGTTATTGTCTTGTATACACTTTCTATTTCGCTTACTCGATGTTAAGTATATAATTGATTAGTTATGCATTCGCAACTTCCACTATATTCTGTTAATCATTCAACTTGACAAAGGGTTTAGTCATGGACTCGAAACATAAACCTCTTGAGCAGTGGAAGGATATGCAAATGCTTCTTCAGCGGTAATTCTAATCATTACGACACTATATCGGCAACGTTCGTAAATTTTATGATATCAAGTAATTAATAACTTCTTTTATTTGTTTTCTTCGCCGGGCAGCGCTTGGAAACGGTTCACCAACAAGGCTAGGGGTGTTTGGAAAGAGGAGCTTACATTTCAAGCACTAGATGTAAGCACCACTAGCTATATCCGCACATCTTTTTGATTCTAGTTTTGATACCGTTATTATCATGCTTGATTATTATTTTGATTGAACTATATTCCCGTAAAGTGCCTGACGCAGGGACTAGGTAACAATCTATGTGGATACTATGTTTGCGAGTTCTTCCGGCACTATGAGAAGGGCAGAAATTTAGAGCAACTCCAACAATTTCTATAGTTTTTAATTACCATCAAATTGTGTTTAGTTTCATTCATATAGGCTGACTCCTTTTTTAAATCAGATCGAACGTCTACGGAACGGTCTTTTTTCTAAAGGATCGCGTACAAGCAGTTCAAGAGGAATTGGCGGGATTCTTGGATGCAGAAGTCCTAAACCCAAAAGGGGAGTACTATTCGGGTGTGTATAAACAATAGGGATTGTATAAAGAGCTTATTTTGTATGTAGTGCATGAACTCGATCCGTGTATCGAATGTAATATTGTCATGATGATCTTGTGTAATATAATGGTTCCTTCATTGATGAGTGCAAAACACTAAATAAACAATAAAACAACATAAATGAATTCTCTGCCGCGGCACAAAAAGTGGCCAAAATGTTGCCGCGGCAACAAAAGTTTCCAAAATGAATTCTCTGCCACGGCAGAGAAATGTGTCAAATCTCTGCCGCGACAGAGGGTTATTTGTCCCGGTTCGTGTTACGAACCGGGACGGTTGCTCCACCCCCCCCCCTCGCCCTCTGACGCGGCCACGTGTACCCCCTTTTGTCCCAATTGGTGGGGCAACCGGGAGTAAATGTTGGGGCTTTAGTCCCGATTGCCCCGTCCCGGTTGGGTAACCGGGACTAAATCCCCTTACCAACCGGGACCAATGAGGCTGTTCCCACTAGTATATTCTTTAATTTTGTACTTAGCACACTTGTATATGTGTTCAAGTGCGAGCACTAGGATATTACACATAACGTAATTGTGTAACGTAACGTAACCCTACAAACCCCGACATAGGACTTGTAGAAAATATGACTTGTCAAAATTGTGAAATTATTACTATATGACTTGTAGAATCACTCTCAACATAGGACTTGTGTGAATCTCATATCATTATTCTTGCGATATGAATTGTGATTATTCTTACCAAATGACTTGCCAAAATTTACTTGCTATGTTCTATCCTATGTCAAAATTTACTTGTGAATCACTTGTAGGATGTGCATGAAGGATGAACTTGTCGATCTCCGGTGATGTGTTGACATGTGGAGTTGTATTTTAAAATCATATGCACTTGTTATGCACTATTTGTGGTCATGGAGCTTGTGTATGATCTTATTTCTAATGTTGGAGCTTGTATGTGACTATTATGGACATATTTGTGGTCATGGAGCTTATGTGACTATTATGGATATATTTGTGGTCAAGGACCTTGTATTTGACTATTATGAACATATTTGTGGTTATGGACCTTGTATTCGACTATTATGGACATATTTATGGTTATGGAGCTTGTATGTGACTATTATAGACATATTTGTGGTTATGGAGCTTGTATATGACTATTATAGACATATTTGTGGTTATGGAGCTTGTATGTGACTATTATGGACATATTTGTGGTCATTGATCTTGTATGTGACTATTATGGCCATATTTGTGATCTATTTGTGGTCATGAGCATGTTTATGGCTATATTTATATTTAAACCGAAGGAATGAAATAAAAACAAAAAAAATCATTAGGCCTTTGCCGTATACAAACGCACGGCAAATTAGCTAATTGTCCTTTGTCGTGCATAAGCACACGGCAAAGGTGCCACATGTCGCCATACTGTGCACCTAGGGTATCTGTGACAAATGGGGTCACTTTGCCGTACAAGAGCACACGACAAAGATTCTGCCCAAAGGCACACGGCAAAGTGACGCACGACAAAGGCAGGCAGCTGGGCTGCTCGAGGTGGCATTTGCCGTGCCAGCCCACACGGCAAATACTTTCCCATAAAACACACGGCGAAGGAAGAAACATGGTAGAGTAAGAACGCATGGCAAATATGAAAGCACGGCAAAATATTTGCCGTGCACTGCACACGGCAAAGATATGACCACAGCAGATAAAATACTCACATCAAAGAATCCAGCACGGCAAAACTTATAGGTGGGGTCCATCGCTGAAAGCGCACGGCAAAGGTTCACGGGACCCACTATCACGGTGCCGTCGGGGGTGTCGTCGTCAAATACCTTTTGTGTGCCGTCCGGGGGATGGCGAGCACACGACAAAGGCTTTGCCGTGCCTTTTTAGGTCTTTGCCGTGCATTATATGTTACACGGCAAAGAACAAATTTCCTGTAGTGAATGGCACCTCAAAAAATGCAAAAACCGCTTTTTTTGTACAAAACAAAAACAGCTTGTCAACCTATACAAGCATTCTCAGTTTCAGCCGTTGACCTTGGTCAACTTCAAGGCTATGTTGGTCCAACGTCTACTTGACAGCATTTGTTTAAAACCAAAAATAGCCCGCTCCCTCACAGTTCTTCCAAACCATCAGAGTCAAAGCTAGCAAGATCGACAGACTTATATAGAAAGAAAAGCAAAACGAAAACATCTACTAGTATTAAAATCTGCCCCTTTGGCCTGGCAGCTGACGGGCATTAATTCTCTTATCCCACCGGCGTTTCTTTCCTTCTCAGCCGCACTCCTCGCTACAAATTCTATCTCCGAGGAGATGAGTCATGTGTTTGAGCAAGATCGAGTCTGGACTGGAGCTCTATCTCAACTCCATTGGCATCGGCAAGGTCAGTTCGTACTCTCTAGCAGTTTTTCCTTCCTTGATGAGTGGAGAGAAATATTCGGAGTAATTTTTATCTTTCATATTTTTTGTACTTGCCCGTCCGATTTTCTTGTTTAGCGTGATGCTTGAGATAATCTGACCTTGTCCAAATGGCCAATGCATATTTATAGATCTCTCTTAATAGCCCGGAGTAATAAGCACACATATCATGTAGGCACAACGACTACTTTTGATCTCATGTTTTCTCTGATTGAGTTCTTTTTGTTGTATTTCCTTCCAACCACAAATCTTGTCCGATGTAATACGCACTTGATTTGTATGAGCTTGCCTTCGTGTATAGTTAGGGTTAAGTTTCTGGAGTAGATCGATCATGGTGCAGTGCAATAGACATCTATATAGGTTTTTTAAATTTTGAAGGCCAAGAGAACATGTACAAATTCGGTATCAGTTAGTAGTTCTTACGTCTACCCCTGTTTGATTAAAACTATAGATTGACGGCATTAGTTCAAGTGTAGATCTAACTTATGTAGCCGATCTAAGGCTGTTAGCACAACTCACCAGTCAATCTGATTCCAGAAAGGCACAAACTCTTGATAGAGTTCTGTTAAGTCATTGCGGAATCAAACTGACAGGTCAGTTGTGCTAGTGAACAAGCAGACAAGATATATGAAACTACTAGCTAACAAAAACCTTCAATACACATGATGTGAAATGGTTAGCCAGATTTACATTTGTACGAGTGTGTCTATTGCTCCAATGATCAAATTGATGCTATTTTGAATCTATTTGGAAGGGATTGCATCTCAACTAAATTCCAACATCATGTTTATTGTAGAAGTCCACAAAATAATTCTTGTGTTAGAATGAATCCATAAAAAGTGTAGCACCCATTTTTTTTGTCGACTGGTGTGTATAATACATAGCAGTATAGAGCACAGATTTTCTACAAAAATATAATGCATATCAGAAATATAGTTACACAATCATAAAATAGTGAGTCATATCATTTCAAGTGTAGATTATATTACCTTATCCATTGTGCATGAAGTATGTATGTCACTATCTAAAATACATAGAGGACCTAATCTACAAATCGTATATTGCATATGAAGGACAAATATTTACTCAATCATAAAATAGTGGGTCATATGATTTCTAGTGTAGATTCATTTACCCGTTGTGTATGAATTACTTATGTCATTATTTAAAATACATAACACAACATTTTTACAAACATATATTGCATATAAGTAAAAATATTGTCAAAGTGTCCACTTTATAATGAGATGCAAGAATGACGTCAATCTAAACAAGGCTGACCTACACTATGCAGTCATAGAAGGATGCCGAGAAAATATACCAGGGATGCCTAAGTGCAGATGGTCAAGCACACAATCTTTCTTATATGCATGCTTTGTGAATTTTAGAAAAATAAACTTAAGAAAGTTCATGGATATATAAGTATAACACATTACATATTTTATTTGTTAACAATCTATTCACCACGGACACTTAAATGTAAGGAACTTCACTGAAAAATAGAAGTAACATAAATAGATTTGGACATTTGAAAGTATTTAGAAAGGTTTTTTTCAATATGATGTAAAAACAAGATGTTTTACATCGACACTTATCACCACCTGTTAGCAGGGAAAATGAATTGTTCTTTTCCACTTCTCCTCGGATGCACGTTAATTATTTCCTGAAATTCCAGAAATTGCAGAAAAGAGAATGAATTTGTTTGTCTTTTTCACCTTAGAACTTGCATAATGTACAGTGGTCATTTCAAAGGTCACGTTAAGGATGGGGTCATTGAAGTCCTTAACCTAGTTCCTTGTTTGTGTCTAGTACATCAATAAAGTTTGGTTGTTATCATTTGTTTGTGTCTATTACATAATATACATGCTGTTTTTTGAAATGCATATCGCTTGAACGCTGTAGATCAGTGATCGCCTGCGGCTGCCTCACACTAAAACTTGACAAAATGTTCTCAATTGATGCAGTCTTTAGTCTTTACCCGTGGAGTGCGAGCTAAGCTACGCCGCACGTCGCCAGCATGGACCGCAGCCCCTCGCCACCGGCTCCCCAGCCATCCGTGTACGCCGACGCGGAGAGCCAGCATGGAGACGGTGCGGCGTTTCACCGACCAGACGGCGCCCACTAGCGCTGCCTCGGCGGCTCAACGTGGCGCCGTAGTGCGGATGTTGCCGTTGGAGCCGGCGCAGCAGCACCAGTCAATGCTGGCAGCTGCCACAGCACCGGGGCCAAGCGCGTCTCGCCCCCTGCTGCGGCTGACGCTGTCGCCGCCATTGTCGTGGTTAGACAATCCCGGTCCGTGCGTCCTAAACATGGCGCCGGATCCACTGTCGCTGGCGATGTCGTCTGATCAGGAGGTGGACATGGAGGACGCTGAGGAGGTGGAGATGGACAACCCTGAAGAGGTGGTGGCCATCGAAGAGGGGAGGTTCTATCTGCTGCCGCCACCGCCACCGGAGAGGAACGCCGGCAATGGCGAGCCCGAGCTGCTGATCTTGTTCCCCCTGGCGCCTTCCGCCAGTGAAGGAAACTGAGAGGTTGATGCATGAAGCATCAGTCCGCTGAGGAGGACTAGATGAAACACATACATCCGTATGTCCTGCGTCCACTTATCTCCTGAGATTATTTCTTCGTTCGTCGGAGGAAGCAAGTTTTGGACTGAATTTTTTTTTTAGAATGGATGTTGGATTAAGTTCGCGAGGAGATTTTGCTGCTGTCCATAAACTTTAGTCAAAGAATGCGATAATCAGTAAATTATTCCTATTTTTTTACCATATAGTGTTAATGTGCTATCTTTCAAATGAAGATTTGTTTGTCAGTCAACTCTACCATCATCACAGAGAAGCGATGCAGGGGAGGAGCCACAATGTGTCGTCGGACTTGGATTCTGAGAAGTTAAGGCAATAACCCGTAAATACTAGATGCCGCTTAGTGCGGCGCCCTAACCTAGCGCTGCTCACGCAATCGCTGTTTTGGGCCGGCCCATCGAGTGACTACGGTTTTTGCTGCTCAGTTTTTCTTCCGGTTTTCTCTACTGTTGTTTCTTCCTTTCTGTGTTTTTCTATTGGTTTTCTGGTTCTTTTTTGTTTCTTATTTTCTTTTTATTTTTGTTTCTTTCATACTAAACTTATATGTAGTTTTAAAATTGTTCACAATTTCTTTAAAGTGTTGACCAATTTTGAGTAAATTTGTTCATGATTTTTAATTTTTTTTATCACGACATTCATTATTTGTTTATGGATTTTTAAAATTGGTTCATGACACTGAAAAAAATGTTCATGACTTTTTAAAATTGGTTCATGATTTTAAAAGGTTCTCCGTGACTTTTTAGAAGTAGGTTCATGATTTTGAAAAAAAATTGTTTATGATTTTATTAAAATTGCTTCATGATTTTTTAAGAAGTGTTCATCATATTGAAATATTTTTCATATTTTTAAAAAAATTAGTTCATGATTTTGAAAAACTGTTCAGGATATTAAAATTTGGGTTCATGATTTTTAAAAAGTTGACATTGAATTTTTTTGGTTCATGATTTTTAAAAGACAAAATATAGAATTAAGAATATAAAAACACAATAAAATCTTGAAAATAATAAGAAATGAAAGGAGAAAACCCAAAAATAGGGAAAAAAGAAGAAGACACGTACCAGACATACTACCAGCTCGTACCGCTTCGTGCAGGGAAAAGAAATAGGGAGGTGCTACATATCCCGGGGATCAAAACTTCTAATTCCCTGGATCCTCCTGTTGACATATGTTCTCACAAATTCTATTTTTGTTACGCTAAATTCGGCTTTTGCTATATAATGCTCCGTTTTTGCTATACTATAATAAAAATGGTTCGCACAAAAACAGTACAAAAGACTACCTCTCGTCAGAGGCCTCGCCAGAGACGCTGTAGAAAAAAAATTATACTAATGTACCAAAATCTATTTTGCCGAAGACTCTCACCGGAGACTCGCCGGATATTTTTTAGCAAAAAAGTTGTACTAATGTGCAAAATCAGAGAATAATAGTAATAAAAAGTTTGTATTAGTATACCAAAAAAGTTGACTTCGCCGGAGCATCGCCGAGACACCCATCGGAATTTATAGCCAGAATTTATAAAAAAAACATTATAGCATTTGGAGAACGGCAATGTAGCAAAAATAAAACAAGTACATAGCAAATCATAAACGAGTATGTAGCAAAATCGGTTCCCCGCTTCACCCAAAGGTAGCAAAAGCCGCTGATAGCAACATCGTCGACCCAAGCTAGCATTACAGGTCACCATATGTAGCAACTTTGGACGTCGTAGGTAGCAAAACATGTAGCCGTCGGTAGCAACAGCTACGGATGCCGTGGGTAGCACAGCCGGCTTTCGCAGGGAGCAATGTCGATGTCGATGTGAGAAGGGCCACCATTATCTCGTAGGAGCGCGGGCAGCGCCACCGGCATGGGCGGTGCAACCACCCGACTTTGCCATGGTTGTGGCCCAGAGAGGTCGGTGATGACCGTAACCTGGACGACTTTCGGCGAGGTTCCTGCATGGGGCAGCCCACCATCAACGCGGGCGGCGGCGCCTCCACGGTGAGTGGCCAGCACGACCATGGTTTGAGGACGGCAGCGGCGATGCCCTTGTCCGCCCCTGTACATCATGCCCGCACATGGCGCAGCCATGGATGCAGGCGAGCTGCCCGTAGATGGGAGAGAGAGGCATGTGGGAATGGGGTCGAGGAAGACGAGGGCCTCGGGATCCCGGCAGTGAGGCAAGGTGCCTGGTGTGCGGGGCGACGGCCGGCACACGCTCGGATGCGCGGCGGCGCTGGAGCCATGGAGTAGCGAGGAAGAGAAGGAAAGGTGGAGGTGGTGGGGAAATTAGTATCGTATGTAAGTGGTTCATTCGATCGCAAAGTAATCGTAGAAATATGTGGGAGCCATATGAATTTCCAGATTCCTCTATTGGTTATTGATCGGAGAAGTGTCTCGGTCATGTCCGCATAATTCACGAACCGTAGGGAGACACACTTAAGGATTCGATGTTGTTGAGTAGTGATGGAATGATGAGTAAGAGACCGAATGTTGTTTGGAGTCTTGGATGGGATCCGGGATATCACGAGGACATCCGGAATGGTCCGGAGAATAAGATTCATATAAGGAAAGTCCTGTTTCGGAGTTCGGGAATGATTCCGGTGTTTTCATCGGGAATGTTCTAGAAAGTTCTGGAAGGTCTGGCACTCCGGAGGGGAAGGGTACATGAATGTGTCATGACAATGTGGAATGGTTGCATCATGTACTAGGTATCATGGCTGGGCAAATTAAAGGGAGAAATCAAATCCTAGTTTGAAAAGTCAAACGCCAATTTGAAAAGTCAAACGACAAGTTTGCTTGGTGGAGGGAGAGTAGGAAACCTACTTGGGGAGGAAGTCCTCCTCCCTCCACCCGCCGGCCAAGGAGGCCGAGTTGGGGGAGGAATCCCTCCTCCCAACCGGCGCCCTCCCACCTGTAAAAGAAGGGGCAAGGGTGCCCCTCTTCCCTACACAAAAAACCCTAGCTTTGGCGCCTCCACCTCCAAGTGCAGCCGCCGCCTAGGGTTTCCCCTCCAACTCGGCGAGTTGGGGCTCTCCCCAAGCCCTAGCCGCCGGCCAAGCTTCCTCCCTTAGTGCCTCTAAACCCTAGATCGCCAAGTCCTCTCTCATAGTCTACCATACTCGCTCCGGCTTAAGGAGAAGCCCTGCGAGATCTCCCCTCTACTTCCGACACCACGTCGTTGTGCTGCCGGAATCACGAGGAGAGTGCTACAACCTCCGTTGCCTGCTGGAACAAAGGAGAGGAAGGTCTTCATCGAGTACCGAACGTGTGACTGACTGCGGAAGCGCTACCGGAACGCAGCGCCAGAAGGATCGTCTACGCGATCTTGAGATCGGAAGTGTACGACTACATCATCCACGAGAATCTGCTCTCGTTAACCGCTTCGGATCTTCGAGGGTTAGTACTCTATTGACTCGTTGCTTCAATCTAGTAGATAGATCTTGGCTTGTGTGTGTTCATGCGATAGAATTTTTTTGTTTTCCATGCTACGAACCCCTACAGTGGTATCAGAGCCGTGTCTATATGTAGATCTGTTGCACGAGTAGAACACAATGGTCATTATGGGCGTTGATGCTTTTGTTGTCGATTGCTTCTTGTGTACTTTGCATCTTGCAGGATGGTGGGATCAAGCGGCCCGGGCTAACCTTACATGACATCATTCATGAGACTTGCTCCACGCTTGACATGCAACTTGTATTGCATAAGTGGCTTTGTGGGTGCCTGTTTCTCCCAACATAGTTAAGATTCAATTTACAACGGGTGATTGACAATACTAGTATCAATGTTGTGGTTCTTGTTCGTAAGTTAGAACGACACTTATTGAAAGCCCCAAACCACGTAAAACATGCAATGTAAATTAGAGGCGTCTAACTTTGTTTTGCAGGGGTGTGCTGTGATGTGATATGGCCATGATTGTGATTATATATGATGTATGCAATGTTCCTTATTGTAAGTTGGCAACCGGCAGGAGCCACATGGTTGTTTCCATTAAGTCCTGCGTGTCTATTATTCAAAGTAGTTGTAATAGTTGATGCTGGTGGAAGACAACCATGAAGCGGCGCCATTGACCTTGACGCCACGCCGATGATGATGGAGATCATGTTCGTGCTTGAAGATGGAGATCGGAAGCACAAGAAGAAAGGCCATATCATATCACATATTTAGAATTGCATGTGATGTTAATCCTTTTATGCATCTTGTATTGCTTAGTTCATGACGGTAGCATTATAAGATGATCCCTCAAGAACACAATTTCAAGTTTTAAAGTGTTCATCCTTAGTAAGCACCGTTGCTAAAGCTCGTTGTTTCGAAGCATCACGTGATGATCGGGTGTGTTAGATTCTGCGAGTGTATACAACGTGAGCAAGCCAGATTTGCTCATGCAGAAGCTAAGGTTTGATCTTGACGAGCCTAACATGTACAGACATGGTCTCGGAACACGGATCACCGAAAGGTAAAGCATGAGTCATATAGTAGATATGATGAACATGTTGATTGTTCGCCATTGAAGCTACTTCAACTCTCGTGATGATCGGTTTTGATGTGGTGGATTTGGTTCGTGTGATCACTAAAACAATGTGAGGGATATTGTTTTGAGTGGGGGTTCAACAACAATTTGGTTAAAAGTTGAACACTATTTATCATAAATTAAATCAAAGTGAATTTTCATAGTTGTTGTAGTCATTGGCATCCGTTTACCACCTTGCGCTTAGTTATAATTGAGATGATAGAACTATAGAATTCTTGTTAGTTACTTTACGAACTAGTATCGTATTGTTTTGAAGTGTTAATCTAAAGTTTAAAAGTCCTATTGCAAACTTTCAGTAAGTTCCGGTTACTCCATGAAGTTTAATAATTGTTATTAAATCAAGAGTGACAATTCCAGTGTTAGTGTATAAGTATCATGTTTGTCTCCATGATTCTTGATATTCGAAAGATAGTTTCAATATCAATGTAATCTAGGAGTTGAAAGAGATGTTTCAGAAACCATGATGTGTGAAAGATATTGTGATATCTGAAACGAAGTTTTGGTTGTAACATGATATAGTATAATATGGCTAAATTCATGTTCTCATATTTGATGAGAATTTGCAAAAGGTTGGAGACGCTTGTCGTCTTAATTCTCCAAAAGGTTTTGGAGGGCAACATTATACTCGCGATTCACCGTTATAATCTAAAGTAGCTTGATCATGAATAATTCCATGAGAAGGGTGAATATTTGATGTAGGTAAAATGTTTACTACACCAAGAGATTACTAAAGAAAGGAATTTGAAAGAACACCAAACATTTGATGATGGTGATCTACATCAAAGTGCAAGTCCAAAGACATTGGTATTTTACTATACATTCTTTGGACTATGTGTCATGTATATGGCTCCACTAATGATGTTGATAGATTCTTTCAAACAGATAATGAAATACTGAAAGAGAATCTCATAAATATATGGCAGAAAAGAAAAGACTAGAATTGTTCAGTTTAGGTATATAAAGGATATACGTGTTATGGCTGTATTCTTTGTTTGTTAAATAATGTGGTTCTTAAGTATTGGATACTAAATTTGTTGGTATGAATCGTCATACGAAACAACAGAATTCATGAACTACAATGGCCTAAGTAACTAGCAAAAGAATATGTGATGATGTTCATCGAGAACAAATAAAGGATTATTGTGTTGCTCGTTAAACATCAAAGCTTGCCTTCAAGATTTGTTCTATCAGGTATTATGAGAAAAAAAGGGTTGTTCAAATAATTGCCGTAATCCATAAAATATGGATGATTTACAAATCTCGTTGGAGAAATCACATCCATAAAACTAGTGCTAAAAATGTCGAAAGACAAATTGATTAAAATATCACTTAGGAAGTGACATCGCCGTTTAAATTATATTGGAAAGGAAACATGAAGACACTCCATGTGCATGGAATGTTGGAGTCTTTTGATTTTTGATCAAATGATGCTTGTGAAACTTTCCTAGAGATAATTAAAACTTTGTTCATAGGCCAAAAGGGAACGAATGACTAGCTTATTGGAACTTGTACATATTGTTGTATGAAGTCCATTATGTGTAGTCAAGAGCGATGGATTTTAACTTCGTATGCTTTCTCCGAAAATTTGAGTGAATATATGAATATTTACTTAATAAGGATGAAGTATGAAACATTTGAAAAGTTCAAAGACTTTCAAGATGAAGTGCAAAATCATTGTAACAAGAATATAAATAGTTTATGATAAGATCATAAAGGAAGATATTTGAGTTACAAGTTTAGCATAATACCTAAGATTTAAGGAATCGTTCCATGGATTTGCATTTCCCGAAACACCATAAGAATATGGAGCGTTTGAGATATGTAATTAAACCTTGTTTGACATGGTAAGATCAAAGGTGTAATTCATAAAACTGCTATTATATTTTAAAGATCAAAAGCTTTAGAGACTACCGTTTTTCCACTGAAAAGAGCTTCATCATAATCCGTTGAAATGACACCATATAAAGTTATGGTTTGGGATAAAACCCAAGTTGTCCTTTCTTAAACATTGGTATGTTATGCATAAGAAAGATGTTTGCAACCAAAGTCGGATGAACCTGTCTTTGTATGTTATTTCGAATAACTGTTCCTCCATAACACCAGAGACAAAAGTGTTTGTCACTTAGAACGTCAAGTTTCTTTGAGAAGGAATTTTTCATGAAAAGATAAGTGGGAGGACAATAGAACTTTGATAAGGATATAAGAACCTTAGCTATATGTGCAAAGTTGCGCAACGCCAAAAAGTGTTCCGGAGGCAGCAATAATGCTCATGGCTCACGTGCCTCAAAGGTTGTGGTTACGGAGGTCAAAGTTTCCATTGAACCAAGTAGGTCGGGTAAACAATCAAATACCAAGATTTGAGGGTTGAATCATTATTTGAGAATAATGAACGGACTACATGCAAAGAAGCGATGATCCGTGATAGTTCCATACACGAGAAATGTCTTGAAGCCATAAAATCCGTGATAGTTCCATACACGAGAAATCAAGTTTTGAACTTGAAGGACCCTCGAGAAAGGTGTAAGACCTTACAGTTGTGTTTGGATCTATGAAGAAATAGACATGGATGTTTCACATCTATGAAATAGTCGACATGTTGGGATAGAGTTCACAACAATGTTCAAAGGTTGACTATGACAAGATTTGATCTTTCATAGCGATATTTAGTCTAGACGGATTAATGTAGTAACCACTACATATGATTTTGTTATGTGGTAGTTGAATAAACAAAACAAGTTCTTCTAATAGAATTGTTACCTAGGACGTGTGCATAACATGGTCCATAGGGTTTTGTTAATTCAAAGGATGGTAAAAGCATATGCAAACTTCAATGGTTGAAGAAAGCATCGCGGAGTTGGAATCTTCACAATGATGAAATTGTTAAAAGAGTTTAAATTCATCAGAGACGATGAAGATGCTTGCATTTGCAAGAAATTAAGTGGGAGCGCTAAGACATGTTTCTAATACATTATGTGGAAGACATATTGTTGATTGGAAATGATGTATCTTTTATTAACACATATTAAGAATTTCATCCCGATGAAAGATTTAGGCAAAACCCAAATATTTGGCATCTATATCTATATAGATAGATTAAGACACTAATATGGTTGTGCCAAAAGTACATAGATGATGTATTGAATGAGTTCAATATAGAAACTACAAGAAAGGTTCTTGTCGCAAAGAAAGGATTGAATGAGTTCAATATTGATGATATATTCAAGTGTATTGACACTTGGTAAGTGAAACAAAGATTCAAGTATAGATTGATACTTGATGTATGAAATCACAAAGAGTATTTATATCAATCATACTGTGATATGTACAAATCCAGATATGTCCTATGCTCTAAATGTTATGAGCATATACCAGGATGATTCATAAGATAATTATTGGACGATAGTAAGGATATTCTTATGATCTTTTGGAAGAACTAAGAGTATATTATTTTGTAGAAGTGGTAAATAGATGGTTAGTTCATTGTAAAAGTACTACATTGATATTAGTTTTGTCACAAAGTACAAATTAAGTTTATCTCAATCTAAACTAAGGGTGGCACAATATGATGGAATGTGAGTTCCATAATGAATTTGGATGAGTTCCAAAGTTAAGACATTGTGATAGATACTATAACAAAAGGCTAAGTATATAACTGCTATTATAGCAGCAAAAGAGGGCATTTGTGTCAAGTAGTTTGTTATCAAACTAGGTGTAGTTCACAGAGGGATAATACTATGAAGATATATTGTACGACAATATTATCAACATGTTTTAACCCCAAAGAACTAAAGGTCTCACCAAAGGACCAAATTTATACAAAGCCATCTCATTAGAGAATGAGTGATGTGTAGAGACGCAAATACATGAAATTACACACGGACCTGGAAGTGTCAGATCCGGAGATCAGTTGACCACTAGCAATCGTATATATACAACACCGGAAAGCCATAGGTGTTGAATACGCAAAGGTTTGAAACTAGATCATTGACTCTAGTGCAAGTGGGAGACTGTTGGAGATATGCCCAAGAGGCAATAATAAAGTGGTTATTATCATATCTTCATACTTATGATAAATGTTTACATACCATGCTATAATTGTATTCACCGGAAACATTAATACTTGTGTGATTTGTAAACATAAAAGAGTCCCTAGTAAAACCTCTTGTTAAACTAGCTTGTTGGTTAATTTATGATCATGGTTTCCTGATCATGAACATAGAGATGCTATTAACAACATGGTCATATCATTAGGAGAATGATGTGATGGACATACTCCTATAGTTAAGCGTAGCATAAAGATCAAGTCATTTAATATAGTTCATTTTCTATAAGCTTTCAGATACATAGTAACCTAATTCCTTCGACCATGAGATCATGTTAATCACCATCACCGGAAGGATGCTTTGATGACATCAAACACCACACCGTAACTGGGTGGCTATAAAGGTGGCATTGAGTGTTCAGAAAGTATGGGTTGAGGCACATGGATCAAGTGATGGGGATATGCCTACCGGGGTATACCCAGCAGGACGTTTCCGACTGGCCCATGAACTAGCGAGTGGGCCTGCAGGACAACGACTGGATCAAGACCTGGCGTGGATCCAAGCGACTGGAAGCTGAAGGCCCAGGAGAGTAGATAGGCCCAGTCGGATTAGGTTAAACAAGTACCGAAACCTTAACTGATTCGGTTGAGATATGTAAACCCTAGGGGGGTGAGTCTATATAAACCTCCCTACAGGGCGTGTAGAGGATACGTTCCACCATCCACCCAAGCGACTCACCGCCTAGCCGTCGAGCTCGCCCCATTGTACCTTCATCATAATACAATCTAGCAGGAGTAGGTCTTTACCCTCCGGGGGCCGAACCTGGGTAAAACCCTGTGTCTCCGCCCTCATCTCGCACCGCAGATGGCTGGCCGCCCTTGCCCTTCGTTCTACTACTTGCTGCCGATTGCAGCGTCTACCGTGGTCATTCCAACGACAGTGGCGCCCACCGTGGGTCCTGGCCGGTCTGGCCGGTGTTCTGCGGCGAGATCCAATCTGCCCATCAACGAGTCGGTCGCCACCGGCCGCATGATAGCGATCGGCGAGATGCTCCAGATCTTGCCGAGCAGCTACGTCCCGGTGGCGCGGCCCGTCACACACAGCATGATCTTGCCAGTCGGCACGATCAGCCTCTTCGTCGGCCTCACCGACGTCATCGTCTCGGAGGACTCGGCTCGCACGATCCATCGCTTCGCCTCCGAGTACATCTCGGCCCACAGCGACGTGGCCGAAAACACCGCGGCCGCGAAAGACGCGGCCCTCAACGACGATGCCGACTCGGCGACTCCGGCGTCACTCGCCGGGTCCATCACCGCGGCTTCGCCCGCGGGCTCCATCACCCAGGTCTCCAACATGGGAGACTTTGAGGATCCCTCCATTCTTGGGATCTTCGACTTCGACTCCGGGTCGGAAAACTCCACCGATCTCCGCGACGGGACCGGTCGCCATGCCGCGACCTACATGGTGACTGGCACCGATCCGCCGGAGGATCCTTTCTCCACCCCGATCCCTCCCAACGCCATGGCAACGGACGTCGAGGAACTCCGCCTAAAGCTGGCGGAGGCAGTCCGCAAGGAGCAAGCCGAGCGCGAAAAATTTCGCCTCGAGCAGGTGACGGCGCAGGAGCTGTCACGTTACCACCAGCAGCGAATCAGGTCGCGCTTGAACCCCACCGTCCAGGGGCGCGCCCTGAACTTCGACGATGAGAACGACCCGGCCCGCATGGCCGAGCGCGCGATCTGCGAGAACGCGCCACCCGGAGGAAGCGCCCGGCCCCCTCCAGGGTCGACGTCGAACGGCGCCCCACCTCCACCCAACCGCGCACCCCCAAGGACCAGCCGCGGATCGTGGTCTCATCACGGGAGCGAGACGCGAACGGCCTACCACTATTCTCCACCCCGATGGACAACCTCGTGGCGGTCCGAGCAGCGGCCGACAACATCACGACCAATGGTGAAGGCACCCTACAGATCTAGTACGTCAAGGCCCTGCTCGCAAAGGCGGTCGAGCAACAAAATGCAGGCGTCAACTCACAGGACCGGATGTACTCGCGTTCGTCGGGCAACAGGGCGGCCTCAAGCGGCCGTCCATTGGCGGCAAACACCCTCAACTGCCCGCCACCCGAACCACTACAGCTCCAACACCGACCCGCGAATGCGGCACTCTCCACCAACGACCCCAAGCCAGCGACCAACTTCATCGCTGCCAACGGTCAGCCCGTCGACGCCCGCACCCACATCATCAACAACCAAAGCTAGCGCGCACGCCAGCCCGACGACCTGCGACACACCCTAACCAATCGCCGTGATGGCGAGCCGATGGGGTCGCTATGCCGACTCGGGCCCCGGTGCTTCGGACCGATGATCCGGGGCGAAAAATACCCGACGAACTTCAAAGCGCCGAAGGAAATAGAGAAGTACGACCCTTCGTACGACCCCTCCGTGTGGTTGGACACCTACCTCATGGCGATGGGGATCGCAGGCCACACCGACCTGCTAGCCGCCCGCTACCTCCCCCTGATGATGGAGGGAGCGTGCAGGCAGTGGATCAACACCCTCCCCCTGGATAGCATCGACTCCTGGGAAGATATGCGCGATACCTTTGTGAGGCACTTCGAAGGTTCCTACACCCGCGCCACCACCATCGAGGACCTGGAGCGATGCGTCCAGGGACCCCGCGAGTCGACCCGAAGCTGGGTCCAACGGTGGAAAGAGCTATGGTACAACGCGGCCGACATCCACCCGGACACCGCGATCCACTGCTTCAAGACCTCGTGCCGCTACGAGCCCTTGGTCGCCAAGCTCAAACGAGCATATCGCACACTCGACAACATACCGAACCTCCTCGAGATCGCCAAAAGATACGCAGAGGAAGACCCCAACCAGGAAACCGATGATGAGTCGGGAGGTCAACGCCGCACGAACGGCAGCGACAACGGACGACGGTCCGACCTACGCTACAGCAACACTTGCCTCACCGGCAAGCGCCGCAGTGACGGGTGAGTCGACTTCGTCGCTAACGCTGGGCACGCGCAGCGCGAGCCCAAGATCTTCCGCCATGACGAAGGACAACGCCGCGACGGCGGAAACTACAAGGCGAAACCAAGGTTCGACCCCGCGGCCCTCCTTAACCAGCCTTGTGCGTTTCACAGCAGGGAAGGGAAGCCCGCCACGCACACGACCGCTGACTGCCACTCTCTCAAGGAGATCGAGAAGGCATGGCGAGCATGGGAGGACCCCAACAACAACCCGCCAAACGGCGGAAAATTCGGCTGTGACGATCGGGACGGGCATGAGCCAACACCTCAGCCTTCGAGGCAACGACGCACACCCGCACCGTCGAGCTTGTCCCAGGTGACTCCAGCCAGACGGTGACGATCGGGACGGGCATGAGCCCAGCATAGGAAGGCGCGCTCATCGAGTTCCTCCGTGAGAACAGGGACATCTTCGCATGGAAGCCCTCTGACATGCCTGGTGTCCCTAGGGAACTCGCTGAGCACAAACTCAACGCCGACCCCAAAGTGCGACCCGTCAAGCAGTCGCTGCGGCCCTTCAATGCAGAGCGCCGCCGAGCCATCGCCGAGGAGGTGCAGCGTCTAATCGATGCAGGCTTCATCCGGCCAATCAAATACTCCAAGTGGCTGGCAAACCCATCCTGGTCGAGAAGAAAAATGGGACCTGGAGGATGTGTATCGACTACACAAACTTAAACAGCGCCTGCCCGAAGGAGCAATTCGTCCTCCCGCGGATCGACCAAATAATCGACTCCACCGCGGGCTCGGAGTCCCTGTGTTTCCTCGACGCTTACTCTGGGTACAACCAGATCAAAATGGCTGTCGAGGACGAGGAAAAGACGGCGTTCATCACGCCATTCAGAGCCTTCTGCGACACCGCCATGACCTTCGGCCTCAAGAACGCCGGGGCGACCTACCAGCGGTGCATGCAGGAATGCCTTGCGAGCCAAATTGGCTGCAATATCCACGTCTACATCGACGATGTGGTAGTGAAGTCCGCTCGTCAGGGCGATCTACTCGCCGACCTGGCGGAAACATTCGCCAACCTGCGGAAATACAAGATAAAGCTAAACCCAGGAAAATGCACCTACTGGGGTACGTCGTCTCCAAGCACGGGATCAAGGCGAACCCCACCAAGATCGACACGATTGCTCGACTCGGCAAACCCGAGTGCCTGCGCGATGTCCAGAAGCTGGTCGGGCGAGTCGCGGATCTCAGCCGCTTCATCCCCTGATTGGGCGAAAAGGCGATGCCCCTATACCGCCTGATGCGGAAGAATCCCACCTTCCAGTGGGACAAGGAGGCGGACGACGCACTCCGCGACCTCAAGAAGGTGCTACTCGCAGCACCGCTACTCGCCGCCCCCGTCGACAAAGAACCCATGCTGGTCTACGTCGCGGCTTCCGAGCGCGTCGTCAGCGCCGTCATGGTCGCCGAGCGGCCAGAGGAAGGAAAGGAGCGCCCGGTACAACGACCGGTGTACTATAGCAGCGAGGTCCTCACCGAGTCGCGCCAGCGGTACCCGCAATACCAGAAACTGGTGTACGCAGTCTTCAGAGCACAATGGCGACTGCCGCACTACTTCCAGGAGCACCCGATCACGGTCGTCTCCTCAGCACCGTTGCAGGACATCATCCGCAACCGTGAGGCGACCGGGCGAGTCGCCAAGTGGGCCGTCGAATCGGCGTCCACAACATCAAGTATGAGCCACGAAAAGCGATCAAGTCGCAGGCTCTCGCGGACTTCATCGCCGACTGGGAAGAGGCCCAGCAGCCGGAAAAGCTGCCGTACCTCCACTACTGGAGCCTACACTTCGACGGCTCCAAGAACGCAGACGGCGCAGGAGCAGGGATCATGTTGACTTCCTCGAAGGGCGAAAAGCTCCGCTACGTCCTCTGCCTCGACTTCACCCCCTGCACCAACAACATGGCCGAGTACGAGGCACTACTCCACGGCATGCGAGCTGCCAAGGAGATGAACGTCAACCGCCTACGCTGCTACGGAGACTCCGACCTCGTCGCTGGGCAAGTCGCTGGCACCCGCGACACCGTCTCTCCCACCATGGCGGCATACCACCAAGTAGTGGACAAGCTGGGCGGACACTTCATAGGCTACTCCGTCGAGTGGATCGACAGGCGGAAGAACGAGGAGGCCGACGCACTGTCTTGCATCGGGTCGGCTCGACTCGCACCACCCGCCGGCGTCTTCCTCGACACGATCACCAAGCCGTCCGTCTCTCCCCCAAGGGAGATCGACATCGGAGTCCCGCTGCAACAAGAGGCAGCCTTGGTTGCACTCATCGCCGAGCCAGAAGACTGGACTAGGCCGTACATCGCCTACCTGGAGGGAGGCACCTTGCCGGCAGACGAAACAGACGCCCGGATGATAACGCGACGCTGCAAATCCTTCATCATCATCAACGGCGAGCTCCACAAGCGCAGCGTGACCGGCGTGTTCCAACGCTGCGTCCAACCCGCCGAAGGACGCAAGATCCTCCACGACATCCACTCCGGCGACTGCGGCCACCACGCCGGATCCCGCTCTCTGGTCACAAAGGCTATGCGTCACGGCTTCTACTGGCCCACCACACACGCCGACGCCGTCGACATTGTCCAGCGGTGCGCCGGGTGCCAGAAGTATGCCAACCAGACACACGTGCCGAGCTCAGCTCTCAAGACAATCCCCATCACCTGGCCATTCGCCGTGTGGGGCATGGACATGGTAGGCCCTTTCAAAAAGGCCCCCTCCGGCTTCACCCACCTCCTGGTCGCGGTCGACAAATTCACAAAGTGGGTGGAGGTCAAGCCAGTCCAGAAAAGCGACGGGAAGACCGCCACCAAATTCCTATGCGAGCTCATATATCGCTACGGGTTCCCAAACAGCATCATCACGGACAACGGCACCAACTTTTCCAAAGGACCCATGGCCGAATTCTGCGAGGAACATCACATCCGACTCGACCTCGCGTCAGTCGCCCACCCGGAGTCCAACAGCCAGGCGGAACGGGCCAACCAGAGCATCATCCACGGATTGAAGCCGCGGCTCCAAGTACCACTCGAGCGCACCGCCGGGTGCTGGGCTGAGGAGCTACTCTCCGTCATCTGGGGTATCCGCATCTCGGTCAACAGGTCGACAGGGTTCACCCCCTTCTTCATGGTGTATGGCGCCGAGGCAGTCATGCCCACCGACCTCGAGCACGACTCGCCAAGGGTCGTCCACTACACGGAGGCTGCGAACGAACTCGCACGTCAGGATGGAGTCGATCAACTCGACGAGGCACGCGACCTAGCTCGCTCATGCACTGCCATCTACCAGCAAGGACTCCGCCGCTACCACAGCCGGCGGGTGAAAACTCGCACCTTCCAAGAAGGCGACCTGGTGCTGCGCCTCATCCAGGACAATAAGGGCATGCACAAGCCCCCCCCCATGGGAGGGACCATGCTCGGCAACGACGCCTACTACCTCACCGACGTCCGCGGAGACGGAAAACTCGACGTCAAGCGACCATGGAATGTAAACCTCCTACGGAAGTTCTACTCCTAGAACTCCACATATGTATCCTCTAGTCGCTATGAAATAAAACATATTGGTTACCGCAAATTGTGTCTACTCTCCGTGTCTTGTGCCACTCGCACTCGTAGTAACAGCACCAAGCTAACTGCAGGAGTCAACCTCTGGTACAGCGATCGGCATGGCCAAGTAGTGCGCTACAAGGGCACTGGGTTACCCCAGGACTCGTAACGTCCACGAAAAACACCTACCCGGAGCCCCATTGGAGTCGCCTAGCTCGACTGGCTTAACGAGCCAAGACAACTGCCTTCGCTCCTCACAACGACCATGATCCTCCGCGTCCTCGACACAGCGACTCGAACAGCCAAGTACCACGCTCGGGGACTGACGACCAGTTCAGCGCGAGCGACTAGGGAAAAACGCCAAGTACGAGAGCGTGCCCAGGACTCGCCATGCGACTGACCCAACGGGCCAGGCAGGAGTGATGCGCTCACTCTGACGCGCCCAGTCCTCACCCACCCTAGAGCCGCGACTAGAACCACCAAGTACCACGCTCGGGGACTCGGCTACCCGACCTCGTTCGCGCAAGGGAAAGCGGTGAAGTAAAGAGCACTCATGGGAGTCGCCCTGCGACTGGCTTTCCAAGCTCGGGCGAGTCGACCTCAATAACAAAACGCTCAAAACCGCAAACACATAAACAAACAAGGTAAACCCCATAAAAAGGGTGGACGCGCTCGGGGACTCGTTCAACCCTCAATCTCAAACGCAAGACAATTCACAAAATAACACGATATACCATTGTAGCAGATCAAAGTTGTTACAAAATACTATTGGAATTATGCCCTAGAGGCAATAATAAAGATGTTATTATTATAATTCATGTTCATGATAAAGTTTATATTCCATGCTAGAATTGTATTAAGCGGAAACTTTAATACTTGTGTGGTTTGTGAACAACACCGTGTCCCTAGTACGCCTCTATGGACTAGCTCATTGATCAATGATGGTTAAGGTTTCCTAACCATAGACATGATTTGTCAATTGATAATGAGATCATATCATTGGAGAATGATATGATGGACAGACCCAAACTAAGCAAAGCAATTAGATCGTTTCATCGTGTTCATCTTTGCGAAGCTTTTCCTATGTCAAATATTGTATTCCTTAGACCATGAGATAATACAACTCCCTGGTATCGGAAGAAAGCTTTGAGGTCATAAAACGTCATCCTATGAGAGGGTGATCATAAAGGTGTCTCTCAGGTGATCGGAAAGTATCTGTTGGGTTGTATGTATCGAGATGGGATTTGTCCCTCCCAAGTCGGAGAGATATACTTCGGGCCCACTTGGTAATCGATATCAACACCTCTTGCAAGCATTTGGTTAAGGAGTTAATCACAAAGTGATATCGGATTACGGAACGAGTAAAGTACTTGTTGTGAACGAGATTGAACTAGGTATAACGGTACCAACGATCGAATCTCGGGCAAGTAAAATATCGCGAGACGAAGGGAATATATATATGGGATTGTTTGAATCCTGGCATCGTGGTTCATCCGATATGATCATCGATGAATGTGTGGGAGTCAATATGGGTGCCCAGACCCCGCTGTTGATTATTCATAGAAGATCATGTCTGCATATTCTCGAACCAGCAGGGTCACACACTTAACGTGTCTCGACGCTAGGATAGATTGGATAATTGGTTTATGAATTTTTGTTTGGAGTCTCGGATGGGATCCGGGACATCACGAGAGGTTCCGGAATGGTCCGGAGAATAAGATTCATATAAGGCAGTGCAGTTTTTGGAGTTCGGAATTGTTCCGGGTTAATCGGTATTGTACCGGAAGCTTCTAGAACCTTCCGGAAGGGGACCAACGTGGCCCCACCTTCCGGGAGGGGGCATGGGCCTATGAGGGAGTGTCCTGGCCGCATTGGGCCAGGGGCACAAGGCCCCATAGGGCCCAGACGATCCTAGAGAGTTTAAATCGTTTAAACTAGAGATAGGGTTTCTAGAAGAGGGGAGAGTCCATGCCCCCCACTCCTTATCCTTTGGGCTTGGGGGAGGGGCTAGGGCTGCGCCCCCCCTCTATATAAAGAGGGGTGGGGGCGCACCAAACCCCTACACCTCTCCTCCAAACCCTAGCCGCCTTGCTAGCTTTCCTCTCGCCCTCCCGACTGTTTGTAGGCGAAGCCCTGCTGCAGAAATTCTCCACCATATACACCACGCCGTCGTGTTGTAGATGCAATCTATCTCTCCACCATACTTGCTGGTCCGAGGAAGGAGGAGACGTCGAGGTGCTGCATGTCTGCCTCTCACGGAGGCACCGCCACTTGTGGTGCTAGATCGGATCGGATCGCGAGGAGGAGAAGCGAGTACGACTACATCACCCACGTTCCGACGAACGTTCCGCTGTGCGAATCTTCAAGGGTATGAAGATCTAATCCAATCTCTCTCGTTGTTTGCATCTCCTAGATTAGATCTTGGCTTTCCCTCTGTTCGCTCCGTAGAAAATTTTGATTTACTATGCCGTGAAACCCTTCAGTGGTATCAGAGCTAGATCTATGCGTAGATGTGTTTCACGAGTAGAACGCAACATGGTTGTTGCGGGCGTTGATGTTTTCTGTTGCAAGCTTCTTGTTTGTGTTCTTCTTATGACGCGGGATAGTGAGATTGAAGCGGTCCAGGCCAACCTTACGCGACGTCGTTCGCGAGACCGGCTCCGCACTTGACGTGTGGCTTGTTCCACACATGCGGCTGGTGGATGTCAGTTTCTCTCACTATAGTTGTCATGGGATTAACACCGGAGTTTGGCAACCATAATATCACCGCTGTGGCTTTCCGTAGGTAAGAATCGTTCTTAGCATCTACTCCCATAAGCCACGTAAAACATGCAACAACAAAGTAGAGGCGTCTAACTTGTTTTTGCAGGGAGTGTTTTCTGTGATATGGTATGGCCCAAGATGTGATGTGTATAATGTATGCGATGATCATGTTTTGTAATGTTTCACGACTTGCATGTCGATGAGTACACAACCGGCAGGAGCCATATGGTTGTCTTTATAATTGTGTATGACCTGCGAGTCAACTTCTTATACGCCATGTAATAGCTTTACTTTATTGCTAAGTAGTTAGCAATAGTTGTAGTTGCTATTCGTGGTGAAGGCAATCATGGTGGAGTGATGGAGATCATGCCGGAACGCACAAGATGGAGATCATTGCGCGAAGATTGGCTATACCATGTCACATAAAGTTATATGCATGTGATGTTTATCCTTTATGTATCTTATTATGGTTAGATCGCGACGGTAGCATTATAAGATGATTCCTCACTTAAAGATCAAGATAAAAACTGTGTTCTCCCCAAGTATGCACCATTGCGAAAGTTTGTCGTGTCCAAGCATCACGTGATGATCGGGTGCTATAGACTCTACGCTCACGTACAACGGGTGCAAGCCAGTTTTGCACACGCGGAAATACTTGGGTCTAACTTGACGAGCCTAGCATGTACAGACATGGCCTCGGAACACAAGAACCGAAAGGTTAAGCATGAGTCATATGAATGATATGATCGACACTTTGTTGTCCACCATTGAAACCACATCTCTTCTCGTGATGATCGGATTAGGTGTGGTGAATTTGGATCGTGTTCACTAAACAACTTGAAGGATGTTGAATTTAGTGGGAGTTCATTTAGTAATTTGATTAAGTTGAACTATTTATCATGAACATAGTCTAAATTGTACTTGCAAATACTATAGATCACATGGCCAAATCCAACTTCAACTTCAACGTTTTTGCTGAGAAGGAAAAGCTTAGAAACAATAGGTCTAACTTCACCAATTGGTTCCGCAATCTAAGAATCATTCTGTCTGGCGGACAAAAGGACTATGTCCTTGGGAAAGCGTTAGGTGACCCCCCTGCTGCAACTGCGCCGACTGATGAGAAAGCTGTCTATCAGTCGCGCAAAGATGATTATGGTGTGATTAAGAGCACCATGTTGTTTGCTATGGAACCGGAACTTAAAAATCGTTTTGAAACCTATCCCGGGCCCTTTGAGATTCTCGAGGAGCTGAAAACCATGTTTCAGACTCAAGCCCGTTCTGAGAGATATGAGATCTCTGAGAAGTTCTTTAACTGCAAGATGGAGGAAGGGAGTTCCGTTAGTGAGCACGCCATAAAGATGCCGGGCTACACTCAACGCCTTGAGCAACTGGAATGCACGATTCCAGAGGAGCTCAAGATTGACAGGGTTCTGCAATCACTCCCTCCCAGCTACAAAAGTTTTGTAGTGACTCATAATCAGATTGGCTCCACTGATATGATCACCGAGCTCTTCGCAAAGCTGAAGGCTGCGGAGGTGGACATCAAAAAGGATAATCATGTGTTGATGGTCAACAAGCCCTCCTTTAAGAAAGGTAAGGGAGCAAAGAAGCCCTTCAAGAAGGGCGGCGGCAAGCGCAATGCTCCTGCTGAGAAGAAGCTCAAGTCTGGTCCTAAGCCGGACACTGAGTGCTTCTATTGCAAGGACAAGGGTCACTGGAAGCGCAACTGTCCGAAGTACTTAGCGGACAAGAAGGCTGGCACCATCAAAGGTATATTTGATATACATGTTATTGATGTTTTCCTTACTAGCCCTCGTTGTAGTGCCTGGGTATTTGATACCGGTTCAGTTGCTAATATTTGTAACTCGAAACAGGAGCTACGGAATAGACGACGGCTTGCGAGGGATGAGGTGACAATGCGCGTTGGCAACGGATCAAGAGTTGATGTGATGGCCGTCGGCACACTCTCCTTAGTTTTACCTTCGGGATTAGTTTTAAACCTTAATAAGTGTTATTATGTGCTTGTGTTGAGCATGAACATTATTTCTGGATCGTGTTTATTGCAAGACGGTTATTCATTTAAATCGGAGAATAATGGTTGTTCTATTTATATGAGTAACATCTTTTATGGTCATGCACCTCTTATGAATGGTTTATTTCTTCTAAATCTCGAAAGGGATGAAACACACATCCATAACATTGAGGCTAAGAGATGCAAAGTAGATAGTGATAATACTACTTATTTGTGGCACTGTCGTCTAGGTCATATTGGTGTAAAGCGCATGAAGAAACTCCATTCTGATGGACTTTTGGAGTCTCTTGATTTTGAATCATTTGACACATGCGAACCATGCCTCATGGGCAAGATGATCAAAACCACGTTCTCCGGAATGATGGAGCGAGCAACGGACTTGTTGGAAATCATACATACCGATGTATGCGGACCGATGAGTATTTCGACGCGCGGTGGATATCGCTATTTCCTTACTTTTACCGATGACTTAAGTAGATATGGGTATATCTATTTAATGAAACATAAATCTAAAACATTTGAAAAGTTCAAGGAATTTCAGAATGAAGTGGAGAACCATCGTAACAGAAAGATTAAGTTTCTACGATCCGATCGTGGAGGTGAATATTTGAGTTATGATTTTCTCACACATCTTAAAGCAAGTGGAATCGTTTCACAACTCACGCCACCCGGAACACCACAGCGCAATGGTGTGTCTGAACGCCGGAATCGAACCCTATTAGATATGGTCCGATCAATGATGTCTCTTACTGATTTGCCGTTATCATTTTGGGGTTATGCATTAGAAACCGCTGCATTCACTTTAAATAGGGCACCATCTAAATCCATTGAGACGACACCGTATGAACTATGGTTTGGTGCTAAACCTAAGTTGTCGTTTCTTAAAGTTTGGGGATGCGAAGCTTATGTCAAGAAGTTGATGCCGGACAAGCTCGAACCCAAAGCGGATAAATGCGTCTTCATAGGATACCCTAAGGAAACTATTGGGTATACCTTCTATCACAGAACCGAAGGCAAAGTGTTTGTCTCAAAGAATGGTTCCTTTCTTGAGAAGGAGTTTCTCTCGAAAGAAGTGAGTGGGAGGAAAGTAGAGCTTGACGAGGTTATTGAACCTTCTCTTGAATTGGAGAGTAGCGCAGAACCTGAAATTGTTCCAGTGCCGCCTGCACCAACAATAGAGGAAGCTAATGACAAGGATCATGAAGCTTCGGACGATGCTGCTACTGAACGTCGCAGGTCGACAAGGTCGCGTGCCCCTCCTGAGTGGTACGGCAACCCTGTCTTGACTGTCTTGTTAGTAGAAGACAGTGAACCTACGAACTATGAGGAAGCGATGATGAGCCCAGACTCTGAGAAATGGCTAGAAGCCATGAAATCCGAATTGGGATCCATGAGCGAAAACCAAGTATGGACTTTGGTGGACCCTCCTAGCGACCGAAAGGCCGTTGAGTGCAAATGGATCTTCAAGAAGAAAACGGACGTGGATGGTAATGTTACCGTCTATAAAGCACGGCTTGTCGCGAAAGGTTTTCGACAAGTTCAAGGTGTTGACTACGATGAGACTTTCTCTCCCGTAGCGATGTTTAAGTCCATTCGGATTTTATTAGCAATTGCTGCGTTTCATGATTATGAAATATGGCAGATGGATGTCAAGACTGCGTTCCTCAATGGCAACATTGATGAAGAGTTGTATATGATGCAACCCGAAGGTTTTGTCGATCCTAAGGATGCTAGTAAAGTATGCAAACTTCAGCGTTCCATTTATGGACTGAAGCAAGCATCTTGGAGTTGGAACCTTCGTTTTGATCAAGTGATCAAGAGCTTTGGATTTGTTCCAAATTGCTACGAAGCTTGTATCTACAAGAAAGTGAGTGGGAGCTCGGTGACGTTTCTGGTACTATATGTGGATGACATATTGATTATCGGAAATGACATCAACATGCTTAACGATGTGAAGAGTTATTTGAACAAGTGTTTTTCAATGAAAGACCTAGGTGAAGCTACTTATATATTGGGCATCAAGATCTATAGAGATAGACAAAGACGCCTGATAGCTTTAAGCCAGAGTACATACCTAGACAAAGTTCTGAAAAGGTTCAGAATGGATAAGGCAAAGAAAGGTTCAGTGCCTATGTTGTCAGGTAAGATATTGAGCAAGGCTCAGTGTCCAGCTACGGTAAATGATAGGGAAGCTATGAGCAAAGTGCCTTATGCCTCGGCCATAGGTTCTATCATGTATGCCATGCTGTGTACTAGACCGGATGTGTCCAATGCTCTTAGTTTGACGAGCAGATATCAAAGTGATCCAGGAGTGGAACACTGGACAGCCGTGAAGAACATCCTAAAGTACCTAAATAGGACTAAAGAAATGTTCTTAGTCTATGGGGGTGATGAACAGCTTGTCATAAAAGGTTACGTCGACGCTAGTTTCGACACCGACAAGGATGATTCTAAATCTCAGACAGGATACGTTTATATTTTGAATGGAGGAGCTGTGAGCTGGAGAAGCTGCAAGCAAAGCATGATCGCGGGATCTACAGTAGAAGCAGAATACATGGCTGCTGCAGAAGCGTCAAGTGAAGGAGTTTGGATCAGAAACTTCATCACTGAGCTTGGCGTGGTTCCAAGTGCATTGGACCCACTGGAGATATTGTGTGACAACACTGGCGCCATAGCACTCTCTAAGGAACCAAGATATCATCCAAAGACCAAGCATATCAACCGCAAGTTTCATATAATCCGAGATTATATTGCAGATGGAGATCTGAAGATTAGGAAAGTACATACAGATCTGAATGTCGCAGATCCATTGACTAAACCTCTTCCACGTATAAAACATGATCAGCACCTCAGTGCCATGGGTGTGAGATTGTTGCCAAATGTAAACTAGATTATTGACTCTAGTGCAAGTGGGAGACTGTTGGAATTATGCCCTAGAGGCAATAATAAAGATGTTATTATTATAATTCATGTTCATGATAAAGTTTATATTCCATGCTAGAATTGTATTAAGCGGAAACTTTAATACTTGTGTGGTTTGTGAACAACACCGTGTCCCTAGTACGCCTCTATGGACTAGCTCATTGATCAATGATGGTTAAGGTTTCCTAACCATAGACATGATTTGTCAATTGATAATGAGATCATATCATTGGAGAATGATATGATGGACAGACCCAAACTAAGCAAAGCAATTAGATCGTTTCATCGTGTTCATCTTTGCGAAGCTTTTCCTATGTCAAATATTGTATTCCTTAGACCATGAGATAATACAAATCCCTGGTATCGGAAGAAAGCTTTGAGGTCATCAAACGTCATCCTATGAGAGGGTGATCATAAAGGTGTCTCTCAGGTGATCGGAAAGTATCTGTTGGGTTGTATGTATCGAGATGGGATTTGTCCCTCCCAAGTCGGAGAGATATACTTCGGACCCACTCGGTAATCGATATCAACACCGCTTGCAAGCATGTGGTTAAGGAGTTAATCACAAAGTGATATCGGATTACGGAACGAGTAAAGTACTTGCTGTGAACGAGATTGAACTAGGTATGACGGTACCAACGATCGAATCTCGGGCAAGTAAAATATCGCGAGACGAAGGGAATATATATATGGGATTGTTTGAATCCTGGCATCGTGGTTCATCCGATATGATCATCGATGAATGTGTGGGAGTCAATATGGGTGCCCAGACCCCGCTGTTGATTATTGATAGAAGATCATGTCTGCATATTCTCGAACCCGTAGGGTCACACACTTAACGTGTCTCGACGCTAGGATAGATTGGATAATTGGTTTATGAATTTTAGTTTGGAGTCTCGGATGGGATCCGGGACATCACGAGAGGTTTCGGAATAGTCTGGAGAATAAGATTCATATAAGGCAGTGCAGTTTTTGGAGTTCGGAATTGTTCCGGGTTAATCGGTATTGTACCGGAAGCTTCTAGAACCTTCCGGAAGGGGACCAACGTGGCCCCACCTTCCGTGAGGGGGCATGGGCCTATGAGGGAGTGTCCTGGCCGCATTGGGCCAGGGGCACAAGGCCCCATAGGGCTTAGCCGATCCTAGAGAGTTTAAATCGTTTAAACTAGAGATAGGGTTTCTAGAAGAGGGGAGAGTCCATGCCCCCCACTCCTTATCCTTTGGGCTTGGGGGAGGGGCTAGGTCTGCGCCCCCCTCTATATAAAGAGGGGTGGTGGCGCACCAAACCCCTACACCTCTCCTCCAAACCCTAGCCGCCTTGCTAGCTTTCCTCTCTCCCTCCCGACTGTTTGTAGGCGAAGCCCTGCTGCAGAAATTCTCCACCATATACACCACGCCGTCATGTTGTAGATCCAATCTATCTCTCCACCATACTTGCTGGTCCGAGGAAGGAGGAGACGTCGAGGGGCTGCACGTGTGCATCTCACGGAGGCACCGCCACTTGTGGTGCTAGATCTGATCGGATCGCGAGGAGGAGAAGCGAGTACGACTACATCACCCACGTTCCGACGAACGTTCCGATGTGCAAATCTTCAAGGGTATGAAGATCTAATCCAATCTCTCTCGTTGTTTGCATCTCCTAGATTAGATCTTGGCTTTACCTCTGTTCGCTCCGTAGAAAATTTTGATTTACTATGCCGCGAAACCCTTCAAATACAAGTTGCGCCTAATGGCCGAACTGCTACTAACGCCCCAGGGCACAATGTTTTATTCCGCAGGCTTCGACGTCGACTCGACGCCACCCTTGCGGTTGCGAATGAAGGGAGTGTACGGGTTCGACGGGTACGTCATCAGCTCACCCGCCATCGCCGCACGAAAGGGCTGCTCGATCTTGAAGTCCCGGTGCGACGGATCGGGGTCGTTGGGCGCGACGATCATCTCCTGATAAGGAAGGAGATGGCCCATCGACCAGACACGATCGGAGTATACCGCGGCACGGTCCGTCAGCTTCAGCACCTCGGCAATCTCCACCGAGCCCGTCGACGATGGGTAGACACTCGTCACATCGTCCATATCGAAATCCTCCGGGAAGTGGGCGAGCCCAAGGCTGAGCGCCGTCGCCGCCCCGCGCCGGAACGCCGACCGCATCATGAACGCGACGACCGACGGCGCCTTCTCCAAGTACCGCCACACTTCGACGAGGTCGCTGGGAATCACTTCTGTGGGCGACATCTCCTGAAGATACGCCCGAATGCAAGCCGCGGACAAAGTGGCCGAGTCGACCAGAGTGGCCACACACTGCCGCGCGTCGTACGACTGCGCCTCCTCCGCGCTGTCGATGATCCGACCTGCGGACAGAGGGTGGCAGTGAGTACATCAAAGATCACACAATGCAAATATTATAGGCAGAGGCAGGCACACTTACCAATCAAAGGACGAGAGAGATCCATGATGAAGCTTTGAAGAGAGGAGTAGTCGTCTTGTAGCCCAGCAACAAGGGCGTCAGAGACCTTACGCTCCTCAGCGGCGGCCGTAACAGCAGCCTTGGCCCGCCCATCCGCTGAACTCGCCTCCTCCTTCGCTTCCTTAAGCTCGCGCTCAAGATTGACGATCCGCTTCTTAGCCGATCTCAACGCAGATTGAGCCGCCGTCAATTCACTCGCCGGGACAAGGCCCTGTCGGACCTCCTCTGCCTTCGTAGCAATCGCCTGGAGTCCCTTGTTTGCCTCTTGGACGACGACAAGTTCCTTCTCCGCGCGACATTTCGCATCAAGCCGGTCGGCTGATTCACGCTGCAAACCCTGTGCAAAATTCAAACAGTTAACAAAAACGAAATCCTAAATGCCCACCCGCTGAAATTCAGCGAATGGACACTCGGGGACTGGAGATCAAAAATCCTAAGTGCCCACCCGCTGAAATTCAGCGAATGGACACTCGGGGACTGGAGATCAAAAATCCTAAGTGCCCACCCGCTGAAATTCAGCGATTGCGCACTCGGGGACTGGGCGCGAGAAATAAAAACAAAACACCAAAAGAATATGACCACTGTAATTCAGTAGCCCGATCCTCGGGGACTGGACATACCTGGAGGGCTGCGCCAAGCATGCCATGAAGCTGTAGCGCGTCCACAGATGCTAGAAGAGCCGGAGTGTGCCCGCGATGCTGCTCGACCTCCGTTTCGGCGACCCCAGGTACGTGGCTCGATGGCGAGGTACCACTCGCCGTAGCCGCTCTGGCCATGAAGCGGGGGAAGGTCGCAATGGATGAGCCAGCACCAAAAGAGGCTGGCTCGGCCATCCCAGGCGAGTAAGCACCCTCCTTGATTGTCAAGGCCGCCTCCACCGCAGGATCACTTGGAGCAATCGTTGTGTCATCAGACACCGTGACGACATCGTCGCCCTTGGTCTTCTTGGCACTGTCTGTGGGGGCATCGACCTCATCAGCCTTCCTCTTCCGAGAGGGTCCTCCTCGGCAACGACTGGTGGCACTTTGGCCACAGATGGGTGGCCTATCTTTTTAACTCCAGTCCTGCAAATTGGTTACATGAGCAAAGTGGTCCAAATACAACGAAAAGTAAGGCAGGAGAATAAAACTCACTTGGCGACTGGTATGAACCGCAGCCCCGTGCGGATGCTAGCCAGCTTCTCCAGTTCGGGGCCCAGTTTCCGACTGAGGCCCATCTCCAGAACATCATGCGCCCAAGACACGGACGACCTCTTCGTTGACGAAGCCGCGATAGGAGCCTCCGAAACGATTTCGGCAGGAGCTCTCCTGGGAGGCGAAGCTGCCGCGGCTGGAGCAGCCCTCGACCCAGAGACTGGGGCGAATGGAGGAGGAATCAAGGCCAGAGGTACCTCACTCAGGACGGCGGTGGCATTCGGTGCTGCCGTCATCTGTGGGGCTTCATCCCTGGCCAGGCTGGTGGCATCAGAACTATTCGCCGAACGAGGCGGAGATGCCTGTCTTGCTGGCTTCGTCTTCCTCTTCGGAGGGGCCTTCACTTCCTTCTTCTTCTTCTTCTTCTTTTTCGACGGAGTGGCCTCGCGACGCGAGGTGTGCTCGGGAAGCTCGTCGTCATCATCGTCATGACGTTCAAGACTTCTACTCGCCTCGAGTTCGCGTTGACGCTGCCCGCGAGTTTTGCGAACCAGTGGGGCGGCCTCTTCCTCGGACTCGTCGTCATCGTCGCTCCTGTCGCTCTCGGCGCCGCCCTTGGTGGGAGGCGACTCGCCCCCGTCCTGGACGGACGAGCTCGAGTTCTCGTCGTCCGCGGGCGGAAGCCACCCTTCTACCACTTGAAATAACTGCAGCAAGCATGAAGTAATATCAATATAACCGCGACAGCATCAACTGCGACTGCGAATGGTAGAAAGTGACTTACCGTCGGGGCTGGATGCTTCGTGGTGTAGGGGGCGACCCCAGCCTTCGCGTCCAGGTACACCGCCTGGGTGATCTTCTTCAACACCGGGACGTAGTCCTCGAGTTTCCACTCGGTGAGGCAGGATTTCGTCGAGTCTTCCCGGCCCGTGTACTCGTACATGTAATGGTCACGGTGGGCCAGGGGAACGAGTCGCCGCCCAAGCCAACAGTTGTACAAATTGATGGTCTGAAGACCCTTCTTCTTCAGGCCGCGGATGGTTTGAAGCATCTCATCCATGACCATCCGCTGGTCTGTTGGGAGCTTGCCGACCTGGAGTAGGCATGGTTCGGGCCGGTCGGTGGAGTACCTTGGGATCGCCACCTCGCCGTCTGGAGTCGCCTCGGTGACGTAAAACCAGGACTTCTTCCACTCGCTTGCCGCCTTGGCAGGTAGCATCAGGTCGAAGAAGGAGGCTTTCGACTTGAGCTGGAACGTCAGGCCACCCGCCGCTAGCATTGGGCCACTTGATTCTTCACGACTAATCCTCCCGTGGAACAGATCTTTCCACAGGGGGAAGTAGGGCCTGCAGCCCAGGTAGCACTCGCAGAACGCCACGAAGATGGTGAGCTGCTCGATGCTGTGCGGGCCCAGGTCTGATGGCTGAATCCCGTAGAAGGCGTAGAAGCGCCGGAAGAAGAGAGATGTGGGAAACCCCAGCCCCCTCTCCAGGTGGCTGGTGAAGCAGACGAATTCTCCCTCGCGCGGGTCCGGAGTCACCTCTCCGGCCGCAGGGATGCGCCACCTGCCGGCGCGCAGGATCCCGGCTTCCTCGAAAGACGCCAGTAGCGCTCTCGTGCATTTGGACCTGCCCCATGGTTCGGTGGAGGGGGCCATTGGCGGAAAGGTTCGTGGAGGTCGGAGGATTTTGGATCGGTTAGATCGCGATGCGGAGGAAAACGGAGATGCGCGAAATCGGAGGAGATGACGAGAGGGTGGTTCTCCGATCGCCTACCATTTCCTTTAAATAGCAGTTGGGAGCCGTTACTACGCGGTGATTACGCCAAAAGTTACCGTTGGATTACTCCAACGGCTAGTTTTAACTGCGTCTGACGGTCTAACTTCATCCATTCGACTCGTCGACCTTATCACTACAACAGTGACTAAATATTTCGCCGACCCGTTCGCCGAGCTGCGAACAGAATGACTAGTTTTTTTCCTTTATTCAGGAGCCCGCCACCGATTCGACTGGGTGTCCGCATTGGACCTGTATGCTCCGACAGCTAGCAACCACCTGCGCCCAATCGACGACGGCCTCGGGAACTACTGATGGGGATATGCCTACTGGGGTATACCCAGCAGGACGTTTCCGACTGGCCCAGGAACTAGCGAGTGGGCCTACAGGACGGCGACTGGATCAAGACCTGGCGTGGATCCAAGCGACTGGAAGCTGAAGGCCCAGGAGAGTAGATAGGCCCAGTCGGATTAGGTTAAACAAGTACCGAAACCTTAACTGATTCGGTTGAGATATGTAAACCCTAGGGGGGTGAATCTATTAAACCTCCCTATAGGGCGTGTAGAGGATACGTTCCACCATCCACCCAAGCGACTCGCCGCCTAGCCGTCGAGCTTGCCCCATTGTACCTTCATCATAATATAATCTACCAGGAGTAGGTCTTTACCCTCCGGGGGGCCGAACCTGGGTAAAACCCTGTGTCTCCGCCCTCATCTCGCACCGCAGATGGCTGGTCGCCCTTGCCCTTCGTTCTACTACTCGCTGCCGATTGCAGCGTCTGCCCTGGTCATTCCCACGACATCAAGAGTGGGATTTGTCCATCCATATGACGGATAGATATACTCTGGGCCTTCTCGGTGGAATGTCATCCAATTAGCTTGCAAGCATGTGACTGGCTCATAAGGGATCACATACCACGGGAACGAGAAAAGAGTACTTATCGGTAACGAGGTTGAACTAGGTATATAGAGATACCGACGATCAAAACCTCGGAAAAGTAAACTATCGTGAGACAAAGGGAAATTGGTATCGTATGTAAGTGGTTCATTCGATCGCAAAGTAATCGTAGAAATATGTGGGAGCCATATGAATTTACAGATTCCTCTATTGGTTATTGATCGGAGAAGTGTCTCGGTCATGTCCGCATAATTCACGAACCGTAGGGAGACACACTTAAGGATTCGATGTTGTTGAGTAGTTATGGAATGATGAGTAAGAGACCGAATGTTGTTTGGAGTCTCGGATGGGATCCGGGATATCACGAGGAGATCCGGAATGGTCCGGAGAATAAGATTCATATAAGGAAAGTCCTATTTCGGAGTTCGGGAATGATTCCGGTGTTTTCATCGGGAATGTTCTAGAAAGTTCCGGAAGGTCCGGCACTCCGGAGGGGAAGGGTACATGAATGTGTCATGACAATGTAGAATGGTTGCATCATGTACTAGGTATCATGGCTGGTCAAATTAAAGGGAGAAATCAATTCCTAGTTTGAAAAGTCAAACGCCAATTTGAAAAGTCAAACGACAAGTTTGCTTGGTGGAGGGAGAGTAGGAAACCTACTTGGGGAGGAAGTCCTCCTTCCTCCATCCGCCGGCCAAGGAGGCCGAGTTGGGGGAGGAATCCCTCCTCCCAACCGGTGCCCTCCCACCTATAAAATAAGGGGCAAGGGTACCCCTCTTCCCTACACAAAAAAACCATAGCTTTGGCGCCTCCACCTCCAAGTGCAGCCGCCGCCTAGGGTTTCCCCTCCAACTCGGCGAGTTGGGCTCTCCCCAAGCCCTAGCCGCCGGCCAAGCTTCCTCCCTTGGTGCCTCTAAACCCTAGATCGCCAAGGCCTCTCTCATAGTCCACCATACTCGCTCCGGCTTAAGGCGAAGGCCTGCGAGATCTCCCCTCTACTTCTGACACCACGCCGTCGTGCTCCCGGAATCACGAGGAGAGTGCTACAACCTCCGCTGCCTGCTGGAACAAGGGAGAGGAAGGTCTTCATCGAGTACCGAACGTGTGACCGACTGCGGAAGCGCTGCCGGAAGGCAACGCCGTAAGGATCGTCTACGCGATCTTGAGTTCGGAAGTGTACGACTACATCATCCACGAGAATCTGCTCTCGTTAACCGCTTTGGATCTTCGGGCGTTAGTACTCTATTGACTCGTTGCTTCAATCTAGTAGATAGATCTTGGCTTGTGTGTGTTCATGCGATAGAATTTTTTTGTTTTCCATGCTACGAACCCCTACACCTGGGACGTTAGCCTAAGCCATGCCTAATCATGGTGGAAACTTGCAGCATCACCATAGTGAGCTATCTATGAAGCATCATCAATAAAAAAGCTATGCATATAGTAAATCAAAAGATCGGTGAGATGCTTATTGTCTGCTTGCCTTGTCATTTTGGTTATGGTATAGCTCCTGTACCATATGCAAGGGGTACCCCGTTGGCGATTCTCTATGATACGCATGTACTTACAATGACAAGAACTTGCAGGTAACTGAAGTTGAGTAGCATGATGTGTGGCCCTCGTATTCAAGGGACTTGATATTTCCAACTTATACTTTGTCAAGCATATACTCCATCTTTGTGCACTTTAACCTTAACCACTTCAAGATGCTTATGATAGGGGCAATGAGGGATGAAAGCTAACAAGTACCATAATTTTTGGAATCTCTTTTTGAAACTTGAAATCCCTTCTTCCTTTATGAAAGGCTTTTCTTCCACCATTATTTGAGTCTCCACCTTCTACCTTTAGGCACCATTAAGAGAGCATAGTTGTCATTCTGTGTGCAGTGTCACAAAACTTATTGATTGATGCATATTGTGATATTACTTGTTCTTGTGCTACTTGTTTCTAGTCACCCTTGTGAACTTTGAAGGTGTCCTATGCATATATTTGCTACTCCATGAGGGACAAGCTGATTGCCACTATGCCATGTTTTTTGCATGTGAAACAAACAAACTTTTTTCAATGCATGTTATTCATGATCTTTGTTTGTAGCCCTTCATGTTGCATGCATAGTTACTACGTCCTATTGTTAGAACTCCATCTTTCATGCACATGTTTAGAGTTCTTTGATCCCAGCTTTCAATGCTTGCAAGTGGTTTGATCTTGGTTTTGACGGTGCATGTCACCTCAAACATTATTCTTTTTATCACTTACCTACTCGAGGACGAGCAGGAGTTAAGCTTGGGGATGCTTGATACGTCAGAAACGTATCTATAATGTTTGATGCTCCATGCCTGTTTAGTATCTACTTTGCTTTGCTTTGTCTACACTTTGAGGTGTTTTTATATCTTTTCTGGAACTAACCTATTAACAAGTTGCCACAGTGACAGTTGCCGGTTTTCTTCTGTTTTTGGTTCCAGAAAGGCAGAAAATCAATATTCTCGGAATTGTACGGGACAAAAGCCGAAGTCAATATTTTACCGTGGGGGACACGAAGCCAGAAGATGAGACGGAGAAGCGAACCAGGGTGGCCAGACCCCCCTAGGCGTGGGTAGTCCCACCCCGCGCCTGGGTAGGGTGTGGGGCCCCTGGACGCCTCCCAGCCTCGCCTCTTCGCCTATAAGAAGCCCCCGAGGCAAAAACCCTAGGACCCGATGAAAACTCCACGAAACCATCTGTAGCCGCCTCCACCGTCGTCCCTAGATCGGGGGGATTTGAAGTTCTTCCTGGCACCCTGCCGGAGGGGAAATCATCATGGAGGCCTTCTCTCCGGTATGAAGCGTGAGTAGTTCCACCTTGGACTATGGGTCCATGTAGTAGCTATATGGTTGTATTTCCTCCTTGTGCTTTCATGTATAGATCTTATGAGCTCCGTTCATGATCAAGATCTATTCTATTTGTAATCATGCATGTTGTGTTTATGGGGATCCGATGGATATGGAGATTACTATGTCCGATTGATTAATGGTTTTGTCTATTGATAATATCATGTATGTGTTGTTTGTGATCTTGCATGCTCTTCGTTGTTAGTACCTATCTTGGCCAAGTAGTTGCTAGTGACTCCAAGAGGGGGTATTTATGCTCGATAATGGGTTCATGCCTCTAGTTTCCAAGGGAAGTGATATAAATCTCTTCGGTTGTAGATGTGTTGTTGCCACTAGGGAGAAAACAAAGGTCTCTTGTTCATAGAACAAGTGGATTGTTTACCTTACACACTTTGCTTAAAGAAGTTGTCTGTTGCTTGCAACTTAATACTGGAGGGGGTTCGGATGATAACCTGAAGGTGGACTTCTAGTCATAGATGCAGTTGGATGGCGGTCTATGTATATTGTTGTATTGCCCAATCGAATCTCATAAGATATTTTTGTCTGGTATTGCATTGTTATGCCTTGCTTCAGTTTCTGTCAATTGCCCTGCTATAATTTGTTTACCCTTCATGCCATGTTGTTTATCTAAGGAGAGAACCTCTAGTGAACTATGGACCCCGGTCCAATCTTTACCATTGATACATATTCCACTATTACTTGTTTACTTGCCGCAAACCACCATTACCTTCCACACCATACGTTTAATCCTTTGTTACAGCTACCGGTGAGATTGGCAACCTCACTGTTAGTTGGGGCAAAGTCTTGAGTTTGTGTTGTGCAGGTCTCCACGTTGCTTGCAACACCTGTGTGACGTTTCCTTCCTCCTACTGGTTCGATAACCTCGGTTTCTTACCGAGGGAAAACTTGTTGTTGTACTGCTTCACACCTTGCTCTTGGGGTTCCCAACAAACTCCACGTCAAGCATCAAGTTCTCTGGCGCCATCAAGGAGTCATCAGCTGTGCGTGGACGACATGGTGGAGCTTGATGGTGGCGCTTTCCTCTAGAGACGAAGACAACACGCGAATCATTGGTGGCTTGGCGGCAATGTGCTGCAGGGCCAGGCGGCGGGCGTAACAAGGCGATGACGGAGAAGGTGTTGCCTTGTCGCAGTGGAAACACTCCTTCTATGGCTGTGAGCCTCATCGTCGCTCAGCACAGAGGACAGACCTGGTCTTGGCTTTCTTGTGGTTGATACGTCGGAAACGTATCTATAATTTTTGATGCTCCATGCTTGTTTAGTATCTACTTTGCTTTGCTTTGTCTAGACTTTGAGGTGTTTTTATATCTTTTCTGGAACTAACCTATTCACAAGTTGCCACAGTGCCCGTTGCTTGTTTTCTTCTATTTTTGGTTCCAGAAAGGCAGAAAATCAATATTCTCGGAATTGAATGGGATAAAAGCCAAAGTCAAAAACTATCCGTGGGGAACAAGAATCCAGAAGATGAGACGGAGACACAAGCCAGGGTGGGCCCTGCCCCGCGCCTGGGTAGTGTGTGGGGCCCCTGGCCGCCTCCCAGCCTCGCCTCTTCGCCTATAAGAAGCCCCCGATGCAGAAACCCTAAGTACCCGATCAATATTCCAGGAAACCTTCTGTAGCCGCTGCCACCGTCATCCCTAGATCAGGGGGATCTAAAGTTCTTCCCGGCACCCTATCGGAGGGGAGATCATCCCGGAGGCCTTCTCTCCGGTATGATGTGTGAGTAGTTCCACCTTGGACTATGGGTCCATGCAGTAGCTAGATTGTTGTATCTCCTCCTTTGTGCTTTCATGTATCAATCTTGTGAGCTCCGTTCATGATCAAGATCTAATCTTTTTGTAATCATGCATGTTGTGTTTGCAGGGATCCGATGGATATTGAGATTATTATGTTGGTTTGATTAATGGTTTTATCTTCATGATTCTATCATGTCTATGTTGTTTGTGATCTTGCATGCTCTCCGTTGTTAGTAGCTATCTTGGCCAAGTAGTTGCTAGTGACTCCAAGAGGGGGTATTTATGCTCGATAGTGGGTTCATGCCTCTAGTTTCCAAGGGAAGTGACAGAAATCTCTTCGGTTGTAGATGTGCTATTTCTACTAGGAAGAAAACAACGGTCTCTTGTTCATGGAACATGTGGACTGTTTACCTTATACACTTTGCTTAAAGTAGTTGTCTGTTGATTGCAACTTAATACTGGAGGGGGTTCGGATGATAACCTGAAGGTGGACTTCTAGTTATAGATGCAGTTGGATGGCGGTCTATGTATCTTGTTGTATTGCCCAATCGAATCTCATAGGATCTTACTGACTAGTAATTATATTGTTATGCCTTGCTCAGTTCCTGTCAATTGCCCTGCTGTAATTTGTTTACCCTTCATGCCATGTTTATCTAAGGATAACATCTCTAGTGAACTATGGACCCCGGTCCATTCTTTATCATTGATACATCTTCCACTGTTACTTTTTGACTTGTTGCAAACTATTACCTTCCACACCATACGTTTAATCTTTTGTTACAACAAACCAGTGAGCTTGACAACCTCACTGATTCATTGGGGCAAAGTCTTGAGTTTGTGTTGTGTAGGTCTCCGCGTTGCTTGCAACACCTGTGTAACGTTTCCTTCCTCCTACTGGTTCGATAACCTCGGTTTCTTACTGAGGGAAAACTTGATGCTGTGCTGCTTCACACCTTGCTCTTGGGGTTCCCAACAAAGCGCTCCTACATCAACTCAGCGCTGCATCAAGCTTGTCTGGCGCCGTTGCCGGGGAGGATAAGGACGTCTTCACTAGGGGAGTCCTTCACTTCCTTTCTCTTTACTTTGTTTTTAGTTTGCTTCGTTTATTTTTCTTGGTTTTGTTTGCCTCTTTCCAAAAAAAAAACCCAAAAAAATTAGTCTAGTTTGGTTTACTTTCTTTATTCAAAAACACAAAAAATTAGTTCCTGCTCTAGCTTCTGTTGTTTTTGGCTTGCCCACCTTTGCCAAAATGAACTCTGCTGAGAACACCAAGTTGTGTGACTTCACTAGTTTCAACAACAATGATTTCCTAAGCACTCCTGTTGCTCCACCTGCTCCTGATGCTACCTTTTATGAAATTAGGCCTGCTTTGTTGAATCTTGTGATGAGAGCAATTTTCTGGTACTAGTTCTGATGATCCTGCTGCCCATCTCAATAGCTTTGTTGAACTTTGTGAGATCCAGAAGTATAAGGATGTAGATGGAGATATTATTAAGCTCAAGATTTTTCCTTTCTCCTTGAGAGGAAAAGCAAAAGAATAGTTGCTATCCTTGCCTAAAAATAGTATTGATTCTTGGACTAAGTGTAAAGATGCTTTTATTGGAAAGTACTATCCTCCTGCTAAGATTATATCTATGAGAAGTGACATTATGAAATTTAAACAACTTGATAGTGAACATGTTGCTCCATCTTGGGAAAGAATGAAATCTTTGGTTAAGAATTGCCCCACTCATGGACTCACTGCTTGGATGATTATCTAGACTTTTTATGCAGGTTTGAACTTCTCCTCAAGAAATCTGTTGGATTCCGCTGCTGGAGGTACCTTCATGGTCCTCACTTTGGGTGCTGCAACAAGGCTCCTTGATAATATGATGGTCAACTACTCTGAAAGGCATGTTGAAAGAGCTCCTGTAAGGGTCCCAACCTTTAATAAGGTGGAGTCCCCTGTGTTTACAATGCTAGTCCCTGGATCAATAGCTAGCATCCACAGTTAAGATGTAATATCAAGAAACAAAGGTCATAATACAACTTTATAACGAGGAATAACATAATTTTATTACATCTTACATAGCTCATTTGTCTATTACATTACATTGCAGCAGAATATCTATAAGCATGGGGTCCTTCATCTTCAAAGTTCCACAGGCAGACATGTTGGTTGTAGACTTGTAATCCTATTCAACACACTTCACTAAATCAATCAAACCTGCAACATACAAGTTACAGCCACAAGGGTCAATATATTTGAATTGTATTGGAAAGTGATACTATGGTAGTATAGTGGAGTCTATTATCTATATGCATTTGGCTAAGTGGAGTTGAGGCTTGCATTGCTCAAAATAGATTTTCTTATCATTTTGAAAACACTAAGTTTTTGCTTGACAAAATCATTTTCTCAATCAAAGATTGAAGAATCCTTTACCCTTGTTCAAACCACAAGTTTTTATCTTAGAAATTTGAATGATGAGATTCTTGATTGCTTCCATGTCTTGATGCTCAAATTGTCCTTTACCAGGGACATGGCTAAGTACTTAGATTTTACACTCTGTAGAGGTGGTGCACTTTCCCCACAAGACTTGGTTTCCCAAGACAAGATCTTTCAGAAGCCTTCCCTTAGACCAAAATGGACGCGCTCCAACCTATCAAACTCTACCACCCACTGTCCATATGGCTAAGTTCTTGCAACCTATATGATCTAGGCAGAGCCCATAATGCCAAGTGGTTGCACTTGAAGCTTCTCAGCATTTGACATCTCAAATCTCTTTGTTCCTGGGTGGCCATCCACAAGTGAGATACACAAGGTAAACCATAGAAATGGGCCTTGTGAACCACTCAACCAAAAACCACCAAGCAATTACCATTCCACCCAGGTGATTCATTAACTTAGTTGTTTTATTAAACAAAAACACAAGTCCTCAGACTTAGAAATTTTCCATAGTGTGAATATATTTCCACCCTTGTTTTCTATTAGCTAAGCTAAGAATGATAGTAGTAGGTATCTTGACTTAGGAATTTATACTAAGGTTTCATCTACTAGGTTTTCTATAGTAAGGTTTATACTTAGCAAAAATCCATGCAAGTTTTACTGAGAAAAAAAACCACTAATGCATAGAGAAAGTAATGGGACAAAAAGTATGAAGCATCACTTGCCTTTTTGGTAGAGGGTATAAGTTCACTCCTTGTCCTGGCATGGTTGGCTAGGGCTTGTTCCACTTATTCCAATGATATAAAATTTGTAATTTTTGGACGTGTGGATCTCATATCTCTCATCAAAGGGTGCTATTCTATAATGTTTCTTTAGCAGATCCCCCGCTAATCCGAGCGAGCTTTCAAATATTTGTCCCACATTCATTCGGGAGGCAAAAGTTGTGCAATTTACAAAATTGGAAATCTAATAGATCAAATTTGTCCTTTAAATCAACTACGGGCCACGTGGAATGTTTCTATTGGTCTATATCGGTTCAGTGTGGATAGCTGGTGTGGGTCGCACGATTTTCATAAAACGAACGGTGCAGATTCATCAAGGCTCGAGCTAAGCTGGAGGCTTGGCTCACGGCGCGTGGCTCGGCTAGGCTCGGCTAGATCTAATCGTGTCCGTCGAAGTAAGATCGAAGGGTAAGGAACAGAGGGTGCTGGCTCACCTGGTGGCTCTGGTCACCGGCGATGGTGAGGACGGCGGTGACGCTCGGGATGTGTAAGAAGGCGACGTTCCGGTGGTTCCCAAAGACAGTGGAGACGGAGACGGTGCACAAAAGTTCTGGGCAAAGCCAATGGCGTTGGAGCGGTGGAGGTTTGCTTCCTGGAGCGGTTCCTAGGGGTGTCCGGAGTCGTGCTTGCGGCGACGCTTGCAGATGTTGTCAATGTCGAATGCCTGGGGATCAAGAAACCAAACCAAGGAGTCAGGAAGGTGCGCATAAGAATACTAGGGAGATTCAACAGAAAAATGGAGGTGCGGGTGTGTTCTTTTCACCGGAATTTGGCACTGGAACTCGTCGGAGCCGGCGAGACGTTGAGCTCGAATTCGAGGTGCTTAGTGGCCCATTAGCGGTGGTTGTTGAGGGGAAATGAGGAGGAGTCAGAGGGGATTAAGAGGGACTTGATGGTTTTGGTGATTAAGATCGAGTTAGAGCGAATTTAAGCCGAGAATCACTCACTGGCAACGGGCGCGCGAGTTTGATGACGACGTGGTGGCTAGGTGGGTCCTGGCTGTCTGCGAGAGAGAGAGCGCGAGTGTGGGGTCCAGTCGTCAGCGACTTAGCGGTTAAGTTCCTGAGTGAGAAAAATAACGATTCGCTGGGGAGGGAGGTGGGCTGCTGGGCTGGGATGGGCTTTAGCTGGGCTGGGTCGTTTTGCTCTATTTTTTTTCTGTCTGAAACCTTTTTCTTTTTCCAAATCAATTTCTGTTTTGAATTTCAATCAACTATTCAAACAATCTCGACACTTGTAATGAGTTTTTGGTTCTGTTTATCAACATAAACCAAAGTCCCAAAATAAAATAAAATAATTTTATTCTTTTTAGGATCTATTTAATATTTAAATAAAATAGACCTTTAATTATTAATTCAAAATAGGTTTTGATTTATTTAATAAAATCTCCATTTGAAATCTAAATATTTTCAAAACTAAATCAGTAGGTTTATTTGAAAATAGAAGAATTCTTGGAAAACTTGTTTTAAAATAAAATAACATTTTATTTTAGGGTCCATTAATAATTAAATAAAATGGACCTTAGTCATTAAATCAAATAGGATTTGTTTTATTAAAAACTTTATTTTGAAATCTAAAATAAAACCAAAACACTTTAGTAGGTTTTGTTTGAGAATATAAAATACTTGGAAAATCTTCTTTAAAATAATTTAAATAAGTTTTAGTGTTTATTTAAAATGGTAAAACCTTTTATTTAAATAAAATTGGATATTAAATCCTTATTATTTTATTTAAATAAACTTTTACTATTTTTAATCAAAACAAAACATTTTATTTCAAAAACTTGGCCAAGGTTTAATTTGGCTCTATAATTTTGAAAGTTTCCAAATGGATTCAAAAAGTTTCTTCTCACCCTGAAAATCAACAATGTTTTATTTTATTCATTTATTTTTCACATTACAAGATTTGGAAAATCTTGGGATGTGACAGGCTACCACCCTTAAAATAAATCTCGTCCCGAGATTTGGGAAGGCTAGGGGTTACAAGTTGGCTCAAAACATCTAGGGTACTACCACCCTTAAGAATTTTCCAACTAAATTACATATTGGCCTTCTTGGGATCCTGGGGAAACTCCTCTAGGCAAGCATCTTCATAGTGTCCTTTGTTTTCACATTTGAAACATGTGACAAGGCTGAGATCTTGAGGTGGCTTTTCTGGACAATATGATGCATAATGTCCTAACTCTTTGCAGTGGTTGCACATTACTTGGCTAAAATCCTTCCTTATCTTGGGTTTCACTAGCTTTTGTTTGTCTTCTTGTCTCTTCTTCTTTTCTGGGCATTCACTGACATAGTGTCCCTTCTCTTTGCAATTGTAACATTGCACTTGAGTAATATCCTTCTTGTTTGGGTTGGGGCATTTCTTCTTCTTCTTCTTGGGTCTCTCCAAAGCTAGGAGTTCTTCTAATTTATGCTCTTCATACTTCACCAAAAAGGTGGGAAATCTTTCTCTCTTCTTGGGGCAGTTACTAAAGATATGACCTTCTTCTTCACAATTAGGGAATTGATCTTCATGCTCCTTGGATTCATGATTCTTGTCTCCACAAGTATTGCTAGCTTGGGTTCCTTCTGGATTAACATCTTTGTCATCCTTGTTGTCATTAGCTCTTTGGGAAAAGTTTTCTCCCATGTTGATCATTTGAGTAACCAATCCTTGCAACAATTGGGATTGAAGTTTCAAAATCCTTTGTATGGCTGTGTCTAGTCCATTGTTGTTGGCTAAAAGCTGAGTTGTCTCTTGTCTCAACTGGTTTTGGGTTGCTATAAGTTCTCTCATGTTGTCCTCTTGGTTGTTGTTGTCATCAACCTTGATGTTGGAGTCTCTTGGAGTAGTCATCTGTTTGGGTTGGATTGGGATTAGAATAGGCAAAAATATTTCTAAGGGAATAATTCTATTCACACACATCACAATTCACTCAAGCAATGTGCAAGCAATCACAAGCCAAACATTTCACTCAAACAACAAAGTTCAAGCACATTTTTAGGCAAAAATTTTTTTGTTACACCACATAAGTTGGTGTGTTTGACTTAAACTAAATATGGTGGTCCATCTATATGGTTCACTTGAAATCCTTCCATCCTTCTTGGTTGATTCTTCTTGAACAAAATCTTTGTATCCTTGGAGAAAACTTCTCATGTCTTGGTCATAACCTTCAAAGGTGATGATGGCTCCTTCTATGTTGTGTTTCCTAAGTCTCCAAATCTTGAGCAAGATTTCTTGTCTCACTTGTAGTCCTTTGTGATATCCAAGTTGGAAGTCCTTGGTAAATATGCTGAAGATGTTGAAGTCATTAGAGTTGAAGAAGTTGGAGTCATTAGAGTTGAAGATGTTGATGAAGTTCTTTGCACCTGGTGTAGTCTTTGGCCATGGGTAGGTTTTTCCATCAAGTTGAAAATAGAAGAGATGTAGAGTTCAAAACCAAAATGGTTAAGGAAAGAGTTTACAAGATTGTTTGTAAATAAGTTTTCGAACAAATACAACTCCTATTTTTCTAAGGGTTTTTGTCCAATCCTAGGTTTACAAATCCTACAGGCAACATAATGCTCTGATACCATCTGTAAGGGTCCCAACCTTTAATAAGGTGGAGTCCCCTGTGTTTACAATGCTAGTCCCTGGATCAATAGCTAGCATCCACAGTTAAGATGTAATATCAAGAAACAAAGGTCATAATACAACTTTATAACCAGGAATAACATAATTTTATTACATCTTACATAGCTCATTTGGCTATTACATTACATTGCAACAGAATATCTATAAGCATGGGGTCCTTCATCTTCAAAGTTCCACATGCAGACATGTTGGTTGTAGACTTGTAATACTATTCAACACACTTCACTAAATCAATCAAACCTGCAACATACAAGTTACAGCCACAAGGGTCAATACATTTGAATTGTATTGGCAAGTGATACTATGGTAGTATAGTGGAGTCTATTATCTATATGCATTTGGCTAAGTGGAGTTGAGGCTTGCATTGCTCAAAATAGATTTTCTTATCATTTTGAAAACACTAAGTTTTTGCTTAACAAAATCATTTTCTCAATCAAAGATTGAAGAATCCTTTACCCTTGTTCAAACCACAAGTTTTTATCTTAGAAATTTGAATGATGAGATTCTTGATTGCTTCCATGTCTTGATGCTCAAATTGTCCTTTACCAGGGACATGGCTAAGTACTTAGATTTTACACTCTATAGAGGTGGTGCACTTTCCCCACAAGACTTGGTTTCCCAAGACAAGATCTTTCAGAAGCCTTCCCTTAGACCAAAATGGACGCGCTCCAACCTATCAAACTCTACCACCCACTGTCCATATGGCTAAGTTCTTGCAACCTATATGATCTAGGCAGAGCCCATAATGCCAAGTGGTTGCACTTGAAGCTTCTCAGCATTTGACATCTCAAATCTCTTTGTTCCTGGGTGGCCATCCACAAGTGAGATACACAAGGTAAACCATAGAAATGGGCCTTGTGAACCACTCAACCAAAAACCACCAAGCAATTACCATTCCACCCAGGTGATTCATTAACTTAGTTGTTTTATTAAACAAAAACACAAGTCCTCAGACTTAGAAATTTTCCATAGTGTGAATATATTTCCACCCTTGTTTTCTATTAGCTAAGCTAAGAATGATAGTAGTAGGTATCTTGACTTAGGAATTTATACTAAGGTTTCATCTACTAGGTTTTCTATAGTAAGGTTTATACTTAGCAAAAATCCATGCAAGTTTTACTGAGAAAAAAAAACCACTAATGCATAGAGAAAGTAATGGGACAAAAAGTATGAAGCATCACTTGCCTTTTTGGTAGAGGGTATAAGTTCACTCCTTGTCCTTGCAACAATCACACCCTTCAAGTCACTACAAATTAATCAAGCAAGGCACAAACTCAATCTACCAATCAAGCATTTCATCACATAAAATCATAGAACTAAGATAATGCATGCAAGCATGCCAAGCTTTGTTTTGTTTGAAAAGTGGTTCCTAATGGGTCTTAAACATTTGAAAACACCTAATGGTCATTTTAAAATGTGGCTAAGTCATTTGCAAAAGATTTCACTTCATAAACCATTTTCAAAACAAAGTATCATTTTATGTGGTGTAGAAATATTTTTACTAAGGCATTAATCTATAGGGTTCACAAAATATGTTTTCAAACCAAAAAAACTTTGTGTTTAGGGTCAGAGAGTTTAAAACAAAACATTTCCCAAAAGTTTTCTTCCAAAACCATTTTTAATAATTAAACCACATTTCTATTTGACTAGAAATGGTTTTAAATCAAATAATCATTCTTTTGTTTCACAAAATACATTTTTGAAACCAAAAAGTGTTTCCTATGGTCAGTAGGTTCAAATCACACCAATTGCCAAAGATTTTATCCCCAAATTCATTTTTAAACAATTTTCACATCCTTAACAAGCATACAACTGTTTCTATAAAAACAACCATTTTTCCAGAAGCTTTTTACTAAACAAATGGCATGGTTGGCTAGGGCTTGTTCCACTTATTCCAATGATATAAAATTTGTAATTTTTGGACGTGTGGATCTCATATCTCTCATCAAAGGGTGCTATTCTATAATGTTTCTTTAGCAGATCCCCCACTAATCCGAGCGAGCTTTCAAATATTTGTCCCACATTCATTCGGGAGGCAAAAGTTGTGCAATTTACAAAATTGGAAATCTAATAGATCAAATCTGTCCTTTAAATCAACTACGGGCCACGTGGAATGTTTCTATTGGTCTATATCGGTTCAGTGCGGATAGCTGGTGTGGGTCGCACGATTTTCATAAAACGAACGGTGCAGATTCATCAAGGCTCGAGCTAAGCTGGAGGCTTGGCTCACGGCGCGTGGCTCGGCTAGGCTCGGCTAGATCTAATCGTGTCCGTCGAAGTAAGATCGAAGGGTAAGGAACAGAGGGTGCTGGCTCACCTGGTGGCTCTGGTCACCGGCGATGGTGAGGACGGCGGTGACGCTCGGGATGTGTAAGAAGGCGACGTTCCGGTGGTTCCCAAAGACGGTGGAGACGGAGACGATGCACAAAAGTTCTGGGCAAAGCCAATGGCGTTGGAGCGGTGGAGGTTTGCTTCCTGGAGCGGTTCCTAGGGGTGTCCGGAGTCGTGCTTGCGGCGACGCTTGCAGATGTTGTCAATGTCGAATGCCTGGGGATCAAGAAACCAAACCAAGGAGTCAGGAAGGTGCGCATAAGAATACTAGGGAGATTCAACAGAAAAATGGAGGTGCGGGTGTGTTCTTTTCACCGGAATTTGGCACTGGAACTCGTCGGAGCCGGCGAGACGTTGAGCTCGAATTCGAGGTGCTTAGTGGCCCATTAGCGGTGGTTGTTGAGGGGAAATGAGGAGGAGTCAGAGGGGATTAAGAGGGACTTGATGGTTTTGGTGATTAAGATCGAGTTAGAGCGAATTTAAGCCGAGAATCACTCACTGGCAACGGGCGCGCGAGTTTGATGACGACGTGGTGGCTAGGTGGGTCCTGGCTGTCTGCGAGAGAGAGAGAGCGCGAGTGTGGGGTCCAGTCGTCAGCGACTTAGCGGTTAAGTTCCTGAGTGAGAAAAATAACGATTCGCTGGGGAGGGAGGTGGGCTGCTGGGCTGGGATGGGCTTTAGCTGGGCTGGGTCGTTTTGCTCTATTTTTTTTCTGTCTGAAACCTTTTTCTTTTTCCAAATCAATTTCTGTTTTGAATTTCAATCAACTATTCAAACATTCAAACAATTCAAACAATCTCGACACTTGTAATGAGTTTTTGGTTCTGTTTATCAACATAAACCAAAGTCCCAAAATAAAATAAAATAATTTTATTCTTTTTAGGATCTATTTAATATTTAAATAAAATAGACCTTTAATTATTAATTCAAAATAGGTTTTGATTTATTTAATAAAATCTCCATTTGAAATCTAAATATTTTCAAAACTAAATCAGTAGGTTTATTTGAAAATAGAAGAATTCTTGGAAAACTTGTTTTAAAATAAAATAACATTTTATTTTAGGGTCCATTAATAATTAAATAAAATGGACCTTAGTCATTAAATCAAATAGGATTTGTTTTATTAAAAACTTTATTTTGAAATCTAAAATAAAACCAAAACACTTTAGTAGGTTTTGTTTGAGAATATAAAATACTTGGAAAATCTTCTTTAAAATAATTTAAATAAGTTTTAGTGTTTATTTAAAATGGTAAAACCTTTTATTTAAATAAAATTGGATATTAAATCCTTATTATTTTATTTAAATAAACTTTTACTATTTTTAATCAAAACAAAACATTTTATTTCAAAAACTTGGCCAAGGTTTAATTTGGCTCTATAATTTTGAAAGTTTCCAAATGGATTCAAAAAGTTTCTTCTCACCCTGAAAATCAACAATGTTTTATTTTATTCATTTATTTTTCACATTACAAGATTTGGAAAATCTTGGGATGTGACAGGCTACCACCCTTAAAATAAATCTCGTCCCGAGATTTGGGAAGGCTAGGGGTTACAAGTTGGCTCAAAACATCTAGGGTACTACCACCCTTAAGAATTTTCCAACTAAATTACATATTGGCCTTCTTGGGATCCTGGGGAAACTCCTCTAGGCAAGCATCTTCATAGTGTCCTTTGTTTTCACATTTGAAACATGTGACAAGGCTGAGATCTTGAGGTGGCTTTTCTGGACAATATGATGCATAATGTCCTAACTCTTTGCAGTGGTTGCACATTACTTGGCTAAAATCCTTCCTTATCTTGGGTTTCACTAGCTTTTGTTTGTCTTCTTGTCTCTTCTTCTTTTCTGGGCATTCACTGACATAGTGTCCCTTCTCTTTGCAATTGTAACATTGCACTTGAGTAATATCCTTCTTGTTTGGGTTGGGGCATTTCTTCTTCTTCTTCTTGGGTCTCTCCAAAGCTAGGAGTTCTTCTAATTTATGCTCTTCATACTTCACCAAAAAGGTGGGAAATCTTTCTCTCTTCTTGGGGCAGTTACTAAAGATATGACCTTCTTCTTCACAATTAGGGAATTGATCTTCATGCTCCTTGGATTCATGATTCTTGTCTCCACAAGTATTGCTAGCTTGGGTTCCTTCTGGATTAACATCTTTGTCATCCTTGTTGTCATTAGCTCTTTGGGAAAAGTTTTCTCCCATGTTGATCATTTGAGTAACCAATCCTTGCAACAATTGGGATTGAAGTTTCAAAATCCTTTGTATGGCTGTGTCTAGTCCATTGTTGTTGGCTAAAAGCTGAGTTGTCTCTTGTCTCAACTGGTTTTGGGTTGCTATAAGTTCTCTCATGTTGTCCTCTTGGTTGTTGTTGTCATCAACCTTGATGTTGGAGTCTCTTGGAGTAGTCATCTGTTTGGGTTGGATTGGGATTAGAATAGGCAAAAATATTTCTAAGGGAATAATTCTATTCACACACATCACAATTCACTCAAGCAATGTGCAAGCAATCACAAGCCAAACATTTCACTCAAACAACAAAGTTCAAGCACATTTTTAGGCAAAAATTTTTTTGTTACACCACATAAGTTGGTGTGTTTGACTTAAACTAAATATGGTGGTCCATCTATATGGTTCACTTGAAATCCTTCCATCCTTCTTGGTTGATTCTTCTTGAACAAAATCTTTGTATCCTTGGAGAAAACTTCTCATGTCTTGGTCATAACCTTCAAAGGTGATGATGGCTCCTTCTATGTTGTGTTTCCTAAGTCTCCAAATCTTGAGCAAGATTTCTTGTCTCACTTGTAGTCCTTTGTGATATCCAAGTTGGAAGTCCTTGGTAAATATGCTGAAGATGTTGAAGTCATTAGAGTTGAAGAAGTTGGAGTCATTAGAGTTGAAGATGTTGATGAAGTTCTTTGCACCTGGTGTAGTCTTTGGCCATGGGTAGGTTTTTCCATCAAGTTGAAAATAGAAGAGATGTAGAGTTCAAAACCAAAATGGTTAAGGAAAGAGTTTACAAGATTGTTTGTAAATAAGTTTTCGAACAAATACAACTCCTATTTTTCTAAGGGTTTTTGTCCAATCCTAGGTTTACAAATCCTACAGGCAACACAATGCTCTGATACCATCTGTAAGGGTCCCAACCTTTAATAAGGTGGAGTCCCCTGTGTTTACAATGCTAGTCCCTGGATCAATAGCTAGCATCCACAGTTAAGATGTAATATCAAGAAACAAAGGTCATAATACAACTTTATAACCAGGAATAACATAATTTTATTACATCTTACATAGCTCATTTGGCTATTACATTACATTGCAACAGAATATCTATAAGCATGGGGTCCTTCATCTTCAAAGTTCCACAGGCAGACATGTTGGTTGTAGACTTGTAATACTATTCAACACACTTCACTAAATCAATCAAACCTGCAACATACAAGTTACAGCCACAAGGGTCAATACATTTGAATTGTATTGGCAAGTGATACTATGGTAGTATAGTGGAGTCTATTATCTATATGCATTTGGCTAAGTGGAGTTGAGGCTTGCATTGCTCAAAATAGATTTTCTTATCATTTTGAAAACACTAAGTTTTTGCTTGACAAAATCATTTTCTCAATCAAAGATTGAAGAATCCTTTACCCTTGTTCAAACCACAAGTTTTTATATTAGAAATTTGAATGATGAGATTCTTGATTGCTTCCATGTCTTGATGCTCAAATTGTCCTTTACCAGGGACATGGCTAAGTACTTAGATTTTACACTCTATAGAGGTGGTGCACTTTCCCCACAAGACTTGGTTTCCCAAGACAAGATCTTTCAGAAGCCTTCCCTTAGACCAAAATGGACGCGCTCCAACCTATCAAACTCTACCACCCACTGCCCATATGGATAAGTTCTTGCAACCTATATGATCTAGGCAGAGCCCATAATGCCAAGTGGTTGCACTTGAAGCTTCTCAACATTTGACATCTCAAATCTCTTTGTTCCTGGGTGGCCATCCACAAGTGAGATACACAAGGTAAACCATAGACATAGGCCTTGTGAACCACTCAACCAAAAACCACCAAGCAATTACCATTCCACCCAGGTGATTCATTAACTTAGTTGTTTTATTAAACAAAAACACAAGTCCTCAGACTTAGAAATTTTCCATAGTGTGAATATATTTCCACCCTTGTTTTCTATTAGCTAAGCTAAGCATGATAGTAGTAGGTATCTTTACTTAGGAATTTCTACTAAGGTTTCATCTACTAGGTTTTCTATAGTAAGGTTTATACTTAGCAAAAATCCATGCAAGTTTTACTGAGAAAAAAAAACCACTAATGCATAGAGAAAGTGATGGGACAAAAACTATGAAGCATCACTTGCCTTTTTGGTAGAGGGTATAAGTTCACTCCTTGTCCTTGCAACAATCACACCCTTCAAGTCACTACAAATCAATCAAGCAAGGCACAAACTCAATCTACCAATCAAGCATTTCATCACATAAAATCATTGAACTAAGATAATGCATGCAAGCATGCCAAGCTTTGTTTTGTTTGAAAAGTGGTTCCTAATGGGTCTTAAACATTTGAAAACACCTAATGGTCATTTTAAAATGTGGCTAAGTCATTTGCAAAAGATTTCACTTCATAAACCATTTTCAAAACAAAGTATCATTTTATGTGGTGTAGAAATATTTTTACTAAGGCATTAATCTATAGGGTTCACAAAATATGTTTTCAAACCAAAAAACTTTGTGTTTAGGGTCAGAGAGTTTAAAACAAAACATTTCCCAAAAGTTTTCTTCCAAAACCATTTTTAATAATTAAACCACATTTCTATTTGACTAGAAATGGTTTTAAATCAAATAATCATTCTTTTGTTTCACAAAATACATTTTTGAAACCACAAAGTGTTTCCTATGGTCAGTAGGTTCAAATCACACCAATTGCCAAAGATTTTATCCCCAAATTCATTTTTAAACAATTTTCACATCCTTAACAAGCATACAAATGTTTCTGCAAAAACAACCATTTTCCAGAAGCTTTTTACTAAACAAATGGCATGGTTGGCTAGGGCTTGTTCCACTTATTCCAATGATATAAAATTTGTAATTTTTGGACGTGTGGATCAAAAGTTGTGCAACTTACAAAATTGGAAATCTAATAGATCAAATATGTCCTTTAAATCAACTACAGACCACGTGGAATGTTTCTATTGGTCTATACCAGTTCAGTGTGGATAGCTGGTGTGGGTCGCACGATTTTCATAAAACAAATGGTGCAGATTCATCAAGGCTCGAGCTAAGCTGGAGGCTTGGCTCACGGCGCGTGGCTCGGCTAGGCTCGGCTAGTCCGTCGAAGTAAGATCGAAGGGTAAGGAACAGAGGGTGCTGGCTCACCTGGTGGCTCTGGTCACCGGCGATGGTGAGGACGGCGGTGACGCTCGGGATGTGTAAGAAGGCGACATTCCGGTGGTTCCCGAAGACGGTGGAGACGGAGACGATGCACAAAAGTTCTGGGCAAAGCCAATGGCGTTGGAGCGGTGGAGGTTTGCTTCCTGGAGCGGTTCCTAGGGGTGTCCGGAGTCGTGCTTGCGGCGACGCTTGCAGATGTTATCAATGTCGAATGCCTGGGGATCAAGAAACCAAACCAAGGAGTCAGGAAGGTGCGCATAAGAATACTAGGGAGATTCAACCGAAAAATGGAGGTGCGGGTGTGTTCTTTTCACCGGAATTTGGCACTGGAACTCGTCGGAGCCGGCGAGACATTGAGCTCGAATTCGAGGTGCTCAGTGGCCCATTAGCGGTGGTTGTTGAGGGGAAATGAGGAGGAGTCAGAGGGGATTAAGAGGGACTTGATGGTTTTGGTGATTAAGATCGAGTTAGAGCGAATTTAAGCCGAGAATCACTCACTGGCAACGGGCGCGCGAGTTTGATGACGACGTGGTGGCTAGGTGGGTCCTGGCTGTCTGCGAGAGAGAGAGCGCGAGTGTGGGGTCCAGTCGTCAGCGACTTAGCGGTTAAGTTCCTGAGTGAGAAAAATAACGATTCGCTGGGGAGGGAGGTGGGATGCTGGGCTGGGATGGGCTTTAGCTAGGCTGGGTCGTTTTGCTCTATTTTTTTTCTGTCTGAAACCTTTTTCTTTTTCCAAATCAATTTCTGTTTTGAATTTCAATCAACTATTCAAACATTCAAACAATTCAAACAATCTCCACACTGTTAATGAGTTTTTGGTTCTGTTTATCAACATAAACAAAAGTCCCAAAATAAAATAAAATAATTTTATTCTTTTTAGGATCTATTTAATATTTAAATAAAATAGACCTTTAATTATTAATTCAAAATAGGTTTTGATTTATTTAATAAAATCTCCATTTGAAATCTAAATATTTTCAAAACTAAATCAGTAGGTTTATTTGAAAATAGAAGAATTCTTGGAAAACTTGTTTTAAAATAAAATAACATTTTATTTTAGGGTCCATTAATAATTAAGTAAAATGGACCTTAGTCATTAAATCAAATAGCATTTGTTTTATTAAAAACTTTATTTTGAAATCTAAAATAAAACCAAAACAATTTAGTAGGTTTTGTTTGAGAATATAAAATACTTGGAAAATCTTATTTAAAATAATTTAAATAAGTTTTAGTGTTTATTTAAAATGGTAAAACCTTTTATTTAAATAAAATTGGATATTAAATCCTTATTATTTTATTTAAATAAACTTTTACTATTTTTAATCAAAACAAAACATTTTATTTCAAAAACTTGGCCAACGTTTAATTTGGCTCTATAATTTTGAAAGTTTCCAAATGGATTCAAAAAGTTTCTTCTCACCCTGAAAATCAACAATGTTTTATTTTATTCATTTATTTTTTACATTACAAGATTTGGAAAATCTTGGGATGTGACAGGCTACCACCCTTAAAATAAATCTCGTCCCGAGATTTGGGAAGGCTAGGGGTTACAAGTTGGCTCAAAACATCTAGGGTACTACCACCCTTAAGAATTTTCCAACTAAATTACATATTGGCCTTCTTGGGATCCTAGGGAAACTCCTCTAGGCAAGCATCTTCATAGTGTCCTTTGTTTTCACATTTGAAACATGTGACAAGGCTGAGATCTTGAGGTGGCTTTTCTGGACAATATGATGCATAATGTCCTAACTCTTTGCAGTGGTTGCACATTACTTGGCTAAAATCCTTCCTTATCTTGGGTTTCACTAGCTTTTTTTTGTCTTCTTGTCTCTTCTTCTTTTCTGGGCATTCACTGACATAGTGTCCCTTCTCTTTGCAATTGTAACATTGCACTTGAGTAATATCCTTCTTGTTTGGGTTGGGGCATTTCTTCTTCTTCTTCTTGGGTCTCTCCAAAGCTAGGAGTTCTTCTAATTTATGCTCTTCATACTTCACCAAAAAGGTGGGAAATCTTTCTCTCTTCTTGGGGCAGTTACTAAAGATATGACCTTCTTCTTCACAATTAGGTAATTGATCTTCATGCTCCTTGGATTCATGATTCTTGTCTCCACAAGTATTGCTAGCTTGGGTTCCTTCTGGATTAACATCTTTGTCATCCTTGTTGTCATTAGCTCTTTGGGAAAAGTTTTCTCCCATGTTGATCATTTGAGTAACCAATCCTTGCAACAATTGGGATTGAAGTTTCAAAATCCTTTGTATGGCTGTGTCTAGTCCATTGTTGTTGGCTAAAAGCTGAGTTGTCTCTTGTCTCAACTGGTTTTGGGTTGCTATAAGTTCTCTCATGTTGTCCTCTTGGTTGTTGTTGTCATCAACCTTGATGTTGGAGTCTCTTGGAGTAGTCATCTGTTTGGGTTGGATTGGGATTAGAATAGGCAAAAATATTTCTAAGGGAATAATTCTATTCACACACATCACAATTCACTCAAGCAATGTGCAAGCAATCACAAGCCAAACATTTCACTCAAACAACAAAGTTCAAGCACATTTTTAGGCAAAAATTTTTTTGTTACACCACATAAGTTGGTGTGTTTGACTTAAACTAAATATGGTGGTCCATCTATATGGTTCACTTGAAATCCTTCCATCCTTCTTGGTTGATTCTTCTTGAACAAAATCTTTGTATCCTTGGAGAAAACTTCTCATGTCTTGGTCATAACCTTCAAAGGTGATGATGGCTCCTTCTATGTTGTGTTTCCTAAGTCTCCAAATCTTGAGCAAGATTTCTTGTCTCACTTGTAGTCCTTTTTGATATCCAAGTTGGAAGTCCTTGGTAAATATGCTGAAGATGTTGAAGTCATTAGAGTTGAAGAAGTTGGAGTCATTAGAGTTGAAGATTTTGATGAAGTCCTTTGCACCTGGTGTAGTCTTTGGCCATGGGTAGTTTTTCCATCAAGTTGAAAATAGAAGAGATGTAGAGTTCAAAACCAAAATGGTTAAGGAAAGAGTTTACAAGATTGTTTGTAAATAAGTTTTCGAACAAATACAACTCCTATTTTTCTAAGGGTTTTTGTCCAATCCTAGGTTTACAAATCCTACAGGCAACACAATGCTCTGATACCATCTGTAAGGGTCCCAACCTTTAATAAGGTGGAGTCCCCTGTGTTTACAATGCTAGTCCCTGGATCAATAGCTAGCATCCACAGTTAAGATGTAATATCAAGAAACAAAGGTCATAATACAACTTTATAACCAGGAATAACATAATTTTATTACATCTTACATAGCTCATTTGGCTATTACATTACATTGCAGCAGAATATCTATAAGCATTGGGTCCTTCATCTTCAAAGTTCCACAGGCAGACATGTTGGTTGTAGACTTGTAATCCTATTCAACACACTTCACTAAATCAATCAAACCTGCAACATACAAGTTACAGCCAAAAGGGTCAATACATTTGAATTGTATTGGCAAGTGATACTATGGTAGTATAGTGGAGTCTATTATCTATATGCATTTGGCTAAGTGGAGTTGAGGCTTGCATTGCTCAAAATAGATTTTCTTATCATTTTGAAAACACTAAGTTTTTGCTTGACAAAATCATTTTCTCAATCAAAGATTGAAGAATCCTTTACCCTTGTTCAAACCACAAGTTTTTATCTTAGAAATTTGAATGATGAGATTCTTGATTGCTTCCATGTCTTGATGCTCAAATTGTCCTTTACCAGGGACATGGCTAAGTACTTAGATTTTACACTCTATAGAGGTGGTGCACTTTCCCCACAAGACTTGGTTTCCCAAGACAAGATCTTTCAGAAGCCTTCCCTTAGAACAAAATGGACGCGCTCCAACCTATCAAACTCTACCACCCATTGTCCATATGGCTAAGTTCTTGCAACCTATATGATCTAGGCAGAGCCCATAATGCCAAGTGGTTGCACTTGAAGCTTCTCAACATTTGACATCTCAAATATCTTTGTTCCTGGGTGGCCATCCACAAGTGAGATACACAAGGTAAACCATAGACATAGGCCTTGTGAACCACTCAACCAAAAACCACCAAGCAATTACCATTCCACCCAGGTGATTCATTAACTTAGTTGTTTTATTAAACAAAAACACAAGTCCTTAGACTTAGAAATTTTCCATAGTGTGAATATATTTCCACCCTTGTTTTCTATTAGCTAAGCTAAGCATGATAGTAGTAGGTATCTTTACTTAGGAATTTCTACTAAGGTTTCATCTACTAGGTTTTATATAGTAAGGTTTATACTTAGCAAAAATCCATGCAAGTTTTACTGAGAAAAAAAAACCACTAATGCATAGAGAAAGTAATGGGACAAAAAGTATGAAGCATCACTTGCCTTTTTGGTAGAGGGTATAAGTTCACTCCTTGTCCTTGCAACAATCACACCCTTCAAGTCACTACAAATCAATCAAGCAAGGCACAAACTCAATCTACCAATCAAGCATTTCATCACATAAAATCATTGAACTAAGATAATGCATGCAAGCATGCCAAGCTTTGCTTTGTTTGAAAAGTGGTTCCTAATGGGTCTTAAACATTTGAAAACACCTAATGGTCATTTTAAAATGTGGCTAAGTCATTTGCAAAAGATTTCACTTCATAAACCATTTTCAAAACAAAGTATCATTTTATGTGGTGTAGAAATATTTTTACTAAGGCATTAATCTATAGGGTTCACAAAATATGTTTTCAAACCAAAAAACTTTGTGTTTAGGGTCAGAGAGTTTAAAACAAAACATTTCCCAAAAGTTTTCTTCCAAAACCATTTTTAATAATTAAACCACATTTCTATTTGACTAGAAATGGTTTTAAATCAAATAATCATTCTTTTGTTTCATAAAATACATTTTTGAAACCACAAAGTGTTTCCTATGGTCAGTAGGTTCAAATCACACCAATTGCCAAATATTTTATCCCCAAATTCATTTTTAAACAATTTTCACATCCTTAACGAGCATACAAATGTTTCTGCAAAAACAACCATTTTCCAGAAGCTTTTTACTAAACAAATGGCATGGTTGGATAGGGCTTGTTCCACTTATTCCAATGATATAAAATTTGTAATTTTTGGACGTGTGGATCAAAAGTTGTGCAATTTACAAAATTGGAAATCTAATAGATCAAATCTGTCCTTTAAATCAACTACGGGCCACGTGGAATGTTTCTATTGGTCTATACCGGTTCAGTGTGGATAGCTGGTGTGGGTCACACGAATTTCATAAAACGAACGATGCAGATTCATCAAGGCTCGAGCTAAGCTGGAGGCTTGGCTCACGGCGCGTGGCTCGGCTAGGCTCGGCTAGATCTAATCGTGTCCGTCGAAGTAAGATCGAAGGGTAAGGAACAGAGGGTGCTGGCTCACCTGGTGGCTCTGGTCACCGGCGATGGTGAGGACGGCGGCGAAGCTCGGGATGTGTAAGAAGGCGACGTTCCAGTGGTTCCCGAAGAAGGTGGAGACGGAGACGATGCACAAAAGTTCTGGGCAAAGCCAATGGCGTTGGAGCGGTGGAGATTTGCTTCCTGGAGCGGTTCCTAGGGGTGGCCGGAGTCGTGCTTGCGGCGACGCTTGCAGATGTTGTCAATGTCGAATGCCTGGGGATCAAGAAACCAAACCAAGGAGTCAGGAAGGTGCGCGTAAGAATACTAGGGAGATTCAACAGAAAAATGGAGGTGCGGGTGTGTTCTTTTCACCGGAATTTGGCAGTGGAACTCGTCGGAGCCGGCGAGACATTGAGCTCGAATTCGAGGTGCTCAGTGGCCCATTAGCGGTGGTTGTTGAGGGGAAATGAGGAGGAGTCAGAGGGGATTAAGAGGGACTTGACGGTTTTGGTGATTAAGATCGAGTTAGAGCGAATTTAAGCCGAGAATCACTCACTGGCAACGGGCGCGCGAGTTGGATGACGACGTGGTGGCTAGGTGGGTCCTGGCTGTCTACGAGAGAGAGAGAGCGCGAGTGTGGGGTCCAGTCGTCAGCGACTTAGCGGTTAAGTTCCTGAGTGAGAAAAATAACGATTCGCTAGGAAGGGAGGTGGGCTGCTGGGCTGGGATGGGCTTTAGCTGGGCTGGGTCGTTTTGCTCTATTTTTTTCTGTCTGAAACCTTTTTCTTTTTCCAAATCAATTTCTATTTTGAATTTCAATCAACTATTCAAGCATTCAAACAATTCAAACAATCTCCACACTTGTAATGAGTTTTTGGTTCTGTTTATCAACATAAACCAAAGTCCCAAAATAAAATAAAATAATTTTATTCTTTTTAGGATCTATTTAATATTTAAATAAAATAGACCTTTAATTATTAATTCAAAATAGGTTTTGATTTATTTAATAAAATCTCCATTTGAAATCTAAATATTTTCAAAACTAAATTAGTAGGTTTATTTGAAAATAGAAGAATTCTTGGAAAACTTGTTTTAAAATAAAATAACATTTTATTTTAGGGTCCATTAATAATTAAATAAAATGGACCTTAGTCATTAAATCAAATAGGATTTGTTTTATTAAAAACTTTATTTTGAAATCTAAAATAAAACCAAAACACTTTAGTAGGTTTTGTTTGAGAATATAAAATACTTGGAAAATCTTATTTAAAATATTTTAAATAAGTTTTAGTGTTTATTTAAAATGGTAAAACCTTTTATTTAAATAAAATTGGATATTAAATCCTTATTATTTTATTTAAATAAACTTTTACTATTTTTAATCAAAACAAAACATTTTATTTCAAAAACTTGGCCAAGGTTTAATTTGGCTCTATAATTTTGAAAGTTTCCTAATGGATTCAAAAAGTTTCTTCTCACCCGGAAAATCAACAAAGTTTTTTTTTATTCATTTATTTTTCACATTACAAGATTTGGAAAATCTTGGGATGTGACAGCTCCACATGGTAAGAAGGTAAATTCTGTTGAGGAAACTTCCTCTTTGAGTGAAAAGATTGATGTTATTATGGCTATGCTTGTTAATGGGAAAGCTCCTCTAGATCCTAATAGTGTTCCCTTAGCCTCTTTGGTTGCTCAAGAAGAGCAAGTTGATGTGAACTTCATTAGAAACAACAATTTCAACAACAATGCTTATAGGAGTAATTTTGGTGGTAACAACTATAGACCTTATCCTCCTAATAATGGCAATTCTTATGGAAACTCCTACAACAATGCTAGAAGTGCCCCCTCTGAACTTGAAGTCATGCTCAAATACTTTATTAGTAAACAAACCACTTTCAATAAGGCTATAGAGGAAAAGCTTGTAAATATTGAGAAAAATATATCCTCTTTGTCTAAAGCACAGTCCTCCTTGATTAATAAAATGGCTGCTAAACCTGAAACTATGGAAAATACCTTTGCTACTGCTCATGCCATACAAGTTACTATTGATGAAAATGTTAGACTTTTAGCTCAACTTCATGCTAAGTGGGAAAGGGAAGCTGAAATTGATAGAAACAATAGTTTGTGCACCATCACCACTAAACCACAAGTAGTCCCTATTCCTCCTCCTACTATGCCTAAGTCTATTGAGCCTACTACTAGTGATGCTAAGTTTGATTTTGATATTGATGGTTGCAATATTTCTGAAGTGATTATGTTCCTACAAAAGCTTGCTAGAAGTCCTGATGCTAGTGATATGCATGTTGCTTTCACCAAACATATTACAGATGCTCTTGTAAAAATTAAGGAAGATAAGCTAAAACACAAAGCTTAAATTCCTAGGAAAGTAGAAGATAGTTGGGAACCCATTATTAATATGCAAGTGAATGACTTTGATCTCAAGGCTTCATGTGATCTTGGTTCTAGTGTCTCTATTATGCCTAGGAAGATTTATGAAATGCTTGATTTACCACCATTTATTGGAAGATTGTTATTTGGATGTCCCATTCAATGATAATGCTAAGAAGAAACTCATGGGGAGTATTAATGATGTTCTCATTATGGTTAACAATGCTTATGTCCCTGTTGACTTCTATGTTTTGGATGTTGAATACAATGCTTCTTGTCCTATTACTTTGGGAAGACCTTTTCTTAGAACAGTTGGTGCCATCATTGATATGAAAGAAGGCACCGTTAAATATAATTTTCCAATCAAGAAAGGTATTGAAAACTTCCCTATGAGGAGAGAGAAGTTGCTCTTTGCTCCTCCTTTGAAAGCAAGGTTTGATGGTAATGATTCTTCATTTGAAAATACTTGATTCTTCTTGCTTCTTGTGCCTAACTTAAGGCGTTAAAGAAACGTACTTGTTGGGAGATAACCCAAGAGTTTCCTTGAGTCTTGGAAGTTATTACTTCAGTAATGACCTCTCCTTATCCTTTTTGTTTGCTTTTTGTGCCAAGAATGACCTCTAATGAGAGGGAAGTAAGATTTGGGGAGTTGCTGTCCCGAAACAGATTTCTGTCCTCCACCAAAAAAATCGTGAGGAGTCTCTATAACTCAGATTGAGCTAAAAATATACTAATAAATCCCCCAGTATGTTATATAACTTTCATTAGTTCAACACTTTTTGATTTGAGCATTAGAAGATTTTCGAAAAAAACGGTTTCTACATGTTGATCTGTTTTAACAGATTTTTGTCATTATTTGCATTTGCTTCTTATTGATTCCTTTTTGAGTTCTCTTTAGGTGAATTGAACTTTTTGAAGGAGTTAATACAGTAGCTTGTATTTTTAGTGAAAATCCTTGATGTTCCAAAGCTTTGCTAGAGGTCTAATATCTTTTGAATACACTAATGTTGCTAATGAAGATTGTGTGAAGTTTTGTATGAAGGAAAAATTGCAGGTGTAGAGAGAGAAAGATGCAATGAGATGAAGAATGGACAAAAGTGAAGGGTTTCGCGGCATAGTAAATCAAAATTTTCTACGGATGCGAACAGAGGGAAGGCCAAGATCTAATCTAGGAGATGCAAACAACGAGAGAGATTGGATTAGATCTTCATACCCTTGAAGATTCGCACAGCGGAACGTTCGTCGGAACGTGGGTGATGTAGTCGTACTCGCTTCTCCTCCTCGCGATCCGATCCGATCTAGCACCACAAGTGGCGGTGCCTCCGTGAGATGCACACGTGCAGCACCTCGACGTCTCCTCCTTCCTCGGACCAGCAAGTATGGTGGAGAGATGGATTGGATCTACAACACGACGGCGTGGTGTATATGGTGGAGAATTTCTGCAGCAGGGATTCGCCTACAAATAGTCGGGAGGGAGAGAGGAAGGGCAGCAGGGCGGCTAGGGTTGGAGGGGAAGGTGTGTGGTGTTGGTGCGCCCCCACCCCTCTTTATATAGAGGGGGGGGCGCAGCCCTAGCCCCTCCCCCAAGCCCAAACCGGCGGCCCCAAAGGATAAGGAGTGGGGGGCAAGGAAACCCCCCTTCTAGAAGGTCTATCTCGAGTTTAAACCTCTCTTGGCCGGCTGGGCCCTATGGGGCCTTGTGCCCCTGGCCCAATGCGTCCAGGGCACTCCCTCATAGGCCCATGCCCCCTCCCGGAAGTTGGGGCCACGTTGGTCCCCTTCCGGAACGTTCTAGAAGCTTCCGGTACAATACCGATTAATCCGAAACAATTCCGAACTCCAAAAACTGCACTGCCTTATATGAATCTTATTCTCCGGACCACTCCGGAACCTCTCGTGGTGTCTCGGATCCTATCCGAGACTCCGAACAAAAACTCATAAACCAATTATCCAATCTATCCTAGCGTCGAGACACGTTAAGTGTGTGACCCTGCGGGTTCGAGAATATGCAGACATGATCTTCTATCAATAATCAACAGCGGGGTATGGGCACCCATATTGACTCCCACACATTCATCGATGATCATATCGGATGAACCACGATGCCAGGATTCAATCAATCCCATATATATATTCCCTTCGTCTCGCGATATTTTACTTGCCCGAGATTTGATCGTCGGTACCGTCATACCTAGTTCAATCTCGTTCACAGCAAGTACTTTACTCGTTCCGTAATCCGATATCACTTTGTGATTAACTCCTTAACCACATGCTTGCAAGCGATGTTGATATCGATTACCGAGTGGGCCCGAAGTATATCTCTCCGACTTGGGAGGGACAAATCCCATCTCGATACATACAACCCAACAGATACTTTCCGATCACCTGAGAGACACCTTTATGATCACCCTCTCATAGGATGACGTTTGATGACCTCAAAGCTTTCTTCTGATACCAGGGAGTTGTATTATCTCATGGTCTAAGGAATACAATATTTGACATAAGAAAAGCTTCGCAAAGACGAACACGATGACATGATCTAATTGCTTCGCTTAGTTTGGGTCTGTCCACCATATCATTCTCCCAATGATATGATCTCATTATTAATCGACAACTCATGTCCATGGTTAGGAAACCTTAACCATCATTAATCAATGAGCTAGTCCATAGAGGCGTACTAGGGACACGGTGTTGTTCACAAACCACACAAGTATTAAAGTTTCCGCTTAATACAATTCTAGCATGGAATATAAACGATATCATGAACAAAAATTATAATAATACCAGCTTTATTATTGCCTCTAGGGCATAATTCCAACAGTCTCCCACTTGCACTAGAGTCAATAATCTAGTTTACATCTGGCAACAATATCACACCCATGGCACTGAGGTGCTGATCATGTTTTACACGTGGAAGAGGTTTAGTCAATGGATCTGCGACATTCAGATCTGTATGTACTTTGCTAATCTTCAGATCTCCATCTGCTATATAATCTCGGATTATATGAAACTTGCGGTTGATATGCTTGGTCTTTGGATGATATCTTGGTTCCTTAGCGAGTGCTATGGCGCCAGTGTTGTCACACAATATCTCCAGTGGGTCCAATGCACTTGGAACCACGCCAAGCTCAGTGATGAAGTTTCTGATCCAAACTCCTTCACTTGACGCTTCTGCAGCCGCCATGTATTCCGCTTCTACTGTAGATCCCGCGATCACGCTTTGCTTGCAGCTTCTCCAGCTCACAGCTCCTCCATTCAAAATATAAACGTATCCTGTCTGAGATTTAGAATCATCCTTGTCGGTGTCGAAACTAGTGTCTACGTAACCTTTTACGACGAGCTGTTCATCACCCCCATAGACTAAGAACATTTCTTTAGTCCTATTCAGGTACTTTAGGATGTTCTTCACGGCTGTCCAATGTTCCACTCCTGGATCACTTTTATATCTGCTCGTCAAACTAAGAGCATTGGACACATCCGGTCTAGTACACAACATGGCATACATGATAGAACCTATGGCCGAGGCATAAGGCACTTTGCTCATAGCTTCCACCTTGAGAAGGACGAGCATTGGTGAAGTTGGAGTACACCTTGAGCATGTGTTGTTCATGCCAATGGAACCATTGCGGAACCTAATCATTGTGTCTTTCATACAATTTCTTTTGTATCTTCCGGTGTTTTCCAACATGATGACCTCATCTACATCAGATCCTATGCAGAGCTGGCATCATCCCTTTGTTCCGAATACTGCTTATGAAGATCTTCATTCTAAATTTCGAGAGTTGAGTTGCCTGATTTTCCTATTCATGTATAGAGTTGATAGTTTGGGTACGGGATGGACTGATCACCCTACCCGACTCTTACTGTTCACTCTTGTACATCGAACTGGTGGATCAATGTAACTTTTCCTTTCTCAAGGAAGTTAGAGGTGGCCTTATCTTTTGATACCTCTACCTTCGTCCTTTGCTTCTCCGGAGTGTTCTCTTGACGAACGTGAGAACCGTCTTTTGTTGGTGGTGTCGCCGATTTCAAGATGGAGAAGGAATCATTGTTAGTGGTGTCGCGATGGTCTACCCGAAGCAAGAAGATTCAGACCGTCGGTTTTCTTCCCCGTACCATGAGGCGGATCTCGAGGGCGAGATCCATTGTTAGTGGTGTCGAATTGTGGCATCCCGCAAAACCACTACTAGAAAATCGCTGTGTTTTTGTGCATTGCATCATCATGACATCAACATGCATCTAATTGATTGAAACTATTTTTGCTAAAAGACCTACTTTGTTTTCTATATTAATACCCTCCCCTTTGTTCAAACCAAACCGTCGGTCCAGCCGGATCTTTTATTCATCTAAAACTAATTACAAAATTTATTTTAAATAAAAGAAAACCCTAGACTAAAATATCTAATCCTAAAACCACCTAAATCTTTTCCTACCTAATCCTAATCTACCCAGCCCCTCCACCTCACCCCCTCCAATCACATGTCGCCACCTCACCTCTCCCCAAATCCCCACCAATAGCCACCCGCCACCTCACCTCCCCTCCCTCCCCCACACACACTCACACACAGCAGTCGCACCCAAACCCTCTCTCTCTCCCCCCCGTCTGGCCCCACCTCCCACCTAGCACCTGGCCCACCCGACAGATCCCTGGCCTACCCCGCCCCCCTCTCTCGATCTTCCTCACCCCGACAGCCTCCTCTCCTCTGTTCCTCTTCCCCACCCCGACCCTGCTCCTCCCTCAGCCCGCCTCGCTCCTGTCAAGCGCCGCCGGAGACCTCCCGCACCGCGCCGGCCATGTTCTGCCCCGCCGCCTCGCGGGACCGCGCCAGCGCGTGCCGCCTCGCCCCGCCTGCTCCTCTCTGAGACCCGGCTCCGTCTGTCCCCGACCCGTCTTCCTCACCGCCGTCCGCCACTGCGGGTGCTCCTCCACTGCCGGCCCCTGCTCCCGCCGTCGCCTCAAGCACGTTGTCCTCCGGCCTCCTTCCTCTGCTCCCCCGGTCGCCGTCGACCTCGGCCACGACCCCGCGTCCCCCGAGCTCACCTCCATTGGCCTCGCCCCTCGAGCCCGAGCTCGCCGCCCTCCTGTCGGCTCCTTCCCCTGCCCCGCTTCTTCCTCCTCCGTCGAGCTCCCTCCGCCGCCAGCGCCCGTCCCTCCTCCAGCCGCCTCGTGGGCTACCTCCCCGGCGACCCCGTACGCATCGAGCCGGCCGCGTCCTCCCCCTCCCTCTCACCGAGCTCCTCCACCACCGCTGTCCTCCGGCCTCTTCCCCTATCGTCGCGGCCTGAGCCCTGCCGAGCGCCGCCGCCCCGCCTCTGTCTCTGCGAGCCTCGTGGTCCGCCTGCAGCAACTGCAGTTCATCGTCGAGCTCCCCGCGTGTTGCCAGTGTCGGTCTCCTCCTGCGTTCGGCCATTAGCCCATGTCTGTTTGTCCCTGCACGTGAGCGCTGACGGTTGCCAAGATCTACATCGCCCTACGATGGTCAAACCCGGAGACACCCGAAGGACCACAGACAAGAACCTCCACATGGAGAAGATCTGCCACAAGGAAACCGATCCTTTGGGACGACAAGTTCACCATCCCGGAACACCGAGTGCACCGACATGGATCCGAAGGCCGAGCCCTTGACACGCCAAGGTCTTCCCCCCCGGAACGCCGAGTTCTCCATCGTGGACGCCAAGCACGTCGACATGAAACCGAAGGACGCCGAACGCCAAGCTCTTCATCTCGGACCCAGTAGCCCTGATCCGCACCTGATCCCCGTCGAACCCTGAGACCAAACCCCGAACCCCCTGAACCAAGATCTTCCGAACCCCGATGTGTGACCCCTATCCGAGGACCCTCATATTTTTATAATATATGAAATTGATATTGTTGCATATTAATTTGTACATGCTTGCATGCATATTCATGTGGGTTTGGGGGCCTTATGTCGATTCACCATATAATTAAATGTGGAGGCCATATGCGGGCAAATCTAGTCGTATATTGGTCCCATTTAAATGTGTGTAGCGAACCGATGCCATGTTTTGTCCTGTTAAGACAACAATTAAATTGCGGGGTAGTTAAATAACTTGAACCATATATTTAAATGTCGGGACCCCGGTTCCGCTTAATATTGCCTAATTGCATCGCATCTTTGCCATGCCATACATCATACATGCATCATGCCGATCTTCTGCTGTAGTATTAAATAGTGCATCCGGTGTTTCTTCTAGTGTTTTGCTTCTTCGCGGATTAGGCCGATGAGTTGATGCGAGTGTCGACCCGATCTTCGGATGAACCTTCGACAATGTTTTCAGGCGAGCATCTCCCCCTTTCTACCTATCTTACTTTTATAGTATTTATTCCCTCCTGTTGATCTATTGCTATCTGTGTTGCGATGCTCTAGTTTTCGTACCCGTGATATCCCTTGCAGCCTTATATTGCCTTGGACACATCCTATTACCTGTTGTTTGGTAGATAGTTGGACTTGCGCGTCGTAGTCGCTTGCTCAAGTGCTGTTGCGTGTCGTCAAGTACCACAGTTGTTGGAGTATTGCCACAGGTTTAATGTTGGAGCTGATCAAGGCTTTAATTATCGTTTAATTCAATTATTGTTTAATAACTAAAATTGAAGTAGGTAATGCAGAGGCACAGGTGGGCAATAGATGTTATTTGGTTGTTAAACGTCCACTTGTGTCCCGTAGGACCCTGAGTTCTTGACACCTGTTCCGAGATCGAGCGCGCTAACCACATGTGGGATGTATGGGCACCCCCATCGATTTAGTACCTGATTCCAAGTACTGTACTGGGGGCCACAAGTAGTTTGGGGCTTTATTACTATTCTGTACTTATGCCATGCTTTAATGCTTTATTTAAATTGTGCGAGGTACTACACGTGTACTGTTTTGGAAGCGAAGTGTTTTCGCGGTATCGACAAGCCCGAGAGTTTCGGGTTCCCAGTCGTTTACAGCCACTGACGCAAACCCTGAGTCCGTCTCGGAGACCGGCCGACTTCGTTGCGGGTGTACTTAGTGGGGTGGCCCCCCGTGCTTGCTTTGGGTCTAGGAAACGTCGTGTCCGAAACCCCGTCGACATACCGTTGGGTGTATGTTTTGTGATCTTGTACCTACCTGATCCGACAACAAGGGTGTAGGTGCGTGTGGAAACTTTGGTGCACCCCTACAGGGTTAAATCTTTTCGAGAAGCCGTGTCCGCGGTTATGAACGACTTGGAGCACAGTTCTCGATCATAGACAACTATAACTAAAGTTTACTGTTATAATTTGACTTGTATCCGATATGACTAGTAATCAACTCCTCTACAACGGAATGGCTAAATAAAAGTGCCAACAACTGCTGGGTTTTGGGATCTCTCATGCTAATTGTAACTGACTAGTAAGTGTTGCAACTACAACGGAATGGATAACTAAAACTGCCCACTGCTTATTATATCAGGATGACTATCTATACCTGACTAGTAATTGCTGCAACGATAACTGAATAAATAAAACTGCCAACTGTGTGAGTTTCTCGGTTGACTTCCTCGTTTGGTCTCGAGGGGGAAATACCAGGATGGGTATGTTTGGTGGTAGTATCAGGTTGGTTCCGAATAGGTCTTTCTTACCCCCCTCTGATAGCCGCTAGTTGTATCGAGTCTCTATAGGTTGTTTAGTGCATGCTGCGCTGCCGCTTCAGTCCACCATACCTATGTAGGCGAGGACCGCCGAATTCTAGCCTCGCCGTGTACTGGCCTCAGTACTGACGCTCCTCTTTTTCCTCTGCCCTTTGTCGGCACCCCTTTTGTTTAAGCAGGTTTTGAGATCGACGTCGTTAGCAGGGTTACCCTTCCGGCTTGGCCTGGGCAGGGTTATGGACGCCATTGGTTATTCTTCAAGGCTCTTAGCCCCATTTGCATCTTGTCCGTAGCTGGACGCTCTATCGTTTTCAAGGTGATTTGGATCTTTGTTCTGTATATCTGTATTCTTGACTCATGGAGTCGTGTTGTATATATATCTGTTCTGTGGGTCCCATCGAGGACTGTTGTGTAATGTTATTACTTCGTTTTCCACCCGCACGAAAGTGCCTGGTGGGCACCTTTGAATCGTTTCTATGCGGGTTTGGCGGGAAGCGCTGAAACTTGCATAGGGTCGATTCTGAGGGTGTTACACACTCAATGGCCTTTCGGTCGCTAGGAGGGCCCACCAAAGTCCATACTTGGTTTTCGCTCATGGATCCCAATTCGGATTTCATGGCTTCTAGCCATTTCTCAGAGTCTAGGCTCATCATCGCTTCCTCATAGTTCGTAGGTTCACTGTCTTCTACTAACAAGACAGTTAAGACAGGGTTTTCGTACCAATCAGGAGGGGCACGCGACCTTGTCGACCTGCGATGTTCAGTAGCAGCATCGTCCGAAGCTTCATGATCCTTGTCATTAGCTTCCTCTATTGTTGGTGCAGGCGGCACTGGAACAATTTCAGGTGCTGCGCTACTCTCCAATTCAAGAGAAGGTTCAGTAACCTCGTCTAGCTCTACTTTCCTCCCACTCACTTCTTTCGAGAGAAACTCCTTCTCAAGAAAGGAACCGTTCTTTGCGACAAACACTTTTCCTTCGGTTATGTGATAGAAGGTATACCCAATAGTTTCCTTAGGGTATCCTATGAAGACGCATTTCTCCGCTTTGGGTTCGAGCTTGTCCGGCATCAACTTCTTGACGTAAGCTTCACATCCCCAAACTTTAAGAAACGACAACTTAGGTTTAGCACCAAACCATAGTTCATACGGTGTCGTCTCAACGGATTTAGATGGAGCCCTATTTAAAGTGAATGCAGCGGTTTCTAATGCATAACCCCAAAATGATAACGACAAATCAGTAAGAGACATCATTGATCGGACCATATATAATAAGGTTCGATTCCGGCGTTCAGACACACCATTGCGCTGTGGTGTTCCGGGTGGCGTGAGTTGTGAAACAATTCCTCTTGCTTTAATATGCGTGAGAAAATCATAACTCAAATATTCGCCCCCACGATCGGATCGTAGAAACTTAATCTTTCTGTTACGATGGTTCTCTACTTCATTCTGAAATTCTTTGAACTTTTCAAACGTTTCAGATTTATGTTTCATTAAATAGATATACCCATATCTACTTAAGTCATCGGTAAAAGTGAGAAACTAGCGATATCCACCGCGCGTCGAAACACTCATCGGTCCGCATACATCGGTATGTATGATTTCCAACAAGTCCGTTGCTCGCTCCATCGTACCGGAGAACAGTGTTTTGATCATCTTGCCCATGAGGCATGGTTCGCATGTGTCAAATGATTCAAAATCAAGAGACTCCAAAAGTCCATCAGAATGGAGTTTCTTCATGCGCTTTACACCAATATGACCTAGACGACAGTGCCACAAATAAGTAGTATTATCACTATCTACTTTGCATCTCTTAGCCTCAATGTTATGGATGTGTGTTTCATCCCTTTCGAGACTTAGAAGAAATAAACCATTCACAAGAGGTGCATGACCATAAAAGATGTTACTCATATAAATAGAACAACCATTATTCTCCGATTTAAATGAATAACCGTCTTGCAATAAACACGATCCAGAAATAATGTTCATGCTCAACGCAGGAACATAATAACATTTATTAAGGTTTAAAACTAATCCCGAAGGTAAAACTAAGGAGAGCGTTCCGACGTCCATCACATCAACTCTTGATCCGTTGCCAACGCGCATCGTCACCTCATCCCTCGCAAGCCGCCGTCTATTCCGTAGCTCCTGTTTTGAGTTACAAATATTAGCAACCTAACCAGTATCAAATACCCATGCACTACAACGAGGGCTAGTAAGGAAAACATCAATAACATGTATATCAAATATACCTTTGATGGTGCCAGCCTTCTTGTCCGCTAAGTACTTCGGACAGTTGCGCTTCTAGTGACCCTTGTCCTTGCAATAGAAGCACTCAGTGTCCGACTTAGGACCAGACTTGAGCTTCTTCTCAGCAGGGGCAGTGCGTTTGCCGCCGCCCTTCATGAAGGGCTTCTTTGCTCCCTTACCTTTCTTAAAGGAGGGCTTGTTGACCATCAACACATGATTATCCTTCTTGATGTCCACCTCCGCAGCCTTCAGCTTTGCGAAGAGCTCGGTGATCGTATCAGTGGAACCAATCTGATTATGAGTCACTACAAAACTTTTGTAGCTGGGAGGAGTGATTGCAGAACCCTGTCAATCTTGAGCTCCTCTGGAATCGTGCATTCCAGTTGCTCAAGGCGTTGAGTGTAGCCCGTCATCTTAATGGCGTGCTCACTGACGGAACTCCCTTCCTCCATCTTGCAGTTAAAGAACTTCTCAGAGATCTCATATCTCTCAGAACGGGCCTGAGTCTGAAACATGGTTTTCAGCTCTTCGAGAATCTCAAAGGGCCCGGGATAGTCTTCAAAACGATTTTGAAGTTCCGGTTCCATAGCAAACAACATGGTGCTCTTAATCACACCATAATCATCTTTGCGCGACTGATAGACAGCTTTCTCATCAGCCGGCGCAGTTGTAGCAGGGGGGTCACCTAACGCTTTCCCAAGGACATAGTGCTTTTGACCGGCAGAGAGAATGATTCTTAGATTGGGGAACCAATTGGTGAAGTTAGACTTTGTTTCTAAGCTTTTCCTTCTCAGCGAAAACGTTGAAGTTGAAGTTGGACTTAGCCATTTGATCTACAGTATTTGCAAGTACAAATTAGACTATGTTCATGATAACTAGTTCAACTTAATCAAATTACTAGATGAACTCCCACTAAATTCAACATCCCTCAAGTTGTTTAGTGAACACGATCCAAATTAACCACACCTAATCCGATCATCACGAGAAGAGATGTGGCTTCAATGGTGGACAACGAAGTGTCGATCATATCATTCATATGACTCATGCTTAACCTTTCGGTTCATGTGTTCCGAGGCCATGTCTATACATGCTAGGCTCGTCAAGTTAGACCCAAGTATTTCCGCGTGTGCAAAAACTGGCTTGCACCCGTTGTATGTGAGCGTAGAGTCTATAGCACCCGATCATCACGTGATGCTTGGACACAACGAACTTTCGCAACGGTGCATACTCGGGGAGAACACAGTTTTTATCTTGATCTTTAAGTGAGGAATCATCTTATAATGCTACCGTCGCGATCTAAGCATGATAAGATACATAAAAGGATAAACATCACATGCATATAACTTTAATGTGACATGGTATAGCAAATCTTCGCACAATGATCTCCATCTTGTGCGTTCCGGCATAATCTCCATCACTCCACCATGATTGCCTCCACCACGAATAGCAGCTACAACTATTGCTAACTACTTAGCGATAAAGTGAAACTATTACATGGCGCATAAGAAGTTGACACGCAGGTCATACACAATTATAAAGACAACCATATGGCTCCTGTCGGTTGTGTACTCATCGACATGCAAGTCGTGAAACATTACAAAACATGATCATCGCATACATTATACACATCACATCTTGGGCCATACCATATCACAGAAAACACTCCCTGCAAAAACAAGTTAGACGCCTCTACTTTGTTGTTGCATGTTTTACGTGGCTTATGGGAGTAGATGCTAAGAACGATTCTTACCTACGGAAATCCACAACGGTGATATTATGGTTGCCAAACTCCGTTGTTAATCCCATGACAACTATAGTGAGAGAAACTAACATCCACCAGCCGCATGTGTGGAACAAGCCACACGTCAAGTGCGGAGCCGGTCTCGCGAACGACGTCGCGTAAGGTTGGCCTGGACCGCTTCAATCTCACTATCTCACGTCATAAGAAGAACACAAACAAGAGGCTTGCAACAGAAAACATCAACGCCCGCAACAACCATGTTGCGTTCTACTCGTGAAACACATCTACGCATAGATCTAGCTCTGATACCACTGAAGGGTTTCGCGGCATAGTAAATCAAAATTTTCTACGGATGCAAACAGAGGGAAAGCCAAGATCTAATCTAGGAGATGCAAACAATGAGAGAGATTGGATTAGATCTTCATACCCTTGAAGATTCGCACAGCGGAACGTTCGTCGGAACGTGGGTGATGTAGTCGTACTCGCTTCTCCTCCTCGCGATCCGATCCGATCTAGCACCACAAGTGGCGGTGCCTCCGTGAGATGCACACGTGCAGCACCTCGACATCTCCTCCTTCCTCGGACCAGCAAGTATGGTGGAGAGATGGATTAGATCTACAACACGACGGCGTGGTGTATATGGTGGAGAATTTCTGCAGCAGGGCTTCGCCTACAAACAGTCGGGAGGGAGAGAGGAAGGGCAGCAAGGCGGCTAGGGTTGGAGGGGAAGGTGTGTGGGGTTGGTGCGCCCCCACCCCTCTTTATATAGAGGGGGGGCGCAGCCCTAGCCCCTCCCCCAAGCCCAAACCGGCGGCCCCAAAGGATAAGGAGTGGGGGGCAAGGAAACCCCCCCTTCTAAAAGGTCTATCTCGAGTTTAAACCTCTCTTGGCCGGCTGGGCCCTATGGGGCCTTGTGCCCCTGGCCCAATGCGGCCAGGGCACTCCCTCATAGGCCCATTCCCCCTCCCGGAAGGTGGGGCCACGTTGGTCCTCTTCCGGAAGGTTCTAGAAGCTTCCGGCACAATACCGATTAATCCGGAACAATTCCGAACTCCAAAAACTGCACTGCCTTATATGAATCTTATTCTCCGGACCACTCCGGAACCTCTCGTGATGTCCCGGATCCCATCCGAGACTCCGAACAAAAACTCATAAACCAATTATCCAATCTATCCTAGCGTCGAGACACATTAAGTGTGTGACCCTGCGGGTTTGAGAATATGCAGACATGATCTTCTATCAATAATCAACAGCGGGGTCTGGGCACCCATATTGACTCCCACACATTCATCGATGATCATATCGGATGAACCACGATTCCAGGATTCAATCAATCCCATATATATATTCCCTTCGTCTCGCGATATTTTACTTGCCCGAGATTTGATCGTCGGTACCGTCATACCTAGTTCAATCTCGTTCACAGCAAGTACTTTACTCGTTCCGTAATCCGATATCACTTTGTGATTAACTCTTTAACCACATGCTTGCAAGCGGTGTTGATATCGATTACCAAGTGGGCCCGAAGTATATCTCTCCGACTTGGGAGGGACAAATCCCATCTCGATACATACAACCCAACAGATACTTTCCGATCACCTGAGAGACACCTTTATGATCACCCTCTCATAGGATGACGTTTGATGACCTCAAAGCTTTCTTCCAATACTAGGGAGTTGTATTATCTCATGGTCTAAGGAATACAATATTTGACATAAGAAAAGCTTCGCAAAGACGAACACGATGACACGATCTAATTGCTTTGCTTAGTTTGGGTCTGTCCACCATATCATTCTCCCAATGATATGATCTCATTATTAATCGACAACTCATGTCCATGGTTAGGAAACCTTAACCATCATTAATCAATGAGATAGTCCATAGAGGCGTACTAGGGACACGGTGTTGTTCACAAACCACACAAGTATTAAAGTTTCTGCTTAATACAATTCTAGCATGGAATATAAACATTATCATGAACAAGAATTATAATAATAACAGCTTTATTATTGCCTCTAGGGAATAATTCCAACAAAAAGCTCAAGCTTGGGGATGCCACCATGGTGTCACCCCAAGAAATATCCAAGAGGTACAAGAGTCAAAGCTTGGGGATGCCCAAGGCATCCCCTTCTTCATCAATAAAAAGCTCAGGTATGTTTAGACACTTCATTTTTATTGTTTCATGCATAGTGTGTTGTTCTTGGAGCGTCTTAGTTTTCATTTGCTTTGCTTAGGTTTTTTAGTTTGCTTGAATAAATTAGTTTGGACCCCCATTCTCGCTGTGTTGTTTGCAAATAAGTTGCTTAGCGTTGGAAAGGAGTAGTAAGTTCTTGCTTGTAACTCCAATAGGAACTTGCATTGAGTGTGACTTAGACTTTAGCATGCCATGATAAGTGTTGTTTTGACCTTATGCTTAGTGATTATTGTTGTAGCATGTCTTGTTCCAAACAATTGGGATTGCTTAGTGTGCCTTGAAGAAATTATGCGTTGTTTTAGCATGCAAAAGCATAGTATTATGGTATTCTCCTTTGATGCTTTGCTTGGGTTGACTTGGCACATGATCACACCATGTTATGACTATGAAAAGTCACCATAGCCTCTATGATCATTTAGTCCTTGACTTGTAGTACCACTTTATGCTTTGATTGGTAATGCTTTGTTGCACTGCATGATTATGTCCATTATTTTGTTGCTCACAGTACTTTGCTAGCCTCCACTTGTGTGAGTAAGCTCTACTCATGCTTCCAACTCCCAAGAAACCAAGTTATTCTAAAGCGTCCACCATAAACTCCTATGCATGCTGTGTTACACCATTCCAAGTATATTCTTGTTTTGAGCTATCTTCCAATTTAAAACTATTTTGTTATGAGAAAACTTAGTGATTAAAGCCCTCACAAACTTGATGGAACACTTTATGTTCTTTGCCCCTAATAAACTTGAACCATTGTGTCTTCTATGTTTTATATGCTTGCACTTATACGTTGGAATTAGCAGAACCGTGCTGTCACGGGGAACGTTTTCAACATTGCACGTACTTCTTACTCAGTTGATATCATGCTCTTTTGTCTATGGATGTCACCGGTGTGAAATAAAGAGGAAACTTGTAAGTCCATGGAGTTTGTATCCTGTGTTAGAGAAACGCCTGAACCGCTAGCCTAAGTCATGCCTAATCATGGTGGAAACTGCAGCATCACCATAGTGACATCTATGAAGCATTCTTCTTATGAAAAAAAGAGACACACTGAGAAAAGAGGAAAGAGAGAAAAAAACACCATATTCCCATGGTAAATAAGAATATTACTGAGATGCTCATTGTCTGCTTGCCTTGTCCTTTTGGTTATGGGAAAGCTCCTGTACCATGTGCAAGGGGTACCCCGTTGGCGGTTCTCAATGATATGCAAATACTTACAATGACAAGAACTTACAGGTGACTAAAGTTGAGTAGCATGAGGTGTGGCCCTTGTATTCAAGGGACTTGAGATTGCCAACTTATACTTCGTCAAGCATATACTCCATCTTTGTTCAATTTAACCTTAATCACTTCAAGATGCTTATGATAGGGGCAATGAGGGCTGAAACCAAAAACAAGTACCATAATTTTTGGTAGCTCTTTTTGAAACTTGAAATCCCTGCTTCTTTTATAAAAGGTCTTTCTTTCACCACTATTGAGTCTCCACCTTCTACCTTTAGGCACCATTAAGAGAGCATAGTTTTCATTCTGTGTGCAGTGTTCTAAAGCTTATTGATTGATGCATATTGTGATAGTACTTGTCCTTGTGCTATTTGTTTCTAGTCACCCTTGTGAAATTTGAAGTTGTCCTATGCATCTATTTGCTACTCTATGAGGGACAAGTTGATTGTCACTATGTTATGTTTTCTGTATGTGAAACAAACAAACTTTTTTCAATGCGTGTTATTCATGATCTTTGTTTGTAGCTTGTCATGTTGCATGCAGAGTTACTATGACCTATTGTTAGAACTCCATCTTTCATGCACATGTTTAGAGTTCTTTGGTCCCAGCTTTCAATGCTTTCAAATGCTTAGATCTTCATTGTGAAGGTGCATGTCACCTAAAAAATTATTCTTTTATCACTTACCTACTCGAGGACGAGCAGGAGTTAAGCTTGGGGATGCTTGATACGTCGGAAACGTATCTATAATTTTTGATGCTCCATGCTTGTTTAGTATCTACTTTGCTTTGATTTGTCTACACTTTGAGGTGTTTTTATATCTTTTCTGGAACTAACCTATTAACCAGTTGCCACAGTGCCTGTTGCATGCTTTCTTCTGTTTTTGGTTCTAAAAAGGTAGAAAATCAATATCCCGAGGTTTGTCCTGTCCAATTCCGAGAATATTTATTTACTAGCTTTTCTGGAACCAAAAACAGCAGAAAACAGGCAACTGGCACTGTGGCAACTTATTAATAGGTTAGTACTAGAAAACATGTAAAAAGAACCTCAAAGTGTAGAAAACGCAAAGCAAAGTAGATACTAAACAAGCATGGAGCATAAAAAATTATAGATACGTTTCCGACGTATCAAGCATCCCCAAGCTTAACTTCTTCTCATCCTCGAGTAGTTAAGTGATAAAAGAATAATTTTTGAGGTGACATGCACCTTCACAATGAAGATCTAACCATTTGCAAGCATTGAAAGCTGGGATCAAAAGAACTCTAAACATATGCATGAAAGATGGAGTTCTAACAGTAGGACATAGTAACTATGCATGCAACATGACAAGCTACAAACAAAGATCATGAATAACATGAATTGAAAAACGTCGTGTATGTATCGTGTTCCCTTTTGTCTATTATGGGTAGTGTTGAAAACAACATCGTGTTTGTATCGTGTTGCCTTTTGGCAGTATACCAGCCTGGTGCCGCTCACGCAATCGTTGTGTTAGGTTGGCCCGTCGTGTGACTATAAATTTTTCTGCTCGGTTTACTCCTAGTTTTCTCTACTGTTGTTTCTTTTTGTCTACGGTTTTCTGTTGATTTTCTGGTTTTTTTCTGTTTCTTATTTTTTTTATGTTTCTTTCATATTAAACTTTTTTATATGTATTTATAAATTCTCAGGTTTTTTAAATTGTTGACCAATTTTGAGTAAATTTGTTCACGATTTTTAAAAAAATTGTTCACGACATTCATTATTTGTTCACGGTTTTTTAAAATCGGTTGATGACATTGAAAAAAATGTTCATGACTTTTTAAAAATGGTTTATGATTTTTATAAAATGTTCGTGACTTTTTAGAAGTCGGTTCATGATTTTGAAAAGAAATGTTCATCACATTGAAAATTTTTGTTCATGATTTTATTAATATTGTCCATGATTTTTTAAAAGTGTTAATCATATTGAAAAAATGTTCATTTTTTTAAAAAAAATTGTTCATGATTTTGGAAAACCGTTCATGATATTAAAATTTGGGTTCATGATTTTTATAAAGTTGACATTAAATTTTTTGGTTCATGATTTTCAAAAGACAAAAGATAATTATAAATATAAAAAACTCAACGAAATCTTGAAAATAATAAGAAAGGAAAGGAGAAAACCCAAAATAGGAAAAAAGACACATAGTAGACCTACCCGCTCGTATCGCTTCACGATGGGAAAAGAAATAACTGTTTTCATATGTTAATAGGCTTAGAAGTGTGACCCAACTTCTATTTCATCATGAGGCACAGGGTAGGTGCGCCACAACAGGCGATGTATGTTACCATTTCGACCAAGAGTTCATGATATGGGGAAACAGGGCCGATAGAGGCTAAACGGTGTGGCCTATACCAGCCTAGATTAGCACATGTGGATATTATTATCCCCGCTAGTCTATAGATAGAGAAGCAATCATTGTATGTATTATTTACAGAGATAGCAATAAAAAGTTTCTTCCTATTCCCTGTGTCAATTTCTTGTGTACTCTTTGTGTGCCTTCAACTCTAGTCTTCTTTCTCTACGTGGAGCAGCCTCGGAACCGGCCAGCCGGCAGGGGTTGTGAAACACATTATCAGCACGTGTCTCCTTAGAGCCTCCGTCAAACCACCGTCGAACCTGCAACATGCAGTCTTTCGTTAAAAGTAATCCGAAATTGACCGCAAAAATGGATTCATTATTCGATTTTCTTTCAATTTTTGCGTTCAACACGTATTTTAGATCCCATCTACTATGTGGATTTCTCCCAGAGAGTTGAGTAGACATGTTGTTGCCGACCAATGTCGATACTCTCGGATATAAAATACGTGTTGTGTGTGATGTACTTATGAACTTCGGTTGTGTGTGATGTACTTGTGAACTTTGGTGTATGGGTTTTGTTGGTTGCACTTGGTGATAAATGAAATTCTATCATGTTTGGTTCTGTATTGTTGAATTGCTAGCATGTATTGATATATGACTATATATGTGCTTGAAAATGGTCCTGGAAATATATATATCAAATTTTTGTGTGCATGGGTTTATTAAAAAAACAGAAAAATGGGAAAATGGGAGGCTTTGCAGAGAGTTATTTTCCAGGTGTTACACTTGGCAAAGGGGACACCCGGCGGCAGCCGGTGGCACCTAGGAGGTGTTGTGGTCCTTTGGTCACATCGGCTAAATGTTTGACGGGTGTATTTTAAGATACTCAACACCGACTATGCCGTGTGTATACAAAATATAATTGGCAACTGCCGACTATGCAGTGTCTAACAAAAATACTATAAAAAGGTCGTGTATATGCAAAATATAGTTGGCAAAGATTGAAAAAAGCACACTGCAAACATTATGATGTGTCTAAGCAAAATACAGTCGGCAAAGAATATGAGGTGTATATGTAAAATACACTCGGCGAAGATTAAAGAAACACTCGGAAAAAATGATGACGCATGGCGCTGGTTGAATATAACAAAGATTTTCTGTTAAAAATGAAATAACACTCAACAATTTTTTTGAAAAGTTCAGTTTGGCCTGCTGTCCAACAAGATACTTTAGGTTTCCATATGTACGAAAAATACACTTGGCAAAGGCTTGACCGTTAGTCAAAGAATGCGATAATAAGTGAATCATTCCTATATTTTTTTGACTTCTGATTCAATAGACCCCCAAAGAAACATAAATAAGGAAACATATTAGATCGATGGATCTTCACGCGTGGGGGGCATGATCGAGATTCAAAAAAATTAGACCGCATATCGTACTACCCGCCAAAGCCCATACATGCATGAAGCATGTTTGTACGAGGGTATTCTATGCATGAGACGTGGAAATTTAAATGTCTAACTCGGATACAACACTTGCACATGTCCGCTGACATGGAAACACTGCGCACATAGTTTAGGGTGTGTTCTTTTGGGCCCGTCGACGGGCTACCCTTGCGCGCCCTCCTCTAATACGGACTGGGGAAATTTTACCTTTGGGATGTTTACAACTTTGTAAACTTTTTATAGTGGGGGTCTATGGAATCACACCTTATTTTTTTACCATAGGGTGTTAATGTGCTATCTTTTAAATGAAGATTTGTTTGTCAGTAAACTCTACCATCATCATAGAGAAGCGATGCAAGGGAGGAGCCACAATTGTTATCTGCTGGTGTCGTCGGACTTGGATTCTGAGTTAGCGAGGCAATAACCCGCAAATGCTAGATGCCGCTTAGTGCGGCGCCCCAGCCTGGTGCCACTCACGCAATCGTTGTTTTAGGTCGGCCCATCCTATCGTGTGACTACAAATTTTTCTACTCGGTTTACTGCTAGTTTTGTCTACTGTTGTTTCTTCCTGTCTACGGTTTTATGTTGATTTTCTAGTTCTTTTTTTGTTTCTTATTTTTTATTTATTTCTTTGATATTAAACTTTCTTATATGTAGTTTTAAAATTATTCTCAGTTTTTTTAAATTGTTGACCAATTTTGAGTTAATTTGTTCATGATTTTTAAAAAATTTGTTCACGACATTCACTACATGTTCATGGTTTTTTAAAATCGGTGGATGACATTGAAAGAATGTTCATGAATTTTTAAAAATGGTTTATGATTTTAAAAAATTGTTCGTGACTTTTTAGAAGTCGGTTCATGATTTTAAAAAAATTGTTCATCACATTGAAAATTTGTTCATGATTATATTAATATTGGTCCGTGATTTTTTAAAAAAGTGTTCATCACATTGAAAAATTGTTCATCTTTTTTTTAAAAAATTGGTTCATGATATTAAAATTTGGGTTCATGATTTTTAAAAAGTTGACATTAAATTTTTTGGTTCATGATTTTCAAAACACAAAAGATAATTAAGAATATAAAAAACTCAACGAGATGTTGAAAATAATAAGAAAGGAAAGGACAAAATCCAAAATAGGAAAAAAGGAAGACACGTAGTAGACCTACCCCGCTCGTACCGCTTCACGCTGGGAAAGAAATAACTGTTCTCATATGTTAGTGGCCTCAGAAGTGTGACCCAACTTTTATCTCATCATGAGGCACGGAGTAGGTGCGCCGCAGGGCGATGTATGTCACCATTTCAATCAAGAGTTCATGACGTTGGGAAACTAGGCTGGTAGAGGCTAATCGGCGTGGCCTCTACCAGACTAGGTTAGTACATGTGGATATTGTTATCCCCACTAGTCTATAAATAGAGAAGTAATCATCATACATATTGTTTACAGAGTTATCAATAAAAAGTTTCTCCCTTTTTTCTGTGTCAATTTTTTGTGTAATCTTTGTGTGCATTCAACTCTAGTATTCTTCCTCTACGTGGAGTAGTCTTGGAACCGGCAAGTCGGCATGGGTTGTGAAACACATTATCAGCACGTATCTCTTCGACGAGCCTCCGTCGAGCCACCGTCGAGCCTGCATCATGCATGCTTTCATTGAAGGTAATCCGAAATTTACCGCAAAATGCATTCGTTGTTTGATTTCCTTTCAATTTTCGCGTTCAACACATATTTTAGATCTCATCTACTGTGTAGATTTCTCCCAGATAGTCGAGTAGACATGCTGTCGTCGACCAATGTCGATACTCTCGGATCTAAAATACGTGTTGTGTGTGATGTACTTGTGAACTTCGGTTGTGTGTGATGTACTTATGAACTTTGGTGTATGGCCTTTGTTGGTTGCACTTGGTGTATAGATGAAATTCTATCATGTTTGGTTCCGTATTATTGAATTACTAGCATGTATTGATATATGACTATATATGTGCTTGAAAATGTTTCTAGGAATATATATATGTCAATTGTTTTTTCTGCATGGGTTTATGAAAAAAATAGAAAAATGGGAAAATAGGAGGCTTTGCCGAGAGTTATTTTCCAAGTGTTACACTTGGCAAAGGGAACACCTGGCGGCAGCCTGTGGCACCTAGGAGGTGTTGTGGCCATTTGGTCACACCGGCTAAATGTTTTTCGGGTGTATTTTAAGACACACTCATCACCAACTATGCCGTGTGTATGCAAAATACAGTTGGCAACGACTATGCATTGTCTAAGAAAAATACTATAAAAAAATCCGTGTATATGCCAAATATAGTTGGCAAAGATTGAAAAAAGCACTCCGCAAACATTATTCCGTGTCTAAGCAAAATACATTCGGCAAAGAATATGAGGTGTATATGCAAAATACACTCGGCGAAGATTAAAGAAACACTCGGCAAAAATGAACAACGCATGGCGCTGGCTGAATATAACAAAGATTTTCCATTAAAAATGAAAAAACACTCGGCAAAAAATTTCAATAGTTTAGTTTGGTCTGCTGGCCAACAAGATACTTTAGGTTTCCATGTGTACGGAAAATACACTCGGCAAAGACTTGACCGAGTTCCAGGACAAAAACACACGGAGTCACTTTTTCGGCCAGATTTTTGTTGTATAAATTTGCCAAGTGTAACGTATTTCCCACACGACAAAGATGCAAATTCCGGTAGTGCCGGCCGAGATGCATGCCTGTGCATGTGTCATATATGTATAGGTATATAGGTGTCTAATTCTCAATCGAACAAGAATTAGCTTAATTCATATTAGGTGATGTCATTTTGAATGAATTATAACCCCATTTGCAACTTTACTTACGGCTGCAAAATCTCCATCTCAAAGTTGGAATCCTACTAGAAACTAAAAAAACTCAGTTGTAACTCCACTTGTAACTAATTTTTTTTAGTTATGACCTAATCGTGATGTAAATCCAATGATTTAACCTATAAGTGAGATCAAAATTAATTATCACTCGACCCAAAAATAGCAAAACCAACATATGTTAAGTTATGTCTCTACAACCAGACTTTCGATTAACATGACCGTGTTGTACTACAGGAACGGCACGCTACGCCGAGGGCAAAAAGCCGTCGGTGTAGGCCAAAATGCCCTCGGTATTCTACGCCGACGGCTGCCCTCGGCGTAGCCTCCTCGGCAAAGGTCTTCCTCGGCGGAGGCACTTTTGCCCGTCGACGTAGCTCTAGCCATCGGCGTATGCTATGCCAACGGCCTTTTCCTCGGCATAGCCCCGTCGGCATAATAACGGCAGGTTGTAAAAAACCAAAAAAATCAAAAAAAATGAATTTTTTCTCAGCTTTTTTAAATCTTTAAATTGCTTGAATAGTTAATCTCTAACCTCAAACTTTTTAACACTAATTACATTTAATCTTTGAATTTTTTCTCACTTTTTTAAATCTTTAAATTGCTTGAATCGTTAATCTCTAACCTCAAACTTTTTAACACTAATTACATTTAATCTTTGATCAAATTGTAGTTTTTATTAAACTTCCCGCTCGGTAACTCATCCTAACACTACTCCAGCTTCAGCTCACTTAACTTTTTAGTTCCTTCTAAATCAGTTTTCGCGAAGAAATTTGTATCTAGTTATCAATACTATGGTATCAATCCTATTAACTCATATATCATTATGTCACATGTTTTTACTTTTTGAAACTAGAAACACTTATTTAAGTAAACAACAATGAATAAGTAAAAATATTACTGATTCAAATAAAAAAACTACTAAATTCAAATAAAAATATAATAATTTTTCTTTTTTGTATTTTTGTATTTAATATGGAATAATTAATATCTTTAAATCCGTAATTTGGAATTCGATAAATAAATATGTCTAAATTGATCAGAAAAATGAAAGGAATCTAAATATGATATCCATGTCAAATTATTACAAACCCCCTGTTTTTGAATTAGCTATTTGGTGGTTGCTTCACAAAATCCCTCATTTTTACCCTTGGAAAATAGAAAATGTCTTTTTGGTGCGACGAAAAGGAAAACTTTCTCCTACAATATTGGTCATCATTCCATAATGCACATGTATGCACAATATGATCATATTATCACAAACTATGCCTTGATTCTAGCCATAACATTGGTCATTTGACCTGAAAGCCAAAAAACCTCAAATGAGATAGGTCATTTTGTGAAGGTTTTTTTTATACATAATCAATATACCAAGTTTGATATTTTTTCTTCTAACTATGTCATATAATATGATACCACGCGAAGGTTTCGCATTGTTTCGATTTTTTTTGAATTTTTTATGTCTGTTTTAAACTATCGTCAAACTTTGTTGATCAGCGGGCATGAAGATTCTTGGCTCGGGGCCGAGCCTCATTAAACTTGCATTGGATCTTTGATAAAATAGCATATCGTAAACGTAAAAATGATTTTTGTAAAAAAACATGAGCATTGGATCATGTACCTGTAGTTCATATCTGACCCACTTCCTACCGATTCGGTAGAAATTTGTCTTTTTAACCAGAGGTGGACGGAAAGGTTTCAGATCCCCCTGTTGGGACATTTTCCATATAAGGTGGTCTAGTATTTTTGTAAAATGTGGTGGTAGAATTTTGAATTATCCATTTGGTGGTTGCTTCACAAAACCGTCCGTTGTTTGTGCTTGGAAAATGGAAAATGTTTTTTGGTGCGACGAAAAGGAAAACTTCCTCCTGTAAAATTGTTCGTCATCCCATGATGCACATGTATGCAGAATATGGACATATTATCACAAACTATGCCTTAATTCTAGCCATAATATTGGTCATTTGATCCGAAAGCTAAGAAACCTCGAATAAGATAGGTCATTTTGTGAAGGGTTTTTGAGATATAATCAATATACCAAGTTTGATATTTTTCCTTCTAACTATGTCACATAATATAACACCATGCGAAGGTTTCGCATTGCTTCGATCTTTTTGATTTTTTTATGCCTATTTTAAACTATATATAATGTTTTATGTTTCACTTAATTTTTATTTACAAATGTGTAATATTTGAGTATAGATAGATATATCTTATTTTTCTGTAAATTTTGATATATTATTTGTATTTTTCCGAATTAGAATGATTTAGTTATGTTTTTTCAAAGTTTAATAAGGTAAAAGTGAAAATAGCTACGCCGAGGGCAGCCGTCAGCCGTCGGCGTAGCATATGATACGCCGAGGGCAATTCTATGCTGACGGCTGCTTGGCAGGATTGGCATGGTTACTGCCTACGCCGACGGCCTCGATGTTTGGCCGTCGGCGTAGCGGCCGGCCGTCGACGTATTCATCCAGTCCTGCAGTATTGGGAATATGAGGTGGGCTTTGGTATCCTGCCTTTGTCACATCAACATACAACTACGCCTTTCAATATTGCAATTAGACAAAAACTGGGATAAATATGCATGTATTTCTTCAATTTCGTACTTAGCACACCTGCATGTGTTCAAGTACGAGCACTAAGATATTACACGTAATGTAACCCTGCAAATCCAAATGACACCTCGAAAAATGCAAAAACGACATTTTTTCGTACAAAACAAAAACAGCTTGTCAACCTATACAAGCATTCTCAGTTTCAGCCGTTGACCTTTGTCAACTTCAAGGCTATGTTGGGCTCAACGTCTACTTGACAGCATTTATTTAAAACCAAAAATAGCCCGCGCTCTCAAGTCTCACCGTTCTTCCAAACCAGAGTCAAAGCTAGGAAGATCGACAAACTTATATAGAAAGAAAAACAAAACGAAAACATCCATTAAATTTTGCCCCTTTCGCCTGACAGTTGGCGGGCATTACTTCTCTCTAATCCTGCCGGCGTTTCTTTCCTTCTCAGTTGCACTCCACGCTACAAATTCTATCTCCGAGGAGATGAGTCGTGTGTTTGAGCAAGATCGAGTCTGGAATTCTGGATTGGAGCTCTATCTCAATTCTCTCAACTCCATTGGCATCGGCAAGGTCAGTTCGAACTCTCTAGCAGTTTTTCCTTCCTTGACTGGGCCGGGAGAAAATATTCGGAGTAGTTTTTATCTTTCATCTTTTGTGCCCCCGTGTGATTTTTTTGTTTAGCGAGATGCTTGATCTTGTCTAAATGGCCAATTCATATTTGTAGGTTTTGTAATATGCGCGGTGTAAGCACACATCATGTAGGCACAACGACTATTTTTGGTCTCATGTTCTCTGACCACAAATCTTGTCCGATGTAATAGTACTTGATTTGTATGATCTTGCCTTTGTGTATAGTTAGGGTTAAGTTTCTTGTTTAGCGAGATGCTTGAGATAATGCGATCTTGTCCAAATGGCCAATGCATATTTGTAGATCTCTCTTGATATGCCCGGAGTAAGGACACGTAGTATCATGTAGGCACAACGACTACTTCTGATCTCAAGATGTAGAAGTGGGACGAGTGGAATACCATTTTAAGACTATTAGACTAACTCAAAACTAAGTGGGGCAAGTGGGATAAGCTAGATTTGACATATCCCGCTTATCCCACTTATCCCACCTAAATTAGAGTTAGTCTAGTAGTCTAAAAGTCGTATCCCACTTTTTCAGTTGTCCCACCTCTGCATCCCTAGATCTCATGTTTTCTCTGATCGAGTTCTGCTCGCTATATTTCCTTCCAACCACAAACCTTGTCCGATGTAATACGCACCTGATTTGTATGATCTTGCCTTCGTGTATAGTTAGGGTTAAGTTTCTGGAGTAGGTCGATCATGGTGTAGTGCAATAGACATCTATGTAGGTTTTTAAAATTTTCAACGCCAAGAACATGTACAAATTCGGTATTAGTTAGTAGTTCTTACGTCTACCCCTGTTTGATTAAAACTATAGATTGACGGCATTAGTTCAAGTGTAGATCCAACTTATGTAGCCGATCTAAGGCTTTTAGTCAATCTGATTCCACACAGTCTTGATATAGTTCTGTTAAGACTTTGTAGTTTTTTTGTTTTTTGAGAATAGACTTTGTAGAACCAGATTGACTGATCAGTTGTGCTACTGAACAAGCAGACAAGATATATGAAAGTACTAGCTTATAAAAACCTTCAATACACAATGTGTGAAATGGTTGACCAGATTTACATCTGTATGTGTGTCTATCGCTGCAGTGATCGAACCTATTTTTGCATCCAAGTGGAAGGGATTGTATCTCAATTAAGTTCTCATATTATGTTTATTGCAAAATGCATATTAGTATAGATTCCCTTATCCATTGTTTTTGTCGACTGATGTACAATACATAGCAGTATAGAGCACAGATTTTGTACTAACATATTATGCATATCACAAAATATAGTTGCGCAATCATAAAATAACGTGACATATCATTTCAAGTGCAGATTCCCTTATCCATTGTGCATGAAGTATGTATGTCATTATCTGAAATACATAGCGCAATTAATCTACAAATGTATATTAGCATACAAGACAAATATTCACTTAATCATAAAATAGCGTCATATGATTTCTACTGTAGATTCCTTTACCCATTGTGTATGAATTACTTAGGTCATTATTTAAAATACATAGCGCAAATCTTTACAAACATATATTGCATATGAGTAAAAAAACTGTCAAAGTGTCCACTTAATAATGAGATGCAATGCAACAATGTCAATCTTAACAAGGCTGACTTACACTATGCAGACAGCATAACCAATGCCTAAGTGCAGATGGTCAAGCGCACTCTTTTTTTTGCATGCTTTGTGAATTTAAGAAAAAAAAACTTAAGAAAGTTCATACATCTAACATAGATGATCTATGTATAACACGTGATATATTTCTTGTGTTAACAATCTATTCACCACAGACACTTAAATGTAAGGAACTTTTTTGAAAAATAGAAGTAACATAAATAGATTTGGGCATGTGAAAGTATTTTTTTCAATACGATGTAAAAACACAAATGTTTTGCATCGACTTATCACCACCTATTAGCAGGGAAATTAAATTGTATTTTTCCACTTGTCCCCGGAAACAGGTTAAGTATTTCCTGAAATTCCAGAAATTGTGGAAAAGAGAGTGAATTTGTTTGTGTCTATTCCACCTTAATTAGAACTTGCAGAATTATAGTGGTCAATTCAAAGGTCGTCAGAATGGTCGATGATTCCAACGTTAAGGATGGGGGTTATTGAAGTCCTTAACCTAGTTCCTTGTTTGTGTCTATTACATAATTAAAGTTCGGTTGTTATTATTTGTTTGTGTCTATTACATAATATATATGCTGTTTTTTGAAATGCATATCGCCTGCAGATCAGCGATCGCATGCGCTCCCTCACACTAAAACTTGACAAAATCTTCTCAACTGAATTGATGCAGTCTCACCCGTGGAGCGCGAGCTAAGCTACGTCGCACGTCGCCACCATGGACCGCAGCCCCTCGCCACCGGCTCCCCAGCCTTCCGTGTACGCCGACACGGAGAGCTTCATGGAGACGGTGCGGCGTTTCACCGGCCAGACGGCGCCCACTAGCGCTGCCGCCGCGGCTCAACGTGGTGCCGTCGTGCGGATGTTGCCGTTGGAGCCGGTGCAGCAGCACCAGTCAATGCTGGCAGCTGCCACAGCACCGGGGCCAAGCGCGTCTCACCCCATGCTGCGGCTGACGTTGTCGCCGCCATTGTCGTGGTTGGACAATCCCGGTCCGTGCGTCCTAAACATGGCGCCGGATCCACTATCGCTGGCGACGTCGTCGTCGTCCGGGTCAACGGTTGCTGAGGAGGTGGACATGGAGGACGCTGAGGAGGTGGAGATGGACTACCCTGAAGAGGTGGAGGCCATCGGAGAGGGGATGTTCTATCTGCTGCCGCCGCCGCCACCGGAGAGGAACGCCGGCGATGGCGAGCCCGAGCTGCTGATCTTGTTCCCCCTGACGCCTTCCGCCGGTGAAGGAAACTGAGAGATAGATGCATGAAGCATCAGTCCGCTGAGGAGCACTACATGGAACACATACATCGTATGTCCTGCGTCCACTTATCTCCTGAGATTATTTCGTCGTTCGTCGGAGGAAGCAAGTTTTGGACTGAATTTTTTTTTAGAATGGATGTTGGATTAAGTTCGCGAGGAGATTTTGCTGCTGTCCATAAACTTTAGTCAAAGAATGCGATAATCAGTAAATTATTCCTATTTTTTTACCATATAGTGTTAATGTGCTATCTTTCAAATGAAGATTTGTTTGTCAGTCAACTCTACCATCATCACAGAGAAGCGATGCAGGGGAGGAGCCGCAATGTGTCGTCGGACTTGGATTCTGAGAAGTTAAGGCAATAACCCGTAAATACTACTCCCTCCGTTTTAAAATATAAGATGTTTTAGGTTTGTGAAAAATATGAATCTAGACTTTTTTTAGTGGATAAATTCATCCCAAAGTTGAGTGAACCTATATATAAAACAAGTCTAGATTCATTTTCTTCATAAACCTGAAACATCTTATATTTTGAAACGGAGGGAGTAGATGCCGCTTAGTGCGGCGCCCTAGCCTAGCGCTGCTCACACAATCGCTGTTTTGGGCCGGCCCATCCAGTGACTACGGTTTTTGCTGCTCGGTTTTTCTTCCGGTTTTCTCTACTGTTGTTTCTTCCTTTCTGTGTTTTTCTATTGGTTTTCTGGTTCTTTTTTGTTTCTTATTTTCTTTTTATTTTTGTTTCTTTCATACTAAACTTATGTAGTTTTAAAATTGTTCACAATTTCTTTAAAGTGTTGACCAATTTTGAGTAAATTTGTTCATGATTTTTAAAATTTTTTATCACGACATTCATTATTTGTTTATGGATTTTTAAAATTGGTTCATGACACTGAAAAAAATGTTCATGACTTTTTAAAATTGGTTCATGATTTTAAAAGGTTCTTCGTGACTTTTTAGAAGTAGGTTCATGATTTTGAAAAAAAATTGTTTATGATTTTATTAAATTGCTTCATGATTTTTTAAGAAGTGTTCATCATATTGAAATATTTTTCATCTTTTTAAAAAAATTAGTTCATGATTTTGAAAAACTGTTCAGGATATTAAAATTTGGGTTCATGATTTTTAAAAAGTTGACATTGAAATTTTTTGGTTCATGATTTTTAAAAGACAAAATATAGAATTAAGAATATAAAAACACAATAAAATCTTGAAAATAATAAGAAATGAAAGGAGAAAACCCAAAAATAGGGAAAAAAGAAGAAGACACGTACCAGACCTACTACCAGCTCGTACCGCTTCATGCAGGGAAAAGAAATAGGGAGGTGCTACATATCCCGGGGATCAAAACTTCTAATTCCCTGGATCCTCCTGTTGACATATGTTCTCACAAATTCTATTTTTGTTACGCTAAATTCGGCTTTTGCTATATAATGCTCCGTTTTTGCTATACTATAATAAAAATGGTTCGCACAAAAACAGTACAAAAGACTACCTCTCGTCGGAGGCCTCGCCAGATACGCTGTAGAAAAAAAATTATACTAATGTACCAAAACCTATTTTGCCGAAGACTCTCACCGGAGACTCGCCGGATATTTTTTAGCAAAAAAGTTGTACTAATGTGCAAAATCAGAGAATAATAGTAATAAAAAGTTTGTATTAGTATACCAAAAAAGTTGACTTCGCCGGAGCATCGCCGAGACACCCATCGGAATTTATAGCCAGAATTTATAAAAAAAACATTAGAGCATTTGGAGAACGGCAATGTAGCAAAAATGAAACAAGTACATAGCAAATCATAAACGAGTATGTTGCAAAATCGGTTCCCCGCTTCGCCCAAAGGTAGCAAAAGCCGCTGATAGCAACATCGTCGACCCAAGCTAGCATTACAGGTCACCATATGTAGCAACTTTGGACGTCGTAGGTAGCAAAACATGTAGCCGTCGGTAGCAACAGCTCCGGATGCCGTGGGTAGCACAGCCGGCTTTCGCAGGGAGCAATGTCGATGTCGATGTGAGAAGGGCCAACATTATCTCGTAGGAGCGCGGGCAGCGCCACCGGCATGGGCGGTGCAACCACCCGACTTTGCCATGGTTGTGGCCCAGAGAGGTCGGTGATGACCGTAACCTGGACGACTTTCGGCGAGGTTCCTGCATGGGGCAGCCCACCATCAACGCGGGCGGCGGCGCCTCCACGGTGAGTGGCCATCACGACCATGGTTTGAGGACGGCAGCGGCGATGCCCTTGTCCGCCCCTGTACATCATGCCCGCACATGGCGCAGCCATGGATGCAGGCGAGCTGCCCGTAGATGGGAGAGAGAGGCATGTGGGAATGGGGTCGAGGAAGACGAGGGCCTCGGGATCCCGGCGGTGAGGCAAGGTGCCTGGTGTGCGGGGCGACGGCCGGCACACGCTCGGATGCGCGGCGGCGCTGGAGCCATGGAGTAGCGAGGAAGAGAAGGCAAGGTGGAGGTGGTGGGGAAATTAGTATCGTATGTAAGTGGTTCATTCGATCGCAAAGTAATCGTAGAAATATGTGGGAGCCATATGAATTTCTAGATTCCTCTATTGGTTATTGATCGGAGAAGTGTCTCGGTCATGTCCGCATAATTCACGAACCGTAGGGAGACACACTTAAGGATTCGATGTTGTTGAGTAGTTATGGAATGATGAGTAAGAGACCGAATGTTGTTTGGAGTCTCGGATGGGATCCGGGATATCACGAGGAGATCCGTAATGGTCCGGAGAATACGATTCATATAAGGAAAGTCCTGTTTCGGAGTTCGGGAATGATTCCGGTGTTTTCATCGGGAATGTTCTAGAAAGTTCCAGAAGGTCTGGCACTCCGGAGGTGAAGGGTACATGAATGTGTCATGACAATATGGAATGGTTGCATCATGTACTAGGTATCATGGCTGGGCAAATTAAAGGGAGAAATCAAATCCTAGTTTGAAAAGTCAAACGCCAATTTGAAAAGTCAAACGACAAGTTTGCTTGGTGGAGGGAGAGTAGGAAACGTACTTGGGGAGGAAGTCCTCCTCCCTCCACCCGCCGGCCAAGGAGGCCGAGTTGGGGGAGGAATCCCTCCTCCCAACCGGCGCCCTCCCACCTATAAAAGAAGGGGCAAGGGTGCCCCTCTTCCCTACACAAAAAACCCTAGCTTTGGCGCCTCCACCTCCAAGTGCAGCCGCCGCCTAGGGTTTCCCCTCCAACTCGGTGAGTTGGGGCTCTCCCCAAGCCCTAGCCGCCAGCCAAGCTTCCTCCCTTGGTGCCTCTAAACCCTAGATCGCCAAGTCCTCTCTCATAGTCTACCATACTCGCTCCGGCTTAAGGCGAAGCCCTGCGAGATCTCCCCTCTACTTTCGACACCACGTCGTTGTGCTGCCGGAATCACGAGGAGAGTGCTACAACCTCCGCTGCCTGCTGGAACAAAGGAGAGTAAGGTATTCATCGAGTACTGAACGTGTGACCGACTGCGGAAGCGCTGCCGGAACGCAGCGCCAGAAGGATCGTCTACACGATCTTGAGATCGAAAGTGTACGACTACATCATCCACGAGAATCTGCTCTCGTTAACCGCTTTGGATCTTCGAGGGTTAGTACTCTATTGACTCGTTGCTTCAATCTAGTAGATAGATCTTGGCTTGTGTGTGTTCATGCGATAGAAATTTTTTGTTTTCCATGCTACGAACCCCTACAGTGGTATCAGAGTCGTGTCTATATGTAGATCTGTTGCACGAGTAGAACACAATGGTCATTATGGGCGTTGATGCTTTTGTTGTCGATTGCTTCTTGTGTACTTTGCATCTTGCAGGATGGTGGGATGAAGCGGCCTGGGCTAACCTTACATGACATCGTTCATGAGACTTGCTCCACGCTTGACATGCAACTTGTATTGCATAAGTGGCTTTGCGGGTGCCTGTTTCTCCCAACATAGTTAAGATTCAATTTACAACGGGTGATTGACAATACTAGTATCAATGTTGTGGTTCTTGTTCGTAAGTTAGAACGACACTTATTGAAAGCCCCAAACCACGTAAAACATGCAAAGTAAATTAGAGGCGTCTAACTTTGTTTTGCAGGGGTGTGCTGTGATGTGATATGGCCATGATTGTGATTATATATGATGTATGCAATGTTCCTTATTGTAAGTTGGCAACCGGCAGGAGCCATATGGTTGTTTCCATTAAGTCCTGCGTGTCTATTATTCAAAGTAGTTGTAATAGTTGATGCTGGTGGAAGACAACCATGAAGCGGCGCCATTGACCTTGACGCCACGCCGGTGATGATGGAGATCATGTTGGTGCTTGAAGATGGAGATAGGAAGCACAAGAAGAAAGGCCATATCATATCACATATTAAGAATTGCATGTGATGTTAATCCTTTTATGCATCTTGTATTGCTTAGTTCATGACGGTAGCATTATAAGATGATCCCTCAAGAACACAATTTCAAGTTTTAAAGTGTTCATCCTTAGTAAGCACCGTTGCTAAAGCTCGTTGTTTCGAAGCATCACGTGATGATCGGGTGTGTTAGATTCTGCGAGTGTATACAACGTGAGCAAGCCAGATTTGCTCATGCAGAAGCTAAGGTTTGATCTTGACGAGCCTAGCATGTACAGACATGGTCTCGGAACACGGATCACCGAAAGGTAAAGCATGAGTCATATAGTAGATATGATGAACATGTTGATTGTTCGCCATTGAAGCTACTTCAACTCTCGTGATGATCGGTTTTGATGTGGTGGATTTGGTTCGTGTGATCACTAAAACAATGTGAGGGATATTGTTTTGAGTGGGGGTTCAACAACAATTTGGTTAAAAGTTGAACACTATTTATCATAAATTAAATCAAAGTGAATTTTCATAGTTGTTGTAGTCATTGGCATCCGTTTACCACCTTGCGCTTAGTTATAATTGAGATGATAGAACTATAGAATTCTTGTTAGTTACTTTACGAACTAGTATCGTATTGTTTTGAAGTGTTAATCTAAAGTTTAAAAGTCCTATTGCAAACTTTCAGTAAGTTCCGGTTACTCCATGAAGTTTAATAATTGTTATTAAATCAAGAGTGACAATTCCAGTGTTAGTGTATAAGTATCATGTTTGTCTCCATGATTCTTGATATTCGAAAGATAGTTTCAATATCAATGTAATCTAGGAGTTGAAAGAGTTGTTTCAGAAACCATGATGTGTGGAAGATATTGTGATATCTGAAACAAAGTTTTGGTTGTAACATGATAGAGTATAATATGGCTAAAGTCATGTTCTCATATTTGATGAGAATTTGCAAAAGGTTGGAGACGCTGGTCGTCTTAATTCTCCAAAAGGTTTTGGAGAGCAACATTATACTCGCGATTCACCGTTATAAGCTAAAGTAGCTTGATCATGAATAATTCCATGAGAAGGGTGAATATTTGATGTAGGTAAAATGTTTACTACACCAAGAGATTACTAAAGAAAGGAATTTGAAAGAACACCAAACATTTGATGATGGTGATCTACATCAAAGTGCAAGTCCAAAGATATTGGTATTTTACTATACATTCTTTGGACTATGTGTCATGTATATGGCTCCACTATTGATGTTGATAGATTCTTTCAAACAGATAATGAAATACTGAAAGAGAATCTCATAAATATATGGCAGAAAAGAAAAGACTAGAATTGTTCAGTTTAGGTATATAAAGGATATACGTGTTATGGCTGTATTCTTTGTTTGTTAAATAATGTGGTTCTTAAGTATTGAATACTAAATTTGTTGGTATGAATCGTCATACGAAACAACAGAATTCATGAACTACAATGGCCTAAGTAACTAGCAAAATAATATGTGATGATGTTCATCGAGAACAAATAAAGGATTATTGTGTTGCTCGTTAAACATCAAAGCTTGCCTTTAAGATTTGTTCTATCAGGTATTATGAGAACAAAAGGGTTATTCAAATAATTGCCGTAATCCATAAAATATGGATGATTTACAAATCTCGTTGGAGAAATCACATCCATAAAACTAGTGCTAAAAATGTCGAAAGACAAATTGATTAAAATATCACTTAGGAAGTGACATCGCCGTTTAAATTATATTGGAAAGGAAACATGAAGAAACTCCATGTGGATGGAATGTTGGAGTCTTTTGATTTTTGATCAAATGATGCTTGTGAAATTTTCCTAGAGATAATTAAAACTTTGTTCATAGGCCAAAAGGGAACGAATGACTAGCTTATTGGAACTTGTACATATTGTTGTATGAAGTCCATTATGTGTAGTCAAGAGCGATGGATTTTAACTTCATATGCTTTCTCCGAAAATTTGAGTGAATATATGAATATTTACTTAATAAGGATGAAGTATGAAACATATGAAAAGTTCAAAGACTTTCAAGATGAAGTGCAAAATCATTGTAACAAGAATATAAATAGTTTATGATAAGATCATAAAGGAAGATATTTGAGTTACAAGTTTAGCATAATACCTAAGATTTAAGGAATCGTTCCATGGATTTGCATTTCTCGAAACACCATAAGAATATGGAGCGTTCGAGATATGTAATTAAACCTTGTTTGACATGGTAAGATCAAAGGTGTAATTCATAAAGCTGCTATTATATTTTAAAGATCAAAAGCTTTAGAGACTACTATTTTTCCACTGAAAAGAGCTTCATCATAATCCGTTGAAATGACACCATATAAAGTTATGGTTTGGGATAAAACCCAAGTTGTCCTTTCTTAAACATTGGTATGTTATGCATCAGAAAGATGTTTGCAACCAAAGTCGGATGAACCTGTCTTTGTATGTTATTTCGAATAACTGTTCCTCCATAACACCAGAGACAAAAGTGTTTGTCACTTAGAACGTCAAGTTTCTTTGAGAAGGAATTTTTCATGAAAAGATAAGTGGGAGGACAATAGAACTTTGATAAGGATATAAGAACCTTAGCTATATGTGCAAAGTTGCGCAGCGCCGAAAAGTGTTCCGGAGGCAGCAATAATGCTCATGGCTCACATGCCTCAAAGGTTGTGGTTACGGAGGTCAAAGTTTCCATTGAACCAAGTAGGTCGGGTAAACAATCAAATACCAAGATTTGAGGGTTGAATCATTATTTGAGAATAATGAACGGACTACATGCAAAGAAGCGATGATCCGTGATAGTTCCATACACGAGAAATGGCTTGAAGCCATAAAATCCGTGATAGTTCCATACACGAGAAATCAAGTTTTGAACTTGAAGGACCCTCGAGAAAGGTGTAAGACCTTACAGTTGTGTTTGGATCTATGAAGAAATAGACATGGATGTTTCACATCTATGAAATAGTCGACATGTTGGGATAGAGTTCACCAAAATGTTCAAAGGTTGACTATGACAAGATTTGATCTTTCATAGCGATATTTAGTCTAGACGGATTAATGTAGTAACCACTACATATGATTTTGTTATGTGGTAGTTGAATAAACAAAACAAGTTCTTATAATAGAATTGTTACCTAGGACGTGTGCATAACACGGTCCATAGGGTTTTGTTAATTCAAAGGATGCTAAAAGCATATGAAAACTTCAATGGTTGAAGAAAGCATCGCGGAGTTGGAATCTTCACAATGATGAAATTGTTAAAAGAGTTTAAATTCATCAGAGACGATGAAGATGCTTGCATTTGCAAGAAATTAAGTGGGAGCACTAATACATGTTTCTAATACATTATGTGGAAGACATATTGTTGATTGGAAATGATGTATCTTTTATTAACACATATTAAGAATTTCATCCCGATGAAAGATTTAGGCAAAACCCAAATATTTGGCATCTATATCTATATAGATAGATTAAGACACTAATATGGTTGTGCCGAAAGTACATAGATGATGTATTGAATGAGTTCAATATAGAAACTACAAGAAAGGTTCTTGTCGCAAAGAAAGGATTGAATGAGTTCAATATTGATGATATATTCAAGTGTATTGACACTTGGTAAGTGAAACAAAGATTCAAGTATAGATTGATACTTGATGTATGAAATCACAAAGAGTATTTATATCAATCATACTGTGATATGTACAAATCCAGATATGTCCTATGCTCTAAATGTTATGAGCATATACCAGGATGATTCATAAGATAATTATTGTACGATAGTAAGGATATTCTTATGATCTTTTGGAAGAACTAAGAGTATATTATTTTGTAGAAGTGGCAAATAGATGGTTAGTTCATTGTAAAAGTACTACATTGATACTAGTTTTGTCACAAAGTACAAATTAAGTTTATCTCAATCTAAACTAAGGGTGGCACAATATGATGGAATGTGAGTTCCATAATGAATGTGGATGAGTTCCAAAGTTAAGACATTGTGATAGATACTATAACAAAAGGCTAAATATATAACTGCTATTATAGCAGCAAAAGAGGGCATTTGTGTCAAGTAGTTTGTTATCAAACTAGGTGTAGTTCACAGAGGGATAATACTATGAAGATATATTGTACGACAATATTATCAACATGTTTTAACCCTAAATAACTAAAGGTCTCACCAAAGGACCAAATTTATACAAAGCCATCTCATTAGAGAATGAGTGATGCGTAGAGACGCAAATACATGAAATTACACACGGACCTGGAAGTGTCAGATCCGGAGATCAGTTGACCACTAGCAATCGTGTATATACAACACCAGAAAGCCATAGGTGTTGAATACGCAAAGGTTTGAAACTAGATTATTGACTCTAGTGCAAGTGGGAGACTGTTGGAGATATGCCCAAGAGGCAATAATAAAGTGGTTATTATCATATCTTCATACTTATGATAAATGTTTACATACCATGCTATAATTGTATTCACCGGAAACATTAATACTTGTGTGATTTGTAAACATAAAAGAGTCCCTAGTAAAACCTCTTGTTAAACTAGCTTGTTGGTTAATTTATGATCATGGTTTCCTAATCATGAACATAGAGATGTTATTAACAACAAGATCATATCATTAGGAGAATGGTATGATGGACATACTCCTATAGATAAGCGTAGCATAAAGATCAAGTCATTTTAAGAGTTCAATTGCTATAAGCTTTCTGATACATAGTAACCTAATTCCTTCGACCATGAGATCATGTTAATCACCATCACCGGAAGGATGCTTTGATGACATCAAACACCACACCGTAACTGGGTGGCTATAAAGGTGGCATTGAGTGTTCAGAAAGTATGGGTTGAGGCACATGGATCAAGTGATGGGGATATGCCTACCGGGGTATACCCAGCAGGACGTTTCCGACTGGCCCAGGAACTAGCGAGTGGGCCTGTAGGACAACGACTGGATCAAGAACTGGCGTGGATCCAAGCGACTGGAAGCTGAAGGCCCAGGAGAGTAGATAGGCCTAGTCGGATTAGGTGAAACAAGTACCGAAACCTTAACTGATTCGGTTGAGATATGTAAACCCTAGGGGTGTGAGTCTATATAAACCTCCCTACATGGCGTGTAGAGGATACGTTCCACCATCCACCCAAGCGACTCACCGCCTAGCCGTCGAGCTCGCCCCATTGTACCTTCATCATAATACAATCTAGCAGGAGTAGGTCTTTACCCTCCGGGGGCCGGACCTGGGTAAAACCCTGTGTCTCCGCCCTCATCTCGCACCGCAGATGGCTGGCCGCCCTTGCCCTTCGTTCTACTACTCGCTGACGATTGCAGCGTCTACCGTGGTCATTCTGACGACAGTGGCGCCCACCGTGGGGCCTGGCCGGTTTGGCCGGTGTTCTGCGGCGAGATCCAATCTGCCCATCAACGAGTCGGTCGCCACCGGCCGCATGATAGCGATCGGCGAGATGCTCCAGATCTTGCCGAGCAGCTACGTCCCGGTGGCGCGGCCCGTCACACACAGCATGATCTTGCCAGTCGGCACGATCAGCCTCTTCGTCGGCCTCACCGATGTCATCGTCTCGGAGGACTCGGCTCACATCCGCGAGTCGCCGCCACGCGACCGGCTCTCCGAGAGCCAGGTCCGCATGATCCATCGCTTCGCCTCCGAGTACATCTCGGCCCACAGCGACGTGGCCGAAAACACCGCGGCCACGGAAGTCGCGGCCCTCAACGACGACGCCGACTCGGCGACTCCGGCGTCACTCGCCGGGTCTATCACCGCGGCTTCGCCCGCGGGCTCCATCACCCAGGTCTCCAACGTGGGAGACTTCGAGGATCCCTCCATTCTTGGGATCTTCGACTTCGACTCCGGGTCGGAAAACTCCGCTGATCTCCGCGACGGGACCGGTCGCCATGCCGCGACCTACATGGCGACTGGTACCGATCCGCCGGAGGATCCTTTCTCCACCCCGATCCCTCCCAACGCCACGGCAACGGAGGTCGAGGAACTCCGCCTGAAGCTGGCGGAGGCAGTCCGCAAGGAGCAAGCCGAGCGCGAAAAATTTCGCCTCGAGCAGGTGACGGCGCAGGAGCTGTCACGTTACCACCAGCAGCGAATCAGGTCGCGCTTGAACCCCACCGTCTAGGGGCGCGCTCTGAACTTCGACGATGAGAACGACCCGGCCCGCATGGCCGAGCGCGCGATCTGCGAGAACGCGCCACCCGGAGGAAGCGCCCGGCCCCCGCCAGGGTCGACGGCGAACGGCGCCCCACCTCCACCCAACCGCGCACCCCCCAAGGACCAGCCGCGGATCGTGGTCTCATCACGGGAGCGAGACGCGAACGGCCTACCACTATTCTCCACCCCGATGGACAACCTTGTGGCGGTCCGAGCAGCGGCCGACAACATCACGACCAATGGTGAAGGCACCCTACAGATCCAGTACGTCAAGGCCCTGCTCGCAAAGGCGGACGAGCAACAAAATGCAGGCGTCGACTTACAGGGCCGGATGTACTCGCGTTCGTCGGGCAGCAGGGCGGCCTCAAGCGGCCGTCCATTGGCGGCAAACACCCTCAACTGCCCGCCACCCGAACCACTGCAGCTCCAACACCGACCCGCGAATGCGGCACTCTCCACCAACGACCCCAGGCCAGCGACCAACTTCATCGCCGCCAACGGTCAGCCCGTCGACGCCCGCACCCACATCATCAACAACCAAAGCTGGCGCGCACGCCAGCCCGACGACCTGCGACACACCCTAACCAATCGCCGTGATGGCGAGCCGATGGGGTCTCTAAGCCGACTCGGGCCCCGGTGCTTTAGACCAATGATCCGAGGCGAAAAATACCCGACGAACTTCAAAGCGCCGAAGGAAATAGAGAAGTACGACCCTTCGTACGACCCCTCCGTATGGTTGGACACCTACCTCATGGCGATGGGGATCGCAGGCCACACCGACCTGCTAGCCGCCCGTTACCTCCCCCTGATGATGGAGGGAGCGTGCAGGCAGTGGATCAACACCCTCCCCCTGGATAGCATCGACTCCTGGGAAGAGATGCGCGATGCCTTTGTGAGGCACTTCGAGGGTTCCTACACCCGCGCCACCACCATCGAGGACCTGGAGCGATGCGTCCAGGGACCCCGCGAGTCGACCCGAAGCTGGGTCCAACGATGGCAAGAGCTATGGTACAACGCGGCCGACATCCACCCGGACACCGCGATCCACTGCTTCAAGACCTCGTGCCGCTACGAGCCCTTGGTCGCCAAGCTCAAACGAGCATATCGCACACTCGACAACATACCGGACCTCCTCGAGATCGCCAAAAGATACGCGGAAGAAGACCCCAACCAGGAAACCGCTGACGAGTCGGGAGGTCAACGCCGCACGAACGGCAGCGACAACGGACGACGGTCCGACCTACGCTACAGCAACACTCGCCTCACCGGCAAGCGCCGCAGTGACGGGCGAGTCGACTTCGTCGCCAACGCTGGGCACGCGCAGCGCGAGCCCAAGAGCTTCCACCATGAAGAAGGACAACGCCGCGATGGCGGAAACTGCAAGGCGAAACCAAGGTTCGACCCAGCGGCCCTACTTAACCAGCCTTGTGCGTTTCACAGCAGGGAAGGGAAGCCCGCCACGCACACGACCGCTGACTGCCACTCTCTCAAGGAGATCGAGAAGGCATGGCGAGCATGGGAGGACCCCAACAACAACCCGCCAAACGGCGGAAAATTCGGCAGTGTGGCCGGCTCGCTCCACACCTTCACAGGCTTCAACATGAAGCGCGAGAAGAAGTTCATTGCCCGTGCCATCGCCGTCAACGCGGTGGCCCAGGTGGATGTTCCCCAGTTCCTCAACTGGTCGGAGCAGCCCATCACCTGGAGCCGCCAGGACCACTCGCCACGCATCGAGTACCCAGGCCGAGTCGCCATGGTGGTCAAGCCCAAGGTGGGAGATTACTGGCTCCCCAAGACATTGATGGACGGCGGCAGCTCCATCAACATCCTGTACCTGGACACCTTCAGGCGACTACGGCTCCCGCAGTCGATGGTCGAGACAACCTACACCACGTTCCACGGCATCGTCCTCGGTCGGAAGGCGTACCGGATCGGCAAGGTCACGCTGCCAGTCACCTTCGGCACACCAGCAAACTTCCGCACCAAGCGGATCGTCTTCGAGCTGGTACCCTTCGACAGCCCCTACCACTACATCCTGGGGCGCTAGGCATTCGCCAAGTTCATGGCAGCGCCCCACTACGCGTACAACGCGATGAAGCTCCCCGGGCCGCACGGCGTCATCACCATCAACGGCGACCCCGACATGGCTGCCGAGTGCGAGGCCAAAGGAGCCGAACTCGCCGACGCCGTCATCGCGGCAGAGGCCAACCACGCCGACGAGCTCGCCAAGTACGCGAGCAGGGTCAACAATGACGACCCCACCATACTCAAGAATCCCAATTCGGAGGGCGCCAACACCTCAGCCTTCGAGGCAACGACGCACACCCGCACCGTCGAGCTGGTCCCAGGTGACTCTAGCCAGACGGTGACGATCGGGACGGGCATGAGCCCAGCATAGGAAGGCGCGCTCATCGAGTTCCTCCGTTAGAACAGGGACATCTTCGCATGGAAGCCCTCTGACATGCCTGGTGTCCCTAGGGAACTCGCTGAGCACAAACTCAACGCCGACCCCAAAGTGCGACCCGTCAAGCAGTCGTTGTGGCCCTTCAATGAAGAGCGCCGCCGAGCCATCGCCGAGGAGGTGCAGCGTCTACTCGCTGCAGGCTTCATCCGGCCAATCAAATACTCCAAGTGGCTGGCAAACCCATCCTGGTCGAGAAGAAAAATGGGACCTGGAGGATGTGTATCGACTACACAAACTTAAACAACGCCTGCCCGAAGGAGCAATTCGTCCTCCCGCGAATCGACCAAATAATCGACTCCACCGCGGGCTCGGAGTCCCTGTGTTTCCTCGACGCTTACTCTGGGTACAACCAGATCAAAATGGCTGTCGAGGACGAGGAAAAGACGGTGTTCATCACGCCATTCAGAGCCTTCTGCGACACCGCCATGGCCTTCGGCCTCAAGAACGTCGGGGCGACCTACCAGCGGTGCATGCAGGAATGCCTTGCGAGCCAAATTGGCTGCAATATCCACGTCTACATCGACGACGTGGTAGTGAATTCCGCTCGTCAGGGCGATCTAGTCGCCGACCTGGCGGAAACATTCGCCAACCTGCGGAAATACAAGATAAAGCTAAACCCAGGAAAATGCACCTACTGGGGTACGTCGTATCCAAGCGCGGGATCGAGGCGAACCCCACCAAGATCGACACGATTGCTCGACTCGGCAAACCCGAGTGCCTGCGCGACGTCCAGAAGCTGGTCGGGCGAGTCGCGGCTCTCAGCAGCTTCATCCCCTGATTGGGCGAAAAGGCGATGCCCCTATACCGCCTGATGCGGAAGAATCCCACCTTCCAGTGGGACAAGGAGGCGGACGACGCACTCCGCGACCTCAAGAAGGTGCTACTCGCAGCACCGCTACTCGCCGCCCCCGTCGACAAAGAACCCATGCTGGTCTACGTCGCGGCTTCCGAGCGCGTCGTTAGCGCCGTCATGGTCGCCGAGCGGCCAGAGGAAGGAAAGGAGCGCCCGGTACAACGACCGGTGTACTATAGCAGCGAGGTCCTCACCGAGTCGCGCCACCGGTACCCGCAATACCAGAAACTGATGTACGCAGTCTTCAGAGCACAATGGCGACTGCCGCACTACTTCCAGGAGCACCCGATCACGGTCGTCTCCTCAGCACCGTTGCAGGACATCATCCGCAACCGTGAGGCGACCGGGCGAGTCGCCAAGTGGGCCGTCGAAATCGGCTTCCACAACATCAAGTATGAGCCACGAAAAGCGATCAAGTCGCAGGCTCTCGCGGACTTCATCGCCGACTGGGAAGAGGCCCAGCAGCCGGAAAAGCTGTCGTACCTCCACTACTGGAGCCTGCACTTCGACGGCTCCAAGAACGCAGACGGCGCAGGAGCAGGGATCGTGTTGACTTCCTCGAAGGGCGAAAAGCTCCTCTACGTCCTCTACCTCGACTTCACCCCTGCACCAACAACATGGCCGAGTACGAGGCACTACTCCACAGCATGCGAGCTACCAAGGAGATGAACGTCAACCGCCTACGCTGCTACGGAGACTCCGACCTCGTCGCTGGGCAAGTCGCTGGCACCTGCGACACCGTCTCTCCCACCATGGCGGCATACTGCCAAGCAGTGGACAAGCTGGGCGGACACTTCACAGGCTACTCCGTCGAGTGGATCGACAGGCGGAAGAACGAGGAGGCCGACGCACTCTCACGCATCGGGTCGGCTCGACTCGCACCACCCGTCGGCGTCTTCCTCGACACGATCACCAAGCCGTCCATCTCTCCCCCAAGGGAGATCGACATCGGAGTCTCGCTGCAACAAGAGGCAGCCTTGGTTGCACTCATCGCCGAGGCAGAAGACTGGACTAGGCCGTACATCGCCTACCTGGAGGGAGGCACCTTGCCGGTAGACGAAACAGACGCCCGGATGATAACGCGACGCTGCAAATCCTTCATCATCATCGACGGCGAGCTCCACAAGCGCAGCGTGACCGGCGTGTTCCAACGCTGCGTCCAACCCGCCGAAGGACGCAAGATCCTCCACGACATCCACTCCGGCGACTGCGGCCACCACGCCGGATCCCGCTCTCTGGTCGCAAAGGCTATGCGACACGGCTTCTACTGGCCCACCGCACACGCTGACGCCGTCGACATTGTCCAGCGGTGCGCCGGGTGCCAGAAGTATGCCAACCAGACACACGTGCCGAGCTCAGCTCTCAAGACAATCCCCATCACCTGGCCATTCGCCGTGTGGGGCATGGACATGGTAGGCCCTTTCAAAAAGGCCCCCTCCGGCTTCACCCACCTCCTGGTCGCGGTCGACAAATTCACAAAGTGGGTGGAGGCCAAGCCAGACCGGAAATGCGACGGGAAGACCGCCACCAAATTCCTATGCGAGCTCATATATCGCTACGGGTTCCCAAACAGCATCATCACGGACAACGACACCAACTTTGCCAAAGAAGCCATGGCTGAATTCTGCGAGGAACATCACATCCGACTCGACCTCGCGTCAGTCGCCCACCCGGAGTCCAACAGCCAGGCGGAACGGGCCAACCAGAGCATCATCCACGGCCTGAAGCCGCGGCTCCAAGTACCACTCGAGCGCACCGCCGGGTGCTGGGTTGAGGAGCTACTCTCCGTCATCTGGGGTATCCGCATCTCGGTCAACAGGTCGACAGGGTTCACCCCCTTCTTCATGGTGTATGGCGCCGAGGCAGTCATGCCCACCGACCTCGAGCACGACTCGCCAAGGTTCGCCCACTACACGGAGGCTGCGAACGAACTCGCACGTCAGGATGGAGTCGATCAACTCGACGAGGCACGCGACCTAGCTCGCTCATGCACTGCCATCTACCAGCAAGGCCGCCGCTACCACAGCCGGCGGGTGAAAACGCGCACCTTCCAAGAAGGCGACCTGGTGCTCCGCCTCATCCAGGACAAGAAGGGCATGCACAAGCCCCCCCCATGGGAGGGACCATGCTCGGCAACAACGCCTACTACCTCACCGACGTCCGCGGAGACGGAAAACTCGACGTCAAGCGACCATGGAATGTAAACCTCCTACGGAAGTTCTACTCCTAGAACTCCACATATGTATCCTCTAGTCGCTATGAAATAAAACATATTGGTTACCGCAAATTGTGTCTACTCTCCGTGTCTTGTGCCACTCGCACTCGTAGTAACAGCACCAAGCTAACTGCAGGAGTCAACCTCTGGTACAGCGATCGGCACGGCCAAGTAGTGCGCTACAAGGGCACTGGGTTACCCTAGGACTCGTAACGTCCACGAAAAACACCTACCCGGAGACCCATTGGAGTCGCCTAGCTCGACTGGCTTAACGAGCCAAGACAACTGCCTTCGCTCCTCACAGCGACCATGATCCTCCGCGTCCTCGACACAGCGACTCGAACAGCCAAGTACCACGCTCGGGGACTGACGACCAGTTCAGCGCGAGCGACTAGGGAAAAACGCCAAGTACGAGAGCGTGCCTAGGACTCGCCATGCGACTGACCCAACGAGCCAGGCAGGAGTGATGCGCTCACTCTGACGCGCCCAGTCCTCACCCACCCTAGAGCCGCGACTAGAACCACCAAGTACCACGCTCGGGGACTCGGCTACCCGACCTCGTTCGCGCAAGGGAAAGCGGTGAAGTAAAGAGCACTCATGGGAGTCGCCCTGCGACTGGATTTCCAAGCTCGGGCGAGTCGACCTCAATAACAAAACGCTCAAAACCGCAAACACATAAACAAACAAGGTAAACCCCATAAAAAGGGCGGACGCGCTCGGGGACTCGTTCAACCCTCAATCTCAAACGCAAGACAATTCACAAAATAACACGATATACCATTGTAGCAGATCAAAGTTGTTACAAAATACAAGTTGCGCCTAATGGCCGAACTGCTACTAACGCCCCAGGGCACAATGTTTTATTTCGTAGGCTTCGACGTCGACTCGACGCCACCCTTGCGGTTGCGAATGAAGGGAGTGTACAGGTTCGACGGGTACGTCGTCAGCTCACCCGCCATCGCCGCACGGAAGGGCTGCTCGATCTTGAAGTCCCGGTGCGACGGATCGGGGTCGTTGGGCGCGACGATCATCTCCTGATAAGGAAGGAGATGGCCCATCGACCAGACACGATCGGAGTATACCGCGGCACGGTCCGTCAGCTTCAGCACCTCGGCAATCTCCACCGAGCCCATCGACGATGGGTAGCCACTCGTCACGTCGTCCAGATCGAAGTCCCCTAGGAAGTGGGCGAGCCCAAGGCTGAGCGCCGTCGCCGCCCCGCGCCGGAACGCCGACCGCATCATGAACGTGACGACCGACGGCGCCTTCTCCAAGTACCGCCACACTTCGACGAGGTCGCTGGGAATCACTTCTGTGGGCGACATCTCCTGAAGATACGCCCGAATGCAAGTCGCGGACAAAGTGGCCGAGTCGACCAGAGTGGCCACACACTTCCGCGCGTCGTACGACTGCGCCTCCTCCGCGCTGTCGATGATCCGACCTGCGGACAGAGGGTGGCAGTGAGTACATCAAAGATCACACAATGCAAATATTATAGGCAGAGGCAGGCACACTTACCAATCAAAGGACGAGAGAGATCTGTGATGAAGCTTTGAAGAGAGGAGTAGTCGTCTTGTAGCCCAGCAACAAGGGCGTCAGAGACCTTACGCTCCTCAGCGGCGGCCGTAACAGCAGCCTTGGCCCGCCCATCCGCTGAACTCGCCTCCTCCTTTGCTTCCTTAAGCTCGCGCTCAAGGTCGGCGATCCGCTTCTTAGCCGATCTCAACGCAGATTGAGCCGCCGTCAATTCACTCGCCGGGACAAGGCCCTGGCGGACCTCCTCTGCCTTCGTAGCAATCGCCTGGAGTCCCTTGTTTGCCTCTTGGACGACGACAAGTTCCTTCTCCGCGCGACATTTCGCAGCAAGCCGGTCGGCTGATTCACGCTGCAAACCCTGTGCAAAAGTCAAACAGTTAACAAAAACGAAATCCTAAGTGCCCACCCGCTGAAATTCAGCGACTGGACACTCGGGGACTGGAGAACAAAAATCCTAAGTGCCCACCCGCTGAAATTCAGCGAATGGACACTAGGGGACTGGAGATCAAAAATCCTAAGTGCCCACCGACTGAAATTCAGCGAATGGACACTCGGGGACTGGAGATCAAAAATCCTAAGTGCCCACCCACTGAAATTCAGCGATTGCGCACTCGGGGACTGGGCGCGAGAAATAAAAACAAAACACCAAAAGAATCTGACCACTGTAATTCAGTAGCCCGATCCTCGGGGACTGGACATACCTGGAGGGCTGCGCCAAGCATGCCATGAAGCTGTAGCGCGTCCACAGATGCTAGAAGAGCCGGAGTGTGCCCGCGATGCTGCTCGACCTCCGTTTCGGCGACCCCAGGTACGCGGCTCGATGGCGAGGTACCACTCGCCGTAGCCACTCTGGCCATGAAGCGGGGGAAGGTCGCGATGGATGAGCCAGCACCAAAAGAGGTCGGCTCGGCCATCCCAGGCGAGGAAGCACCCTCCTTGATTGTCAAGGCCGCCTCCACCGCAGGATCACTTGGAGCAATCGTTGTGTCATCAGACACCGTGACGACATCGTCGCCCTTGGTCTTCTTGGCACTGTCTGTGGGGGCAGCGACCTCATCAGCCTTCCTCTTCCGAGAGGGTCCTCCTCGGCGACGACTGGCGGCACTTTGGCCACAGACGGGTGGCCTATCTTTTTAACTCCAGTCCTGCAAATTGGTTACATGAGCAAAGTGGTCCAAATACAACGAAAAGTAAGGCAGGAGAATAAAACTCACTTGGCGACTGGTATGAACCGCAGCCCCGTGCAGATGCTAGCCGGCTTCTCTAGTTCGGGGCCCAGTTTCCGACTGAGGCCCATCTCCAGAACATCATGCGCCCAAGACACGGACGGCCTCTTCGTTGACGAAGCCACGATAGGAGCCTCCGAAACGATATCGGCAGGAGCTCTCCTGGGAGGCGAAGCTGCCGCGGCTGGAGCAGCCCTCGACCCAGAGACTGGGGCGAATGGAGGAGGAATCAAGGCCAGAGGTACCTCACTCAGGACGGCGGTGGCATTCGGTGCTGCCATCGTCTGTGGCGCTTCATCCCTGGCCAGGCTGGTGGCATCGGAACTATTCGCCGAACGAGGCGGAGATGCCTGTCTTGCTGGCTTCGTCTTCCTCTTCGGAGGGGCCTTCACTTCCTTCTTCTTATTCTTTTTCGACGGAGTGGCCTCGCGACGCGAGGTGTGCTCGGGAAGCTCGTCGTCGTCATCGTCATGACGTTCAAGACTTCTACTCGCCTCGAGTTCGCGTTGACGCTGCCCGCGAGTTTTGCGAACCAGTGGGGCGGCCTCTTCCTCGGACTCGTCGTCATCGTCGCTCCTGTCGCTCTCGGCGGCGCCCTTGGTGGGAGGCGACTCGCCCCCGTCCTGGACGGACGAGCTCGAGTTCTCGTCGTCCGCGGGCGGAAGCCACCCTTCCACCACTTGAAATAACTGCAGCAAGCATGAAGTAATATCAATATAACCGCGACAGCCTCAACTGCGACTGCGAATGGTAGAAAGTGACTTACCGTCGGGGCTGGATGCTTCGCGGTCTAGGGGGCGACCCCAGCCTTCGCGTCCAGGTACACCGCCTGGGTGATCTTCTTCAACACCGGGACGTAGTCCTCGAGTTTCCACTCGGTGAGGCAGGATTTCGTCGAGTCTTCCCGGCCCGTGTACTCGTACATGTAATGGTCACGGCGGGCCAGGGGAACGAGTCACCGCCCAAGCCAACAGTTGTACAAATTGATGGTCTGAAGACCCTTCTTCTTTAGGCCGCAGATGGTTTGAAGCATCTCATCCACGACCATCCGCTGGTCTGTTGGGAGCTTGCCGACCTGGAGTAGGCGTGGTTCGGGCCGGTCGGTGGAGTACCTTGGGATCGCCACCTCGCCGTCTGGAGTCACCTCGGTGACGTAAAACCAGGACTTCTTCCACTCGCTTGCCGCCTTGGCAGGTAGCATCAGGTCGAAGAAGGAGGCTTTCGACTTGAGCTGGAACATCAGGCCACCCGCCGCTAGCATTGGGCCGCCTGATTCTTCACGACTAATCCTCCCGTGGAACAGATCTTTCCACAGGGGGAAGTAGGGCCTGCAGCCCAGGTAGCACTCGCAGAACGCCACGAAGATGGCGAGCTGCTCGATGCTGTGCGGGCCCAGGTCCGTTGGCTGAATCCCGTAGAAGGCGTAGAAGCGCCGGAAGAAGAGAGATGTGGGAAACCCCAGCCCCCGCTCCAGGTGGCTGGTGAAGCAGACGAATTCTCCCTCGCGCGGGTCCGGAGTCACCTCTCCGGCCGCGGGGATGCGCCACCTGCCGGAGCGCAGGATCCCGGCTTCCTCGAAAGACGCTAGTAGCGCTCTCGTGCATTTGGACCTGCCCCATGGTTCGGTGGAGGGGGCCATTGGCGGAAAGGTTCATGGAGGTCGGAGGATTTTGGATCGGTTGGATCGCGATGCGGAGGAAAACGGAGATGCGCGAGATCGGAGGAGATGACGAGAGGGCGGTTCTCCGATCGCTAAGGATGGCAATGGAGCGGGTTTGGACGGATATACCAAAACCAAATCCAAATCCAAATCCATGAACGTCACTCTAGCCCGCCCACTAAGATATCCATGGGCATGGATGTCGCTCCAGATCCAAACCCGCCGATTATCCATGTATCCATGGATATCCATTGGTTAACACACCATATACATAATCATAACAACATTCGGCATAAATTAGGGTTCAGCGTGTGGGTGGGGGGAGGGAGAAAAACGACCGTCGTAGAGTAATGAGGGGAATTAGCCAATTAGGGTTAATTACGATTACTATTTCGGTGGGCCTTTGGGCATGCGGCTTGAAAGTTGGGGCCTTTTATATTGAGTAAATTTTGCACATGTAAAAAGCAATCTCACTGACATGTCGGTCCCACGTGTCAGTCGGGTATCCGTTGGATATCCATGGAGCGAAACCACTACCCATCCCGCACCATGAATTAGCGGATATCCGCCCCATAAAATCTGTGGATGTAATTAGGCCTCCATACCCTTACCCACCGTGTCGGATATCCGTGGATACCCGGATCCATGGATAAAATTGCCATCCTTACCGATCACCTACCATTTCCTTTAAATAGCAGTTGGGAGCCGTTACTACGCGGTGATTACGCCAAAAGTTACCGTTGGATTACTCCAACGGCTAGTTTTGGATGCGTCTGACGGTCCAACTTCATCCATTCGACTCGTCGACCTTATCACTACAACAGTGACTAAATATTTCGCCGACCCGTTCGCCGAGCTACGAACAGAATGACTAGTTTTTTCCTTTATTCAGGAGCCCGCCACCGATTCGACTGGGTGTCCGCATTGGACCTGTATGCTCCGACAACTAGCAACCACCTGCGCCCAATCGACGACGGCCTTGGGAACTACTGATGGGGATATGCCTACCGGGGTATACCCAGCAGGACGTTTCCGACTGGCCCAGGAACTAGCGAGTGGGCCTGCAGGACGGCGACTGGATGAAGACCTGGCATGGATCCAAGCGACTGGAAGTTGAAGGCCCAGGAGAGTAGATAGGCCCAGTAGGATTAGGTTAAACAAGTACCGAAACCTTAACTGATTCGGTTGAGATATGTAAACCCTAGGGGGGTGAATCTATATAAACCTCCCTATAGGGCGTGTAGAGGATACGTTCCACCATCCACCCAAGCGACTCGCCGCCTAGCCGTCGAGCTTGCCCCATTGTACCTTCATCATAATATAATCTACCAGGAGTAGGTCTTTACCCTCTGTGGCATCCCGCAAAAACCACTACTAGAAAATCGCGTTGTTTTTTGTGCATTGCATCGTCATCATCATGCATTGTTTGTCTGCATTATTTGAAAAGCCCAATTTTGATTATACAAATACCCCTCTTTATTTTAAAAGGCAAAACCCCGAGTGTATCGGATATTTTGTTTCACCTAAAAACCATTTGCAAAGTGGTTCTGTTTTAAATTAAAGAGGACCAAACAAACACAAAACTAAAACTGCCCAACCCTAAATCTTTTTCCACCCAAATCCTATCTACCCTCCAACCACAGACCGCCACATCATCCCTCCACCTTTTTCCTACCCACCTGCCACCTCATCCATCCAGCCCCCTCCCCCTCCCTTTTTCACCCAGTCCACCCTCACCCACCCTCTCTCTCCTCTCAGCCGCGTGGCCCCACCTCCCCGGGCCCCACCTTGTCAGCCTCTCCCCTCCCCCTGGTCAACCCACCTACCCCGCTACCCCTGGCCACCCCGGCCCCGAGCACGTCGCCCCGCGAGGCCCTCCTTCCCTCCTCCCGCGTCGAAGCGCCGCCGACCTCGCCGCCTCGTCGCGCAGTCGCCCCGAGCTCCCGCTGCGTCCGCTGGCGCCGCGCGACCCCCCTCCGGCCCCAGGCTCGCCACCTCGCGTCGCCGACACGCGCCACCGCGACCTCCTCCACCCGACCCCGTCGCCTAGCCCGCTCCTCCCGAGCTCGCCGCCTCCGTCGAGCCTCGTCGCCGTTCCTCCTCGAGCCTCCGCGGCTGCTCCCCCTCGCTCACCCGCGCCGCCGCGCGCCCGCAGGCCGCGCCTCACCGCAGCAACCGCCCCTCCGGCCTCCCCGCCCCGCGCCGCTGGCCCGCCTCCGCGTCCGCCAGAGCTTCCTCGCCGCTCTGCGCCTCCGCGCCGGCGCGCCGGCCACGCCTCCCTGGGGCCGACCCGCGCTTGGCCGCCCGCCCTCGTCGCTGCCGCGGTGCTCGCCTCTGCAGGCCGCGCAGCCCCGTCCGCAGCGCCTCCCAGGGCCCCGCCCTGCGGGACCCGCTGTCCCGCGACGGACTCCGTCGTGCCGCCCTTCTAGCCGCCCAAGCCCGCCGTCACCTTCCGCTGTGGTTCATCGTCGGGCTCCCCGCGGGCCGCTAGTCTCTTGCGTTTTGTCCCCGCACGTGAGCGTCGACAGTGGCCAATATCTACACTCGTGCCGTCACGACCGACCCGGGTCGAGGACCGGAGATCTATGTAAGACCACGGCGCCGGCACTGGATACCGAACCTCGACACGCCAAGTTCGACAAGACCTCCGACGCGGAACCCCGAGACCGCCGACAAGACCGACCCATAACAAGTTCTTCGTTTCTGCCGCCAAGATCTCCCCGTGCCGGAACCCGAGTCCGACACCGACAACTGAAACCGTGGAACCGACAAGATCGCCCTCACCGACGCCATGTTCTCCCTCGCGGAAAACCGAAGACCGTTACGATTCCTCGAACCCCTCCGAGCCGCCAAGATCGCCATGGAACGACCAGTGCTTCACCCGGACACCGAGACCCTGAACGACAAGTTCGCCATCAACCTCGGGTTCTCCAACAAGGACACCAAGGCCGTCGACATGACCCGAAGGCCCCGGATGCGGCAAGACCTACCCTAGTTTTCCAAGAACGTTCCCGCCGAGACCGATCCGTCGAACCCTGGACCCCGAGAACCGACCCCGAACCCCGAAACCCAAGATCGTCGAGACCCCTAATGTGTGAACCCCTTCCCGCAAACCCTATTTTATAACATAATAACAACTTGTTGCATATTGAACTGTCATTCTCGCATGCATATCATCGGTTTGGGGGCCTTATGCCGATTCACCTAATAATTAAATATGGGGCCCATATGCGGGCAAATCTAGCCTTATATTTGCCTCATTTAAACATGTGTAGCGAACCGGTGCCATCTTCTGTCTTGCTAAACAACACTTAAATTGCGGGGGTTCTAAATAACTTGAACCACCTAATTAATTGTCGGGACCCCGGTTCCACTTAATATGACCTAATTGCATCGCACCTTGCCATGCCATACATCGTACATGCATCATGCCCGATCTTCCGCCTTTGTCTTAAATAGTGCATCCGGTGTTTCTTCTAGTGTTTTGCTTCTTCGCGGATTGGGCCGTTGAGTTGATGTGAGCTTCGCCCTGATCTCCGGTTGAACCCTTCGGCAATGTTTTCAGGCGAGCATCTCCCCCTTTCTACCTATCTTACTTTTATAGTATTTACTTCCCTCCTGTTGATCTATTGCTATCTGTGTTGCGATGCTCTAGTTTTCCGTACCCGTGATATCCCTTGCAGCCCTATATTGCCTCGGACACATCCTATTACCTATTGTTTGGTAGATAGTTGGACTTGCGCGTCGTAGTCGCTTGCTCAAGTGCTGTTGCGTGTCGTCAAGTGCCACAGTGGTTGATGTATTGCCGCATGTTGATGATGGAGATGATCATAGTTTTACTTATCGTTCACTTTAATTTCTGTTTAACAACTAAAATTGAAATAAGCAGAGGCATCGGTGGGTGATAGAAAATATTTGGTTTCCGAACGCCCACTTGTGTCCCGTAAGACCCCGAGTACTTGATACCTGTTCCTTGATTTATCGCGCTATCCACATATGGGGAGTATGGGCCCCCCTTAGCCAGAGCTTGATTCCGTCTTATTTCTTGGGGCCACAAACTAGTTTGGGGTTTTATTTACGATCCTGTACTTATGCCATGTTTTACTGCTTTATTTACGATTGTGCGACAGATAGCACCTGTACTGTTTAGGATCGGGACACGATTCCGCGGTGTCGACAAGCCCCGTTTGGGGTTCCCAGTCGTTCACAGCCGTCTACCCAGACCTTGAGTCCGTCTCGGAGCTAGCTTACTTCGTTGCGGGTAGCTTAATGGGGTGGCCCCCTGAAATATTTCTGAATCTTGTGATTGCTCTGTCGTGAAGACCTCGTTGGGTTTTGATTTGGTTTTTCCGAGGTTGATCGTGTGTGTGTTGCTATTTGTGCACCCCGGCCGGGTTAAAACTTTCTGAAAGCCGTGTCCGCGGATATGGACGACTTGGAGCACAGTTTCTCGATCATAGACAAGCATAACTAAAGTTTATTGCTATAAATTTGACTTTATAATGACTAGTAATCAGCTTCACTATAATGGAATGATTAAATAATACTGCCCACAATTGCTTGTTTGCTTTGTCGCTTGCGACAATTGTATCTGACTAGTAAGTATTGCAACTACAACGGAATGGCTGAATAAAAGTATCAACAACTGCTGGGTTTTGGGTTATCTCATGCTAATTGTATCTGATTAGTAAGTGCTGCAACTATAACGGAACGGATAAATAAAAGTGCCCACTGTTTATTTTATCAGGATGACTATCTATATTTGACTAGAAATTGTTGCAACGATAACTGAAGAAGTAAAACTGCCAACTGTTCCTCGGTTGACTTCCTCGTTTGGTATCGAGGGGGAAACGCCAGGATGGTTTTGTTTGATGATAGTATCAGGTTGGATCCGAATAGGTCTTTCTTACCCCTTTCTGATGGCCGACAGTTATAGCGAGTCTCTATAGGTTGTTTAGTGTTGCTGCTGCCGCTGCCGCTTCAGTCCACCATACCTATGTAGGCGAGGACCGCCGAATTCTAGCCTCGCCGTGTACTGGCCTCAGTACTGACGCTCCTTCTTTTTCCGTTGCCCTTTGTCGGCACACCTTTTGTTTAAGCAGGTTTTGAGATCGACGCCGTTAGCAGGGTTACCCTTCCGGCTTGGCCTGGGCAGGGTTATGGACGCCATTGGTTATTCTTCAGGGCTCTTAGCCCCATTTGCATCTTGTCCGTAGCTGGACGCTCTATCGTTTTCAAGGTGATTTGGATCTTCGTATATTATATCTGTATTCTTGACTCATTGAGTCGCCTTTGTATATATATCTGTTCTGTGGGTCCCATCGAGGACTGTTGTGTAATGTTATTACTTCGTTTTCCACCCGCACGAAAGTGCCTGGTGGGCACCTTTGAATCGTTTCTATGCGGGTTTGGCGAATTTTGCTCAAACTTGCATAGGTCCGATTCTGAGGGTGTTACACCCTCCGGGGGGCCAAACCTGGGTAAAACCCTGTGTCTCCGCCCTCATCTCGCACCACAGATGGCTGGCCGCTCTTGCCCTTCGTTCTACTACTCGCTGCCGATTGCAGCGTCTGCCCTGGTCATTCCCACGACATCAAGAGTGGGATTTGTCCATCCATATGACGGATAGATATACTCTGGGCCCTCTCGGTGGAATGTCATCCAATTAGCTTGCAAGCATGTGACTGGCTCATAAGGGATCACATATCACGGGAACGAGAAAAGAGTACTTATCGGTAACGAGGTTGAACTAGGTATATAGAGATACCGACGATCAAAACCTCGGATAAGTAAACTATCGTGAGACAAAGGGAAATTGGTATCGTATGTAAGTGGTTCATTCGATCGCAAAGTAATCGTAGAAATATGTGGGAGCCATATGAATTTACAGATTCCTCTATTGGTTATTGATCGGAGAAGTGTCTCGGTCATGTCCGCATAATTCACGAACCGTAGGGAGACACACTTAAGGATTCGATGTTGTTGAGTAGTTATGGAATGATGAGTAAGAGACCGAATGTTGTTCGGAGTCTCGGATGGGATCCGGGATATCACGAGGAGATCCGGAATGGTCCGAAGAATAAGATTCATATAAGGAAAGTCCTATTTCGGAGTTCGGGAATGATTCCGGTGTTTTCATCGGGAATGTTCTAGAAAGTTCCGGAAGGTCCGGCACTCCGGAGGGGAAGGGTACATGAATGTGTCATGACAATGTAGAATGGTTGCATCATGTACTAGGTATCATGGCTGGTCAAATTAAAGGGAGAAATCAAATCCTAGTTTGAAAAGTCAAACGCCAATTTGAAAAGTCAAACGACAAGTTTGCTTGGTGGAGGGAGAGTAGGAAACCTACTTGGGGAGGAAGTCCTCCTTCCTCCATCCGCCGGCCAAGGAGGCCGAGTTGGGGGAGGAATCCCTCCTCCCAACCGGCGCCCTCCCACCTATAAAAGAAGGGGAAAGGGTGCCTCTCTTCCCTACACAAATAAACCCTAGCTTTGGCGCCTCCACCTCCAAGTGCAGCCGCCGCCGCCTAGGGTTTCCCCTCCAACTCGGAGAGTTGGGCTCTCCCCAAGCCCTAGCCGCCGTCCAAGCTTCCTCCCTTGGTGCCTCTAAACCCTAGATCGCCAAGGCCTCTCTCATAGTCCACCATACTCGCTCCGGCTTAAGGCGAAGCCCTGCGAGATCTCCCCTCTACTTCTGACACCACGCCGTCGTGCTACCAGAATCACGAGGAGAGTGCTACAACCTCCGCTGCCTGCTGGAACAAGGGAGAGGAAGGTCTTCATCGAGTACCGAACATGTGACCGACTGCGGAAGCGCTGCCGGAACGCAGCGCCGAAAGGATCGTCTACACGATCTTGAGATCGGAAGTGTACGACTACATAATCCACGAGAATCTGCTCTCGTTAACCGCTTTGGATCTTCGGGCGTTAGTACTCTATTGACTCGTTGCTTCAATCTAGTAGATAGATCTTGGCTTGTGTGTGTTCATGCGATAGAAATTTTTTGTTTTCCATGCTACGAACCCCTACACCTGGGCCGCTAGCCTAAGCCATGCCTAATCATGGTGGAAACTTGCAGCATCACCATAGTGAGCTATCTATGAAGCATCATCAATAAAAAAGCTATGCATATAGTAAATCAAAAGATCGCTGAGATGCTTATTGTCTACTTGCCTTGTCATTTTGGTTATGGTATAGCTCCTGTACCATATGCAAGGGGTACCCCGTTGGCGATTCTCTATGATACGCATGTACTTACAATGACAAGAACTTGCAGGTAACTGAAGTTGAGTAGCATGATGTGTGGCCCTCGTATTCAAGGGACTTGATATTGCCAACTTATACTTTGTCAAGCATATACTCCATCTTTGTGCACTTTAACCTTAACCACTTCAAGATGCTTATGATAGGAGCAATGAGGGCTGAAAGCTAACAAGTACCATAATTTTTGGAATCTCTTTTTGAAACTTCAAATCCCTTCTTCCTTTATGAAAGGCTTTTCTTCCACCATTATTTGAGTCTCCACCTTCTACCTTTAGGCACCATTAAGAGAGCATAGTTGTCATTCTGTGTGCAGTGTCACAAAACTTATTGATTGATGCATATTGTGATATTACTTGTTCTTGTGCTACTTGTTTCTAGTCACCCTTGTGAACTTTGAAGGTGTCCTATGCATATATTTGCTACTCCATGAGGGACAAGCTGATTGCCACTATGCCATGTTTTTTGCATGTGAAACAAACAAACGTTTTTCAATGCATGTTATTCATGATCTTTGTTTGTAGCCCTTCATGTTGCATGCATAGTTACTACGTCCTATTGTTAGAACTCCATCTTTCATGCACATGTTTAGAGTTCTTTGATCCCAGCTTTCAATGCTTGCAAGTGGTTTGATCTTGGTTTTGACGGTGCATGTCACCTCAAACATTATTCTTTTTATCACTTACCTACTCGAGGACGAGCAGGAGTTAAGCTTGGGGATGCTTGGTACGTCAGAAATGTATCTATAATGTTTGATGCTCCATGCCTGTTTAGTATCTACTTTGCTTTCCCTTGTCTACACTTTGAGGTGTTTTTATATCTTTTCTGGAACTAACCTATTAACAAGTTGCCACAGTGACAGTTGCCGGTTTTCTTCTGTTTTTGGTTCCAGAAAGGCAGAAAATCAATATTCTCGGAATTGTACGGGACAAAAGCCGAAGTCAATATTTTACCGTGGGGGACACGAAGCCAGAAGACGAGACGGAGAAGCGAACCAGGGTGGCCAGACCCCCCCTAGGCGTGGGTAGTCCCACCCCACGCCTAGGTAGGGTGTGGGGCCCCTGGACGCCTCCCAGCCTCGCCTCTTCGCCTATAAGAAGCCCCCGAGGCAAAAACCCTAGGACCCGATCAAAACTCCACGAAACCATCTGTAGCCGCCTCCACCGTCGTCCCTAGATCGGGGGGATCTGAAGTTCTTCCTGGCACCCTGCCGGAGGGGAAATCATCCTGGAGGCCTTCTCTCCGGTATGAAGCGTGAGTAGTTCCACCTTGGACTATGGGTCCATGTAGTATCTAGATGGTTGTATTTCCTCCTTGTGCTTTCATGTATAGATCTTATGAGCTCCGTTCATGATCAAGATCTATTCTATTTGTAATCATGCATGTTGTGTTTACGGGGATCCGATGGATATGGAGATTACTATGTCAGATTGATTAATGGTTTTGTCTATTTGATAATATCATGTATGTGTTGTTTGTGATCTTGCATGCTCTCCGTTGTTAGTACCTATCTTGGCCAAGTAGTTGCTAGTGACTCCAAGAGGGGGTATTTATGCTCGATAATGGGTTCATGCCTCTAGTTTCCAAGGGAAGTGATAGAAATCTCTTCGGTTGTAGATGTGTTGTTTCCACCAGGGAGAAAACAAAGGTCTCTTGTTCACAGAACAAGTGGATTGTTTACCTTACACACTTTGCTTAAAGAAGTTGTCTGTTGCTTGCAACTAATTACTGGAGGGGGTTCGGATGATAACCTGAAGGTGGACTTCTAGTCATAGATGCAGTTGGATGGCGGTCTATGTATATTGTTGTATTGCCCAATCGAATCTCATAAGATATTTTTGTCTGGTATTGAATTGTTATGCCTTGCTTCAGTTTCTGTCAATTGCCCTGCTATAATTTGTTTACCCTTCATGCCATGTTGTTTATCTAAGGAGAGAACCTCTAGTGAACTATGGACGCCGGTCCAATCTTTACCATTGATACATCTTCCACTATTACTTGTTTACTTGCCGCAAACCACCATTACCTTCCACACCATACGTTTAATCCTTTGTTACAGCTACCGGTGAGATTGGCAACCTCGCTGTTAGTTGGGGCAAAGTCTTGAGTTTGTGTTGTGCAGGTCTCCACGTTGCTTGCAACACCTGTGTGACGTTTCCTTCCTCCTACTGGTTCGATAACCTCGGTTTCTTACCGAGGGAAAACTTGTTGTTGTACTGCTTCACACCTTGCTCTTGGGGTTCCCAACAAACTCCACGTCAAGCATCAAGTTCTCTGGCGCCATCAAGGAGTCATCAGCTGTGTGTGGACGACATGGTGGAGCTTGATGGTGGCGCTTTCCTCTATAGACGAAGACAACACGCAAATCATCGGTGGCTTGGCGGCAATGTGCTGCAGGGCCAGGCGGTGGGCGTAACAAGGCGATGACGGAGAAGGTGTTGCCTTGTCGCAGTGGAAACACTCCTTCTATGGCTGTGAGCCTCATCGTCGCTCAGCACAGAGGACAGACCTGGTCTGGGCTTTCTTGTGGTTGATACGTCAGAAACGTATCTATAATTTTTGATGCTCCATGCTTGTTTAGTATCTACTTTGCTTTGCTTTGTCTACACTTTGAGGTGTTTTTATATCTTTTCTGGAACTAACCTATTCACAAGTTGCCACAGTGCCCGTTGCTTGTTTTCTTCTATTTTTGGTTCTAGAAAGGCAGGAAATCAATATTCTCGGAATTGGATGGGATAAAAGCCAAAGTCAAAACTATCCGTGGGGAACAAGAATCCAGAAGATGAGACGGAGACGCAAGCCAGGGTGGGCCCTGCCCCGCGCCTGGGTAGTGTGTGGGGCCCCTAGCCGCCTCCCAGCCTCGCCTCTTCGCCTATAAGAAGTCCCCCGATGCAGAAACCCTAAGTACCCGATCAATATTCCAAGAAACCTTCTGTAGCCGCTGCCACCATCGTCCCTAGATCAGGGGGATCTAAAGTTCTTCCCGGCACCCTGTCGGAGGGGAGATCATCCCGGAGGCTTTCTCTCCGGTATGATGTGTGAGTAGTTCCACCTTGGACTATGGGTCCATGCAGTAGCTAGATGGTTGTATCTCCTCCTTTGTGCTTTCATGTATCAATCTTGTGAGCTCCGTTCATGATCAAGATCTAATCTTTTTGTAATCATGCATGTTGTGTTTGCGGGGATCCGATGGATATTGAGATTATTATGTTGGTTTGATTAATGGTTTTTTCTTCATGATTCTATCATGTCTATGTTGTTTGTGATCTTGCATGCTCTCCGTTGTTAGTAGCTATCTTGGCCAAGTAGTTGCTAGTGACTCCAAGAGGGGGTATTTATGCTCGATAGTGGGTTCATGCCTCTAGTTTCCAAGGGAAGTGACAGAAATCTCTTCAGTTGTAGATGTTCTATTTCTACTAGGAAGAAAACAACGGTCTCTTGTTCATGGAACATGTGGACTGTTTACCTTATACACTTTGCTTAAAGAAGTTGTCTGTTGATTGCAACTTAATACTCGAGGGGGTTCGGATGATAACCTGAAGGTGGACTTCTAGTTATAGATGCAGTTGGATGGCGGTCTATGTATCTTGTTGTCTTGCCCAATCGAATCTTATAGGATCTTACTGACTAGTAATTACATTGTTATGCCTTGCTCAGTTCCTGTCAATTGCCCTGCTGTAATTTGTTTACCCTTCATGCCATGTTGTTTATCTAAGGATAACATCTCTAGTGAACTATGGACCCCGGTCCATTCTTTATCATTGATACATCTTCCACTGTTACTTTTTGACTTGCTGCAAACTATTACCTTCCACACCATACGTTTAATCTTTTGTTACAACAAACCGGTGAGCTTGACAACCTCACTGATTCATTGGGGCAAAGTCTTGAGTTTGTGTTGTGTAGGTCTCCGCGTTGCTTGCAACACCTGTGTAACGTTTCCTTCCTCCTACTGGTTCGATAACCTCGGTTTCTTACTGAGGGAAAACTTGCTGCTGTGCTGCTTCACACCTTGCTCTTGGGGTTCCCAACAAAGCGCTCCTACATCAACTCAGTGCTGCATCAAGCTTGTCTGGCGCTGTTGCCGGGGAGGATAAGGACGTCTTCACAAGGGGAGTCCTTCACTTCCTTTCTCTTTACTTTGTTTTTAGTTTGCTTCGTTTCTTTTTCTTGGTTTTCTTTGCCTCTTTCCAAAAAAAAACCCAAAAAAATTTGTCTAGTTTGGTTTACTTTCTTTATTCAAAAACACAAAAAAATTAGTTCCTGCTCTAGCTGCTGTTGTTTTTGCCTTGCCCACCTTTGCGAAAATGAACTCTGCTGAGAACACCAAGTTGTGTGACTTCACTAGTTTCAACAACAATGATTTCCTAAGCACTCCTATTGCTCCACCTGCTCCTGATGCTACCTTTTATGAAATTAGGCCTGCTTTGTTGAATCTTGTGATGAGAGCAATTTTCTGGTACTAGTTCTGATGATCCTGCTGCCCATCTCAATAGCTTTGTTGAACTTTGTGAGATCCAGAAGTATAAGGATGTAGATGGAGATATTATTAAGCTCAAGATTTTTCCTTTCTCCTTGAGAGGAAAAGCAAAAGAATAGTTGCTATCCTTGCCTAAAAATAGTATTGATTCTTGGACTAAGTGTAAAGATGCTTTTATTGGAAAGTACTATCCTCCTGCTAAGATTATATCTATGAGAAGTGACATTATGAAATTTAAACAACTTGATAGTGAACATGTTGCTCCATCTTGGGAAAGAATGAAATCTTTGGTTAAGAATTGCCCCACTCATGGACTCACTGCTTGGATGATTATCTAGACTTTTTATGCAGGTTTGAACTTCTCCTCAAGAAATCTGTTGGATTCCGCTGCTGGAGGTACCTTCATGGTCCTCACTTTGGGTGCTGCAACAAGGCTCCTTCATAATATGATGGTCAACTACTCTGAAAGGCATGTTGAAAGAGCTCCTGTAAGGGTCCCGACCTTTAATAAGGTGGAGTCCCCTGTGTTTACAATGCTAGTCCCTAGATCAATAGCTAGCATCCACAGTTAAGATGTAATATCAAGAAACAAAGGTCATAATACAACTTTATAACCAGGAATAACATAATTTTATTACATCTTACATAGCTCATTTGGCTATTACATTACATTGCACCAGAATATCTATAAGCATGGGGTCCTTCATCTTCAAAGTTCCACAGGCAGACATGTTGGTTGTAGACTTGTAATCCTATTCAACACACTTCACTAAATCAATCAAACCTGCAACATACAAGTTACAGCCACAAGGGTCAATACATTTGAATTGTATTGGCAAGTGATACTATGGTAGTATAGTGGAGTCTATTATCTATATGCATTTGGCTAAGTGGAGTTGAGGCTTGCATTGCTCAAAATAGATTTTCTTATCATTTTGAAAACACTAAGTTTTTGCTTGACAAAATCATTTTCTCAATCAAAGATTGAAGAATCCTTTACCCTTGTTCAAACCACAAGTTTTTATCTTAGAAATTTGAATGATGAGATTCTTGATTGCTTCCATGTCTTGATGCTCAAATTTTCCTTTACCAGGGACATGGCTAAGTACTTAGATTTTACACTCTGTAGAGGTGGTGCACTTTCCCCACAAGACTTGGTTTCCCAAGACAAGATCTTTCAGAAGCCTTCCCTTAGACCAAAATGGACGCGATCCAACCTATCAAACTCTACCACCCACTGTCCATATGGCTAAGTTCTTGCAACCTATATGATCTAGGCAGAGCCCATAATGCCAAGTGGTTGCACTTGAAGCTTCTCAACATTTGACATCTCAAATCTCTTTGTTCCTGGGTGGCCATCCACAAGTGAGATACACAAGGTAAGCCATAGACATGGGCCTTGTGAACCACTCAACCAAAAACCACCAAGCAATTACCATTCCACCCAGGTGATTCATTAACTTAGTTGTTTTATTAAACAAAAACACAAGTCCTCAGACTTAGAAATTTTCCATAGTGTGAATATATTTCCACCCTTGTTTTCTATTAGCTAAGCTAAGCATGATAGTAGTAGGTATCTTGACTTAGGAATTTCTACTAAGGTTTCATCTACTAGGTTTTCTATAGTAAGGTTTATACTTAGCAAAAATCCATGCAAGTTTTACTGAGAAAAAAAAACCACTAATGCATAGAGAAAGTAATGGGACAAAAAGTATGAAGCATCACTTGCCTTTTTGGTAGAGCGTATAAGTTCACTCCTTGTACTTGCAACAATCACACCCTTCAAGTCACTACAAATCAATCAAGCAAGGCACAAACTCAATCTACCAATCAAGCATTTCATCACATAAAATCATAGAACTAAGATAATGCATGCAAGCATGCCAAGCTTTGTTTTGTTTGAAAAAGTGGTTCCTAATGGGTCTTAAACATTTGAAAACACCTAACGGTCATTTTAAAATGTGGCTAAGTCATTTGCAAAAGATTTCACTTCATAAACCATTTTCAAAACAAAGTATCATTTTATGTGGTGTAGAAATATTTTTACTAAGGCATTAATCTATAGGGTTCACAAAATATGTTTTCAAACCATAAAACTTTGTGTTTAGGGTCAGAGAGTTTAAAACAAAACATTTCCCAAAAGTTTTCTTCCAAAACCATTATTAATAATTAAACCACATTTCTATTTGACTAGAAATGGTTTTAAATCAAATAATCATTCTTTTGTATCACAAAATAAATTTTTGAAACCACAAAGTGTTTCCGATGGTAAGTAGGTTCAAATCACACCAATTTCCAAAGATTATCTCCCCAAATTCATTTTTAAACAATTTTCACATCCTTAACAAGCATACAAATGTTTCTGCAAAAACAACCATTTTTCCAGAAGCTTTTTACTAAACAAATGGCATGGTTGGCTAGGGCTTGTTCCACTTATTCCAATGATATAAAATTTGTAATTTTTGGACGTCTGGATCAAAAGTTGTGCAATTTACAAAATTGGAAATCTAATAGATCAAATCTGTCCTTTAAATCAACTACAGGCCACGTGGAATGTTTCTATTGGTCTATACCGGTTCAGTGTGGATAGCTGGTGTGGGTCGCACGATTTTCATAAAACGAACGGTGCAGATTCATCAAGGCTCGAGCTAAGCTGGAGGCTTGGCTCACGGCGCGTGGCTCGGCTAGGCTCGGCTAGATCTAATCGTGTCCGTCGAAGTAAGATCGAAGGGTAAGGAACAGAGGGTGCTGGCTCACCTGGTGGCTCTGGTCACCGGCGATGGTGAGGACGGCGGCGACGCTCGGGATGTGTAAGAAGGCGACGTTCCGGTGGTTCCCGAAGAAGGTGCAGACGGAGACGATGCACAAAAGTTCTGGGCAAAGCCAATGGCGTTGGAGCGGTGGAGGTTTGCTTCCTGGAGCGGTTCCTAGGGGTGGCCGGAGTCGTGCTTGCGGCGACGCTTGCAGATGTTGTCAATGTCGAATGCCTGGGGATCAAGAAACCAAACCAAGGAGTCAGGAAGGTGCGCGTAAGAATACTAGGGAGATTCAACAGAAAAATGGAGGTGCGGGTGTGTTCTTTTCACCAGAATTTGGCACTGGAACTCGTCGGATCCGGCGAGACGTTGAGCTCGAATTCGAGGTGCTCAGTGGCCCATTAGCGGTGGTTGTTGAGGGGAAATGAGGAGGAGTCAGAGGGGATTAAGAGGGACTTGATGGTTTTGGTGATTAAGATAGAGTTAGAGCGAATTTAAGCCGAGAATCACTCACTGGCAACGGGCGCGCGAGTTTGATGACGACGTGGTGGCTAGGTGGGTCCTGGCTGTCTACGAGAGAGTGAGCGCGAGTGTGGGGTCCAGTCATCAGCGACTTAGCGGTTAAGTTCCTGAGTGAGAAAAATAACGATTCGCTGGGGAGGGAGGTGGGCTGCTGGGATGGGCTTTAGCTAGGCTGGGTCGTTTTGCTCTATTTTTTTCAGTCTGAAACCTTTTTCTTTTTCCAAATCAATTTTTGTTTTGAATTTCAATCAACTATTCAAACATTCAAACAATTCAAACAATCTCCACACTTGTAATGAGTTTTTGGTTCTGTTTATCAACATAAACCAAAGTCCCAAAATAAAATAAATTAATTTTATTCTTTTTAGGATCTATTTAATATTTAAATAAAATAGACCTTTAATTATTAATTCAAAATAGGTTTTGATTTATTTAATAAAATCTCCATTTGAAATCAAAATATTTTCAAAACTAAATCAGTAGGTTTATTTGAAAATAGAAGAATTCTTGAAAAACTTGTTTTAAAATAAAATAACATTTTATTTTAGGGTCCATTAATAATTAAATAAAATGGACCTTAGTCATTAAATCAAATAGGATTTGTTTTATTAAAAACTTTATTTTGAAATCTAAAATAAAACCAAAACACTTTAGTAGGTTTTGTTTGAGAATATAAAATACTTGGAAAATCTTATTAAAATAATTTAAATAAGTTTTAGTGTTTATTTAAAATGGTAAAACCTTTTATTTAAATAAAATTGGATATTAAATCCTTATTATTTTATTTAAATAAACTTTTACTATTTTTAATCAAACTAAAACATTTATTTCAAAAACTTGGCCAAGGTTTAATTTGGCTCTATAATTTTGAAAGTTTCCAAATGGATTCAAAAAGTTTCTTCTCACCCTGAAAATCAACAAAGTTTTATTTTATTCATTTATTTTTCACATTACAAGATTTGGAAAATCTTGGGATGTGACCGCTCTACATGGTAAGAAGGTAAATTTTGTTGAGGAAACTTCCTCTTTGAGTGAAAAGATTGATGTTATTATGGCTATGCTTGTTAATGGGAAAGCTCCTCTAGATCCTAATAGTGTTCCCTTAGCCTCTTTGGTTGCTCAAGAAGAGCAAGTTGATGTGAACTTCATTAGAAACAACAATTTCAACAACAATGCTTATAGGAGTAATTTTGGTGGTAACAATTATAGACCTTATCCTCCTAATAATGGCAATTCTTATGGAAACTCCTACAACAATGCTAGAAGTGCCCCCTCTGAACTTGAAGTCATGCTCAAATACTTTATTAGTAAACAAACCACTTCCAATAAGGCTATAGAGGAAAAGCTTTTAAATATTGAGAAAAATATATCCTCTTTGTCTAAAGCACAGTCCTCCTTGATTAATAAAATGGCTGTTAAACCTGAAACTATGGAAAATACCTTTGCTACTGCTCATGCCATACAAGTTACTATTGATGAAAATGTTAGACTTTTAGCTCAACTTCATGCTAAGTGGGAAAGGGAAGCTGAAATTGATAGAAACAATAGTGTGTGCACCATCACCACTAAACCACAAGTAGTCCCTATTCCTCCTCCTACTATGCCTAAGTCTATTGAGCCTACTACTAGTGATGCTAAGTTTGATTTTGATATTGATGGTTGCAATATTTCTGAAGTGATTATGTTCCTACAAAAGCTTGCTAGAAGTCCTGATGCTAGTGATATGCATGTTGCTTTCACCAAACATATTACAGATGCTCTTGTAAAAATTAAGGAAGATAAGCTAAAACACAAAGCTTAAATTCCTAGGAAAGTAGAAGATAGTTGGGAACCCATTATTAATATGCAAGTGAATGAATTTGATCTCAAGGCTTCATGTGATCTTGGTTCTAGTGTCTCTATTATTCCTAGGAAGATTTATGAAATGCTTGATTTACCACCATTTATTGGAAGATTGTTATTTGGATGTCCCATTCAATGATAATGCTAAGAAGAAACTCATGGGGAGTATTAATGATGTTCTCATTATGGTTAAGAATGCTTATGTCCCTATTGACTTCTATGTTTTGGATGTTGAATACAATGCTTCTTGTCCTATTACTTTGGGAAGACCTTTTCTTAGAACAGTTGGTGCCATCATTGATATGAAAGAAGGCACCGTTAAATATAATTTTCCAATCAAGAAAGGTATTGAAAACTTCCCTATGAGGAGAGAGAAGTTGCTCTTTGCTCCTCCTTTGAAAGCAAGGTTTGATGGTAATTCTTATTCATTTGAAAATACTTGATTCTTCTTGCTTCTTGTGCCTAACTTAAAGGCGTTAAAGAAACATACTTGTTGGGAGATAACCCAAGAGTTTCCTTGAGTCTTGGAAGTTATTACTTCAGTAATGACCTCTCCTTATCCTTTTTGTTTGCTTTTTGTGCCAAGAATGACCTCTAATGAGAGGGAAGTAAGATTTGGGGAGTTGCTGTCCCGAAACAGATTTCTGTCCTCCACCAAAAAATCGTGAGGAGTCTCTATAACTCAGATTGAGCTAAAAATTTACTAATAAATTCCCCAGTATGTTATCTAACTTTCATTAGTTCAACACTTGATTTGAGCATTAGAAGATGTTCGAAAAAAACGGTTTCTACATGCTGGTCTGTTTTAACAGATTTCTGTCATTATTTGCATTTGCTTCTTATTGATTCCTTTTTGAGTTCTCTTTAGGTGAATTGACCTTTTTGAAGGAGTTAATACAGTAGCTTGTGTTTTTAGTGAAAAGCCTTGCTATTCCAAAGCTTTGCTAGAGGTCTAATATCTTTTGAATACACTAATGTTGCTAATGAAGATTGTGTGAAGTTTTGTATGAAGGAAAAATTGCAGGTGTAGAGAGAGAACGATGCAATGAGATGAAGAATGGACAAAAGTGAAGGGTTTCGCGGCATAGTAAATCAAAATTTTCTACGGATGCGAACAGAGGGAAAGACAAGATCTAATCTAGGAGATGCAAACAACGAGAGAGATTGGATTAGATCTTCATACCCTTGAAGATTCGCACAGCGGAACGTTCGTCGGAACGTGGGTGATGTAGTCGTACTTGCTTCTCCTCCTCGCGATCCGATCCGATCTAGCACCACAAGTGGCGGTGCCTCCGTGAGATGCACACGTGCAGCACCTCGACGTCTCCTCCTTCCTCGGACCAGCAAGTATGGTGGAGAGATGGATTGGATCTACAACACGACGGCGTGGTGTATATGGTGGAGAATTTCTGCAGCAGGGCTTCGCCTACAAACAGTCGGGAGGGAGAGAGGAAGGGCAGCATGGCGGCTAGGGTTGGAGGGGAAGGTGTGTGGGGTTGGTGCGCCCCCACCCCTCTTTATATAGAGGGGGAGCGCAGCCCTAGCCCCTCCCCCAAGCCTAAACCGGCGGCCCCAAAGGATAAGGAGTGGGGGGCAAGGAAACCCCCCTTCAAGAAGGTCTATCTCGAGTTTAAATCTCTCTTGGCCGGCTGGGCCCTATGGGGCCTTGTGTCCCTGGCCCAATGCGTCCAGGGCACTCCCTCATAGGCCCATGCCCCCTCCCGGAAGGTGGGGCCACGTTGGTCCCCTTCCGGAAGGTTCTAGAAGCTTCCGGTACAATACCGATTAATCCGGAACAATTCCGAACTCCAAAAACTACACTGCCTTATATGAATCTTATTCTCCGGACCACTACGGAACCTCTCGTGGTGTCCCGGATCCCATCCGAGACTCCGAACAAAAACTCATAAACCAATTATCCAATCTATCCTAGCGTCGAGACACGTTAAGTGTGTGACCCTGCGGGTTCGAGAATATGCAGACATGATCTTCTATCAATAATCAACAGCGGGGTCTGTGCACCCATATTGACTCCCACACATTCATCGATGATCATATCGGATGAACCACAATGCCAGGATTCAATCAATCCCATATATATATTCCCTTCGTCTCGCGATATTTTACTTGCCCGAGATTTGATCGTCGGTACCGTCATACCTAGTTCAATCTCGTTCACAGCAAGTACTTTACTCGTTCCGTAATCCGATATCACTTTGTGATTAACTCCTTAACCACATGCTTGCAAGCGGTGTTGATATCGATTACCGAGTGGGCCAGAAGTATATCTCTCCGACTTGGGAGGGACAAATCCCATCTCGATACATACAACCCAACAGATACTTTCCGATCACCTGAGAGACACCTTTATGATCACCCTCTCATAGGATGACGTTTGATGACCTCAAAGCTTTCTTCCGATACCAGGGAGTTGTATTATCTCATGGTCTAAGGAATACAATATTTGACATAAGAAAAGCTTCGCAAAGACGAACACGATGACACGATCTAATTGCTTCGCTTAGTTTGGGTCTGTCCACCATATCATTCTCCCAATGATATGATCTCATTATTAATCGACAACTCATGTCCATGGTTAGGAAACCTTAACCATCATTAATCAATGAGCTAGTCCATAGAGGCGTACTAGGGACACGGTGTTGTTCACAAACCACACAAGTATTAAAGTTTCCGCTTAATACAATTCTAGCATGGAATATAAACATTATCATGAACAAGAATTATAATAATAACAACTTTATTATTGCCTCTAGGGCATAATTCCAACAGTCTCCCACTTGCACTAGAGTCAATAATCTAGTTTACATCTGGCAACAATCTCACACCCATGGCACTGAGGTGCTGATCATGTTTTACACGTGGAAGAGGTTTAGTCAATGGATCTGCGACATTCAGATCTGTATGTACTTTGCTAATCTTCAGATCTCCATCTGCTATATAATCTCGGATTATATGAAACTTGCGGTCGATATGCTTGGTCTTTGGATGATATCTTGGTTCCTTAGCGAGTGATATGGCGCCAGTGTTGTCACACAATATCTCCAGTGGGTCCAATGCACTTGGAACCACGCCAAGCTCAGTGATGAAGTTTCTGATCCAAACTCCTTCACTTGACGCTTCTGCAGCCGCCATGTATTCCGCTTCTACTGTAGATCCCGCGATCACGCTTTTCTTGCTGCTTCTCCAGCTCACAGCTCCTCCATTCAAAATATAAACGTATCCTGTCTGATATTTAGAATCATCCTTGTCGGTGTCGAAACTAGCGTCTACGTAACCTTTTATGACGAGCTGTTCATCACCCCCATAGACTAAGAACATTTCTTTAGTCCTATTCAGGTACTTTAGGATGTTCTTCACGGCTGTCCAGTGTTCCACTCCTGGATCACTTTGATATCTGCTCGTCAAACTAAGAGCATTGGACACATCCGGTCTAGTACACAACATGGCATACATGATAGAACCTATGGCCGAGGCATAAGGCACTTTGCTCATAGCTTCCCTATCATTTACCGTAGCTGGACACTGAGCCTTGCTCAATATCTTACCTGACAACATAGGCACTGAACCTTTCTTTGCCTTATCCATTCTGAACCTTTTCAGAACTTTGTCTAGGTATGTACTCTGGCTTAAAGCTATCAGGCGTCTTTGTCTATCTCTATAGATTTTGATGCCCAATATATAAGCAGCTTCACCTAGGTCTTTCATTGAAAAACACTTGTTCAAATAACTCTTCACATCGTTAAGCATGTTAATGTCATTTCCAATAATCAATATGTCATCCACATATAGTACCAGAAATGTCACCGAGCTCCCACTCACTTTCTTGTAGATACAAGCTTCGTAGCAATTTGGAACAAATCAGCTCTTGATCACTTGATCAAAAAGAAGGTTCCAACTCCGAGATGCTTGCTTCAGTCCATAAATGGAACGCTGAAGTTTGCATACTTTATCAGCATCCTTAGGATCGACAAAACCTTCGGGTTGCATCATATACAACTCCTCATCAATGTTGCCATTGAGGAAAGCAGTCTTGACATCAATCTGCCATATTTCATAATCATGAAACACAACAATTGCTAATAAAATCCGAATGGACTTAAACATCGCTACGAGAGAGAAAGTCTCATCATAGTCAACACCTTGAACTTGTCGAAAACCTTTCGCGACAAGCCGTGCTTTATAGATGGTAACATTACCATCCGCGTCCGTTTTCTTCTTGAAGATCCATTTGCACTCAACGGCCTTTCGGTCGCTAGGAGGGTCCACCAAAGTCCATACTTGGTTTTCGCTCATGGATCCCAATTCGGATTTCATGGCTTCTAGCCATTTCTCAGAGTCTAGGCTCATCATCGCTTCCTCATAGTTCGTAGGTTCACTGTCTTCTACTAACAAGACATTTAAGACAGGGTTGCCGTACCACTCAGGAGGGGCACGCGACCTTGTCGACCTGCGACGTTCAGTAGCAGCATCGTCCGAAGCTTCATGATCCTTGTCATTAGCTTCCTCTATTGTTGGTGCAGGCGGCACTGGAACAATTTCAGGTGCTGCGCTACTCTCCAATTCAAGAGAAGGTTCAATAACCTCGTCTAGCTCTACTTTCCTCCCACTCACTTCTTTCGAGAGAAGCTCCTTCTCAAGAAAGGAACCGTTCTTTGCGACAAACACTTTTCCTTCGGTTCTGTGATAGAAGGTATACCCAATAGTTTCCTTAGGGTATCCTATGAAGACGCATTTCTCCGCTTTGGGTTCGAGCTTGTCCGGCATCAACTTCTTGACGTAAGCTTCGCATCCCCAAACTTTAAGAAACGACAACTTAGGTTTAGCACCAAACCATAGTTCATACGGTGTCGTCTCAACGGATTTAGATGGAGCCCTATTTAAAGTGAATGCAGCGGTTTCTAATGCATAACCCGAAAATGATAACGACAAATCAGTAAGAGACATCATTGATCGGACCATATCTAATAAGGTTCGATTCCGGCGTTCAGACACACCATTGCGCTGTGGTGTTCCGGGTGGCGTGAGTTGTGAAACAATTCCGCTTGCTTTAAGATGCGTGAGAAAATCATAACTCAAATATTCGCCCCCACGATCGGATCGTAGAAACTTAATCTTTCTGTTACGATGGTTCTCCACTTCATTCTGAAATTCTTTGAACTTTTCAAACGTTTCAGATTTATGTTTCATTAAATAGATATACCCATATCTACTTAAGTCATCGGTAAAAGTGAGAAAATAGCGATATCCACCGCGCGTCGAAACACTCATCGGTCCGCATACATCGGTATGTATGATTTACAACAAGTCCGTTGCTCGCTCCATCATACCGGAGAATGGTGTTTTGATCATCTTGCCCATGAGGCATGGTTCGCATGTGTCAAATGATTCAAAATCAAGAGACTCCAAAAGTCCATCAGAATGGAGTTTCTTCATGCGCTTTACACCAATATGACCTAGACGACAGTGCCACAAATAAGTAGTATTATCATTATCTACTTTGCATCTCTTAGCCTCAATGTTATGGATGTGTGTTTCATCCCTTTCGAGATTTAGAAGAAATAAACCATTCACAAGAGGTCCATGACCATAAAAGATGTTACTCATATAAATAGAACAACCATTATTCTCCGATTTAAATGAATAACCGTCTTGCAATAAACACGATCCAGAAATAATGTTCATGCTCAACGCAGGCACATAATAACATTTATTAAGGTTTAAAACTAATCCCGAAGGTAAAACTGTCGTGGGAATGGTCACGGCAGATGCTGCAATCGGCAGCGAGTAGTAGAACGAGGGGCAAGGGCGGCCAGCCATCTGCGGTGCGAGATGAGGGCAAAGACACAGGGTTTTACCCAGGTTCGGCCCCCCGGAGGGTAAAGACCTACTCCTGCTAGATTGTATTATGGAGGTGTTACAATGGGCGAGCTCGGCGGCTAGGCGGCGAGTCGCTTGGGTGTATGAGGGAACGTACGTCTACTCGCCCTATAGGGAGGTTTATATAGGCTCACCTCCCCTAGGGTTTACATATCTCAACCGATTCAGTTAAAGCTTCGGTAGTCGTTTAACCTAATCCGACTAGGCCTATCTACTCGCCTAGGCCTTCAGCTTCCAGTCGCTCGATGCCTTGCTGGGCTTTAATCCACTCGCCGTTCTGCAGGCCCACTCGCCAGCTCATGGGCCAATCGGAAACGTCCTGCTAGGTATACCCCGGTAGGCATATCCCCATCAGTAGTCCCCGAGGCCGTCGTTAATCAGGCGTAGGTGGCTGCTGGCAGTCGGAGTATACGGCTTCAGAGTAGGCATCCAGTCGAATCGTCGGCGGGCTCCTGTACAAAGGAGAAAACCAGTGATCCAAGTCGCGGCTTTGGCGAGTCGAGTCGGCGAAACACTGTCATAGTGATTGGGTCGGCGAGCCGAGTGGCCGGAGTTGGACCGTCAGACGTGGTCAAACTAGCCGTTGGGGTAATCCAAAGGTAACTTTTGGCGTAATCATCGCGCGGTAACGGCTTCCTGATTTAGCGGGTAACATCCATTATATAAGGGGAATGGCAGGCGATTAGAGAGCCAACTTCTCATCACTTCTTCCGACTGCGCGCATTTTCCTTCCCTCGCATCGCGATCCAGCCGACCCAAAATCCCCCGACCCCCAACAACCTCTCGGCCATGGCCCTTTTCCACCGAACCGTGGGGTAGGTCCAAGGGCACAAGGGCGCAACTGGCCTCCTTCGAGGAGGCCGGGATCCTACGAGCCGGCTGTTGGCGTATTCCCGCAGCCGGAGAGACGACCCCAAACCCGCGAGAGAGGGAATTCATCTGTTTCACCAGTCATCTCGAGCGGGGGCTAGGGTTTCCTACATCCCTGTTCTTCCGGCGCTTCTGTGCCTACTACGGGATCCAGCCTTCAGATCTGGGTCCCCACAGCATCGAGCAGCTCGCCATCTTCGTGGCGTTCTGCGAGTGCTACTTGGGCTGCCGGCCCTACTTCCCCTTGTGGCAAGATCTAATCCACGGACGGATCAGCCGCGAGGAAGCAGGCGGCCCAATGCTAGCCGCGGGCGGCTTGACATTCCAACTCAAGTCCAAAGCCTCATTCTTTGATCTGATGCTGCCCGCCAAGGCAGCGAGCGACTGGAAGAAGTCGTGGTTCTACGTGGCCGAGGCGACCCCGGAGGACGAGGTGGCGATCCCGCGGTATTCCGCCAATCGGTCCGAGCCGCGCCATCTCCAAGTCGGCAAGCTCCCCAACGACCAGCGGATGGTCGTCGACGAGATGCTCCAGACCATCCGCGGTCTGAAGAAGAAGGGCCTCCAGACGATAAATCTGTACAACTGCTGGCTCGGGCGGCGGCTCGTTCCGCTCGCCCAACGCGACCACTATATGTACCAGTACACGGGCCAGGGAGACTCAACGAAGGCTTGCCTCGACGAGTGGAAACTGGAGGACTACCTCCCAGCGCTGAAGAACATTATCCAGGCGGTGTACCTGGATGCGCAGGCTGGGGTCGCCCCCTATACCGCGAAGCGTCCAGCTCCAACGGTAATCACCTTACTTTGCTCGCAGTCGCAGTCTATGCAGTCGCGGTAATTCTGATTCCATTATGTATTCGTTGCAGCTATTCCAAGTGGTGGAAGGGTGGCTCCCTCCTTCGGACGACGAGAGCTCGGGCTCATCCGCCCAGTATGTGGGTGAGTCACCGCCCGCCAAGGGCGACGAGGACGACGATGACGAGTCCGAGGAGGAGGTCGCCCCACTGGTCCGAAAGACCCGCGGACAACGACAGCGCGAGATCGAGGCAAGCAGAAGCCTCGAGCGTCATGATGACGACGACGAGCTCCTAGAGACCACCTCGCGCCGTCAAGCCACTCCGTCGAAGAAGAAGAAGAAGAAGAAGAAGAAGAAGGAAAAGGAGGCAAGGGCCCCCCCGAAGAAGAAGACGAAGCCATCAAAGCCGGCCTCGCCGCTGCACTCGGCGAGCAGCTCTGATGCTCCCAGCCCAGCCGGTGATGACGCGCCACCAGTGACAGCCGCGCTGGACGCGGGGACCGTGGAAGTGCCGCTGGCTTCAATGCCTCCGCCATTCGCCCCAGTCTCTGGGCTGGGAGAGGCTCCAGCTGCAGCGACTTCGCCTCGCAAGGAGGCTCCGGCTACAGCGACTTCGCCTCGCAAGGAGGCTCTTGCCGAGGATATCCCAGAGGCTCCAGCTGCGGCCTCAACGACGAAGAAGCCGTCCGTGTCTTGGGCACGCGACGTCCTGGAGATGGGGCTCAGTCGCCGACTGGGCCCTGAACTAGAAAAACTGGCCGGCCTCCATACGGGGCTACGTTTCATCCCAGTCGCCAAGTGAGTGCACTCACCCTTCCTTGCTTTTCATAACTATTTCGCTTGTTTTTGCTTATTCGATTGATGCACAGGACCGGAGTGAAGAGGATGGGCCATCCGACCGTGGCTAAGGTGCCACCCGTCGTTAGCGAGGAGGACCCTTCCCGCAAGAGGAAGGCGGACAAGGTCGTCGCCTCGGCGGATGGCAGCAAGAAGGCCAAGGGTGGCGACACCGTCACTATCTCTGACGACACGGCGGTTGCACCAGCCGGGCCCGTGATGGAGGCAGCCGCGTCTACGAAGGAGGGCGCTTCCTTGCCTAGAACGGCGGAGGCGACCTCCCTTGGAGCGGGTGCTTCTATCGCCACCTTCCCACGCTTCGTGACCAAGGTGGCCACGGCGAGTGGAGCTGCGCCCTCGAGCCACGCTCCTGGGACCGCCGATGCTGAAGTCGACCAACGTCGTGGGCACACGCCGGCGTTACTCGCGTCCATGGACGCAATACAACTCCATGGCATGCTTGGCGCAGCCATCCAGGTACATCCAGTCCCCGAAGATCAGGTCGGTGCTTTGCAGCGGCCTGATTCTTATAATTTCTCATCTTTTTATTTTCGCATCCAGTCCCCGAGTGCGCACGCGCTAAATTTTAGCGGGTGGGCACTTAGGAATTTCTTGATCGCCAGTCCCCGAGTGCACACTCGCTAAAATTTAGCGGGTGGGCACTTAGGAATTTTGCTTTGACTAACTTTTTCGGTGATGTGCAGGGTCTGCAGCTTGAGTCGGCGGACCGATTGGCCGCGAAGCAGCGCGCGGAGAAGGAGCTGGCCATCGTCCAGGAAGCGAACAAAGGGCTTCAGGCTTTTGCTGCGAAGGCAGAGGAAGCTCTCCAGGGGCTTGTCCCCGCTGGTGAATTGGCGGCGGCGCAATCGGCCTTGAGTGCCGCTGAACAGCGGATCGCCAACCTCGAGCGCGAGCTGCGGGAGGCGAAGGAAGAAGCGAGCTCGGCTGACGAGCGAGCTAAGGCCGCCATTGCAGCCGCTGAGGAGGATCGTAAGGTGTCGGAAGTCCTTATTGCTGGGCTTCAGGACGACCATACATCGCTTCAATGCTTCATCACGGAACTCGCCCGCCCGCTGCTTAGTGAGTACCCCTTCCCTTTCCGGTGGTTGTGTCTTTTGTGGTGTCCGTCGTACTCATTATTGTCTTCTACTCGCAGGTCACATCATCGATAGCGAAGGAGAGGCGAGCTCGCTCGACGCGAGGCAATGCGTAAGTATGCTCGTCGATTCGGCGACATTGTCGGCAACGTGCATCCGTGCCTATCTCCAAGAGATATCGCCCATGGAGGTGATTCCCAGCGACCTCGTTGAGGTGTGGAAATATTTGGAGAAGGCGCCCGCGGTCGTTGAATACATGACGTGGTCGGCGTTTCGGCGCGGAGCGTCGACGGCCCTGAGCCTTGGACTCGCCCACTTCCCCGAAGATTTCGACATCGACGATGTGACGAGTGGATATCCATCGTCAATTGGCGCGGTGGAGCTGTCCGAGGTCCTCAAGTTGCAGGATCGTGCCGCCACGTACTCAGAACGTGTCTGGGCAATGGGCGACCTCCTTCCGTACCAGGAGACGGTCGTCGCGCCGAACGACCCCGAGCCGCCGCATCGTGACTTCAAGGTCGAGCAACCTTTTCGCGCGGCGATGGCGGGTGAACTGACGACGTATCCGTCAAACCCGTACACAGCGTTCATCCGCAATCGCTGGGATGTTGGCGAGTCATCATCGAAGCCTGCAGAGTAGGATAGTTTGCCTTGTGGCGTTAGGAGCAGGTCTGCCACGCGGGCATATTTTGTAACATGAAACAATGCAATACCCAATTGAATGAGACATTGTGTCTATTTTGGTATTTGTTGTGTGTTTGTGATTGATTTTTGAGCGAGTCCCCGAGCGCGTCCGCCCTTTTTATGGGGTTTACCTCGTATATGATGTATGTGTTGTTGTCATGTGTTTTGATGTTTTGGTCGACTCGCCCGAGCTCGAAGAGCCAGTCTCTAGGCGACTCCCTTGAGTGCTCTGTACTTTACCGTTTTCCCGTGCGCGAACGAGGTCGGGTGGCCGAGTCCCCGAGCGTGGTACTTGGTAGTTCTAGGCGCGACTCGAGGCTGGTTAAGGACTTAGCGCGTTGGTGTGAGCGCGTCACTCCTGCCTGGCCCGTGGGGTCAGTCGCGTGGCGAGTCCTGGTCATGCTCTCTTACTTGGCGTTTTCCCTGACCGCTCGCGACGAACTGGTCTTCAGTCCCCGAGTGTGGTACTTAGCCGTTCGAGTCGCGATGCCGAGGATGCGGAGGACCAAGGTCGCTGTGAGAAGCGAGGGCAGTTGCCTTGGCTTGTAGAACCAGTCGATCTAGGCGACTCCAATGGGGCTCCGGGTGGGCGTTTTTCGTGGACGATGCAAGACCTGAGGTGATTCAGTGCTCTTACACCGCACTACTTAGCCGTGCCAATCGCTGTACCAAAGGTTGACTTCTGCATTTAGCATAACGTTGTTATTACGAGTGCGAGTGGCACAAGTCACGGAGAGTAGGCGCAATTTGTGGTAACCGTTTCTTTTTATTTCATAGCGACTGGAAAGTACATGTGTGGGGTTCTAGGAGTAGAACTTCCGGAGGAGGTTTACATTCCATGGTCGCTTGACGTCGAGTTCGCCGTCCCCGCGGACGTCGATGAGGTAGTAGGCGTCATTGCCGAGTACGCGCCCGATAGCGAATGGGCCTTCCCACGGAGGGGAGAGCTTGTGCATGCCCTTCTTGTCCTGGATGAGGCGTAACACCAGGTCGCCTTCCTGGAAGGTGCGAGCTTTCACCCGCCGGTTGTGGTAACGGCGGAGTCCTTGCTGGTAGATGGCAGTGCGTGACCGAGCGAGGTCGCGTGCTTCGTCGAGTTGGTCGATCCCGTCTTGGCGGGAAAGCTCGTTTGCAGCCTCCGTATAGTGGACGACCCGCGGCGAGTCGTGTTCGAGGTCGGTGGGCATGACTGCTTCGGCACCGTAGACCATGAAGAAGGGAGTGAATCCCGTCGATCTGTTGACTGAGGTGCGGATCCCCCAGATGACAGAGGGCAACTCCTCGACCCAGCACCCGGCGGTGCGCTCGAGTGGTACTTGGAGTCGCGGCTTCAGGCCGTGGAGGATGCTTTGGTTGGCCCGTTCCGCCTGGTCGTTGGATTCCGGGTGGGCGACTGACGCGAGGTCGAGCCGGATGTGGTGCTCTTCGCAGAATTCGGCCATGGCTCCCTTGGCGAAGTTGGTGCCGTTGTCCGTGATGATGCTGTTTGGGAACCCGTAGCGATATATGAGCTCGCGTAGGAATTTAGTGGCGGTCTTCCCGTCGCATTTCCGGACTGGCTTGGCCTCCACCCACTTCGTGAATTTGTCGACGACGACTAGCAGGTGGGTGTAGCCGGAGGGGGCTTTCTTGAAGGGGCCTACCATGTCCATGCCCCATACGGCGAATGGCCAGGTGATGGGGATTTTTTTGAGCGCCGAGCTCGGTACGTGCGTCTGATTGGCGTACTTCTGGCACCCGGCGCACCGCTGGACGATATCGACAGCATCGGCGTGTGCGGTGGGCCAGTAGAAGCCATGTCGCATAGCCTTGGCGACCAGGGAGCGAGCAGCGGCGTGGTGGCCGCAGTCACCGGAGTGGATGTCGTGGAGGATCTTACGTCCTTCAACTGGTTGGACGCAGCGTTGGAACACGCCGGTGACGCTGCGCTTGTGGAGTTCGCCGTCGATGATGGTGTAGGACTTGCATCGATGAGCGATCATTCGAGTGTCTGTCTCGTCTGCCGGTAGGGTGCCGGCTTCCAGGTAGGCGATGTAGGGCTTGGTCCAGTCGTCTGGCTCGTTGACGAGTGCGACCAAGGCTGCCTCTGGTTGGAGTGGGACTCCGATGTCGATCTCCCTCGGGGGAGAGACTGATGGATTGGTGATCGTGTCGAGGAAAACGCCGGCTGGAGGTGCGAGTCGGGCCGACCCGATGCGAGAGAGTGCGTCGGCCTCCTCGTTTTTCCGTCTATCGATCCACTCGACGGAGTAGCCGGTAAAGTGTCCGCCCAGCTTGTCCACTACTTGGCGGTATGCCGCCATGGTAGGGGAGACGGCGTCGCAGGTGCCAGCGACTTGTCCCGCGACAAGGTCAGAATCTCCGTAGCAGCGGAGGCGATTGACGTTCATCTCCTTGGCGGCTCGCATGTCGTGGAGTAGGGCCTCGTACTCAGCCATGTTGTTGGTACAGGGCGTGAAGTCGAGGCAGAGGATGTACCGGAGCTTGTCGCCCTTTGGTGAAGTCAGCACGATCCCTGCGCCTGCACCGTCCGTGTTCTTGGAGCCGTCGAAGTGCAGGCTCCAGTAATGGAGGTACGGCAGTTTCTCTGGTTGCTGGGCCTCTTCCCAGTCGGCGATGAAGTCTGCCAGTGCCTGCGACTTGATCGCCTTTCGTGGCTCATATTTGATGTTGTGGACGCCGATCTCGACGGCCCACTTGGCGACCCGCCCGGTCGCCTCGCGATTGCGGATGATGTCTTGCAGTGGTGCTGAGGAGACGACCGTGATCGGGTGCTTCTGGAAGTAGTGCGGCAGGCGCCGCTGAGCTCTGAAGACCGCGTATACTAGCTTTTGGTACTGTGGGTACCGCTGGCGCGACTCGGTGAGGACCTCACTGATGTAGTACACCGGCCGCTGGACTGGGCGCTCCTTTCCTTCTTCTGGCCGTTCGACGACCATCACGGCGCTGACGACGCGCTCGGACGCCGCGACGTAAACCAGCATGGGTTCTTTGTCGGTGGGGGCGGCGAGCAGTGGTGCGGCGAGTAGAACCTTTTTGAGGTCGCGGAGCGCGTCGTCCGCCTCCTTGTCCCACTGGAAGGTGGGGTTCTTGCGCATCAGGCGGTATAGGGGCATCGCCTTTTCGCCCAGGCGGGGAATGAAGCGACTGAGAGCCGCTACTCGCCTGGCCAGCTTCTGGACGTCGCGCAGGCACTCGGGTTTGCCGAGCCAGGCGATCATATCGATCTTCGTGGGGTTCGCCTCGATCCCTCGTTTGGAGACGACGTACCCCAGTAGTTGTCCGGCGGGTACACCGAAGGTGCATTTGCCTGGGTTGAGCTTTATCTTATACCGTCGCAAGTTGGCGAATGTTTCCGCCAGGTCGGCGAGTAGGTCGCCTTGGCGAGCGGATTTCACGACCACGTCGTTGATGTAAACGTGGATGTTGCGGCCAATTTGGATCGCGAGGCATTCTTGCATGCACCACTGGTAGGTCGCCCCGGCGTTCTTGAGGCCGAAGGTCATGGCGGTGTAGCAGAAAGCTCCGAATGGCGTGATGAGCGCCGTCTTCTCCTCGTCTTTGACAGCCATTTTGATCTGGTTGTACCCAGAGTAGGCGTCGAGGAAACATAGCGACTTCGAGCCCGCGGTTGAATCGATTATCTGGTCGATCCGCGGGAGGACGAACTGCTCCTTTGGGCAGGCGCTGTTCAGGTTTGTGTAGTCGACACACATTTTCCAGGTCCCGTTTTTCTTCTCGACCAGGACTGGGTTTGCCAGCCACTTGGAGTACTTGATTGGCCGGATGAAGCCGGCAGCGAGTAGACGCTGCACTTCCTCGGCGATTGCTCGACGGCGTTCTTCATTGAAGGGCCGCAGCGACTGCTTGACAGGTCGCACTTTGGGGTCGGCGTTTAGCTTGTGCTCAGCGAGCTCCCTAGGGACACCGGGCATGTCAGAGGGTTTCCATGCAAAGATGTCCCTGTTCTCACGGAGGAACTCGATGAGCGCGCCTTCCTATGCTGGGCTCATGCCCGTCCCGATCGTCACCGTTTGGCTGGAGTCGCCTGGGACCAGCTCGACGGTGCGGGTGTGCGTCGTGGCCTCAAAGGTTGAGGTGTTTGCGCCCTCTGAGTTGGGCCTCTTGAGTATGGTGGGGTCGTCGTTGTTGACCCCGCTCGCGTACTTGGCGAGCTCGTCGGCGTGGTTGGTCTCCGCCGTGATGACGGCGTCAGCGAGCTTGGCTCCTTTGGCCTCGCACTCGGCGGCCATGTCGGGGTCGCCGTGGATGGTGATGACGCCGCACGGCCCGGGGAGCTTCATCGCGTTATACGCGTAGTGGGGCGCTGCCATGAATTTAGCGAACGCCTGGCGCCCCAGGACGCAGTGGTAGGGGTTGTCGAAGGGCACCAGCTCGAAGACGATCCGCTCGGTGCGGAAGTTTGCCGGTGTGCCGAAGGTGACTGGCAACGTGACCTTGCCGATCGGGTACGCCTTCCGACCGGGGACGATGCCGTGGAATGTGGTGTGGGTCGTCTCGATCATCGACTGCGGGAGCCGCAGCCGCCTGAAGGTGTCGAGGTACAGGATGTTGATGGAGCTGCCGCCGTCCATCAGTGTCTTGGGGAGCCAGTAGTCGCCGACCTTGGGCTTGACCACCAGGGCGACTCGTCCTGGGTACTCGATGCGTGGCGAGTGGTCTTGGCGGCTCCAGGTGATGGGCTGCTCCGACCAGTTTAGGAACTGGGGGACGTCTATCTGGGCCACCGCGTTGACGGCGACAGCGCGGGCGATGACCTTCTTCTCGCGCTTTGTGTTGAAGCCTGTGAAGGTGTGGAGCGAGCCGGCTACTTTGCTGAATTTTCCGCCGTTTGGCGGGTCGTTGTCGGGGTCCTCCCGCGCTCGCCGTGCCTTCTCGATTTCCCTGAGGGTATGGCAGTCGGCGGTGGTGTGCATTGCGGGTTTCCCTTCCCTGCTATGAAACGCACATGGTTGGTTAAGGAGGGCCGCGGGGTCGAACCTTGGATTGTTCTTGTAGTTGCCGCCATCGCGGCGTTGTCCTCCGTCGCGGCGGAAGCTCTTGGGCTCGCGCTGCGCGTGCCCGGCGTTGGCGACGAAGTCGACTCGCCCGTCACTGCGGCGCTTGCTGGTGAGGCGAGTGCCGCTGTAGCGCAGGTCGGATCGGCGTCCGCCGTCGTTTCCGCTCGTGCGGCGTTGACCTCCTGACTCGTCGTCAATTTCTTGGTTTGGATCTTCCTCGGCGTACCGTTTGGCGATCTCGAGGAGGTCGGGGATGTTGTCGAGTGTGGGGGAGTGTCGCTTGAGCTTGGCGACCAGGGGCTCGTAACGGCACGAGGTCTTGAAGCAATGGATCGCGGTGTCCGGGTGGATGCCGGCCGCGTTGTACCAAAGTTCTTGCCACCGTTGGACCCAATTGCGGGTCGACTCGCGGGGTCCCTGGACGCATCGCTCCAGGTCCTCGATGGTGGTGGCGCGGGTGTAGGAGCACTCGAAGTGCCTGACGAAGGCATCGCGCATCTCCTCCCAGGAGTCGATACTGTCCTGGGGGAGGGTGTTGATCCACTGCCTGCACGTCCCCTCCATCATCAGGGGGAGGTAACAAGCGGCTAGCAGGTCAGTGTGGCCTGCGATCCCCATCGCCATGAGGTATGTGTCGAGCCAGACGGCGGGGTCATACGAGGAGTCATACTTTTCTTTCTCTTTCGGCGCCTTGAAGTTTGGCGGGTACTTCTCGCCTCGGATCATTGGTCCGAAGCACTTGGGTCCGAGTCGACTGAGCGACCCCATGGGCTCGTCGTCGCGGCGATTAGTTAGGGTATGTCGCAAGTCGTCGGGCTGGCGTGCGCGCCAACTTTGGTTGTTGATGATGTGGGTGCGGGCGTCGATGGGTTGCCCGTTGGTAGCGACGACGTTTGTTGCCGGTCTGGGGTCGTTGGTGGAGAGTGCCACGTTCGCGGGTCGGTGTTGGAGCTGTAGTGGCTCTGGTGGCGGGCAATTGAGGGTGTTTGCCGCTGCTGGGCGGCCGCTGGAGGACGCTCTGCTTCCCGAGGAACGCGAGTATACTCGACCTGCCGAGTCGGCGCCCGCTCTTTGCTGCTCGACGGCCTTCGCGAGCAGGGCCCTGACGTATTGGATCTGTAGGGCGCCGTCGCTGGTGGCTGTGATGCTGTCGGCTGCTGCTCGGCCTGCCACGAGGTTGTCCATTGGGGTAGAGAACAGTGGGAGGCCGTTTGCGTCTCGCTCCCGTGAGGAGACTACTATCCGCGGCTGGTCCCTGGGAGGGGTGCGGTTGGGTGGAGGTGGGGCGCCCCTCGCCGTTGATCCTGGCGGGGGCCGGGCGCTTCCTCCTGGTGGCGCGTTCTCGCAGATTGCACGCTCGGCCACGCGGGCCGGGTCGTTTTCGTCGTCGAATTTCAGGGCACGCCCTTGAACGGTGGGGTTCAGGCGTGACCTGATCCGCTGCTGGTGGTAGCGTGATAGCTCCTGCGCCGTCACCTGCTCGAGGCGAAATTTTTCGCGCTCGGCTTGCTCCTTGCGCACCGCCTCCGCCAGTTTCAGGCAGAGTTCCTCGACCTCCGTTGTCGTGGCGTTAGGAGGGATTGGGGTGGAGAATGGATCCTCTGGCGGATCGGTGCCGGTTGCCATGTAGGTCGCGGCGTGGCGACCGGTTCCATCGTGGAGGTCGCCGGAGTTCTCCGATCCGGAGTCGAACTCAAAGATCCCGAGGATGGAGGGATCCTCGAAGTCTCCCGCGTTGGAGACCTGGGCGATGGAGCCCGCGGACGAAGCCGCGGTGATGGATCCGGCGAGTGACGCTGGGGTCGCCGAGTCGGTGTCGTCGGTGAGGGCCGCATCCTCTGCGGCCGCTGAATTCCCGGCCACGTTGCTGTGGGCCGAGTTATACTCGGAGGCGAGGTGATGGATCGTGCGGATCTGACTCTCGGAGAGCCGATCGCGCGGCGGCGACTTGCGGATGCGAGCCGAATCCTCCGAGACGATGACGTCGGTGAGACCGACGAAGAGGCTGATCATGCCGATTGGCAGGATCACGCTGTGCGTGACGGGTCGCGCCGCCGGGACGTAGCTGCTTGGCAAGATTTGGAGCATCTCGATGATCGCTATCATGCGGCCGATGGCGACCGTCTCATTGATGGGCAGATTGGATCTCGCCGCAGAACACCGGCCGGACCGGCCAGGCCCCACGGTGGGCGCCACTGTCGTGGGAATGGTCACGGCAGATGCTGCAATCGGCAGCGAGTAGTAGAACGAGGGGCAAGGATGGCCAGCCATCTGCGGTGCGAGATGAGGGCAAAGACACAGGGTTTTACCCAGGTTCGGCCCCCCGGAGGGTAAAGACCTACTCCTGCTAGATTGTATTATGGAGGTGTTACAATGGGCGAGCTCGACGGCTAGGCGGCGAGTCGCTTGGGTGTATGAGGGAACGTACGTCTACTCGCCCTATAGGGAGGTTTATATAGGCTCACCTCCCCTAGGGTTTACATATCTCAACCGATTCAGTTAAAGCTTCGGTAGTCGTTTAACCTAATCCGACTGGGCCTATCTACTCGCCTGGGCCTTCATCTTCCAGTCGCTCGATGCCTTGCTGGGCTTTAATCCACTCGCCGTTCTGTAGGCCCACTCGCCAGCTCATGGGCCAATCGGAAACGTCCTGCTGGGTATACCCCGGTAGGCATATCCCCATCAAAAACTAAGGAGAGCGTGCCGACGGCCATCACATCAACTCTTGATCCGTTGCCAACGCGCATCGTCACCTCATCCCTCGCAAGCCGCCGTCTATTCCGTAGCTCCTGTTTCGAGTTACAAATATTAGCAACCGAACCAGTATCAAATACCCATGCACTACAACGAGGGCTAGTAAGGAAAACATCAATAACATGTATATCAAATATACCTTTGATGGTGCCAGCCTTCTTGTCCGCTAAGTACTTCGGACAGTTGCGCTTCCAGTGACCCTTGTCCTTGCAATAGAAGCACTCAGTGTACGGCTTAGGACCAGACTTGAGCTTCTTCTCAGCAGGGGCAGTGCGTTTGTCGCCGCCCTTCTTGAAGGGCTTCTTTGCTCCCTTACCTTTCTTAAAGGAGGGCTTGTTGACCAACAACACATGATTATCCTTCTTGATGTCCACCTCCGCAGCCTTCAGCTTTGCGAAGAGCTCGGTGATCGTATCAGTGGAACCAATCTGATTATGAGTCACTACAAAACTTTTGTAGCTGGGAGGGAGTGATTGCAGAACCCTGTCAATCTTGAGCTCCTCTGGAATCGTGCATTCCAGTTGCTCAAGGCGTTGAGTGTACCCCGTCATCTTAATGGCGTTCTCACTGACGGAACTCCCTTCCTCCATCTTGCAGTTAAAGAACTTCTCAGAGATCTCATATCTCTCAGAACGGGCCTGAGTCTGAAACATGGTTTTCAGCTCTTCGAGAATCTCAAAGGGCCCGGGATAGTCTTCAAAACGATTTTGAAGTTCCGGTTCCATAGCAAACAACATGGTGCTCTTAATCACACCATAATCATCTTTGCGCGACTGATAGACAGCTTTCTCATCAGCCGGCGCAGTTGCAGCAGGGGTGTCACCTAACGCTTTCCCAAGGACATAGTGCTTTTGACCGCCAGAGAGAATGATTCTTAGATTGCGGAACCAATTGGTGAAGTTAGACCCATTGTTTCTAAGCTTTTCCTTCTCAGCGAAAACGTTGAAGTTGAAGTTGGACTTAGCCATTTGATCTACAGTATTTGCAAGTACAAATTAGACTATGTTCATGATAACTAGTTCAACTTAATCAAATTACTAGACGAACTCCCACTAAATTCAACATCCCTCAAGTTGTTTAGTGAACACGATCCAAATTCACCACACCTAATCCGATCATCACGAGAAGAGATGTGGCTTCAATGGTGGACAACGAAGTGTCGATCATATCATTCATATGACTCATGCTTAACCTTTCGGTTCATGTGTTCTGAGGCCATGTCTATACATGCTAGGCTCGTCAAGTTAGACCCAAGTATTTCCGCGTGTGCAAAAACTGGCTTGCACCCGTTGTATGTGAGCGTAGAGTCTATAGCACCCGATCATCACGTGATGCTTGCACACGAAGAACTTTCGCAATGGTGCATACTCGGGGAGAACACAGTTTTTATCTTGATCTTTAAGTGAGGAATCATCTTATAATGCTACCGTCGCGATCTAAGCATGATAAGATACATAAAACGATAAACATCACATGCATATAACTTTAATGTGACATGGTATAGCCAATCTTCGCGCAATGATCTCCATCTTGTGCGTTCCGGCATGATCTCCATCACTCCACCATGATTGCCTCCACCACGAATAGCAACTACAACTATTGCTAACTACTTAGCGATAAAGTGAAACTATTACATGGCGCATAAGAAGTTGACACGCAGGTCATACACAATTATAAAGACAACCATATGGCTCCTGCCGGTTGTGTACTCATTGACATGCAAGTCGTGAAACATTACAAAACATGATCATCACATACATTATACACATCACATCTTGGGCCATACCATATCATAGAAAACACTCCCTGCAAAAACAAGTTAGACGCCTCTACTTTGTTGTTGCATGTTTTACGTGGCTTATGGGAGTAGATGCTAAGAACGATTCTTACCTACGGAAAGCCACAACGGTGATATTATGGTTGCCAAACTCCGGTGTTAATCCCATGACAACTATAGTGAGAGAAACTGACATCCACCAGCCGCATGTGTGGAACAATCCACACGTCAAGTGCGGAGCCGGTCTCGCGAACGACGTCGCGTAAGGTTGGCCTGGACCGCTTCAATCTCACTATCTCGCGTCATAAGAATAACACATACAAGAGGCTTGCAACAGAAAACATCAACGCCCGTAACAACCATGTTGCGTTCTACTCGTGAAACACATCTACGCATAGATCTAGCTCTGATACCACTGAAGGGTTTTGCGGCATAGTAAATCAAAATTTTCTACGGATGCGAACAGAGGGAAAGCCAAGATCTAATCTAGGAGATGCAAACAACGAGAGATATTGTATTAGATCTTCATACCCTTGAAGATTCGCACAGCGGAACGTTCGTCGGAACGTGGGTGATGTAGTCGTACTCGCTTCTCTTCCTCGCGATCCGATCCGATCTAGCACCACAAGTGGCGGTGCCTCCGTGAGATGCACACGTGCAGCACCTCGACGTCTCCTCCTTCCTCGGACCAGCAAGTATGGTGGAGAGATGGATTGGATCTACAACACGACGGCGTGGCGTATATGGTGGAGAATTTCTGCAGCAGGGCTTCGCCTACAAACAGTCGGGAGGGAGAGAGGAAGGGAAGCAAGGCGGCTAGGGTTGGAGGGGAAGGTGTGTGGGGTTGGTACTCCCCCACACCTCTTTATATAGAGGGGGGGCGCAGCCCTAGCCCCTCCCCCAAGCCAAAACCGGCGCCCCCAAAGGATAAGGAGTGGGGGGCAAGGAAACCCCCCTTCTAGAAGGTCTATCTCGAGTTTAAACCTCTCTTGGCCGGCTGGGCCCTATGGGGCCTTGTGCCCCTGGCCCAATGCGGCCAGGACACTCCCTCATAGGCCCATTCCACCTCCCGGAAGGTGGGGCCACGTTGATCCCCTTCCGGAAGGTTCTAGAAGCTTCCGGTACAATACCGATTAATCCGGAACAATTCCGAACTCCAAAAACTGCACTGCCTTATATGAATCTTATTCTCCGGACCACTCCGGAACCTCTCGTGATGTCCCGGATCCCATCCGAGACTCCGAACAAAAACTCATAAACCAATTATCCAATCTATCCTAGCGTCGAGACACGTTAAGTGTGTGACCCTGCGGGTTTGAGAATATGCAGACATGATCTTCTATCAATAATCAACAGCGGGGTCTGGGCACCCATATTGACTCCCACACATTCATCGATGATCATATCGGATGAACCACGATGCCAGGATTCAATCAATCCCATATATATTCCCTTCGTCTCGCGATATTTTACTTGCCCGAGATTTGATCGTCGGTACCGTCATACCTAGTTCAATCTCGTTCACAGCAAGTACTTTACTCGTTCCGTAATCCGATATCACTTTGTGATTAACTCCTTAACCACATGCTTGCAAGCGGTGTTGATATCGATTACCGAGTGGGCCCAAAGTATATCTCTCCGACTTGGGAGGGACAAATCCCATCTCGATACATACAACCCAACAGATACTTTCCGATCACCTGAGAGACACCTTTATGATCACCCTCTCATAGGATGATGTTTGATGACCTCAAAGCTTTCTTCCGATACCAGGGAGTTGTATTATCTCATGGTCTAGGGAATACAATATTTGACATAAGAAAAGCTTCGCAAAGACGAACACGATGACACGATCTAATTGCTTCGCTTAGTTTGGGTCTGTCCACCATATCATTCTCCCAATGATATGATCTCATTATTAATCGACAACTCATGTCCATGGTTAGGAAACCTTAACCATCATTAATCAATGAGCTAGTCCATAGAGGCGTACTAGGGACACGGTGTTGTTCACAAACCACACAAGTATTAAAGTTTCCGCTTAATACAATTCTAGCATGGAATATAAACATTATCATGAACAAGAATTATAATAATAACAGCTTTATTATTGCCTCTAGGGCATAATTCCAACAAAAAGCTTAAGCTTGGGGATGCCACCATGGTGTCACCCCAAGAAATATCCAAGAGGTACAAGAGTCAAAGCTTGGGGATGCCCAAGGCATCCCCTTCTTCATCAATAAAAAGCTCAGGTATGTTTAGACACTTTGTTTTTATTGTTTCATGCATAGTGTGTTGTTCTTGGAGCGTCTTAGTTTTCATTTGCTTTGCTTAGGTTTTTTAGTTTGCTTGAATAAATTAGTTTGGACCCCAATTCTCGCTGTGTTGTTTGCAAATAAGTTGCTTGGCGTTAGAAAGGAGTAGTAAGTTCTTGCTTGTAACTCCAATAGGAACTTGCATTGAGTGTGACTTAGACTTTAGCATGCCATGATAGGTGTTGTTTTGACCTTATGCTTAGTGATTATTGTTGTAGCATGTCTTGTTCCAAACAATTGGGATTGCTTAGTGTGCCTTGAAGAAATTATGCGTTGTTTTAGCATGCAAAAGCATAGTATTATGGTATTCTCCTTTGATGCTTTGCTTGGGTTGACTTGGCACATGATCACACCATGTTATGACTATGAAAAGTCACCATAGCCTCTATGATCATTTAGTCCTTGACTTGTAGTACCACTTTATGCTTTGATTGGTAATGCTTTGTTGCACTGCATGATTATGTCCATTATTTGGTTGCTCACAGTACTTTGCTAGCCTCCACTTGTGTGAGTAAGCTCTACTCATGCTTCCAACTCCCAAGAAACAAAGTTATTCTAAAGTGTCCACCATAAACTCCTATGCATGCTGTGTTACACCATTCCAAGTATATTCTTGTTTTGAGCTATCTTCCAATTTAAAACTATTTTGTTATGAGAAAACTTAGTGATTAAAGCCCTCACAAACTTGATGGAACACTTTATGTTCTTTGCCCCTAATAAACTTGAACCATTGTGTCTTCTATGTTTTATATGCTTGCACTTATACGTTGGAATTAGCAGAACCGTGTTGTCCCGGGGAACGTTTTCAACATTGCACGTACTTCTTACTCAGTTGATATCATGCTCTTTTGTCTATGGATGTCACCGGTGTGAAATAAAGAGGAAACTTGTAAGTCCATGGAGTTTGTATCCTGTGTTAGAGAAACGCCTGAACCGCTAGCCTAAGTCATGCCTAATCATGGTGGAAACTGCAGCATCACCATAGTGACATCTATGAAGCATTCTTCTTATGAAAAAAAGAGACACACTGAGAAAAGAGGAAAGAGAGAAAAAAGCACCATATTCCCATGGTAAATAAGAATATTACTGAGATGCTCATTGTCTGCTTGCCTTGTCATTTTGGTTATGGGAAAGCTCCTGTACCATGTGCAAGGGGTACCCCGTTGGCGATTCTCAATAATATGCAAATACTTACAATGACAAGAACTTACAGGTGACTAAAGTTGAGTAGCATGAGGTGTGGCCCTTGTATTCAAGGGACTTGAGATTGCCAACTTATACTTCGTCAAGCATATACTCCATCTTTGTTCAATTTAACCTTAATCACTTCAAGATGCTTATGATAGGGGCAATGAGGGCTGAAACCAAAAGCAAGTACCATAATTTTTGGTAGCTCTTTTTGAAACTTGAAATCCCTGCTTCTTTTATAAAAGGTCTTTCTTCCACCACTATTGAGTCTCCACCTTCTACCTTTAGGCACCATTAAGAGAGCATAGTTTTCATTCTGTGTGCAGTGTTCTAAAGCTTATTGATTGATGCATATTGTGATAGTACTTGTCCTTGTGCTATTTGTTTCTAGTCACCCTTGTGAAATTTGAAGTTGTCCTATGCATCTATTTGCTACTCTATGAGGGACAAGTTGATTGTCACTATGCTATGTTTTCTAAATGTGAAACAAACAAACTTTTTTCAATGCGTGTTATTCATGATCTTTGTTTGTAGCTTGTCATGTTGCATGCAGAGTTACTATGACCTATTGTTAGAACTCCATCTTTCATGCACATGTTTAGAGTTCTTTGGTCCCAGCTTTCAATGCTTGCAAATGCTTAGATCTTCATTGTGAAGGTGCATGTCACCTCAAAAATTATTCTTTTATCACTTATCTACTCGAGGACGAGCGGGAGTTAAGATTGGGGATGCTTGATACGTCGGAAACGTATCTATAATTTTTGATGCTCCATGCTTGTTTAGTATCTACTTTGCTTTGATTTGTCTACACTTTGAGGTGTTTTTATATCTTTTCTGGAACTAACCTATTAACCAGTTGCCACAGTGTCTATTGCATGCTTTCTTCTATTTTTGGTTCTAAAAAGGCAGAAAATCAATATCCCGAGATTTGTCCTGTCCAATTCCGAGAATATTTATTTACTAGCTTTTCTGGAACCAAAAACAGCAGAAAACAGGCAACTGGCACTGTGGCAACTTATTAATAGGTTAGTACTAGAAAACATGTAAAAAGCACCTCAAAGTGTAGAAAAAGCAAAGCAAAGTAGATACTAAACAAGCATGGAGCATAAAAAATTATAGATACGTTTCCGACGTATCAAGCATCCCCAAGCTTAACTTCTGCTATCCTCGAGTAGTTAAGTGATAAAAGAATAATTTTTGAGGTGACATGCACCTTCACAATGAAGATCTAACCATTTGCAAGCATTGAAAGCTGAGATCAAAAGAACTCTAAACATGTGCATGAAAGATGGAGTTCTAACAGTAGGACATAGTAACTATGCATGCAACATGACAAGCTACAAACAAAGATCATGAATAACATGAATTGAAAAAAGGCGTGTATGTATCGTGTTCCCTTTTGTCTATTATGGGTAGTGTTGAAAACAACATCGTGTCTGTATCGTGTTGCCTTTTGGCAGTATACCAGCCTGGTGCCGCTCACGCAATCGTTGTGTTACGTTGGCCCGTCGTGTGACTATAAATTTTTCTGCTCGGTTTACTCCTAGTTTTCTCTACTGTTGTTTCTTTTTGTCTACGGTTTTCTGTTGATTTTCTGGTTCTTTTTTTCTGTTTCTTATTTTTTTTATGTTTCTTTCATATTAAACTTTTTTATATGTATTTATAAATTCTCAGGTTTTTTAAATTGTTGACCAATTTTGAGTAAATTTGTTCACGATTTTTAAAAAAATTGTTCACGACATTCATTATTTGTTCATGGTTTTTTAAAATCGGTTGATGACATTGAAAAAAATGTTCATGACTTTTTAAAAATGGTTTATGATTTTTATAAAATGTTCGTGACTTTTTAGAAGTCGGTTCATGATTTTGAAAAGAAATGTTCATCACATTGAAAATTTTTGTTCATGATTTTATTAATATTGGTCCATGGTTTTTTAAAAGTGTTAATCATATTGAAAAAATGTTCATTTTTTTAAAAAAATTGTTCATGATTTTGGAAAACTGTTCATGATATTAAAATTTGGGTTCATGATTTTTAAAAAGTTGACATTAAATTTTTTGGTTCATGATTTTCAAAAGACAAAAGATAATTGTAAATATAAAAAACTCAACGAAATCTTGAAAATAATAAGAAAGGAAAGGAGAAAACCCAAAATAGGAAAAAAGACACATAGTAGACCTACCCGCTCGTATCGCTTCACGATGGGAAAAGAAATAACTGTTTTCATATGTTAATAGGCTCAGAAGTGTGACCCAACTTCTATTTCATCATGAGGCACGGGGTAGGTGCGCCACAACAGGCGATGTATGTTACCATTTCGACCAAGAGTTCATGATATGGGGAAACAGGGCCGATAGAGGCTAAACGGTGTGGCCTCTACCAGCCTAGATTAGCACATGTGGATATTATTATCCCCGCTAGTCTACAGATAGAGAAGCAATCATTGTACGTATTATTTACAGAGATAGCAATAAAAAGTTTGTGTCAATTTCTTGTGTACTCTTTGTGTGCCTTCAACTCTAGTCTTCTTTCTCTACGTGGAGCAGCCTCGGAACCGGCCAGCCGGCAGGGGTTGTGAAACACATTATCAGCACGTGTCTCCGTAGAGCCTCTGTCAAACCACCGTCGAACCTGCAACATGCAGTCTTTCGTTAAAAGTAATCCGAAATTGACCGCAAAAATGGATTCATTATTCGATTTTCTTTCAATTTTTGCGTTCAACACGTATTTTAGATCTCATCTACTATGTGGATTTCTCCCAGAGAGTTGAGTAGAGATGTTGTTGCCGACCAATGTCGATACTCTCGGATCTAAAATACGTGTTGTGTGTGATGTACTTATGAACTTCGGTTTTGTGTGATGTACTTGTGAACTTTGGTGTATGGACTTTGTTGGTTGCACTTCGTGATAAATGAAATTCTATCATGTTTGGTTCTGTATTGTTGAATTGCTAGCATGTATTGATATATGACTATATATGTGCTTGAAAATGGTCTTGGAAATATATATATCAAATTTTTGTGTGCATGGGTTTATTAAAAAAAACAGAAAAATGGGAAAATGGGAGGCTTTGCCGAGAGTTATTTTCCAAGTGTTACACTTGGCAAAGGGGACACCCGGCGGCAGCCGGTGGCACCTAGGAGGTGTTGTGGTCCTTTGGTCACATCGGCTAAATGTTTGACGGGTGTATTTTAAGATACTCAACACCGACTATGCCATGTGTATACAAAATATAATTGGCAACTGCCGACTATGCAGTGTCTAACAAAAATACTATAAAAAGGTCGTGTATATGCAAAATATAGTTGGCAAAGATTGAAAAAAGCACACTGCAAACATCATGATGTGTCTAAGCAAAATACAGTCGGCAAAGAATATGAGGTGTATATGTAAAATACACTCGGCGAAGATTAAAGAAACACTCGGCAAAAATGATGACGCATGGCGCTGGTTGAATATAACAAAGATTTTCTGTTAAAAATGAAATAACACTCAACAATTTTTTTGAAAAGTTCAGTTTGGCCTGCTGTCCAACAAGATACTTTAGGTTTCCATATGTACGAAAAATACACTTGGCAAAGGCTTGACCGTTAGTCAAAGAATGCGATAATCAGTGAATTATTCCTATATTTTTTTGACTTCTGATTCAATAGACCCCAAAAAAAACAAAAATAAGGAAACATATTAGATCGATGGATCAGATCGATCGATACCTCTTCACGCGTGGGGGGCATGATCGAGATTCAAAAAAATTAGACCGCGTATTGTACTACCCGCCAAAGCCCATACATGCATGAAGCACGTTTGTACGAGGGTATTCTATGCATGAGACGTGGAAATTTAAATGTCTAACTCGGATACAACACTTGCACATGTCCGCTGACATGGAAACACTGCGTACATAGTTTGTGTGTTCTTTTGGGCCCGTCGACGGGCTACCCTTGCGCCCTCCTCTAATACGGACTGGGGAAATTTTACCTTTGGGACGTTTACAACTTTGTAAACTTTTTATAGTGGGGGTCTATGAAATCACACCTTATTTTTTTACCATAGGGTGTTAATGTGCTATCTTTTAAATGAAGATTTGTTTGTCAGTAAACTCTACCATCATCATAGAGAAGCGATGCAAGGGAGGAGCCACAATTGTTATCTGCTGGTGTCGTCGGACTTGGATTCTGAGTTAGCGAGGCAATAACCCGCAAATGCTAGATGCCGCTTAGTGCGGCGCCCCAGCCTGGTGCCACTCACGCAATCGTTGTTTTAGGTCGGCCCATCCTATCGTGTGACTACAAATTTTTCTACTCGGTTTACTGCTAGTTTTGTCTACTGTTGTTTCATCCTGTCTACGGTTTTATGTTGATTTTCTAGTTCTTTTTTTTATTTCTTATTTTTTATTTATTTCTTTGATATTAAACTTTCTTATATGTAGTTTTAAAATTATTCTAAGTTTTTTTAAATTGTTGACCAATTTTGAGTTAATTTGTTCATGATTTTTAAAAAATTTGTTCACGACATTCACTACATGTTCATGGTTTTTTAAAATCGGTGGATGACAATGAAAAAATGTTCATGAATTTTTAAAAATGGTTTATGATTTTAAAAAATTGTTCGTGACTTTTTAGAAGTCGGTTCATGATTTTAAAAAAATTGTTCATCACATTGAAAATTTGTTCATGATTATATTAATATTGGTCCGTGATTTTTTTAAAAAGTGTTCATCACATTGAAAAATTGTTCATCTTTTTTTAAAAAAATTGGTTCATGATATTAAAATTTGGGTTCATGATTTTTAAAAAGTTGACATTAAATTTTTTGGTTCATGATTTACAAAACACAAAAGATAATTAAGAATATAAAAAACTCAACGAGATGTTGAAAATAATAAGAAAGGAAAGGACAAAATCCAAAATAGGAAAAAAGGAAGACACGTAGTAGACCTACCCCGCTCGTACCGCTTCACGCTGGGAAAGAAATAACTGTTCTCATATGTTAATGGCCTCAGAAGTGTGACCCAACTTTTATCTCATCATGAGGCACGGAGTAGGTGCGCCGCAGGCGATGTATGTCACCATTTCAACCAAGAGTTCATGATGTTGGGAAACTAGGCTGGTAGAGGCTAATCGGTGTGGCCTCTACCAGACTAGGTTAGTACATGTGGATATTGTTATCCCCACTAGTCTATAAATAGAGAAGTAATCATCATACGTATTGTTTACAGAGTTATCAATAAAAAGTTTCTTCCTATTTTCTGTGTCAATTTCTTGTGTAATCTTTGTGTGCCTTCAACTCTAGTATTATTCCTCTACGTGGAGTAGTCTTGGAACCGGCAAGTCGGCATGGGTTGTGAAACACATTATCAGCACGTCGAGCCTGCATCATGCATGCTTTCATTGAAGGTAATCCGAAATTTACCGCAAAATGCATTCGTTGTTTGATTTCCTTTCAATTTTTGCGTTCAACACATATTTTAGATCTCATCTACTGTGTAGATTTCTCCCAGAGAGTCGAGTAGACATGCTATCGTCGACCAATGTCGATACTCTCGGATCTAAAATACGTGTTGTGTGTGATGTACTTGTGAACTTTGGTTGTGTGTGATGTACTTATGAACTTTGGTGTATGGACTTTGTTGGTTGCACTTGGTGTATAGATGAAATTCTATCATGTTTGGTTCCGTATTATTGAATTACTAGCATGTATTGATATATGACTATATATGTGCTTGAAAATGTTTCTGGGAATATATATATGTCAATTGTTTTTTCTGCATGGGTTTATGAAAAAAATAGAAAAATGGGAAAATAGGAGGCTTTGCCGAGAGTTATTTTCCAAGTGTTACACTTGGCAAAGGGAACACCTGGCGGCAGCCTGTGGCACCTAGGAGGTGTTGTGGCCATTTGGTCACACTGGCTAAATGTTTTTCGGGTGTATTTTAAGACACACTCATCACCAACTATGCCGTGTGTATGCAAAATACAGTTGGCAACGACTATGCATTGTCTAAGAAAAATACTATAAAAAAATCCGTGTATATGCCAAATATAGTTGGCAAAGATTGAAAAAAGCACTCCGCAAACATTATTCCGTGTCTAAGCAAAATACATTCGGCAAATAATATGAGGTGTATATGCAAAATACACTCGGCGAAGATTAAAGAAACACTCGGCAAAAATGAACAACGCATGGCGCTGGTTGAATATAACAAAGATTTTCCATTAAAAATGAAATAACACTCGGCAAAAAATTTCAATAGTTTAGTTTGGTCTGCTGGCCAACAAGATACTTTAGGTTTCCATGTGTACGGAAAATACACTCGGCAAAGACTTGACCGAGTTCCGGGACAAAAACACACGGCAAAGTCACTTTTTCGGCCAGATTTTTGTTGTATAAATTTGCCAAGTGTAACGTATTTCCCACACGACAAAGATGCAAATTCCGGTAGTGCCGGCCGAGATGCATGCCTGTGCATGTGTCATATATGTATAGGTATATAGGTGTCTAATTCTCAACCGAACAAGAATTAACTTAATTCATATTAGGTGATGTCATTTTGAATGAATTATAACCCCATTTGCAACTTTACTTACGGCTGCAAAATCTCCATCTCAAAGTTGGAATCCTATTAGAAACTAAAAAAACTCAGTTGTAACTCCACTTGTAACTAATTTTTTTTAGTTATAACCTAATCGTGATGCAAATCCAATGATTTAACCTATAAGTGAGATCAAAATTAATTATCACTCGACCCAAAAATAGCAAAACCAACATATGTTAAGTTATGTCTCTACAACCAGACTTTCGATTAACATGACCGTGTTGTACTACAGGAACGGCACGCTACGCCGAGGGCAAAAAGCCGTCGGTGTAGGCCAAAATGCCCTCGGTATTTTACGCCGACGGCTGCCCTCGGCGTAGCCTCCTCGGCAAAGGTCTTCCTCGGCGGAGGCACTTTTGCCCGTCGACGTAGCTCTAGCCATCGGCGTATGCTATGCCAACGGCCTTTTCCTCGGCATAGCCCCGTCGGCATAATAACGGCAGGTTGTAAAAAAACCAAAAAAATCAAAAAGAAATTGAATTTTTTCTCAGCTTTTTTAAATCTTTAAATTGCTTGAATAGTTAATCTCTAACCTCAAACTTTTTAACACTAATTACATTTAATCTTTGAATTTTTTCTCACTTTTTTAAATCTTTAAATTGCTTGAATCATTAATCTCTAACCTCAAACTTTTTAACACTAATTACATTTAATCTTTGATCAAATTGTAGTTTTTATTAAACTTCCCGCTCGGTAACTCATCCTAACACTACTCTAGCTTCAGCTCGCTTAACTTTTTAGTTCCTTCTGAATCTGTTTTCGCGAAGAAATTTGTATCTAGTTATCAATACTATGGTATCAATCCTATTAACTCATATATCATTATGTCACATGTTTTTATTTTTTGAAACTAGAAACACTTATTTAAGTAAACAACAATGAATAAGTAAAAATATTACTGATTCAAATAAAAATACTACTAAATTCAAATAAAAATATAATAATTTTTATTTTTTGTATTTTTCTATTTAATATGGAATAATTAATATCTTTAAATCCGTAATTTAGAATTCGATAAATAAATATGTCTAAATTGATCAGAAAAATGAAAGGAATCTAAATATGATATCCATATCAAATTATTACAAACCCCCTGTTTTTGAATTAGCTATTTGGTGGTTGCTTCACAAAATCCCCCATTTTTACCCTTGGAAAATAGAAAATGTCTTTTCGGTGCGACGAAAAGGAAAACTTTCTCCTACAATATTGGTCATCATTCCATAATGCACATGTATGCACAATATGATCATATTATCACAAACTATGCCTTGATTCTAGCCATAACATTGGTCATTTGACCTGAAAGCCAAAAAACCTCAAATGAGATAGGTCATTTTGTGAAGGTTTTTTTTTATACATAATCAATATACCAAGTTTGATATTTTTTCTTCTAACTATGTCATATAATATGATACCACGCGAAGGTTTCGCATTGTTTCGATTTTTTTTGAATTTTTTATGTCTGTTTTAAACTATCGTCAAACTTTGTTGATCAGCGGGCATGAAGATTCTTGGCTCGGGGCCGAGCCTCCTTAAACTTGCATTGGATCTTTGATAAAATAGCATATTGTGAACGTAAAAATGATTTTTGTAAAAAAACATGAGCATTGGATCATGTACCTGTAGTTCATATCTGACCCACTTCCTACCTATTCGGCAGAAATTTGTCTTTTTCACCAGAGGTGGACGGAAAGGTTTCAGATCCCCTTGTTGGGACATTTTCCATATAAGGTGGTCTAATATTTTTGTAAAATGTGGTGGTAGAATTTTGAATTATCCATTTGGTGGTTGCTTCACAAAACCGTCCGTTGTTTGTGCTTGGAAAATGGAAAATGTTTTTTGGTGCGACGAAAAGGAAAACTTCCTCCTGTAAAATTGTTCGTCATCCCATGATGCACATGTATGCAGAATATGGACATATTATCACAAACTATGCCTTAATTCTAGCCATAATATTGGTCATTTGATCCGAAAGCTAAGAAACCTCGAATAAGATAGGTCATTTTGTGAAGGGTTTTTGAGACATAATCAATATACCAAGTTTGATATTTTTCCTTCTAACTATGTCACATAATATAACACCATGCGAAGGTTTCGCATTGCTTCGATCTTTTTGATTTTTTATGCCTGTTTTAAACTATATATAATGTTTTATGTTTCACTTAATTTTTATTTACAAATGTGTAATATTTGAGTATAGATAGATATATCTTATTTTTCTGTAAATTTTGATATATTATTTGTATTTTTTCGAATTAGAATGATTTAGTTATGTTTTTTCAAAGTTTAATAAGGTAAAAGTAAAAATAGCTACGCCGAGGGCAATTCTATGCTGACGGCTGCTTGGCAGGATTGGCATGATTACGGCCTACGCCGACGGCCTCGACGTTTGGCTGTCGGCATAGCGGCCGGCCGTCGACGTATTCATCCAGTCCTGCAGTATTGGGAATATGAGGTGGGCTTTGGTATCCTGCCTTTGTCACATCAACATACAACTACGCCTTTCAATATTGCAATTAGACAAAAACTGGGATAAATATGCATGTATTTCTTCAATTTCGTACTTAGCACACCTGCATGTGTTCAAGTACGAGCACTAAGATATTACACGTAATGTAACCCTGCAAATCCAAATGGCACCTCGAAAAATGCAAAAACGACATTTTTTCGTACAAAACAAAAACAGCTTGTCAACCTATACAAGCATTCTCAGTTTCAGCCGTTGACCTTTGTCAACTTCAAGGCTATGTTGGGCTCAACGTCTACTTGACAGCATTTGTTTAAAACCAAAAATAGCCCGCGCTCTCAAGTCTCGCCGTTCTTCCAAACCAGAGTCAAAGCTAGGAAGATCGACAAACTTATATAGAAAGAAAAACAAAACGAAAACATCCATTAAATTTTGCCCCTTTCGCCTGGCAGTTGGCGGGCATTACTTCTCTCTAATCCCGCCGGCGTTTCTTTCCTTCTCAGTTGCACTCCACGCTACAAATTCTATCTCCGAGGAGATGAGTCGTGTGTTTGAGCAAGATCGAGTCTGGAATTCTGGATTGGAGCTCTATCTCAATTCTCTCAACTCCATTGGCATCGGCAAGGTCAGTTCGAACTCTCTAGCAGTTTTTCCTTCCTTGACTGGGCCGGGAGAAAATATTCGGAGTAGTTTTTATCTTTCATCTTTTGTGCCCCCGTGTGATTTTTTTGTTTAGCGAGATGCTTGATCTTGTCCAAATGGCCAATTCATATTTGTAGGTTTTGTAATATGCGCGGTGTAAGCGCACATCATGTAGGCACAACGACTATTTTTGGTCTCATGTTCTCTGATAGAGTTCCTTTTGCTGTATTTCCTTCCAACCACAAATCTTGTCCGATGTAATACGTACTTGATTTGTATGATCTTGCCTTTGTGTATAGTTAGGGTTAAGTTTCTTGTTTAGCGAGATGCTTGAGATAATGCGATCTTGTCCAAATGGCAATGCATATTTGTAGATCTCTCTTGATATGCCCGGAGTAAGGACACGTATCATGTAGGCACAACGACTACTTCTGATCTCAAGATGTAGAAGTGGAACGAGTGGAATACCATTTTAAGACTATTAGACTAACTCAAAACTAAGTGGGGCAAGGGGGATAAGCTAGATTTGACATATCCCGCTTATCCCACTTATCCCACCTAAATTAGAGTTAGTCTAGTAGTCTAAAAGTCGTATCCCACTTTTTCAGTTGTCCCACCTCTGCATCCCTAGATCTCATGTTTTCTCTGATCGAGTTCTGCTCGCTATATTTCCTTCCAACCACAAACCTTGTCCGATGTAATACGCACCTGATTTGTATGATCTTGCCTTCGTGTATAGTTAGGGTTAAGTTTCTGGAGTAGGTCGATCATGGTGTAGTGCAATAGACATCTATGTAGGTTTTTAAAATTTTCAACGCCAAGAACATGTACAAATTCGGTATTAGTTAGTAGTTCTTACGTCTACCCCTGTTTGATTAAAACTATAGATTGACGGCATTAGTTCAAGTGTAGATCCAACTTATGTAGCCGATCTAAGGCTTTTAGTCAATCTGATTCCACACAGTCTTGATATAGTTCTGTCAAGACTTTGTAGTTTTTTTGTTTTTTGAGAATAGACTTTGTAGAACCAGATTGACTGATCAGTTGTGCTACTGAACAAGCAGACAAGATATATGAAAGTACTAGCTTATAAAAACCTTCAATACACAATGTGTGAAATGGTTGACCAGATTTACATCTGTATGTGTGTCTATCGCTGCAGTGATCGAACCTATTTTTGCATCCAAGTGGAAGGGATTGTATCTCAATTAAATTCTCATATTATGTTTATTGCAAAATGCATATTAGTATAGATTCCCTTATCCATTGTTTTTGTCGACTGATGTACAATACATAGCAGTATAGAGCACAGATTTTGTACTAACATATTATGCATATCACAAAATATAGTTGCGCAATCATAAAATAACGTGACATATCATTTCAAGTGCAGATTCCCTTATCCATTGTGCATGAAGTATGTATGTCATTATCTGAAATACATAGCGCAATTAATCTACAAATGTATATTAGCATAAAAGACAAATATTCACTTAATCATAAAATAGCGTCATATGATTTCTACTGTAGATTCCTTTACCCATTGTGTATGAATTACTTAGGTCATTATTTAAAATACATAGCGCAAATCTTTACAAACATATATTGCATATGAGTAAAAAAACTGTCAAAGTGTCCACTTAATAATGAGATGCAATGCAACAATGTCAATCTTAACAAGGCTGACTTACACTATGCAGACAGCATAACCAATGCCTAAGTGCAGATGGTCAAGCACACTCTTTTTTTTGCATGCTTTGTGAATTTAAGAAAAAAAACTTAAGAAAGTTCATACATCTAACATAGATGATCTATGTATAACACGTGATATATTTCTTGTGTTAACAATCTATTCACCACAGACACTTAAATGTAAGGAACTTTTTTGAAAAATAGAAGTAACATAAATAGATTTGGGCATGTGAAAGTATTTTTTTCAATACGATGTAAAAACACAGATGTTTTGCATCGACTTATCACCACCTATTAGCAGGGAAATTAAATTGTATTTTTCCACTTGTCCCCGGAAACAGGTTAAGTATTTCCTGAAATTCCAGAAATTGCGGAAAAGAGAGTGAATTTGTTTGTGTCTATTCCACCTTAATTAGAACTTGCAGAATTATAGTGGTCAATTCAAAGGTCGTCAGAATGGTCGATGATTCCAACGTTAAGGATGGGGGTTATTGAAGTCCTTAACCTAGTTCCTTGTTTGTGTCTATTACATAATTAAAGTTCGGTTGTTATTATTTGTTTGTGTCTATTACATAATATATATATGCTGTTTTTTGAAATGCATATCGCCTGCAGATCAGCGATCGCATGCGCTCCCTCACACTAAAACTTGACAAAATCTTCTCAACTGAATTGATGCAGTCTCACCCGTGGAGCGCGAGCTAAGCTACGTCGCACGTCGCCACCATGGACCGCAGCCCCTCCCCACCGGCTCCCCAGCCTTCCGTGTACGCCGACGCGGAGAGCTTCATGGAGACGGTGCGGCGTTTCACCGGCCAGACGGCGCCCACTAGCGCTGCCGCCGCGGCTCAACGTGGTGCCGTCGTGCGGATGTTGCCGTTGGAGCCGGTGCAGCAGCACCAGTCAATGCTGGCAGCTGCCACAGCACCGGGGCCAAGCGCGTCTCACCCCATGCTGCGGCTGACGTTGTCGCCGCCATTGTCGTGGTTGGACAATCCCGGTCCGTGCGTCCTAAACATGGCGCCGGATCCACTGTCGCTGGCGACGTCGTCGTCATCCGGGTCAACGGTTGCTGAGGAGGTGGACATGGAGGACGCTGAGGAGGTGGAGATGGACTACCCTGAAGAGGTGGAGGCCATCGGAGAGGGGATGTTCTATCTGCTGCCGCCGCCGCCACCGGAGAGGAACGCCGGCGATGGCGAGCCCGAGCTGCTGATCTTGTTCCCCCTGACGCCTTCCGCCGGTGAAGGAAACTGAGAGATAGATGCATGAAGCATCAGTCCGCTGAGGAGCACTACATGGAACACATACATCGTATGTCCTGCGTCCAGTTATCTCCTGAGATTATTTCGTCGCTCATCAGAGGAAGCAAGTGTTGGACTGAGTTTTTTTTTTTTCGAGAATGGATGTTGGATTAAGTTCGCGAGGAGATTTTGCTGCTGTCCGTAAACTTTAGTCAAAGAATGCGATAATCAGTGAACTATTCCTTTTTTTTACCATAGAGTGTTAATGTGCTATCTTTCAAATGAAGATTTGTTTGTCAGTAAACTCTACCAGCATCATAAAGGGAGGAGCCACAATTGTTTTCTGCTCGTGTCGTCGGACTTGGATTCTGAGTTGGCGAGGCAATAAGCCGCAAATGCTAGATGCCGCTTAGTGCGGCGCCTCAGCCTGGCGCCGCTCAGGCAATTGCTGTTTTGGGGTTCTTTTTTCTATTTCTTATTTTATTTTTATTTTTTTCTTTCATATTAAACTTTCTTAAATGTAGTTTTATAAGTGTTCACAATTTCTTTAAAGCGTTGACCAATTTTGAGTAAATTTGTTCATGATTTTTTAAAATTTAGTTCATGACAATCATTATTTGTTCATGGTTTTTTAAAATTGGTTGACATTGAAAAAATGTTTATGACTTTTTAAAATTGGTTCATGATTTAAAAAATCTTTGTGACTTTTTGAAGTCGGTTCATGATATTGAAGAAGTGTTCATCACATTGAAAATTTGTTCATGATTTTTAAAAAAGTGTTCACACATTGAAAAACTGTTCATCTTCTTAAATTGGCTCAGAAGTGCGACCCTAAAAATCCTAAAACAAGGCCGACATTCGCAAAGGTCCGTCCCATGTGCCGTTGTCACGTCAAGTGATGTCTTCTCCTTCACGCGGTCCTCCTAGTGGGGTTCTGCATACTTGTTAAGTGTCATAACCAGAATGAAAGTGGGGTTAAGATGAAAGGGGGAAGATACATGAGGGATCCTACAAATTTTCTCTTTTATTTTTTATCCGATGATTCAAAACGAAATATTTTAAGAACCATTTGTCCAAATTATGAACCGTTTTCATTTTTGAGCTCCTCGTGCCGAGAGCTGTAAATTTAGATCTCATGTTGATAGGTTTTGAATAATTTTTTTTGTACTTTCAAAACCGTTGTGTTCGTACTTTAGAATATTTCTGTACTTTTTGTACTTCGGATTCTTAGTATACTTTGTATTTGAGTTGCTACACACTTGTACTTCCACGTACTTTGACATCGAGTAACCTTCTACTGTTATGTACTTTGGCTCTGAGTATGGTTCGTGTACTTTGGTTGAGAGTAAACTTATATTTTTCTGTACTTTGACTCTTAGTGCAGTTGTACTTTCGTACTTAAGCTATGGGTAAACTTGTAATTTTCGTATACTTTTGCTGTGAACAAACTTGTATTTTTTTGTACTTTTGCTGTGAGTAACTTGTACTTTGACTCTCAGTACAGTTGTACTTTCGTACTTCGGTTGTGAGTACTTTTCATGTATTTTAGCTATGAGTAAACTTCTATCTTTCTGTATTTTATCTTTCAGTATAGTTGTACTTTCAAAATTTATCTGTGAGTAAACTTTTACTTTCGCGTGCTTTGGTTTCTGTATACTTCGATCCAAGATTATGTACGAGAACAAACTTCTCCCTATACACAACACATGGCGCTCGCTAGGAGCGTGCGCACTCCTCTCCTTTACAAAGGTCTCACTTTTTCTAAAGATACCCTACCCAACTTCTATTTCAACAGGCAGCACGGGTAGGTGCGCCGCACCAGACGGTGTATATCACCATTTTGACCAAGAGTCCATGATTTTATAGACACTCTCATATGGGCCAGTCTGACATTTATAGACACTCTCATATGGGCCAGTCTGACACCCGAGCTTGCCACCGGAGCAATGGCTCCTCAACGTGTGAACGGGTCACTGATATCCTACAAGTATAGGAGATCGTGTGTAGCCTTTTTGATAAGTAAGAGTATCGAACCCAACGAGGAGCTAAAGATAGGATAAATATTCTCTCAAGTTCTATCAATCATTGATACAACTCTATGCACACTGTACGTTTGCATTATCTAGGAAATAAAACTAGAGCAACAAAACGAGTACTAGTGAAAGCTTTGCAAGATAATAAACAACAAGAAAGTAAAGCTAGTTGCTGCAGCAATAAAATACACTAAATTAACAGAACCATGAGTGTGGAATAGTGGTAATAATTATGGTGGCTTTGTTCAAGTTTAATTGGCGAATAAATCGGGTTCATTGTCTTCGATGCAGTTTTCTATGCGAAAGAGGTTAAATATACATGTGTTTCACTACTTGGAATTACATGTACTATATGATTGGATTGTTAGCAAACATCCGTAACTACTAACAAAGCAATAAGGTTTTTCCAACCATAGCTTTAAGTTCTCGTCCTCAGGTTTCTGTCACTTCGGCAGAACTTCCCCCTTCCTCTTACACATATAATAAACCCTATGATGTTAATGCGCGCACAAATATAATGGACACCAAAGGACTGTACCATATCAACATACAACTCTAACAAACCAAAGACGTTCAATCATTCAATCTAAGAACAAAAAACTACACAAACATGACATAGATCATAAGATTATAACTTATAGCATCAAACACCATGTTTACATAGGACGGTACAGAGGTGTGTGTGACATGGTTGTACCCTACGGGTGCGTGACCTCAGCATACCTAGTCCAACCCAAGGAAGGCCCACGGCGGATGTACGCCGGCCCATGAAGACTTTTGGGTGGCCCAGGCCCATGACGCCTTCGGATCCTTGGAGAGCAAGACTAGAGTAGATAGGAAATTCAAAGGGGTAAAACCCTAGAACCTGTAACCGACTAGGACTATGCCCGGGACCTGCCTAAGTCTATATAAAGGCCAGGAGGGCACGACCTAGCTCGGTCGACTCATACTTTCGCATACGCACCTCCATGACAGATCGACTCTGCGCATCCCTGTAACTTTCGGTTCCGCCATAATCAAGAGCAGACAAGCAGGAGTAGGGTTTTCCCTCTGGGGGCCTGAACCTGGGTAAATCTCGTGTCCCCTGGTTGCTTGTCTGTTAACCGTTCCACGATCTCCAGCATTCCCATCTTTTCCAAAACCTAAGTCCATAACAATGGGCATTGACGAGTCAAAACCTCGTCAATTGGCGCCGTCTGTGGGAATCGGGGATGCTGATTGTGCGGTCGTGACGGTCCCGACCCGATCGATCTACAACTTTGCGGCAACGGAGAGTCACCTCCTCTTCGGCGCTTCGACTTCACCGCCCACTCGCCGGCCACCATGAAGGACTTCGAGCCCGTAGGCGACGGACTCGAAATATTGTTCCGGAGCTTCTGCTTCCAAGTGGGGCAAACTGGCACCCTCCGCCTCCCTGAGCGGGTGCGCCTACCATCAATCAGGCCCGCTTCATGGGCCCCACACCCCGTGCTATGCACAACATCATCAGCAGATGATTCCTATGACAGCAGCAGCTGCAACTCCAATCTGTGCGATCCGCCATCAGATGCAGGCACCTACGGTTCCGGGTCTGAAAGCTGCGGCATCAGCAGACCGATCTACAAGCGCTACCAATGCGCCGCAGTCATCCAGGAGCAGCAAACGCCTAACCCGCCGCCCAACCCGAACCCCAACCCGCAGGAAAACAACGGCCACGTCATCCAACTTAGCAACGAAGGATGGGTCCAGGCACGCCGCGCCGTAGCAGGCGACATAGTCCTGCCTGCAGACGCCTCACGTGAACTGCTGATGGCATACCACTTCCTCCTCATCGAGGAGCACAAGAAGCAAGTCAAGATGCAGGAAACACTTGACAAACGCAAGCAAGCAGCCTCTGAGTCCAGCGCGCGACGAGCTGCGCTCTCCGCCATGGCCCCCGGCTCTAGCATGAACGAAAACCAAGGAAACAAGCACCGCTCGTGGGTGGAGAACATGGATCCCAAGGAGCGTCGTGATGTGACCCGAACTCTCCACACATCGTTCATGGAGATGGATGCCGACGGCAACATCATCCCGAAGACACCGCAAGCTGCGATCATGGCAGCCACTGCGTATCTCGCGGCCCACCCACCTCCGGAGGGGGACCCGAAAAGATCCATGCATAAGTCCGCACTCACCGGACTCGGACTTGTCGGAGCTGCGCTCCACGAAGACACTCCTGCGGAGCCGAAGAAGAAAGCTCCGGCCAGGAGGGACCGGAGCCCCACACCTTCATCCGAAGAGGAAGAGGAACACGACCTTCCTCGAAGGAAGAAGAGCTCGCGTCGCCATAAATGCGACTACGACGCCAGAGATGCGCTTACACAGCGCAAAATCAACAAAGCGCGAGCCAAACGTGCATGTCCGTCTGAATCCGAGATGGACGAAGACGAAGGAGAACTCTGTGGAGCCAGATGCTTCAGCAGATCTGTTCGGCAAACACAGATGCCACACAAATTCAAGCTTCCTTCGGATGCTCCAAAATTAAACGGAAAGCAAGATCCAAAAGCCTGGCTCAGTGACCATCTGTCATCCGTCAAGCTGCACGGCGGTAACAAAGAAATCGCCATGCAATGCCTTCAGCTGCAGCTGACAGGCGCAGCGCGGGTCTGGCTCAGCAGCCTATCATCAGGGTCCATCCGAAGCTGGGAGGAGCTAGCTTACAGCTTCATCCGAAATTTCAAGGGCACCAGCAAGAGGCCCGCCTCAATCGAAGAGTTGCGAGCCTGCACTCAGAAAACGGGCGAATCTATTCGCTCGTACATACTACGCTGGTCTAACACCAAGAACTCCGCAGCACACATCTCTGAAGAGAGGGCCATCGACGCCTTCAGGGACGGCGTCAAACGCCCAGACTTCAAGGACATCGCCAACAAGTGGGCCGACGGCGAAGATTGCATTCACCGAGCACAATCGGATGAAGAGGACGACTACGGCCGAAGACGAGAACACCGCAGCAAGAGGAGATCGCGCGTCTACGAGGATCGCGACGGACCCGACATGGTCGCGGCTGGCTACGCCGATCGCCGCAACGACACCAACCGCAACAGCGGAGGATACCGCGGAGGAAACTTCGGCGAGGAAGGACGCCCAGCGCAGTCGTGGCAACGCCGCGACCGCGATAACGGACCCTCGGCATACGAAAAGCTTTCGGGACCATGCACCATCCACTTCTAGATCGACAAGCAGGGTGGCAAAAAGAAGGCGAGCCACATGCTCAAGGACTGCCACGAGTTCCAGAAACTCAGCGAAAGCATGGTGCAGATGAGGCAACAAGCCCCAATCCCTGCATTCGGAAACGCACCTGCGCAAGGTGAGATAGCAAATGGATCTCCTCCACCGCCACCTATCGGAGGCCCAAACCAACCAGTCGCACCCACACAGAACAACGCTGGGAACGGGTAACCCCCACCGAAAGGAGCACTAATGATGATCCAGAAGGGACGCCCCACGAATAGGGTGCAGAAGAAAATCACCCGACAAATCAACCTGGCCGTGGCAATCCCACCTTCCATCCCTGAGTACCTCAGCGGATCGGAGTCCTGCATCAAATTCACTCGTGCGGATCACCCTTGCCAGATCCCTCGCCCAGGTCATGCTGCCCTGGTGCTGGAGGCGCAGATCGGAGGTTTCAAGATGAGTCGCGTCTTCATGGATGGCGGCAGCGGCATCAACCTAATGTTCGCAAGCACTCTAGCGGCAATGCGGATCCCGCAATGCATCCTGGAACATTCAGACACAACGTTCCACGGCATTGTTCCAGGGAAGAGCATATTCCCCCTGGGCAAAATAGGGCTCGACGTCATCTTCGGGAAGCCGGACAACTTCCGGCAGGAGCGACTCGAATTTGAAGTGGTGGACTGGCCGTCACAATACCACGCCATCCTTGGGCGTTTAGCATTCGCAAGGTTCCTGGCTGTCCCACACTACGCATACCTGCTACTCAAGATGCCAGGGCCGAAGGGCGTCATCACAGTCCACGGGAGCTTCACCCGATCGGACCAATGCGACAGGGATTTCAACAAAATCTCCCAGTCTTTCGGCATGCAAGACGAGCTCGTAAGGCTCCGTGAGGTGACGGACAATGGGGCACCCCCAGTCACAAGGCAAAGCGCACCTGACATGTCTTTCGACTCCACCGTCAACACAAAGAAGGTGCAGGTCCATCCGACGGATGCCTCCAAGACGGCGCTGATCGCCAACGACCTCAGCCCCGCATAGGAAGGCGCGCTCGTCGAATTCCTCCGTGAGCGCTGGGAAATCTTCGCCTGGTGTCCTGCGGACATGCCAGGAGTTCCCTGGGAATTCGCCGAGCACGCACTCGACGTCTTTCCAGACACCAAGCCAGTCAAACAGTCCATCCGGAGACTGTCCGAGCCACGAGCCGAAGCTATCGGCAAGGAAATCAATAGACTACTCGCTGCAGACTTCATCAGGGAAATCAAGGAAAGCGAGTGGCTTGCAAATACAGTGATGGTCCCAAAGAAGGACACGGACATCCTGCGGATGTGCGTGGATTTCACGTCACTAAACAAGCATTGCCCAAAGGACCACTTCCCTCTTCCTCGGATCGATCAGATCATTGATTCGACTGCAGGTTGTGAGAAACTCTCCTTCCTCGACGCCTACTCAGGCTATGACCAGATTCGACTCAAGGTCGAAGATCAGGAGAAAACAGCGTTTATCACACCGTTCGGAGTATTCTGCTACAACACAATGCCTTTCGGGCTAAAGAACACAGGTGCCACGTACCAGCGATGCATGCAGGCCTGCCTCAAGGACCAGATCGGTCGCAACGTCCAAGTCTACATTGACGACATAGTCATACAAACCAGGGAGGCAAGGATACTTATCGACGATCTCCGCGAGACGTTCGACAACCTTGACCGCTACAGGATTAAGCTAAACCCCTAAAAGTGCGCCTTCGGTGTCCCATCGGGTCAGCTGCTTGGATACTTCATCTCTCAGCGAGGGATCGAGGCGAACCCGAAGAAAATCAGAGCCATCATGACGATGGAGAAGCCGAAAAAACTCAAAGGCGTCCAGCAGCTCGCAGGACGAATAGCGGCACTAAGCAGATTCATCAGCCGAATGGGCGAGAAGGCCCTGCCATTCTACCAGCTGCTACGCAAGGCAGACAAGTTCAAGTGGACGCCAGAAGCCAACGATGCATTCGAAAGTCTCAAGCGGGTCCTCTCCACCTCGCTCGTCTTGGTCATGCCAAAGGAATGCGAGCCTCTGCTGCTGTACATAGCAGCCACACACCAAGTGGTCAGCACCGTGCTAGTGGTCGAACGACCCGAAGAAGGCAATACCCACGGGGTCCAACGCCCAATCTACTACCTCAGCGAGGTACTGACACCAACAAAGCAGAGGTACCCTCGCTACCAGAAGCTCGCCTACGGCATGTTCATGACGGCTCGACGGCTGAGCCATTACTTCCAGGAGCACCAGGTGATGGTTGTCAACGAAGCACCCCTGAACAGCATCCTGAATAATCCAGAGGCCACAGGACGCGTGGCCCTGTGGGCATCGAACTGTCACCCTTGGACATCGTCTACGAGAAGCGACTCGCAATCAAATCTCAAGTCCTTCCGGACTTCCTGGTACATTGGATGGAGCTGCAGCTGCCAGACACCCCAGACATGTCGCAGTCATGGACAATGCACTTCGACGGCTCCAAGCGTGAAGCTGGAGCAGGAGCAAGGGTCATACTGACCTCCCCGCAGGGCAACCAGATGAAGTACGTCCTATGGATGAAATTCCGAGCCTCCAACAACGAGGTCGAATACAAAGCCCTCATCCACGGCATGAGGATGGAAAAGATCTGCGGCGCAACGCGCCTGGTCATCTACGGTGACTCCAACCTCGTCGTCCAGCAGACGATGAATGAGTGCGACACACACGCCGAAAACATGATCGCGTACCGCGTGCTCTACAACGCACTCGAAGGAGAATTCGACGGCTGCAAGCTTCGACACGTTGGAAGAGAAAGCAACGAGGAGGCCGACAGACTCGCCAACATCAGCTCCACCTGTGCCAAGGTGCCACCAGGTATGTTCCTCGAACAGATCTGCGTGCCATCCATCAAACGGAAATTCCCCAAGGGATCACCCGAAGAAGCAGAACACTCGGGGGCTACGCTACCCAAAGGACATGAAGGACCCAAGACACTGGACACAGAGGTTGCCATGGTAAACCTAATGCAGGTCATGGCAGTCGAAGAAACTTGGACGCGACCATACCTCCAGTTCTTGTTAAACGGAGAACTGCCTGACAGCCCGACAGATGCCCAGCGCATATCTCGTCGGTGAAAAGCTTTCACCACCATCAATGGCGAGCAGTACAAGCGCAGTATTACGGGTGTACTACAAAGGTGCGTTACCATCGATGACGGGAAAGCCATCCTCCAAGACATCCACGAGGGCATATGCGGCCATCACGCAGGCAGCCGCTCCCTTATCGCCAAAGCTCTACGAGCCGGATTCTACTGGCCAACGGCCATGAGCGACGCAAAGGACATCGTCCGAAGATGCAACGGATGCCAACGGTTCGCCGACAAACCGCACGCACCCGGGTCGGAGCTCAGACCCATACCTATAGCCTGGCCTTTTGCTCAATGGGGCCTCGACATGATCGTCAAACTGCCAAAGTCCTCTAAAGGGGGACACGTTTACCTCCTGGTCGCAGTCGACAAATTTACCAAGTGGATTGAGGCCATGCGGGTTACCAACCAGAAAGGCAAAACTGCCGTCAAGTTCTTCGAGTCTATTGTCTACAGGTTCGGTGTACCGCACAGCATCATCACCGACAATGGATCGAACTTTATCTCCAAGGAGTTTCAGGACTTCTGCGAAGGCCTTGGGATCAACATCACGTACTCCTCAGTGGCACACCGGCAAACGAACGGGCAAGTGGAAAAGGCCAACGGCCTAATCAGCGCTGGCATCAAGAAGCGCCTCATGAGTCCACTCGAACAGAAAGCAGGAGCCTGGACGAAAGAGCTACCATCCGTCATGTGGAGCTTGCGAACTACGCCAAACAGCTCCACGGGCTACACACCGTTCTTCATGGTGCACGGAGCTGAGGCCGTGCTACCAGCCGAAGTACACCACCAGGCCCCCCGGGTTGTCGCGTACAGCGAAGCCGAATCCACGGCTGCACTCGAAGACACCGTCGACACACTCGACGAAGCAAGAGACATTGCAGCAGCTCGATCAGCGGTGTACCAGCAGAGTCTCTGCAACTACCACAGCCGTCGGCTTCGCCCCAGGTCCTTCGTCGAAGGAGACCTCGTCTTGCGACTCAAGCAAGAGCGACCGACAAAATTTGAGTCACCATGGGAAGGACCCTACGTCATCACCGAAGTCATCCTAGGTGGCGCCTATCGCCTCAAGCACGTGGAGTCTGGAGTCGCATACTCCAACTCATGGAACATCGCGCACTTGCGACAATTCTACCCCTAGCTACCTACCCCTTTACTTTCAATAAGGCTTTTCAGCCAAGGCTATTCAGCCAAACAATGTACTTCCTCCATTACGATATAAATAAAGCTAAGTGTCTCGCCCCAAACTCCCGTTCCATATTTGCAACTTTACTTTATGCTACAAATGCACTCGGGGGCTCCCCCCACCTCACGATTTCATCGACTGAGGATCACGCGTGTACACCTGAGTAGCTGACAACGTCGGCAAACGAAAAGGACACATACTCAAACAAAGCACTGCGTGCTTACAGCAAACAAACCTTTACAACAAAGGGCACAACACGCCCAGTCAAAATATACAAATTTTACATCTATCTCTTTTACAGGTACTACCTATTCTGAAGAATAACCTGAGCACGCTGCTCAAACAAATCTACGACCTATTCAGCATACTGCCTTACAGCTGCGTAATGTGGACGCATGTCCCACTCATCACCATCCGGCCGAGGAGGTGTCCCAGCTGCCACAGCAGCCAAATATACATCAGGCCGGTGCAGCCTCACAAGAGACAAAGCAGCCTTCACTCCTGCGACGAGCTGTTGCCGCACCAACTCCTTGACATTGCTCACGTTCCGAAACTTCGACAGAAGACCCGCAAGGCTCGTCGGTACGGCATCCAAAGGAAACATGACGTGCAACACCGAGGCAAGCGACGTCTGCACCTGGCGAAGCACTCGCGAAACCTGGTGCACACGATCCTGCACCGTCGCCAGAGCCATGGCACGGTCATGATCCATCCAGAAGAAGCCACCGGCCTCCATGTCCTGTTGAGTCAAGCAATTGACCCATATAGCGACACGCTCCTTCTCTTCCCTCGGATCAAGGTTAGCACCTACGACAATTGCACAAAATAAGAAGCAAGGCCAGCAGGCTCATCCGAAGAATTGAGCTACAACTCGAAACAAAGAACAACTCACATTGAAGCTGCTTAGACAGCCGAAGCAGTTCCGCCATCAAGTACTCCTCTCTGGCTGCGCCGCGATCCGCCTTGGACTTTCAAACATCGGCATGACCTCGCAACCCGAGCAACTCCCTCTCAAGACTACGCACACGATCTCGAAGAAAAGCGAGTTGCGAGGAATCATCCAAAGATGGCCGCAGCAGCACTGCGGGCGAGGTGTCAACAGGGTCAGCACCCGAAGGAACCTAGAGCAGCAGAAAAAGAAAGGGACACAAACATTCAGACAATGGTAGAGCACAACTCGGAAGAATTCATTAAAGCATATAAGGCCACTACGTGGCACAAGGACTGTGTTCCTCAAAAAATTTACAGCAAAAGTATACTACAAATTATCCTACATCTACTATGCCTAAGACGCGGCACCCTGCGTCACCTCGGAGCCGGACTGCCTAGCCTTGGCCTCCCCCTGCTGCCGCAGCGCATACTCAGACAGCAAATCAATGAGCTTTGGCCCATATCGCTTGCAGCGAGCAGAGTAGGCAGCAAAAGCTACCTCGGATCCATCTGCGGTCGTCGGCATCCAGGAGGTGATCTGGGGCAGGTCCAGCTCCGCTCCAGCCGCCAAAGCCATCGCCAACCCAACGGACGCGCCGATGCCCTTCTGCTTGCGCTTGTACGCCGCAGGCGCTTCGGCTGACAAGGCCTCCGCCAGAGCATCCACATCACGAGGGTCACGCCCTTAGGGACAAGCTCCCTGTAGAAGCGGCCAAGGACCTCCTTCGCCTTGGCAAGGGAGCTGACGACGGTGCTGCAGCGATCTTCGACCGCTGCAGTAGCATCATCTAAAGCAATACCGTTCTCTAGAGCGCTGCGGTCAAACTCGATGCCTGCGGCATCTGAGACAAAAAAAAGGGGGGAAGACATGAAGAAAAGCAGCATAGAAAAAGACAAGAAACACGAAGAAACAAGCAGAAATACAACACTTACCCGAAACAGCCTTGGCAGCAGCCATGAGCTTGCCCACCACCTCTCTCTCACGAGCAGCCGCAACAGTGGCCAGCTGCTCCTCACGGTCCGCGGCCTCCTGCTGCAGACGCTCCTTCGCTTCGGCTGCCTTAGTCAGCTTTAGCTTGAGGCATTCCTTCGTACCAACGGCGGCCTCGGCCTTCTTCTCCGATTGACCAAGGCTCTTCTTGAGAGCATCGACCTCACGGAGAGAAGTATTATGCTCCTCTGCATTTGAAACAAGCAAACGTCAGAGAGCAAGACCGGAATAAATGAAAGAAGCACCAGAAACAAACATGTACCTTGAAGCTGTCGGAGGTTAGCCTCTAGCATCAGGCGCTCCTGCACCAGCCGCTTGGCCTCCTCCACAAAAGGCTGCAGGAAAAGAAACACCAGTAAGGAAAAGGACTCGGGGGCTATGCCCAACATTAAGGAATAAAGGCAAAACTCGAGCACGAAGACACTCAGGGGCTCCACCCCCGAAGATTCGAAAAAATAACAAGACATGAAATTTTTTAGACAACCGGGGGCTCCCCCCATGGTACGAAGCAGAGGTACTTACATGCTCTGATGGCGACTCCGAAGGTCCGCTGGCGAAATTCCGAGGCGCAACCACCTGCACCTCCTGCAACGGAGGATCCGGAGCGGCACCCCCTGATGTTGCCACCGTTTGAGGAGGAGGAGACGCAACTTTCGACTCCCCCATCATCTCCCGCGCACCATCGCTGGAGGAGTCATGGGAGGAATGCCTGCATATGAAGCAATCAGTACAAGTGCAAAATCAAGAAGGAAAAAGGACAGCAGTGAGACAAGAAACTTACGAGTTCAGCGAGCTCAGGTCAAAGACAGGAGGAGTCCTTCGGGCTCTCTTCTCCACCTTCTTCTCTTCCTTCTTTTCTTCCTTCTTCCGCTTCGCTGGCGGGTGTGACCCTACAGCCCGCACAGGAATGGCAGGAATGGGAGAGGAAGAGCCTCCATGCCCATCACTATGACGTTCAAGGCACAGAGGGTTTCTGGGAGTCGGAGGAGTCGAGGCATCCGAAGACTCGCTGGAGCTCCGTGATCGTTTGCGCGTCTGATCCTCACTCGACTCGTCGGCATCTTCCGTCGGAGATCGCGCCGACGGCATCTCGGACACGGAATCCACCACGTCATTATCCGGAGCATTCGGAAATAACTCACGCAATGGCGGCACCATGCCCGGCACCTTGAAGCTCTGCAAAAAAACGTTACTCTGTTAGCAAACCAAGGAAAACAAATATGCAGTCGACAAAAAAGCGCTATGCGCACGAATCTACACCTGCGGAACGGCCAGCGTCGAAGAAAATGGAGGAGTCAGCGACTTCCTCGGGATCTCCTCTCCGGCCTTGAACTTCAGCAGCGCGCGAAGGGTCCTATCAAGATCCCCCTCGGAGATTTTCTCAGCCGAAACCCTCGTCGGATCACGGCGCCCAGAATAAAGAAACATCGGGTGCGCCCTCGCTTAGAGAGGCTGCACCCGACGCTCAAGAAACGTCCGGATGATGTCCACGCCGTTCACTTCCTTCTCCGGAATCAGCTGGAGATCCTCCACCCGACGGTGAAGGGCCTCTATCTCCTCTGTCTCGCCATCCAAAATCTGGTTTTTCCAGGATCGTTTTGGCTCGATTATCTGGGAGGGGTCAAAAGGAACAAGACCAAAATCTTGCCCAGGCACTACGGAGTCGCGGATGTAAAACCATCGCCTCCGCCAGTACTGGACAGATTCGGACATGGAAAAGGAAAAGAAAAGAAGATTGGGACTAAGGGAGATGATGCAACCCCCAATGGGATACACACCATCCGAACCAGACTGCCTCTTCACGGAATAAAGTTTACGGAAGAGGCCAAAGTGCGGCTCAATGCCGAGCCAGCACTCGCAAAAAGTGATGAAGCAAGCAATGTGGAGAAGCGAATTGGGAGACAGATGATGAAGCTGAATGCCATAGAGAAAAAGCAGTCCACGGAGAAAGTCGTGGACTGGAAAAGAAAACCCACGCATAACGAAGGCGAGAAACATAACCCGATACCCAGCTGGGGACGGGGGATTACCTCATTGCCCGAGGAGTCTGACGGCCTCCCTATCTTGCGGGATCAAACCCCGCTCACGAAGCTTGCAGAGATCGCTCTCCCGCGTCTCGGATCACCGCCAACCACCGTCGGTGACACGGGTGGCGGTGGTGCCTTTCTTTCCTCCGGCGGTGCTGGTCCCAACTTCAGATGATGATTTATTTGGCTTCCCCATCGCGCTACGGTGGCGCCGGCGGTGAAAGCGCAGAAGGGAAGATGGAAATGTGGAAGGAAAACCCAGCGCGCAGCAAGAATCGCTAGAGCACAAGAAGGCAGTGAAAGCAAGAACTGATGTGGTGAAAACAACCTGTAGTTTCCCCAATGATTATAACGACGAAGACGATGCACGACAGCTGTCCATCCAGAAGACCTAACGCCAACGACAGATCTGGCCATACACGTGTCAGCATCACAACGAACCGTCGTTACCACGCCGTCCACTACGCGCAGAAATCGAGGAGACGCCGTAATTATCTCCACGCCGCGCGTGACCGGTCAATTCAAGGTTAGCAAGTGGGACCCACGTTCGTCCAGTCAAGTCATCTCTGGCGTAGCAGACGCTTGAGGTCACCGATCATCAGCACTGATGTCATCAAAAGCTATACTAGCACCAACTACAATTCTTCAGCTCCACAGCTAAGAGTACTCACTCGAATCTTCGATTCGACTAAATACTCGGGGGCTACTCCTATCAGGAGCGCTGGCCGCGCACCCGAAAGACGTATAAAGACAAAATATTTCTTCGAGTCCTACGTCGAGTCTACGACTCCACTACGGACTCGGGGGCTACTCCCATAGGGAGGATGGATTTAAGCATCCGAATTTTTTTGTGTCCTACGGACTTAACAACTGAACAATGTTTTGAGCTAAAGTCTCCGCTCGAGTCTACGACTCGAACAGACACTCGAGGGCTACTCCCATAGGGAGCGCTGGTCGTGCACCCTATGAAATCTTAGACTGCGATCTTTTAGATAAACTTTTCGGCAACTCTGCCCCAATAAAACGTTGAGTGAGCAACGATCTCCTTGACCACCCGAAACACCTCCGCGGTGACAAACGTTCGGATGTTGTGTCTGCGACACAAAGATAAGACCTACAGATATCATCTGATGGCCTGGCAACGCACACGACTGCGCTCTGCTAGTAAAAACCCGTGCTAACAGGTGCGATGAAAAATCCCGACGGACGCTTTGGGTACATCAATTAAAATCACTGGAATTCCACTCCTGTAAGTCCTCCGCGGCCTGAGTCGAATTACGCCAGCATATGTTCCAGTTTCGAGTTGAGGGACTCGAACCTGAGGAAGATCGTGTTGTTTCGTCCTAAGACAGTTAACTGACCCTGATCTGTCGGGTGAGTCAGGCACACGATCAACAATCCCTACACACATACTATTAACACATAGTTACACCCGAAGGATTGAAGAGTCCTCAGCCGAATCTACGATTCGACTGATCACTCGGGGGCTACTGACATGGTTGTACCCTACGGGTGCGTGACCTCAGCATACCTAGTCCAGCCCAAGGAAGGCCCATGGCGGATGTACGCCGGCCCATGAAGACTTTCGGGTGGCCCAGGCCCATGACGCCTTCGGATCCTTGGAGAGCAAGACTAGAGTAGATAGGAAATTCAAAGGGGTAAAACCCTAGAACCTGTAACTGACTAGGACTATGCCCGGGACCTGCCTAAGTCTATATAAAGCCCAGGAGGGAATGACCTAGCTCGGTCGACTCATACTTTCGCATACGCACCTCCACGCCAGATCAAATCTGCGCATCCCTGTAACTTTTGGTTCCGCCGTAATCAAGAGCAGACAAGCAGGAGTAGGGTTTTCCCTCCGGGGGCCTGAACCTGGGTAAATCTCGTGTCCCCTGGTTTCTTGTCTGTTAACCGTTCCACGATCTCCAGCATTCCCATCTTCTCTAAAACCCAAGTCCATAACAATGGGCATTGACGAGTCGAAACCTCGTCAGTGTGGGAGGATGAACCACTGCATACTAGGAGGATTAGGTGATGGATATCGCGGTGAAGATGGTGAAGAGGGCGGCGGCGCGAGGGACTCCTTCCCCGCCACCGGTATCGTGGGGGAGCACCGCCCCTTAGCCCCTTCCTTCATGGCTTCTTGGGAGCCCTCCCCCATGGAGATGGGATCCATGGGGGAGGCACTTTGGTGGCTGCAAATTCGTGGGTGGAGGTGTCTCCCATGAATTAGGTTTCCTCCCTTTATATAGCTTCTCAGATTCCCCTCAACCCATTTTGGGCTGCAGTAAATAGGTTCTAGCGGCCCTTCCGGACTTGGAATCAGCTATATTTTATGTCCAGAACGATTGTCGTGAAATTTCCTACAACTTTTTTGGAAATGAATAGTTTTCTGTTTGACGCCGTCTTCGATCCAAAATGTGACCATATTGAAAAAGAGTTTAGAGACAAATTTCTGGAAAATCCCAATTTGACTCCAACAAGGGTTCCACTTGTATTCTTGATAATTCCTACACATCAAAGTGTAAAACAAGAATATTGTGCACTTTTTCAACTATTAGTAGATTAATCTAAATAACTCATGAAATTTATATGAAATGAAGTGTCAAAAGCATAATAATAGCATAAAACCATCAAAAATTATAGATACATTATGGACGTATCAACATCCCCAAGCTTAGTTCTTACTCGTCCTCGAGTAGGTAAACGATAAAAACAATATAATTTTTGAGGTGACATGCACCATCATAATCTTGATCAAACCATTTGCAAAACATGAATAGCTGAGATCAAATTACTCTAAATATGAGCATGAAAGATGTAGTTCTAACAATAAGATATAGCAACTAAGTTGCAATATGAAAAAGGTTACAAACAAAAATTATGAATAACAATGCATTGAAAAACGTTTATTTGTTTCACATAAAGAAAACATAATAAGAGTGGTATTCATCTTGTCCCTCATGGTATAGCAAATCATAAATACATAGGACACCTTCAAAGTTCATAAGGGTGACTAAAAGAACATTTCATAATCCCTAGTATTTTGTGTGTTAGATAACAATATCAAGGATTATTTAATGTGTGTTGAAGTGTTGCAGCTCTCTCTAAGGATAAAAGGAAAAGGAATCTGCCTTTGGGGGGGGGGGCGGATAATCCGCCCCCACCCTTTTCCCAAATAGGCGCAAGCCCCAGAAGGGGGGCGGAGTTTCGGTCGGATTTTCCGGCCCCGCCGGATAATCCTCCCCTCAGGTTCACTGCCAAGGCGGAAGCCCCAGAGATGGGGCGGAGTTTCGGCCAGACTTTCCAGCCACGCCGGATAATCCGCCCCTCCCCCCAAGGTCTTCATCAAGTTCTACAGGCGCCAGCCCGAGAGAGAGGGCGGATTTTCTCCCTGGGGGCGGATTTTTCCCAGGGGCGGATAGTCCGCCCCTAGTGGGGGGCGGATAATCCGCCCCCAAACTTGTTCAATGGCCAGATCTAGGTAGGGGGTATTTAATCCATCCTTCCCCCTTCCAGATCTCTTGGTTCATTCGAAAAAGTCAAGATCTGATCTGCGACCTTCATCCAAGAGAGCTCCACTTAGATCCACCCAAAGGCCCCGTCCCTTGGGGAATCGAAGGAGGAGAACTCGATCTTCATCATCAGCAATCAAGCGCTTCATCTCCTCTCCATTCATTTGGAGAATCACCGATCTAGTATTTCTTACAAATACCTAGATCCTTGTTTTGTTTATATTGATAAACCTTGTTCTTGTGACAGCTTGTTGTCATCTCGGGAGCCCCCAATTCAGTTGTGGGTGTGTTCCCCGGTAGCGTTGTAAAAGGCACTGGTACCCGCCTCAAAGGGTACCAATAGTGGAGAAGGTGGATCAGGCCTCTCGTGGCGAGATCCATCAGAGAATAGGGTGAGGCCTATTGTGGCGTGGTGGTCTTAGAACCGCCCACCCCTCCAACGCAGATGTACTTCCCTTAACAAGGAAGGAACTGCGGTAAAAACAAATCCATGTGTCTCCGCATGCTCCACTACGGTTCCCTCGCTCCTCTCTTTACGTTCTTAGTAGCTAGGTTTGCATATAGGGAAATTCTCGTAGTTACATATCTAGAGAATTTACTTTGTGTCAAGCCTAAAATTGAAAAAGTACTAAAAATTGGGTAGAGCACCTATTCACCCCCCCTCCTCTAGGTGCCCATACGATCCATTTCAATTGGTATCAGAGCCCCGGCTCTTATTTCGGGCTTAACCGCCTCAGAGAAGTATGGGTTCCAAGGTAGATGGGAGTGATGCTCTGGAGGTAGTCACCATGAACGATATCAAGACGTTGGAAACAACCTTGGTGAGTTCAATGGAGGCTAAGATGGAAGAGATGCGTCAATTGATAATGCGTCTCTCCACATCCGCCGCATCACCTCCATCTAACTCTGAGGCTACCACTCCGCAATCCAAGGAAACGGGTAAAACCGATTCCAAAGATAACGAAGTGGTTGGTGATGACACTAGCAAGAGCTCCTCCTCGAAAAAGGATAGTGGTAAGGACGGATACAATGAGGTTTCTCATGTGTATTCTCCTGATCCACATATCCCTCACCCACATATACATAATAGGGGTGATCCACCCAAACTTTCAGCATCTACTTTTACTCAATGGCAATATTTGATGAAGTCTCATGTGTGCAGTTCCTCCATTGAGTTGTGGAAAACCATCGAAAATGGTCTTCATGTTGGAAACCCCAACTATCTCACAAGAAGAGAAGTTGTCGATAGCCAACTCAACGCTACAACTCTACACATGATACAACTTCGTTTGGGTGACAAAGATATGCCACACATTCAACATATTAGTACAGCTAAGGAAGCTTGGGATGCTCTCACCAAGCTCTTCATCGAAAATGAAAGTATGAGAAGAAATAGATATGATGCTTTGAGCAACAAAGCTGAAGGATTCTATATGTTGGATGGAGAAAACCACGAGGACATGTATAGGAGGCTCAAGGCAATAGCCACAAATTTCAGAAACCACGGTTGACGAGGTTTGATCTCATCAATGCCCATTGTTATGGACTTGGGTTTTGGAAAGATGGGGATGCTGGAGATCGTGGCACGGTTAGAAAACAAGCAACACGGGGACACAAGGTTTACCCAGGTTCAGGCCCCCGGAGGGAAAACCCTACTCCTGCTTGTCTGCTCTTGATTACGGCGGAACCGAAGGTTACAGGGGTGCGCAGATGCAATCTGGCGTGGAGGTGTGTATGCGAAAGTATGAGGAGATATCTAGGTCGTGCCCTCCTAGCCTTTATATAGACTTAGGCAGGTCCCGGGCATAGACCTAGTCGGTTACAAGTTCTAGGGTTTTACCCCTTTGAATTTCCTATCTACGCTAGTCTTGCTCTCCAAGGATCCGAAGGCGTCATGGGCCTTGGCCACCCGAAAATCGTCATGGGCCGACGTATATCTGCCGTGGGCCTTCCTTGGGCTAGACCAGGTATGCTGAGACCACGTACCCGTAGGGTATAACCATGTCAGTAGCCCCCGAGTGATCAGTCGAATCGTGGATTCGGCTGAGGACTCTTCAATCTTTCGGGTGCAACTATGTATTAATAGTATGTGTGTAAGGATTGTTGATGCGTGTGCCTGACTCACGCGACGGATCAGGGTCAGTTAATTGTCTTAGGACAAAACAACACGATCTTCGTCAGGTTCGATTCCCCCAACTCGAAACTGGAACATATGCTAGCGTAATTCGACTCAGGCCGCGGAGGACTTACAGGAGTGGAATTCCAGTGAATTTAACTGATGTACCCAACGCGTCCGTCGGGATTTTTCATCGCACCTGTTAGCACGGGTTTTTACTAGCAGAGCGTAGTCGTGTGCGTTGCCAGGCCATCAGACGATATCTGTAGGTCTTATCTTTGTGTCGCAGACACAGCATCCGAATGTTTGTCACCGCGGAGGTGTTTCGGGTGGCCAAGGAGATTGTTGCTCACTCAGTGTTTTTGTTGGGGCAAAGTTGCCGAAAAGTTTTTGCATGCTGATCCGAAAGATCAGTCGAAGTTTTGATAGGGTGCGCGACCAGCGCTCCCTATGGGAGTAGCCCCCGAGTGTCTGTTCGAGTCGTAGACTCGAGCGGAGACTTTAATTCAAACATTGTTCAGTTGTTAAGTCCGTAGGACTCAAAAAAATTCGGATGATTAAATCCATCCTCCCTATGGGAGTAGCTTCCGAGTTCGTAGTGGAGTTGTAGACTCGACGTAGGACTCGAAGAAATAGTTCATTGTTATTCATCTTTCAGGTGCGCGGCCAGCACTCCTAATAGGAGTAGCTCCCGAGTATTTAGTCGGGTCGTAGATTCGAGTGAGTACTCTTAGCTTTGAAGCCGAAGAAGTTGTAGTTGTTGCTAGTATAGCTTTTGATGACATCAGTGCTGACGATCAAATGACCTCAAGCGTCTGCTGCGCCAGAGATGACTTGACTAGACGAACGTGGGTCCCACTTGTTGACCTTGAATTGACCGGTCACGCGCGGCGTGGAGATAATTACGGTGCCTCCTTGATTTCCGCGCATAGTGGATGGCGTGGTAATGACGGTTCGTTGTGATGCTGACACGTGTATGGCCAGATCTGTCGTTGGTGTTAGGTCTTCTTGATGAACGGTTGTCGTGCATCGTCTTCGCCGTTATAATCATTGGGGAAAGCTGTAGTTTGTTTTTTCCGCATCTAGTCTTGTTTTCACTGCCTTCTTGTGCTCTTAGCGATTCTTGCTGCAAGCTGGAATATCCTTCCACATTTCCATCTTCCCTTCTGCGCTCTCACAGCTGGCGCCGCCGTAGCGCTATGGGGAAACCAAAGAAGTCATCATCTGCGGTTGGTACCAGCGCCGCCGGAGGAAAGAAAAGCGCCTCCGCTACCCGTATCACCGACGGTGGTTGGCGGCGATCAGAGACGCGGGAGAGTGACCTCCGCAAGCTTCGTGAGCGGGGCTTGATCCCGCAGGATAGGGAGGCCGTCAGACTCCCCGGCAACGAGGTAATCCCCCGTCCCCCAGCTGGGTATCGGGTTATGTTTCTTGCCTTCGTTATGCGCGGGTTTTCCTTCCCAGTCCACGACTTCCTTCGTGGGCTGCTCTTTCTCTACGGCATCCAACGGCACCATCTTTCGCCCAATTCTCTTCTTCACATTGCTTGCTTCATCACTTTATACGAGTGCTGGCTCGGTATCGAGCCGCATTTTGGCCTCTTCCGGAAACTCTATTCCGTGAAGAGGCAATCCGGTTCGGATGGTGTGTATCCCATTGGGGGTTGCTGAAGGGAATATGCCCTGAGAGGCAATAATAAAGTGTTTATTATGTGTATTCCAAGTATATGATAGATGTTTATTTTGCATGCTATAATTGTATTAATACGGAAACGTTAATACATGTGTGTTTAATAAACAAACAGAAAGTTCCTAGTTATGCCTCTCTCATAAACTAGCTCGTTGATTAACAAGATGATCAAGGTTTCCTGATCATGGACATTGGATGTTGTTAATAACGGGATCACAACATTAGTGCAATGGTGTGATGAACATTCATCCGAAGTATAGCAATAAGATCAAAGTCATTGAGTTTATATTGCTATAACAACTTACGAAGTGATCCTAATCCTTAGACCATGAGATCATGTCAATCACTAACACCGGAAGAGTTTCTTGATAACATCAAACGTCACACCGTAACAGGGTGATTATAAAGATGGATTCAGAACTAATAAAGTGTTATGTTGAGGCTCATGGATCGAGAGTGGAATTTGTTCATCCCGATGACGGATAGATATACTCTGGGACCTCTCGGTGATATCACATTGATTAGCTTGCAAGCAAGTGATTTGATCACTAGAATGTTATATCACAGGAACGAGAAAAGAGTGCATGTCGGTAACGAGATCAAACTAGGTATGGAGATACCGATGATCGAATCTCGGACATGTAATATATCGTGAAACAAAGGGATTAAGATACTAGCGTAAAAGGTTCCGACGATCACAAGAAAGTCATCGTTGAATGTGTGGGAGTCAGTATGGGTCTCCAGATCCCACTTCTGATTATTGATCCGAGAGGGGTCTCGATCATGTCCGCATTATTCACGAACCGTAGGGTGACACACTTAAGAGACACCGACATCCAATTGGAGCAAATGTTTCATGCCGAAAGAATGAACAAGCGCAGGAATTTATTTCACTAGATACCGAAACAGGTTTTCGGGTGAAACTGCATAAAGTGGTTATGCATGTGAAATAGAATTCTAGCAAGGGGTTATTTGTGAATGTTTGTCATTAAAGTAATTGACAAAATTCTGAATAAAATAAAAGAGTTTTATTTAATGAGAGTTTGCATTAAATTTGGTGGAAATTTAATGCGAATTTGAGTGGACTTTTGAGTGGAGGGAATTTAAAGGAGATTTGTGAGTGGAGTGTCCACCCACATGAAGAGGGGAGGGCAAGGGGGCAGCCCCCATGCGCCGGCCACCCCCTTGGGGTCCCCACCTCCTCCTATTAAAGGAGCCCCCCTCCTCACTTGTCTCACACACCTCCTCGTGAAGGATCTCTCTCCCCCTCTAGAATTTATCCCCCATGGTCTCGGACTAGCGAGATACATGTTCCCGGTGGCTATTCGGCAAGAAAGAGTTGTGCTTCCGCTGCATCGCTGGAGCGAGGAGGCGGAGGTTGCTCGGTGCCTCGAACGTGTGTGCAAGCACGGATGCGCTGCTGATTTGCGGCGCTAGGACTTCCTCTCGATCTTGAGATCGGCAAGAGATCGTCTACATCAACCACGAGTTGAACTCGTTAAGCTTTGTCGGTCTTCAAGGGTATGTTCTCTACGGATATACATCCGCCCGTTGTTTGTATCTAGTAGATAGATCTTGGTATATAGTTCACATCGTAGGAAAATTTTTGTTTTCTATGCTGCGAACCCTACAGTTGCATCATCTCCCTCAAGGCCAATATTCTTTTCTTTTCTTTCTCTATGTGTGAGTCTGTCCAGTACTGGCGGAGGCGATGGTTTTACATTCGCGATTCCACAGTAGCTGGGCAGCAATTTGGTCTTGCTCCTTTCGACTCCTCCCAAATAATCGAGCCGAAAAGGTCCTGGAAAAACCAGATCTTGGATGGCGAGTCGGAGGAGATAGAGGCCCTTTACCGTCGGGTGGAGGATCTCTAGTTGATTCCGGAGAAGGAAGTGAACGGCGTGGATATCATCTGCATGTTTCTCGATCGTCGGGTGCAGCCTCTCCAGGCTAGGGCGCACCCGATGTTCCTTTATTCTGGGCGCCATGATCCGACGCGAGTTTGGGCTGAGAAAATCTCCGAGGGAGATCTTGACAGGTCCCTTCGCTTGCTGCTGAAGTTCAAGGCCGGAGAAAAAATCCCGGGGAAGTCGCTGACTCCTCCGTTTTCTTCGACGCTGGCCGTTCCGCAGGTGTAGATTCGTGCGCGTAGCGTTTTTCGTTGACTGCATATTTGTTTTCCTTGGTTTGCTAACAAAGTATCATCTTTTTTGCAGAGCTTCAAGGTACCGGGCATGGTGCCGCCATTGCCTGAGTTATTTACGAATGCTCCGGATAATGACGTGGTGGATTCCATGTCCGAGCTGCCATCGGCGCGATCTCCAGCGGAAGATGCCAACGAGTCGAGCGAGGACCACACGCGCAAGCGATCGCGGAGCTCCAGCGAGTCTTCGGATGCCTCGACTCCTCCGACTCCTAGGAACCCATTGTGCCTTGAGCGTCACAGTGACGGGCATGGAGGCTCTTCTTCCCCTTTTCCTGCCATTCCTGTGCGGGCTGTAGCGCCGCACCCGCCAACAAAGCGGAAGAAGGAAGAAAAGAAGGAAGAGAAGAAAGAAGAGAAGAAGGGGGAGAAGAGAGCCCGAAGGACTCCTCCTGTCTTCGACCTGAGCTCGCTGGACTCGTAAGTTTTTTTTTATACTGCTGTCCTGTTCCTGTTGACTTTTGTGCTTGTGCTAAGTATTTCGTGTGCAGGCACTCCTCCCATGACTCCTCCAGCGATGGTGCTCGGGAGATGATGGGAGAGTCGAAGGTTGCGTCTCCTCCTCCTCAGATGGTGATCACCTCTGAGGGTGCTGCGCCGGTCCCTTCTCCGCAGGGTGATCAGGTGGTTGCGCCTCAGAAGGCTGCCAGCGGGCCTTCGGGGTCGTCGTCGGAGCATGTAAGTATTTTGTTTCCTGCTACGGGGGGAGCCCCCGAGCGTCTGAAAAATATTTTCTTGTCTTATTCTTTCTTTGAGTCTTCGGGGGGAGCCCCCGAGCGTTTTCGTGTGCGAATTTTGCTTTTTGTTCCTTCGTGGTGGGCGCAGCCCCCGAGTCCTTGTCCTTACTGGTAGTTCTTTTTCCTGCAGCCTTTTGTGCAGGATGCCAAGCGACTGGTGCAGGAGCACCTGGTGCTGGAGGCCAACCTCCACCAGCTTCAAGGTACCTGTATGCTTTGATACCTCTTTCTTTTTGCATTGTTGTCTTGCTTTCTGACGCTTGTATGTTTTGAGTGCAGAGGAGCATAACACTTCCCTCCGTGAGATTGATGCTCTCAAAAAGAGCCTTGGTCAAGCGGAGAAGAAGGCTGCGGATGCTGCTGGTGCGAAAGAGCGCCTTGAGCTGGAGCTAGCCAAGGCTAAGGAGCGTCTGCAGCATGAGGCTACGGACCGCGAGGAGCAGCTTGCCATGGCTGCGACTACGAGTGAAAGAGAGGTGGCGGGCAAGCTCATGGCTGCTGCCAAGGCTATTTCGGGTGAGTACCTTATTTTGCTTCTTTCTTGTCGTTTTTTTGTCTCTCTTCTGTGTTACTTTCTTCATTCCTTCTCTTTTTTGTCTCAGATGCCATAGGCATCGAATTTGACCGCGGCGCTCTGGAGCACGGGAGTGCTCTAGATGATGCTACTGCAGCGGTCGAAGATCGCTGCAGCACCGTCGTCAGCTCCCTTGCCAAGGCGAAGGAGGTCCTTCGACGCTTCTACAGGGAGCTTGTCCCCAAGGACGCGGCCCTGGATGATGTTGACGCCCTGGCGGAGGCTTTGTCGACCGAAGCGCCTGCGGCGTACAAGCGCAAGCAGAAGGGCATCGGCGCGTCCGTCGGGCTGGCGATGGTCTTGGCGGCTGGAGCGGAGCTAGATCTTCCCGAGATCACCTCCCGGATGCCGACGACCGCGGATGGATCCGAGGTAGCCTTTGCTGCCTATTCTGCTCGCTGCAAGCGATATGGGCCAAATCTCATTGATCTGCAGTCCGAGTATGCGCTGCGGCAGCAGGGGGAGGCCATGGCGAGGCAGTCCGGCTTCGAGGCCACTCAGGGTGCCGCGTCCTAGGCGTTGTAGCTGTAGGATAGTTGTAGTCTTCTTTTGCTTGTAATTATGTTGAGGAAACAGAGATCATTGTGCCACGTAGTGGCCTTTATATGCTTAATGAATCTTGTTGAGTTGTGCTTTCCTCCGTCTTAATGTTTATGTCTTTTTCTTTTCTGCTGCTCTAGGTTCCGTCGAGTGCTGATCCCATTGAGACCTCGCCTGTAACGCGGCAGCGGCCATCTTTGGATGATTCATCACAACTTGCTTTTCTTCAAGACCGCGTTCGGAGTCTTGAGAAGGATTTGCTTGGGGTGCGTGGTCACGCCGATGTTTGGAAGTCCAAGGCAGATCGCGGTGTAGCCAGAGAAGATTACTTGATGGCGGAACTGCTTCGGCTATCTGAGCAACTTCAATGTAAGTTGTTATTTGTTTCGAGCTGTAGCTCAATTTTTCGGATGCGACTGCTGGCCTTGCGTCTTATTTTGTGCGAGTGTTGCAGGTGTCAATCTTGCTCCTAGGGAGGAGAAAGAGCGTGTCGCTGTTCGGGTCGATTGCTTGACTCAACAGGACATGGAGGCTGGCTGCTTCTTCTGGATGGATCGTGACCGTGCCATGGCCCTGGCTACGGTGCAGGATCGTGTGCACCAGGTTTCTCGGGTGCTTCGTCAAGTGCAGACTTCGCTCTCATCCGTTCTGCATGTGATGTTTCCCCTAGATACTGTGCCAACATCCTTGTCCGGCCTTCTGACTAGATTTCGGAGCGTGACTCGCGTCCAGGAACTGGTGAGGCAGCAGCTCGTCGCAGGGGTGAAAGCTGCCTTGTCCCTTGTTAGGCTGCATCGACCTAACGTAGATATGTCTGTTGTAGCAGGTGGGCCACCCCTTCGGCCGGATGGTGGCGAGTGGGATATGCGTCCGCATTATGCGGCTGTAAGGCAGTATGCCGAACAGGTCGTAGATTTGTTTGAGCAGCGTGCTCAGGTTATTCTTCAGGATAGGTAGTACCTGTAGAAGAGATAGATGTAAAATTTGTATATTTCGACTAGGCGTGTTGTGCCCCTTGTTATAAAGGTTTGTTTGTTGTGAGCACGCAGTGCTTTGTTCGAGTACGTGTCCTTTTCGTTTGCCTGACTTTTGTCAGCTACTCAGGGTGTACACGTGTGATTCTCAGTCGATGAAATCGTGAGGTGGGGGGAGCCCCCGAGTGCGTTTGTAGCATAAAGTAAAGTTGCAAATAACGAAACGAAATTTTGGGGTGAGACACTTAGCTTTATTTATATCGTAATGGAGGAAGTACATTGTTTCGGCTGAATAGCCTTGGCTGAAAAGCCTTATTGAAAGTAAAGGGGTAGGTAACTATGGGTAGAATCGCTGCAAATGTGCGATGTTCCATGGGTTGGAGTATGCGACGCCAGACTCCACGTGCTTGAGGCGATAGGCGCCACCTGGGATGACTTCCGTGATAATGTAGGGTCCTTCCCATGGCGACTCGAATTTCTTCGGTCACTCTTGCTTGAGTCGCAAGACGAGGTCTCCTTCGACGAAGGACCTTGGGCGTAGCCGGCGGCTGTGGTAGTTGCGGAGACTCTGCTGGTACACCGCTGATCGAGTGGTGCTACGTCTCTTGCTTCGTCGAGTGTGTGGACGGCATCTTCGAGTACAGCCGTGGATTCGGCTTCGCTGTACGCGACGACCCGGGGGGCCTGGTGGCGTACTTCGGCTGGTAGCACGGCTTTGGCTCCGTGCACCATGAAGAACGGCGTGTAGCCGGTGGAACTGTTTGGCGTAGTTCGCAAGCTCCACAGGACGGATGGTAGCTCTTTCGTCCAGGCTCCAGCTTTTCATTCGAGTGGACTCATGAGGCGCTTCTTGATGCCAGCGCCGATTAGGCTGTTGGCCTTTTCCACTTGCCCGTTCGTTTGCGGGTGTGCCACTGAGGCGTACGTGATGTTGATCCCGAGGCCTTCGCAGAAGTCCTGGAATTCCTTGGAGATAAAGTTTGATCCATTGTCGGTGATGATGTTGTGCGGTACGCCAAACCTGTAGACAATGGATTCGAAGAACTTGACGGTAGTCTTGCCCTTTTGGTTGGTGACCGGCATGGCCTCGACCCACTTGGTGAATTTGTCGACTGCGACCAGGAGGTAAACGTGCCCCCCTTTCGAGGACTTCGGCAGTTTGCCGATCATATCGAGGCCCCATTGAGCAAAGGGCCAGGCTATAGGTATGGGTCTGAGCTCTGACCCGGGTGCGTGCGGTTTGTCGGCGAACCGTTGGCACCCGTTGCATCTTCGGACGATGTCCTTTGCGTCGCTCATGGCCGTTGGCCAGTAGAATCCGGCTCGTAGAGCTTTGGCGACAAGGGAGCGGCTGCCTGCATGATGGCCGCAGATGCCCTCGTGGATGTCTTGGAGGATGGCTTTCCCATCACCGATGGTGACACACCTTTGTAGTACACCCATAATACTGCGCTTGTACAGCTCGCCATTGATGATGGTGAAGGCTTTTGACCGACGAGATATGCGCCGGGCATCTGTCGGGCTATCAGGCAGTTCTCCGTGTATCAGGAACTGGAGGTACGGTCGCGTCCAAGTTTCTTCGACTGCCATGACCTGCATCAGGTTTACCATAGCGACCTCTGTGTCCAGTTTCTCGGGTGCTTCGTGTCCTTCGCGCAGCGTAGCCCCCGAGTGTTCTGCTTCTTCGGGTGATCCCTTGGGGAATTTTCACTTGATGGATGGCACGCAGATCTGTTCGAGGAACACACCCGGTGGCACCTTGGTGCAAGTGGAGCCGATGTTGGCGAGTCTGTCGGCTTCCTCGTTGCTTTCTCTTGCGACGTGCCGAAGCTCGCAGCCGTCGAATTCTCCTTCGAGTGCATTGTAGAGCGCGCGGTACGCGATCATGTTTTCGGCGTGTGCGTCGCACTCGTTAATCGTCTGCTGGACGACGAGGTTGGAGTCACCGTAGATGACCAGGCGCGTTGCACCGCAGATCTTTGCCATCCTCATGCCGTGGATGAGGGCTTCGTATTCGGCCTCGTTGTTGGACGCTCGGAATTTCATCCGGAGGACGTACTTCATCTGGTTGCCCTGCGGGGAGGTCAGTATGACCCCGGCTCCTTCTCCAGCTTCGCGCTTGGAGCCGTCGAAGTGCATGGTCCATGACTTCGACATGTCTGGGGTGTCTGGCAGCTGCAGCTCCATCCAATGTACGAGGAAGTCTGGGAGGACTTGAGACTTGATTGCGAGTCGCTTCTCGTAGATGATGTCCAGGGGTGACAGCTCGATGCCCCATAGGGCCACGCGTCCTGTGGCTTCTGGGTTATTAAGGATGTTGTTCAGGGGTGCCTCGTTGACGACCATCACCTGGTGCTCCTGGAAGTAATGGCTCGGCCGTCGAGCCGTCATGAACACACCGTAGGCGAGCTTCTGGTAGTGAGGGTACCTCTGCTTTGTTGGTGTCAGTACCTCGCTGAGGTAGTATATTGGGCACTGCACCCCGTGGGTCTTGCCTTCTTCGGGTTGTTCGACCACTAGTACGGTGCTGACCACCTGGTGTGTGGCTGCTATGTACAGCAGCAGAGGCTCGCGCTCCTTTGGCGTGACCAAGACGGGCGAGGTGGAGAGGAGCCGCTTGAGGCTTTCGAATGCATCGTTGGCTTCGGGCGTCCACTCGAATTTGTCTGCCTTGCGTAGTAGCTAGTAGAATGGCAAGGCCTTCTCGCCCATGCGGCTGATGAATCTGCTCAATGCCGCTATTCGTCCTGCGAGCTTCTGGACAACCTTGAGGTTTTTCGGCTTCTCCATCGCCATGATGGCTCTGATTTTCTTCGGGTTCGCCTGGATCCCTCGCTGAGAGATGAAGTACCCAAGCAGTTGACCCGATGAGACGTCGAAGGCGCACTTTTCGGGGTTGAGTTTAATCCTGTAGCGATCGAGGTTGTCGAACGTCTCGCGGAGATCGTCGATGAGTGTCCTTGCCTCCCTGGTTTTTATGACTATGTCGTCGATATAGACTTGAACGTTGCGACCGATCTGGTCCTTGAGGCATTCCTGCATGCATCGCTGGTACGGGGCACCTGCGTTCTTTAGCCCGAAGGGCATTGTGTTGTAGCAGAACACTCCGAACGGCGTGATGAACGCCGTTTTCTCCTGATCTTTGACCTTGAGGCGAATCTGGTTGTAGCCTGAGTAGGCGTCGAGGAAGGAGAGTTTCTTGCAACCTGCAGTCGAATCGATGATCTGATCGATCCGAGGAAGAGGGAAGTGGTCCTTTGGGCAATGCTTGTTTAGCGACGTGAAATCCACGCACATCCGCAGGATGTCCGTGTCCTTCTTTGGGACCATCACTGTATTTGCAAGCCACTCGCTTTCTTTGATTTCCCTGATGAAGTCTGCAGCGAGTAGTCTGTTGATTTCTTTGCCGATAGCTTCAGCTCGTGGCTCGGACAGTCTTCAGATCGACTGTTTGACGGGCTTGGTGTCTGGAAAGACGTTGAGTGCATGCTCGGCGAATTCCCTGGGAACTCCTAGCATGTCCGCAGGACACCAGGCGAAGATTTCCCAGCGCTCACGGAGGAATTCGACGAGCGTGCCTTCCTATGCGGAGCTTAGGTCGTTGGCGATCAGCGCCGTCTTGGAGGCATCCGTCGGATGGACTTGCACCTTCTTTGTGTTGACGGTGGAGTCGAAAGACATGTCGGGTGCGTTTTGTCGTGCGACTGGGGGTGCCCCATTATCTGTCACCTCGTGGAGCCTTAGGAGCTCCTCCTGCATGCCAAATGACTGGGAGATTCTGTTGAAACCCCTGTCGCACTGGTCCGATCGGGTGAAGCTCCTGTGGACTGTGATGACGCTAGGGCTGGAATTCGAGCCGAGTCGAGCCAACTCGGCTCGACTCGCTAAAGCTTGTTCAACTAACGAGCTAGCTCGACTCGGCTCGTTTATATAACGAGCCAATATTTGAAACTCGGCTCGACTCGGTAAACTCACGAGTAGCTCACGAGTAGCTCGTTATAAGTTGCGAATAGGATCACATATAAAAAAATAGTAATTTTCCTACTATTTCGGAACTAGAACAATGATACTACTTTCATAATAACATGAAGACAATAGAAATAAAAAATATAGTAGCTCTACACCATTGCAGTTTCAAAAAACATTCATAGTATGATCCTCATCTATGAAAAATGACAAACTTTATATTTGAACGAGTTTAACGAGCTAAACGAGTAGCTCGCAAGTAGCTCATTTAGCTTGGGTGAACAAACGAGCTTAAATCTAAAACTCGGCTCAACTCGTTAGGCACCGAGTACATGCCAAGTCGAGCCGAGTCACGAGTTACTCATTTAGCTTGCGAGTTTCGAGTTATAAGTCCAGCCCTAGATGACGCCCTTCGGTCCTGGCATCTTGAGTAGCAGGTATGCGTAGTGTGGGACAGCCAGGAACCTTGCGAATGCTACACGCCCGAGGATGACGTGGTACTGTGATGGCCAGTTCACCACTTCGAATTCGAGCCATTCCAGTCGGAAGTTGTCCGGCTTGCCGAAGATGACGTCGAGCCATATTTTGCCCAGGGGGAATATGCCCTTCCCTGGAACGATGCCGTGAAACGTTGTGTCTGACTGTTCCAGGCTGCACTGCGGGATCCGCATTGCTGCTAGGGTACTTGCGAACATCAGGTTGATGCCGCTGTCGCCGTCCATGAAGACGCGACTCATCTCGAAGCCTCCAATCTGCGCCTCCAGCACCAGGGCAGCATGACCTGGGCGAGGGATCTGGCAAGGGTGATCTGAACGACTGTACGTGATGCAGGACTCCGATCTGCTGAGGTACTCAGGGATGGCGGGTGGAGTTGCACGGCCAGGTTGATTTGTCGGGTGATTTTCTTCTGCACCCTATTCGTGGGGCGCCCCTTCTGGATCATCAGTGCTCCTTTCGGCGGGGGATACCCGTTCCCAGCGTTGTTCTGTGCTGGTGCGACTGGTTGGTTCGGACCTCCAACGGGTGGCGGTGGAGGAGCTCCATGCGCTATTTCACCTGGCGCGGGTGCGTTTCCGAACGCAGGGATTGGGGCTTGCTGCCTCATCTGCACCATGCTTTCGCTGAGTTTCTGAAACTCGCGGCAGTCCTTGAGCATGTGGCTAGCCTTCTTTTTGCCATCCTGCTTGTCGATGTAGAAGTGTATGGTGCATGTACCCGAAAGCTTTTCGTATGCTAAGGGTCTGTTATCGCGGTCGCGGCATTGCCACGACTGCGCTGGGCGCCCCCCATCGCGGAAGTTTCCTCCGCGGTATCCTCTGCTGTTGTGGTTGGTATCATTGCGGCGATCGGCGTAGCCAGCCGCGACCATGTCGGGTCCGTCGCGATCGTCGTAGATGTGCGATCTTCTTTTGCTACGGTGTTCTCGTCGTCGACCGTAGTCGTCTTCTTCTTCCGATTGTGCTCGTGAATGGAGTCTTCTCCGTCAGCCCACCTGTTGGCGATGTCCATGAGGTGATCGAGCGTTTTGGGCTTGACGCGCCCAAGTTCCTCCTTGAAGTCTTGGCGCTTGACGCTGTCCCTGAATGGATGTGGGCTGCGGAGTTCTTTGTGTTAGACCAGCGTAGTATGTACGAGCGAATGGATTCGCCCGTTCGCTGAGTGTAGGCTCGCAATTCTTCGATCAAGGCGGGCCTTTTGCTGGTACCCTTGAAGTTTCGGATGAAGCTGTAAGCTAGCTCATCCCAGCTTCGAATGGACCCTGAGGATAGGCTTCTGAGCCAGATCCGGGCTGCGCCTATCAGCTGCAGCTGAAGGCATTGCATGGCGGTCTCCTTGTTTCCACCGTGCAGTTTGACGGATGATAAGTGATCGCTGAGCCAAGCCTTTGGGTCTTGAGTGTCGTCGAACTTCGGAGTATCCAAAGGAAGCTTGAAATTTTGCGGCATCCGTGTCCGCCGGACGGATCTGCTGAAGCATCGGGCTCCGCAGAGTTATCCTTCGTCTTCGTCCATCTCGGATTCAGACGAGCATGCGCGCTTAGCTCGCGCTTTGTCGATTTTGCGCTGTGTGAGCACATCTCTGGCGTCGTAGTCGCGGTCGCGGCGCCACGAACTCTTCTTCCTTCGGGGCAGGTCATGTTCCTCCTCTTCGGATGAAGGGGTGGGGCTGCGGTCGAACCTGACCGGAGCTTTCTTCTTTGGCTCCTTGGGAGCTTCCTGGTGGAGCGCGGCTCCGACGAGTCCGAGTCCGGTAAGTGCGGACTTGTGCATGGCCCTCTTCGGGTCCCCCTCGGGAGGTGGGTGGGCCGCGAGGTACGCAGTGGCTGCCATGATCGCAGCCTGCGGCGTTTTCGGGATGACGTTGCCGTCGGCGTCCATCTCCATGAAGGATGTGTGGAGAGTTCGCTACAACTCGCGGCGCTCCTAGGGATCCATGTTCTCCATCCGAGAGCGGTGCTTGTTGCCTGGGTTGGCGTTCGAGCTGGAGCCGATACCCATGGCGGAAAGCGCGGCTCGTCGCGCGCTGGACTCTGAGGCTTCTTGCTTGCGTTTGTCAAGCACCTCTTGCAACTTGACCTGCTTCTTGTGCTCCTCGATCAGGAGCAGGTGGTAGGCCATCAGCATATCCTGCGAGGCGTCTGCGGGCAGTACTATGTTGCCTGCCACAGCTTCACGGACCTAGGTCCATCCTTCTTTGCTAAGGCGGATGACGTGGCCGCCATTGTTTTCCTCTTCGGGTGGGGGGACTGGCTTCTTCTGTTTCCACCGTTTCGTTCTGGCGGGTTAGGCGGCGGGTTGGGTGTTTGCTGATCCACGTCGCTTTGGATGACTGCGGCGCATTGGTAGCGCTCGCAGATTGGTCCGCTGCTGCCGCAGCTTTCAGATCCGGAACCGTAGGTCCCAGCATCCGATGGCGGATCGCACAGATCGGAGTTGCAGCTGCTGCTGTCGTAGAAATCATCTGTTTATGATGTTGTGCGTAGCACGGGGTGTGGGGCCCATGAAGCGGGCCTGATTGATGATAGGGGCACCCGCTCAGGGAGGCGGAGGGTGCCAGTTTGCCCCACCTGGAAGCAGAAGCTCCCGAACAGGATTTCGAGTCCGTCGCCTACGAGCTCGAAGTCCTTCATGGTGGCCGGCGAGTGGGCGGTGAAGTCGAAAGCGCCAAAGAGGAGATGACTCTCCGTTGCTGCAGAGTTGTAGATCGATCGGGTTGGGACCGTCACGATCGCACAATCAGCGCCCCCAATTCCCACAGACGGCGCCAATTGACGAGGTTTGATCTCATCAATGCCCATTGTTATGGACTTGGGTTTTGGAGAAGATGGGGATGCTGGAGATCGTGGCACGGTTAGCAAACAAGCAACACGGGGACACAAGGTTTACCCAGGTTCAGGCCCCCGGAGGGAAAACCCTACTCCTGCTTGTCTGCTCTTGATTACGGCGGAACCGAAGGTTACAGGGGTGCGCAGATGCAATCTGGCGTGGAGGTGTGTATGCGAAAATATGAGGAGATATCTAGGTCGTGCCCTCCTAGCCTTTATATAGACTTAGGCAGGTCTCGGGCATAGACCTAGTCGGTTACAAGTTCTAGGGTTTTACCCCTTTGAATTTCCTATCTACGCTAGTCTTGCTCTCCAAGGATCCGAAGGCGTCATGGGCCTTGGCCACCCGAAAATCGTCATGGGCCGACGTATATCTGTCGTGGGCCTTCCTTGGGCTGGACCAGGTATGCTGAGACCACGTACCCGTAGGGTATAACCATGTCAATGGTGCCGCTCATGTTGATGATGCATGGATCAAGCGCAAGTATGTCAGTGCTCTTATGCCATTTGAGCCCACAGATTTGAAAAGTCTCCAAGGTAGGCATAACTACCACCTCATGACATCCAATGAGGTAATGCAAGAAATGGCCGCTTTCAAAGTGGCTGCCAAGAATGCCGAAGATGCTCATGCACGAGCTATGGGGATGCAGAAGGGGGTCAACATGGCCTTGAAGACTAGTGTGATTGATCATGATGAATATGCCATAGAAGGTATGGACTGTCCCGAGGATATAAAAAGGATCCACGGACAATACCTGGCTCTTTATGCTAGAAACTTTTGGAAAGATCCGGCCAAGGCTAAAGCTGAACTAGAACGCAAGAGTGGAGCCTATGGAAGAAAGGAAAATGGTCCCAAGATGAGAACATGTTTCAACTGTGGTGACCGGCTGCACTTTGTAGCCGAGTGTCCATATCAAAGTAGAGAGGATAATGGAGGAAGACTTATTTTCAAAGACAAGTCAAAGGCTCCACGCAAGAAATAGTTTGTAAAGAAGAATGCTCCCTTCAAGAAGCAACCAAAGATTGTTCTAGTGGCTCAAGAAGAATATTCTTCGGGAAGTGAAGGTGAGGACGAGGATGATAGCTCTCAAGAGGTGGCTGCTATAGCCACTGCATCTACATCAACATCTCTCTTCAACTCTCCGAACGAAAACATCATCAACAAGAATGCTACTTGTCTCATGGTAAGAAGCTCTGAGGTAACTTCTTCTAAATCTTCTTTTCCTAAGGCTATGATTGACATGGATGATCATACTAGTCTTAAGGTAAAGAAGAGATTATTGCTTTGGACTATTTCTTCACTAACTTGCAAGGTGAGCACAAAATATGTTTTGAAGCTCTTATGGACCAGCTTACCCAAAATGAAGCTCTCCTCGAAGAAAAGGGCAGAATTAAAAGGGAGGATGCAATGGAAATTGCATCCTTAAAAAATGCTCTTGAAGAAGAAGAGGCTCGGGTCTCTCTTGAAGAGAGGCTTGAGTCCCTTGAGGAGTCACATGAAGAAATAGTGGCCAAACTTGTTAAGGAACGTGACAATGCAGTCACCAAAGCAAAGAAGCTAAATAAGGAAAAGATTGACTTTGGGGCTGCTCATGATAGACTCTCCGAGGAATTGGAGAAACTTGACAACGCTCACAAGGCGTTGAAAAGCGACTTCTCCACTCTCATTGAGTCACATGATCAGCTCCAAATTCGATTGGCCAAGTATGATGTTCCTAGCACTTCCAATTCAACATATAGTCACAAGGAAAATGCTAGTGTGGAAGAAGAATTGGTCAAGGACATCACTCCCAAGGATAAGGGTGTTATGGATGAAGTTCTTGGCAATCAAAGGTCAAATCATGGTAAAGAGGGACTTGGATATGTCACCAAGTCCAAGAAAAGGAAAAACAAGAAGAACAAGACCAAGAATGTTCAATCAAAGACAAGCATCGCTGAGAAGAATGTCACCAAAGGCAAAACTAACAATATTGGTTTTGCAGGGTCTCACAATCCAAATTATGAACTCTTTTGTGATGATTATGGCGATGTTTATGCCTATTATGTCGGTCCCTTTGATGAATATATTGCTTGGTCTATTTGGGTTCCAAAGACCCTTGTTACTAACATGAAAGGACCCATTGAAAAATGGGTACCTAAAACCAAGAAGTAATTCTCTTGCAGGGCTATGCTTCCGGTGGGTCGAAATGGGTGCTGGATAGTGGATGCACTAGTCATATGACCGGAAACAAGGAGGACATCACGGAGATGCGTCCAAATCATGATAATATTAAAGTCTCCTACGGTGATAAGTCTAAATCTCAGGTATTGGGTCTTGGCAAGGTTGTGGTTGCCCACGATATCTCTCTCGTGGACGTCATGCTTGTTGAGACCATCGGTTACAACCTTCTTTCTGTTCGTGCCCTTGGCAATATGGGTTTTGCTGTTTTTATCGATGATGATTTGGTGGTACTCTTGTGGAGCAAGTCTCTAAAGGTAGCTTTAGTTGGGTATGTCGAAAATGACCTGTATGTGGTGGACTTTTCGGGGAAAACCACTTCGAGTCCGATGTGCCTTTTCGGAAAGGCCGAAGTGGATGGTTATGGCATCGTCGTTTAGCCCATGTCAACATGAGAACTTTGCAAAGTCCCCACAAGGGTGCCCACATCCTTGGACTAAAATACAATGTCTCCTTTGCCAAAGATCATGTTTGCAGGGCTTGTGTTAAAGGCAAAATGCATGACTCTCCCCACAAGAGGAATACTATTGTGTCTTCAAAGAGGATCTTGGAATTACTTCACGTGGATTTATTTGGTCCTCCTTCTCATGCAAGTCTTGGTGGGAAGAAATATTGCTTGGTCATTGTCGATGATTACTCAAGATATACATGGGTATATTTCTTCAAGCTAAAGAGTGAGACTCAACAAACAGTCATTGACTTTGCCAATGAAGTTCAACGTCAACACAATGTTCCTATCTTGGCAATAAGAAGTGACAATGGCTCCGAATTCAAGAACTACACTTTGAATGAGTTTCTAAGCGAAGAGGGGATTAGACATCAATATTCCGTTGCGTACACCCCTCAACAAAATGGTGTAGCCGAGAGGAAGAACTGGACTTTGATGGATATGGCAAGATCAATGTTGGCTGAATTCAAGTCTCCTTACAATTTTTGGGCTGAATCCATATTCACTACTTGTCACTCATCAAACCGGCTCTGCCTCCAAAATATTTTGGACAAGACTCCATATGAAATACTTACCGGTAACAAGCCCAACATCTCATACTTCAGGGTATTCGGGTGTAAGTGTTTCTTTCTTATTAAAGGTGCCCGCTTGTCTAAATTTGAATCCAAGGCTTTAGAAGGTATTTTTGTTGGTTAAGGTGCCGAATCCCACACTTATAGAGTCTACAACAAGCTCACTGGGATTGTTGTAGAATCTTGTAGTGTTGAGTTCGATGAAAATAACGTCTCCTATGTAGGGCAAGTTGATGTTTGCGATGCAGATGTTGAAATACCCCAAGATGCCATAAGAAGAATGGGCGTGGGATTTTTCTGCCCCATTGAGGAACCCCTTGTGGCGGATCGGGAAGGACAATGCTCCACTCAAGTGGATCCCTCATCTACACAAGATCAACAAGCTCCTACTGTTGGAGAAAACTCTGCACCGACACCGCAACCTACTGAAGATCATCAGTCTCCTGGACAAAATGGTAGGCCTAGGCCGGACTATCCGCCCCTGGCACTCCAACTTGTCCCAGGGGATCCGAAGAAGAAGACAACAACCAAGAAGACTCCAGGCCGTATTCTCTGGCCGTCGAGGGCGGATTATCCGGCTCTGGATCTCCCAGCTCTGTTAGGCATTCTTAGGAAGAGGAAACTGGTGCCTCATCTCCCAGGCCGGATAGTCCGGCCCCACCAAGGGGCGGATTATCCGGCCCTGAAGAACAAGTTCAGCTGCAAGCTCCTGTTGTCAACTCAGATCAAGATCAAGGGCAAGGTAGTGGACAAGACAAGGATACAAATATTGAATCAACTCCTTCTAGAAACAATAAGGACATTGAGGCTCGTCGCAAGGCTCGTGATGATCGGAACCTTGAACTAAGGGGTCACACTCTTGACAAGGTTGTTGGTGATCTACGAAGAAGGGTGTCTACTATAAGAGAACTTGCAAGCTTCTGTGATCATCAAGCTCACATTTCCATGGTTGAACCGAAGAAGGTCTTTGATGCTCTTGAAGATCCCGATTGGGTTGTTGCAATGCATGAAGAATTAAATAACTTTGAGCGCAACAAAGTTTGGAAGCTCGTAGAGAAACCCAATGATTACCGCAATGTTATCGGCACCAAGTGGATTTTCAAGAACAAACAAGATGAAAATGGCATTGTTGTGAGGAATAAAGCAAGACTCGTGGCTCAAGGATTCTCTCAAGTGGAAGGAATTGATTTTGGCGAGACTTATGCTCCTGGGCTCGTCTTGAGTCCATCTGTATCCTTCTGGCCTATGCCGCCCATCATAATTTTAAATTACAGCAAATGGATGTTAAGAGTGCGTTTCTTAATGCTCCACTACATGAGTTGGTATACGTCAAGCAGCCCCCGGGTTTTGAGGACCCCAAATTTCCGAACCATGTCTACAAACTCGATAAGGCGCTCTATGGACTTAAACAAGCCCCACGTGCGTGGTATGAGCATCTTAAAGAGCTCTTGTTAGAACGTGGATTCGAAGTTGGGCAAATCAATCCCACTATTTTTACTAAGAAGGTCAATGGGGAGCTTTTTGTATGCCAACTTTATGTAGATGATATTATTTTTGGCTCCACTAACCAAGCTTTTAACGATGAATTTTCAAAGCTTATGACTGACAGGTTTGAGATGTCGATGATGGGTGAGTTGAGGTTGTTTCTTGGATTCGAGATCAAACAACTTAGAGAGGGAACCTTTATTAATAAAGCTAAGTACATCCAAGACATGCTCAAAAGGTTCAAGATGAAGGATCTCAACGGCGTTGCTACTCCAATGCAAACAAAGTGTCATCTTGAGCTCAATCCCAAGGGTAAAGACGTGGACCAAAAGGTATACCGATCCATGATCGGCTCTCTCATTTACCTTTGCACATCTAGGCCCTATATCGTGTTAAGTGTAGGAGTGTGTGCAAGGTACCAATCCGCTCCTAAATAAAGCCACTTAGTGGCGGTCAAACGAATCTTCAGATATTTGGTTCATTCCCTGAATTTTGGGTTATGGTATCCCAAGGGTTCAAGTTTCTCTCTATGTGGTTACACTGATTCAGATTGGGCTGGTGACAAAGATGATAGAAAATCAACTTCTGGTGCATGTCAATTCTTGGGCAGGTCTCTAGTGTGTTGGTCTTCAAAGAAACAGAGTTGTATTTCACTCTCAACCGCCAAAGCTGAATATGTTTCTGCTGCAAGTGCTTGTACACAGTTATTATGGATGAGGCAAATTTAAAGGAATATGGTGTCAATTGTGACAAAGTGCCTCTATTATGTGACAATGAAAGTGCTATCAAAATTGCTTACAATCTCGTGCAGCATACAAGAACAAAACATATTGAGATTCGCAACCATTTCATTCGGGATCATGTTGCTCGTGGCGATATTGCCTTATCCTTTGTGAGCACGAAGAACCAACTTGCTGATATTTTCACGAAGCCCCTTGATGAAGCAAGATTTTGTTATTTGAGGAATGAGCTAAATATCATAGATTCAAGGAGTTTGGCTTGACTACCCTTGCACACTCACTTGCTCTTATTCATGTATTTGGTTTAGATGCGGGCATAGACATAGGGGGAGTGTGGTCCTAATTGATTGGGCTAACCCTCCCCCCATAATGCCGAAAGCAAGAAAAATCATTTCCCTTAATATCATTTTGTGATATGTGGGTGATCGATGAGCATTGGTTTTGAACTCAAGATACATCTTCGCGGTGTCATGCCATGCGCTCCAACATGGTGGCTTCGGCCACCGCCCTCTTCCTTGAGAAGAGTTGGTTTCTAATGGCTCTCTTTGGATTTTCTTGCATATTTCTTATTCTTATGGAAAACACACTCAACTTTGGTTTTTGTTTGATTTGGTTCTTGCAAATTTGGGTGTGTAGTACAATCTCAGTTTGTTGCTCTAAACCCAAGACTTTCTCTCGTCGTCCCCGTTCCCGTCTCAAGCCCACTGCAGAAGGGACGTTCATTGACGAAACCGAAGTTAGCAGAGCAGCAAGAGAGGGTGAACGGATGGTAGAGGCAGGAAAGAAAACAAAGAGGACTGCATCTCGCAAGGGCAAACAGTCTCGGCCCAACTACATGGCTATGGACAGTCTTCAGTATGCCTCCATTCGCTAGACTGATTACTATGATGAGTTTGACAGTGATGGTCCCCTAGAGGACTCTATGTTTTGGAATGCCCACTTTCGGGCTATTCATGATGATGTGTATGCCTCTCTCAAGCTTCGCCCCATGCACCCCATCAATTTGACTGAGGCTCAATCCAAGGCAAGGATCCTTGAGGCATTGGATGTGACCAACAAGATGGGGCTTCACCACCTTATGACTATCCAATGCAACCATGATTCCTCCATGGTGAGGCAGATTTAATCGACACTTGTGATTTGCGGTGACGAGCGCCGTACTATGAAGTGGATGACCGGGACAACAATGATTCAGTCGGACTTCCGCATTTTTGGGCAGGTTCTTGGATATGCCTTCCATGGCCTTGACATCCCTTCTGGCCACCATATCATTTCTCCACTGAAGCCATCCAAGGATATTGTGCTCGCTCCTTGCCTTTCTCCTAATGGTATTGCTGGTACTTTCGCTGGACTCTCTCCCTTGTATGCCTCCCTCGTTGGCATATTTAGGGATTGCATATCTCCGAGTGGTGGCAACAATGACAAGATCCGTGGCCATCTAGTTCATCTCCTTGATTTTGCTCACGGAGTGTGCCACCAACTCTGGTTCAGCTACAGGTTACAAACTGGATGTCATGGACTACATATATCATGAGATGACGAATGCTATGATCAACAGGCTCTCTATTCCATATGCTCCTTTCATTATGATGCTCATCAAGCATATGTTGCCTCATGAGGACTTTGGCACTGCTTTGGATGGGGTTCAAAAGCCCAAGAAAATCTACAACAAGGCTCAGAAGACCCATCACCCTTCCACTGCCCCTGAGTCCTTCATGCGTGATGCACGGGCTAGTGGTCGTCGTTCCACGGTGTCCCCAATGGCACGCGAGGTTAAACAACTCACTTGGTTCCAGCAGCACATCCTTTGCATGGGAATTGACACTCACATGGGCCAGTATGAGGCGTACCGGAGGGATCATGAGAGGGATCACACTCAGAAGCTTATTCTTCACCATGTCTCAGGTGCCACTGGCCATCCACCTGCTCCTACTGCTCCGGAACCGTATGCTCAGTGGAACACTTCAGGGATCAACTATGGTGAGCTCGAGAGTTACCTCTTTCCTCCACCTCCGAGGGCACCCACTCCTCCATCTGATGGCGATGATGATGATTATGATGAAGAGGAAGGGGACGGGGATGACTACGACGAGGATGAGGAGGCGTGATCTTCAGGGGCGTTAGCATCGCTCTTATTCCTTTTTGGCGTTTCGATGCCAAAGGGGGATAAGTAGTTATATTAGGTCTCGTGGATTTGCAAGGGTCGGGCGCAAGCACTTGTCTTTCAGTCGTTTTATTTGCTTGCTTGTGCCCTTTTAGCGTGAACTTATTTGTTATTTGTGCTTGGTTATGTAAGACTATGTCATGCTTTACACTACTTGTTTGCTATTCTGGAATTCCGGATTTATATTGTGGATCTACCCTCATGGAATTCTGGATTTATCTATGGATTCTGTTTGATGGCATATGGAATCATGGGATTATCTAGTGTATGCATCAATATTGTGGGATGTGCTTGGAGTCTAACAATCTCATTATTTTCCTTGGCTATAATCACACCCCGATGGTATGACCTTGTTTCCCAACCCACCTTGTTTCAATTATCTTTGCTATGAAAGTTGTGTTCTCTCTAGTGTGTGTATTTGTATTCAAATGCAAATTGTAAATATGCACACATCTAGGGGAGCTTCTTTCATTTTCTTTAAGGTGGCGTTAGCCGGGTTCATTGCAAATCCTAGTATTGTCATCTAACACCAAAAAGGGGGAGATTGAAAGAACATTTCATAATCCCTAGTGTTTTGTGTGTTAGATAACAATATCAAGGATTATTTAATGTGTGTTGAAGTGTTGCTGCTCTCTCTAAGGATAAACGGAAAAGGAATCTGCCTTTGGGGGGCGGATAATCCGGGGGCGGATAATCCGCCCCACCCTTTTCCCAAATAGGCGCAAGCCCCAGAAGGAGGAGGAGTTTCGGCCGGATTTTCCGGCCCCGCTAGATAATCCGCCCCTCAGGGGGGGCGGATAATCCGCCCCTCAGGTTCACTGCCAAGGCGCAAGACCCAGAGAGGGGGCAGAGTTTCGTCCGGACTTTCCAGCCACGCCGGATAATCCGCCCCTGGAGGGGGGCGGATAATCCGCCCCCAACGTCTTCATCAAGTTCTACAGGCGCCAGCCCCAGAGAGGGGGCGAATTTTCTCCCCGGAATATCCACCCTGGGGGCGGTGTTTTCCGAGGGGGTGGATAGTCTGCCCCTAGTGGGGGGCGGATAATTCGCTCCCAAACCTGTTCAACGGCCAGATCTGGGCAGGGGTTATTTAAGCCAGCCTTCCCCTCCTTCCAGATCTCTTGGTTCATTCGAAAAAGTCAAGATCTGATCTACGACCTTCATCCAAGAGAGCTCCACTTAGATCCACCCAAAGGCCCCGTCCCTTGGGGAATCAAAGGAGGAGAACTCGATCTTCGTCATCAACAATCAAGCGCTTCATCTCCTCTCCATTCATTTGGAGAATTACCGATCTAGTATTTCTTGCAAATACCTAGATCCTTGTTTTGTTTATATTGATAAACCTTGTTCTTGTGACAACTTGTTGTCATCTCGGGAGCCCCCAATTCAGTTGTGGGTGTGTGTGCCCCAGTAGCCTTGTAAAAGGCACCGGTTCCTGCCTCGAAGGGTACCAATAGTGGAGAAGGTGGATCAGGCCTCTCGTGGCGAGATCCATCGGAGAATAGGGTGAGGCCTATTGTGGCGTGGTGGTCTTATAACCGCCCACCCCTCCAACGCAGGTGTACTTCCCTTAACAAGGAAGGAACTGCAGTAAAAAAAATCCCTGTGTCTCCGCATGCTCCACTACGGTTCCCTCGCTCCTCTTTTACGTGCTTAGTAGCTAGGTTTGCATATAGGGAAATTCTCGTAGTTACATATCTAGAGAATTTACTTTGTGTCAAGCCTAAAATTGAAAAAGTACTAAAAATTGGGTAGCACCTATTCACCCCCCCCTCTAGGTGCCCATACGATCCATTTCAGTGACTACATACAAATAGTTTAAGAACAAACAATATCAACCTTATGAATTAATCAACAAGTTTTCGGACAATGCACATAGAACTAAGAATGGCAACTATGCTCTCTTAATTGGTGCATAAGGATAGAAGGTGAAGACTCAGTATAATAGTGGAAGAAAGGCCCTTCAAAGGGAAGCATGGATTTTAAGTTTCATAAAGAGCTTTTAAAAATTATGGTACTTGTTAGTTTTCAGCTCTTATTGCCCCTATCATAAGCATCTTGAAGTGATTAAGGTTAAAGTGAATAAAGATGGAGTATATGCTTGAGAAAGTATAAGTTGGCAATCTCATGTCCCTTAAGTATGAGGGCCGCTCCTCATGCTACTCAACTTTAGTCACCGGTAAGTTTTTGTCATAGTAAGTAGATGTGTATCATAGAGAACCGCCAACGGGGTAGCCCTTGCCCAATGATATAGGAGCTATCCCATAACAAAATGACAAGGCAAGCAGACAATAAGCATCTAAGCAATCTTCTTATTTACCATGGGAAAATGGTGTTTTTTCTCTCTTTCCTCTTTTCTCATCTATTTTTTTCCTTTTTATTTTTCTAAATCTCTATCTCTTTTTTATAAGAAGAATGCTTCATAGATTGCTCACTATGGTGATGCTGCAAGTTTCCACCATGATTAGGCATGGCTTAGGCTAGTGGCCCAGGCGTTTCTCTAACACACATACATAACTCCATGGACTTACAAGCTCCCCTTTCATTTCACACCGACGATATCCATAAACAAAAGAGCATGATATCAACTTGGTAGATATTTACAAGTATTGAAAGCGTTTCCCGTGACAGCACGGTTCTGGTTATCCCAACTTATAAGTGCAAGCATATACAACATAGATGACACAATGGTTCAAGTTTATTAGGGGCAAGAAAAATAAAGTGTGTCATCAAGTTTGTGAGAGCTTTAATCACTAACTTTCACATAACAAGTTTAATTTGGAAGATAGATAAAACAAGAATATACTTGGAATGGTGTAACACACCATGCATAGGAATTTATAGTGGACACTTTGGAATAACTTGGTTTCTTGGGAGTTGAATGCATGGGTAGAGCTTACTCAATACAAGTGAAGGCTAGCAAAAAATTGGGAGCGACCAACTACGAGAGAAATAATGGGCATAATCATGCAGAGCGACAAAACATTACTAATCAAAGCATAAAGTGGTACCGCAAGTCAAAACTAAATGATCATAGAGGCTATGGAGATTTGTTCATAGTCATAACTGTAGGGGTTCGTAGCATGGAAAACAAAAAATTTCTATCGCATACAAACAAACAAGCCAAGATCTATCTACTAGATTGTAGCAACGAGTCGATGGAATAACTTACCCTCGAAGATTCCAAAGAGGTTAACGAGAGCAGATTCTCGTGGGTGATGTAGTCGTACTCTTTCCGATCTCAAGATCGCGTAGACGATCCTTCTGGCGCCACGTTCCGGCAGCGCTCCCGCAGTCGGTCACACGTTTGGTACTCGACGAAGACCTTCCTCTCCCTTGTTCCAGGAGGCAGCGGAGGTTGTAGCACTCTCCTCGCGATTCCGGCAGCACAACGGCGTGGTACCGGAAGTAGAGGGGAGATCTCGCAGGGCTTCGCCTTAAGCCGGAGCGAGTATGGTGGAGTATGAGAGAGGCTTTAGTGGTCTAGGGATTAGACACACCAATTAGAAGGCTCTAAACCGAAGGCTAGGGCAATTAGAAGCTCTAAACCAAAACGGCTCTAAACCGGAGGCTGTGGCTAGGGTTTAGATTTAGAGGATAGGAACTTGTGTGTCTAGGAGGGGAGCCCTGCCCCTCCTTTTATAGGTGGAGGGAGGCGCTCCTGGGGAGGGGAGTCCCTCCCCAACTCGGCCTCAAGGAGGGCCGGCGGTGGGAGGAGGAACTCCTCCCCCAAGTCGGCTTCAAACTTCCTTCTCCTCTTTCCCACTTCCCAAAATAGCCGTTTGACTTTCAAACTAGCCGTTTGACTTTTCAAACTAGGATTTGATTAAATCCTCTATTTGGTACAGCAATGACACTTAGTACATGATGCAATCATACCAACTTGATATAATACATTCATGTACCCCTTCCCCCGGAGTGCCGGACATTCCGGAACCTTCTAGAATGTTCTCGATAAAAACACCGGAATCATTCCCTAACTCCGAAACGGGACTTTCCTTATATGAATCTTATTCTCCGGACTATTCCGGATCTCCTCGTGATATACCGGATCCCATCCGAGACTCCGAACAACATTCGGTCTCCTTCTCATCATTCCATAACTACTCAAACAATGTCGAATCCTTAAGTGTGTCTCCCTGCGGTTCGTGAATTATGCGGACATGATCGAGACACTTCTCCGATCAATAACCAATAGAGGAATCTAGAAATTCATATGGATCCCACATATTTCTACGATTACTTTGCGATCGAATGAACCACTTACATACGATACCAATTTCCCTTTGTCTCACGATAGTTTACTTATCCAAGGTTATGATCGTCGGTATCTCTGCATACCTAGTTCAACCTCGTTACTGATAAGTACTCTTTTCTCGTTCCCGTGATATGTGATCCCTTGTGAGCCAGTCACATGCTTGCAAGCTAATTGGATGACATTTCACCGAGAGGGCCCAGAGTATATCTATCCGTCATATGGATGGACAAATCCCACTCTTGATCCATGTGTTTCAACCAATACTTTCTGAACACTCAATGCCACCTTTATAGCCACCCTGTTACGGTGTGGTGTTTGATGACATCAAAGCATCCATCCGGAAAAGGTGATATGCATGATCTCATGGTCGAAGGAATTAGGTTACTATGTATCAGAAAGCATATAGCAATTGAACTATTGAAATGACTTGATCTTTATGCTACGCTTATCTATAGGAGTATGTCAATCACATCATTCTCCTAATGATATGATCCTGTTGTTAATAACATCTCTATGTTCATGATCAGGAAACCATGATCATATATTAACCAACAAGCTAGTTTAACAAGAGGCTTACTAGGGACTCTTATTTTAGTTTACAAATCACACAAGTATTAATGTTTCCGGTTAATACAATTATAGCATGGTATGTAAACATTTATCATAAGTGTGAAGATATGATAATAACCACTTTATTATTGCCTCTTGGGCATATCTCCAACAATAACATGGTGTGAGAATGTGCCAAGTCAACCCAAACAAAGCATCAAAGGAGAATAGCACAATATTATTCTTTTGTATGCTAAAACAACGCATGATTCTTTCAAGGCACATTAAGCAATCCCAATTGTTTGGAACAAGTCATGCTAAAACAATTACCACTAAGCATAGGGTCAAAACAACACCGAACATGACATGATAAGGTTTAGGCCACAGTCAAAACAAAATCCTTTTGTACCACTTATAAACATGAAGCTTCCTACTCCTACTCCTTCTCGAACACCAATCAACTTATTTGAAACAACAAAGCGAAAATGGGGTCCAACCTGTTTATTCAAGCAAACTAAGCAAACAAAAACCAAAAACTAAAACTAATACGCTCCAAGAACAACACAACAGTGCATGAAACATTAAAAACAAAGTGTCTAGAAAGAACTGAGATTTTTATTAATGAAGAAGGGGATGCCCAAGGCATCCCCAAGCTTTGACGCTTGTACCTCTTGAATATTTCTTGGGGTGACATGGGGTGTCATCCCTAATCTTGAGATTTTGTCCATTCTTCATCTTATTACTTCATTCTTTTCTTACACCTAAATTTTTTCCTTCATACAAAACTTCACACAATCTTCATTAGCAACATTAGTGCATTCAAAAGATAATAAACCTTTGGGTTTAGTTTCAAAACAGAAAAACTTTCACTAAAGACATAAGCTATTGTAGCAATTCCCTCAAAAAGCTCAATTTCCCAAAATAACCCAAAAAGGAATCAATAAGAAGCAAATGCAAATAATGGCAGAAATCTGTCAAAACAGACCAGCAGGTAGAAACCGATTTTTTAGAAGAACTTATGTTGCTCAAATAAAAAAGTGTTGAAGTAATTAAAGTTATCTAACAACCTGGGGGATTTATTCAGAAAATTACAGCTCAATCCGACTAACATAGATTTTTCAAGAATTTTTATAGTGGAGCACAAAAATCTGTTTCCGGACAGTAACTCCTCAAATCTTACTTCCCTCTCATTAGAGGTTATTTTTGCACAAAATCAAATAAAAAGGATAAGAAGAGGTTATTACAGAAATAATAACTTCCAAGACTCAAGAAAACAATTGAGTTATCTTCCAAGAAGTATTTTTATTTAACGCCTTTAAGTTAGGCACAAGAAGCAAGATTCAAGTATTTTCAAATAAAGAAGCATTAAGAGCAAATTTTGTTTTAATAGGAGAGGCAAAAGATATTCTATACCTTTCTTGAAAGGGAATTGATATTTAATGGTGTCTTCCTTTAGTTGAAAAGCTTCCATAGGAAGATTTGTTTTGGTTTCATAGGCATGAACACAAGTGTTCAAGATCGACCCCCACTTAACCATTACTCATCTTTCCAATCACTTTCCTTTTTGAAAACGTTTTTAGGTAACAAGTATAACTTTTTTTTTGTAATTCGCAATCCCTATCCATACTAAGATAGAGATCAACTTAAAACTGAAAGTAAAAACTATTTATAGATAAAGCAAACAAGTGCACACAAGAATATTTACCCACACGCTATTGCTCTCCGGCAACGGCGTCAGAAAAGGTCTTGGTATCCCACAAGTATAAGGGATTGTGTGTAGCCTTTTCGATAAGTAACAATGTCGAACCCAACGAGAAGCTAAAGGTAGAATAAATGTTCTCTCAAATTTTATCAACCACTAATACACCTCTACGCATACTATATGTTTGCATTATCTAAAAAATAAAACTAGAGCAACAAAACGAGTACTAGAGAAAGCTTTGCAAGATAATAAACAACAAGAAAGTAAAGCTAGTTGCTGCAGCAATAAAATACATTAAACTAACAGAACTATGAGTGTGGAATAGTGGTAGTAATTGTGGTATCTTTGTCCAAGTTTAATTGACGAATAAATCGGGTTCATTGTCTTCGATGCAGTTTTCTATGTGAGAGAGTTTAAATATACATGTGCTTCACTACTTGGAATTATATGTCCTATATGATTGGATTGTTAGCAAACATCTGTAACTACTAACAAAGTATTAAGGTTTTTCCAACCATAGCCTTAAGTTAATGGTCCTCTTACTCCCATACGTGCAACGTTTCGGTTTGCGTCCTCAGGTTTCTGTCACTCCGGCAGAACTTTCCCCTTCCTCTTACACATACTACAAACCCTATGATATTTGATCCATGCACGCACAAATATAATGAACACCAAAGGACTGTACCATATCAACATACAACTCTAATGAACCAAAGACGTTCAACCATTCAATCTAAGAACAAAGAAACTACACAAACATGACATAGATTATAGGATTATAACTTATAGCATTAAACACCATGTTTACATAGGACGGTACAGAAGTGTGTGAGAGGATGAACCACTGCATACTATGAGGATTAGGTGATGGATATGGCGGTGAAGATGGCAAAGAGGGCGACGACGACGGCGGCGGCGCGAGGGACTCCTTCCCCGCCGCCGGTATCGTGGGGGAGCACCGCCCCTTAGCCCCCTTCCTTCATGGCTTCTTGGGAGCCCTCCCCCATGGAGAGGCAAAAACGTGGCTTTGGTGGCTGCAAATTCGTGGGTGGAGGTGTCTCCCATGAATTAGGTTTTCTCCTTTTATATAGCTTCTCGGATTCCCGTCACTCCATTTTGGGCTGCAGTAAATTAGGCCTAGCGGACCTATCTAGACTCGAAATCAGCTAAATTTTATATCCAGAATAATTGTCGCGAAATTTCCTACAACTTTATAGTTGAAGAGTTTTCCGTTTGATGCCGTCTTCGACCCGAAACGTGACCATCTTCAAAAAGAGTTCTAAAACAGATTTCTGAAAAATCTTAATTTAACTCCAACGAGGGTTCCACTTGTATTCTTGATAATTTCTACACATCAAAGTGGAAAACAAAAATATTGTGCACTTTTGCAACTATTAGTAGGTTAGTCCAAATAACTCATGAAACTTATATAAAAAGAAGTGTCAAAAGCATAATAATAGCATAAAACCATCAAGAATTATAGATACGTTATGAATGTATCAGTCACCTCTCCGAAAATTCTTAGACGCCGATCAGGTCGGTGCCTATCGGGCACCGCACACCCCTGGTCGACAGTTTGGGCCAGGCCCATTACCGAGCGATTTTTTTACTGGGTTTTCAATTCGAGTTTTTTGTTCGGGTTTTCTTTTTGGTTTTCTTTCCTACTAGTTTTTCTCTTTCTGTTTTTCTTTTTCTTATTTGATTATTTCTCTCCTCAAATTCAAATTAATATAATTTAAAATATGTCTAGAATAAAAAATTCAAATTTTACAAATATTTATATATTAGAAAATTTTCAAACTTAGAAATGTTCAAATTAAACAATATTCAAATTCACAAAAATCAAATACAAAACGTTCAAATTCAAAAAATATTCAAATTCCAAGAAATTTTTGAATTCACAAAATGTTGAAATTCAAAATATTTTAATTTTGGAAAATGTTCGTATACAAAAAAATTCAAATTTGAAAAATTTCAGATTTAAAAAATGTTTTAGATTGAAGAAAAATAAAATTTTCAAACACACAAAAATTAAAAAAAGAGAGAACAGAAAACAAACAAAGAATAAATAAAATGATGAAATTGGGCCGGCCCAACACACTCACCTGGAGGTGTGCGGCCCTGGTACTTGCCGACCAGGGCAGGGTATAGGACCTCCCCACCTCTCCAGGGCTGCTATCAGAGCAACACTGTTGCCTGGTTGAGCAATTTAGATTATCTGGCTAGGACTGGGTCACCCAACCTAGTAGTAGACAATAGCTGCTGCATTTTCAGTCCAACTGTACATTTATGCTTTAAAAGGAACATCCAACTGCAGGTTTTAGAAAATATCAACAAAGTGCTAAACTGCTAACTAGGTGATTAAATACTCTCTATGTTTTAAAATATATAGATACATTTGTTTTATAAAAGATAAAACATCTTATATTTTTAAATGAAGGGATTAGAAAATTCCGTCCAGAGCTAGTACCTATTTCATCGGGTCTTGAGGTAACGTGGCGCCCAAAAGAAAGTACATATGTGCTTCATGGAACGGCAGTAACACATCGATGAGAAATAGAATTATGGTGAGGGGCCGAAAAATTTGGACCTTTCCCCTCGTGGGTCACTCCTGTGGGCAACTTGCGAGGCAACAGTGGCAATCGGGTGTAGGCCCCCACCTCCCCTTGCCGCTGCCGGAGGGCCCCACTGGGAAAATTCCGCGAGGCGTTGGCGACGACGGGCCATGAGATTTTCCCTCTCCCGCCAGGACTTGCCGACGCCGGCCAGGCACGACTCTGTAGGGGAGCAATGCAGAGCATCATGGCGACAGAGCAACGCGTGGGTAGAGACCGGTGCGGTGGCGTAACGCACGGACGTCATGTCGGTGCACGGACAGCGCGGCGGCCAATGGTTGTGCATGTGCTCAGCAGCTAGGCCCATCTATACCTAGATGGTCCTAAGCAGGCCACATGGCAGTGGCACGGGCAGGCTGCGCCTGGACGTCATGGTGGAACACGTCATGGTGGAACACGATGGTTGCGCTTTCCTCTAGAGATGGCGACAATGCGTGGATCATCGTTGGCTTGGCGGCGAGGTGCTGCTAGGCCAGGCGGCGAGCACAACGCGACGATGACAGGGAAGGAGCGACCTCGCCGTAGTGGAAACTCTCCTGCTATGGTTGTGAGATTCGGCCTCGCTCAGCACATAGGACAAACCTGGTCTGGGCTTTCTCGTGGCCGCATGTTAGTTGTCACCGCCATAGAGCCGGGTGGCGCCGCTGCTTGGCACCGTTGTGGTCCCGACAACAGGGCAGACGACGGCGAGCTGGATCCCTTACCATCCAACCCCATTTTCGGTGGTGGTGGGAGTGGGGCGGTTGTCGACCTCTCCAGCTCGGCTAACGTCCATGGTGCGCTTCACGTCTGATGGCGTTGGGTCGACGGCAGGGCTAGGAGAAATCCTTGCATGATGGTGACAGACGGCGATGCCCGAGGGTGCCGTTACCTCCTTGGAGGCATCGTCATGGCGTTTCCCGTGCTTCCTCACCTCGACCAGCATCAAGGGAAACCCTTGATCTAATCTTTGGATCAGGCAGTGATGGTGCAGCTACATCGTTCCCCTCCTTGGAGGCATCGCCTAGGTGGTTCATGGAGTTCTGGGCACGCTAGTTGGAGTCGTTGTAGGCTGCCTCCTAGAGTTTGGGCGTTCGGACGCGATGTACATCGGTAGCGGCACTTCTTGGTCGTCATCGCCTCTAGTATGGTTTGGTCCTGCCGTTCTCGCGCCGACTTTTAGACGTTTATGGGCGGACGTTGTGTTGGCTTGGGTCATCCTAGAGTTGGAGTCAGCCTACCGAAGTCCCCTTGTTGGGTCGTGATGCGGCCTAGAAGCTTAGTGCATCGTATCCTCGCCATTCTTGGTGGGTGACGGTGCAAGGAGATCTCTTGCCATTTGCATGTTGTGTGTTGTGTTGTAAACTGTGTGGCATCATGTTTCTATCGTGTTGCCTTTTAGCTGTTGTGTTTAGTGTTGTAAATATTGTGTTGCCTTTTGGCATTGTACCAGCCGTCTTGGCCTCTTCTATGAATACGGTACACCTTGAAAATGAAAAGAAAAATTACAACTAAAGGTGTTTGCTCTAGTACAATCCCCTTCACCAAACTATAAGGATGCCTAAGATTGCTCGATACCGCTTCATGATTATACTAAACGGGTATATATAATCCTATACAAAACCCCATATAGCCCATCTAAATAGTATAAATATACAACATATGTATAGGTACGTGAAAGATTGCGAAAGTATAGACTGTATTGATATTGGATAGGGTTACATTGTGAGCCCTTTGGCTATTTATATAGTACTATAAGACTTGGGGGGCAAGAAGCCTAATAGAGATAGACCTAGATTATAATATGAAACGACCTAATATAACCTAACTGATATATACTCTAACACTCCCCCGCAGTCGGATCGGTAGTGACGCGGACGGTCTGACTGGAGCATAAGCCGGAGATGAGGTGGTAGCCCTTGTTGCCGATGTCGATGTAGCCAGGAGTGAGGGCGTTGTAGTTGTGGTCGATGGTGCCGTTGGGTAAGTTGTCGCCGTTGATGAAGTCGATGATGTTGTTGTGTTATGGTCAATGTCGTCGTTGAGCCTGGATAATTCGCCGTGGTAGTTGAGGTAGACGTAGTTTGAGTTGGAGTAGTCGAGGTAGGCGACACGCCTTGCCAAACTTGCCAAACTCGGAGCATGCCAGGAACGAAGGCACACGTCGGTATTTTCAATATGTACGTGCGAACACAGGAACCATTACGAACCATACGAGCCAGAGCCGGATTTGAAGAAGCATATATCCAACGACTTGTCCGACCTAGCCATAAAGGAGTAACCGGATTGTCCAATGTCCCGTGCAAGACTATCCAGCGAGGCCTTCCGGCGGCCGCAGTGATCAGTGCCGGCGTGATGTATCTTGGTTGGGCGCCTCGGGTTTGTATGCGGGACATACTGGTTCATGGGATTGGACGGGCTTATCTGAGTTTCGGAGAGGGGTAGTACCGAAGCAAGACTCATAACCTAACCGAATTAAGTACACAAAGCATATAACCGGATCTTGAAATACTTACCATTTTTTTTTTTGAAATGGGGATATACACCCGGTCTCTGTATAAGTAGATGCACACAACTCTTTTATTCAATGCTTGCCAGCTTTAGTCTACACTCTAGACACGATCTATCTGGTCATGAAATTATTAGCTCTGATGCTAGGATATGGTGATCTTTATATTGAAAAGAGAGGGGTGAAGATTTGCTGATTACCTCTGCTACTTATCCGAAGATTGTGGAAGACACACAATGTTCTAGAGGCGAAATGGAGCACACATTATGGATGCTCCTACACGACATGCATTCCAAGACATAATCATTAATCACCCGCTGAGTTATCTCTCAACAACGAGATGCTTTTGATTGACACGACCGTGTTGGGAAAAATGGGTGGTGAGATTTGGTGGTTTGGTCACATGACGTGCTGCCACTCTCCCAGCGCATCCACGGAGCGGTCGGAGCCCCAGTCCCGACCGAAGAATTCCTTCTCACCATCTCCGGACACGTCGACGCCCACCTATCTAGCTTACCATGCAGCCACGAATTCCCTGCAACTTTTTTGCAGGCCTATTTACAAGATTATCATCGATCCAGTCTTGCTTCGTCCCTCCTGATAATACAATAATTGGTGCATGCCTGACGACCATTTGTTGTCCACACATGCATTGAAAATGGGGCTAAAAGAAGCGAGTAGATCGAACTTGTGGAATATAAGTGGAACCATATTCCATGTGACCTGCAGGAATTGAACTCGATCTTTAGTGGGTATATACCTGGGAAATATATGGATCTTTGCTTAATTTGCGACATAATGATCAGGGTCAATTGCCATTTCATATGGTCATATGGAGTAATATATGATGGAAACATCAAACGAGGAACATGGATTATTTTCCACCCGCTCCTCACCAGCACGCGAAGGGAATACTCCCTCCGTCTCAAAATAGATGTCTTAGATTTATTAAAATTTAGGTGAATCACTATACTAAATAGTGTTTAGATTCATTCAATTTTTAACAAATCTAAGACATCTATTTTAAAATGGAGGGAGTACTACAAAACCATCACATTTGAGAAGCAGCTTTCAAAGATAACCGTCATTTTTGAGCAATTTACTACAAAACCCCATCTGTCCAACAGTCCATCTTTGCAAATTACATTACTGACAGTTGATTGAGTTTTAACAGAGAATCTGAAAAGCCGGTCTGCACATCATAGCTCATGTGCGACAGAGATGCCACACACGCACATCAGAGCAGTCAACCCAAAGGTAAGCAGTGAAGACTATCCGAATTTTCACATATATAGACAACCGCTTCTTCATTAGTTCGGTACATAATTCAACAGGGTACAATGCACTCAATTGCGATGAAAATTTTCCATTCAATTTACATCGTTGAAATTTCTTACGGGTCATGAAATGCTTTGTTGTTTCCGTCGTGTAAACAAACAACATTTGATTTTGATTGCACCTTTCTGAATACTGTTCTTTTCAATATCATTGTTTTCGGAATCATGCGAAAAACACAGTTTCAAAAGGTTTCCACGAAGGAAATAAATGACTCCACTATAGCTGAATTTTGTTGTACTACTTAGGCACTAGAGGATTATACGAAACTGAAGATACAAGAATGATCAGAATTGGCTAATATCTCTTTGATTCAATATGCATGAAAGAGTATCGATCAATCCTGGTTGTCCGTTGTTTCCATGATTAACTCGGATAGGGCGCATGTATCAGTTGATTCCTTTCTAAAAAATGTATCAATTGATATAGAGGCCGGGGCACAACCCTATTTTGAAAGAAGAAAAAAGATTAACCCGGCTATGGTCCGCAACAATCTATTGTTTCCAACAACGTTCTCTGCCTCTTCTTTTGCATTTTTCTTCTATTTTGTTGCTGGTTAGCTAAGTGCAGAGGGTCGTATGTCCTATAATTTTTGATGCCCTACCGACATGAAAGAAATAAGGAAAAGTGATTTGGAATGTAATTTTGTTTTCTTAAGATAACTCAAACTGTGGTTGACCTGACGAGCTGTATGCAATGATGAACCCCAGTTAGGCACAATGCACATGTAAAAAGTAAGTGCCCCACCATCAATTTGGGCTCATCTTTATCCTATTTAATGGAACTAGAGACAACGGATATGCAACTCTTTAAGCCTAACAGTCTTGGGTCAAATGCTCTTTGATTGGAGCCTCTCTTTTGTATCATCTTTTCGCTGATTATTACAGGGGTAAACAAAGTGTAGCTGGCTTCTAGTGTGCATGTCACTTGACCAGTTCTGTATAACACACAAATAATCAAAACATGTCGGCTTCTAGTTTTTCGCTATAATATTATTTTTTAGTATTCTTGCTTTTAGTATACTTTTTACTTATTTCATTTCCCCCACCAACTTACAAATTCATGTATTTGTTTCATAAAGTTTTCTTGAGTATTTTTCCTTTTTCTATTTTTCTGTTTTATTTTGATTCTTATTTTCTATTTCCCTCACATCTCTGAATCTGTCACTTGACCAGTTTTGTATAACACACAAATAATCAAAACATGTCGGCTTCTAGTTTTTCGCTGCAATATAATTTTTTAGTATTCTTGCTTTTAGTATACTTTTTACTCATTTCATTTCCCCACCAACTTACAAATTCATGTATTTGTTTCATAAAGTTTTCTTGAGTATTTTTCATTTTTCTATTTTTCCATTTTTGATTCTTATTTTCTATTTTCCTCACATCTCTGAATCTTTTCGTAGGTTCCTCAATGTTCCAATGTTTTCTCTGTATTTATGCGTTATATTAGTTTTTACATTTCTATAATTGTTTTGCTAATTGGCTGCGACGTAGGTCTGCCAAAACTATACCACTACATTGAGGCCTCCTCGTGGTTGTCTTATGGATTAAAATATGAACTATTCCGAGACTGTTTGTGTAATTGAGGAGTTTAAGGACTAAATCTAAAATATGCTACTAGTTGATGGACAATTTTTTTGGAAAAATAAAAATTATTCTCATATACTTGAAGACAATATTGTTGTATGAAACAATAAATTGTAGTAAGTTTTATGAGCAACAGTTGTCGTCGTCAATTTGAGAACTGAAAGGGGACTGTAGATCATCTAATGCGTGTTGGTAATCATATGATTGCTCCTTGATCACCCAGACATACTTTGATTAAAATGACGACATGACTCATCTTCTAAAGTAGCTTTCAGCTTGCCCATCATGGTTTGGTCAGGTTAATAGGGTGGAGGCAGGAAGCAAGCATTTGGACCTAGAAACAGAGCAAACAAAGAAGATCATAAGCTATCTAAGTATGCTTTTTCAGTTAGATAAATAACAAGCCAGGGTGATGGAACATAACATAGACAAGAAGTTTCCAGTGGGTTTGGTCTTGAGAATATTCTAAGGCATGATTATGTCTCCAAGCTAGGTAAATTATGCTTTACTAGTGCCTCTTTCTGTTTATCTGGGCACATATGATTGAGCACGTTAATTTATTTAACCATCTGATTATTCCACACACTTCGCATTTTTCCATCATGGCAGGCAGGAATCATTTTCACCAACATCCATGGATGCTTTTAGTCAGTTATTGGCTTAGGAGGGGGCTCTTGTGATCTCTCTGACATTGCCGTATGATACAGAAAGTTACAATGTTAGTTGGCAAAGTGAAAAATATGGAATACTTACGCACAAACTAATTTAGTTTGCCAAAACATACCACATTATAGAAATGAGGATGTAGTAAGATGGATCTACTTTAGGGAAAACAAATGATGGGGGATCAGGCTTAGCAAGTATTCATGCATCAACTTGAATCAACTCCCACGGTTTCTACATACAATCCAACAAGGTGGAAAGTTCGTCGAGAACAAAAAATCATGGGCATGAAATAGATATTAATTTTTTTTAAAGGGAGAAGTCCCGAAAGACTTGGAATCTATAGTAGATCGGCGGTGGGTGGAAATTAAAGAAAGTACCCCAAAGAAAAAACATTACAACGCAGTCCTTCACTTTTACATCCAACACCCTAGTTTTTTTTGTGAAAACACGATCTAGTATGTCCTCACCGATGATCGATGACCTCAAGTCATGGCCGCCCGTGCCCTCGCCAGGGACAACACCACTTGCCAAAGAGCCGGCGTCTGGCGTTGCGCTGAGGTGGAGTAGATCCTCCACTCAAGGAGGAAGAGGGATCCCTCTACCATGTTCGAGCATAGCAGGGTCATCCCCATGGCCGAAGATAGCTCTAGCATGACCATGGCACCAAGAACCTGGCCACTGCCTCCGTTGTCGCATCACTCTGGTCCTTTTCTTCCTTGCCACCTTGGCCAGCCAAGAGAAGACCACTACAGAAACGGCACGTTACGCCGAGGGAAAAAAGCCGTCGGCGTGGGCCAAAATGCCCTCGGTGTATGCTACGCCGACGGCTGTCCTCGGCGTAGCCTTCTCGGCAAAGGTCTCTCGGCGGAGGTACTTTTGCCCGTCGGCGTATGCTACGTTGACGGCCTTGCTCTCGGCATAGCCCCATCGGCATAATAACGGCAGGTTGTCAAAAATCCAAAAACAATCAAAAAAAATTGAATTTTTTTCTCAACTTTTTTAAATCTTTGAATTGTTTGAATCGTTAATCTATAACCTCGAACATTTTTAACACTAATTGTAGCATCCCAGTTGTCTAACACCTGTAATGCTACTTGTTCTAGTAATAAAAGGGCCACTTCCAACATATAATTGTTGCATCATCACCATGTCATGCTCATGTCATCATGCCACCTTGCATTTGAGCATCATACAAAACCTGTTCTTGTTTGGCTCTTATCTCATGTGCACTATTAATTGTATTTGCCTCTTGATATTGTATTTGGCTCTTGATATATTGTTAATTGCCCAAGTTGAGTTGGGGGCATATCTCTTTTGAACTCCACCACCTTTCTTTCACCACCTTATAATTCCACCATCCAACTAATATGAGCTTGGCATTTTATTTGAGTTATCTCTAGCTCATGTTGGTTGGTTGGATTCCTTCCATAATCTTTTGCTTGGCCTTTGCCACCTTTTGGGAATGCAAGGAATAATGCCACATGGATTAATGTTGTTTTCACAATATAGCTACATGGCAATTATTGTTTGCATGGGCCATGCAAGTGCCACCTTTTTCTTGTCCTTGGGAATGTTATTTGGCTTTGCTTGCATGGATCATCTCTCCTTTGTTTAAATCTTGTTTTGGCTGGTAGTTCTTCACATCCTCTACCTCTCCAAACCCCCTATAGCTAAACCTTAATCCCCATACCCCATGCATGCACATGTGATCATGTGGCATGCACAAACCTAAACCCCACCTTCCTCTCTCTACCTCTCTTCTTTTGTTCTTGCTTGGTATTTAATTGGAGCATGCATGATTCAAAGAATACTATCCATCTCCCCTCTCTCTCTTTTCCTTGTCTTGATCTTGTGTGAACTTGTCTAGAGCATGCATGATCAAGTCAAGTACCTCTTGTCCCTCTCATCTTATCTTAGTCTTAAACCCTCTAATCTCCAAAACCCTAATATACCATACCCCCCTCTAAGCAAAAAACCCTAAACCTACCCATGCCCCTAATCATCCTAGCTAAAAACCTAAACCACACCTATTCTAATCACAACCCAAAGTACCCCTCTCCCTCTCCTCTCTAGCTAACCCACCCCTAAACCTAATCTAGCATGTCCACATGGTCACCACGCCCTAGCTACCCCCACCCAAACAACCCCAACTCGAGCTCCTCCCTCCCCTCTTATCTCTCTGCCCAGCTGCCCCACACCGAGCTCCTCGACCTGGCCAGCTGCAGCCCCCACCTGCCAGCCTCCCCTCCCTAGCCAGACCTGCCCAGCCCGTGCCTGCCCTGCCCTGGCCCCATGCCATGCACGTGAGGAGGAAAAAGTGGCACCGAGGCCACCTTCCCCTCCCCCACGCAAGCCACACCGCCCCGTCCTTATCTACCCCAGCCCCTCTCTCTGCTCTCTAGATCTGGCCGAGGCGCCTGGCTCTCCTCTCCTCCCTCTCCAACACGCCCCCAGCTCTCTCTCGTCGGCCACCGCAAGCACCACGTCTACCCCCCTGCCCCTCGTCGATCCGGCTCGCTAGCACGTCGTGGGGGAGCTCGAGGACACTGGGAGTACCCTCCTGCTTCACCTGGACCGCGCCAACGAGGAGGAGAAGGCCTGCACCGTCGCTGCACGCCGGGACGCCCACCGGAAACCCTAGCTCGCTGGGCCTCTGCTTCACCGACGACCTGCTGCTCGCCGACCCGATCCAACTCCACCATCAACCTCTAGGTGAGCCCCGGTACCCCCTAGACACGGTCCGCTTCGCCGCCGTCGCCGGTGCTCGCCGGGCAATTCGTCGAACGGCCTCTGTGCGCCGGCGTCGTGCTCGTTTCTGCTCGCTCCCAGTCGCGAACACCCTATCTAGCATGCGCCCACCTCACCGTCACCTACCCCAAACCTACCGCAGTGGCTCAGGCCCTCTGCGCGAGCCAGCGATCGAGAGATCGATCCCCCACCGCGCCGCGCGCGTCGCGCGAGCGACTGTCGCGTGCCCCGTCAGGTTCAGAGGAAGAAGTACAGTACGCGTGTGGTCGTTTTGCACCTACACCCCTCACCTTTTGTCGCGCCAACCCGCGGTCCAGCCTGGCCCACTGTCGGTGTCTTTGGCGCTTTTGCAAAAAGGCTCCTAGGTTATCTGAGAAGCAACCCGCGGTCCCCCTCCTTCTCAGACTCTGGCGTGTGGGTCAGTAAGCGCCTGGCCCCACATGTCTGTGACCAGGGCTAGAATAGGCTGGGTATAAAAAGCTTCCAGAGTCTGTTTTAAAATTCAAATCTTGTTTAAATTATTTCAAATCCCAATATATTTCAGTCATAAATAAATTTTCCAATATTAATCCAAACAATACAAATGATATATGTTTTGAGTTCAGAAAAATGAGAGGATTTCAAATATGCCATTCAATTTGCCTTTTGCACATTTAAAATTCCAAGTTGAATTAAATTACCACAATTGCCACTAGAACTTAAATAATTAATAACTTTTATTTTATAATTCCAAATTTAACAAATGATATGTCTAAAATGTTCATCTCGACGAGACCTTTGTGTTTATGCTATACATGACTTCAATTGCAGCATGCATCATATGAATATATAGCAAACAGCAACTGTTATGACAACAAAACGTGATCCAAATCCCCATTAAAATGTCAATACTTGTCTTCCACACCTCACCATGCCATGCTACCTTATTGCCATGTTAATTGTGCATCATTCATCATGGCATGATTGTTTGCTTGACGCATATTATTCATATGCTTGTGCTCTATATTCATGTTGGCCTTGTTTGTTTGGTTTTTCTCGGATAGACACTGAGCAGGGGTTATATCAAGAGAACCAGGAGCACTACCCATATCCGTCCCTCGCTTCAACTGAGTTGCCAGGCAAGCACTTCCACATGCTTGCATACATACAGTCCCTATTGCCTCTATCTTATTCTTGCATCATTGAGTCGCGATTGCATTAAATTGAATCCCAAGTATGCATAGCCTTTACTTTTAAACCCCACCAAGCTTGTTCCTCCATCCCATGAGCCATTACTATAGGAGTTGTCTGAGCCATGCGAGTCGTAGAACAGCATGTGTAGGGTTTGTGAGTGTCTGATGGATAACGAGGTAACTAACCAACTTAACCTGAGTAGTGATGGGATAACTAATGAAAGTGGCACCGATGAGCAACATCTGCTATTTGGTTTTTCCTGCTCACTTGTGTCCCGTAAGACCACGAGTACTTGATTCCTGTTCCTTGATTTATCGCGCTATCCACATCCGGGAGGTATATGGGACCCCCCTGAGCCAGAGCTTGATTCCGTCTTATTTCTTGGGGCCACAAACTAGTTTGAGGTTTTATTTACTATCCTGTACTTATGCCATGCTACTTCTGTATTTACTTTTGTGCGAGGAGCACACTGTACTGTTTAGGTAAGCGTAATGTTTTCGCGGTATCGACAGTCCCCGATTGGGGATCTGCTGTCGTTTACAGCCATTGTCGCAAACCTCGGGTCCGTCTCGAAGTCAGCTAACTTCGTTGCGGGTGTACTCCAAGGGGTGGCCCCGTGAAATATTTCTGAATCCTGTGATTGTTCAGTCGTGAAAGCCTCGTTGGGTTTTGATTTGGTTTTTCCGAGGTTGATCGAGCGTGTGTTGCTATTGGTGCACCCCGGCCGGGTAAAACTTTCTGAAAGCCGTGTCCGCGGATATGGACGACTTGGAGCACAGTTTCTCGAACATAGACAAGCATAACTAAGTACCGTTTTAATCTGACTAAGTAATTTGACTAGTAAATAGTGCAACACTCATGGAATGGTTAATAAAATTGCCAACGGATGGGGAGGTTGTTCGTCCGCTTCCTCGTTGGTAAGCGAGGAGGAGGATGGATCTGAGGAAATTACTATTATAACTGTTGTCCTTAATTCACGGACATCCGTCTATCATTGGTTAGGCGGATGGTTAGCGAGTATCTGTAGAATTTCTAGGGTTTATCTTTCGCTGCAATTGCGTCACCCCAGGTTGTGTCCCCTTTAGAGGCATTAAGACTTGCTGAGTACCCTTAGGGTCTCACACGATAAATTATTGGTTCAGATGAACAGGTACCCTCGCAGGACGGATACTGGGTGGAAGAGACTGATGATGTCGGCAATGATCGTTCGGTGTAGAGATTCCGGGAACGGGGATCCGTGAGATCTGTGGTTGGGATGTGCTTACTTCTATGGCATCTTATGCTGATTTGCTTCTTGTCCGTACTCGGACTTGTTTGCCGCTTCTGCATGATACTCTGATGTGTGTTGTATGAGGAAGTATCCTAAAATATTAGATCTATCTAGGTCATTTGAATCTTGCCGTATGGCGTTGCTATATTTCCTTTCTTTCTAGATGGTATGGCTCTGATGTACTCTTGTATGGTGGCTTGCATACATACTCATTTGTGTATGTATTTGATCCCTTCGCCTGCCGATTACACCGCCCGTACAGGTCCCGTTGAGATGGTAGTGGTTGGGACGGCCGAAAGGTCTACCCGTGAGTGGCTTTTGGGGCCCCATCGTACTATTTCAACCACTACCGCTCATCCAGGCTTGTATCTAGGAGCGTAATTCACCGAGGTAGTTACAATTGGTATCAGAGCCATCCCGACCTTCAGGGTTTCAGCCAAACGGTCGTTGTCAGTCTAGCAAATATTTTTGGTAGTTATGTATACTAGGGAAAAACAAAACGCGAGAGTAGGACTGCTTCCACTTTTCTTCTTACCCTCCCACCCACCCTTTTCTGGTAAGGAAGTGCAACGTTTTCAATCCTCTTCTCAAAATTCAAACTAGGATTCACGTGTTCTGGGTTTCCGTAGTACCATAGGTTGTGTGTGTGTGTGTGTGTGTGTAATCCCTTGTCTATCTGTTGCATCCAAGCTGTTATCCTATCTGCCTTTGGTTATCAACTGTTGGTACATTCCATACCGACAGGCTTTGGCAAACCGACGCAATCTGTCTTCTCTTTGTATCCGACGCTATCTTGTTTGGGGTGTTCGTTTCCGTAGTTACCAATCTTTAGGTTTCGTCGTGAGAAGAAGGGGTTAGGATATGTGTTCCACTTGTTCATGTGCGGAGTAATGATTTGAGTGCGGGATGGAGTCGCGACCATACCACTACTTTTATCATTCGCTTTTGTATATTGAATCGGTAGAGTCACTAATCTTGATTCGTTAAGTAATTTTGCGCATCTATTTGTATTTTAATGCCAAAATTTGTGGAAAATTTTTCTTTGATATATTTGTGTACCACACTCCTTTTCAGTCGTGTGCGATATGCTTAATATCTTTTAGGTGCTTTGAACTTTGTTGATATTTTAATACCATCTCAGTAAATTGTATCCTTTAATCTTGGTTAATTCCATCTTGGTACTATTTTGGATTATTATCATTCTCCATTATAGTACTGACTTGAGTTTTATATCAATGACAGGATGGCTCCACCACGCCGGACTGATGAGGACATACCTCCGGAACTGGGCTCCGCGCTGTCAAACATCGCTAATGCTTTGGCAGCAATGCAAGAGAACCAGCAGCGCTTTGAGGAGAGTGTCAGAAGAAACGAGTTTGCTCCACTTCCTCCACCTCCCAGGCGTGGAGACATCAAGAGCTTCCTCAAGTTCAACCCTCGTCAGTTTGATGTTTCTGAACGACCTCTGGACGCGGATGATTGGCTGCGTGAGATCTCAAGGTTGCTCGAGACTGCTGATGTTCCGGAGCAGGAGTGGGTCAAGTGTGCTACTCACCTTCTCAAGGGAGATGCAGCTCTCTGGTGGGAGAACTACTTGAAGGCAAGCTGCACTGGTTTCCAGCCAACTTGGGAAAGGTTCACTGGAGCGTTCAAGGAGCAGTTTCTCTCAGAGATTGTTATGGAAAGGATGAAGGAGGCTTTTCTCAACCTGAAGCAAGGAAATGATAACGTCAACACCTACATCAGGAACTTCATGAATCTCTCTCGTTATGGTGGTGATGAGGTATCTGATGACAAGAAGAAGCAGAAGAGGTTCAGGCAAGGGCTCAATGCATCGATCAAGTATGCGATTACTCATGCAAGGCCGGCATCTTTCCTGGAACTACAGCACACAGCCCTGCAAGAGGAGGCAAGCAGGCAAGTGTTCGAGGAGTCCAAGAAACACCACAGGGATGCATCAAGCTCTGCAGTTATGGCAGCTCCTTCTAAGCGGCGTGTCTGGGTTCCTAACACCCCACCGTTGCTCCCGGCTTCACCAAGACCTGCAAGTTACGCGTCAAGGCCACTAAACTCCATCACTGCGGCTCCCAGGGGCTACAACAACAACTACCCTGGAGCGCCTGGCGGAGTCCCTGGCTACGCTGCTCCACGTCCACCTGGTGTCTGCTTCACGTGTGGAGATTCTGGACATCAAAACTGGAACTGTCCGATGAAGAACAAAGCTCTCCCTCCACCCCCGCCAAGATCTGCAACAAGCTCTCCTTCGGTTCGTGCACCACCACATCGGGCTCTCAACATCAACACCAAGCCCGGGTCTGCGGTTGTTCGTGCCAACTGCGTCAACGCCTCTCAAGCTGAGCTCGCACCTGGAGTTGTGATGGGTATGCTTTCCGTTAACTCAGTCCCTGCACGAGTTCTCTTTGATTCTGGTGCATCGCATTCTTTTGTTTCGATGAAGTTTGCAAGTGAGAATGGGTTAGCGTCAGATCCTCTTCCCAAGCGGTTAATGGTTCTTTCTCCTGGAGCAAATATGGTAGCATCTAAAATCAATCATGGCAATCAAGTTGAGATTGGCGGTTCTTCATTCTTGGCTTCTTTAATTGTTCTGGGCAATTCTGACATTGATATCATCTTGGGCATGGATTGGTTAACGGCAAATGCAGCTGTGATTGATTGTGCTGAACGCTCAGTGTCTCTGAAGATTCCTGAAGGCCATATAGTCTTTTCTCCAAGTCTGACTCCTGCTGTCCAGCTCTTCTCCTTGGCAGCTCTGAATAATGATGCTATGGAAGCTATTCAGAGTGTACCGGTGGTCTGTGAGTTCCCAGATGTCTTTCCTGAAGAGTTGCCAGGTATGCCTCCGGATCGCGAGGTTGAATTCGTGATTGAGCTTGAACCTGGAACGACTCCTATCTCCAAGCGGCCTTATAAAATGGGTCCTTCTGAGCTGGCTGAACTCAAACGACAACTTGATGAACAAGAGAAGTTGGGTTTCATTCAACACAGCACTTCTTCTTGGGGTAGCCCAACAATCTTTGTGAAGAAGCGTGACAGAACCGATAGGCTATGTGTTGATTACCGGGCTCTCAATGCTAAAACCATCAAGAACAAATATCCTCTCCCACGGATAAATGATCTTTTTGATCAGCTGGCAGGAGCTGTGGTGTTCTCTAAGCTGGACTTGAGAAGTGGTTATCACCAAATCAAGATTCGCAAAGAAGATGTGCCCAAAACAGCTTTCACCACCCGCTATGGCCTGTATGAGTACACGGTCATGTCTTTCGGTCTCACCAACGCACCTGCTACCTTCTCGAGGCTGATGAACTCTGTTTTCATGGAGTACCTGGATAAGTTTGTTGTGGTATATCTGGATGACATTCTGGTCTATTCCAAGTCTAAGGAGGAGCATGAAGAACACCTGCGGTGTGTCCTAAACAAGCTTCGTGAGAACCGCTTGTATGCAAAGTTCTCAAAGTGTGAGTTTTGGCTGCCTGAAGTAACATACCTGGGTCATGTTATCTCTGCCAAGGGCATTGCAGTCAACCCGGAAACCGTGAAGACAATAGTTGAATGGCTTCCTCCTGTGAATGTCAAGGAAGTGCGGAGTTTCCTCGGTTTGGCTAGCTATTGCCGTCGTTTCGTTCAGAACTTCTCGAAGATAGCAAAGCCTCTTACCGATCTCCTCAAGAAAGGCAAGAAGTATCTGTGGACTCCTGCATGTCAAGAAAGTTTTGAGACACTCAAAGAGAAGCTCACTTCCACACCAGTCTTGGTTCCTCCGGATACATCTAAGCCTTTCCAGATATTCTGCGACGCCTCTTTGCAAGGATTGGGTGCGGTCCTTATGCAAGAAAAACAGGTGGTTGCTTATGCCTCTCGTCAGTTGAAGACGCATGAGATCAACTATCCCACACACGACCTCGAGCTAGCAGCAGTTGTCTTTGCTTTGAAGCTATCGAGGCACTACTTGCTTGGTAACCGTTGTGAGATCTTCTCTGACCACAAGAGTTTGAAGTATATCTTCACTCAGCCTGATCTCAACCTTCGGCAGAGGAGATGGATTGAAGCAATCAATGACTTTGATGTGACCATCAACTACACTCCAGGCAAAGCAAACGTCATGGCAGATGCACTTAGCCGTAAAGCTTATGTCAACAACCTCATGATGGAAGAACAACAACCTCTCTTGTGCGAGGAATTCCGTCAGCTCAACCTGGAAATTGTGGAACAAGGGCATCTCCTGAACCTTCTGGCTACTCCTCTCTTGGAAGAAAAGATTCGCTCTCGTCAGCTTGGTGATCCGCACACCAAAAAGCTCATCTCTAAGCTTGACCTTCCGAAGTATGAGTCCTTCCACGTTGATGATCAAGGCACGCTCTTCTTTGAACACCGGATGTTTGTTCCAAACTACCCGGGTCTGAGAGACCAAGTTCTTAAGGAGGCGCATGATTCGGTTCTTTCTATCCATCCTGGCAGCACAAAGATGTACATGAACTTGAAAACACAATACTGGTGGCCTGGGTTGAAACGGTATTGTGCCAAGTATGTCTCAGAATGTGATGTCTGCCGCAGAGTGAAGGCTGTCCATCAGAAACCATTCGGTCTTCTACAGCCATTGAAACCTCCGGAATGGAAATGGGAGAAAGTAGAGATGGACTTCATCACTGGCTTTCCAAGGTCGCAGAAGGGCAACAATGCAATTTTTGTTGTCATCGACAGGCTTTCTAAAGTGGCTCATTTCTTCCCAGTCAAGGAAACAATTTCTGGAATTCAGTTGGCTGAGCTCTATATCAACAGAATTGTCTCTCTGTATGGGGTTCCACTTGAAATCAGTTCAGACCGTGGGAGCATATTCACCTCAAAGTTCTGGGAGAGTTTCCAAAAAGCTTTGGGAACAAAGTTAAACTTCAGCACTGCTTACCACCCTCAGTCGCAAGGACAAGTGGAAAGGATCAATCAGATTCTGGAGGATATGCTTCGTGCTTGCGTCATCTCCTTTGGCATGAAGTGGGAGGAATGCCTTCCTTATGCTGAATTCTCCTACAACAACAGCTTCCAGAAGAGTCTGAAGATGGCACCATTTGAGGCTCTCTATGGTCGCAAGTGCAGAACTCCGATTGGTTGGTCAGGTCCAGGAGAAAGAATCTGGTTTGGCCCTGACATTGTAACTCAGGCAGAGGAGAAGGTGCATATCATTCTGGAGAACCTGAAGATTGCTCAAAGTCGTCAGAAGAGCAACTATGACAGGAAGCACACAGATATGGTGTATGCCCCTGGTGATCTCGTCTACCTTCGTGTCACTCCCATGAGAGGAACACACCGCTTCGGTATCAAAGGAAAGTTGGCTCCTAGATACATCGGTCCTTTCAAGATACGTGGTAGAAGAGGAGAAGTTGCTTATGCCCTGGAGCTCCCGGAAAAACTCAAAGTCCATGATGTTTTCCACATCTCGCAGCTCAAGAAGTGCTTCAAAGATCCCGGCAGGACCGTGGACCATGAGCTAATCGATCTCAAAGAGGACTTGTCTTATCAAGAACACCCCACCAAAATCCTTGAGACCGCAGAAAGAAGGACTCGCAACAAGTCCATCAAGTTCTGCAAGGTGCAGTGGTCACACCATTCTGTTGATGAAGCCACATGGGAGCGTGAAGATGAACTCCGTGCCAACCATCCTTCTCTCTTTGTGTCTTCTTCTTCTTCCTAGAATCTCGGGGCGAGATTCCTGTTTAGTGGGGGAGAGTTGTAGCATCCCAGTTGTCTAACACCTGTAATGCTACTTGTTCTAGTAATAAAAGGGCCACTTCCAACATATAATTGTTGCATCATCACCATGTCATGCTCATGTCATCATGCCACCTTGCATTTGAGCATCATACAAAACCTGTTCTTGTTTGGCTCTTATCTCATGTGCACTATTAATTGTATTTGCCTCTTGATATTGTATTTGGCTCTTGATATATTGTTAATTGCCCAAGTTGAGTTGGGGGCATATCTCTTTTGAACTCCACCACCTTTCTTTCACCACCTTATAATTCCACCATCCAACTAATATGAGCTTGGCATTTTATTTGAGTTATCTCTAGCTCATGTTGGTTGGTTGGATTCCTTCCATAATCTTTTGCTTGGACTTTGCCACCTTTTGGGAATGCAAGGAATAATGCCACATGGATTAATGTTGTTTTCACAATATATCTACATGGCAATTATTGTTTGCATGGGCCATGCAAGTGCCACCTTTTTCTTGTCCTTGGGAATGTTATTTGGCTTTGCTTGCATGGATCATCTCTCCTTTGTTTAAATCTTGTTTTGGCTGGTAGTTCTTCACATCCTCTACCTCTCCAAACCCCCTATAGCTAAACCTTAATCCCCATACCCCATGCATGCACATGTGATCATGTGGCATGCACAAACCTAAACCCCACCTTCCTCTCTCTACCTCTCTTCTTTTGTTCTTGCTTGGTCTTTAATTGGAGCATGCATGATTCAAAGAATACTATCCATCTCTCCCTCTCTCTCTCTCTTTTCCTTGTCTTGATCTTGTGTGAACTTGTCTAGAGCATGCATGATCAAGTCAAGTACCTCTTGTCCCTCTCATCTTATCTTAGTCTTAAACCCTCTAATCTCCAAAACCCTAATCTACCATACCCCCCTCTAAGCAAAAAACCCTAAACCTACCCATGCCCCTAATCATCCTAGCTAAAAACCTAAACCACACCTATTCTAATCACAACCCAAAGTACCCCTCTCCCTCTCCTCTCTAGATAACCCACCCCTAAACCTAATCTAGCATGTCCACATGGTCACCACGCCCTAGCTACCCCCACCCAAACAACCCCAACTCGAGCTCCTCCCTCCCCTCTTATCTCTCTGCCCAGCTGCCCCACACCGAGCTCCTCGACCTGGCCAGCTGCAGCCCCCACCTGCCAGCCTCCCCTCCCTAGCCAGACCTGCCCAGCCCGTGCCTGCCTTGCCCTGGCCCCATGCCATGCACGTGAGGAGGAAAAAGTGGCACCGAGGCCACCTTCCCCTCCCCCACGCAAGCCACACCGCCCCGTCCTTATCTACCCCAGCCCCCCTCTCTCTGCTCTCTAGATCTGGCCGAGGCGCCTGGCTCTCCTCTCCTCCCTCTCCAACACGCCCCCAGCTCCCTCTCGCCGGCCACCGCAAGCACCACGTCTACCCCCCCTGCCCATCATCGATCCGGCTCGCTAGCACGTCGTGGGAGAGCTCGAGGACACTGGGAGTACCCTCCTGCTTCACCTGGACCGCGCCAACGAGGAGGAGAAGGCCTGCACCGTCGCTGCATGCCGGGACGCCCACCGGAAACCCTAGCTCGCTGGGCCTCTGCTTCACCGACGACCTGCTGCTCGCCGACCCGATCCAACTCCACCATCAACCTCTAGGTGAGCCCCGGTACCCCCTAGACACGGTCCGCTTCGCCGCCGTCGCCGGTGCTCGCCGGGCAATTCGTCGAACGGCCTCTGTGCGCCGGCGTCGTGCTCGTTTCTGCTCGCTCCCAGTCGCGAACACCCTATCTAGCATGCGCCCACCTCACCGTCACCTACCCCAAACCTACCGCAGTGGCTCAAGCCCTCTGCGCGAGCCAGCGATCGAGAGATCGATCCCCCACCGCGCCGCGCGCGTCGCGCGAGCGACTGTCGCGTGCCCCGTCAGGTTCAGAGGAAGAAGTACAGTACGCGCGTGGTCGTTTTGCACCTACACCCCTCACCTTTTGTCGCGCCAACCCGCGGTCCAGCCTGGCCCACTGTCGGTGTCTTTGGCGCTTTTGCAAAAAGGCTCCCAGGTTATCTGAGAAGCAACCCGCGGTCCCCCTCCTTCTCAGACTCTAGCGTGTGGGTCAGTAAGCGCCTGGCCCCACATGTCTGTGACCAGGGCTAGAATAGGCTGGGTATAAAAAGCTTCCAGAGTCTGTTTTAAAATTCAAATCTTGTTTAAATTATTTCAAATCCCAATATATTTCAGTCATAAATAAATTTTCCAATATTAATCCAAACAATACAAATGATATATGTTTTGAGTTCAGAAAAATGAGAGGATTTCAAATATGCCATTCAATTTGCCTTTTGCACATTTAAAATTCCAAGTTGAATTAAATTACCACAATTGCCACTAGAACTTAAATAATTAATAACTTTTATTTTATAATTCCAAATTTAACAAATGATATGTCTAAAATGTTCAGCTCGACGAGACCTTTCTGTTTATGCTATCCATGACTTCAATTGCAGCATGCATCATATGAATATATAGCAAACAGCAACTGTTATGACAACAAAACGTGATCCAAAACCCCATTAAAATGTCAATACTTGTCTTCCACACCTCACCATGCCATGCTACCTTATTGCCATGTTAATTGTGCATCATTCATCATGGCATGATTGTTTGCTTGACGCATCTTATTCATATGCTTGTGCTCTATATTCATGTTGGCCTTGTTTGTTTGGTTTTTCTCGGATAGACACTGAGCAGGGGTTATATCAAGAGAACCAGGAGCACTACCCAGATCCGTCTCTCGCTTCAACTGAGTTGCCAGGCAAGCACTTCCACATGCTTGCATACATACAGTCCCTATTGCCTCTATCTTATTCTTGCATCATTGAGTCGCGATTGCATTAAATTGAATCCCAAGTATGCATAGCCTTTACTTTTAAACCCCACCAAGCTTGTTCCTCCATCCCATGAGCCATTACTATAGGAGTTGTCTGAGCCATGCGAGTAGTAGAACAGCATGTGTAGGGCTTGTGAGTGTCTGATGGATAACGAGGTAACTAACCAACTTAACCTGAGTAGTGATGGGATAACTAATGAAAGTGGCACCGGTGAGCAACATCTGCTATTTGGTTTTTCCTGCTCACTTGTGTCCCGTAAGACCCCGAGTACTTGATTCCTGTTCCTTGATTTATCGCGCTATCCACATCCGGGGGGTATATGGGACCCCCCTGAGCCAGAGCTTGATTCCGTCTTATTTCTTGGGGCCACAAACTATTTTGAGGTTTTATTTACTATCCTGTACTTATGCCATGCTACTTCTGTATTTACTTTTGTGCGAGGAGCACACTGTACTGTTTAGGTAAGCGTAATGTTTTCGCGGTATCGACAGTCCCCGATTGGGGATCTGCTGTCGTTTACAGCCATTGTCGCAAACCTCGGGTCCGTCTCGAAGTCATCTAACTTCGTTGCGGGTGTACTCCAAGGGGTGGCCCCCTGAAATATTTCTGAATCCTGTGATTGTTCAGTCGTGAAAGCCTTGTTGGGTTTTGATTTGGTTTTTCCGAGGTTGATCGAGCGTGTGTTGCTATTGGTGCACCCCGGCCGGGTAAAAATTTCTGAAAGCCGTGTCCACGGATATGGACGACTTGGAGCACAGTTTCTCGAACATAGACAAGCATAACTAAGTACCGTTTTAATCTGACTAAGTAATTTGACTAGTAAATAGTGCAACACTCATGGAATGGTTAATAAAATTGCCAACGGATGGGGAGGTTGTTCGTCCGCTTCCTCGTTGGTAAGCGAGGAGGAGGATGGATCTGAGGAAATTACTATTATAACTGTTGTCCTTAATTCACGGACATCCGTCTATCATTGGTTAGGCGGATGGTTAGCGAGTATCTGTAGAATTGCTAGGGTTTATCTTTCGCTGCAATTGCGTCACCCCAGGTTGTGTCCCCTTTAGAGGCATTAAGACTTGCTGAGTACCCTTAGTGTCGTGGGAATGGCCACGGCAGATGCTGCAATCGGCAGCGAATAGTAGAACAAGGGGCAAGGGCAGCCAGCCATCTGCGGTGCGAGATGAGGGCAAAGACACAGGGTTTTACCCAGGTTCGGCCCCCCGGAGGGTAAAGACCTACTCCTGCTTGATTGTATTACGGATGTGTTTACAATGGGCGAACTCGGCGACTAGGCGGCGAGTTGCTTGGGTGTATGAGGGAACGTGTCTCTACTCACCCCTTAGGGAGGTTTATATAGGCTCACCTCCCCTAGGGTTTACATATCTCAACCGATTCGGTTACAACTTTGGCAATCATTTAACCTAGACCGACTGGGCCTATCTACTCGCCTGGGCCTTCAACTTCCAGTCGCCTGGTACCTTGCTGGGCTTTGATCCACTCGCCGTTCTGCAGGCCCACTCGCCAGCCCTTGGGCCAGTCGGAAACGTCCCGCTGAGTATACCCCAGTAGGCGTATCCCCATCAGTAGTCCCCGAGGCCGTCGTTGATTAGGCGTGGGTGGCTGCTGGCAGTCGGAGTATATGGCTTCAAGTTGGCATCCAGTCGAATCGTCGGCGGGCTCCTGCATGAAGGAATAAATCCGGCGAACCGAGTTGCGTCTTGGGCGAGTCGAGCCAACGGGACGCGGTCTCGGCGAGTGACTTAGCGAGCCGAGTGGCAGGAGGTGGACCGTCGGGCGTGGTCAAACTAGCCGTTAAGGCAACTCAACGGTAACTTTTGGCGTAATCATTGCGCGGTAACGGCCCCCTAATTTGGCGGGCAACTCCCGCTATATAAGAGGAATGGTAGGCTATCGCAAAGCCAACCGCCCACCATTTCTTCCGAGCGCACACATCTTCCTTCCTTCGATTCCGCGATCCAATCGACCCGCAATCCTCCGACCTCCAAACAAATCCTCAGCCATGGCCTTCTCCACTGAACCTTGGGGTAGATCCAAGTGCACCAGGGCGCAGCTGGCCTCCTTCGAGGAGGACGGAATCCTGTGGGCCGGTTGCTGGCGTATCCCTGCAGCCGGAGAAACGACCCCAAACCCGCGAGAGAGAGAATTCGTCTATTTCACCAGTCACCTCGAGCGGGGGTTAGGGTTTCTCACATCCTTGTTCTTCCGGCGTTTCTGCGCCTACTACGGGATCCAGCCCTCAGATCTGGGTCCCCATAGCATCGAGCAGCTCGCCATCTTCGTGGCGTTCTGCGAGTGCTACTTGGGCTGCCGGCCCTACTTTCCCTTGTGGCAAGATCTGTTCCACGGACGAATCAGCCGCGAGGAGGCGGGCGGCCCAATGCTAGCCGCGGGCGGCTAAACCTTCCAACTCAAATCCAAAGCTTCCTTCTTCGACCTGATGCTGCCGGCCAAAGCAGCGAGCGACTGGAAAAAGTCATGGTTCTACGTGACCGAGGCGACTCCGGAGGACGAGGCGGCGATCCCGCGGTACTCGGCCAACCGTTCCGAGCCACGCCATCTCCAGGTCGGCAAGCTCCCCGACAACCAGCGGATGGTCGTCGATGAGATGCTCCAGACCATCCGTGGTCTGAAGAAGAAGGGGCTCCAGACGGTGAACTTGTACAACTGTTGGCTTGGGCGGCGACTCGTTCCGCTCGCCCAACGCGAGCATTACATGTACCAGTACACGGGCCGAGGAGACTCGACGAAGGCCTGCCTCGCCGAGTGGAAGCTGGAGGACTACCTCTCGGCGCTGAAGAAGATCACCCAAGCGGCATACACGGATGCGCAGGCCGGGGTCCCTCCCTACACCGCGAAGCGTCCGGCTCCGACGGTAATCTTTTTATCTTGTTCGCAGTCGCAGCGTGTGCAGTCGCGGTAATTCTAACTTTGTTTCGTGTTTAACGCAGCTGTTCCAAGTGGTGGAAGGGTGGCTACCACCCGCCGATGACGAGAGCCCCGGGCCATCCGCCCAGGACACAAGCGAGTTGCCACCCGCCAAGGGTAACGAGGACGACGAGGACGAGTCCGAAGAGGAGATTGCCCCACTGGTCCGAAAGACCCGCGGGCAACGTCAGCGCGTAATCGAAGCGAGCAGGAGCCTCGAGCGTCATGACGATGACGAGGAACTCCCAGAAACCACCTCGCGCCGTCAGGCCACTCCCGCGAAGAAGAAGAAGAAGGAGAAGGAAGCGAGGGCCCCCCTGAGGAGGAAGACGAAGCCGCCGAAGATGGCCTCACCGCCGCATTCAGCGAGCAGCTCCGATGCTCATAGCTCGCCCGGTGACGGCGCGGCCCCGGTGACAACCGCGCTAGATGCGCCATCCGTGGAGGCGCCGCTGGCTTCAATGCCTCCGCCCTTTGCGCCGGTCTCCGGGCTAGGGAAGGCTCCGGCTGTGGCGACTTCGCCTCGCAAGGAGGTCCCGAGCGTGGCGGTCTCGCCTCGCAAGGAGGCTCCGGCCGCGGCAGCTCCACTTCACGAGGAGGCCTCCGCCGAAGGCGCCAACCGCTACCTCAACGTCAAAGAGGCCGTCCGTATCCTGGGCCCCTGACGTCCTGGAACTGGGGCTTAGGCGCCGATTGGGCCCTGAGCTGGAGAAACCGGCCGGCCTTCGTACAGGGCTGCGTTTCATTCCAGTCGCCAAGTGAGTGCATTCGGCCTTCTCTATTTTCTTTTAGTACTTCGATTGCCTTTTATTGATTTGACTCGACGTGCAGGACCGGAGTGAAAAAGATGGGCCACCCGACGGTGGCCAAGGTGCCCTCCGCCGCTAGCGAGGAGGATCCTTCCCGTAAGAGGAAGGTGGACGAGGTCGCCGCCTCCACGGAAGGCAGCAAGAAGGCCAAGGGCGACGACATCGTCGCTGTCTCTGATGACGCGGCGACCGCGCCGGCTGGACCCGCAATGGAAGCAACCGCGTCCACGAAGGAGGGCATTTCCTTGCCTAGACCGGAGGAAGCGAGTTCCTTTGGGGCGGGTGCCTCGATTGCTACCTTCCCCCGCTTCGTGACCAAGGCGGCCACGGCAAGCGGGGCTGCGCTTCCAAGCCTCACTCCAGGGACCGCCGACGCTGAAACCGACCAGCGTCGCGGGCACACGCCGGCGCTGCTCGCGTCTGTGGACGCAGTACAGCTTCATGGCATGCTTGGTGCGGCCATCCAGGTACCTCCAGTCCCCGAGGATCAGGTCGGTGCTTAGCAGCGGCTTGATCCTTATAATTTCTCGTTTTGTACTTTCGAATCCAGTCCCCGAGTGCGTATGCGCTAAATTTTAGCGGGTATGCACTGAGGAATTTTCGTGGTTTCCAGTCCCCGAGTGCGCACTCGCTAAATTTTAGCGGGTGGGCACTGAGTAATTTTCATGGTCGCCAGTCCCCGAGTGCGCACTCGCTAAATTTTAGCGGGTGGGCACTGTTTAATTTTCATGGTCGCCAGTCCCCGAGTGCGCACTCGCTAAATTTTAGCGGGTGTGCACTGAGTAGTTTTCATGGTCGCCAGTCCCCGAGTGCGCACTCGCTAAATTTTAGCGGGTGTGCACTGAGTAATTTTCATGTGTACTGACTTTGAAGGTGTACAGGGTCTGCAGCTGGAGTCGGCAGAGCGATTGGCTGCGAAGCAGCGTGCTGAGAAGGAGCTGGCCACTCTCCAGGAAGCAAACAAGGAACTTCAGGCTGCTGCTGCGCAGGCGGAGGTAGCTCGCCAGGAGCTTGTTCCTGCTGGTGAGCTGGTGGTGGTGCGATCTGCGTTAAGTGCTGCTGAGCAGAGGGTCGCCGACCTCGAGCGCGAATTGCGGGAGGCAAAAGAAGAAGCAAATTCGGCGAATGGGCGAGCTAAGGCCGCCATTGCGGCCGCGGAAGAAGACCGCAAGGTGTCGGAAGCCCTCATTGTTGGGCTTCAGGAAGATCATACGTCGCTTCAAAGCTTCATCACGGGACTCGCCCGCCCGTTACTTGGTGAGTGCGTCTTCCCTGTCTTTCAATTGTATTGTTTGTGGTTTCCGTGGTACTCATAACTGTCTCCTTCTAGCAGGTCGTGTGATTGGTAGCCACGAAGAAGCGAGCTCTCTTGACGCGAAGGAGTGCGTAAGCATGCTCGTCGACTCGGCGACGCTGTCGGCGACGTGCATCCGCGCCTACCTTCAAGAGATGTCGCCCACAGAGGTTATTCCCAGTGACCTCGTTGAGGTGTGGGAGTACTTGGAGAAGGCGCCCGCGGTCGTAGAGTTCATGACGCGGTCGGCATTTCGGCGCGGGGCGTCGACAGCTCTGAGCCTGGGACTCGCCCACTTCCCCGAGGACTTCGACCTCGACGATGTGACGAGTGGGTATCCTTCGTCGACTGGCGCGGTGGATCTGTCCGAGGTTCTCAAGCTGCAGGAACGTGCCGCCGCGTACTCGGAGCGTGTCTGGGCGATGGGCGACCTCCTTCCCTACCAGGAAACGGTCGTCGCGCCAAACGACCCCGAGCCGCCGCATCGTGACTTCAAGGTCGAGCAGCCTTTCCGCGCGGCGATGGCAGGTGAGCTGACGACGTATCCGTCAAACCCGTACACCGCGTTCATCCGTAGGCGCCGGGACTCTGGTGCGTCGTCGTCGAAGCCTGCAGAATAGGGTAGTGTGCCTAGATAAGTTAGCGGCAGTTCTGCCGAGCAGGCATAGTTTGTAATGTAAGAAAATGCGATGTGCGATTGAATTGGATGTTGTGTCCATTTTGCTAATAATTTCCGTGTTTTGGATTGATTTTGGATGAGTCCCCGAGCACGTCCGCCCTTTTGTGGGGTTCACCTTGTATATGATGTTTGTTGTTATCATGTGTTTTGTTAGTTTAGTCGACTCGCCCGAGCTCGGAGAGCCAGTCGCAAGGCGACTCCCTTGAGCGCTCTGTACTTTACCGTTTTCCCGTACGCGAACGGGGTCGGGTGGCCGAGTCCCCGAGCGTGGTACTTGGTAGTTTGAGGCGCGACTCGAGGGTGGTTGAGGACTGAGCGCGTTGGTATGAGCGCGTCACTCCTGCCTGGCCCGGGGGGTCAGTCGCGTGGCGAGTCCTGGGCGTGCTCTCTTACTTGACGTTTTCCCTGACCGATCACGACGAACTGGTATTCAGTCCCCGAGCGTGGTACTTAGCCGTTCGAGTCGCTACGCCGAGGATGCGGAGGACCAAGGCCGCTGTGAGAGGCGAGGGCAGTTGTCTTGGTTTGCAAAACCATTCGAGCTAGGCGACTCCAATGGGGCTCCGGATTGGCGTTTTTCGTGGACGACGCAGGACCTGAGATGACTCAGTGCTCTTACATCGCACTACTTGGCCGTGCCGGTCGCTGTACCAAAGGTTGACTTCTGCATGTTAGCATGACGCTGTTATTACGAGTGCGAGTGGCACAAGGCATGGAGAGTAGACGCAATTTGCGGTAACTGTTTCTTTTATTTCATAGCGACTGGAGAGTACATATGTGGGGTTCTAGGAGTAGAACTTCCGGAGGAGATTTACATTCCATGGCCGCTTGACATCGAGTTCGCCGTCCCCGCGGACGTCGATGAGGTAGTAGGCGTCGTTGCCGAGTACGCGCCCGATAGCGAACGGGCCTTCCCACGGAGGGGAGAGCTTGTGCATGCCCTTCTTGTCCTGGATGAGGCGTAACACCAGGTCGTCTTCCTGGAAGGTGCGGGTTTTCACCCGTCGGCTGTGGTAGCGGCGGAGCCCTTGCTGATAAATGGCGGTGCGCGATCGGGCGAGGTCGCGTGCTTCGTCGAGTTGGTCGAGCCCATCTTTGCGGGCCAGCTCGTTTGCGGCCTCCGTATAGTGGACGACCCGCGGCGAGTCGTGTTCTAGGTCGGTGGGCATGACCGCTTCGGCGCCGTAGACCATGAAGAAGGGAGTGAATCCCGTCGACCTGTTGACCGAGGTGCGGATTCCCCAGATGACGGAGGGTAGCTCTTCGACCCAGCATCCAGCGGTGCGCTCAAGTGGTACTTGGAGTCGCGACTTCAGACCGTGGAGGATGCTTTGGTTGGCTCGTTCCGCCTGGCCGTTGGATTCCGGATGTGCGACTGACGCGAGGTCGAGCCGGATGTGGTGCTCTTCGCAAAATTCGGCCATTGCTCCCCTGGCGAAGTTTGTGCCATTGTCCGTGATGATGCTGTTGGGGAACCCGTAGCGGTATATGAGCTCACGTAGGAACTTAGTGGCGGTCTTCCCGTCGCATTTCCGGACTGGCTTGGCCTCAACCCACTTCGTGAATTTGTCGACGGCGACCAGCAGGTGGGTGTAACCGGAGGGGGCCTTCTTGAAGGGGCCTACCATGTCCATGCCCCACACGGCGAATGGCCAGGTGATGGGGATTGTTTTGAGCGCCGAACTTGGTACGTGCGTCTGGTTGGCGTACTTCTGGCACCCGGTGCATCGCTGGACGATATCGACAGCGTCGGCGTGTGCGGTGGGCCAGTAGAAGCCGTGTCGCATAGCCTTGGCGACCAGGGAGCGCGCGGCAGCGTGGTGGCCGCAGTCGCCCGAGTGGATGTCGTGTAGAATTTTGCGTCCTTCAGCCGGTTGGACGCAACGTTGGAACACGCCGGTGACGCTGCGCTTGTGTAGCTCGCCGTCGATGATGGTGTAGGACTTACATCGGCGAGCAATCATTCGAGCGCTTGTCTCGTCTGTGGGCAGGGTGCCGGTCTCCAGGTAGGCGATGTAGGGCTTGGTCCAGTCGTCGGGCTCGGTGATGAGTGCGACCAAGACTGCCTCTGGTTGGAGAGGGACTCCGATGTCTATCTCCCTCGGGGGAGAGACTGATGGTTTGGAGATTGTGTCGAGGAACACGCCGTCGGGTGGTGCTAGTCGAGCCGACCCGATGCGAGAGAGGGCGTCGGCCTCTTCGTTTTTCCGCCTGTCGATCCACTCGACAGAGTAGCCGGTGAAGTGGCCGCCCAACTTGTCCACCTCTTGGCGATACGCCGCCATGGTAGGGGAGATGGCGTCGCAGGTGCCGGCGACCTGTCCCGCAACGAGGTCGGAGTCTCCGTAGCATCGAAGGCGATTGACGCTCATCTCCTTTGCGGCTCTCATGCCGTGGAGTAGGGCCTCGTATTCAGCCATGTTGTTGGTGCAGGGCGTGAATTCGAGGCGGAGGATGTAGCGGAGCTTGTCGCCCTTTGGTGAAGTCAGCACTATCCCCGCGCCTGCACCGTCCGCGTTCTTGGACCCGTCGAAGTGCAGGTTCCAGTAGTGGAGGTACGGCGGCTTTTCAGGCTGCTGGGCCTCCTCCCAGTCGGCGATGAAGTCTGCCAGTGCCTGGGACTTGATCGCCCTCCGTGGCTCGTATTTAATGTTGTGGACGCCGATCTCGACGGCCCACTTGGCGACCCGCCCGGTCGCCTCGCGATTGCGGATGATGTCTTGTAATGGTGCTGAGGAGACGACCGTGATCGGGTGCTCCTGAAAGTAATGCGGCAGGCGCCGCTGAGCCCTGAAGACCGCGTATACTAGCTTCTGGTACTGCGGGTATCGCTGGCGCGACTCGGTGAGGACCTCGCTGATGTAGTACACCGGTCGCTGGACCGGGCGCTCCTTTCCTTCCTCTGGTCGTTCGACGACCATTACGGCACTGACGACGCGCTCGGACGCCGCGACGTAAACCAGCATGGGCTCTTTGTCAGCGGGTGCGGCGAGTAGTGGTGCGGCGAGTAGCACCTTTTTGAGGTCGCGGAGCGCGTCGTCCGCCTCCTTGTCCCACTGGAAGGTGGGATTCTTGCGCATCAGGCGGTATAGGGGCATCGCCTTTTCGCCCAGGCGGGGGATGAAGCGACTGAGAGCCGCTACGCGCCCGGCCAGCTTCTGGACGTCGCGCAGGCACTCGGGTTTGCTGAGCCGGGCGATCGTGTCGATCTTCGTTGGGTTTGCCTCAATCCCTCGTTTGGAGACGACGTACCCTAGTAATTTCCCGGCGGGTACACCGAAGGTGCACTTGCCTGGGTTAAGCTTTATCTTGTACCTCCGCAGGTTGGCGAAGTTCTCCGTTAGGTCGGCGAGTAGGTCTCCTTGGCGAGCGGATTTCACGACCACGTCGTCGATGTAGACGTGGATGTTGCGGCCAATTTGGCTCGCGAGGCATTCTTGCATGCACCGCTGGTAGGTCGCCCCGGCGTTCTTGAGGCCGAAGGTCATGGCGGTGTAGCAGAATGCTCCGAATGGCGTGATGAACGCCGTCTTCTCCTCGTCCTCGACGGCCATTTTGATCTGGTTGTACCCGGAGTAGGCGTCGAGGAAACACAGCGACTCCGAGCCCGCGGTTGAATCGATTATCTGATCGATCCGCGGGAGGACGAACTGCTCCTTTGGGCAGGCGCTGCTCAGGTTTGTGTAGTCGATACACATTCTCCAGGTCCCGTTTTTCTTCTCGACCGGGACTGGGTTTGCCAGCCACTTGGAGTATTTGATTGGCCGGATGAAGCCGGCAGCGAGCAGGCGCTGCACTTCCTCGGCGATTGCTCGACGGCGCTCTTCATTGAAGGGCCGTAGCGACTGCTTGACTGGTCGCACTTTGGGGTCGGCGTTTAGTTTGTGCTCAGCGAGCTCCCTAGGGACACCAGGCATGTCGGAGGGTTTCCATGCGAAGATGTCCCTATTCTCACGAAGGAACTCGATGAGCGCGCCTTCCTATGCTGGGCTCATGCCTGTCCCGATCGTCACCGTCTGGCTGGGGTCGCCTGGGACCAGCTCGACGGTGCGAGTGTGCGTCGTGGCCTCAAAGGTTGAGGTGTTTGTGCCCTCTGAGTTGGGCTTCTTGAGTATTGTGGGGTCGTCATTGTTGACCCCGCTCGCGTATTTGGCGAGCTCGTCGGCGTGATTAGCTTCTGCCGCGATGACGGCGTCGGCGAGTTCGGCTCCTTTGGCCTCGCATTCGGCGGCCATGTCGGGGTCGCCGTTGATGGTGATGACGCCGCATGGCCCGGGGAGCTTCATCGCGTTGTACGCGTAGTGGGGCGCCGCCATGAATTTGGCGAACGCCTGGCGCCCCAGGACGCAGTGGTAAGGGCTGTCGAAGGGCACCAGCTCGAAGACGATCCGCTCGGTGCGGAAGTTTGCCGGAGTGCCGAACGTGACTGGCAGCGTGACTTTGCCGATCGGGTACGCCTTCCGACCGGGGACGATGCCGTGGAACGTAGTGTGGGTTGTCTCGATCATCGACTGCGGGAGCCGCAGCCGCCTGAAGGTGTCGAGGTAGAGGATGTTGATGGAGCTGCCGCCGTCCATCAGTGTCTTGGGGAGCCAGTAGTCGCCAACCTTGGGCTTGACCACCAGGGCGACTCGGCCTGGGTACTCGATGCGTGGCGAGTGGTCTTGCCGGCTCCAGGTGATGGGTTGTTCAGACCATTTTAGGAACTGGGGGACGTCTGTTTGGGCCACCGCGTTGACGGCGACGGCGCGGGCGATGACCTTCTTCTCACGCTTCGTGTTGAAGCCCGTGAAGGTGTGGAGCGAGCCGGCTACTTTGCCGAATTTTCCGCCATTCGGCGGGTCGTTGTCGGTGTCCTCCCGCGCGTGCCGTGCCTTCTCGATTTCCCTGAGGGTGTGGCAGTCGGCGGTGGTGTGCGTTGCGGGCTTCCCTTCCCTGCTGTGGAACGCACATGGTTGGTTAAGGAGTGCCGCGGGATCGAACCTTGGCTTGTTCTTGTAATTGCCGCCGTCGCGCCGTTGCCCTCCGTCGCGGCGGTAGCTTTTGGGCTCGCGTTGCGCGTGGCCAGCGTTGGCGACGAAGTCGACTCGCCCGTCGTTGCGGCGCTTGCCTGTGAGGCGGGTGCCGCTGTAGCGCAGGTCGGTTCGTCGTCCGCCGTCGTTGCCGCTCGTGCGGCGTTGCCCCCCTGACTCGTCGTCGATGTCTTGGTTGGGATCCTCCTCGGCATACCGTTTGGCGATCTCGAGGAGGTCGGGGATGTTGTCGAGTGTGCGGGCGTGTCGCTTGAGCTTGGCGACTAGAGGCTCGTAGCGGCACGAGGTCTTGAAGCAATGGATCGCGGTGTCCGGGTGGATGCCGACCGCGTTGTACCAGAGCTCTTGCCACCGTTGGACCCAGTTGCGGGTCGACTCGCGAGGTCCCTGGACGCATCGTTCCAGGTCCTCGATGGTGGTGGCGCGGGTGTAGGAGCATTCGAAGTGCCTGACGAAGGCGTCTCGCATTTCCTCCCAGGAGTCGATACTGTCCTGGGGGAGCGTGTTGATCCATTGCCTGCACGTCCCCTCCATCATCAGTGGGAGGTAACGGGCGGCGAGTAGATCGGTGTGACCCGCGATCCCCATTGCCATGAGGTATGTATCAAGCCAGACTGCGGGGTCGTACGGGGAGTCGTATTTTTCTATCTCCTTTGGCGCCTTGAAGTTTGGCGGGTACTTTTCGCCTCGGATCATTGGTCCGAAGCACTTAGGCCCTAGTCGACTTAGCGACCCCATAGGCTCGCCATCGCGGCGATTAGCTAGGGTGTGCCGCAAGTCGTCGGGCTGGCGTGCGCGCCAGTTTTGGTTGTTGATGATGTGAGTGCGGGCGTCGATGGGTTCTCCGTTAGCGGCGACGAAGTTGGTCGCCGGCCTGGGATCGTTGGTGGAGAGTGCTGCGTTCGCGGGTCGGCGTTGGAGCTGCAGTGGCTCTGGCGGCGGGCAATTGAGGGTGTTTGCCACCGCTGGGCGGCCGCTTGAGGCCACCCTGCTTCCTGAGGTTGTCCATCGGGGTGGAGAACAGTGGTAGGCCGTTCGCGTCTCGCTCCCGTGAGGAGACGACTATCCGCGGCTGATCCCTGGGAGGGGTGCGGTTGGGTGGTGGTGGGGCCCCCATCGCCGTTGACCCTGGCGGGGGCCGGGCGCTCCCTCCTGGTGGCGCGTTCTCGCAGATCGCCCGCTCGGCTATGCGAGCCGGGTCGTTTTCGTCGTCGAAGTTCAGGGCGCGCCCCTGAACGGTGGGATTCAGGCGTGACCTGATCCGCTGCTGGTGGTAGCGTGACAGTTCCTGCGCTGTCACTTGCTCGAGGCGAAATTTTTCGCGCTCGGCCTGCTCTTTGCGTACTGCCTCTGCCAATTTCAGGCGGAGTTCCTCGACCTCCGTTGCCGTGGCGTTGGGAGGGATTGGGGTGGAGAATGGATCCTCCGGCGGATCGGCGCCGGTGGCCATGTAGGTCGCGGCATGGCGACCGGTTCCGTCATGGAGGTCGGCGGAGTTTTCCGACCCGGAGTCGAAGTCGAAGATCCCGAGGATGGAGGGGTCCCCGAAATCTCCCGCGTTGGAGACCTGAGCGATGGAGCCCGTGGACGAGGCCGCGGTGATGGATCCGGCGAGTGACGCCGGGGTCGCCGAGTCGGCGTCGTCGGTGAGGGCCGCATCTTCTGCGGCCGCTGAGTTTTCGGCCACGTTGCTGTGGGCCGAGTTGTACTCGGAGGCGAGGCGGTGGATCGTGCGGACCTGGCTCTCGGAGAGCCGATCGCGTGGTGGCGACTCGCGGATGCGAGCCGAGTCCTCCGAGGTGATGACGTCGGTGAGGCCGACGAAGAGGTTGATCGTGCCGATCGGCAGGATCACGCTGTGCGTGACGGGTCGTGCCGCCGGGACGTAGCTGCTCGGCAAGATCTGGAGCATCTCGCCGATCGCTATCATGCGGCCGGTGGCGACCGTCTCGTTGATGGGCAGATTGGATCTCGCCGCAGAACACCGGCCAGACCGGCCAGGCCCCACGGTGGGCGCCACTGTCGTGGGAATGGCCACGGCAGATGCTGCAATCGGCAGCGAATAGTAGAACAAGGGGCAAGGGCGGCCAGCCATCTGCGGTGCGAGATGAGGGCAAAGACACAGGGTTTTACCCAGGTTCGGCCCCCCGGAGGGTAAAGACCTACTCCTGCTTGATTGTATTACGGATGTGTTTACAATGGGCGAACTCGGCGACTAGGCGGCGAGTTGCTTGGGTGTATGAGGGAACGTGTCTCTACTCACCCCTTAGGGAGGTTTATATAGGCTCACCTCCCCTAGGGTTTACATATCTCAACCGATTCGGTTACAACTTTGGCAATCATTTAACCTAGACCGACTGGGCCTATCTACTCGCCTGGGCCTTCAACTTCCAGTCGCCTGGTACCTTGCTGGGCTTTGATCCACTCGCCGTTCTGCAGGCCCACTCGCCAGCCCTTGGGCCAGTCGGAAACGTCCCGCTGAGTATACCCCAGTAGGCGTATCCCCATCACTTAGGGTCTCACACGATAAATTATTGGTTCAGATGAACAGGTACCCTCGCAGGACGGATACTGGGTGGAAGAGACTGATGATGTCGGCAACGATCGTTCGGTGTAGAGATTCCGGGAACGGGGATCCGTGAGATCTGTAGTTGGGATGTGCTTACTTCTATGGCATCTTATGCCGATTTGCTTCTTGTCCGTACTCGGACTTGTTTGCCGCTTCCGCATGATACTCTGATGTGTGTTGTATGAGGAAGTATCCTAAAATATTAGATCTATCTAGGTCATTTGAATCTTGCCGTATGGCGTTGCTATATTTCCTTTCTTTCTAGATGGTATGGCTCTGATGTACTCTTGTATGGTGGCTTGCATACATACTCATTTGTGTATGTATTTGATCCCTTCGCCTGCCGATTACGCCGCCCGTACAGGTCCCGTTGAGATGGTAGTGGTTGGGACGGCCGAAAGGTCTACCCGTGAGTGGCTTTTGGGGCCCCATCGTACTATTTCAACCACTACCGCTCATCCAGGCTTGTATCTAGGAGCGTAATTCACCGAGGTAGTTACACTAATTATATTTAATCTTTGATCAAATTACAGTTTTTATTAAACTTCCCGCTCGGTCTCACCTATCCTAACACAACTCCAGCTCCAGCATGCTTAACTTCTCAGTTCCTTCCGAATCAGTTTCCGCGAAGCAATTTGTACCTAGTTGTCAATACTATAATATCAATCCTATTAACTCTTATATCATTCTTTAACATGTTTTTATTTTTTGAAACTATAAACACTTATTTAAGTAAACAATAATGGATAATTAAAAATATTATTGATTCAAATAAAAATACTACTGAATTCAAATAAAAATATAATAATTTTACTTTATTGTATTTTTCTATTTAATATGGAATAATTAATATCTTTAAATCCGTAAATCGGAATTCGATAAATAATATGTCTAAATTGATCATAAAAATGAAAGGAATCTAAATATGATATCCAGATCAACTTATCACAACCCTCCCCCTTTTTTAATTAGCTATTGGGTGGTTGCTTCACAAAATCCCCCTTTTTGCGTTCAGAAAATGGAAAATGGCTTTTTGGTGAGACGAAAAGGAAAATTTCCTCCTACAATATTGTTCGTCATCCCATGATACACATGCATGCATAATATGGGTACATTATCACAAACTATGCCTTGATTCTAGCCATAACATTGGTCATTTGACCCAAAAATCAGGAAACCTCGAATAAGATAGGTCATTTTGTGAAGGTTTTTTGAGACATAATCAATATAGCAGGTTTGATATTTTTCCTTCCAACTATGTCACACAATATGACACCACGCGAAGGTTTTGCATTGTTTCAATCGTTTTTAAATTTTTTATGCCCATTTTAAACTATCGTTAAACTTTGTCGAACAGCAGGCATGAAGATTCTTAGCTTCGGGGCCGAGCCTCGCTAAACTTGCATTAGATCTTTAATAAAATAGCATATTGTGAACCTAAAAATGATTTTTGTAAAAAAAGCATGACCATCAGATCATGTACCTTTAGTTCAGATCTGACCCACTTCCTACCGATTCGATAGAAATTTGTCTGTTTCACCAGGGGTGGACGGAAAGGTTTCAGATCCCCCTATTGGGACATTGTCCATATAAGGTGGTCTAGTTTTTTTGTAAAATGGGTTGGTAGCATTTTGAATTATGTATTTGGTGGTTCCTTCACAAAACTCTCCGTTTTTTGTGCTCGGAAAATGGAAAATGTCTTTTTGGTGTGACGAAAAGGAAAAGTTTCTCCTGCAACATTGTTTGCCATCCCATGATGCACATGTATTCACAATATAGGCACATTATCACAAACTATGCCTTGATTCTAGCCATAATATTGGTCATTTGACTCGAAAGCCAAGAAACCTCGAATGAGATAGGTCATTTTGTGAAGGTTTTTTAGACAAAATCAATATACCAAGTTTGATATTTTTCCTTGTAACTATGTCACATAATATGACACCACGCGAAGGTTTCACATTGTTTGGATCGTTTTTGAATTTTTATGCCCGTTTTAAACTATCGTCAAGCTTTGTCGAACGGCGAGCATGTAGATTCTTAGCTCGAGGCTGAGCCTCGATAAACATGAAGTGGATCTCTGATGAAATAGCATATTATGAACCTAAAAATAATTTTTTTAAAAAAATCATGAGCATCTGATCATATACCTATAATTCATATCTGACACACTTCCTACCGATTCGGCAGGAATTTGTCTTTTTCACCAGGGATAGACGGAAAGGTTTGAGATCCTCCTGTTAGGACATTGTTCATGTAAGGTGGTATAATATTTTGTAAAAATATGGTGGTAGCATTTTGAATTGGCCATTTGGTGATTGCTTCACAAAATCTTCTGTTTTTTGCACTCGGAAAATGGAAAATTGCTTTTTGGTGCGACGAAAAAGAAACTTCCTCCTGCAACATTGTTCCTCATCCCATGATGCATATGTATGCACAATATTGGCACATTATCACAAACTATGCCTTAATTCTGGCTATAACATTGGTCATTTGACCCAAAAGGCAAGAAACCTCGAATGAGATAGGTCATTTTGTGAAGTTTTTTATATATAATCAAAATACCAATTTGATATTTTCCTTGTAACTATGTCACATAATATGACACCACGCGAAGGTTTCGAATTGTTTGAATTGTTTTTGAATTTCTTATGCCCGTTTTAAACTATCGTCAAACTTTATCGAACAGCGGGCATGAAGATTTTTAGCTCAGGGCTGAGCCTCGATAAACTTGAAGTGGATATCTGATGAAATAGCATATTGTGAACCTAAAAATGATTTCTGTAAGAAATCATGAGCATCAGATCATGTACCTATAGTTCATATCTGACCCACTTCCTATCGATTTGGCAGGAATTTGTTTTTTTCACCAGGGATAGATGGAAAGGTTAGAGATCCCCCTGTTAGGACATTGTCCATGTAAGATGGTATAGTATTTTGGAAAAATGTGGTGGTAGCTTTTTGAATTAGCCATTTGATGGTTGCTTCACAAAACCGTCCATTTTTTGCACTCGGAAAATGGAAAATGGCTCTTTGGTGCAACGAAAAGGAAATTTTCCTCCTTCAACATTGTTCGCCATCCCATGATTTACATGTATACACAATATGGGCACATTATCGCAAACTATGCCTTGATTCTAGCCATAACATTGGTCATTTGACCCGAAAGTTAAGAAACCTCGAATGAGATAGGTCATTTTGTGAAGGGTTTTTTAGACATAATCAATATACCAAGTTTGATATTTTTCTTTGTAACTATGTCACATAATATGCCATCACACGAAGGTTTCGCATTATTTGGATCATTTTTGAATTTCTTATGCCCGTTTTAAACTATATATAATGTTTTATGTTCCACTTAATTTTTATTTATACATGTGTAATATTTGAGTGTAGATAGATAGATCTTATTTTCATGCAAATTTTGATATATTATTTGTATTTTTACGAATTTGAATGATTTAGTTATAATTTTTCAAAGTTTAATGAGGTAAAAAGAAAAATAGTTACGCCGAGAGCAGCCGTCGGCGTAGTATAGGCTACGCCGAGGGCAATTCTACGCCAACGGTGGCTTGGGAGGGCTGACCTGGTCACGGCTTACGCCGACGGCCCTGACGTGTGGTCGTCGGCGTAGCGCCCGGCCGTCGGCATATCCATCCATTCATGTAGTGGAAGCAGAGCTTCAGAGTGAGGCTGTTGGAGCCAGGCGCCCTTATTAAGGAGAGGGCTCACCCCAGGAGGCTAGTCCATCGACATCCTCCTTGGAACCCCAAATGAGTTCTCCAAGAGCGAATTCTCGATAACGCACGTAAGCGCTAGAGAAGCAGCAGAATCCCACCCACCTCGCCATCCACTGATGCCTCTGCTTGCCTACTCCCTCCCCTCGCCTCCACAGCAGGCCAAAGGAAGAGGACACAACAAAAGAACATCCCATATGAGAGGGGGCAAATCTTCACCTTATTAACAAAGATCCCATAGGTGGAGGTGCTCGCCGCCGTCTCCAACCGCGGAAGTCCAACAAGGACAAGCCACCTCAGACTGCGCCAGATCTAGACAAGGGAGATCAATGCCCTAATCCTTACTACCGGCATGCCACCAGAAACCCTATAACTACTGTGTACATAGCAGCCTAAGCCACCTATCATATCCTTGATCATAGCGGCGATCATAGCGGCACCGTCGTTGGAGAATAAGGCTAGGGTGTCGGGTGCGCACGAATGGACTCTCAAGTACGGAGAGACAGGGGACAGGAGGGGAGAGTTGATATTACATACATATATACAACATACTCAATACATAAATAAAATTAATGCATTTAACCTCTTGAACTTGTCATGGGCGTCCATGCGAATCGAAACCTCGCCATGTGTAAATCATTTTAACAAAGTCAATTACTTCCTAAATATGGTGAGAGTCAACTCAACTGAGCGTCCTATGCCGGATAAATGTAGTAAAAACTATGGAAGTTCATGTAAGGAAGATTGAATGCAATATCGAGCTGTATTATTATTTTCCCGTGACGGTTAATATAGTTGAGTAATTTTGCGTTAGATTTATTCTCATTACGAACATATGCAACCATGTTTATGCTACCGCTATCACTCCATGTTACATCTTTAAGACACTGCAAACTTAACCAAAATTAAGAGACACCCCGTTTTGAAATTTTGTTGTTGCTGCTATATACCTCTCGATTTTCGTCTCCAGTGGATACGTGAGTATACGTGTAAGATGAGTATACGTCTAAGAGAACCATACAGACTTCGGGTAGGTTTATACAGTCTTTAAAATGAATTGGTATTGAGTTTTTGTTGTCAAAATTTGAAAAGGAGGGGAGGACACCGAAGCAAAAGTGTTTGTTGCTTTCTGAAACATGGATATAGTCCTTGGCCTTCTGATAAAATTCAAAGTACTGTCAAACACTATTTCCCGGTTGGATGACTATTCACATACATAGGGGTGGTTACTGAATAAATCTGGTGGGGGGTTTTATCACCCTTCGTCAAACTTCTGTTCTCATGTGTGACACTTTAGTTCAACCCTTATGGACAACAAAAGACAACAGCGTGGAGCATGTGAAATGGCAAAACTAGAGCGTCATCAGAAGTAGAGGTGGTGATCTAACTCGTGCAACACACAGTGGTAAAAATTCAACAACACCAACAACGGTGGTGGTGAACTAAAGGTGAACAAGGAGCACCCAAATTGACAAGCAACCAACCGACAGCCCCAAAAGAAAAGAGGTCACACTAGACATACCCAAGGTCTAGTGGTAGAAAGTAAAAAAAGACAAGCAATAACCCTTTCTTTTTCTTACCATTGGTAGCTAAAGGTTGCAGGAGACAACTATATATGGTGGACATGCACTAGCCAGTTCACTTCACATGTAAGTGGCATATGGATATATATGGTGTTTAGAGCTATAGCTACGCTCTCGGCAGCACTTCCCAAAACATCAAGCAACCACATAGACTACCGGTGCTATTTGTAGCCACACCACGATGTCTGTGCGGCACTCGTGCGTACCTGAAAAACACGATATCATCATGCGGCCTTTAGACTTGTGTTTTCTCTATAATAAATAATGTTTTTATTGCTAGCATGTAGTACGTGCTTGGCATGGTAATTGATAGTGGTCCGGCCTCTACGTCAAATGATGCACACAATATATTTATTTATCATTAACTTACATCGAAAACTCAGAAAGTTGATAAAAAATAAACAAATATAATTCATGTGTGATGAATTTTATTTTCAATATGTCGTGCAAAGCAGGTGAATATATCCCAAGCGATCGTCTCCAACCGGTTACACCGGTAGTCATAAATCCTACTACTCCACACGCTTTCGGCATTCATCTAGTGCACACGTGCAGGCCAAAAGAAACCCTCCCGGGTCGCTCCACACCCGGGCGACTCCGAAGGCTATCTCTCGATCTGCCACCAGTCCTCACCCGCTCGACTGATCCTGGTTGGTGCCACTGTGAACACCGGTGGCGGTGGAGGCCCCCCTCTCGGCATACGTTGGAGGTGAGGAGAGTGTGCCATGGTGCCGTCTCCGCGGGTGGTGGTGGGGTGCTGGTGGTGGCACAAGGAGGCATGGCTATGGTGTTGGAGATATGCCCTAGAGGCAATAATAAATGTAGTTATTATTATATCTTTGTGTTTATGATAAATGTTTACATTCATGCTATAATAGTATTAACAAGGAAACATTGATACTTGTGTGATTTGTAAACTTAATTTGAAGTCCCTAGTATAGCCTCTATACATCACTAGCTTGTTGGTTGATAAATGATTGTGGTTTCCCTATCATGAACATTGAGATGTTATCAACGACAAGATCATATCGTTAGGAGAATGATATGATGGACATACTCCTATAGATAAGCGTAGCATAAAGATCAAGTCATTTTAATAGTTCAATTGCTATATGCTTTCTGATACATAGTAACCTAATTCCTTCGACCATAAAATCATGCATATCACCCTTACCGGATGGATGCTTTGATGACATCAAACACCACACCGTAACTGGGTGGCTATAAAGGTGGCATTGAGTGTTCAGAAAGTATTGGTTGAAACACATGAATCAAGAGTGGGATTTGTCCATCCATATAACGGATAGATATACGCTGGGCCCTCTCGGTGGAATGTCATCCAATTAGCTTGCAAGCATGTGACTGGCTCACAAGGGATCACATATCACGGGAACGAGAAAAGAGTACTTATCGGTAACGAGGTTGAACTAGGTATGCAGAGATACCGACGATCATAACCTCGGATAAGTAAACTATCGTGAGACAAAGGGAAATTGGTATCGTATGTAATTGGTTCATTCGATCGCAAAGTAATCGTAGAAATATGTGGGAGCCATATGAATTTCCAGATTCCTCTATTGGTTATTGTTCGGAGAAGTGTCTCGATCATGTCCGCATAATTCACGAACCGTAGGGAGACACACTTAAGGATTCGAAGTTGTTTGAGTAGTTATGGAATGAATGAGAAAGAGACCGAATGTTGTTCGGAGTCTCGGATGGGATCCGGGATATCACGAGGAGATCCGGAATGGTCCGGAGAATAAGATTCATATAAGGAAAGTCCCGTTTCGGAGTTGGGAAATGTTTCCGGTGTTTTCATCGGGAATGTTCTAGAAGGTTCCGGAATGTCCGGCACTCCGGAGGGGAAGGGGTACATGAATGTGTCATTGCAAGTTGGAATGATTGCATCATGTACTAAGTGTCTTCGCTGTCCAAAATAAAGGGTTTATTCAAATCCTAAATTGAAAAGTCAAACGGCTAGTTTGAAAGTCAAACGGCAAGTTTTGGAAAGAGGAGGAGGTTGAAACCGAGTTGGGGAGGGAGTCCCTCCTCCCCAAGCCGGCGCACCACCCAAGCCGAGTTGGGGAGGGACTCCCCTCCCTCCCCTTGGCCGCCGGCCCCTCCACCTATATAAGGAGGGGCAGGGCTCCCTCCTAGCACACACAAGTACCTCTCCTCAAACCCTAGCTTGGCGCCTACCACCATAGCCGCCGCCGCCCCCTAGGATTTTGCCCTAGCCGCCGACTTGGGGTGCCCCAAACCCTAGCCGCCGGCTCTAGCCTCTCCTCCTTGGTGTGTCTAAAAACCTAGATCGCCGAGGATCTCTCTCATACTCCACCATACTCGCTCCGGCTTAAGGTGAAGCCCTGCGAGATCTCCCCTCTACTTCCGATACCACGCCGTTGTGCTGCCGGAATCGCGAGGAGAGTGCTACAACCTCCGCTGTCTGCTGGAACAAGGGAGAGGAAGGTCTTCGTCGAGTACCGAACGTGTGACCGACTGCGGGAGCGTTGCCGGAACGCAGCGCCGGAAGGATCGTCTACGCGATCTTGAGATCGGGAAGAGTACGACTACATCACCCACGAGAATCCGCTCTCGTTAAACACTTTGGAATCTTCGAGGGTAAGTTATTCCATCGACTCGTTGCTACAATCTAGTAGATAGATCTTGGCTTGTTTGTTTGTATGCGATAGAAAATTTTTGTTTTCCATGCTACGAAACCCTACAGTGGTATCAGAGCCGTGTCTATATGTAGATCTGTTGCACGAGTAGAACACAATGGTCATTGTGGGCGTTGATGCTTTTATTGTCGATTGCTTCTTGTGTACTTTGCATCTTGCGGTATGTTGGGACGAAGCGGCCCGGGCTAACCTTACATGACATCGTTCATGAGACTTGCTCCACGCTCGACATGCAACTTGTATTGCATAAGTGGCTTTGCGGGTGCCTGTTTCTCCTAGCATACTTAAGATCCAATTTACAACGGGTGATTAACAATACTAGTATCAATGTTGTGGTTCATGTTCGTAAGTTAGAATGACACTTATTGAAAGCCCCAAACCACGTAAAACATGCAAAGAAAGTAGAGGCGTCTAACTTTGTTTTGCAGGGGTGTGCAGTGATGTGATATGGCCATGATTGTGATTATATTTGATGTATGCAATGTTCCTTATTGTAAGTTGGCAACCGGCAGGAGCCATATGGTTGTCTTTAATTTATGTTAAGACCCGTGTGTCTATTCAAAGTAGTTGTAATAGTTGAAGCCGGTGGACGACAACCATGGAGAGGCGTCATTGACCTTGATGCAATGCCGGTGATGATGGAGATCATGTTCGTGCTAGAAGATGGAGATCGGAAGCACAAAGAATAAAGGCCACATCATATCACATATTATGAATTGCATGTGATGTTAATCCTTTATGCATCTTGTATTGCTTAGTTAACAACGGTAGCATTATAAGATGATCCCTCGTGCACATGAATTTCAAGTCATAAAGTGTTCACCCTTAGTTAGCACCGTTGCTAAAGCTTGTTGTTTCGAAGCACCACGTGATGATCGGGTGTGTTAGATTCTGCAAGTGTATACAACGTGAGCAAGCCAGATTTGCTCATGCGGAAACTAAGGTTTGATCTTGACGAGCCTAGCATGTACAGACATGGTCTCGGAACACGGATCACCGAAAGGTAAAGCATGAATCATATAGTAGATATGATGAACATGACGATTGTTCGCCATTGAAACTATATCAACTCTCGTGATGATCGATGTTGATGTAGTGGATTTGGTTCGTGTGATCACTAAAACAATGTGAGGGATGTTGTTTTGAGTAGGAGTTCACCTAGATTAACTTTATTATTAATTTGAACTCAATTTGTCATAAACTTAGTCTAAACTATTGCAAATATGTTGTAGATCAATGGCAGCCCCTACCATCAATTTTAATGCGTTCCTAGAGAAAGAAAAGTTGAAAAACAATGGAAGCAACTTCGCGGATTGGTTCCGCAATTTGAGGGTTGTCCTCATAGCTGGTAATTTGACCTATGTGCTGGATGCACCGCTGGGTGACCCACCTGCAGCTGATGCTTCCGATGAAGTAAAGAATGTTTACCTCGCTCGGAAGAATCAATACTCCATAGTTCAGTGTGCTATCTTGTATGGTTTGGAATCGGAGCTTCAGAAAGGTTTGAGAATTCAGACCCATATGATATTGTCGAGGATCTCAAATTGATCTTTGAGACTCATGCGGCAATTGAAAGTTATGAGGCTTCTGAAAAGTTCTTTAACTGCAAGATGGAAGAGGGCAGCTCCGTCAGTGAGCATGTGCTTAAGATGTCTGGGCACGCAAACAAACTTCAAAGCTTGGGTATAGTGATTCCTAATGCTTTGGGGATTTACCGTGTCCTCCAATCACTACCACAAGGTTACAAGAACTTTGTGATGAACTACAACATGCAGAACATGAACAAGCAGTTGCCAGAACTGTTTGCTATGTTAAAGTCTGCAGAAGTGGAAATCAAGAAAGAGCACCAAGTGTTGTTGGTCAATAAGACCACCAAATTCAAGAAAGGCAAGTCTAAGCAGAAGGGACACTTCAAGAAGGGTGGTAAGAAAGTTACCACGCCGGCGAAGAAGACCAAGGCTGGACCTAAGCCTGATACTGAGTGCTTTTACTGCAAGGGAGAAGGTCACTGGAAGCGGAATTGCCCAAAGTACTTGGCGGATTTGAAGAACGGCAACATCAAGAAGAAAGGTATATCTGATATACATGTTATTGATGTGTATCTCACTAGTACTCGTAATAGTGCCTGGGTATTTGATACTGGTTCGGTTGCTCATATTTGTAACTCGAAACAGGTGCTGCAGAATAAACGGAAGCTAGCGAAGAACAAGGTGACGATGCGCGTGGGAAATGGATCAAAGGTTGATGTGATCGCGGTCGGCACGCTACCCCTTCATCTACCATCGGGATTAGTTTTATACTTAAATAATTGTTATTTGGTGCCTGCGTTGAGCATGAACATTATATCGGGATCTTGTTTATTGCGAGACGGTTACTTGTTTAAGTCCGAGAATAATGTTTGTTCGATTTATATGAGTAATATGTTTTATGCACATGCACCTTTGATAGATGGTCTATTCTTGTTGAATCTCGATAGTGGAAATACACATATTAATAACATTGAGGCTAAACGTTTGAAATCAAGCGATAATTCGACCTATATGTGGCACTGTCGTCTTGGTCACATTGGAGTGAAGCGTATGAAGAAACTCCATTCCGATGGACTTCTTGAATCACTTGATTTCGAATCACTTGATAGATGCGAAGCATGTCTGATGGGTAAAATGACTAAGACTCCATTTTCTGGTATGATGGAGCGAGCTACGGACTTATTAGAAATCATACATACCGATGTGTGTGGTCCAATGAGTGTAGCATCGCGCGGTGGTTATCGTTATGTTCTTACCTTCACGGATGATTTGAGTAGATATGGGTATATCTATTTCATGAAATATAAGTCCGAAACTTTCGAGAAGTTTAAGGAGTTTCAAAGTGAGGTAGAGAATCAACGTAACAAGAAGATTAAATTTCTACGTTCTGATCGTGGAGGTGAATATCTAAGTTACGAGTTTAGCGAGCATTTGAAGAAATGTGGAATACTTTCACAGTTGACACCGCCAGGAACACCACAGCGTAATGGTGTGTCCGAACGTCGTAATCGAACTCTCTTAGATATGGTTCGTTCTATGATGTCACTTACAGATTTACCGCTATCATTTTGGGGTTATGCATTAGAAACAGCCGCATTCACTTTAAATAGGGCACCGTCTAAATCCGTTGAAACGACACCGTATGAATTATGGTTTGGGAAGAAACCTAAATTGTCGTTCCTTAAAGTTTGGGGTTGCGAAGCCTATGTAAAGAAGTTACAGCCGGACAAGCTTGAACCCAAAGCGGAAAAATGCGTCTTCATAGGATACCCAAAGGAAACTATTGGGTATACCTTCTATCATAGATCCGAAGGCAAAATCTTCGTTGCCAAGAATGGATCCTTTCTAAAAAAGGAATTTCTCTCGAAAGAAGTGACTGGAAGGAAAGTAGAACTCGACGAGGTTGTCAAACCTTCTCTCGAAATTGCGAGTAGCGCAGCACCGGAAGAAGTTCCTGTAGTGTCTGCACCAATTAGAGAGGAAGCTAATGATGATGATCATGAAACTTCGGTTGAAGTTGCTACAGAGCCTCGGAGGTCAACGAGAACTCGTACCACTCCAGATTGGTATGATCCCGTTATGAGTGTTATATTGGTGGACAACACCGATGACCCTGAGACATATGAGGAAGCGATGATGAGCTCAGATTCCAATAAATGGCAAGAAGCCATGAAATCCGAGATTAGATCCATGTACGAAAACCAAGTGTGGACTTTGGTGGACTTACCGGATGGCCGAAAGGCTGTCGAGAACAAATGGATTTTCAAGAAGAAAACAGATGCTGATGGTAATGTTACTGTCTATAAAGCTCGACTTGTCGCAAAAGGGTTTCGACAAATTCAAGGAGTTGACTACGATGAGACTTTCTCACCAGTAGCGAAGCTAAAGTCTGTGAGGATTATGTTAGCAATCGCTGCATATTATGATTATGAGATATGGCAGATGGATGTCAAAACAGCATTCCTCAATGGAGATATTGATGAAGAGTTGTATATGATGCAACCCAAAGGTTTTGTCGATCCTAAAGATGCTAACAAGGTATGCAAACTTCAACGGTCCATTTATGGATTGAAGCAAGCATCCCGAAGTTGGAATCAACGTTTTGATAAGGTGATCAAAAGTTTTGGTTTTATACAAACTTATGGAGAAGCTTGTATTTACAAGAAAGTGAGTGGGAGCTCTGTAGCATTCTTAATACTATATGTGGATGACATATTATTGATTGGGAATGATGTAGACCTTCTTAATAGTGTCAAGCAATATTTGAATAATAGTTTTTCAATGAAGGATCTTGGCGAAGCAGCTTACATATTAGGCATAAAGATTTACAGAGATAGATCGAAACGCCAAATATCATTGTCACAGAGTACATATTTGGACAAAGTTCTAAAGAGGTTTGGAATGGAAGATAGCAAGAAAGGGTTCTTGCCCATGTTGCCCAATACGACCTTAAGTAAAACTCAAAGTCCGACATCGGCAGAAGATAGAGAAAGGATGAGTAAGACTCCCTATGCCTCAGCCATAGGATCTCTAATGTATTCCATGCTGTGTACTAGACCCGACATTGCATATGCTGTTAGTTTGACTAGCAGATATCAAAGTGATCCAGGAGTGGATCATTGGACAGCGGTCAAAAACATCCTTAAGTACTTGAGAAGAACTAAGGATATGGTTCTTTCTTATGGAGGTGATGAACAGCTCGTTGTTAATGGTTACACCGATGCTAGTTGGAACACCGATCCGGATGATTCTAAATCACAATCTGGATACGTATTTATTTTGAATGGTGCAGCAGTTAGCTGGAGGAGTGCAAAGCAAAGCGTTGTGGCGAGATCTTCAACTGAATCGGAATACATGGCTGCTTCGGAGGCTTCACAAGAAGCGATATGGATGAAAGAGTTCATTACAGAGCTGGGTGTGGTTCCTAGTGCGCTGGACCCAATGTCTATCTGAATGTGGCGGATCCGTTGACTAAACCTCTCCCGAGGGCAAAACATGACCAGCACCAAACTGCCATGGGTGTTCGGTATATTACCATGTAATCTAGATTAGATGACTCTAGTGCAAGTGGGAGACTGTTGAAGATATGCCCTAGAGGCAATAATAAATGTAGTTATTATTATATCTTTGTGTTTATGATAAATGTTTACATTCATGCTATAATAGTATTAACAAGGAAACATTGATACTTGTGTGATTTGTAAACTTAATTTGAAGTCCCTAGTATAGCCTCTATACATCACTAGCTTGTTGGTTGATAAATGATTGTGGTTTCCCTATCATGAACATTGAGATGTTATCAACGATAAGATCATATCGTTAGGAGAATGATATGATGGACATACTCCTATAGATAAGCGTAGCATAAAGATCAAGTCATTTTAATAGTTCAATTGCTATATGCTTTCTGATACATAGTAACCTAATTCCTTCGACCATGAGATCATGCATATCACCCTTACCGGATGGATGCTTTGATGACATCAAACACCACACCGTAACTGGGTGGATATAAAGGTGGCATTGAGTGTTCAGAAAGTATTGGATGAAACACATGGATCAAGAGTGGGATTTGTCCATCCATATGACTGATAGATATACTCTGGCCCTCTCGGTGGAATGTCATCCAATTAGCTTGCAAGCATGTGACTGGCTCACAAGGGATCACATATCACGGGAACGAGAAAAGAGTACTTATCGGTAACGAGGTTGAACTAGGTATGCAGAGATACCGACGATCATAACCTCGGATAAGTAAACTATCGTGAGACAAAGGGAAATTGGTATCGTATGTAATTGGTTCATTCGATCGCAAAGTAATCGTAGAAATATGTGGGAGCCATATGAATTTCCAGATTCCTCTATTGGTTATTGTTCGGAGAAGTGTCTCGATCATGTCCGCATAATTCACGAACCGTAGGGAGACACACTTAAGGATTCGACGTTGTTTGAGTAGTTATGGAATGCATGAGAAAGAGACCGAATGTTGTTCGGAGTCTCGGATGGGATCCGGGATATCACGAGGAGATCCGGAATGGTCCGGAGAATAAGATTCATATAAGGAAAGTCCCGTTTCGGAGTTGGGAAATGTTTCCGGTGTTTTCATCGGGAATGTTCTAGAAGGTTCCGGAATGTCCGGCACTCCGGAGGGGAAGGGGTACATGAATGTGTAATTGCAAGTTGGAATGATTGCATCATGTACTAAGTGTCTTCGCTGTCCAAAATAAAGGGTTTATTCAAATCCTAAATTGAAAAGTCAAACGGCTAGTTTGAAAGTCAAACGACAAGTTTTGGAAAGAGGAGGAGGAGGTTGAAACCGAGTTGGGGAGGGAGTCCCTCCTCCCCAAGCCGGCGCACCACCCAAGCCGAGTTGGGGAGGGACTCCCCTCCCTCCCCTTGGCCGCCGTCCCTCCACCTATATAAGGAGGGGCAGGGCTCCCTCCTAGCACACACAAGTACCTCTCCTCAAACCCTAGCTTGGCGCCTACCACCATAGCCGCCGCCGCCCCCTAGGGTTTTGCCCTAGCCGCCAACTTGGGGTGCCCCAAACCCTAGCCGCCGGCTCTAGCCTCTCCTCCTTGGTGTGTCTAAAACCTAGATCGCCGAGGATCTCTCTCATACTCCACCATACTCGCGCCGGCTTAAGGTGAAGCCCTGCGAGATCTCCCCTCTACTTCCGGTACCACGCCGTTGTGCTGCCGGAATCGCGAGGAGAGTGCTACAACCTCCGCTGCCTGCTGGAACAAGGGAGAGGAAGGTCTTCGTCGAGTACCGAACGTGTGACCGACTGCGGGAGCGCTGCCGGAACGCAGCGCCGGAAGGATCGTCTACGCGATCTTGAGATCGGGAAGAGTACGACTACATCACCCACGAGAATCCGCTCTCGTTAAACACTTTGGAATCTTCGAGGGTAAGTTATTCCATCGACTCGTTGCTACAATCTAGTAGATAGATCTTGGCTTGTTTGTTTGTATGCGATAGAAAATTTTTGTTTTCCATGCTACGAAACCCTACATATGGGGTCGGGGTCTAGAAGCCGGAGTGATGGGAGGGTGGAGAACGGCATGGAGCTCCGGCGAGCGTGCATCTCTAGCGGTGGCGGCGGACGATTCTGGGCCTCAGGGTCTAATCGATCTGGCCGTCTACCTGCTATGGAGGTTGTGAGCGTGGATGCGTTGCGACTTCCTTTCCCATTGCATCTCCACCCGAAGGTGTGGGGGTCTGCCAGTGTGCTCAAATAAGGAGGCGGTCGTAGGGTTCTTCTCGCGTCAAGATGGTGTTTTGCTTGATGTATGCCCTCGTTGATCTGGTTGGTGATGAGTTCTGGAAGGCTCCACCAGTGATCCCCATTAGGCGTCTATGCCTGTAGATTGCTAGATCGGATGGGATTCGGTTGTGTGCACCAATATTTCTGGCCGTGTGGCTTCAGGAGACATTGACATGAAGTATCGTTATTTATTGCCATCATGGGACATGGATGTGTTTTGATTCCCATGGTGAAGACAGTGGTGGATAATGTCATGGAAGCTGAGATATGAGGTTTGGTAATGGCGGACCGAGACTTCGAGGCAATGAGGATTTTTTTTTTTGATGATTCTTGACTTGTAGTAGTGGCATTGGAAAGAAGGGGTCGCGGGACAGGAGAAGTACATGGTCTTATCTTTCAGGGTAAAAATCCAAGGTCCAACCTTAATTGGTTGTGCTTGGCACTGGTCTTGTCGAAGGCATTTTTATAGAGCGCGGGTTTTCTCAAGGGTGAAAACCTAAGATTTATGATTGGGCGGCGACGATGCTTATGCACTGCTTCCTTATTGGAGACGTCGTTTCTAGATAATTTGGACTCCGGGTGCTGCCTTAGCTGTGGTTTGTGTTGCAGTTACAAGGATTGGATCACTATAGCGAGACTTTTTTTTCATTCTTCTTCTTTTTGTTCTGGAGCGTGTGCATCTGTAATGTCTTTCATACATTTTGTTGTTGGCGAGGCTGAGTAATTGGTACATTCGTGATATTAATATATTTCCTTTGTTAAAGAAATCTAATATGAATCCAAAGATGTCGATTTGGGTATGTTTTCCTTGTCTAAATGTATGTATGTCTGTGTGCATGTTGGCTAGGCGTGCTTTGCACGTATGTGTCTGCCTATAGTATGTTTTTGTGCAGTGTCTTGGCTAATCAAGCACTAGATTTAAATAAGTTACATTAATCTTCAAATCTCCCATGATGAATAAATGATTCATCGCTACATTATGAAATTAGCTGACAGTATTAGAAGATCAATGACCAAAGCATGTGCATACAGAATTAGGACTTAAGTTCATAAAACAAAACTAGGGTGGACACCACGATTGCATGCACTACTGAGGCTTTCCCAATGCCTGGCAAGGGCAAGAAAGAAAGCAAGAAATATTGTCCAAAGAGCTCTCTTTTTTCATGGTCAGTCTCTTGCACAATCATACTTTTCTAAAGGCATGTTGCTTTTGTGGACACAATAATATGCATGTAGTATCTACGTTAAGCTATGTTACAATAATGTGATCCATCATATATTCAAGTTTACTAGTTTGCATGAGGTTGCGGGCTTGGAGGACAGATCAGCACGTATATGTCCGTGGAATATAATTTTTGCGAAAATGTAAAAAGACTTCGGTCTCTGCATTAGTTGATACACACAACTCTTTATTAAAACGATCTAGTATCGGAGTTATTATAAGTTAGGGATTGCTTAAAGTTGATACATGAATCATCTAGTAAAAAATATACTGTCAGGTATCTAAAGATATCATGAGTGATCGTCACTAGAAGATTGCATCCGGAAGCCATAATTTCCCGCCGATCCGGAGAAATGTGGAACAGCTTAAAGCAAGCATATCAATGAATTCGACTTCACTACACGATAATGTTACTCCATCTAATCCACTCTATACTAAATCAATGACACTTACTATGGATCAGAGCCCCCAGAGGGAGCACCAATTATTCCCTTACACCAAATGTAGTTAGCCCTATATATGTGTATATGCAATTCACAACCCTTCCTCGGTAGAAAATTGGGAACAATTTATATAGTTGAGTGGATATATGTGATGGCACAACCATTCCCCTGAATTGATTTTTCGACAAAGGCAAGAGCAAAAAAAAAAAGCCTAAGAACATAGGAGTTGACACATTGGAACACTAGTACAACACGCCACGTTGGGCATGGGTGGGATCATCATGAGCTACAGATATGTGGCCCGTCGGCACATCCATCTTGCTGACGTGGTGGCCAAATCACAAATGGGGTCTTGACCATTTCCGACGTGGTCCCTCATCGGCAATGGAGGTAGAACAATGTTTAAAAAAACAATATATTCACACAACATTTCAAAGCTAATACTTTCGCAACAAATATTTTTTTCGAAATACACCCTGAAAAGATGTATCAGTTTTTTATAGAAGAAGAGGCTAAGACAGCCGATACAACGCCAACTGGCTGATACAAATACAACACCACACGACATACAACACAACCTACACCCGCCAACCGACAAGGGCTCGCCTTGCACCCTCTCTGGACAAGAAGGCAAGGAGACAACACACCAAGCTGCTAGGCCGCGTCACTACCGAAGGATGGAGCTCCATGAGACCAACTCCTACTCCAAGATGGTAGAAGCCAACGCCGATCACCCATAAGCGCCATGAGTCGGCGAGAGAAAACAGCGGGACCACACCAGACCGAAGGAAACGTTGACCAAGAAGCGCCGTCGATGGTGTACATAGTGCCCCGGAAGCCCATGCTCTGGCGATGACCATAAACAACTTAGCTGGCGCACCAAGGACTCATCGAATCACCTAGGCAGCGCCTCCGACAAGGGAACGACACCAATGCGTCACCGCCACCCGATCCGTAGACTGGATCAAGGTTTTCCCCGGTGCTCGATGTGGGGCAGCTTAGGCAGCGCCATGACGACGCCTCCAAGAAGGTGACGGCGCCCGCAGTCGTCGCCATCGCTAGCTTCACACGAGAATTTCTCCTAGCCCTACCTTCGACCCCAACATCCGAAGTGTGTGCGGCAAGGAGCCGCCTTTTGGAAACATCGCCGATGAGAGGCAAGCCGGAGCTGTCGTTCACGGGGCAGGACACGCTAACCACCATCCCACCTCGATCACCGAAAGAACGGAGGCTAGACGGAGGGGATCCAGCCCACCGCCTCCTGGCCAGCAGCCGACACCGCCACGGTGCCCAGGAGCCAGTGCCGCTAGGCGCCACCGTGCTTGCCTTTTGCAGGGACAGAACCACTGGCCCGCCAAAGCCCATCTGGGCCTGGACGAGCCCGTGGCTCCCACCCGCTGCAGCAAGGGCGCCTGCGTCGCCAGGGAGGCTGCTCCTCTACGTCGTCGCCAAACCCACGAGCTCCGTCGGGATCATGCGGCACCTCGCCGCCGCAACCGCACCGGGACACGCGCTGCCGCCGCCGGAATTGAACGCCGCTCGCGCACGGAGAAAGCCCCGCCGCTGCCGTCGCCGCTCGGGCTTTGCCGACGGGACTCTGGCGGCGGCGGGAAGGGGGAACTAGGGATGAGGGCTAGATCAGGCGGCAGGGTTCTCCCCCCGTGTCTCCAAGGTCGGGCGATGCGGGGGTATGAGGGGATCGAAGGAAATTTAGAAGTCTCGCAACAAACAAACATATATCCAATTCGTCACATGAGAGTAAATAATAGCGCTAGATTGTTTCGGCCAAAACCGCTATCTACATCGTCCCGATTCTTTTCGGCCCATCGATGATTGATGGCTGAAAAACGTCCCCCGGATCCGAAATTTTACTCCAATCCCGCGTCCAGTGATCTTTGGCGTCTGTTTTCGATCCAGAAGCGCGATCAGAACCGCGGACTGGTGGGCCATGAAGGACCCTTGCTCACCGTATGGTGGACCGCGTGCGCGTCCTGGGTCTATTGTCATCGTACGCGGGCAGTATCGCACTCGATGAGAGGCGCATGGTGGACCGTGAGCGCATATCTCGAACTGAGTCGCGGACGGGTGGGACTCACATCAACCTTACTCGACGGATGGAGGACCGTGTGCGTGCCCTATGCCCACTGTCAGCATACGTTGCGCCTCTGCACCCACCAGCACGCCTGTCGTCGAATTGTCGACAAGTATGCCATAGGGGGTCCTAGTGGCGTTGGAAGGATGGGTGTGAGACGTCGGATGTTCCTGGTGCGGTGAGCACAAGTTTACCCAGGTTCAGATCCGACTGCGGTGATCGTACCCTACTCCTGCTAGCAACCCAGTAATATATCGGCGTAAGCCGGATGTTACAGTGGATTACAAGAGAGGTTCGCATGTGCGAGTTGGTTGTGGTTGTGTATCGAGTTGTTGACCTAAAGGCTCCCATAGGGCCGGTTTATATAGTCACCGAGGCCTAGGGTTACAGGAGAGACCTATCCGGCTATGTTATAGAGTCGATAACTATATATAGCTTGGACTACAAATAATACTACAGGCCTAAGTCGATAACTCTTCTGGGCCTTGTCGTAGCCGGAATTGGCTCCTCCTCTTTCTCTGACTGGGCCGCCCGTGAAGCGAAGCTCTAACCTGTTAGTGGGCCACCCTGGTCAGCGAGTCATGTGGGTATACCGAAAAGTATATCCCCAATAGTAGCCCCCGGAAGTCCCCAGCGAGTCCTGTCGGATAAATCGTCTAGCTTGATGGTTTCTTTGTCTTGAGAATCTTGAAGGGTTCCCAAAAACTTCATTCATTAATGTAGGATTCCGAGTCAACCGAGTCGGATATATTTTGCTCTGACCTTAGTCTTTTCCCTACTTGGTTTGAAACATAAGCCGGATTTTTCAGCGGTGTGCGGACTGACAACTTTTCAGACCAGGTCCTGTCACTGACAGGATTTCCATCAGCACTACCGTTGGTGGGTCCATCCCTTACGGAACAGAACGCCACTTAAATGCCTGCGCGAAAATCGAGGGGGCAGAAGGGTCGCGAGGAAGCTAACTCCCCTCTCATATACGCGTGGCGCTAATCGCGCATGTTATCGCACGAATCTTGACGTAGAGATAAATAAAGAGGGGAGAAAACCCTTTCTCTCAGATTCACCTCTCCATCGATTCATTCATTGCTTCCTCGTACTCCTCGAGCACTCCACACCAGTTCCCATCTATGCACCGTGATAAAAATCTCTCCTTCCCCCACCAGCCCTTTTCCTCCAAGATCCATGGCTTCTGCCTCGACCTCAGGAGTGGCGGAAAGTTTGTCGGAGGCGTAAGAAAGGAAGATGCGGGGCCTTTGGATCCCCAGTGCCATGGACAATGCGGAACTCCAAGTCATGGAGTATGAAGGGTTCATTGTTGCCGGTGCGTGGTGGAGCGCCTCAGGGCACGCCGTTCCCGCCCCGCTCGACGACGAGAGGGTGCTAGTCGACCGCGGCCTCAGCTTGCCACCGTCGGACTTCCTTGTCGAGGTCCTCAACTACTATGGTGTGCAACTCCATAATCTTCCTCCCAACTCCCTGCTTGAGCGCAATACTCACGCAGCTTTGTGCGAGGGGTTTCTTGGCATTAGGCCAAGTCGCACTCTTTTATGGTACTACTATGGTACTCGGAAGAATTCCATCAGTGCCGGTGTGCCTTACGTCATCGGCACTCTTAGCTTAGTCCTTAGGAGGAATCGAATCTATCCTAGGATTAATGCTAGTGAGTCCGTCAAACGCTGGGCCAGAACTTTCTTCTATCATAAGGATATTCCGGCTCCTGGAAAGGCGGAAGGTCTTCCGACGTTTATCCACGGCGCCGATCCCCAACAGAATTCATGGGTGGCGGAGGCACCGGAGCTGTCGAATATCTTGATCCTAGCCAATAGGCGGATTAAGTATTTGATGAAGCATGAGGGCCTCCGTGGATCGACTTGATCCACTGCTGGATGGAGCGCCAGATTCAGCCTCTCCAGCAACATGGAGATTGCCTCATGCACCAGATCACGAGTGACAAGAAGGACAAGATGCGGGTCGGTTCGAGCCGGCTTGCGTTGAAAGACTATAATACCCTCATGCAATACCTGATCAAGGAACTAGTGGAACGAAAAGTTCCGGAAGTTTCCATGAAGATGTATATGACCAACCGTCCTCTGATTCCGGGAAATATTTCGACTCTAGTTTTGCGTTTCGTTGTTCTTTTCTGTTTTTTCTCCGACTCTATTTTCATCGATGCTTTTTGACTTTGTCAGCTCGATAAACTCTCCGAGTCTGAGCTGGCTCCACTAAAGGGATGTGCTTCAAACGATCCGAAGGCGACGGACGATGATGAGGTGCAAGATGTTTCCGCCCCTGCCTCCAAGAAGCGCAAGGCGAAAGAAGTTGTTGTTGGTGCTGGTAACCAAGTGTTACCGGTAGTTAAAAAGTAAGCACCCTATCTTTAATTTTCAGTACTCTTGTACCTTTATTTCTTTCCAGAGCACACCTGATATATAGGATTTTCATGTTCTAGAGCTAAATAAGTTTTGAAGAGCAAGATCAAGCCGGACAGCAAGTCGGGCAAGCAGATGCGCCAACAAAAGCTTGTTATCTCCCCTGATGTGCCGCCATCAACTCCATCCAGTACTCCATCAGCACAGGAAGCTTCTTCCTCTCCTGATGCTGGTAAAATCTCGAAAGCCCTGGTCACCGTTGATGACCAGGCAACTAACAAGGGTGAACCCGTCAAGGGTAATGATCCCATGGTAGTATCTACAGGAACAATGGATAAAATGGCCGGCTCCGCTGTATCTGGCCTAAAGAGGAAAGAGAAGGATGAGATCCTCAGACTGGCTCAATTCAGCCTTGAGAAGCAAACCCTGAGTCCAGAGGCAGCGAGCCAAGAGGAGGAGGACGTAAAGCTGGTCAGCCTCCTGGACCAAATTTTGGTCCGGGACGCTAAAGTCTGGCGAACTTCCAGCGACGGATGTTCCTTCCCTCATCCTTATCGAGAAGGTGTTTCATAGCACCAAACTTGGATTTGAAAAGATGCACCTAGAACACATTGTAAGTTTCTGATTCTTATTTGCATTTATTATCATATCCTCTAGCCCCAAGCATAAAGTCAGATAAATATCGTTGGATCCGATTTGATGCTTTTAGTTTGCAAAAGAACGATGTAGTGTAGCCCCCAAGGCTCGTGCTGTAAGTTTACTTGTTAAATTTGCAGCCCGAGTCTTAGTAGCCGTCTGACGGTATTCCGTCTCTATACTTACAGAAAATTGCATCTTCCAACCAGGAATTGCTTAAGAACATTAGCAATAAGCGCAAAGAAATCAAGGCTTTGCACTTTGAGAATTCAAAGTTGAAGGTTGAGAAAGATGAATCAGAAGGTAAACGTTTCCGACTTCTTCTTTGTCAGTTAAATTTTGTGTCATAGTCAAACTTGTTTTGTCCGACTGATATTTTGTCTTTGAAGAACTGTTGTGTCAGTCCAGCAAGATGGTGGAGCAAGCCGAAAACTTCAAGGTCTTAGAGATAGAGAATGCTGAGCTCCGGGACAAGCTTGATAAGCTAACTTTAGAATCGGAGAAATCCGTAGCTGCAGTCCTAGAGTCAAGCAATCACGAGACCGTGAGGCTCGAGAAGCTCGTAGTCCTCCGATATAAAGAACTAGTTGATCTCAAGAAGGACTTCGATATTCAGAGGGATCTTGCCCAGGCCACAACCAGCGAACTGAACAGCCTCCGCAAGGAGCATGCGCAATGGAATCACTCTGTGCTAGGTAAGATTTTCGAATCTTTATTTCTGTTGAGCTTTTTCGACTTTCTTTTCAGTCGAATTTTGACTATTTGATTATTTCCCAGCCCCCCTGAATCTTCCTGACTCTCCTACCTCCGAACCTTGCCTTGAGCGCATTAAGCTTGTCGAACATATCTTGTACAACTTCCGCCAAACTCTTGAAGAGGCTGGTGAGTCCGTCAAGCTTTCTGACTTGCACGAACTGTCAGTGCACGAGGTGAGGGACAAGGTCAAGGAGATTCCGAAGCTTATCGAAGACTAGAAGATCTCCTACGCTCGGACTTCTGCCCAGACAGCTCTGACCATGGTGATGAGCCACCACAGTGAGATGGAAATCTGGAACATCACCAAGGGCATTGCCGGGGATGATGATGAGGGTAACCCGCAAGACATCAAGGCTATCCAAGAGTCTTGTGCAGGTTATGCTTCTCGTGTGGCGGAGATGACCAACTATTCGACGCCGTTCTTCGAATCCGTCCTCGTGCCTCCCTCGCCCCAAGAGCCAGAAGCAAGTCTTGCAGCTTCCGAGTCTGAGATTGAGCGAGACAATGCTGTCGACTCCAGCGCTCCACCTGCTTCATCACCACCACCTGAATCTGCAGCATAAGCATTTTTATGCATTATTCTGAACTTATGGCACTGTAATGATGAAACAATGTTTTTTATTTTGTGCCGGTCTTGTAAAAACTGATGCTTTTACTATCGTGACACTTTTGCTTATATATTTTTATGTATGTGCTTGAAAACTTCTGAAGCACTTTGTGTTTTTATTCCGATACTTGTCGTTTTGTCTGGGTCTTTGCCTCGTCCCTTCCATGGGCCGGCCAACCTTTAGCACGAAAACTTTGCCGAGCAACGGAGCGCAATTGCTAAACCAGTTTAAACTCGGAAACAAAGCCGACTTCCAGTACCAACAACTCAATACTCGTAAAATGCCCGCGTCTAAGCAATCAGATAAAAAACCTAAGTATAGACAATAAATTAAATTTTGTACCCTAGGGTAATACTTTTTAGATATTCAAAAATCGTAACCAGAACGAACATGAGCATAAAGTACTTTCAAGCATTCTGGGATTTTTGAAAAAATTACATGCTATTTTGGAAATAAGATGGAAAAATCTTCTCAAAGATAAAAATATGAGGAAACCAACACTTTATTTCACTTTGAACATGTACATATATGATCACAAGGAAATATAACTAAGAATAGAAGGGACGTAGCTGTGCAATATTCCATAGACGGTCTATTTCATCCGGGTCTGTGCTGCCACCAGCTCTCTTTCTCTCCCGAGTATTTGGTCTTTCCTTGACTGGTCTCATGCCGATTAAATAATATGACCCATTATGCAGAACTCTGCTAATCATAAAAGGTCCTTCCCAAATTGGGGAAAGTTTGTGCTTTTTCTTTTGCACAAGTCGGATAACCAAATCGCCTTTTCTAAAAGAACAGTTTTATACTCTCTGACTATGATACTTGCGCAACTTCTGCTGATAGGCTGTAGATCTCTGCTCAGCAACGGCGCGTACTTCTTCGATTATATCAAGATCATCTTGTCGAGAAACTTCTGCATCTTCTTCGATATACGCTTTGACTCGTGGAGCCTAATGAATCAGATCACTTGAAAGAACTGCTTCTGCACCATAGACCAAGAAGAAAGGAGTATAGCTGGTTGACCTGTTAGGAGTTCTACGTATGCTCCATATCACAGACGGTAATTCTTCCGCCCAAGCCCCCGCAACCCGACAAAGCAGTGCCTTGAGACGAGGTTGGATTCCTTTTAGAATAAGGCCATTAGTTCTTTCGACTTGTCCATTAGCTTGTGGATGCGTCTGATGCAATATCGAGTCATATCCCTTATTCTTCACAGAATTCGGCAAGTTCACCCATGGAAAAGTTACTCCCGTTGTCAGTAATTATACTGTGCGGATATCCGAATCTGGTGATTACGTCCTCGATGAACGTTCTGGCTATGGCTCCATCGCAACTTGTTATAGGTTTAACCTCAATCCATTTTGTAAATTTATCCAACATCACTAGTAGGTGAGTAAATCCATATTTTGTCGTGCGAAACGTCCCTATCATATCAAGCCCCCATACCGTGAATGGCCATGTAATAGGGATTGTTCACAGCTATTCAGCCGAAACATGTACCTGATGAGCGTACTTTTGGCAGACTTTGCACGTTTTGACCTGTTTATCGGCATCCATCTTAGCTGTAAGCCAAAAGAATTTGTGTCGAAAATCTTTTGCCACTAAGGATCTGGCTGCAGCGTGATGACCACACTCGCCTTCGTGGATTTCTCTTAAGATTTCCACTCCATCTTCCGAAGAAATACATCTCTGAAACACGCCAGAAACAATCCGTTTATAGAGCTCACCATTTATTATAGTCTAGGCTTTTACTCGTCGGACAATCTGCCGGCTCAAGACTTCGCCTTCGGGTAGTTTTCCGTCTATCAGGAAATCCAGATAGGGTTTTGGCTAGCTGAGAATTATAGCCAGAACTACTATTAAAGGTGAGTCGGATTTCGTCGGATAGTCCTCATCAACTCCGACTATGGAGGGGACCCTTAAATGCTCTATAAAAGCTCCATTCGGTACTTGTTTCCGCGTAGAGCCTATCCTTGATAGAGCATCTGCTTCCTAATTTTCTGCTCGAGGGATGTGTTGAACCTCAAAACCCTCAAACGATATAGATAATTCATCCACGACAGCTTTGTATGCTGTCATGTGCTTGTTTGCGTTGTAGATATCGGATACTTTCTGAGCAACCAAATCCAAGTCTCCATAACACATGAGTCTTGATATGCCAATGTTTTTGGCCATGCGTATTTCATATAGCAGTGCTTCATACTCGACAATGTTATTGGTTGCCGAGAAGTGTATTTGCAACACATAGAACAACTTATCTCCTTGGGGTGATTTGAGCACCACGCCAGCCCCCGAGCCTCCTCGTGCTTTTGATCCGTCGAAGTGAAGGGTCCAAAATTCTGAGTCTGGAGGGCCTGTATTTTCTGCCGTTTCTGTCCAATCAACAACAAAGTCGGCAAGAATTTGGGATTTGATTGATGTACGTGGTTTGTACTCAATGTCGAAAGCTGCAAGCTCTATTCCCCACTTTGCGACACGTCCTGTGGCGTCACAGTTATTGATTATATCTCTCGGGGGAGAGGTGCTCACCACTGTGATCTTGTGCTCTTGAAAATAGTGGCGTAGCTTACTAGATGCAAAGAACACTCCATAGGATAGCTTTTGGTGATATGGATACTGTTGTTTTGATTCTGTCAGTACCTCACTCAGATAATAAGTTGGCTGCTACACCTTATGTTGGTGGACTTCTTCCTCACGCTCAACTACTGTTACCACACTTATGACCTTGTTGGTCGCTGCAATGTAGAGTAACATAGGTTCCTGAGTTTCTAGCACTGTGAGAACTCGTGGGTTTGAAAGTAGATCTTTCAAACTTTGCAGGACAGTTTCAGCTTCCTGAGTCCAGACAAATTTGTCAGTTTTCTTCAAGATTTTATATAAAGGTGCGGCTCTTTTGCCGAGCCGGCTAACGAACCGACTCACCGCTGCAATACAACCAGTGAGGTGTTGTACGTAATTTAGGAAAGTTGGCCTGGTAATGTTTAAGATAGCCTTGATTTTGTCCCGGTTCACTTCTATGCCTCGCTCAGAGACGATGAAACCTAACAATTTTCCGGCTGGAATTCCAAAGAAACACTTCTTCGGATTTAGAATCATATTGAATTTTCGTAGACTAGGAAACGTTTCATCCAAGTCGGAAATTAAAGTTTCCTTCTTCTTGGACATCACTGCTATATCGTCCACGTATACATGAACGTTACGTACGATTTGGTTGTTGAGACAATGTTGCATAGTACATTGATATGTTGCTCCTACGTTTTTAAGCCAAAAGGCATAGTTTTATAGCAGAAGGTTCCAAAAGGAGTGACGAAAGATGTCTTAATTTGATCTGACTTTTTCATCGGTATTTGGTGATATCCGGAATATGCCTCGAGGAAACAGAGTAATTCTGACCCTGCTGTTGAGTCGATAACTTGATCAATTCTTGGCAAAGCAAACATGTCATTTGGGCATGCCTTGTTCAAAGCGGTATAATCAACAAACATCCTTAAATCAATGGTGTACTTTTTAGAGACGAGTACATGATTTGCCACTCAATCTGTATGGATGACCTCTGTTATGAAATCCGCTAACTCTAGGCGGGCTAATTCCTTGGCTATTGCTTTGAGCTTTTCATCGCCAAACCGTCGTAAGGACTATTTGACGGGTTTAGCGTCAGGGTACACATTAAGAGAGTGCTCGGCAAGTTTCCTAGGTACTCCGGTCATGTCAGATGGCTGCCATGTGAAGATATCACTATTAGCTTTGGGGAACTCGACGAGCGCGCTTTCCTGTGTGTGGCCTAAGCCTACCCCTATGTTCGTCGTCTTGGAGGGATCATCTTCCTTCAGCTACGTTTTCTTCGTCTCTTTCGACGCCTTGAACTGCAAAATTGGCTTCAGCACCTCATTCTTCATAGCGGGCATCTCGGACGGATTGATGGTCTTCTTGATCTCCTGGTACTACTGGGTGTGCAGCACGGCTTCCGCGAAGGCAACAGATCCTTCATCGCACTCTCGCGCCTTCCTCGGATTTCCTCATACTGTGATTACGACCTTTGGACCTAGAAGTTTGATCATGTTGTAGATGTAACAGGGACGGGCCATGAACGCCCAGTAAGCCGGACGTTCGAAGATGGCGTGGTAAGCACTTTTGAATGGTACCACCTCAAAAGAGAGTGGCTCGGTCCGATAATTGTATCGGGTTCCGAATGTCACGTCCAGAGTAATCTCATCCAGAGAATCCACCTGTCTCCCTGGTACAATGCCATGGAAAGGTACACTGATGTAACTCAACTGGCTCTCTGTAGCTTCATGCGGTGGAGCGTCTCGATGTAGAGGATGTTGATGCTACTCCCAGTGTCCATGAGTGTTTTAGAGAACTCGTAGCCATCAATAAGAGGATTGACGACCAGAGGGTACTTTCCCCGACGATGTGTTTTGCTCGGGTGATCTGAACGATCAAAGTTGATGGCTACCTCTGACCAGTCCAGGAACTATGGAACATCCGGAACCGTGGCAATAAGCTCACGAAGAACCGCCTTCTTTTCCTTAGCAGGTTGGGATCCAAGGAAGCAGACGTATGCGTCTTTCTTGGTCGGAAAAGTCTTCTTTCCATTCAGCTTGGGCTCTGCAGCGGCTTCCGCTTCTTCCATGTCAAAATCTTCCTTGGGTTCCTTTCCTTTCTTGGAATTTTTCTTTCCTTTTCGTCGCTTGGCTCTGTAGCCACCGGATTCGTCTTTCTTGATGTTGTCATTGAAATGACACTCGACATTTGTGTGGGTAGATCCTCTGTTACTATCCAAGTGGTGCACACAAGGATTATTGGCAATGTCGGCCCAGGTATAGGTTCTTCCGGGTTGTTGGTCTCCTCTGCCCTGGAATCAGGAAGTTCCTTGGCCTCTACCCCGGTTGCCTCCGTGCCCTCCTCCTCCTCCAGATCTGAACATTGCGTTCACAGATGTGTTGTCCGAAGCCGTTTTTTTGCCCGAGGTGTTCTTGCGCTTCTGAGTTTGTTTTGGTTGTTTGGCCGCATTGGGATTGGCCAGAATATTTAGCAGCCCTTCTGAATCATCATCGGCGCTAGCATATTTGCTTGCCGTCTCTATCATTTCTCCCAAATCTGTGATGTGGTCACACTTTAGTCTGTGACGTAAAAGTCCGACTAGAAGTCCTGCAATAAAAGCTTCTGTCGCAGTTTGCTCGTTTACTCCTTCACGGGAGTTCTTTGTATCGATCCAGCATCCGAGGTAATCCCGGCAAGTTTCTCCGGGTCTTTGTGTGCAACGCTGCAATTCTCCGACTATGCAGGGCCTCCTGTAAGTTCTCTTGAAGTTTGAAAAGAACACACTTTGCATATCATACCAGTTGTGAATTGAATTCTCTAGCAGTTCATTGAGCCATGATCGAGTCGTCTTCCTCAGCATGAGCGGGAGATATCAGACCGCGATCAGGCTGTTTCCTCCTTTGGCGATGCAGCAGGCCTGAAAGAAATCCTGGAGCCAGGTATCTGGCTGTGCTGCGTCGTCGTAGGGCTGAATGTGTTTGGCAATGCCAAAGTCAACCGGAAATTTTGTCTGACGTATGCATGGTCCAAAGCACTTGGGTACCACATACACGTCTTCTTCCTCGTACCGTCGCGCTTCTATGTTTGATTCAATGCGATGGCGAGCGTCGTTTGGCGAGAGAGATCTGCACCTTGAAGGCTCGCGGCTTCTGCATGGTGGAGTCGGATTTCTGCTTCTCCTCTCACCATTGCCACCCCCGCCCCTGTGGCTTCCATGGCTATGTCTGAATCCTTCGTGGTCGCTGCTGGGAGGCGATGGTGGCCCTGGTGGATTATTTCCGGCTGGGTTACGTGGTGGTGGCGGTGGAGCCTCATTATGCTGACTCTGATGCCTGTTTCTTCGGGCACCGTCCCTACTTGATTCAGGGCGATCCGGATCATCTCTTCGTCCGGTGTTGCCAGCAGGACGGCTCGGTGGTGGCATCCTTAGCCGATCTTGCTCCTCTCGCTGGCGGCGTGTTTCTGGGTCTTCTCTATAGCCGTTGTTTTGCCAACGATGGTCCTTATGAGGAACCATTGCCCTGATGGCGTCTTCGGATGCAGCCGGAATAACTCTTGCCCAGTCACGCGCCGGCCGGCGAGAGTGGCTGTTTAAGCCGGTTCTTGAATTCTCTTCTTCTCCACGGGGATGATAGCGTTGAGTCGTATCCCTGCGAAGTCTTACGTCAGTGCTTTGGTCAGCGCCAGTGTGGCAAAACTCGGACTTTGAGGCCAGCTTGTTACTAAATGACGCGGCCGTTTTCTGTTGTTTTAATCCTTTGTCCAGCAACACGACGCACTGCTGGACCGGCTGCGGAGACGGATTGTTGGCGAGGATGGCTCGAGCTGCAGCAGCGTTTTCCAACGGCATACTGTAGACTCGGATCTTCTCTCCATATTTTCCGTCGAATAGATCTTTGTGGATATCCGGATTCTTGTTAGAAAGAAACGGACCTCCCCTTGTCTTGTTTGGATGTCGCTTGAAATCTGACTGATATCTGGTAGGATCACTATCTAACTGCTGCCTCATCTCGACGAGGCGCACGTCCTCTTCAAGTAGAAACAAGTGGTGCTTTTCCAGGTCCTCATCCCTTTTCTCCAGCGCCTCCGGTGTAAGATCCGAAGCCATTGGGATTGGAATTGTGAGAGCATCTCTGTAAATTTGGCGTGCACCCTTGGTGACGACATGTCCATCCACGAGAGGGTTGATCAGGGTGGTATTAATCGGATCTCCTTCCTGATTCTCCATCTCAATCTCTTCATCAACTTTTTCTTCGTTGGTTTCATCGACGTCCGGCTTCGCCGGTGTCGGATTTTTGTTCTTCTTCTTCTTTGACCGCCCAGTAGCCTTGACGTGCGTACCAGTGGCAAAGATGGCTTTCGGTCCGGTACCGGGGGATAAACTTCCGTTGGTACTTTCCGTCATGGTTTGCTTGTGGACCTCGGAGGAATCTCCGGTCTCCATGTCATCCTGCGAGGTGTAGCTTTCATCCATGAAATCAGGAGGACTAGGAGGATTTTCTGGCTCACCTTGTGTTTGCTTGGAGATGTGCTCTTGTTCATACTCCTCCATCTCTTTGTCAAAGTCTCAAAGTTCCTGCGATGTGATTGACTCCTGAGGGGAGCCAGGTGAGTTGGTGTTTTCTTCGATTGCGTCTAGGACTGAGTCGCTACCAGCTCCAGCATTGACAGAGTCGGATCCAGTGCTTTTGTGGTATACGAAACAGTGCTTCTTCTTGTTCATGTTCTTGAAGTAGTGTCACAACTGGGTTTCCGCCTCCTCCATCTCAAAGTTCTCCGTGATGTCGGCGATTGCTTCGTAATCGATGTAGGGGCGCTTCATCATCTCCTTTATCCTATGCTTCAAGGGTAGTTTTTCTGCTACGACGTCTGTTATGGCAGAGCCGTAGCGAATATATTCCTCATCCGTGTATCCAATCTCATCAGGAAGATCGGATCCGGATTTTACTTCCACCTCTTCTTCCACTATAGGAGTGGGGTGGGTGGGTTTGATTTTCTTCGGGACCTTGAACTCTTTTGCCTCTATGGACAAAATAGATCCGGATTTTTCTTCCGCCATGGTCATCACCTCAAGGGTGGATTGGGCGGGTTCAGCGAAACCGAGATAGATATCTATCTCGCTGATGGACATGATCGTGTAGGTCGTCACGGGTTTGAAAGCCGGAATATATGTCTCGTCGAGAAGGACGGGAGGGACATCACTTGCGTAAACCACGCGACCCATGGCGATTGTTTTGCCGATTCCTGCATCCGTATATTCCGCCTAGAACGGTGCTCCAAAGGTCACCTGCCCCACAGTGGGCGCCAACTGTCGTCGGATTGTCGACAAGTATGCCATAGGGGCTCCTAGTGGCGTTGGAAGGATGGGGTGTGAGACGTCGGATGTTCCAGGAGCGGTGAGCACAAGTTTACCCAGATTTAGATCCGATTGCGGTGATCGGACCCTACTCCTGCTAGCAACCCAGTAATATATCGGCGTAAGCTAGATGTTACAGCGGATTATAAGAGAGCTTCGCCTATGCGAGTTGGTTGTGGTTGTGTATCGAGTTGTTGCCCTAAAGGCTCCCATAGGGCCGGTTTATATAGTCACCGGGGCCTAGGGTTACAGGAGAGACCTATCCGGCTATGTTACAGGGTCGGTAACTATGTATAGCTTGGACTACAAGTAATACTATAGGCCTAAGTCGGTAACTCTTCTGGGCCTTGTCGTAGCCGGAATTGGCTCCTCCTCTTTCTCTGATTAGGCCGCCCATGAAGCGAAGCTCTAACCCGTTAGTGTGCCACCCTGGTCAGTGAGTCCTGTGGATATACCCGAAAATTATATCCCCAACAACGCCCGGTGCTCTTTCATGACCGTCTTCGAGCCTTAAGTGCGATCTGAGTAGCTGGAAGGTGGGCCTCATAGGACCCTTGCTTGCTGTATGGTGGACCGCGCACGTGTCCTGAGCTCTCCCTCAGCATTTCACGATGTGACACACCTCTACACCCGTCGGATGGCGGGGCCCGACGAGTGACGACGTGGCATCGTGAGCCCATGTCGGGCACGGCTTCTCGTGGTCATGGGACCACATGGAGCCGGCGTGGCATCATGAGCCCATGCAAGCCGGGGTTTCTCGCGGCCATGGGGCCCGACGAGAGCCTTCGCGGTGTCCTACACTCTAGATGTCCATGTGTTTTCGTTGTGGTGAGGCGAGCTGGCAGCTGATGTGGCATCAGAAAGCATGGGCCAATGCGTATTCTTGTGGCGAAGGACTGAGTTGGCAGTATATATTGTAGACATCCGTGGGTTATCACGGCCAACTCATACTGTGGGTATCGTTCATAGCCAGGTTGACTGCCTAGGTCGCACATGTCCGCGGGTTCTCGCAGCCGCCAACCGACATGGCAGCATGATCCCATCGCCGGAGGTCATTCGCTCGGTCCCGTTCTGCGGGAGATGGCTTCTCACCATGTTGAGTATAAAATACCTTCCCCAATATTTTATCTACGCTAGTCATTAGATAGATTATCTCCTCTCTCCACCACCGTGCTTTGGTTCGTCTTTGTGATCAGTCGGCATGCGCCGCTCCGGTCACCACACCCATAGTGGCGCTGTGGCTCCTCACGATAGAGAGACGAAGCAGTACGCGGTGCGTTTCTGTTGCCACCTCCATCGTCCTTCCTTTCGTCTTGGCGTTCGTTTGCATGCATCATTTCGGCAACCACACCCAGCACTGCTGCTGCAGACAAAATCGAAGATGTCTTTATTCGTCCCGTCGCCCTCCCCCTCCCCCTTCATTGTCGTGCGACTTCTGTCGCTTGAGTTAGCCCTAGCTTCCCATACCTCGGGACGGTCGTAGCTTGGGGCTGCCTTCTCTGTGACCAGATCTTCTCGTATGTTCTAGCGGGTCTCTTTATTATCGATCTTGCGATTCGTAAAAAGAAATCCTTGAGATATGAAATCATCGAGATCAAAAACGGTTGAAAGCGAAACTGTCCATGAAATTCTGATGAGAGTGAACGTCCATAATACATGTTAAATGTGAAAACATCCAAAAAAATTGAAAGCGAAATCACAACCGTCTCACAAAAGAAGGGGATGAGAGCGAACGTCCAAAATACCCATTGAATGCGAAATCATCGAAAACACGCGATTCAAACTGATTTCGTCCAAAACCGATGATGTGGAGCCGTCCGAACTGAAAAACGTGGAAAAGCGATTAAGTGTAAGAGCGAACTTCATTCAAGAATCAGCCATGGAAATGAAAGTTAAGGAGTAAATGACGTTTGGTATAAAATCGCACGGTGACTTAAGGCAATCTTAGAATTGACTTAAGGCAAAATATCGCAAGTGACTTAAGGCAATCTTAGAATTGAAACTCCCTGCCAAACTATTGCCAAAGTAATCCACTTTGTCTAACCCATTAAACTTGCTTCTAGCCCATAGTATGATGTGATGCTCTTCATGGTATTCTTCCACCTTCGGTTGTGTATACACGTAAGTAACATGCCTACTTGGGATGTATGTATAAGCTGCTGGCCACAAGTTGTCCTCAATGATCTTGTATTTAAACTTTTTTATGAAGTTAGTAGCAAGGTGCTGCAAGCATTTTTTATGGTCAACCCATGAAATGTTGCATCAATAACATTCTCTATCCCCTTGCATGCATCAGTGTGTATCACCAAGCCTTCAGAGTGACCAATCACTGCATGTAGTCTCTTCATGAAATATGTCCATCTTTTATTAGATTTACCCTCAAGAACAGCATAAGCTATAGGAAATAGCCAAATATGGGCATCTATAGCACATGATGTATCAAGTTCTCCTCTAAACTTCCATATTAAAGAAGTAGTGTCTATTCCAAAGTATGGCTTGTAGCCCTCCAGAAACCCCTTATGGCATTGCCTTCAGGAATAGATAACATCTCCTGAAGTAATTCTTATTTGCCATCTTATACATCCTCCCTCTTGCATTCTTTTTGCTTCCTCTAACCATCTCATAATCAATGTCAACAACACTCTTAAGAGATGCTCTTTCTACCTCACCTTTCAAATTGTATAATAGGTGGAAATTGCCATTCCACTTGCCTTAAATCATGTACAAAGTCACATCCTTCCCATAAAAAACTTTGTGGTAAGGAATTAGAATCTTAAACATATCACAAAGTTTCGATCTGAGTTCAGCAGGTCCAGTGTTATGATCCTACCTCACCCAATCAAGTATAATAGCACCTATCCACATGGTTTAAGCTAGTCTTATTTTATCACTTAATGAAGTATTATGGAAGTTGTATTTCTAGGTATTTACCTTGATCTGCATTATATAATAAATTAAATCAAAACATATTTTGGCAAATACAATATGAAAACAATATTATTTAGTTATTGCTACATGAAAAGGTACCCACCCCTTATTAGGGATGCATGCAGTCTCCATTTACGGGTCTTACTTTTCCTACAATGCAACCTTGGTATTTTTTTGGTCACTCTTTTTTACTATATAACCAAACCCAACTTTGATTGCAAATGTAGCAACTTCATATATGTAGTGCTCGATAGTCTCAAAGACAATACCCTCATCAATCGTAGGCTTGTCCTTCTCAAATTAGGTTATTGGCTTGTCCTCGTCTTCATCATCATATTTTTTATCCCATTTTCGCATTTTCAATATCCTCATCATCATCAGTCCCAAATTAATGTTCAAAGTTCAGATCAATCAAATATTCCCTGATTTCCATCCTTTCCAGATTAGCAACCACATCTGGATATATTTTTTCATCATCATCATCTGGAAAAAAAATACACTTCCCCCTTTCTATGTCTTCCCACTCGCTTGACAATGCATCATGTGGAAGGACAAGTGGGCAGTTGCACTCGGTTGAGCAATGAGATGCTGCTCTGCTATGGTCGCTTGAGTTCCTTGCATAGCTGATGTATGAAATCATAAATGACTATCTTTCTCGTTCTATATATTAACAATATGAACAAGCATCAACATAGTCCTCGTTCTTAGGTGTTTACCCCACATTATGGCCAACGTGTCCTCCGTACTAATGTCGTAGAAATTCTTAGAATTGATTTAATAGTGCTATTCAATGGGGAATTTGTCAAATACCATGTACAAGTCACATAGAGTTAGGTCTGCCGCGTGTACTATCAATCGATTATCCAAACTAGGACGAACTATAGTTATACCGTCGGGCATGATTTCAATTCGACATATGTGTCGAATCTTCAGTAGAAATCTGGAAGCAGCATATGTCCTACGGTTTTTGTAACATCTCAGCATTTAGGAACTAACGAAGGGTAGATTTAGGAATTTGGAATGTTGCATGCATTCTTTTGTGAAAATGTGGGTAAAATTTTCGCCAAATAAAGACCTAAAGTGATCAAGGTTTCTTTCATACTTTGAGATTAGGTTTAGTCTTAAAGGATGATTGCTATAGACTTTGATATGATCTTTGAGGAATTAAGTGTTTGAAAAGTGAAATTGAATTCTAAACTTGAGAGAGTTTGAATTATAATTCAAATGAATTAGGATTGAGTTTTGAATCTTAATTTAATTAAGAGTTAAATATTACAACTTAAATTCTATCCAAAGAAAAACAATAAAGAATATGAAAAATTATTTCATATTATCAATATATAAACAAGTTACAAAATTGTAACTTATTGAAATCATCCACACACTTCACAAAAGCAAATAAATAAAGAATAAGAATATTCTTTATTAATAATAATGTAATCTTTATTACAGAAGAATAAAATTAAGATTACAAGATAATAAAATGAAAATTACAAAAGAATAATAAGATTACATTGAATTATTCTATAACTATTCTATGAAAGAAAAACTAAACTACAATCTTCATCTTCAAATATGTACCTGCAAGATAAACATTAATAAAACAATAATAAGGTTAGAGTTAGTATTATTTTTCTCTCAGACATGTCAGTGAAGTGCACTAGACAAATTCATCATTGAGAAATTTATACAAGGGGCAAGTTTCACCAATATGAAAGAATCTATCTTTCATAAATTTTAAGCCAAAGGGTCAAATTGACAGCAAGGAGGGGCAAATTCACCAGCCAGGTAAAATTAATTTGATCAAAGTAATTTCCAAAACCAAAGCATATCCACAAGTGCACAGCAAGCACACAGGCAGGACACACACCAACATTCATGTGATGTGTTGTCAGCCTCACAACACAGCCCCAAACTCACAAAACCATCAGCACAGCCGTGGAGAGGCACTAGTGCATCTCTCCACTGCTTGCACACAAGTACAGCCAGCTTAGACAGCAGTTTACCAAGCACAACAGCCAAATCAAACTACCAAAGATCAACCAAACATCACCAGGATGGTGACATAAGGAGGGGGAAGGATCAGGTGGACAGCAAGGCCAAGTCCAGGAGCTAGGAGGAGCAGGCTAGCTCAAGGACAAATCCAGGAGCTAGGAGGACCAGGCTAGCTCAAGGTCAAGCACAGAAGCTCAACAAAACAAGATCATCATCACCACTTTACGCCACAAAAATCAGATTATGTGGTGAGTTTCATAAAACCTTCACATGATCTAATCATATCATCTAAACAGAACCATGTGTTGTTTTATAAAACAAACCCTCAGAAAGCACCCAAGTGGGGTGACTCCATCATAGGGATTTTAAAACTCTAAAAGCAAACAGCAAAGTACCAGGATCCAGCTAGAGCTCAGAGCAACATCATTGCTCTGGTTGTCAAGCTATATATTACAATTCAAGCATAAATATATCTATGATCTAATTTCTAGGCACATCCCTAAAGTAAGGCTAGCACCTTAGAAACAAATCTTTTGGATCCATAGAATGACCAAGCCTACTATCATTTTTCTCCAAGTTTTGATTCAAAAACAATAGCTGGTACCACTATCAGGACTATCTATATGAATCAACTAGATAAGGTCTGAATCCCTAAGCCTCAGACCAACATCATTGGTCTTGGGGATTTTTGTAGGGTTTCGTAGCATGGAAAACAAAAAAATTCTACCGCATACAAACAAACAAGCCAAGATCTATCTACTAGATTTTAGCTACGAGTCGATGGAATAACTCACCCTCGAAGATTCCAAAGTGTTTAACGAGAGCGGATTCTCGTGGGTGATGTAGTCGTACTCTTCCCGATCTCAAGATCGCGTAGACGATCCTTCCGGCGCTGCATTCCGGCAGCGCTCCCGCAGTCGGTCACACGTTCGGTACTCGACGAAGACCTTCCTCTCCCTTGTTCCAGCAGGCAGTGGAGGTTGTAGCACTCTCCTCGCGATTCCGGCAGCACAACGGCGTGGTACCGGGAGTAGAGGGGAGATCTCGCAGGGCCTCGCCTTAAGCCGGAGCGAGTATGGTGGACTATGAGAGAGCCCTCGACGATCTAGGGTTTAGACACGCCGAGGAGGAGGCTTGGCTGGCGGCTAGGGTTGTTAGGCGGCGGCGGCAGTTTGCCCTAGAGCGGCGGCGGCGACAGCAGGAGGTGTTGGGTTTAGAGGTGGAGGTGTTGGGTGTCTAGGAGGGGAGCCCTGCCCCTCCTTTTATAGGTGGAGGGGCCGGCCAAGGGGAGGGGAGTCCCTCCCCAACTCGGCTTCAAGGTGGGCCGTCGGTGGAGGGGAGGAACTCCTCCCCAACTCGGTTTCCACCTCCCTCTCCACTTCCCAAAAATAGCCGTTTGACTTTCAAATTGGCGTTTGACTTTTTCAAACTAGGATTTGAATAAACCCTTTATTTTGTTCAGCGATGACACCTAGTACATGATGCAATCATACCAACTTGATATAACACATTCATGTACCCTTCCCTCCGGAGTGCCGGACATTTCGGAACCTTCTAGAACATTCCCGATGAAAACACTGGAACCATTCCCCAACTCCGAAACATGACTTTCCTTATATGAATCTTATTCTCCGGACCATTTCGGATCTCCTCGTGATATCCCGAATCCCATTCGAGACTCCGAACAGCATTCGGTCTCTTTCTCATCATTCCATAACTACTCAAACAACGTAGAATCCTTAAGTGTGTCTCCCTACGGTTCGTGAATTATGCGGACATGATCGAGACACTTCTCCGAACAATAACCAATAGAGGAATCTGGAAATTCATATGGCTCCCACATATTTCTACGATTACTTTGCGATCGAATGAACCACTTACATACGATACCAATTTCCCTTTTTCTCACGATAGTTTACTTATCCGAGGTTATGATCGTCGGTATCTCTGCATACCTAGTTCAATCTCGTTACCGATAAGTACTCTTTTCTCGTTCCCGTGATATGTGATCCCTTGTGATCCAGTAACATGCTTGCAAGCTAATTGGATGACATTACACCGAGAGGGCCCAGAGTATATCTATCCGTCATATGGATGGACAAATCCCACTCTTGATCCATGTGTCTCAACCAATACTTTCCGAACACTCAATGCCACCTTTATAGCCACCCAGTTACGGTGTGGTGTTTGATGTCATCAAAGCATCTATCCAGTAAAGGTGATATGCATGATCTCATGGTCGAAGGAATTAGGTTACTATGTATCAGAAAGCATATAGCAATTGAACTATTAAAATGACTTGATCTTTATGCTACGCTTATCTATAGGAGTATGTCCACCATATCATTCTCCTAACGATATGATCTTGTTGTTAATAACATCTCAATGTTCATGATAGGGAAACCACAATCATTTATTAACCAACAAGCTAGTATTATAAAGAGGCTTTACTAGGGACTTCAATTTAAGTTTACAAATCACACAAGTATTAATGTTTCCTTGTTAATACTATTATAGCATGAATGTAAACATTTATCATAAACACAAAGATATAATAATAACTACATTTATTATTGCCTCTAGGGCATATCTCCAACAGTCTCCCACTTGAACTAGAGTCATCTAATCTAGATTACATGGTAATATACCGAACACCCATGGCAGTTTGGTGCTGGTCATGTTTTGCCCTCGGGAGAGGTTTAGTCAACGGATCCGCCACATTCAGATCTGTGTGTACTTTGCAAATCTTTATATCCCCATCCTGGATATGTTCTCGAATAGCGTGAAAACGTAGCTTGATATGCTTCAGCTTCTTATGTGACCTTGGTTCTTGAGCATTGGCTATGGCGCCCATGTTATCACAGTAGATAGACATTGGGTCCAGCGCACTAGGAACCACACCCAGCTCTGTAATGAACTCTTTCATCCATATCGCTTCTTGTGAAGCCTCCGAAGCAGCCATGTATTCCGATTCAGTTGAAGATCTCGCCACAACGCTTTGCTTTGCACTCCTCCAGCTAACTGCTGCACCATTCAAAATAAATACGTATCCAGATTGTGATTTAGAATCATCCGGATCGGTGTTCCAACTAGCATCGGTGTAACCATTAACAACGAGCTGTTCATCACCTCCATAAGAAAGAACCGTATTCTTAGTTCTTCTCAAGTACTTAAGGATGTTTTTGACTGATGTCCAATGATCCACTCCTGGATCACTTTGATATCTGCTAGTTAAACTAACAACATATGCAATGTCGGGTCTAGTACATAGCATGGCATACATTAGAGATCCTATGGCTGAGGCATAGGGAGTCTTACTCATCCTTTCTCTATCTTCTGCCGATGTCGGACTTTGAGTTTTACTCAAGGTCGTATTGGGCAACATGGGCAAGAACCCTTTCTTGCTATCTTCCATTCCAAACCTCTTTAGAAATTTGTCCAAATATGTACTTTGTGACAATGATATTTGGCGTCTTGATCTATCTCTATAAATATTTATGCCTAATATGTAAGCTGCTTCGCCAAGATCTTTCATTGAAAAACTATTATTCAAATATTCCTTGACACTATTAAGAAGGTCTACATCATTCCCAATCAACAATATGTCATCTACATATAGTATTAAGAATGCTACAGAGCTCCCACTCACTTTCTTGTAAATACAAGCTTCTCCATAAGTTTGTATAAAACCAAAACTTTTGATCACCTTATCAAAACGTTGATTCCAACTTCGGGATGCTTGCTTTAATCCATCTTTAGAATCGACAAAACCTTTGGGTTGCCTCATATACAACTCTTCATCAATGTCTCCATTGAGGAATGATGTTTTGACATCCATCTGTCATATCTCATAATCATAATATGAAGCGATTGCTAACATAATCCTCACAGACTTTAGCTTTGCTACTGGTGAGAAAGTATCATCGTAGTCAACTCCTTGAATTTGTCGAAACCCCTTTGCGACAAGTCGAGCTTTATAGACAGTAACATTACCATCAGCATATGTTTTCTTCTTGAAAATCCATTTGTTCTCGACAGCCTTCCGGCCATCCGGTAAGTCCACCAAAGTCCATACTTGGTTTTCGTACATGGATCCAATCTCGGATTTCATGGCTTCTTGCCATTTGTTGGAATCTGGGCTCATCATCGCTTCCTCATATGTCGCAGGGTCATCGGTGTTGTCCACCAACATGACACTCATAATGGGATCATACCAATCTGGAGTGGTATGAGTTCTTGTTGACCTGCGAGGCTCTATAGCAACTACAACCGAAGTTTCATGATCATCATCATTAGCTTCCTCTCATATTGGTGCAGGCACCACAGGAACTTCTTCCGGTGTTGCGCTACTCGCAATTTCGAGAGAAGGTTCGACAACCTCGTCGAGTTCTACTTTCCTTCCAGTCACTTCTTTCGAGAGAAATTCCTTCTCTAGAAAGGATACATTCTTGGCAACGAAGATTTTGCCTTCGGATCTATGATAGAAGGTATACCCAATAGTTTCCTTCGGGTATCCTATGAAGACGCATTTTTCCGCTTTGGGTTCAAGCTTGTCCGGCTGTAACTTCTTTACATAGGCTTCGCAACCCCAAACTTTAAGGAACGACAATCTAGGTTTCTTCCCAAACCATAATTCATACGGTGTCGTTTCAACGGATTTAGATGGTGCCCTATTTAAAGTGAATGCGGCTGTTTCTAATGCATAACCCCAAAATGATAGCGGTAAATCTGTAAGTGACATCATAGAACGAACCATATCTAAGAGAGTTCGATTACGACGTTCGGACAAACCATTACGCTGTGGTGTTCCCGGCGGTGTCAATTGTGAAAGTATTCCGCATTTCTTCAAATGCTCGCCAAACTCGTAACTTAGATATTCACCTCCACAATCAGAACGTAGAAATTTAATCTTCTTGTTACGTTGATTCTCTACCTCACTTTGAAATTCCTTAAACTTCTCGAAAGTTTTGGACTTATGTTTCATAAAATAGATATACCCATATCTACTCAAGTCATCCGTGAAGGTAAGAACATAACGATAACCACCGCATGAAGCTACACTCATTGGACCACACACATCGGTATGTATGATTTCCAATAAGTCCGTAGCTCGCTCCATCATACCAGAAAATGGAGTCTTAGTCATTTTACCTATCAGACATGCTTCGCATCTTTCAAGTGATTCGAAATCAAGTGATTCAAGAAGTTCATCGGAATGGAGTTTCTTCATACGCTGCACTCCAATGTGACCAAGACGACAGTGCCACATATAGGTCGAGTTATCGCTCGATTTCAAACGTTTAGCCTCAATGTTATTAATATGTGTATTTCCACTATCGAGATTCAATAAGAATAGACCATCTATCAAAGGTGCATGTGCATAAAACATATTACTCATATAAATCGAACAACCATTATTCTCGGACTTAAACAAGTAACCGTCTCGCAATAAACAAGATCCCGATATAATGTTCATGCTTAACGCAGGCACCAAATAACAATTATTTAAGTATAAAACTAATCCCGATGGTAGATGAAGGGGTAGCGTGCCGACCGCGATCACATCAACCTTTGATCCGTTTCCCACGCGCATCGTCACCTCGTTCTTCTCTAGTTTCCGTTTATTCTGCAGCACCTATTTCGAGTTACAAATATGAGCAACTGAACCAGTATCAAATACCCAGGAACTACTACGAGTACTAGTGAGATACACATCAATAATATGTATATCGGATATACCTTTCTTCTTGATGTTGCCGTTCTTCAAATCCGCCAAGTACTTTGGGCAATTCCGCTTCCAGTGACCTTCTCCCTTGCAGTAAAAACACTCAGTATCAGGCTTGGGTCCAGCCTTGGTCTTCTTCGTCGGCGCGGTAACTTTCTTACCACCCTTCTTTAAGTGTCCCTTTTGCTTAGACTTGCCTTTCTTGAATTTGGTGGTCTTATTGACCATCAACACTTGGTGCTCTTTCTTGATCTCCACTTCTGCAGACTTCAACATAGCAAGCAGTTCTGGCAACTGCTTGTTCATGTTTTGCATATTGTAGTTCATCACAAAGTTCTTGTAACTTGGTGGTAGTGATTGAAGGACACGGTAAATCCCCAAAGCATTAGGAATCACTATACCCAAGCTTTGAAGTTTGTTGGCGTGCCCAGACATCTTAAGCACATGCTCACTGACGGAGCTGCCCTCTTCCATCTTGCAGTTAAAGAACTTTTCAGAAGCCTCATAGCTCTTAATTGCCGCATGAGTCTCAAAGATCAATTTGAGATCATGGACAATATCATGTGGGTCTGAATTCTCAAACCTTTTCCGAAGCTCTGATTCTAAACCATACAAGATAGCACACTGAACTGTGGAGTACTGAGTCTTCCGAGCGAGGTAAACATTCTTTACTTCGTCGGTAGCATCAGCTGCAGGTGGGTCACCCAGCGGTGCATCCAGCACATAGGTCAAATTACTAGCTGTGAGGACAATCCTCAAATTGCGGAACCAATCCGCGAAGTTGCTTCCATTGTTTTTCAACTTTTCTTTCTCTAGGAACGCATTGAAATTGATGGTAGGGGCCGCCATTGATCTACAACATATTTGCAATAGTTTAGACTAAGTTTATGAAAATTTGAGTTCTAATTAATAGTTAAATTAATCTAGGTGAACTCCCACTCAAAACAATATCCCTCACATTGTTTTAGTGATCACACGAACCAAATCCACCATATCAACACCGATCATCACGAGAGTTGATATAGTTTCAATGGCGAACAATCGACATGTTCATCATATCTACTATATGATTCATGCTTTACATTTCGGTGATCCGTGTTCCGAGACCATGTCTGTACATGCTAGGCTCGTCAAGATCAAACCTTAGCTTCCGCATGAGAAAATCTGGCTTGCTCACGTTGTATACACTTGCGGTATCTAACACACCCGATCATCACGTGGTGCTTCGAAACAACAAGCTTTAGCAACGGTGCTAACTAAGGGTGAACACTTTATGACTTGAAATTCATGTGCATGAGGGATCATCTTATAATGCTACCGTCGTCTACTAAGCAATACAAGATGCATAATGGATTAACATCACATGCAATTCATAATATGTGATATGATATGGCCTTTCTTCTTTGTGCTTCCGATCTCCATCTTCAAGCACGAACATGATCTCCATCATCACCGGCATTGCATCAAGGTCAATGACGCTTCTTCATGGTTGTCGTCCACCGGCTTCAACTATTACAACTACTTTGAATAGACATGCGGGTCTTAACATAAATTAAAGACAACCATATGGCTCCAGCCGGTTGCCAACTTACAATAAGGAACATTGCATACATCAAATATAAACACAATCATGGCCATATCACATCACTGCACACCCCTGCAAAACAAAGTTAGACGCCTCTACTTTCTTTGCATGTTTTACGTAGTTTGGGGCTTTCAATAAGTGTCGTTCTAACTTACGAACATGAACCACAACATTGATACTAGTATTGTTAATCACCCGTTGTAAATTGGATCTTAACTATGCTAGGAGAAACAGGCACCCGCAAAGCCACTTATGCAATACAAGTTGCATGTCAAGCGTGGAGCAAGTCTCATGAACGATGTCATGTAAGGTTAGCCCGGGCCGCTTCATCCCAACATCCCGCAAGATGCAAAGTACACAAGAAGCAATCGACAATAAAAGCATCAACGCCCACAATGACCATTGTGTTCTACTCGTGCAGCAGATCTACATATATACCTGGCTCTAATAACACTGTAGGGTTTCGTAGCATGGAAAACAAAAAATTTCTACCGCATACAAACAAACAAGCCAAGATCTATCTACTAGATTGTAGCAACGAGTCGATGGAATAACTCACCCTCGAAGATTCCAAAGTGTTTAACGAGAGCGGATTCTCGTGGGTGATGTAGTCGTACTCTTCCCGATCTCAAGATCGCGTAGACGATCCTTCCGGTGCTGCGTTCCGGCAGCGATCCCGCAGTCGGTCACACGTTCGGTACTCGACGAAGACCTTCCTCTCCCTTGTTCCAGAAGGCAGCGGAGGTTGTAGCACTCTCCTCGCGATTCCGGCAGCACAACGGCGTGGTACCGGAAGTAGAGGGGAGATCTCGCAGGGCTTCGCCTTAACCCGGAGCGAGTATGGTGGACTATGAGAGAACCCTCGACGATCTAGGGTTTAGACACGCCGAGGAGGAGGCTTGGCCGGCGGCTAGGTTTGCTAGGCGGCGGCGGTTTGCCCTAGGGCCGCGGCAGCGACAGCATGAGGTGTTGGGTTTAGAGGTGGAGGTGTTGGGTGTCTAGGAGGGGAGCCCTGCCCCTCCTTTTATAGGTGGAGGGGCCGGCCAAGGGGAGGGGAGTCCCTCACCAACTCGGCTTCAAGGTGGGCCGGCGGTGGAGGGGAGGAACTCCTTGTAGGGGTTCGTAGCATGGAAAACAAAAATTTTCTATCGCATACAAACAAACAAGCCAAGATCTATCTACTAGATTGTAGCAACGAGTCGATGGAATAACTTACCCTCGAAGATTCCAAAGCGGTTAACGAGAGCAGATTCTCGTGGGTGATGTAGTCGTACTCTTTCCGATCTCAAGATCGCGTAGACGATCCTTCCAGCGCCACGTTCCGGCAGCGCTCCCGCAGTCGGTCACACGTTCGGTACTCGACGAAGACCTTCCTCTCCCTTGTTCCAGCAGGCAGCGGAGGTTGTAGCACTCTCCTCGCGATTCCGGCAGCACAACGGCGTGGTACCGGAAGTAGAGGGGAGATCCCGCAGGGCTTTGCCTTAAGCCGGGGCGAGTATGGTGGAGTATGAGAGAGCTTTAGTGGTCTAGGGTTTAGACACACCAATTAGAAGGCTCTAAACCGAAGGCTAGGGCAATTAGAAGCTCTAAACCAAAACGGCTCTAAACCGGAGGCTGTGGCTAGGGTTTAGATTTAGAGGATAGGAACTTGTGTGTCTTGGAGGGGCAGCCCTGCCCCTCCCTTTATAGGTGGGAGGTGCGGCCAAGGTGAGGGGAGTCCCTCCCCAACTAGGCTTGGAGGTGGGCCGCCGGTTGGAGGAGGGCACTCCTCCCCAACTCGGTTTCAATCAAACCTCCTTCTCCTCTTTACCAAAACTAGCCGTTTGACTTTTCAAACTAGCTGTTTGACTTTTCAAACTAGGATTTGCATAAATCCTCTAGTTGGTACAGCGATGACACTTAGTACATGATGCAATCATACCAACTTGATATAACACATTCATGTGCCCCTCCCCCCCCCCCCCCCCCGGAGTGCCGGACATTCCGGAACCTTCTAGAATGTTCTTGATGAAAACACCGGAATCATTCCCCAACTCCGAAACGGGACTTTCCTCATATGAATCTTATTCTCCGGACTATTCCGGATCTCCTCGTGATATCCCGAATCCCATCCGAGACTCCGAACAACATTCGGTCTCTTTCTCATCATTCCATAACTACTCAAACAACGTCGAATCCTTAAGTGTGTCTCCCTACGGTTCGTGAATTATGCGGACATGATCGAGACACTTCTCAGATCAATAACCAATAGAGGAATCTGGAAATTCATATGGCTCCCACATATTTCTATGATTACTTTGCGATCGAATGAACCACTTACATACGATACCAATTTCCCTTTGTCTCACGATAGTTTACTTATCCGAGGTTTTGATCGTCGGTATCTCTGCATACCTAGTTCAACCTCGTTACTGATAAGTACTATTTTCTCGTTCCCGTGATATGTGATCCCTTGTGAGCCAGTCACATGCTTGCAAGCTAATTGGATGACATTTCACCGAGAGGGCCAAGAGTATATCTATCCGTCATATGGATGGACAAATCCCACTCTTGATCCAATACTTTATGAACACTCAATGCCACCTTTATAGCCACCCTGTTACGGTGTGGTGTTTGATGACATCAAAGCATCCATCCGGAAAAGGTGATATGCATGATCTCATGGTCGAAGGAATTAGGTTACTATGTATCAGAAAGCATATAGCAATTGAACTATTGAAATGACTTGATCTTTATGCTACGCTTATCTATAGGAGTATGTCCATCACATCATTCTCCTAATGATATGATCCTGTTGTTAATAACATCTCTATGTTCATGATCAGGAAACCATGATCATATATTAACCAACAAGCTAGTTTAACAAGAGGCTTTACTAGGGACTCTTTTATGTTTACAAATCACACAAGTATTAATGTTTCCCTGTTAATACAATTATAGCATGGTATGTAAACATTTATCATAAGTATGAAGATATGATAATAACCCACTTTATTATTGCCTCTTGGGCATATCTCCAACAGTCTCCCACTTGCACTAGAGTCAATAATCTAGTTTCAAACTTTTGTGTAATCAACACCTATGGCTTTCTGGTGTTGTAAGTACACGTTCGCTAGTGGTCAACTGATCTCCGGATCTGACACTTCCAGGTCCGTGTGTAATTGCATGTCTTTGCGTCTCTACGCATCACTCATTCTGTAATGAGATGGCTTTGTATAAATTTGGTCTTTCGGTGTGACCTTTAGCTCTTTGGGGTTAAAACATGTTGATAATATTGTCGCACAATATATCTTCATAGTATTATCCCACTGTGAACTACACCTTGTTTGATAACAAACTACTTGACACAAATGCCCTCTTTTGCTGCTAAAATAGCAGTCATATACTTAGCCTTTAGTTGTAGTATCTGTCACAATGTCTTAACTTTGGAACTCATCCAAATCCATTATGGAACTTACTTTCCATTATATTGTGCCACCCTTAGTTTAGATTGAGATAAACTTAATTTGTACTTTGTGACAAAACTAGTATCAATGTAGTACTTTTACAATGAACTAACCATCTATTTGTCACTTCTACAAATATTATACTCTTAGTTCTTCCAAAAGATCATAATAATATCCTTACTATTGTCCAATGATCATCTTACGAATCATTCTGGTATATGCTCACAACATTTAGAGCATAGGACATATCTGGATTTGTACATATCACAGTATGATTGATATAAATATTCTTTGTGATTTCATACATCAAGTATCAATCTATACTTGATTATTTGTTTCACTTTACCAAATGTCAATACACTTGAATATATCATCAACATTGAACTCATTCAATCCTTTCTGTGCGACAAGAACCTCTCTTGTAGTTTCTATATTGAACTCATTCAATATCTTGTCTATGTACTTCTGGCACAACCATATTAGCGTCTATTGATGCCAAATATTTGGGTTTTGCCTAAGTCTTTCATCGGGATGAAATTCTTAATATGTGTTAATAAAAGATACATTATTTCCAATCAACAATATGTCTTCCACATAATGTATTAGAAACATGTCTTAGCGCTCCCACTTAATTTCTTGCAAATGCAAGCATCTTCATTGTCTCTAATGAATTTTTAAACTCCTTTAACTGTTTCATCATAGTGAAGATTCCAACTCCGCGATGCTCACTTCAACCATTGAAGTTTGCATATGCTTTTAGCATCCTCTGAATTTACAAAACCCTCTGGACCATGTTATGCACATGTCCGAGGTAACAATTCTATTAGAAGAACTTGTTTTGTTTATTCTACTATCATATAACAAAATTATATGTAGTGGTTGCTACATTAATCCGTCTAGACTAAATATCACTATGAAAGATCAAATCTTGTCATAATCAACCTTTGAACATTGTTTGTGAACTCTTTCCCAACATGTCGACTATTTAATAGATGTGAAACATCCATGTCTATTTCTTTATAGATCCAGACACAACTGTAAGGTCTTACACCTTTCTCGAGGGTCCTTCAAGTTCAAAACTTGATTTCTCGTGTATGGAACTATCACGGATTTTTATGGCTTCAAGCCATTTGACGGATTCAGGGTTCATCATCGCTTCTTTGCATGTAGTCAGATCATTATTGTAAAATAATGATTTAACTCTCAAATCTTGGTATTCGATCGTTTATCCGACCTACTTGTTTTAATAGGAACTTAGATCTCCGTGACCACAACCTTTGAAGTATGCGAGCAATGAGCATTGTTTGCTAACTCCGGAACACTTTTCGGTGCTGCGCAACTTTGCACATATAGCTAAGGTTCTTTTAACCTTATCAAAGTTCTATTGTCCTTCCACTTAACTTTTCACGAAAAATTCCTTCTCAAAGAAAATTGACGTTCTAAGCGACAAACACTTTTGTCTCCGGTGTTATGGAGGAATACTTAACAAAGACAGGTTCATCCGACTTTGGTTGCAAACATCTTTCTTATGCATAGCATACCAATGTTTTAAGAAAGGACTACTTGGGTTTTATCCCAAACCATAACTTTATATGGTGTCATTTCAACGGATTATGATGAAGCTCTTTTCAGTGGAAAAATGGTAATCTCTAAAGCTTTTAATCTCTAAAATATAATGGCAGTTTTATGAATTATACCTTTGATCTTACCATGTCAAACAAGGTTTAATTACATACCTCGAACGCTCCATACTCTTATGGTGTTTCGGGAAAATGCAAATCCACGGAACGATTCCATAAATCTTAGGTATTATGCTAAACTTGTAACTCAAATATCTTCCTTTATGATCTTATCATAAACCATTTATATTCTTGTTACAATGATTTTGCACTTCATGTTGAAAGTCTTTGAACTTTTCAAATATTTCACACTTCATCCTTATTAAGTAAATATTCATATATTCACTCAAATTTTCGGAGAAAGCATATGAAGTTGAAATCCATCGCTCTTGACTACACATAATGGATTTCGCACAACAAAATGTACAAGTTCCAATAAGCTAGTCATTCGTTCCCTTTTGGCCTATGAACGAAGTTTTAATTATCTCTAGGAAAGTTTCACAAGCGTCATTTGATCAAAATCAAAAGACTCCAAAATTCCATCCACATGGAGTTTCTTCATGTTTTCTTTCCAATATAATTTAAACGGCGATGTCACTTCCTAAGTGATCCTTCAATCAATTTGTCTTTCGACATTTTTAGCACTAGTTTTATGGATGTGATTTCTCCAACAATATTTGTGAATCATCCATCTTTTATGGATTACGGCAATTATTTGAACAACCCTTTTGTTCTCATAATACCTGATAAAACAAATCTTGAAGGCAAGCTTTGATGTTTAACGAGCAACATAATAACCCTTTATTTGTTCTCGATGAATATCATCACATATTCTTTTGCTAGTTACTTAGGCCATTGTAGTTCATGAATTGTGTTGTTTCGTATGACGATTCACACCAACAAATTCACTATCAAATACTTAAGAACCACATTGTTTAATAAGCAAAGAATATAGCCATAACATGTATATCATCTATATACTTAAACTGAACAATTCTAGTCTTTTCTTTTCTGCCATATATTTATGAGATTCTCTTTCAGTATTTCCTTTTCTGTTTGAAAGAATCTATCAACATCAATAGTGGAGTCATACATATGACACATAATCCAAAGCGTGTATAGTTAAATACCAATGTCTTTGGACTTGCACTTTGAAGTAGATCACCATCATCAAATGTTTTGGTGTTCTTTCAAATTCCTTTCTTTAGTAATCTCTTGGTGTAGTAAACATTTTACCTACATCAAATATTCACCTTTATCATGGAATTATCCAAGATCAAGCTACTTTTAGCTTATAAAGATGAATCGTGAGTATAATGTTGCTATCCAAAACCTTTTGGTGGATTAGGACAACTAGTGTCTCCAACCCTTTGCAAATTCTCATCAAATATGAGAACATGACTTTTGCCATATTACACTCTATCATGTTGCAACCAAAACTTCGTTTCAGATATCACAATATCTTCCACACATCATGGTTTCTGAAACAACTCTTTCAGATCCTAGATAACCTTGATATTAAGACAATCCTTTGAATATCAAGAATCATGGATACAAACATGATACTCATACACTAACTCTTGGAATTGTCACTCTTGTTTTAATACCAATTATTAAACTTCATGGAGTAAACGGAACTTACTGAAAGTTTGCAATAGGACTTTTAAAATTTAGATTAACACTTCAAAACAATACGATACCAGTTTGTAAAGTAACTAACCAGAATTCTATAGTTCTATCATCTCAATTATAACTAAGCGCAAGGTGGTAAACGGATGCCAATGACTACAACAATTATGCAAATTCACTTTGATTTAGTTTATGATAAATTGAGTTCTAATTAATAATTAAATTAATCTTGGTGAACTCCCACTCAAAACAATATACCTCACATTGTTTTAGTGATCACACGAACCAAATCCACCATATCAAAACCGATCATCACGAGAATTGATATAGTTTCAATGGCGAACAATCGACATGTTCATCATATCTACTATATGATTCATGCTCTACCTTTCGGTATTCCGTGTTCCGAGACCATGTATGTACATGCTAGGCTCGTCAAGATCAAACCTTGGTTTCCACATGAGCAAATCTGGCTTGCTCACGTTGTATACACTTGCAGAATCTAACACACCCGATCATCACGTGGTGCTTCGAAACAACAAGCTTTAGCAACGGTGCTAACTAAGGGTGAACACTTTATGACTTGAAATTTATGTGCATGAGGGATCATCTTATAATGCTACCGTCGTCTACTAAGAAATACAAGATGCATAAAGGATTAACATCACATGCAATTCATAATATGTGATATGATATGGCCTTTCTCCATTGTGCTTCCGATCTCCATCTTCTAGCATGAACATGATCTCCATCATCACCGGCATTGCATCAAGGTCAATGACGCCTCTCCATGGTTGTCGTCCACCGGCTTCAACTATTACAACTACTTTGAATAGACACGCGGGTCTTAACAAAAATTAAAGACAATCATATGGCTCCTGCCGGTTGCCAACTTACAATAAGGAACATTGCATACATCATATATAATCACAATCATGGCCATATCACATCACTTCACACCCCTGCAAAACAAAGTTAGACGCCTCTACTTTCTTTGCATATTTTACGTGGTTTGGGGATTTCAATAAGTGTCATTCTAACTTACGAACAAGAACCACAACATTGATACTAGTATTGTTAATCACCCGTTGTAAATTGGATCTTAACTATGCTAGGAGAAACAGGCACCCGCAAAGCCACTTATGCAATACAAGTTGCATGTCAAGCGTGGAGCAAGTCTCATGAACTATGTCATGTAAGGTTAGCCCGGGCCGCTTCATCCCAACATACCGCAAGATGCAAAGTACACAAGAAGCAATCGACAATAAAAGCATCAACGCCCACAATGACCATTGTGTTCTACTCGTGCAACAGATCTACATATAGACACGGCTCTGATACCACTGTAGGGGTTCGTATCATGGAAAACAAAAAATTTCTATCGCATACAAACAAACAAGCCAAGATCTATCTACTAGATTGTAGCAACGAGTCGATGGAATAACTTACCCTCGAAGATTCTAAAGCGGTTAACGAGAGCAGATTCTCGTGGGTGATGTAGTCGTACTCTTTCCGATCTCAAGATCGCGTAGACGATCCTTCCAGCGCCACGTTCCGGCAGCGCTCCCGCAGTCGGTCACACGTTCGGTACTCGACGAAGACCTTCCTCTCCCTTGTTCCAGCAGGCAACGGAGGTTGTAGCACTCTCCTCGCGATTCCGGCAGCACAACGGCGTGGTACCGGAAGTAGAGGGGAGATCCCGCAGGGCTTCGCCTTAAGCCGGAGCGAGTATGGTGGAGTATGAGAGAGCTTTAGTGGTCTAGGGTTTAGACACACCAATTAGAAGGCTCTAAACCGAAGGCTAGGGCAATTAGAAGCTCTAAACCAAAACGGCTCTAAACCGGAGGCTGTGGCTAGGGTTTAGATTTAGAGGATAGGAACTTGTGTGTCTTGGAGGGGCAGCCCTGCCCCTCCCTTTATAGGTGGGAGGTGCGGCCAAGGGGAGGGGAGTCCCTCCCCAACTCGGCTTGGAGGTGGGCCGCCGGTTGGAGGAGGGAACTCCTCCCCAACTCGGTTTCAATCAAACCTCCTTCTCCTCTTTACCAAAACTAGCCGTTTGACTTTTCAAACTAGCCGTTTGACTTTTCAAACTAGGATTTGCATAAATCCTCTATTTGGTACAGCGGTGACACTTAGTACATGATGCAATCATACCAACTTGATATAACACATTCATGTACCCCTCCCCCCCCCCCCCCCCCGGAGTGCCGGACATTCCGGAACCTTCTAGAATGTTCTCGATGAAAACACCGGAATCATTCCCCAACTCCGAAACGGGACTTTCCTTATATGAATCTTATTCTCCGGACTATTCCGGATCTCCTCGTGATATCCCGAATCCCATCCGAGACTCCGAACAACATTCGGTCTCTTTCTCATCATTCCATAACTACTCAAACAACGTCGAATCCTTAAGTGTGTCTCCCTACGGTTCGTGAATTATGCGGACATGATCGAGACACTTCTCAGATCAATAACCAATAGAGGAATCTGGAAATTCATATGGCTCCCACATATTTCTACGATTACTTTGCGATCGAATGAACCACTTACATATGATACCAATTTCCCTTTGTCTCACGATAGTTTACTTATCCGAGGTTTTGATCGTCGGTATCTCTGCATACCTAGTTCAACCTCGTTACTGATAAGTACTCTTTTCTCGTTCCCGTGATATGTGATCCCTTGTGAGCCAGTCACATGCTTGCAAGCTAATTGGATGACATTTCACCGAGAGGGCCCAGAGTATATCTATCCGTCATATGGATGGACAAATCCCACTCTTGATCCATGTGTTTCAACCAATACTTTCTGAACACTCAATGCCACCTTTATAGCCACCCTGTTACGGTGTGGTGTTTGATGACATCAAAGCATCCATCCGGAAAAGGTGATATGCATGATCTCATGGTCGAAGGAATTAGGTTACTATGTATCAGAAAGCATATAGCAATTGAACTATTGAAATGACTTGATCTTTATGCTACGCTTATCTATAGGAGTATGTCCATCACATCATTCTCCTAATGATATGATCCTGTTGTTAATAACATCTCTATGTTCATGATCAGGAAACCATGATCATATATTAACCAACAAGCTAGTTTAACAAGAGGCTTTACTAGGGACTCTTTTATGTTTACAAATCACACAAGTATTAATGTTTCCCTGTTAATACAATTATAGCATGGTATGTAAACATTTATCATAAGTATGAAGATATGATAATAACCCACTTTATTATTGCCTCTTGGGCATATCTCCAACACTCCTCCCCAACTCGGTTTCCACCTCCCTCTCCACTTCCCAAAAATAGTCGTTTGACTTTCAAATTGGCGTTTGACTTTTTCAAACTAGGATTTGAATAAACCCTTTATTTTGTTCAGCGATGACACCTAGTACATGATGCAATCATACCAACTTGATATAACACATTCATGTACCCTTCCCTCCGGAGTGTCGGACATTCCGGAACCTTCTAGAACATTCCCGATGAAAACACCGGAACCATTCCCCAACTCCGAAACATGACTTTCCTTATATGAATCTTATTCTCCGGACCATTCCGGATCTCCTCGTGATATCCCGAATCCAATTCGAGACTCCAAACAACATTCGGTATCTTTCTCATCATTCCATAACTACTCAAACAACGTCAAATCCTTAAGTGTGTCTCCCTACGGTTCGTGAATTATGCGGACATGATCGAGACACTTCTCCGAACAATAACCAATAGAGGAATCTGGAAATTCATATGGCTCCCACATATTTCTACGATTACTTTGCGATCGAATGAACCACTTACATACGATACCAATTTCCCTTTGTCTCACGATAGTTTACTTATCCGAGGTTATGATCGTCGGTATCTCTGCATACCTAGTTCAACCTCGTTACCGATAAGTACTCTTTTCTCGTTCCCGTGATATGTGATCCCTTGTGAGCCAGTCACATGCTTGCAAGCTAATTGGATGACATTACACCGAGAGGGCCCAGAGTATATATATCCGTCATATGGATGGACAAATCCCACTCTTGATCCATGTGTCTCAACCAATACTTTCCGAACACTCAATGCCACCTTTATAGCCACCCAGTTACGGTGTGATGTTTGATGTCATCAAATAATCCATCCGGTAAAGGTGATATGCATGATCTCATGGTCGAAGGAATTAGGTTACTATTTATCAGAAAGCATATAGCAATTGAACTATTAAAATGACTTGATCTTTATGCTACGCTTATCTATAGGAGTATGTCCACCATATCATTCTCCTAACGATATGATCTTGTTGTTAATAACATCTCAATGTTCATGATAGGGAAACCACAATCATTTATTAACCAACAAGCTAGTATTATAAAGAGGCTTTACTAGGGACTTCAATTTAAGTTTACAAATCACACAAGTATTAATGTTTCCTTGTTAATACTATTATAGCATGAATGTAAACATTTATCATAAACACAAATATATAATAATAACTACATTTATTATTGCCTCTAGGGCATATCTCCAACAATTTTAGTAAATAACATTTCCATTTATCTTTCAAAGCCAAGTTTTCCTTAAACTTAAACCAACCCAATCAATGGATTAGAATCAAACTTGTGTGCCATACCAAAATTGTGTCACAAGAACAATTCTATATGAATCTGGATAAACATCCAATCATCACAGATTCAAAAAATTAATCTATTAATCATTTTCCTATCAGGAATCATAATGTTTATCTGTACTGTTTGAGACCATGATGAACTCAAACCACATATTAATTTCTAAGCCAACAGCACTAGGACAGTGAATTCATCACATCATAACCATGTGTTGGAGATATGCCATAGATGCAACAATAAATATAGTTATTATTATATCTTTGTGTTTTTGATAAATGTTTACATTCATGATATAACAGTATTAACCAGAAACATTAATACTTGTGTGATTTGTAAACTAAATTAGAGTCCCTAGTAAAGCCTCTTTAATAATACTAGCTTGTTGGTTAATAGATGATCGTGGTTTCTTGATCATGAAACATTGAGATGTTATTAACAGCGAGATCATATCATTAGGAGAATGGTATGATGGACATACTCCTATAGATAAGCGTAGCATAAAGATCAAGTCATTTTAATAGTTCAATTGCTATAAGCTTTCTAATACATAGTAACCTAATTCCTTCGACCATGAGATCATGCTAATCACCATCACGGAAGGATGCTTTGATGACATCAAACACCACACCATAACTGGGTGGCTATAAAGGTGGCATTGAGTGTTCGGAAAGTATGGGTTGAGGCACATGGATCAAGAGTGGGATTTGTCCATCCATATGACGAATAGATATACTCTGGGCCCTCTCGGTGGAATGTCATCCAATTAGCTTGCAAGCATGTGACTGACTCACAAGGGATCACATATCACGGGAACAAGAAAAGAGTACTTATCAGTAACGAGGTTGAACTAGGTATGCAGAGATACCGACGATCAAAACCTCGGATAAGTAAACTATCGTGAGACAAAGGGAAATTGGTGTCGTATGTAAGTGGTTCATTTGATTGTAAAGTAATCGTAGAAATATGTGGGAGCCATATGAATTTCCAGATTCCTCTATTGGTTATTGATCGGAGAAGTGTCTCGATCATGTCTGCATAATTCACGAACCGTAGGGAGACACACTTAAGGATTCGATGTTGTTGTGTTGTTATGGAATGATGAGTAAGAGAACGAATGTTGTTCGGAGTCTCGGATGGGATCCGGGATATCACGAGGAGGTCCGGAATGGTACGGAGAATAATATTCATATAAGGAAAGTCTTGTTTCGGAGTTCGGGAATGATTCCGGTGTTTTAACCAGGAATGTTCTAGAAGGGTCTGGAAGGTCCGGCACTCCGGAGGGGAAGGGTACATGGATGTGTCATGACAATTTGGAATGGTTGCATCATGTACTAGGTCACTTGGCTGGGCAATATGGAGAGAGAAATCAAATCCAAGTTTGAAAGTCAAATGCCAATTTGAAAAAGTCAAATCTGATGTTTTCTTGGTGGAGGGAGAGTACGAAACCTACTTGGGGAGGAAGTCCCCTCCCTCCACCCGCCGGCCAAGGAGGAGGAGTTGGAGGAGGACTCCCTCCTCCCAACCGGTCCCCTCCCACCTATATAAGGAGGGGTAGGGCTGCTCCCTACCCACAGACCTAAACCCTAGCACTTGGCGCCTCCACCACAAGTGCAGCCGCCGCCTAGGGATCTCCCAAGTCGCCGACTTAGGGCTTTCCCCAAGCCCTAGCCGCCGGCCACATCCACCCCTTGGTGCCTCTAAACCCTAGATCACCAAGGCCTCTCTCATACTCCACCATACTCGCTCCGGCTTAAGGCGAAGCCCTGCGAGATCTCCCCTCTACTTCCGACACCACGTCGTCGTGCTGCCAGAATCACGAGGAGAGTGCTACAACCTCCGCTGCCTGCTGGAACAAGGGAGAGGAAGGTCTTCATCGAGTACCGAACGTGTGACCGACTGCGGAAGCGCTGTCGGAACGCAGCGCTGGAAGGATCGTCTACGCGATCTTGAGATCGGCAAGAGTAGGAATACATCACCCACGAGAATCTTCTCTCGTTAACAGCTTTGGAATCTTCGAGGGTGAGTTGCTCTATCGACTCGTTGCTACAATCTAGTAGATAGATCTTGGCTTGTTTGTGTGCATGCGGTAGAAATTTTTTGTTTTCCATGCTACGAACCCCTACAGTGGTATCAGAGTCGTGTCTATATGTAGATCTGTTGCACGAGTAGAACACAATGGTCATTGTGGGCGGTGGGGCTTTTATTATCAATTGCTTTTTGTGTAATTTGCATCTTGCGGTATGATGGTATGAAGCGGCCCGGGCTATCCTTACATGACATCGTTCATGAGACTTGCTCCACGCTCAACATGCAACTTGTATTGCATAAGTGGCTTTGCGGGTGCATGTCTCTCCCATCATAGTGTAGATTCAATTTACAATGGGCACTTGATAGTTCAAACATCAACATTGTGGTTCTTGTTTGTAAGTTAGAACGACACTTATTGAAATCCCCAAACCACGTAAAATATGCAAAGAAAATTAGAGGCGTCTAACTTTGTTTTGCAGGGGTGTGCCGTGATGTGATATGGCCATGATTGTGATTATATTTGATGTATGCAATGTTCCTTATTGTAAGTTGGCAACCGGCGGGAGCCATATGGTTGTCTTTAAATTCTGTTAAGACCTGCGTGTCTATTCGAAGTAGTTGTAATAGTTGAAGCTGGTGGAAAACAACCATGAAACGACGCCATTGACCTTGACGCCATACCAGTGATGATGGAGATCATGATTGTGCTTGAAGATGGAGATCAGAAGCACAAGAAGAAATGCCATATCATATCACATATTATGAATTGCATGTGATGTTAATCCTTTTATGCATCTTGTATTGCTTAGTTAACGACGGTAGCATTATAAGATGATCCCTCAAGCACACAATTTCAAGTTTTAAAGTGTTCATCCTTAGTAAGCACCGTTGCTAAAGCTCGTTGTTTCGAAGCACCATGTGATGATCGGGTGTGCTAGATTCTGCGAGTGTATACAACGTGAGCAAGCCAGATTTGCTCATGCGGAAGCTAAGGTTTGATCTTGACGAGCCTAGCATGTACATACATGGTCTCGGAACACGGATCACCGAAAGGTAAAGCATGAGTCATATAGTAGATATGATGAACATGTTTTTTGTTCGCCATTGAAGCTACATCAACTCTCGTGATGATCGGTTTTGATGTGGTGGATTTGGTTCGTGTGATCACTAAAACAATTTGAGGGATATTGTTTTGAGTGGGAGTTCACCTAGATTAATTTAACTATTAATTAGAACTCAATTTGTCATAAACTTAGTCTAAACTATTGCAAATATGTTGTAGATCAATGGCGGCCCCTACCATCAATTTTAATGCGTTCCAAGAGAAAGAAAAGTTGAAAAACAATGGAAGCAACTTCGTAGATTGGTTCCGCAATTTGAGGATTGTCCTCAATGCTGGTAATTTGACCTATGTGCTGGATGCACCGCTGGGTGACCCGCCTGCAGCTACTGCTACCGATGAAGTAAAGAATGTTTACCTCACTCGGAAGAATCAGTACTCCACAGTTCAGTGTGCTATCTTGTATGGTTTAGAATTGGAGCTTCAGAAAAGGTTTGAGAAACATGACCCACATGATATTGTCCGTGAACTCAAAATGATATTTGAGGCTCACGCGGCAGTTGAGAGTTATGAGGCTTCTGAAAAGTTCTTTAACTGCAAGATGGAAGAGGGCAGCTCCGTTAGTGAGCATGTGCTTAAGATGTCTGGGCACGCAAACAAACTCCAAAGTTTGGGTATAGTGATTCCTAATTCTTTGGGGATTCACTTAGTCCTCCAATCACTACCACCAAGTTACAAGAACTTTGTGATGAACTACAATATGCAAAACATGGACAAGACGTTGCCAGAACTCTTCTCCATGTTGAAATCTGCAGAAGTGGAGATCAAGAAAGAGAACCAAGTGTTGTTGGTCAATAATACCACCAAATTCAAGAAAGGCAAGTCTAAGCAAAAGGGAAACTTCAAGAAGGGCGGTAAGAAAGTTGTCGCACCGGCGAAGAAGACCAAGGCTGGGCCTAAGCCTGATACTGAGTGCTTTTACTGCAAGGGAGAAGGTCACTGGAAGCGCAATTTCCCAAAGTACTTGGTGGATTTGAAGAACGGCAACATCAAGAAGAAATGTATATCCGATATACATGTTATTGATGTGTATCTCACTAGTACTCGTAGTAGTGCCAGGGTATTTGATACTGGTTCGGTTGCTCATATTTGTAACTCGAAACAGGTGCTGCAGAATAAACGGAAGCTAGCGAAGAACGAGGTGACAATGCGCGTTGGAAATGGATCAAAGGTTGATATGATCGCGGTCGGCACGCTACCTCCTCATCTACCATCGGGATTAGTTTAATACTTAAATAATTTTTATTTGGTGCCTGCGTTGAGCATGAACATTATATCGGGATCATGTTTATTGCGAGACGGTTACTTGTTTAAGTCTGAGAATAATGGTTGTTCGATTTATATGAGTAATATGTTTTATGCACATGCACCTTTGATAGATGGTCTATTCTTATTGAATCTCGATTGTAGTAATACACACATAAATAACATTGAGGCTAAACGTTTGAAATTAAGCGATAACTCAACCTATATGTGGCACTGTCGTCTTGGTCACATTGGAGTGAAGCGTATGAAGAAACTCCATTCCGATGGACTTCTTGAATCACTTGAAAGATGCGAAGCATGTCTGATGAGTAAAATGACTAAGACTCCATTTTCTGGTATGATGGAGCGAGCTACGGACTTATTGGAAATCATACATACCTATGTGTGTGGAATAATGAGTGTAGCATCGCGCGGTGGTTATCGTTATGTTCTTACCTTCACGGATGATTTGAGTAGATATGGGTATATCTATTTCATGAAACATAAGTCCGAAACTTTCGAAAAGTTTAAGGAATTTCAAAGTGAGGTAGAGAATCAACGTAACAAGAAGATTAAATTTCTACGATCTGATCGTGGAGGTGAATATCTAAGTTACGAGTTTGGCGAGCATTTGAAGAAATGCGGAATACTTTCATAATTGACACCGTCGGGAACACCACAGCGTAATGGTGTGTCCGAACGTCGTAATCGAACTCTCTTAGATATGGTTCGTTCTATGATGTCACTTACAAATTTACCGCTATCGTTTTGGGGTTATGCATTAGAAACAGCCGCATTCACTTTAAATAGGGCACCATCTAAATCTGTTGAAATGACACCATATGAATTATGCTTTGGGAAGAAACCTACATTGTCGTTCCTTAAAGTTTGGGGTTGCGAAGCCTATGTAAAGAAGTTACAGCCGGACAAGCTTGAACCCAAAGTGGAAAAATACGTCTTCATAGGATACCCAAAGGAAACTATTGGGTATACCTTCTATCATAGATCCGAAGGCAAAGTCTTTGTTGCCAAGAATGGATCCTTTCTAGAGAAGGAATTTCTCTCGAAAGAAGTGACTAGAAGGAAAGTAGAACTTGACGAGGTTGTTGAACCTTCTCTTGAACTTGCGAGTAGCGCAGCACCAGAAGTAGTTCTTGTGGCGCCTACACTAATAAGAGAGGAAGTTAATGATGATGATCAAGAAACTTTGGTTGAAGTTTCTATGGAGCCTCGCAGGTCAACGAGAGCTCGTACCACTCCTGATTGGTATGATCCCGTTATGAGTGTCATGTTGGTAGACAACACCGATGATCCTGCGACATATGAGGAAGCGATGATGAGCCCAGATTCCAATAAATGGCAAGAAGCCATGAAATCCGATATTGGATCCATGTATGAAAACCAAGTATGGACTTTGGTGGACTTACTAGATGGCCAGAAGGCTGCCAAGAACAAATGGATTTTCAAGAAGAAAACAGATGCTGATGGTAATGTTACTGTCTATAAAGCTAGACTTGTCGCAAAAGGGTTTCGACAAATTCAAGGGGTTGACTACGATGAGACTTTGTCACCGGTAGCGAAGCTAAAATCTGTGAGGATTATGTTAGCAATCGCTGCATATTATGATTATGAGATATGGCAGATGGATGTCAAAACAGCTTTCCTCAATGGAGACATTGACGAAGAGTTGTATATGATGCAACCCAAAGGTTTTGTCGATCCTAAAGATGCTAGCAAGGTATGCAAACTTCAACGGTCCATATATGGATTGAAGCAAGCATCCCGAAGTTGGAATCAACGTTTTGATAAGGTAATCAAAAGTTTTGATATTATACAAACTTATGGAGAAGCTTGTATGTACAAGAAAGTGAGTGGGACCTCTGTAGCATTCTTAATACTATATGTAGATGACATATTATTGATTGGGAATGATGTAGACCTTCTTAATAGTGTCAAGGATTATTTGAATAATAGTTTTTCAATGAAAGATCTTGGCGAAGCATCTTACATATTAGGCATAAAGATTTATAGAGATAGATCGAGACGCCTAATATCATTGTCACAACATACATATTTGGACAAAGTTCTAAAGAGATTTGGAATGGAAGATAGCAAGAAAGGTTTCTTGCCCATGTTGCCCAATACGACCTTGAGTAAAACTCAAAGTCCTGCAACGGCAGAAGATAGAGAAAGGATGAGTAAGACTCCCTATGCATCAGCCATAGGATCCCTAATGTATGCCATGCTATGTACTAGACCCGACATTGCATATGCTGTTAGTTTGACTAGCAGATATCAAAGTGATCCAGGAGTGGATCATTGGACAGCGGTCAAAAACATCCTTAAGTACTTAAGAAGAACTAAGGATATGGTTCTTTCTTATGGAGGTGATGAACAGCTCGTTGTTAATGGTTACACCGATGCTAGTTGGAACACCGATCCGGATGATTCTAAATCTCAATCTAGATACGTATTTACTTTGAATGGTGCAGCAGTTAGGTGGAGGAGTTCAAAGCAAAGCGTTGTGGCGAGATCTTCAACTGAATCGGAATACATAGCTTCTTAGGAGGCTTCACAAGAAGCGATATTGATGAAGGAGTTCATTACAGAGCTCGGTGTGGTTCCAAGTGCGCTGGACCCAATGTCTATCTACTGTCTTAACATGGGCGCCATAGCCAATGCGCAAGAACCAAGGTCACACAAGAAGCTGAAGCATATCAAGCTACGTTTTCACGCTATTCGAGAACATGTCCAAGATGGTGACATAAAGATTTGCAAAGTACACATAGATCTGAATGTGGCAGATCCGTTGACTAAACCTCTCCCGAGGGCAAAACATGACCAACACCAAACTGCCATGGGTATTCGGTATATTACCATGTAATCTAGATTAGTTGACTCTAGTGCAAGTGGGAGACTGTTGGAGATATGCCCTAGAGGCAATAATAAATATATTTATTATTATATCTTTGTGTTTATGATAAATGTTTACATTCATGCTATAACAGTATTAACCAGAAACATTAATACTTGTGTGATTTGTAAACTAAATTAGAGTCCCTAGTAAATCCTCTTTAATAATACTAGCTTGTTGGTTAATAGATGATCGTGGTTTCTTGATCATGAAACATTGAGATGTTATTAACAACGATATCATATCATTAGGAGAATGGTATGATGGACATACTCCTATAGATAAGCGTAGCATAAAGATCAAGTCATTTAAATAGTTCAATTGCTATAAGATTTCTAATACATAGTAACCTAATTCCTTCGACCATGAGATCATGCTAATCACCATCACCGGAAGGATGCTTTGATGACATCAAACACCACACCGTAACTGGGTGGCTATAAAGGTGGCATTGAGTGTTCGGAAAGTATGGGTTGAGGCACATGGATCAAGAGTGGGATTTGTCCATCCATATGACGGATAGATATACTCTGGGCCCTCTCGATGGAATGTCATCCAATTAGCTTGCAAGCATGTGACTGTCTCACAAGGGATCACATATCACGGGAACGAGAAAAGAGTACTTATCAGTAACGAGGTTGAACTAGGTATGCAGAGATACCGACGATCAAAACCTCGGATAAGTAAATTATCGTGAGACAAAGGGAAATTGGTACCGTAGGTAAGTGGCTCATTTGATTGTAAATTAATCGTAGAAATATGTGGGAGCCATATGAATTTCCAGATTCCTCTATTGGTTATTGATCGGAGAAGTGTCTCGATCATGTCCGCATAATTCACGAACCGTAGGGAGACACACTTAAGGATTCGATGTTGTTGTGTAGTTATGGAATGATGAGTAAGAGACCGAATGTTGTTTAGAGTCTCGGATGGGATCCGTGATATCACGAGGAGATCCAGAATGGTCCGGAGAATAAGATTCATATTAGGAAAGTCCTTTTTTGGAGTTCGGGAATGATTCCGGTGTTTTCACCAGGAATGTTCTAGAAGGGTGTGGAAGGTCCAGCACTCCGGAGGGGAAGGGTACATGGATGTGTCATGACAATGTGGAATGGTTGCATCATGTACTAGGTCACTTGGCTGGGCAATATGGAGAGAGAAATCAAATCCAAGTTTGAAAGTCAAACGCTAATTTGAAAAAGTCAAATCTGAAGTTTGCTTGGTGGAGGGAGAGTAGGAAACCTACTTGGGGAGGAAGTCCCCTCCCTCCACCCGCCGTCCAAGGAGGAGGAGTTGGAGTAGGACTCCCTCCTCCCAACCGGCCCCCTCCCACCTATATAAGGAGGGGTAGGGCTGCTCCCTACCCACACACCTAAACCCTAGCTCTTGGCGCCTCCACCACAAGTGCAACCGCCGCCTAGGGATCTCCCAAGTCGCCGACTTAGGGCTTTCCCCAAGCCCTAGCCGCCGGCCACATCCACCCATTGGTGCCTCTAAACCCTAGATCACCAAGGCCTCTCTCATACTCCACCATACTCGCTCTGGATTAAGGCGAAGCCCTGCGAGATCTCCCCTCTACTTCCGACACCACGCCGTCGTGCTGCCGGAATCACGAGGAGAGTGCAACAACCTCCGATGCCTGCTGGAACAAGGGAGAGGAAGGTCTTCATCGAGTACCGAACGTGTGACCCACTACGGAAGCGCTGCCGGAACGCAGCGCCGGAAGGATCGTCTACGCGATCTTGAGATCGGCAAGAGTACGACTACATCACCCACGAGAATCTGCTCTTGTTAACCGCTTTGGAATCTTCGAGGGTGAGTTCCTCTATCGACTCATTTCTACAATCTAGTATATAGATCTTGTCTTGTTTGTGTGCATGCGGTAGAAATTTTTTGTTTTCCATGCTACGAACCCCTACACCATGCTCCTAAACTATGAAATGACAGTGGAAGGTTACCAAGTCACTAACTTTACCAAGCATGGATTCCAAAGCAACTATACCATCTAAATCATATGCAAACCAAGCATAAAATCATCTAATAAGCCACCAGAACCATCATAGTTCATCTCAAGCAACAAGTCTTAGGCCAATAACCATTCAGCAAGTTTACAAACCATTCAGACAAGATCTAATTCATCCAGTATATGAGCAACCACAGGATAAGAACCCTAAATGGATAAAACATCCTAATCAGAACCAGACAGAAACCAGAGAGGTCACTTCCCACATCCAGCATGGGATGAGCGAGCACAGGGAGCACAAGGGGGAGGAACAAAACTCACCAAAGGTCCTCGCTAGAGACTAGAAGAGGAAGCAGAGGGGACGACGACCATGGAGGCATGGGGAGCACCCCAGAGGGGGCGCTGCAACCCATACGGCGCCACGACATCGACCCTGACCATGCCTAGAGGCCAGGAGCATCACCACGACAAGCAACGGCGGTAGCAGCACCTGGATCCACGCCAATCGCCAAACCCTAGGGTTCGGGACGACATCGATCCATCGCAGGAGAGCCCAGGCTCGAATCCAGTTGGATAGAAAGGTCAAGCATCATCGACAACCCCCTATTGCACCACGGCGGCGACCAGAACGGCCCACGGCGGCAGGAATCGTCGACGGCGGCATCGTCGGCCACAGGGTCGGGGTCAAAGGAGGAGAGGATGAGCTCGACGAAGAGAGAGGCAGTAAGGAATGGGCTGAGTTAGGCCAAACCCTTCGGGGTGATTATTTTTTCTATAAGGTTTAAGCCAGCCCAAAAATCCTTTCAGGCATGTTTAAATAAAAAGGAAAAGACCAAAATACCCTTGGATTTAATTAAATTCTAGAAAATAAAATAAAAGTCCAAAAATTATAAATAAAATGTTTTGGATTCACAATAATACACACTATCCAAATAAAATAAGATATAAAATTTTAGACATTTAAATTTTTATATGAATTTTGTAATTTATATATTCCTTATGGAATTTTACAAAATTATTGAAAGATGATAAAAATAAATAAAAATCACTTTCATTATATATTAATATTGTAGTATTTTTTAAACATACTAAATAAATATTTAATAACAATTTTTAATGAATAATTGATAATTCCTAAATGAATTATTAAATCAATAAAAGTCAAATAAAAGGGAAATAAAATAAAATAATTCAATATATGTTATAAATATTAAAAAGTAATATTTATAAATGCTTTATTATTATTAAAAAGAACCTTATATAATAACAGGGTAAATGCATATCAAATTAAATAATGCATTACATTACTTGCATAATCATTTGGCTTCTTTAAATATTGTCCTTACCAGGCAATAATGATGTTTTTGTAGACATAGAAGCTCAAGGTCCAGTGCAAGCATGAGACTTCACTACCTTGCCATCACAAGGCAAGTCCATCACTTGCTCATGTCCTTTGAAGAGTCTTTATCAAAGTATTTGCAAATTGTGTGTTATTATATATGCTATAAAAGAAAGAAAATATTATTTTCACAAATAAAGAAATCATAGATATCATCCTAAGTGATGATATAATGGAGCAATAGAACTTAGGGTTCTAGTTGCAACAATGATGATCAAGTAGGGACTTAATAACCCCTGACATCATTGATTCTAGCGCCATATATTACGTGTTGGCCATGAGATTTGGAATGGGACAGAGAAGTCAGTTGTATCTTCTTCCTCTCGCATGAAGCTGGATGTGCAGGTCGTGGCTATTATCCTCATAGCGTGCATATTAATTGGTAATTCATAGAGGATATGGAGCATATGGGTGGGAACCCTCATCATCCCACGATAGTTCTGGCATCTAAGGGTTTGTACAAACCATTGCCATAATCCATTATGTGGGCATGGTGTACACCAAGGAGGCATGCGAGGTCGCAAAGGGGGCAGTGATTGGCTTGGACCAACTAATGGGCCCCACATCATGGAATTGTGGACGGGAAAGTACGCCCGGTTGTGCAACAAGGAGTTGATCTCTCATGGATAAAGTAATGCACCTCTGCAGAGTGTAAGAACTGTAACTTGTTACTCCCTGTTCCGGGAAGGAGCTACGAACGCGACAGGAAAGGAACTCCATGAAAGTTCTGGTCAACATGTGAAGGCTGATTGTCATAGTTTTTCAAGAATAAAATCAATATTTGAAGAAAGATTTACAAAAAATGCATAGTGCCAAGGATTTATAATCCGAGGTGGTAGTTAGAGCATCAAACTTCCCACCTTGCATATAATGAACTTGTTGGGTAACGTTGTTACTTATTCTTTCCTTTGATCCCTTGATTAGACTCTGAGGATCCTGAAGACGTGCCAATGTATGCAGCCGAATGCCAAGAAGATGTGTTCTACGAGGAACCTGATCTGTCCGGAGGTGTTGAAGGAGTGGATTACGAAATCCGCTACGGTGTTGATGATAACGAGTCCAACTAAGTATCCCTAGTTAGTAGTAACCAACGGAGCCGAGCAGCATGGACTCTATAGAATAAGCTGCCGAGCTCAACTCCTAGTCAGAGTTGCTACTTTTAAATTCCGTTGAAACACTTTATATTTTGGTTTGTAAGTTGGATCTTTTGGAATTCTTGAACTTCCGGTATTGTAATAATAATAAGGTGTGTATATTTGTAATATGGACCCGCAATGTTTCTGTTGTACCACTCTGAGAGATGTGATATTTACAGAACAATGTTCTGTGGATGTCATGTCAACGACTATAGTATACTACACATGCAGTGGTATGCTGGGTCACCGCAGTTGGTATTAGAGAAAATTGCTTTGACCTTAGGTTGGAAACCTAGTAAAGGGTATTACCTGTAGAAAAGTTTAGCAACGATAAAGAATTCTCTAAAAGTAATATAATGGGTATTCAAATGAGAATATTCTGTTATATATTTTAGTGCGGTAATTCTTTGTTATGATGCAATATATTATTGGATACTAATCAAAGTTATTTTTCTGATATACAGAGATATGGCACCAAAGTTTCCAAAACAGACTTTGGTAAAGAAAGAGGAGACTCTTGATGATTATCAAGGATCATTTACAGACCAATTTCGTTAACTTTTAAAGCTCTTTAGTTCTCCAACTAGAATTCCAGTGAACACTATCACTTACCTTGATGGCCGGATGTTATCCAAGTACCGTGTGAGTATCCAACTTCCAGAGAAGCTTGGATTATATCATGATCTACCTATAGGATAAGGTAGGAGTCATTTAGCAGCATATCATGTTGCTGTTGTGGAGGCGATAGCTAATATCCGAGAGCAGAAAACCAAGGAGCTAGAAGGTAGCACATTCTCTGTGATACCTCATGACTCTATAGACTCGGAGCCTATACCGGATCATCTTACTTTGGATAAGAAGCATCCTAAGTTAGCTTCCAAGTTTATGGATAGATACCGAACACTCGTTGCGTATTTTTATAAGACACATCAAGTGATTGTCGAAGATAAAAATGACATGTTAGAGGATCTAACGGATCCGGAAAGGAGGAAGAAGTTAGCATTCCAGTTAGAAAAGGAAGCAAGTAGTAGTGCAACACCTATCTTTAAGGATATACCTATAGATCCTAAATCTTTTATACCATATCCTTATTCACCAAGACCTGAACCTATAAATGATCCTACTATGGATATGAGGTATGCAGTACCACAGGGCTCAGAGGATGGTTCTGACTCAGAACTTCCTATTGAGAATTCGGATGGTTGGAGGATGGGATCATATAATGGATCTCATGAACACCAGATGTCCACAGATGGTTTTGACAGAAATGTTGGACAATCTAGTTGGATGGGTGTAAGGATGAACCCTAATAACAGAAGTAGAAATACCATGTCAATAAATAACCAGGATGAAGGATAAGAAGATCCTAAGGAGAGAGTGTTTGAATCATCAACATCTTCTCAAAACCCAGGGAATATACATTATCCAGTGTTTAACTTTCTTGCCCAAGAGAGCACCTGGGAAGCAGCAGGATCTGCGTATCCTTTTGACAACTCAAGAAATGAAGCTCAGGAGATGCAGGCTGGAGATAATGTTGAATATGTTTCTGAAGAATTTTCAGCTGAGCTGGAGGGAGTCAATGCGCTCAGGTTGAGTAATGACTCAAGTCCTAACACTTCAGATACAGAGTATATTCCTTCTGGAAGGCCATATGTTCCACAAACTGTGCGACGAACAACACGTCATCACGGTTGGACATCAGGCATGTATGATGAGCGTAGTTACTACTAGAAGGAGGCAATTAGTTAGTAGTATCAAGTACCGTGTATTGTACCCCAAGTAATAAGGTAGTTTTGTAATTATACCTATATGGTATATGTTGTAAGGACTTTGTATCATTGTGATATTATGTAAAATATGTGAAATGCATATTTGGATTTTCTTTGGATCTTCATTGTGTGACTATTTCTGTGCATAAAGTCGATCTCAGAACACATGTGCATGATGTAATTATGAGTATTCGCTTTATGTTGCAGGACTAGAGGGTCATGTATACGGGTGTAGAAATGGAAACTGAGCAGCAGCGGATGGAGCGAGAGGCCAAGGAAAAGGCTGATGCAGATGCAACAAACCAAGAAGCATTACCACCACCACCAATGAGGCCGTTAATGGAGTAGAATTTTATGCAATGCATGCAAATGATGCAAGAGACCCAGAACAAGTTCATGGAAGAGCTGCTGGGACGAGCAAATCAAAGGGCACCTGAAGGTGGAGGGGTGAGTCTATCTGATTTCCAGAATGCAAGTCCGTTACCTTTTGCATCAGCTCCTGAACCAATGGATGCAGAAGACTGGCTAGCGGATACTGAAAGGAAGCTGAAAACTGTAGGTTACAATGATGAGGAGAAATTGAGGTATGCAACTGATCTGCTAACTAGACCTGCAGCGTCATGGTGGGAAAATCAGTTGGACATGCAACCACCAGGAAGAGAGTTTACCTGGGAAGAGTTCAAGCAGAGATTCCGTGAATATCATGTTCCGGAAAGTGTTATGGAGTTGAAGTGGATAGAATTTGAGGAGCTTCAGCAAGGATATACGAGTGTCATGAAGTACATCCGGGAGTTTAGTCAACTGTCTCGCTATGCCGAGGAGGATGTCAACACTGAAGAGAAGCGGAAGAAGCGTTTCCTGCGTGGATTAAATCCATTTGTGAGGATGCAGCTAAGGTTAGCCAATAAGCAAACTTATCAACAATTGTTGGATGCAGCCATTACTTTTACAAATAACTACAAGAATATCCAAGAGGATCAGAGGAAGAGAGCCAACAAGGAAACCAAGAGAATTCAGGCAAGCAAACCTAAACCCAACCTGGAGTTCAAACCTCGGAATAGGAATTATGGCAACAATAACAAAAACAATAACAATAACAAGGGCAGTGGTGGAAATCAATCCAACCCGAGAAGGAATGTTATTTGTAAAAATTGTGGAATTCCAGGGCATTTCCAGAGGGAATGCAAAAAGCCTGTAGTGATCTGTTACGGTTGTGGTCAGAAGGGGCATATCAAGCCAGATTGTCCGAGCAAACCACTAGGAGGTTGGCCTACCAAGGGAGGAGGACAATCCAGTGGAGGAAATGGACAGGCCAATAAAGGAGGAAATAATGGCAAGAACAACAATGGCAAGAGGAACCGACCTACCGGGAAACTGAATTGTGCAACCCTCGAGGAGGTGGATAATTCGGAGCATGAAGTGATAGGTACGCTCAATATCCTTACCAATCCCGGCAAAGTTCTATTTGATACTGGTGCAACTACTTCATTCATTTCTGAAGAATTTTGTGATAAATTCGGGATTAGAAGGGCAACGTTAGAAAGTCCTATGACCGTAGTTATGGCGGGAGGGAATGTGATTGTACGCCACATAAAACAAGATCAGGTTATCTCGATCTGTGGTTGCACATATTTCGCAGACCTTTATGTGATTCCTTTGAAGGGAATTGCAGTAGTGCTGGAATGGATTGGATGATGGAACACGGAGCTCAGATAAATTGTGAGGAGAAAACTGTCTCAATTAAAACTTCAAGTGGAGCAAGGATAGTTTACCAAGCAGATAAGCATAGTCATATCATGGTGGATCTACAGTTGAACTCGATGAAAAAGGTAAAATTGGAAGAGATTCCTATAGTAAATGAATTTCAAGATGTTTTTCCAGCAGAGCTACCAGTAATGCCACCAGACCGGGAGTTAGAGTTCACTATTGACCTAATTCCTGGCACAGCACCAATAGCTCAAGCACCATATAAGATGGGACCCAAAGAGTTGAAAGAACTCAAAGAGCAAATTGATGAGTTAGCCAGAAAAGGATTTATTCAGGAAAGTGTATCCCCATGGGGAACACCAGTAATCTTTGTGGATAAGAGAGATGGTGGAAGACGGATGTGTGGTGATTATAGAAATCTAAACAATGTTACTATCAAGAATAAGTATCCTTTACCAAGAATTCAAGATTTTTTTGATCAAGTGAAAGGAGCTGGAGTATTTTAAAAGATCGATTTAAGATCTGTATACCATCAAATAAAAATCAAACCGGAAGATGTTCCCAAAATAGCATTGTCCTCAAGATATGGACACCATGAGTATCTGGTAGTACCATTTGATTTAACCAATGAACCGGCAATATTCATGAATCTGATGAACAAGATCTTCATGCCATATTTGTACAAGTTCGTCATAGTCTTTATTGACGATATTATGATATATTCCAAGGATAAGGAAGAGCATGCTGATCATTTGAGAATAGCATTGCAGACTTTAAGAGAACACAAACTTTATGCTAAATTCAGTAAGTGTGAATTTTGGCTTGATGAGGTAGAATTTCTCGGTCATGTGATCAATAAGGATGGAATTGCTGTGAATCCATCTAAGGTTCAGTCAGTACTAGAGTGGACTACACCGACCAATGTGAAGAAAATTCGAGGTTTCTTAGGAATGGCTGGTTATTATCGGAGATTCATTGAAGGTTTCTCCAAAATAGCCGGACCAATGACCAAATTATTAAGGAAGAATACACCATTCAAATGGGATGAGAAATGTGAGGCAAGTTTTCAAGAGTTGAAGACTAGATTAACCACAGCTCTAATCTTAGCAGTTCCTGAAACAGGGAAGGACTTCACAGTATACTGTGATGCGTCTAAATAAGGTTTGGGTTGTGTATTAATGCAAGATCGGAAAGTGATTGCTTATGGTTCAAGACAATTGAAACCACATGAAGTCAACTACCCAACTCATGATTTAGAGCTAGCAGCAGTAGTTTTTGGGCTGAAAGGATGGAGGCATTTTATTTATGGAGCCATATGTGAGTTATACACTGACCATAAAATTCTCAAATATTTATTCACTCAAAAGGAATTGAATATGAGACAGAAGCGTTGGTTGGAACTAATCAAGGATTATGATTTAACAATCAATTACACCCCAGGGAAAGAAAATGTTGTAGCAGATGCTTTAAGCAGAAAGAGTGCAGATATTCAGCCTAGCAATAGGGAGCTACTAAAAGAGTTACAAATGGACTTGGAAAGATTAGAGCTTCAATTCATCAGAACAGAGGTTCTTGGAGGATTAGCTACTATGCAGGTAGTTGCAGATCAGGACAGTGATCTTCAACAAGAAATTTTTAGACATCAAGGAGAAGATCCTTTCATTGCTAAGGAAATTCGGAGGATATCTCAAGGCCAAAAATCATTTTTTCGCCTTGGGGATTATGGGTCTTTATGGTTTCAAGACCGTCTATGTGTTCCAGATGTGACGGAGATTAGAGATGTCATACTCAGAGAAGCACATGATACTCCATATTCTATACATCTAGGGAGTACTAAGATGTATATGGATTTGAAAGAACTATTCTGGTGGAATAACATGAAGAGAGATATTGCTAAATATGTATTTGAATGACATACTTGTCAAAGGGTGAAGGCTGAACATCAAAGTCCAGCAGGACCATTACAACCATTGGAAATTCCTGAATGGAAATGGGAGGAAATAGGTATGGACTTCATCACAGGATTTCCCATGACACCAAAAAGGAAGGATATGATATGGGTAATTATGGACAGACTCACTAAGAGTGCACATTTTATTCCGGTGAATCAAAAAGATAATGCCGAGAAGTTAGTTGAAGTATATGTCAAAGAGATAGTAAGTAAGCATGGAGTACCCAAAAAGATCTTAACTGATAGGGGATCGGTGTTTACTTCAGCATTTTGGAAGCAATTGCATGAAGCACTTGGTTCAAAGTTAGATTTCAGCACAGCATATCATCCTGAGACAGGAGGTCAAACTAAAAGAACAAATCAAATACTAGAAGACATGTTAAGGGCTTGTGTACTAGATTTTGGAGGAACATGGGAAGATCATCTACCATTGGCAGAATTTTCTTATAACAATAGCTATCAAATAGTCTGAAGGCGGCTCCATACCAAGTTTTGTATGGAAGGAAGTGTAGATCACCAATATTTTGGTATGAGCCTGGAAGCAGCAAATAATTTGCGCCAGATGATATCAAAGAAAGACAGTATATCATTGATAAGATTAGGGATAGACTAAAAATAACCCAAAGCAGGCAGAAAAGTTATGCGGATCAAAGTTGAAGATCATGGCATCCAGAAGTGGGAGATATGGTCTATTTGAAAGTATGTCCAATGAAAGGGGTAAAAAGATTCGGAGTTAAAGGAAAATTAAGTCCAAGATACATCGGACCATCCAAGATACTGAGTCAAAACAGAACTATAGCTTATGCTTTAGAGTTACCATCAAGATTGGCTCAAATTCATAATGTTTTCCATGTGTCACAACTTCGTAAATGTATGAAAGTTCCAGATGATGCAATCACACACCAAGAGATAGAACTAAAAGCAGACCTGACCTATATTGAAAAGCCTTGTAAGATTATGGAAGAAAATTGGAAAAGATTAAGGAACAGAGCAATCAAATATTGCAAGGTAAAGTGGGAACATCACCCTGAAAGGGAAGCCACGTGGGAGAAAGAAGAGGATTTAAGGAACGCCTATCCAGAACTATTCAGGTACATCTCCACAAACTTCGGAACGAAGTTTAATTTAAGGGGGGAAGTCTGTAACATCCCAGCATTGAACTAACGAAGCGTAGATTTAGGAATTTGGAATGTTGCATGCATTCTTCTGTGAAAATGTGGGTAAAATTTTCGCCAAATAAAGACATAAAGTGATCTACTATGAGATTAGATTTAGTCTTAAAGGATGATTGCTGTAGACTTTGATATGATATTTGAGGAATTAATTGTTTGAAAACTGAAATTGAATTTTAAACTTGAGAGAGTTTGAATTATAATTCAAATGAATTAAGAATGAGTTTTGAATCTTAATTTAATTAAGAGTTAAATATTAGAACTTAAATTCTATCCAAAGAAAAACAATAAAGAATATGGAAACTTATTTCATATTATCAATATATAAACAAGTTACCAAATTGTAACTTATTGAAATCATCCACACACTTCACAAAAGCAAATAAATAAAGAATAAGAATATTATTTATTAATAATAATGTAATTTTTATTACAGAAGAATAAAATGAAGATTACAAGATAATAAAATGAAAATTACAAAAGAATAAGAAGATTACATTAAATTATTCTATAACTATTCTATGAAAGAAAAACTAAACTACAATCTTCATCTTCAAATCTGTACCTGCAAGATAAACATTAATAAAAAAAATAAGGTTAGAGTTAGTATTATCTTTCTCTCAGACATGTCAGTGAAGTGCACTAGACAAATTCATCATTGAGAAATTTATAACAAGGGGCAAGTTTCACCAATATGAAAGAATCTATCTTTCATAAATTTTAAGCCAAAAGGTCAAATTGACAGCAAGGAGGGGCAAATTCACCAGCCAGGTAAAACTAATCTGATCAAAGTAATTTCCAAAACCAAAGCATATCCACAAGTGCACAGCAAGCACACAGGCAGGACACACACCAACATGCATGTGATGTGCTGTCAGCCTCACAGTATAGCCCCAAACTCACAAAACCATCAGCACAGCCATGGAGAGGCACTAGTGCATATCTCCACTGCTTGCACACAAGAACAGCCAGCTTAGACAGCAGTTTACCAAGCACAACAGCCAAACCAAACCACCAAAGATCAACCAAACATCACCAGGATGGTGACATAAGGAGGGGGAAGGATCAGGTGGACAGCAAGGCCAAGTCCAAGAGCTAGGAGGAGCAGGATAGCTCAAGCTCAAGCACAAAAGCTCAGCAAAACAATATCATCATCACCACTTTACTCCATAAAAATCAGATTCTATGGTGAGTTTCATAAAACCTTCACATGATCTAATCATATCAACTAAACATAACCATGTGTTGTTTTATAAAACAAACCCTCAGAAAGCACCCAAGTGGGGTGACTCCATCATAGGGATTTTAAAACTCTAAAAGCAAACAGCAAAGTACCAGGATCCAGCCAGAGCTCAGAGCAACATCATTCTCTGGTTGTCAAGCTATATATTACAATTCAAGCATAAATATAGCTATGATCTAATTTCTAGGCACATCCCTAAAGTAAGGGTAGCACCTTAGAAACAAATCTTTTGGATCCATAGAATGACCAAGCCTACTATCATTTTTCTCCAAGTTTTGATTCAAAAACCATAGTTGGTACCACTACCAGGACTATCTATATGAATCAACTAGATAAGGTCTGAATCCCTAAGTCTCTGACCAACATCATTGGTCTTGGGGATTTTAGTAAAGAACATTTCCATTTATCTTTCAAAGCCAAGTTTCCCTTAAACTTAAACCAACCCAATCAATGGATTAGAATCAAACTTGTGTGCCATACCAAAATGGTGTCACAAGAACAATTCTATATGAATCTGGATAAACATCTAATCATCATAGATTCAATAAATTAATCTATTAATCATTTTCCTATCAGGAATCATAATGTTTATCTGTAATGTTTGAGATCATGATGAACTCAAACCACATATTAATTTCTAAGCCAGTAGCACTAGGACAGTGAATTCATCACATCATAACCATGCTCCTAAACCATGAAATGATAGTGGAAGGTTACCAAGTCACTAACTTTACCAAGCATGGATTCCAAAGCAACTATACCATCTGAATCATATGCAAACCAAGCATAAAATCATCTAATAAGCCACCAGAACCATCATAGTTCATATCAAGCAACAAGTCTCAGGCCAATAACCATTCAGCAAGTTTATCAACCATTCAGACATGATCTAATTCATCCAGTATATGAACAACCATAGGATAAGAACCCTAAATGGATAAAACATCCTAATCAGAACCAGACAGAAACCAGAGAGGTCACTGCCCACATCCAGCATGGGATGAGCGAGCACAGGGAGCACAAGGGGGAGGAACAAAACTCACCAAAGGTCCTCGCTAGAGACTAGAAGAGGAAGCAGAGGGGCCGACGACCATGGCGGCACGGGGAGCATCCCGGAGGGGGCGCTGCAACCCATACGGCGCCACGGCAGCGACCCTGACCATGCCTAGAGGCGAGGAGCATCACCACGACATGCGACAGCGGTAGCAGCACCTGGATCCACGCCAATCCCCAAACCCTAGGATTCGGGACGGCATCGATCCATCGTAGGACAGCCCCAGGCTCGAATCCAGTTGGATAGAAAGGCCAAGCGTCGTCGACAACCCCCTGTTGCACCATGGCGGCGACCAGAACGGCCCACAGCGGCGGGAATCGTCGACGGCGGCATTGCCGGCCACGGTGTCGGGGTCAAAGGAGGAGAGGATGAGCTCGAGGGAGAGAGAGGCAGTGAGGAATGGGCTGAGTTGGGCCAAACCCTTCGGGGTGATTATTTTGTCTATGACTAATGGGCCACTAGGGACCAATAAGTTTAAGCCAGCCTAGAAATCCTTTTAGGCATGTTTAAATAAAAAAAAGGAAAAGACCAAAATACCCCTGGAATTAATTAAATTCTACAAAATAAAATAAAAGTCCAAAAATTATAAATAAAATGTTTTTGGATTCACAATAATCCACACTATCCAAATAAAATAAGATGTAAAATTTTAGACATTTAAATTTTTATATGAATTTTGTAATTTATATATACCTTATGGAATTTTCCAATATTATTGAAAGCTAATAAAAATAAATAAAAATCACTTTCATTATATATTAATATTTTAGTATTTTTGAAAAATACTAAATAAATATTTAATAACAATTTTTAATGAATAATTGATAATTCCTAAATGAATTATTAAATCAATAAAAGTCAAATAAAAGGGAAATAAAATAAAATAATTCAATATATGTTATAAATATTAAAAAGTAATATTTATAAATGCTTTATTATTATTAAAAAGAACCTTATATAATAACAGGGTAAATGCATATCAAATTAAATAATGCATTACATTACTTGCATAATCATTTGGCTTCTTTAAATATTGTCCTTACCAGGCAATAATGATGTTTTTGTAGACATAGAAGCTCAAGGTCCAGTGCAAGCATGAGACTTCACTACCTTGCCATCACAAGGCAAGTCCATCACTTGCTCATGTCCTTTGAAGAGTCTTTATCAAAGTATTTGCAAATTGTGTGTTATTATATATGCTATAAAAGAAAGAAAATATTATTTTCACAAATAAAGAAATCATAGATATCATCCTAAGTGATGATATAATGGAGCAATAGAACTTAGGGTTCTAGTTGCAACAATGATGATCAAGTAGGGACTTAATAACCCCTAACATCAGTGATTATAGCGTCGTATATTACACGTTGGCCATGAGAATTGGAATGGGACAGAGAAGTCAGTTGTATATTCTTCCTCTCGCATGAAGCCGGATGTGCAGGTCGTGGCTATTATCCTTGTAGCATGCATATTAATTGGTAATTCATAGAGGATATGCAGCATATGGGTGGGAACCCTCATCATCCCACGATAGTTCTGGCATCTAACGATTTGTACAAACCATTGCCATAATCCATTATGTGGGCATGATGTACACCAAGGAGGCTAGCGAGGTCGCGAAGGGGGCAGTGATTGGCTTGGACCAACTACTGGGCCCCACATCATGGAATTGTGGACGGGAAAGTACGCCCGGTTGTGCAACAAGGAGTTGATCTCTCATGGGTAAAGTAATGCACCTCTGCAGAGTGTAAGAACTGTAACTTGTTACTCCATGTTTCGGGAAGGAGCTATGAACGCGGCAGGAAAGGAACGCCATGAAAGTTCTGGTCAACCTGTGAAGGCTGATTGTCATAGTTTTTCAAGAATAAAATCAATATTTGAAGAAAGATTTACAAAAAATGCATAGTGCCAAGGATTTATAATCCGAGGTGGTAGTTAGAGCATCAAACTTCCCACCTTGCATATAATGAACTTGTTGGGTAACGTTGTTACTTATTCTTTCCTTTGATCCCTTGCTTAGACTCTGAGGATCCTGAAGACGTGCCAATGTATGCAGCCGAATGCCAAGAAGATGTGTTCTACGAGGAACCTGATCTGTCCGGAGGTGTTGAAGGAGTGGATTACGAAATCTGCTACAGTGTCGATGATAACGAGTCCAACTAAGTATCCCTAGTTAGTAGTAACCAACGAAGCCGATCAGCATGGACTCTATAGAATAAGCTGCTGAGCTCAACTCTTAGTCGGAGTTGCTACTTTTAAATTCCGCTGAAACACTTTATATTTTGGTTTGTAAGTTGGATCTTTTGGAAGTCTTGAACTTCCGGTACTGTAATAATAATAAGGTGTGTATATTTGTAATATGGACCCGCAATGTTTCTGTTGTACCACTCTGAGAGATGTGATATTTACAGAACAGTGTTCTGTAGATGTCATGTCAGCGACTATAGTATACTACACATGCAGTGGTATGCTGGGTCACCGCAGTTTTCAACACACATCCTCGCAATTACTCGAGACTTGAATTGGCAGTTGTGAAGGCAGAGAAGGATTCAAGTTCTTACCCTTCAGGGAGGATGAACGAAACATTCATGGGGCTTCAGAGCTTCAATGCTCTTCTTCCTGCATCCTCTGCCCCTATGTCACCCTTGCCCGTGCTCTCCAGTATCGCATCATCCAAATATTGTTGTAGATATTCCCAAGAGGCAATAATTTAAGTAGTTATTATTATATCTTTATGTTTATGATGAATGTTCACATCCCATGCTATAATTGTATTAATTCGAAACTTTAATACTTGTGTGATTTGTAAACATAAAATAGTCTCTAATAAAGTCTCTTGTTAAACTAGCTTGTTGATTGATTGATGATCATGGTTTCCTGATCATGAACATTGGATGTTATTGATAAAAAGGTCATATCATTGGGAGAATGATGTGATGGACACACTCCTATATTTAAGTGTAGCATAAGATCAAGTCATTTAAATAATTCACTTGCTATAAGCTTTCAAATACATAGTAACATAAATCCTTCGACCATGAGATCATGTTAATCACCATCACCGGATGGATGCTTTGATGACATCAAACACCACTTCGTAACTGGGTGGTTATAAAGGTGGCATTAAGTATTCTGAAAGTATGTGTTGAGGCACATGTATCAAGAGTGGGATTTGTCCATCCATATGACGGATAGATATACTCTAGGACCTCTCGATGGAATGTCATCCAATTGGCTTGCAAGCATGTGACTAGCTTACTTATCGGTAACGAGGTTGAACTAGGTATGCAGAGATACCGACGATCAAACCTCGGATAAGTAAAGTATCACGAGACAAATGGAAATTGGTATCATATGTAAATGGTTCATTCGATCATGAAGTCATTGTAGAAATATGTGGGAGCCATATGAATTTCCAGATTGCTCTATTGGTTATTTATCGGACAAGAGTCTCGATCATGTCTGCATAATTCACGAACCGTAGGGAGACACACTTAAGGATTCGGTGTTGTTTAGTAGATATGGTATGTGAGTAAGATACCGGATGTTGTTCAGAGTCTCGGATTGGATCCGGGATATCACGAGGAGATCTGGAATAATCCGGAGAATAAGATTCATATAAGGAAAGTCTAATTCCGGGGTTTGGAAATGTTTTTGGTGTTTTCACCGGAAGCTTCTAGAAGGGTCTAGAAGGTCCACCACTCCGGAGAGGGAAGGGTACATGAATGTGTCATACCAATATGGAATGGTTGCATAATGTCTTAGGTCACTTGGTTGGGCAATGGGAAGAGAGAAATCAAACTCTAGTTTGAATAGTCAAACTCCAATTTGAAAAGTCAAATCCCAACATTGAAAGTCAAACCAAGTGGAGGGAGAGGAGGAAACCTAGAGGAGGAAGGTTTCCCCTCCCTCCCTTGCCGCTGGGCACCAAGAGGAGTTGGGGGACGACTCCCCTCCCCTAGCCGCCCCTCCCACTTATAAAAGAAGGGGTGGGGCGCCCCTTGGACCCTCACCCCAAACCCTAGGTCGACTACCCCCTCTAAACTGTCGCCGCCCTAGAGCTCCTCTAAACCTCCACCACCTAGGCTTTCCCTAGCCTCTTGCCACCTCCACCCCTCAGCCTCTAAACCCTAGTTGTCGAGGCTCTCTCTACTCCACCATACCCTCTCCGGCTTAGACGAAGCCCTGCGGGATTTCACCTCTACTTCCACCACCACATCGTCATGCTGTTGGAATCACGAGGAGATCTACAACCTCCGCTGCCTGCTGGAACAAGGGAGAGGAAGGTATTCATCGAGTACAAATGTGTGACCGACTACGGGAGCGCTACCGAAACGCAACGCCGTAAGGATCGTCTACGCAATCTTGAGATCGGCAAGTGAACGACTACATCACCCTCGAGAGATCTGTATCTCGTTAAACGCTTTGGATCTTCAAGGTTTAGTACTCTATCAACTTGTTGCACCGATCGCGTAGATTAGATCTTGACTTGTGTGTGTTCATGCGATAGAAAATTTTGTTTTCCATGCTATGAACCCCTATAGTGGTATCAGATCTATGTCTATGCGTAGATCTGTGGCACGAATAGAACACAATGGTTATTATGGGCGTTGATACTTTTGTTGTCAATTTATTTTTGTGTACTTTGCATCTTGCGGGATGGTGGGATGAAGCGGCCCGGGCTAACCTTACATGACATCGTTCATGAGACTGATACGTTGGAAACGTATCTATAATTTTTGATGCTCCATGATTGTTTTATATCATTTGTCTTATGTTTTGTCTACAGTTTGAGGTATTTTTATACACTTTCTGGTACTAAGCTATTAACAAGATGCCATAGTGGCATTTGCTTGTTTTCTTCTGTTTTTGGTTCCAGAAAGGCAGAAAATCAATATTCTCTGAATTGGACGGGACAAAAGCCAAAGTCATTATTTTTCCTGGAGCAACACGGAACCACGAAGCAGGGTCGGAGGGGCGCCAGAGGGTGGCCACACCCCCTCCCCCAGGCGCGGCCTAGGGTGGGCCTGCGCCTGGGCAGGGTGTGGGCCCCGTGGCCCTCCATCGACCTTGCCTCCTTCGCCTATAAGAAGCCCCCGGGGAGAAAACCCTAAATAATCCATCATACTTCCAGAAAAACCTCTGTAGCGCTGCCGCCATCGAAAGGGAGATTCAGGGGACAGAAAGTCTCTGTTCCGGCACCCTGCCAGGACGGGGAAGTGCCCCCGGAGCCATCTCCATCGATATCCACCACCATTTTAATCATCGTTGCTGATTCCCATGATGAGGAGGGAGTAGTTCTTCCTCGAGGCTAAGGGCTCTACCGGTAGCTATGTGTTCATCTCTCTCTCTATGCATGATCTTTTTGTGGTCATGAGCTTTGTAATCAAGTAGATCTACCTTGTTACTCAAGTGCTTCAATAGATCTATGCTCTCCCCATGTGTGTGAAAGTGACAGCGTGCACGCCATGGTGGCACTTAGGTTTGAGTCTACATAAATACTCTTTGTGCTTTAATAGATCTATGCGTTTCCCCACGTGTGTGAAAGTGACAGCGTGCATACCGTGTGTGGCACTTTGGCTAGATTGTATATTTGTTATGAGTTATATTTGGAGTTGGATGTCTCTATGAAATTGTGGTGTTTGTTGGAACCATCTAGCGCTCAAGGTGATAGTGTGGGGTTATCTAGATTGGGGAAGGCGGACTTTGAGGAGTGTTGTTATAGCCCTACCGATGATTAGAGTGTCGAACCGGAGAGTAGTTAAGAGTAGTATCATTAAGAGAAGATATTTATATGAGAGAGTGTTCACTAGTGAAAGTATGATCCCTAGGCCTTGTTTCTAAACATTGAAACACTGTTTGCATCTAGATCCGTTGCATGTTTGCTTGCTTTAGTCTTTACCTCACTCACACATGTTACCCCACGTCAACAACAAGTCAGAATCTATTTTCTGGCACCGTTACCACTTATATTTCACTATCTCTTTGCTGAACTAGTGCACCTATACACCTGACAAGTGTATTGGGTGTGTTGGGGACACAAGAGACTTCTTGTATCTTGGTTTCAGGGTTGCTTGAGAGGGATACCTTTGACCACTTCCTCCCTGAGTTCGATAAACCTTGGGTGATCCACTTAAGGGAAACTTGCTGCTGTTCTACAAACCTCTGCACTTGGAGGCCCAACAACTGTCTACAAGAATAGAAGTGCGTAGGCATCAAGCTATTTTCTGGCGCCGTTGCCGGGGAGGTAAGGTAAAAGGTACTCACATCCTCCGGTGTTAGTGCTCGAAGTTATTTCCTTTAGATTCTGCAATTTTGTCTTTTTGTTTCTTGTTTTCACTAGTTAGGCTTAATGGAAAACAACAACAACAAAATTAGAGAGCTCTATAGTATCTATCTTGAGTTAGGACATGAAGTGTTTAAAGAGAAAATTAAAAAACCTATGGAACTTTATTTGCATGCTAATAGCAATGTTATTAGTATAAACTCTTTGGAAACCATTATTGCTAATGCTATGGAAACATCTAAGCTTGGGGAAGCTAGTTTTTATGAAAATGATCTTTTTAGTTCCCTAGCTTTGGAAGATAGCTATTCTATTGCTTATGATGATACCAAACCTCCAATATATGATGATTACAATGATGAATATGATATTTTCAGTACACCTACTATTGAGGAGAAAATTTATTGTGATTACAATATGCCTCCTATATTTGATGATTATGGTGATGAGAATAATAATGATAGCTATTTTGTTCAATTTGCTCCCACTACAATTAATAAGAATGACTATGCTTATGTGGAGAGTAATAATTATTTTATGCATGTGGCTCATGATAAGAATTTTTTATGTGTTAGTTATATTGTTAATTTTATTCATGATACTACTGAAAGTTATTATGAGAGAGGGAAACATGGTCTTATGTATCTCAATAATAATAAGTTTCCCCTCTTTATGTTGAAAAATTCGAAGTTGCACTTGTTTTGCTTTCCTATGCTTGTTTCTTTGTGCTTTAATGACTTGTTTCTTTACAAGATTCCTATGCATAGGAAGTGGGTTCGAATTAAATGTGTTTTGAATTTTCTTCTTGATGCTCTTTTTTACTTCAATTCATATTTCTTATGTGAGCATCTTCTCAAACTTTCATGCCTAACTTAAAGGCCGTTAAAGAAAAGTACTTGTTGGGAGATAACCCAAGAGTTTTATTGAGTCTTGGAATTTATTAATTCATTAATGACCTCTCCTTATCCTTTTTGTTTGCTTTTTGTGCCAAGAATGACCTCTAATGAGAGGGAAGTAAGATTTGGTGAGTTGCTGTCCTGAAACAGATTTCTGTCCTCCACCATAAAAATTCGTGAGGAGTCTCCATAAGTCGTATTGAGCTGAAAATTTACGAATACATCCCCCAGTATGTTATATAACTTTTGTTAGTTCAACACTTTTTTATTTGAGAAATAAAAGGTCTTCGAAAAAATCGGTTTCTACCTGCTTGTCTATTTTGACTGATTTCTGCCATTATTTGCATTTGCCTCTTTATTGATTTCCTTTTGGGTTCTCTTTGGTAAATTGAGATTTTTGAGGGAATTGCTACAGTATCTTGTGTCTTTAGTGAAAATTTTGCTGTTTTGAAACTAAACCCAAAGGTCTATTATCTTTTGAATACACTAATGTTGCTAATGAAGATTGTGTGAAGTTTTGTATGAAGGAAAATTTTCAGGTGTAGAGAGATAATGATGTAATGAGATGAAGAATGGACAAATGATCAAGCTTGGGTATGCCACCCCGTGTCACCCCAAGAAATATTCAAGAGGTACAAGCATCAAATCTTGGGGATGCTTTTTGAGTAAAACCTTTGGAAAATGATTTGATTTAAACTCTCTGACCCTAAACACCAAGTTTTAGGATTTAAAAATATATTTGATGATCCGTATAAAATTATTACTTTGCTAAAAGGCCTTTCCAACAACATAAAATATTGCTTTTGTATAAAAATGGTTTATAGGTAAAACCTTTTGCACATGATTTTAATAATAAACACTTGACCTTAAAACACTAACATTTGTGTTTAAATAAAATATTTGTCAAACACTAGAAATTATTACTTTGATTTAAATCATTTCTAGAAAAACAAGAATGATTTAAATGGCCATTTTCACTAACTTAATATCAAATAGTTTTGCCACTTTTATAAATGACAAATAGATGTTTTAGAATGTTTATAGCCTAATAGAAACCACTTTTCCAAATAAATCTTTGGCATCCTTGCATGCATTACTATGTTTTTATTATTCTATGTGATGATTGCTTGAATGGTAGATTGAATATTTGCTTGCTTGATTTAATTGTAGTGGAATTTGAAGAGTGTGACTATTGCAAGATCAAGGAGTTAACTTATATTCTCTACCAAAAAGGAAAGTGGTGCTTCATACTTTTGTCCCATTATTTTCACTATGTATTAGTGATATTTCTAAGTAGGACTTGCAAGGAATTTTTGCTAACTATAAACTATGCCATGGGAAATCCTAGTAGATGAAACCTTAGTATAATTTTCCTAAGTCAAGATTCCTACCACTATCAAGCTTAGCTTAGCTAGTAGAAAACAAGGGTGGATTATATTCATGCTATGAAATATTTCTAAGTCAAGGACTTGTGTTTTGTTTAATAAAACAACTATGTGAATGAATCACCTAGGTGGAATGGAAAGAATGGTTTGTGTTGAATGGTTACACAGGGCCCATATTTATGGCTTACCTTAGTGTATCTCACTTGTGGAAAGCCACCCAGGAACAAAGAGATTTGAGATGTCAAATGTTGAGAAGCTTCAAGTGCAGCCACTTGGCATTATGGGCTCTGCCTGGATCATATAGGTTGGTGGTAGGGGATGATAGGTTGGAACGCTTCCATTCTGGTCTAAGGGAAGGCTTCTGAAAGATCTTGTCTCGATGCATGTCTAGTCTTGTGGGGAAAGTGCACCACCTCTCGAGAGTGTAAAATCTAAGTACTTAGCCGTGTCCCCGGCAATGGACAATTTGAGCATCAAGACATGGAAGCTATCAAGAATCTCCTCATCCCAATTTCTAAGTTAAAAACGTATGGTTGAACAAGGGTTAAAGGATCACCAATTTCTATTGGGGGATGCCTTGGGTGATTTTGACAAACAAAAACTTAGTGTTTTCAAATGATAAGGAAAATCTATTTTGAGCAAAGAAAGCCTAAGCTCCACTTATCCAAATGCATATAGATGATAGTTACCACTATACTACCATAGTATCACTTGCCAATACAATTCAAATGTATTGACCCTTGTGGCTGTAACTTATTATGTTGCAGGTTTGTTTGATGTTAGTGAAGTGTGTTGATTAGGATTACAAGTCTACAACCAACATGATTGCATGTGGCACTTTGAAGATGAAGGACTCCATGCTTTAGTTATTTCTGTTGTATTGTAATGAGATAGCCAAATGAGCTATGTAAGATGTTGTCACATCCCAAGATTTCCAAATCTTGTTATGTGAAAAATAAATGAATAAAATAAAACTTTGTTGATTTTCAGAGTGAGAAGAAACTTTTTGAATCCAATTGGAAACTTTCAAAACCTATTTGGATCAAATAAAAATTCTACAGGGATTTAAAAAGAAAAATAAACAATAAACTTAAAAATATTTAAAATTACTATTTTTTTGGATCTTTTAATAAAAGATTTGGTTTTCAAAAGAAAAGGAGGATTATTTATAAAGCCAAATTAAACCTTGGCCAATATTTTGAAATAAAATGTTTTGTTTTGATTAAAAATAGTAAAGGTTTATTTAAATAAAATAATAGGGATTTAATATCCAATTTTATTTAAATAAAAGGTTTTACCATTTTAATTAAAACATCAAAACTTATTAAATTATTTTAAATAAGTTTTCCAAGTGTATATTATTTTCAAATAAAACCTACTGAATGGTTTTGGTACTATTTTGGATTTCAAATAGAGTTTTGAAAATAAATAAAACAAACCCTATTTGATTTATTAATTAAGGTCCATTTTATTTAATTATTAATGGACCCTAAAATAAAAATGTTATTTTATTTTAAACAAGTTTTCCAAGTATCTTATATTTTCAAATAAAACCTACTGTTTTGGTTTTGGAGATATTTAGTTTTCAAATAGAGATTTTATTAAATAAATCAAAACCTATTTGAATTATTAACTAAGGTCTATTATAATTAATTATTAAATAGATCCTAAAATAAAAATATTATCTTATTTTAGACTTTGGTTTATGTTGTTAAAACAGAACCAAAACTCATTACAAGTGTGGTGAATGTTTGAATTGTTTGAATGTTTGACTTGTTGTTTGAAATTCAAAACAGAAAAATCAAACAGAAAAAGAGAAAAGAATCAGAACAAAAAAAATTATGCAAAGGATAAAGCCCAGCCAGGCCCAGCCCAACTATCCTAGCCCACTAAGCCCAACCAGCCCACTGCCCTCTCCCGCAGAAAACGATTCACACTCGCGATTGAACCCACTAAGTCGCAGACAGGTGGACCCCGTTCCCTTTCCTTCTCTCTTGCTGCCAGTGAACCCCACCGCCACGTATCCATCGTCTTCACCCGCGGACTACGCCCCTCCCCTCGCCGGCCGTTGCAGGCGAATAAAGTCCGGCGTAATACGCGTTAACCACGCCATTAATCGGCCCCTTGACCACGCACGTTAAAGCGTCTGCCCCTCCTCTCCACTTCCCCTCAGTCGCCCCACCTCAACACGCCCCCAGGCCGCCCAATTCCTCTCCACACCACCCTCTGCTCCGACGAGCCACCGTGCAAATTCCGGCGAGCACGAACCACCCCACTGCCCCTAGAGCACACGGGTGTGATCCCCATCGTCTCCTGCATCTCCTAGCACCAACCCCACACCCGCGCGTGCCTTGCAGCGTCGACTACGACGACGACCCATAGCGCCACCGCCTGCCATTCACGCCGACGAGGATTCCTGGTAAGCTCAGACCGCCCCGAAGTTATTCAGTGATACTCACATGCTCCCTGGAACCATGCGTGTCTAACGCACCCTCTACTTTGCTTCGGCATGCCCTGTAGTCTCACCCACAACGACGACCAGAGCGTGCCCCTTCACCAGCCAGTACCACGTTGAGCATCAGCAAGCGTCGACGATTCTGGTGAGCCACCCCACTCATTCTCTAGCTTCCTGTATCGCCGGCAACCTCGCCGCTAGAGCACCGCCGCCGCACAGTCGCCGCCAGCGCCGCCACTAGTTGGCAAGCGTGTTGCGCGCCGTAGGATCTTGATCCGACGCGTGAGAATAGATTTAACCCGAAGGGGTAAGTATCCACCTGTGCCGCACGATCTGACTTGATCCAACGCACCAGAGTGCTCGATCCAACCGAAATGGTATGGACGAATCAGAACACGCCGCGTGGCACAGATCGATTTAAAACAGAATTTGTAATCTGATTTAGATGCAGATTTGAAAACCTTATAACTTTTGATACACACGTCCAAATTTTGCAAACTTTATATCAATGGAATCAGCAAGGCAAGCCCTAGCCAACCATGCCATTTGTTTAGTAAAAAGTTTCTGTTAAAATGTTTGTTTTTGCAGAAACTTATGTATGCTTGTTTAGATTATAAAAATTGTTCAAAAATGATTTTGGGGATAAAATCTTTGGCAAATGGTGTGATTTGAACCTACTTACCATAGGAAACACTTTGTGGTGTCAAAAAAAATACATTTGGTGAAGGAAAAGAATGATTCTTTGATTTAAAACCATTTCTAGTCAAATAAAAATATAGTTTATTTATTAAAAATGGTTTTGGAAGAAAACCTTTGGGAAATGTTTTGTTTTTAAACTCTCTGACCCTAAACACAAAGTTTTATGGTTTGAAAACATATTTGGTGAACCCTAGAGATTAATACCTTAGTAAAAAAATATTTTTACACCACATAAAATGATACCTTGTTTTGAAAATGGTTTATAAAGTGAAACATATTTGCAAATGACTTTGCGACTTTATAAAATGACCATTAGGTGTACCCAAATGTTTATGACCCATTAGAAACCACTTTTACAAATAAAACAACCCTTTTGCATGCTTGCATGTGTTGTTTTGTTTTATTATTTTATGTGATGAATTGCTTGAATGGTAGATTGAATTATTGTTTGCTTGATTGATTTGTAGTGACTTGAAGTGTGTGAACATTGCAAAGATCAAGGAGTGAACCTATACTCTACCAAATATGCAAGTGATGCTTCATACTTTGTCCCAGTACTTTCACTATGCATAAGTGATTTTTCTAAGTAAAACTTGCATGGAACTTTTGCTAAGTATAAACCTTGCTATGGGAAAACCTAGTAGATGAAACCTTAGTAAAATTTCCTAAGTTAAGACTCCTACTACTATCATGCTTAGCTTATCTAATAGAAAACAAGGGTAGTTATATATTCACACTATGGAAAAATTTCTAAGTCAGAGGACTTGTGTTTTTGTTTAATAAAACAACTAAGTTAATGAATCACCTGGGTGGAATGGTAATTGCTTGGTGGATTTTGGTTGAGTGGTTCACAAGGCCCATGTTTATGGTTGACCTTGTGTATCTCACTTGTGGATGGCCACCCAGGAACAAAGAGATTTGAGATGTCAAATGTTTAGAAGCTTCAAGTGCAACCACTTGGCATTATGGGCTCTGCCTGGATCATATAGGTTGCAAGAACTTAGCCATATGGACAGTTGGTGGTAGGGTTTGATAGGTTGGAGCGCGTCCATTATGGTCTAAGGGAAGGATTCTGAAATATCTTGTCTTGGTGAAACCAAGTCTTGCGGGGAAAGTGCACCACCTCTGCAGAGTGTAAAATCTAAGTACTTAGCCATGTCCCTGGCAAAGGACAATTTGAGCATCAAGACATGGAAGCAATCAAGAATCTCATCATCCAAATTTCTAAGTTAAAAACTTGTGGTTTGAACAAGGGTTAAAGGATCTTCAATCTTTGATTGAGAAAAATGATTTTGTCAAGCAAAAACTTAGTGTTTTCAAATGTTAAGGAAAAATCTATTTTGAGCAATGCAAGCCTCAACTCCACTTAGCCTAATGCATATAGATGATAGACTCCACTATACTACCATAGTATCACTTGCCAATACAATTCAAATGTATTGACCCTTGTGGCTATAACTTGTTATGTTGCAAGTTTGATTGATTTAGTGAAGTTTAAGTGATTAGGATTACAAGTCTACAACCAACATGTCTGCTTGTGGAACTTTGAAGATGAAGGACCCCATGCTTATAGATATTCTGCTTCAATGTAATGTAATAGCCAAATGAGCTATGTAAGATGTAATAAAATTATGTTATTCCTAGTTATAAAGTTGTATTATGACCTTTGTTTCTTGATATTACATCTTAACTGTGGATGCTAGCTATTGATCCAGGGACTAGCATTGTAAACACAGGGGAATCTACCTTATTAAAGGTTGGGACCCTTACAGATGTAATGAATTATTCTTATTCTTGGTTATAAAGATGTATTATGACCTTTGTTTCTTGATATTACATCTTAACTGTGGATGCTAGATATTGATCCAGGGACTAGCATTGTAAACACAGGGATCTCTACCTTATTAAAGGTTGGGACCTCTACAGATGGTATCAAAGCACTCCTGTAGGATTTTAACCCTAGGATTAGACAAAACCCCTTAGAAAAATAGGAGTTGTATTTGTTCCAAAACTTATTTACAAACAATCTTGTAAACTCTTTCCTTAGCCTTTTGGTTTTGATTCTACATCTCTTCTATTTCAAGTTGATGGACAAAGCCTCTACCATGGACAAAACTTCAACATGAGCAAAGGACCTCACCAACTATAATGATTTCAACTTCAACATCACCAATGACTTCAACTTTAGTTTCAACAAGGACTTCAACTTGGACATCACTAAAGAATACAAGTGAGACAAGAAATATTACTCAAGACTTGAAGACTAAGGAAACACAACTTAGAAGGAATCATCATCACCATTGAAGTTTTGTGACCAAGATGCAAGAATTTTTCCAAGGATGCAAAGATCTCATTCATGAATAAACAACCAAGAAGAATGGAATGATCTCAAGTAAAACCATATAGTTGGACCACCATGTTTAGATTAAATCAAACACACGAACTTATGTGGTGTAGCAAAAATATTTTGTTGCCTAAAAATGTGCTTGAACTTTGTTGTTTGATTGGAATGATTGTTTGTGATTGCTTGCACATTGCTTGTGTGAATTGTGATGTGTGTGATTAGAATTCTTCTTATAGAAATCTTTTGCCTACTCTAATCCCAATCCAACCCAAACAGATAACTTCTCCAAGAGACTCCAACATCAAGAATGGTGATAACAACAACCAAGAGATGCACATGAGAGAACTACTAGCAAACCAAACCCAGTTGAATCACATGACAACACAGTTCTTAGCCAACAACAATGAGTTAGACCCAACCTTGCAAAAGTTTTTGGAAATCCAATCCCAATTGTTGCAAGGGATGACCACTCAAATGATCAACATGAAAGACAACCTTTCTCAAGGGAATTGTGACAACAATGATGTCAAGGATGATATTATAGAAGGAACTCAAGATTGCAATGTTTGTGGAGACATGGATCACACTTACAAAGAGCATGAAGATCAATGCCCTAATTGTGAAGAGAAACATCCAACTAAACAATGCCCCACATCTCAAATGACTTGTTTCCTATGTGAAGGAAATAATCATGTGCCTATCCAATGCCCCATTTATCCTATTGTTCAACAAGTGAAACAAGGTGGAATGCATCAAAAGTTTGGAGACCTTCATGAGGAAACAGCTTCTACCAAGAAGGATGAAGACAAAGGAAAATCTCAGCTTGCACCTCCATGCATTATGACTCACCTTGATGGACAAAAGAGGCAGCATAGGTATTATCCAAGGAAACGATTAAGGAACCAAGGAGACTTTCCCACCTTTGAGGTGAGATATGAAGAACATGAACTAGAAGAACTCCTAGCTTTGGAGAAACCCAAGAAGAAAAAAGGACAAAATCCAAGTGCAATGTTACAATTACAAAGAGATGGGACACTATACCAATGAATGTCCAGAGAAGAAGAAGAAGAATAAGTAAATTAGCCAAGTGTGGTGTAACAACTGCAAAGAGCTAGGCCATTATGTATCAACTTATCCACAGAAGATACATGAAGAACTCAACCTTGTCACATGTTACAATTGTGGTGACCAAGGACATTATGCAAGCAATTGTCCAGAAAAGATGAGGTACAATACAAGCAAGCCTATGAAGGATCTCAGCCTTGTCACATGTTTCAAGTGTGGAAACAAAGGACACTATGAAGATGTTTGCCCAGAGAAGTTTCATCAAGATCCCAAGCAAGCCAAGATGTAATCTAGTGGAAAACTTTTTAAGGGTGGTAGTACCCTAGTTGCCTTGAGCCAACTTGTAACCTCTAGCCTTCCCAAATCTCGGGACGAGGTTTCTTTTAAGGGTGGTAGCCTGTCACATCCCAAAATTTTCCAAATTTTGTAATGTGAAAAATAAATAAACAAAATAAATAATTGTTGAAATTTAGGGTGAAAAGAAACTTTTTGATTCCAAATGGAAACATCAAAACCCATCTTGAAAAAACTTTGAACAAAATGGAATTCAGCAAATTCCAAAACAAGTGAAATGCATCCATCAATATTGAGTATTCAAATTTAAACACTTGGAAAAGTTAAACCAAAACTCTAAAACCCTAAATGGAATAAAGTAATTCCAAGATATCCCTAAGACTATGGATTTGATCCATATAAAGATTTATAGACAACAATTTATAAATGATCAAAAGGATAAATAAAAATATTATAAGACCATAGAAATTGGTTTCACTTAATTTGGAACCATGGATAAAAACTCATGAATTTAATAAGTTAAAAAGGAATTTATTCCCAAAGCTAATAAAGCACCTATCTAAAATCCATACCAATGTGTGAGCAAATTAATCCTAAAGAGATATAAAAGGATAAACAAATATTAAATAAGATTTTACAAATTCGAATCACCAAGTTTGGATCTTTAAACAAAAAGATATGGACTTTATAAGATAAGGAAAGGAATAAAATAAGGAATGTTTAAAAGCCAAATTAAATCTTGGCCAAGTCCATAGCAAATGAAATAAAGACAATTCAAATGAAATAAAGGGATAAAGTTTATTCCAATAAATTATATGGCATTAAACCTTATTCTAATTATATATGGATAAAGATAAAATTCCTAATAGAAATGATTAATTAAATCATGGGAAAATAATAATTGGAATTTGCCCAAGTAGAATAAAAGTATTTAATTAACTTAAATGGGATCAAAGAATTATTTGAATAAAAATTTATATAGGATTAAAAATCATATTTAATTTGATTCAAATAAAGAGTTTGAGAATATAAATAAATTTTGTTTGAATAAAAACAATTGTCTATTTAAATAAATAACAAACCATGTGTAAATGAAATATTTATTCTAAAAATGGACATTAAATACATGCCTAAAACAGTGTAGAAAACTTACAGAAAGTTTGGTAAAAATAAGAATTCAAATGGTTGTTTGAAATGTTTAAACAAATTCAAAACAGAAAATGAAAATGGAAAAGGAAAAAGGTTTCAGAATAAAAAAAGGGGAACAACCCAGCCCATCTAACCAAGCCCATCTGGCCCAGCAACGCAGCCCACTCTCTTCTCCCCGAATCATTTTCTGTCACTCGCAAACGAACCCGCAAAGCCGTTGACATGCTGACCCCACCACTCCCCTTTATCTCTCTCTCGCTGTCGCCAGGCCCCACTGCCACGCAGTCATCTTCTTCCTCACCGCCACTGACTGCACCCCCTCTGGCCGTTTCTCTGCCGATGAATGCCGACGATAAATTTGTTTCAATGCGGGAGTAAACCTCGCCCTTGACTGCCCTCTTAATCGCCTTGCCCTCCTCCTTCTTTCCCCTCAGACCTCACTCTACCGGAGCCACTGGGCTGCCCAAATTTCGACCTCAACTGCCCCTGGCTCCAACGAGATTCTCGACTAATTCCGGACAGTACGTGCCACCCCTTTGCCCCTTGACCACACAAGCTTGCTCTCCAACATCATGCGCGTCTGCCAGCACCCTCCGTCTGCCCGCACGCGCCCCATAGGCTCGGCAACGACCATGTCTGAGCATCGCCGCCATCTGCCTCCGCTCCGTCGACCTCTCCCCGGTATTCCCGACCGTTCCCTCCTCTCTGGATGATAGTAGGGTGTTCAGAATACTCGTGCGCATCTAACAGCATCAATATTTTGCCTTAGCACGCACCACAGCGTCGCCAACGACGATAGCCCGAGTGCACCGCCGCCAGAAGCTTCTCCGGCGAGAAATACCCGTCGTCCCGAGCGCCCCATCGACAACCACAACATTGTTGAGCATCAGCACACCACTACGAACTCGGTGAGCCACTCCGCATCCTCTCTTGCTTCCTGAATCACCGGCAACTCCACCGTCTGACCGTGCCGCCGCTAGCGCCGCCAGTTAGTGGTCGCTTGATCAACAGTCGTTAGATCCTGATCGCGTGGCTACGATAGATTCATTAAATGAAGGGGTATCCTTTGATCTGTGTTGCACGATCTTCTTTAAATCCAACGCACCGCGTAGGTCGATCCGTGCGAACCGGTACCAACGAATCAGAACACACCACGTGGTCTAGAGTTTGTTTTAAAACCAGAAACTTTTCTATTAGATGTGTGAATTTGTAAATCGCATAACTTTTTATCCACACGTCCAAATTTTATAAATTTTATATCAATTGCAAAAGGAATACTTTCCAACCATGTAATTTGTTTAGTAATTTGCTTCTGTAACTTGGTTTTTTGCAGAAACTTGTGTAGGCATAATTTGAACATAAAATTTATTCTAGAAATGTTTTTAGGGTAAAATCTTTGGCAAATGGTTTGTTTTGAACCTACTGACCATAGAAACCAACTTTTGGTTTTAAAAACATATTTTGTGAGACTAAGGAATAAATCTTAGAATTAAAGCATTTGTAGTTAAATAAAAATAATGTTTATATTTTAAAAATGCTTTTTGAGTAAAACCTTTGGAAAATGATTTGATTTAAACTCTCTAAATCCTAAACAACAAGTTTTAGGATTTAAAAATATATTTGATGAACCCTATAAAATTATTACTTTGCTAAAAGGCCTTTCCAACAACATAAAATATTGCTTTGGTATAAAAATGGTTTATAGGTAAAACCTTTTGCAAATGATTTTAATAATAAACACTTGACCTTAAAACACTAACATATGTGTTTAAAAAAAATATTTGTCAAACTCTAGAAATTATTACTTTGATTTAAATCATTTCTAGCAAAACATGAATGATTTAAATGGCCATTTTCACTAACTTAATATCAAATGGTTTTTCCACTTTTATAAATGACCAATATATGTTTTAGAATATTTATAGCCTAATAGAAACCACTTTTCCAAATAAATCTTTGGCATGCTTGCATGCATTACTTTGTTTTTATTATGCTATGTGATGATTGCTTGAATGGTAGATTTAATATTTGCTTGCTTGATTGAATTGTAGTGGAATTTGAAGAGTGTGACTATTGCAAGATCAAGGAGTGAACTTATATTCTCTACCAAAAAAGAAAGTGGTGCTTCATACTTTTGTCCCATTATTTTCACTATGCATTAGTGATATTTCTAACTAGGACTTGCAAGGAATTTTTGCTAACTATAAACTATGCCATGGGAAATCCTAGTAGATGAAACCTTAGTAGAATTTTCCTAAGTCAAGGTTCCTACCACTATCAAGCTTAGCTTAGCTAGTAGAAAACAAGGGTGGATTATATTCATGCTATGAAATATTTCTAAGTCAAGGACTTGTGTTTTGTTTAATAAAACAACTATGTGAATGAATCACTTGGGTGGAATGGAAAGAATGGTTTGTGTTGAGTGGTTACACAGGGCCCATATTTATGGCTTACCCTGGTGTATCTCACTTGTGGAAAGCCACCCAGGAACAAAGAGATTTGAGATGTCAAATGTTGAGAAGCTTCAAGTACAGCCACTTGGCATTATGGGCTCTACCTGGATCATATAGGTTGTAATAACTTAGCCAAATGGACAGTTGGTGGTAGGGGATGATAGGTTGGAACGCGTCCATTCTGGTCTAAGGGAAGGCTTCTGAAAGATCTTGTCTCGATGCATGTCGAGTCTTATGGGGAAAGTGCACCACCTCTCGAGAGTGTAAAATCTAAGTACTTACCCGTGTCCCCGGCAATGGACAATTTGAGAATCAATACATGGAAGCTATCAAGAATCTCCTCATCCTAATTTCTAAGTAAAAAACTTGTGGTTGAACAAGGGTTAAAGGATCACCAATTTCTATTGGGGGATGCCTTGGGTGATTTTGACAAACAAAAACTTAGTGTTTTCAAATGATAAGGAAAATCTATTTTGAGCAAAGCAAGCCTAAGCTCCACTTAGCCAAATGCATATAGATGATAGTTACCACTATACTACCATAGTATCACTTGCCAATACAATTCAAATGTATTGACCCTTGTGGCTGTAACTTACTATGTTGCAGGTTTGTTTGATGTTAGTGAAGTGTGTTGATTAGTATTACAAGTCTACAACCAACATGATTGCATGTGGCACTTTGAAGATGAAGGACTCCATGCTTTAGTTATTTCTGCTGCATTCTAATGAGATAGCCAAATGAGCTATGTAAGATGTAATGAATTATTTTTATTCCTGGTTATAAAGATGTATTATGACCTTTGTTTCTTGATATTACATCTTAACTGTGAATTCTAGATATTGATCCAGGGACTAGCATTGTAAACACAGGGATCTCTACCTTATTAAAGGATGGGACCTCTACACAGGTGTTGTAGAATAAACAAAGACTAACGAGAGACGAGGTGATGTGATTGATGTCGGCACGCTCCCTCTTCATCTACTATCGGGATTAGTTCTATAATTAAATAATTATTATTTGGTGCCTAGGTTGAGCAGGAACAATATATCAGGATCTTGTTTATTGCGAGACAGTTACTTGTTTAAGTCCGAGAATAATGGTTGTTTGATTTATTTGAATAATATATGTTCATGCGCCTATGATAGATGGTTTATTATTATCAAATCTCGATAGTAGTCATACACATGTTCATAATATAGATGCTAAATGTTTTAAATTGAATGATAATTCTACATATATGTGTCACTATCGTCTTGGTCACATTGGAGTGAAGCGTATGAAGAAACTTAATTCTGATGGACTTCTTGAATCACTTGATTTTGAATCAGTTGAAAGATGAGAAGCATGTCTGATGGAAAAAATGACTAAGACTCCATTCTCTGGTATGATGGAGCGAGCTACAGACTTATTGGAAATCATACATACCGATGTGTGTGGCCCAATGAGTGTGGCATCGCGTGGTGGTTATCGTTATGTTCTTACTTTCATGGATTACTTGAGTAGATATGGGTATATATATTTCATGAAACATAAGTCCAAAACTTTCGAGAAGTTTAAGGAATTTCAAAGTTAAGTAGAGAATCAACATAACAAGAAGATTAAATTTCTACGATCTGACCGTGGAGGTGAATATCTAAGTTACGAGTTTGGCGAGCATTTGAAGAAATGAGGAATACTTTCACAATTGACCCCATCGGGAACACCACAATGTAATGATGTGTCCGAACGTCTAATACGTCGGAAATGTATCTATAATTTTTTATGTTCCATGCTTGTTTACTATCTACTTTGCTTTGCTTTGTCCACACTTTGAGGTGTTTTTATATGTTTTATGGTACTAACCTATTAACAAGTTGCCACATTGCCATTTGCATGTTTTCTCTGTTTTTGGTTCCAGAAAGGCAGAAAATCAATATTCTCGGAATTGGACGGGACAAAAGCCAAAGTCAATATTTTACCATGGGGAACACGAAGCCGGAGTACGAGACGGAGGAGACCCACTAGGGGGCACACCCCTTGGCCGTGCGGGTGGGTCCACCCTGCACCTGGGGGTGCAGCCGCCCTGGTGGCCCCCTGCCTCGCCTCTTCGCCTATAAAAATCCGCCGATGCAGAAACCCTAGGCACCCGATCAAAATTCCACGAAACCGTCTGTATCCGCTGCCACCATCGTCCCTAGATCGGGGGATCTAAAGCTCTTCTCGGCACCCTGCCGGAGGGGAGATCATCCCGGAGGCCTTCTTTTTCATCACGCCAGCCTCCGGTATGAAGCGTGAGTAGTTCCACCTTGGACTACGGGTCCATGTAGTTGCTATATGGTTGTATATCCTCCTTGTGCTTTCATGTCTAGATCTTATGAGCTCTGTTCATGATCAATATCTAATCTATTTGTAATCATGCATGTTGTGTTTGCGGGGATCCGATGGATATTGAGATTAGTATGTCAGATTGATTAATGGTTTTGTCTTATTGATTCTATCATGTCTGTGTTGTTTGTGATCTTGCATGCTCTCTGTTGTTACGAGCTATCTTGGCCAAGTAGTTGCTAGTGACTCCAAGAGGGGGTATTTATGCTCGATAGTGGGTTCATGCCTCTACTTAATCAGGGGAAGTGACAGAAATCTCTACGGTTGTAGATGTGTTGTTGCCACTAGGGAGAAAACAACGGTCTCTTGTTCATGGAACAAGTGGATTGTTTACCTTACACACTTTGCTCAAAGTAGTTGTATATTTCTTGCAACTTAATACTGGAGGGGGTTCGGATGATAACCCAAAGGTGGACTTCTAGTCATAGATGCAGTTGGATGGCGGTCTATGTATATTGTTGTATTTCCCAATCAAATCTCATAGGATCTTTTTGTCTGGTATTGCATTGTTATGCCTTGCTCACTCCTATCAATTGCCCTGTTGTAATTTGTTTACCCAGCATGCCATGTTTGTTTATCTAAGGAGAACACCTCTAGTTAACTATGGACCCCAGGCCAATATTTACCATTAATACATCTTCCACTGTTACTGTTTACTTGCTACAAACCATCATCACCTTCCACACCATACAGTTAATCCTTTGTTACAGCAACCGATGAGATTGACAACCTCACTGTTAGTTGGGGCGAAGTCTTGAGTTTGTGTTGTGCAGGTTTCCAAATTGCTTGCAACACCTTTGAGGCATTTCCTTCCTCCTACTGGTTCGATAACCTCGGTTTCTTACTGAGGGAAAACTTGCTGATGTGCTGCATCATACCTTGCTCTTGGGGTTTCACAACGGGGCGTCAACACGCATCAAGACTTTCTTGCGCCGTTGCCGGGGAGGCTAAGGACGTCTTCACAAGGGGAGTCCTCCTCAACCTTTCTCTTTACTTTGTTTTTAGTTTGCTTAGTTTCTTTTTCTTGGTTTTGTTTGCCTCTTTTTATCAAAAACTCCAAAAAAATTAGTTTAGTTTGGTTTGCTTTCTCCTATCAAAAACACAAAAAAAAACTAGTTCCTTCTCTGCTGCTGCTATTTTTGGCTTGCCCCACTTTTGCCAAAATGAACTCTGCTGGGAACACCAAGTTGTGTGACTTTACTAGCACAAACAACAATGATTTCCTTAGCACTCCTATTGCTCCACCTGCTCCTGATGCTACCTTTTATGAAATTAAGCCTACTTTGTTGAATCTTGTGATGAGAGAGCAATTTTTTGGTGCTAGTTCTGATGCTGCTGCTGCCCATCTCAATAGCTTTGTTGAACTTTGTGAGATGCAAAAGTATAAGGATGTAGATGGAGATATTATTAAGCTCAAGATGTTTCCTTTCTCCTTGAGAGGAAAAGCTAAAGAATGGTTGTTATCTTTGCCTAGAAATAGTATTGATTCTTGGATTAAGTGCAAGGATGCTTTTATTGGAAAGTACCACCCTCCTGCTAAGATTATATCTATGAGAAGGGATATTATGAAATTTAAACAACTTGATAATGAACATGTTGCTCAAGCTTGGGAAAGAATGAAATCTTTGGTTAAGAATTGTCCCACTCATGGACTTACTGCTTGGATGATTATCCAGAATTTTTATGCAGGTTTGAACTTCTCTTCAAGAAACTTGTTGGATTCAGCTGCTGGAGGTGCCTTTATGAGCATCACTTTGGGTGCTGCAACAAAACTCCTTGATAATATGAGCTCCACATGGTAAGAAGGTAAATTTTGTTGAAGAAACCTCCTCTTTGAGTGATAAGATTGATGTTATTATGGCTATGCTTGTTAATGGGAAAGCTCCTTTAGATCCAAATAATGTTCCCCTAGCCTCTTTGGTTGCTCAAGAAGAGCAAGTTGATGTGAACTTTATTAGAAACAGCAATTTCAACAACAATGCCTATAGGAATAATTTTGGTAGCAACAATAACTATAGGCCTTATCCACCTAATAATGGAAATGCTTATCATGGTAGATCTGGAATGCCTAGTGAAGATAGGATTCTAGAAGTTGAAAGAAACTTTATGCAGATGCAATATGAGCAAAACAAGATATTCACTAAAACTATGGAAGAACAATCTGTTATCTTGAAAAACATTAGTCATCAGCTCGAGAATCTGAATAGAGAAATTCCTAGTTTACAGTCAAAAAATTGAGTGCTGAGAATAATATTTCCTATTTATCTGAAGCACAGTCCTCCTTGATTAATAAAATGGCTTCTAAACCTGAAACCATGGAAAGTTCCTTTGCTGCTACTCATGCCATACAAGTTACTATTGATGAAAATGTTAGACTGTTATCCCAACTTCATGCTAAGTGGGAAAGGGAAGCTGAAACTGATAGAAACAATAGTGTGTGCACCATCACTAAAATGGATACCACTAAACCACAAGAAGTCCCTATTCCTCCTCCTACAATGCCTAAGCCTAATGAGTCTACTACTAGTGATTCTAAGTTTGATTTTGATCTTGATGGTTGCAATATTTCTGAAGTGATTTTGTTCCTCCAAAAACTTGCTAGAAGTCCTGATGCTAGTGTTATGCATGTTGCTTTCACCAAACACATTACAGATGCTCTTGTTAAGATTAAGGAAGAGAAGTTAAACCATAAAGCTTCTATACCTAGGAAAGTAGAAGATATTTGGGAACCCATTATTAATATGCAAGTGAATGACTTTGATCTCAAAGCTTCATGTGATCTTGGTTCTAGTGTCTCTATTATATATAGGAAGATTTATGAAATGCTTGATTTGCCACATTTGGAAGATTGTTATTTGGATGTCCCACTTAATTATAAGGCTAAGAAGAAACTCATGGGGAGTATTATGGTTAACAATGCTTATGTCCCTGTTGATCTCTATGTTTTGGATGTTGAATACAATGCTTCTTGTCCTATTACTTTGGGAAGACCTTTTCTTAGAACTGTTGGTGCCATCATTGATATAAAATAAGGCACCATTAAATATCAATTTCCATTCAAGAAAGGTATTTAACACTTCCCTATGAGGAGAGAGAATTTGCTCTTTGCTCCTCCTTTGAAAGCAAGGTTTGATGTTAATGCTTCTTCATTTGAAAATACTTGATTTCTTGCTTCTGGTGCCTAACTTAAAGGCGTTAAATAAAAGTACTTGTTGGGAGATAACCCAAGAGTTTCCTTGAGTCTTGGAAGTTGTTACTTCAGTAATGACCTCTCCTTATCCTTTTTGTTTGCTATTTGTGCCAAGAATGACCTCTAATGATAGGGAAGTAAGATTTGGGGAGCTGCTGTCCCGAAACAGATTTCTGTCCTCCACCATAAAAATTTGTGAGGAGTCTCTATAAGTCGGATTGAGCTGAACATTTATGAATAAATCCCCTAGTATGTTAGCTAACTTTCGTTAGTTCAACAATTTTTGATTTGAGCAACAGAAGGTCTTCGAAAAAATCGGTTTCTACCTATTGGTCTGTTTTGACAGATTTCTGCCATTATTTGCATTTGCTTCTTATTGATTCCTTTTTGGGTTCTTTTTGGGAAATTGAGATTTTTGAAGGAGTTGATACAGTAGCTTGTGTTTTTAGTGAAAAGTTTTGATGTTCTAAAGCTAAACCCAAAGGTCTATTATCTTTTGATTACACTAATGTTGCTAATGAAGATTGTGTGAAGTTCTGTGTGAAGGAAAACATTTCAGGTGTAGAGAGAGAATGATGTAATGAGATGAAGAATGGACAAAATCTCAAGCTTGGGGATGCCACCCCGGTGTCACCCCAATAAATATCCAAGAGGTACAAGCATCAAAGCTTGGGGATGCCCAAGGCATCCCCTTCTTCATCAATAAAAAGCTCAGGTCTTTCTAGACACTTTGTTTTTATTGTTCCATGCACCGTTGTGTTGTTCCTAGAGCATCTTAGTTTTCGTTTGGTTTGCTTAGTTCGTTTAGTTTGATTGAATAAAGTAGTTTGGACCCCCGCTCTCGTTGTGTTGTTTCAAATAAGTTGATTGGTGTTGGAAAGGAGTAGAAAGTTCTTGCTTGAAAGTGCAAGAGGAGCTTGCATTGACTATGACTTAGACTTTAGCATGACATGCTAGGTGTTGTTTTGACCTTATGCTTAGTGATTATTGCAGTAGCATGACTTGTTCCAAACAATTGGGATTGCTTAGTGTTCCTTGAAGGAATTATGCGTTGTTTTAGCATACAAAAGCATAGTATTGTGGTTTTCTCCTTTTATGCTTTGTTTGGGTTGACTTGGCACATGCTCACACCATGTTATGACTATGAACAAGTCAGCATAGCCTCTATTATCATTTAGTCCTTGACTTGTAGTACCACTTTATGCTTTGATTAGTAATGTTTTGTCGCTCTGCATGATTATGGCCATTATTGATCTCTTAGTTGGTTGCTCTTAGTCTTTTGCTAGCCTCCACTTGTATGAGTAAGCTATACTCATGCTTCCAACTTCCAAGAAACCAAGTTATTCAAAAGTGTCCACTATAAATTCCTATTCATGGTGTGTTACACCATTCCAAGTATATTCTTGTTTTCGGCTATCTTCCAATTAAAAAGTATTTTGTTATGTGAAAACTTAGTGATTAAATCCCTCACAAACTTGATGGCACACTTTATATTCCTTGCCCCTAAATAAATTTGAACCATTGTGTCATCTATGTTGTATATGATTGCACTTATACGTTGGAATTAGCAGAACCATGCTATCATGGGGAACGTTTTCAACATTGCACTTGTACTTTGTACACAGTTGATATCATGCTCTTTTGTCAATGGATGTCGCCGGTGTAAAATAAAGAGGGAGTTTGTAAGTCCATGGAGTTATGTATTTTTTGTTAGAGAAAAACCTAGGCCGCTAGCCTAAGCCATGCCTAATCATGGTGGAAACTTGCAGCATCACCATAATGAGCAATCTCTGAAGCATCCTCAATAAAAATCTATGCAAATAGTAAATAAAAAGATCGCTGAGATGCTCATTATCTGCTTGCCTTGTTATTTTGGTTATGGGATAGCTCCTGTACCATATGCAAGGGGTACCACGTTGGCGGTTCTCTATGATACACATGTACTTACTATGAAAAGAACTTACAGGTGACTAAAGTTGAGTAGCATGCGGTGTAGCCCTCGTATTCAAGGGACATGAGGTTGTCAACTTATACTTTGTCAAGCATATGCTCCATATTTGTTCACTTTGACCTTAATAACTTCAAGATGCTTATGATAGGGGCAATGAGGGATGAAAGCTAACAAGTACCATAATTTTTGGAAGCTCTTTTTGAAACTTGAAATCCCTGCTTCCCTTTATGAAGGGCCTTTCTTCCCCTATTATATAGAGTCTCCACCTTCTACCTTTAGGCACCAGTAAGAGAGCATAGTTTCCATTCTTAGTTCTATGTGCAGTGTCCCAAAACTTATTGATTGATGCATATTGTTGATATTGCTTGTTCTTTTGCTATTTGTATCTAGTCACTCTAATGAACTTTGAAGGTGTCCTATGCATCTATTTTCTACTCTATGAGGGACAAGCTGAATGACACTATGCCATGTTTTCTATATGTGAAACAAACAAACGTTTTTCAATGCATGTTATTCATGATCTTTGTTTGTAGTCTTTCATGTTGCATGAATAGTTACGTTGTCTTATTGTTAGAACTCCATCTTTCATGCACATGTTTAGAGTTCTTTGATCCCAGCTTTCAATGCTTGCAAATGGTTTGATCTTGGTTTTGATGGTGCATGTCACCTCAAAAATTATTCTTTTATCCCTTAACTACTCGAGGACGAGCAAGAGTTAATCTTGGGGATGCTTGATACGTCGAAAACGTATCTATAATTTTTGATGTTCCATGCTTGTTTACTATCTACTTTTCTTTGCTTTGTCCACATTTTGAGGTGTTTTTATATGTTTTCTGGTACTAACCTATTAACAAGTTACCACAGTGCAAGTTGCATGTTTCTTCTGTTTTTGGTTCCAGAAAGGCAGAAAATCAATATTCTCGGAATTGGATGGGACAAAAGCCAAAGTCAATATTTTACCGTGGGGAACACGAAGCCAGAGTATGAGACGGGGGAGACCCACCAGGGGGCCACACCCCCTGGCCGCGCGGGTGGGCTCACCCCGCACCTAGGGGGGTGCAGCCGCCCTGGTGGCCCCCTGCCTCGCCTCTTCGCCTATAAGAAGCCCTCGATGCAGAAACCCTAGGCACCCGATCAAAATTTCACGAAACCGCCTGTAGCCGCCGCCACCATCGTCCCTAGATTAGGGGGATCTGAAGCTCTTCCCGGCACCCTGCCGGAGGGGAGGTCATCCCGGAGTCCTTCTTATTCGTCATGCCAGCCTCCGGTATGAAGCGTGAGTAGTTCCACCTTGTACTACGGGTCCATGTAGTAGCTAGATGGTTGTATCTCCTCCTTGTGCTTTCATGTCTAGATCTTGTGAGCTTCGTTCATGATCAAGATCTAATCTATTTGTAATCATGCATGTTGTGTTTGCGGGGATCCGATGGATATTGAGATTACTATTTCAGATTGATTAATGGTTTTGTCTTATTGATTCTATCATGTCTGTGTTGTTTGTGATCTTGCATGCTCTCCGTTGTTAGTAGCTATCTTGGCCAAGTAGTTGCTAGTGACTCTAAGAGGGGGTATTTATGCTCGATAGTGGGTTCATGCATGTACTTAATCAAGGGAAGTGACATAAATCTCTATGGTTGTAGATGTGTTGTTGCCACTATGGAGAAAACAACGGTCTCTTGTTCATGGAACAAGAGGATTGTTTACCTTACACACTTTTCTTAAAGCAGTTGTCTGTTGCTTGCAACTTAATACTGGAGGGGGTTCGGATGATAACCCAAAGGTGGACTTCTAGTCATAGATGCAGTTGGATGGCGGTCTATGTCTATTGTTGTATTGTCGAATTGAATCTCATAGGATCTTTTTGTCTGGTATTGCATTGTTATGCCTTGCTCAGTCTTGTCAATTGCCCTGCTATAATTTGTTTACCCAGCATGCCATGTTTGTTTATCTAAGGAGAACACCTCTAGTGAACTATGTTCCCCGGTCCAATCTTTACCATTGATACATCTTCCACTGTTATTGTTTACTTGCTGCAAACCATCATCACCTTCCACACCATACAGTTAATCCTTTGTTACAGCAACCGGTGAAATTGACAACCTCATTGTTAGTTGGGGCAAAGTCTTGAGTTTGTGTTGTGAAGGTTTCCACGTTGCTTGCAACACCTTTGAGGCGTTTCCTTCCTCCTCCTGGTTCGATAACCTCAGTTTCTTACTGAGGGAAAACTTGCTGCTGTGCTGCATCATACCTTGCTCTTGGGGTTTCCCAACGGGGCGTCAACACGCATCAATGCCATAATCAAACTCTCTTAGATATGGTTCATTCTCTGATGCCTCTTACAAATTTACTGTTATCATTTTGGGTTTATGCATTAGAAACAACCGCACTCACTTTAAATAAGGAACCATCTAAATCTGTTAAAATGACACCGTATGAATTATGGTTTGGTAAGAAACCTAAATTGTCGTTCCTCAAAGTTTGGGGTTGCGGAGCTTATGTAAAGAAGTTATAGCCCGACAAGCTAGAACCCAATGCGGAAAAATACATCTTCATAGTATACCCGAAGGAAACTATTGGGTATACCTACTGTCATAGATCCTAAGGCAAAATATTCGTTTCCAAGAATGGATCCTTTCTCGAGGAGTTTCTCTCGAAAGAAGTGAATGGGAGGAAAGTAGAACTCGATGAAGTTGTTGAACCTTCTCTCGGATTTGAGAGTAGCGCAGCATTGGAAGATGTTCCTATGGCGCCTGCAACAATAAGAAAGGAAGCTAATGATAATGATCATGAAACTTCGAACAAAGTTACTATTGAACCTCGCAGGTCGACAAGGACTCGTACCACTCCTGATTGGTATGATCCTGTTATGAGTGTCATGTTGGTGGATAACACCGACGACCCTGCGACATATGAGGAAGCAATGATGATCCCAGATTCCAATAAATGGAAATAAGCCATGAAATCCGAGATTGGATCCATGTATGAAAATAAAGTATGGACTTTGGTGGACTTACCGGATGGCCGCAAGGCTGTCGAGAACAAATGGATTTTCAAGAAGAAAACAGATGTTGATGGTAATATAACGTTCTATAAAGCTCGAATTGTCGCGAAAGGGTTCCGACAAATTCAAGGAGTTAACTACGATGAGACTTTCTCACCGGTAGCGAAGCTAAAGTCTATGAGGATTTTGTTAGCAATTGTTGCATATTATGATTATGAGATATGTCAGATGGATGTCAAAACGTAACGGCATTCCTCAATGGTGACATTGATTAAGAGTTGTATATGGTACAACCCAAAGGTTTTGTCGATCCTAAAGATGCTAACAAGGTATGCAAACTTTAACGATCCATTTATGGATTGAAGCAAGCATTCCGAAGTTGGAATCAATGTTTTGATAAGGTAATCAAAAGCTTTGGATTTATAAAAACTTATGGAGAAGATTGTATTTACAAGAAAGTGAGTGGGAGATCTGTAGCATTCCTAGTACTATATGTGGATGACATATTGTTGATTGGGAATGATATATAACTTCTTAAAAGTGTCAAAGATTATTTGAATAATAGTTTTTCAATGAAGGATCTTGGCGAAGCAGCTTACATATTAGGCATAAAGATTTATAGATATAGATCAAGACGCTTAATAGCTCTTTCACAAAGTACATATTTGGACAAGGTTCTAAAGAGGTTTGGAATGGAAGATAGCAAGAAAGGGTTCTTTCCCATGTTTCCCAATATGACCTTGAGTAAGACTCAAAGTCCCGCTACGGTAGAAGATAGAGAGAAGATGAATAAAACTCCATATGCCTCATTCATAGGTTCTATCATGTATGCCATGCTATGTACAAGATCGGATATTGCATATACTGTTAGTTTAACTAGAAGATATCAAAGTGGTCTAGGAGTAGATCACTGGATAGCGATCAAAAATATCCTAAAGTACTTAAGAAGTACTAAGGATATTCTTCTTTCTTATGGAGGTGATGAACAACTCGTTGTAAACGGTTACGCCGATGCTAGTTGGAACACCGATGCGGATGATTCTAAATCACAATCTGGAAACGTATTTACTTTGAATGGTGCAGCAGTGAGCTGGAGTAGTACTAAGCAAAGCGTTGTGGCGAGATCTTCAACTGAATCGGAATATGTAGCTGCTTCGGAGGCTTCACAGGAGGCCATATGGATGAAGGAGTTCATTATGGAGCTTGGTGTGGTTCCTGGTGCGTCGGACCTGATGGCCATCTACTGTGACTACATGGGTGCCATAGCCAATGCGCAGAAGCCAAGGTCACACAAGAAGCTAAAGCATATCAAGCTACGTTTTCATGCTATTCGCGACCATGTCCAAGATGGTGACATAAAGATTTGCAAAGTACACACGGATCTGAATGTGGCAGATCCGTTGACTAAACCTCTCCCTAGGGCAAAACATGACCAACACCAGAACTCCATGGGTGTTAGGTATATTACCATGTAATCTAGATTATTGACTCTAGTGCAAGTGGCAGACTGTTGGAGATATGCCCAAGAGGCAATAATACAAGTAGTTATATTATATCTTTGTGTTTATGATGAATGTTTACATCCCATGCTATAATTGTATTAATCGAAAACTTTAATACTTGTGTGATTTGTAAACATAAAAGAGTCCCTAGTAAAGCCTCTTGTTAAACTATCTTGTTGATTGATTGATGATCATGGTTTCCTAATCATGAACATTGGATGTTATTGATAACAAGGTCATATCATTAGCATAATGATGTGATGGACACACTCCTATAGTTAAGCGTAGCATAAGGTCAAGTTATTTAAATAGTTCACTTGCTATAAGCTTTCAAATACATAGTAACCTAAATCCTTCGACCATGAGATCATGTTAATCACCATCACCGGATGGATGCTTTAATGGCATCAAAGACCACTTCATAACTAGGTGGTTATAAAGGTGGCATTGAGTATTCTGAAAGTATGTGTTGAGGCACATGGATCAAGAGTGAGATTTGTGCATCCATATGCGGATAGATATACTCTGGGCCCTCTCGATGGAATGTCATCCAATTGGCTTGCAAGAATGTGACTAGCTCACAAGGGATCACATATCACATGAACGAGTAAAGAATACTTATCGATAACAAGGTTGGACTAGGTATGCAGAGATACCGACGATCAAACCTCGGATAAGTAAAGTATCACGAGACAAAGGGAAATTGGTATCATATGTAAATGGTTCATTCAATCATGAAGTCATCGTAGAAATATGTGGGAGCCATATGAATTTCCAGATTCCTCTATTGGTTATTGATCGGATAAGGGTCTCTATATTGTATGCATAATTCACAAACCGTAGGGATACACACTTAAGGATTCGATATTGTTTAGTAGATATGGAATGTGAGTAAGAGACCAAATGTTGTTCGAATTCTCGGATTGGATCCAGGATATCACGAGGAGATTCGAAATGGTCCGGAGCATAAGATTCATATAAGGAAAGTCCAATTCTGGGGTTCGGAAATGTTTTCGGTGTTTTCACCGGAAGCTTCTGAAAGGGTCTAGAAGGTCCACCACTCCGGAGAGGGAAGGGTACATGAATGTGGCATACCAATATGGAATGGTTGCATCATGTCCTTGGTCACTTGGCTGGGAAATGGAAGGGAGAAATCAAACTCTAGTTTGAATAGTCAAACTCCAGTTTGAAAAGTCAAATCCCAACATTGAAAGTCAAACCAAGTGGGGAGAGAGGAGGAAACCTAGAGGAGGAAGGTTTCCCCTCCCTCCCTTGCGCCGGCCACCAAGAGGAGTTGGGGGAGGATTCCCCTCCCCTAGCTGCCCCTCCCACCTATAAAAGAAGGGGTGGGGAGCCCCCTTGGACCCTTACCCCAAACCCTAGGCCGGCTGCCCCCTCTAAACCGCCGCCACCCTAGAGCTCCTCTAAACCGCCGCCGCCTAGCCTTTCCCTAGCCTCCGGCCACCTCCACCCCTAGGCCTCTAAACCCTAGTTGCCGAGGCTCTCTCTACTCCACCATACCCGCCTCGGCTTAGGCGAAGCCCTGCGGGATTTCACCTCTACTTCCACCACCACACCGTCGTGATGTTGGAATCGCGAGGAGATCTACAACCTCAGCTGCCTCCTGGAACAAGGGAGAGGAAGGTCTTCATCGAGTACCAAACGTGTGACCGACTGCGGGAGCGCTGCTGCAACGCGGCGCCAAAAGGATCGTCTACGCGATATTGAGTTCGGCAAGTGAACTACTACATCACCCACGAGAGATCCATATCTCATTAAACGCTTTGGATCTTCGAGGTTTAGTACTCTATCAACTTGTTGCACCGATATCATAGATTAGATCTTGGCTGGTGTGTGTTCATGCGATAGAAAATTTTGTTTTCCATGCTACGAACCTCTACAAGTATGTGCTCTCCATCCATGCATGATCTATCTCTGTGCCAGATCCATCGTAGGCGTGCAACCAACGGCGGGTCATGGTTTTCTCTTCCAACCGCATGAGAAATTGACGCTTCAGGGCAGGGCACAATGGTCAAGAGGTAGGGAGGGAGAGGACAATGGAAAGGGCGACAAACAGTGGCCCACGGGGGTGGGGCGGTGAACAAAGAAACCGTGTGGCAGCAGGAGGAGAAGGGCAGTGGAGTGGAGCCAGCGAGCGACAAAATATAGAAAATTGCATAATAGTGGGCTCTAATCCTCGAACCTGGGATGTGCACCGTCTAGTGTAGAGGTGGTGGGGGCCACTCGTCATAATAACGGTCGAAATAACTACTGAGCCATATAGCACCCACATATAAAGAAACGAGTCAAACAAATGGCAAGTTAGCCGAAGAAAATGGTAGCCGGCGTCAAACGGATCCAAGGGTTAGACATAACGAGTTCGCGAAAGTGGTGACATTTTTCCAATTGCCCAAACCATAGTGGCACAACCATAATTCGGTGAGACCTAGGAAGATAGTCGTAATAAACTCTAAAATATAAGTATTGCCTCAAAGCGTCTCTAGTTATAATTAAAGTTTGATTTATAAAGTGCCTCACAAAATGTGTCTACGTGGTGTTTAACGAGAATTTGTTAGTGCCTCGTAGAATGCATCTAAGCACCTATTTAAGATTAGTAAAAATGCCTTAACCAATGTCTCTAGGACATTTCATATGTTGTCTTAAAAAGTGTCTCTACCATAAGAAAATTGTCTCTACATGATTATATGACAATTTGATGGAGGCAATTTGTGAAGTGCCTCTAGAGAAGTGGCATTACAAGCAATTGGTGTTGTATTGCCAGGAGTGTGAGACAGTTCTAATGTCAGGTAACGACAGCATATGACCCGATAAAATACTCTCTAAAGCATGGAAATAAAACAAGAGTAATTTTTTTTCTCAATCCATACTCAGATGGACCCGAGCAAGCTTCTCCAAGGGTGGATTATCAAGAGAATTAACCCAATTGTGCCACTTATTACTACACCTAAGAATATCTGGATACTATAAATAAATTCATAGTCTATCTAAATACCCACATAACAAACCTGCATATGTAAATATGACCAAAAAATACTGGTGGGTGAAAACAAGTAAACATAATTATAATCTTAAAACTAACTAAACAACACTTAATACAATACAAAATTATAGATTTAATGTATTTTGACATCACATAATTTTAGTCATGGCACCGCCACGCCACTGGATGGAGGCACGCTCTGATAAGTCCATCACCCCACGAGAGAAAGGTGGTTCTCAAAACCACTTCTCATGCTTTATCTATAGATATTGCAGATAAATTCTCCGCGCCGACGGGTGACTAGCTGGCTGCTAGAGTTAATATTTTTTTGTACAGGCGGCGGTGAATGCTGATCATATCATACACATGGATGCAGATACTGGCTGCCAGTTGCTTTGGGGTGTCTAAATCAAGATCTGGTGTTTGGATTGGATCCTGATCACTCTGTGCATAGCATGCACCATCCCATAATCGTCAAAGTGATCAGGAAAAGGTACGACATTCAACCAGATAATAGTATGTGTTTGTGGGCTGTGACCATCTAATGTATATCTTTACTTTGCTAACATGTATGTCATTGTACCTAAGATTCAGCGGGACTTATAGATCGGAGAGAGTACAATCTTGGGGTATAGTTTACATAAATACAATTTTGGGGTGTTGATTATTCATTCAGACATTAGTGTCAGTGGCTACTTCAGCAAACGATTTAAGAGGACTTGACTTTTTGCAGAAGCGATTTTTTTTAACAGATTGCAGAAGCGATTCAGGATATGATTTGAGATTACTACTTCAAGACTTTGTTTACCTTTGACAAACTGAAAAAATAGTAACTAATTCCTAAACAAGGAGCAGAAGCAAAGATCTCGCAATCTTCAGACAGCAACACATGCTCAATCTAGATAACATTCCGAATATCCTATTCAGGTTATGTCGAGAATAATATAAACGATTACCGTATCTTCGTCGAGATAAAAAAGCAAAGCAGGGAGATGAACTAGTAATGCTTTGGTAGACTGGTACCAATCTTGGCAAAGCTAGCTCGATCTCTCTGCATCACAAGCCCTGTACCACCTGCGCCAGGACATATGCCATTAGAATAATCCACGTTCAATGCAGCATCAAAAAAATAGAACTCTGTATATTGAGAATATATCTGTGCAGTGAACTAGTGCAGCCTGTGTCCAGCATCAGTGGGAAAGCTGCATGATTGGAAATTCTAGATCGGAATAGATTTTTAAACAGATGTGCCCACTTCCCATTGGAAAGTTGTGCGTATGGCCAGTGTTGGTTTCAGGCCCATGCTCCTGCCAATGCACCCCCACATTGCACTGATCTCCAAAGCAGAGTAGTACAAGATTTGGCACTCTAATAGAGACCTGCACTGGACCAGCTCAATGCCTTCTTCAAGCAACAGTGGCACCAAACCAGAACTATATCTTGTAGAATCAGATAAGCATATTAATTTTCCTGCAAGTGATTATTATGGGAAATATGATGCAATTACTGAAATTCTAGTAAGACGTCAGAGTCGAGATTCTTAATCAGATCGGGCCTCTGTGGTAACAGCGCAAATCAGGATTTAGGGATTGCAGAATTGTTTATCATAACTAGTATAATCGTAAAATTGTAGATTCTACTGATTAGAATCCAAGAATCGGTTCAAACAATTTAGATCATAAAATCGTGGACTCATTATGATACAATTGGAATTCTGACTACCCTAGCTAAAACTGCAGGATTTTAGTAATTAACTCAATCGCAATTATAGTACTCCCATGGTCACAATTTAACAGCTGTTCTAAACTGATACTCCTCTATTCCTAAATGTAAGCCTTTTTCCTAATTGTAAGCATTTTGAGCAGTTCAAATTGAACTACGTACTAAAAAGTCTTACATTTCAGAATGGAGGGAGTAACAAAAAAAGGGGCAAAAGGAAGATGTTCTCTCGTTGAAGAAGATTCATCTTCCATTTATAAGAGACGACACTTTTATTTCACATCACATTCTTTTTCAGGTGGTCTCCTCAAGGAGTGACAAGGAAAATGGTAACAATCATTATGATCTCTATCTTTGTTTTCACATTTCTACAAGTAAACACAACAAAGTACACAATAATTGAGCAAAAAAAATTCATAGTACAAGTGACAGAAGGCTCGTGCATCACCGTAAATCACAGCTGCAACATCAAGATTTAAGTAGTACTTGAACCCAATTAGAGTCAGACTCCTTCCTATCATACATTGTATCAGCTGTCCAGATCAAATTATAACAAGATAAGTAAAAAAGGTAGTACATGTTTTCGCATCCCATCAGAGATGGCATTTGGTATATCTCTCATCAGAGGGGGGGAAATACTTTAATTTCACATCAGATTCCTAATTGGGTGGTCTCCCCAAGCAGGGACAACAAAAAACTGGTGAGAAGTCACTAGGTTTTGATCTGTTTGTCGACAATTATCCGCACTTCCACGGGTAAAAAGAAGAGATAGAAAAGATAGATGCTTACTAATCTCATCAGAAATGGCCTTTGGTATAGAGTATCTTTTGGGACTGCAGGTAATCAGAGCTCGCATCGAATTGATTTTTTATTTTGAAAATAATAATAATAATAATTAAATGTGTCATCCAACTTTGAAGAAAAACATTGCCATTTCACATCAGATTCTTAACCAGCTTGTCTCCTCAAGTGCTTACAGAAATCAATCATTATGTTTTACCAATGTGTCGACGATTATTCTTCGCATATGCACAGGTAAACACAGCGTCATAATGATCGGCTTCCCGCCCGGGGGCCTTATAAATAACTGGCCAAGTTACCCCAAACTTACCAAGGCACTCTTAGGAGTTGAGCAGACCACACACTCTTTAAGAGCTTGATAGTGAGTGTGCTCTGCCCTAGCTAGTGAGGCCAGCAAGAGAGTCGAACTCTCACCATAAAAAACTAGTACGTGCTCTAACAACATATCAGAAAAGGAATATAAATTCTTGGAAGGGAGAGGCAATAGTAGGAGAAATGGATGTGGAGTCCTCGAGGCAGCAAGGTCCCAAGGGGGACTCCAACTCCATGGCTGCCGCCTCCGAGGTCTTTGTTGACTGGAGGGGCAGGCCTTGCAAGCCTCAAAAGCATGGAGGCATGAAAGCTGCTGTCTTTGTCCTAGGTGTTCATCCATCCATGTTTTATGTCTCTTTTCTTGAATCACCGTATCCTTGATGTGCTCTGTTCTTGTCCTTGGATTCTCTGGTTAATGATGGAGAGTATGTACGTGTGCTTAATTGGTGCAGGGATCCAGGCGTTCGAGATCATGGCGATCGCGGCGGTGGGGAATAACCTCATCACCTACGTGTTCAACGAGATGCACTTCCCGTTGTCCAAGTCGGCCAACATCGTCACCAACTTCATCGGCACCGTCTTCCTCCTCTCCCTCCTCGGCGGCTTCCTCTCCGACTCCTACCTCGGCAGCTTCTGGACCATGCTCATCTTCGGCTTCGTCGAGCTCTCAGTAAGCTCACTGCTAGAAACCCAAAATTTAACAATTAATCTCTGCAAGAAAAAAAACTTCTCTTTTTTTCTACTAGTAAAATAAAAACTATAGAAGGCACGGGAAAATATTCAGAGAAAGGCCAGGGCATGCAACTTTATAACCTTCTGAAAAACTAAAAAGATTGTCCCGAGGGACGGGTTTGGCATGGAAGATGGTAACAAAAATGTAGAGAAGATAAGCAAGTAAAGGTGAGAGAACATGCATGGTGGCATTGTGGGAGCAAATCATCGCCTGCACCGGCAACTGCTGTGTGTCCTAGTGCGCCTTCAGTGCGCGGCCGGTCGAAACATCAATCCACTCTTTGCCTGCACAAAAAAAAGGGACGATTATTATTATTATGCCTTCGTCTTTTCTTTCAGGTTCAATGCATCAATGGCTGTTAATTGGTCACCACCGGGTGTCTAAAAGAGATTGTACTTTATGTCGCAGGGGTTTATACTGCTGGCGGTGCAGGCGCACCTGCCGCAGCTCCGGCCGCCGGCGTGCGACATGATGGCGACGGCGGCGGCGAGTAGCAGTAACAGCGGCGCGGGGCAGTGCGAGGAGGTGAGCGGGGTGAAGGCGGGTATCTTCTTCGCGGCGCTATACCTGGTGGCGCTGGGCAGCGGGTGCCTTAAACCCAACATCATCGCGCACGGCGCCGACCAGTTCCGTCGCGGTGGTGGCGGCGGCGACGACGTCGGCGCCGGGAAGCGCCTCTCCAGCTACTTCAACGCGGCCTACTTCAGCTTCTGCGTGGGCGAGATGGTGGCGCTCACCCTGCTCGTCTGGGTGCAGACGCGGTCCGGAATGGACGTCGGTTTCGGGGTCTCCGCCGGTGCCATGGGGATCGGCCTCGTCAGCCTCGTCGCCGGCGTCTTCTTCTACAGGAACAAGCCACCCCAGGGAAGCATCTGCACGCCCATAGCAAAGGTACGCCGTAGAACAAGCGTACACGTGATCTAAAAAAATAAGCGTATAGGTTTCTTGTACATGTGGCAAGTCTAAAAAAAAGTCTGAACCTAGCATACATGACTACATATACCTGTATTGAAAATTGGAAGTGATACAGAATCAGGACGCCAGGAGATGTTCTCATCAGAAAAAAAAAATATTAATTGAGAATTGCAATCGTTTTGGAAAATCTGGGAAACTGTTTTCTATGCTCACTGTGGAGTGATGTCTGCCTTTCGCTGTCATGGCAAATGTCAAGCACAGACAACTTTCTCCAAAGGAAAAATGACTGTCTATTTTTCTACTATACAAATGAATGCCAATTGATGAGGTTTTTCCTCAGAAACAAAAAAAAATCAATTCATGAGGTCCACAACCAATATAACTACCCCAATATAATAGATGTGGTATTTTTTGCCGAATAATAGATGTGGTACATATGGAAACTCTGTGTGAAGACAAAAGGTACTAGTACTACACAAGGATTAACATATTGCAGAAGTAAGTAATAATGGTAGTCAAAAAGACTACCACAAACCACAAATGTTGTTAAGGGTATATTTTTTTTGGATAAATTTGATTAAACCATTTTGAAGGATCAAATAAGGTGTGGATGACTTCACTATCATAAGTGAGATCGTGGTGTGGCCAAAAGGAGTCATTTTGAAAACGAGAGGTCGCGGGATCAATTTCCTTCTGCCTCAAAAGGTTTTGCAACAAACTACATCACCAGAGTACCGGAAGAGTTCTATTCTCCCGCTCTTTGCATCTTGGAAGCATACAAGAAACCATTGAACAATGTACCAGAGCATATTCATGGTATTTTTAGTTTTGCCAAAAAGAAATCTTCATGTTGGGATCCTACAAAAGTACCACTTTCCAAACATAGGTTTATAGTGGGTCTTAAGTAAAGTCAAATGGAACGGCCGCCCGACGTACCCTACCTATACATATGTGCACTAGCTGCGGGTATATATAATATGTGAGATCCAGTAATGGAAAACACTTTGGCACACCATAATCTTAAGAAAGTGTGGATGAACAAGCATGTGTGTATCCAACAAGTTAAACAACAAAGTTTGACCATATACGGATCATCATCATGATTCCTTGTTTAGAAAGCACTCATGGATCAAGATATGGTGCTTTAGGAGCGAAGAAGCCACGGGGTAGTTATATTTAATCTCCAAAACCTTGACACCGAAGGCATACAGAAAATTAAGTTATCAATGAATGTAATCAAGGAATTTTTATTTGCAAAAGGGGTTTGTTTAAAAAAAGGTGGTATGTGTGAATTTTTATTTGCAAAAGGGGTTTGCTTAAAAAGTTATATTTTTCCTATTGGCACATATATATAGCAGGTTAATTAAGGAATTTATTGTTCTTGTGGGACAAGTTGACAAGGGATAGTGGCACTTCTTTTGAGTGGGTCAACAACAACACTTGCTCATATCTCCTGTTGGAAGGTGCCTGTGATTATTAATCACAGAAACGTAGGCCCATATTCTGTTATGCTTGTGTTGCATCAATCATCATATGTGGGAAGGCATGTAGCATCGGTGGCATCCATGCCCAAATGGGATACCACGTGCCTAGCTTTCTTGTTCTTGGAATCAAAAGATATAATCACAATTACTTAAGTATTTGCATGCTAAATTTCAACCTTAAACTCATATGGCTAATATCATGAAAATTAATGTACCTTTGCCGCTAGGATACATAGCTCTGGTCTAAAAATGAAAAATCAATGTACATATATAGGTCTTTGTCGCTGCGGTAACACAGAGGAAGCAAGTGTGCCCATCATCGACGGACGGCATGCAGCCCTTCTCTGGCACAAATGCCCATGAGATCCCTCTCAACTCCACAAACATCCGCCGCATCAACAAGTTCAGGTGAGGATTTAATTTTACATATATGCCAAAATTTGAATTTGGACAACAAATTTATTCCCAAAATCTCACTTTGAATTTCAATATGTTACGGGAAGATTCATGGCTCGGTTTTTTAATGATTTAAGAACTTCTATATTTTTGGCTGAAATTATTTTCTCAAATTCATTTGTCCCCTTGGTTTGGACGTTTATAATCAGGTTCTTGGACAAGGCGTGCGTCAAAGCGCAGGACGGTGGCAGTAAGGAGAGCGCGTGGGGGCTGTGCACGGCTGCGGAGGTGGAGCAGGTGAAGGTGCTTCTGTGCGTGGTACCCATCTTCGCGTGCACAATCGTCTTCAACACCATCCTCGCCCAGCTGCAGACCTTCTCGGTGCAGCAGGGGAGCGCCATGGACACCCGCCTCGCCGCCTCCTTCCAAGTCCCGCCAGCGTCGCTCCAGGCCATTCCCTACATCATGCTTATCGTGCTCGTCCCGGCCTACGAGGCTGCCTTCGTGCCCGCCCTGCGCCGCCTCACGGGTGTCAGCACCGGCATCACGCCGCTCCAGCGAATCGGGGTCGGCCTCTTCACCGTCACCTTCTCCATGGTGGCCGCCGCGCTGGTCGAGGCTCGTCGCCGACACACGTCCGTCTCCGGAGACGGGGGAACGCTCTCCATCTTCTGGATCGCGCCTCAGTTCCTGGTGTTCGGGCTGTCGGAGATGTTCACAGCCGTGGGGCTCATCGAGTTCTTCTACAAGCAGTCTCTGTCGGGCATGCAGGCCTTCCTCACCTCCATGACCTACTGCTCCTACTCCTTCGGCTTCTACCTCAGCTCCGTGCTCGTGTCGCTCGTCAACAGGGTGACATCGAGGGACGGCGGCGGCGGCGGCTGGCTCAGCAACAACGACCTCGACAAGGATAGGCTCGACCTCTTCTACTGGCTCCTCGCCGGGCTCAGCATCCTCAACTTCTTCAACTTCCTCTTCTGGTCGAGGTGGTACACCAACAGCGTCGAGACGGTGCAGGTGGCTGGAGTTGGAGCCGACGGTGGTGATGAGCAGGAAGATGAGAAAGGTTCTGCGTGCTGAGATTAGCTAGGAGTATGCATGGGTCTCTAGAAAGTGGGCCCGGGAAGATCAACTGCTTTAGTGAATTATAATCAATTAACCTTAGCCTTTAACCTTTTTTGTTACATATATTTCTATGGTTTTGCCTTGTATCAAAGTAGTGTGTTGATGTTTGTATGGATCTCGTAAATTAATGAAACCTGGAAGTGTTGAATAGTACTTCAGTTAATTTATCATCACATGCATGTAAGGAAAACCATACCCTACTAGTATGTGCTACTACTTGGAAGTGTAGCCAATTTATGTGCAGAAATCCACTTTGGCTCCTAGGTGTAGATGCACCCACTCCTAAAAAGACATAGTTCAAAATGTTAAAAAAATCAAAAAGAAAATCGGATGTCGTAGATGTTAACATTATACGTTCGTACACCAAGTTTCAAGAAAAAGACATTTTATATTGATTGTGTAAAAAAGAAAAAAATTGGTGTTGCAAAATAGTTTTTCATAAGACATCTTTTTGTCTTTTTTGTAAAGACCACAAAAAATGTCTTCTGACTGCAAAACTTTATGTGAGGACATAGCATGTCCGGATGCACACCCGAGATTTTGTTCTGAAATTTTTCAATATTTTGAAATTTATATAAAATATATTTTTTATAATAGGTACATTTGGACCTGGGAGCCAAATCACCATGTCCATGTGTGTGCTACTTGCTAGTAAAAAAGATTTAAAAAAGTTTGCAAAAACGTACACATGTCGAAGCCCTCAATATGAGGCCAATAGTTAAGATAGATTCTGAATTGGGCAGACTGTTTAGGCATTCATGGAGTACTTAAAGCTCGCATCGCGTAGGGCCTTTTGCGCAACCGTGATCCCCTTATAAGTTTCAAATTTTTGCGATGACATTTCGGTTAGCAACATAGAACAATAATGCTTTGGCAAAACGCCTAAGGAGGTGGAGGCCCCATCTAAACATTATGCCACCATCTATATTAGGTAAAACCTTGATATGTCCTCCAGTTGTGTACACATCAGTAAACAGCTCACAAAACACAAAACGATATAGAGACAATCATAAATAGAGTGTACTTGTATACCGTTAAATAACATGCAAGAGAGAAGTATTTTATCTTAAACACTCTATTATCTCTACAGACATAGAGGGTCCTCGGTCCTAAGAGCAAACCCGTATAATCTTTTCTTCTCTTGTGTATTTTTTTTTAAGCGTGGAGTGTCCTAGAAGGGGATAGAACCTTTCATTGAAATAGCAGTGAAGGTACAAATTTATTACAAAGGATCCTATAAAATAAAATAAAATACATAGATCCCTGCCATTTGTAGAAAGGACCTTGCTAAAAGATTGGAAACCACAATCTAGTCCCTTCTCTTCTCGGAGAAGAGAGCACATATCGCTACAACCATGGACAAAGATGGGGACTGGACCACTTGCCTCCGGCCTGGCGAAGCTCTTAGCGTCTAAGCTCAAAAAGGGCCTCCCAATGGAGGTTGGAAAATTGTCGAAGCATACCGACATGGATAAGGCCACCTTGGCCAAAGATTTCGGCGTCTTTCAATCAGACGCAGAGGATGAGCTCCCATAAGAAAAGGTTCTTGGACTCCAGTTCCACCCCAGATGTGCTTTAGCTCTGAGAAATTTTTCCCCAAACCCACCATGGAGCTCGAGGAGAAGAAGAGAGACAAAGAGGAAAAACTAGCCAGAGCAGAAAAAGCACGCCGACACCACTCCATGAGATGCGGCTCGCCTTCAAACCCAAAGAACCTGCCACGGACTCGGGGAGGCGGGCATAGATGATGGCGGTGGTGATTAGCAGCCAAGCGCTTATTGAAGGAGCCCATGGCAATGACCACTGTCGTCCGCTCCCACCATGGAAGCTCGGCGAGGGCGCTTGCAGCAGACCGTCGGTGTCGCGCCTAGACACCGACACGTAGCTCTAGCAGTTGGCCTTCGGAGATCTCTAGTGTTCTTACCACTGCCAGCAACACCTTGAAAGGGTAATTGCCCCTATGTGTGGTTTTGGTGATTAGTGACAATCCCTATGGTCTAATGTTTTCACTGAGTTTTATATGAAGGTATATTCCATAGGTCATGCTTGTAGTCCATGTGTTGGATTCAAGTATGGATGCCATGAAGATAAAGATATACCTTGAGTATTGGCATCAAAATCATCGAGATTAAGAGAATAATATGATATGATCAAGATCTTGAGAGTGTGATCTCAATAGAAGAATTCAAGATATGGCTCTAAGTCGGTGTCATGATAGCCTCATTAGTTGAGCTATGGTTGACTAAGATTTAGAGCATGTAATCAAATTAAGAGTTCCTTATGTACCTCAAGATATTAATATGGAGCGCGATAAGATACTTGGTTGACCAATACAAAGAGTGAAGAGTGATTTCAAGTTGGTCAACACATGAAGCATAAAGAATGTACCACATGGTCTTGTGGTATGGTAAGCCTTGTTAATTATGCATCATGAACTAACCCATTATATATTTTCCTTTGCGTTTTCTATATGGGACAGGTATCTTTCCATGGGCATGCTTCAAAAATGAAGATATTATATAGCCCATGAGAGGATGACATCAAGTGGTTATCGTCATCAAGGTTGAGAAGGGCAAGTTCAAGATAAGCATCTCGAGAAGATCATTTGCTTGAATCTTGTCGTCCATATTGGTGATAATGGACATGTGAAGACATGTATTAATGAAGCTATCCCATAGTGGTGTATGGGGAGCAAAATAGGAGTCTTCACGAAGCAACAATGATCAAGTGTTGCATTCCGGCTTGGGTGGAGCTTGAAGCGTTGTCATCAAGATCAAGCGGTTTGCGCAAGGCAAAGGTATTGCCTTGGTAGGTTTCCCTTTTACCGGTCTCGGGGTGGTTGTTGGGAGACCGGGTTATAGGATAGATAGCCGCACTATCAAGAGGGGCTTTCGGTTGTGTAACTTGATAACATCGTCATAGGGAGCTCAATCCTTTGCATACTTTGCATCTTCCTATTTTGTTGCTTCTTGGTATTTCTACATGTGAGGTTCTTGAGCTTGTTGCTAGCTCTTCAACAAGCCCAAGTTCATCGAAAACGGAATTCGTATGCATCTTCTATGGCGTTTTCGAGTTTGAAGGTTTTATCGGTTCTTATTTAGGGAGGCTTCTTACCTTTCTTCATTTGGTTCTATCCTCCTTTGTTGGTCTATGATGTTTCTCTGCACAATCTTGTAAAGCTTGTTGTCCTCGTCAAAACAAGCCCAACATCATCGAAATCGGAGTCCGGATGCAAAAGTTATTGCGTTTTCCGTGAACTCAGTTTCATCCCGGTTGTGGATCCGGTTCAACCGGCTCCCGGACCGGGTGGTCCGGTGCCAGCACCGGAAAACCGAGATTCAACCGGGATTTTCGGTTTTTCTATACCGAGTCTATCCGAGACTGTGTACTGACCCTAATTCCGGTTTTAAGTTCGGTTTTCCGGTCCAGGAACCGGACCGTCCGGTTCTGGAGCCGGTCCAACCGAACTTTCAACCGAGTTCGCACAGATTTCTTCCAACGGCCATATTTGCTTTCCACTATAAAAGGGGGTTCTTCCCCCAACGTTTTAGAGTGTTCTTGGCCACGAAATTGACCTCCATTGTTGAACCTCTTGAGCTTGCTTCCTCCCCCTTCCCTCCTATGATTCTTGCATCTTTTTTAGGGCTTTGGAAGAGGAGATCTAGATCTACAATCCCCACCAATCAATTCCTCCTCTAAGTGAGGGGAACCTATTGGATCTAGATCTTGGAGTCATTGGTTGACTTCCACCATTGTTCTTCCTCTCTAATTCCTCCCTAGCACTTGTTGCTTTGGTGGGATTTGAGAGTGAAGGATTTGAGCACCCTTGGTGGTCTTGCTTTGCATTCTTGCATAAGTGTTGTGCTCTCCATTACGATTTTTTCGAGTGAGAGACCGTGAGCTTGTTACTCTTGGAGGGTGACCTCCTAGTTGGCTTGGCGGTTGGTGCCGCGGTGTTCTCTTCGTGGAAGATTGTGAAGAGACCCGGGATTCTCCTTCGTGGAGCTTGTGAAGTGGTTGTGGAGCTTGCCATCTCCGGAGTGGAGGAAAAGCTAGCCATAAGGAAAGGGCTTATTCCTTCGTGGGATAGACTCGGAGAAGAAGGTGAGCCTTTGTGGCGCGTGAGGAATCCTTCGTGGAACCTCACACCTCTCCAACGTGACGTAGCCCCCTTCCCAAAGGTGGTGAACACGGGAATACATCTTCGTCTCCGCGTTCCTCGGTTATCTCTATATTCGAGCTTACTTTCCTTGTGATAGCCATCGAGCTTGAAGTACTTATACCTTGCTTATCACTTGTGGTATATTTATCTTGTGCTATCTTGCTTAGCTTAATTTGTTGTTGGTGCACTTAGTTGAGCCTAGTGTATTTAGGTTTTGTGCTTGTAAAATAAACGTTAGTTTAATTCCGCATTCTATCAAGCCAAAACCATAATAGTTTTGAAATTGCCTATTCACCCCCCTCTAGACGACATCTCTATCCTTTCACACCTCCTGCCACTAGAGGAGCACGGCAGCAGCAAGAACAAATAGAACACAATATATCTGGTCGGCAAGATCTTATGTTCTACTCCAATCAGGCATATAGCCTAGACGCCATGACGGCAACTCAAAACTATAACCTATTCTACTAAGAACAGAAGAGGCTCCGCCGACGAACTCCATAATGCGCATATGCCGAGAGATTTCTAGATCGGGTGGGATCCGGTCGTGCGCACCCTTGTTTTTACTCTGGCCGTTTGGGTTCAGAGGGAGTGCTTCGAAGCTCTGTTGGCTGTTAATATCATGGGGCATGTTCTCGTCCTGTGCTGCCGACGGATAATATCATGTAGGCTGAGGACTGACAATGGTGGTTCGAGTCCGGGTGGTGATGAGGAATTGGCTTGGTGACTCGTGACTTGGAGCAGTGGTATGCAAGTGGGGGGCGATAGTACAGGAGAAGCTCATCGTCCTATCTTTCAGGGTGAAAACCCAGGGTCTGGCCTGAATTGGTCGTGCCTGTCAATGGTCTTATTGAAGGTATTGTTTTGACAGCGTGGACTTTCTTCAGGGTGAAAACCTAGATCTTTAATCGGGTGATGACGGTGTTTGTGTTGGAGATATGCCCAAGAGGCAATAATAAGATGGTTATTATTATATCTTTGTGTTTCTGATAAATGTTTACATCACATACTATAATTCTATTAACCGGAAATATTAATACTTGTGTGTTTTGTAAACATAAAAGAGTCCCTAGTAAAGCCTCTTGTTAGACTAGCTTGTTGATTATTAGATGATCATGGTTTCCTGATCATGAACATTAGATGTTATTAATAACAAGATCATATTATTAGGAGAATGATGTCATGAACACACTCCTATAGTTAAGCGTAGCATAAGATCAAGTCATTTACAAGTTTGTTTGTTATAAGCTTTCAAATACATAGTAACCTAATCCTTCGACCATGAGATCATGTTAATCACCATCACTGGATGGATACTTTGATGACATCAAACACCACTTCGTAACTAGGTGGTTATAAAAGTGGCATTGAGTATTCTAAAAGTATGTGTTGAAGCACATGGATCAAGAGTGGGAGTTGTCCATCCATATGACGGATAGATATACTCTAGGCCCTCTCGGTGGAATGTCACCCAATTGGCTTGCAAGCATGTGACTAGATCACAAGGGATGTTATATCACATAATGATTAAAGAGTACTTATCGGTAACGAGGTTGAACTAGGTATAAGATATATCGATGATCAAACCTCGGATAAGTAAAGTATCACGCGACAAAGGGAATCGGTATCGTATGTAAAAGGTTTATTCGATCACAAAGTAATCATAGAAATATGTGGTAGCCATAATGGATTTCCATATTCCTCTAATGGTTATTAATCGCTCTCGGTCATGTCTGCATAGTTCACGAACCGTAGGGAGACACACTTAAGGATTCGATGTTGTTTAGTAGATATGGAATATGATTTGGAGACTGAATGTTGTTAGGAGTCTCGGATTGGATTCAGGACATCACGAGGAGATCTGGAATGGTCCGGAGAATAAGATTCATATAAGGAAATTCAACTTCTGGGGTTCGGAAATGTTTTCGGTGTTTTGACCGGAAGCTTCTAGAAAGTTCTGAAAGGTCCACCACCCCGGGAGGGGGTACTTGGAATGCACCATACCCTAGTGGGGTAGGAACATGAACCCTAGGTCAAGTCGGACAAGGACAAGGAAGAGAGACAAAAACTCTAGTTTGAATAGTCAAATCCTAGTTTGAAAAGTCAAATTCTAGTTTGAAAGTCAAAGTCCTAGTGGAGGAAGGAAAGGAAACCTCGAGGTAAAAGGTTTCCCTTTCCCTCTCTCTTGCCGCCGGCCATGAGGAGTTGGGGGTGGACTCGGCCAGGGCTGGGAACCATGGCCGCCGCCCCTCCACCCATATAAGGAGGAGTGGGGGCGCCCCCTACTCCCTCACCCCAAAAAAAAACCTATCTGCCAGGCGCCTCCCTCTCTCCTCCATACAGCTGCTCTGGCTTAGGCGAAGCCCTGCAGTAATATCTTCTCCACTACCACTGCCACACCGTCGTGTTGTTGGGATTCCGTGGAGATCTACAACTTCTGTTGCGCTGCTGGAACAAGGGAAAGAGGAAGGTCTTGATCGACTACCGTACGTGTGACCGACTACGGAAGCACTACAGGAACGTGGCGCCGGAAGGATCGTCTCTACACGATCTTGAGATCGGCAAGTGAATGACTATATCGACCATGAGAATCCGATATTGTTAAACGGTTTGGATTTATGAGAGTTTGTACTCTACAAACTCGTTACACCGATCTCGTAGATTAGATCTTTGCTTTTGTGTGTTCCCGCGATAGAATTTTTTTGTTTTCCATGCTGCGAACCCTATAGTTTGTGTACTGTTCCCTTCTTGGAGGCGTCGTTTAAGATGACCTCTGGTGTTGTCTTGGTGGTGGTAGTACTGTTGTTTCAATGAATGAGGAACTGTAGCGGGAATTTTCTTTTTTGTAATTCTTCTTTCTTCCTTTTTTGTTGTGTGCATCCGTATGGCCACTAAGGCAATGCGTTGTTGCAGAGACTGGGTGTAATTGGTATCATTGATATTAATATATGCTCCTTTCCACACAAAAAAAGAACAGAAGAGGCCAAACCACCTAGTCCATCCACTCGCCGGCCAACATCGCCGTCGGAGAGGGAGAAGACCACGGGTGGCGGGGGAGGAAGAGAAATGACTCTCAACGGGGGAAGAGGTTGGGTTTGGTTTCCTCTCCCCCGTGTAGCTAGGTAACCCTTCTTTTGTGTATGTATGTTGTTGTATAATCTATCATTGCGGTTAAGTTCTATCTGAGTAGCAAAAAAAAGGTCCTATATGAGTATCGCCTGACAGTTGTTCTCAAGCTGGAATATAACAAACAGGGGGATTATTTCCTTCACTCCCCTCAACCTCCAATAGAAAAACATAAGTTGGTTGATAAAATAAAATTGGTATATTTACTCTAATAAGGGCATCGAATACGCCCCATCGTCGCAATTTCTGCAACATTGTTGCTTCTCTTGATTAACTTAATTGACTTATATTATGCTAAGGTGTGCTTTGGTTCCCCCCCCCCCCCCCCCTCCCCCCCTAACTTAAGTTTGAACGGGCCAGCTTTATTTCAACCCACCAAAACTTGTATCCAGGTTATGTATACTTCCGTAGAGGTGTACTCGGTCGAGGTGGGTATACTTTATGTTCTTACCGGCTGATCTCACATCTCGTTATCGTGATCTACGTCTTTGCATGCCATGTTTTAATTTTTTTTTCTGCTATATAATTTTCGATTTCCGCCTCCCGCTGACGTATGAGTATACGTGTACAGTGAGTATAAGTCTAAGAAGACCATACCGGTTTTAGATGGATTCGTACGGTCTTCGAAACAAATTGGTATCAAATTGTTGTGTCATAGTTTGAGAAGAAGAAGGGGGGCCGAAGCAAAAGTGTAGTATGCTTGGTTTTCAGGTGGATTATGATATTCTAAAATCTAAAAAATAGCTGCTTTTTCCCATGAACGAATCATAGTTTTTCATGGCTATTTTTTCCAAAAAAATAAGTTCAGCACACCACATTTCAACAATCATAAACGGGGTCTTAGAGATATGTTTCTAATGTTCAAGTTCTAGTCATTATTTATAATTATGAAGGAAAAGACGCTCTCCCCGACATGATAAATGATTTCAATTATATGTATGTATGTATATTTCTAGTGACGAAATACACTAATGACTGGAGCTGAAAACACAGGATAGAGCAAAAAGAAAAATGAGAAGGGGTCCCCGGCTGGGGCTGCCAATTTCATTACGAAATTGGATAGTGTCTTAGGATAAAGCGATTAAAATGAAACAAACTGAATGCAATAAATTGTGTGTGTTTTTCTATGAAAGACAAGACAATCGGTACTCATTGTTTGTCTACATATGGAGCTGGAAAGCAGCCATGGATGCCAAACATGTCTTTTAAACTGACAGCTCCAACTAGGTGTTCCTAGTCAAAAGAAAGCAAATGTAGGTGTGATAGGCTGATAGCATCGTCGCCTTCTTGTCCCCTCTCTAGCCAGATATTTGTCGCGGCACCCTACTGAAACATCAAGATCAATAGTAGTAGTAGTAGTTGGTTAGAGTGCTTGTGAACAGGATATTAAAGCCATAAGCTGATCCACAAGCGCTGGGTTTGGATCTATATGAGCAGATGTACATGTCCTTGGACACACATTCACCTCTTTATCCATCCGAAGAAACGCTAAATTCGTCGGAATGTGTAACACCCTCAGAATCGGCCCTATGCAAGTTTCAGCGCTTTCCGCCAAACCCGCATAGAAACGATTCAAATGTGCCCACCCAGGCACTTGCGTGCGGGTGGAAAACGAAGTAATATCATTATACAATAGTTCTCGATGGAACCCACAAATCATATATATACAATGGCGACTCAATGAGTCAAGAATACAGATATACAGTACAAAGATCCAAATCACCTTGAAAACGATACAGCGTCCGAGTACGGACAAGATGCAAATTGAGCTAAGAGCCCTGAAGAATAACCAAAGGCGTCCGTAACTCTGCCCAGGCCAAGTCGGAAGGGTAACCCTGCTAACGACGTCGATCTCGAAACCTGCTTACACAAAAGGGGTGCCGACAAAGGGCAAAGGAAAAAGAGAGCGGTCAGTACTGAGGCCAGTACACGGCGAGACTAGAATTCGGCGGTCATCGCCTATATAGGTATGGTGGACTGAAGCGGCAGCGCAGCATGCACTAAACAACCTATAGAGACTCGATACAACTAGCGGCTATCAGAGAGGGGTAAGAAAGACCTATTCGGAACCAACCTGATACTACCACCAAACATACCCATCCTGGTGTTTTCCCCTCGAGACCAAACGAGGAAGTCAACCGAGGAACTCATACCGTTGGCAGTTTTATTTATTCAGTTATCGTTGCAGCAATTACTAGTCAGGTATAGATAGTCATTCTGATTGAATAAGCAGTGGGCACTTTTAGTTAACCATTCCGTTGTAGTTGCAACACTTACTAGTCAGATACAATTAGCATGAGATATCCCCAAACCCAGCAGTTGTTGGTACTTTTATTTAGCCATTCCATGGTAGTGGAGCTGATTACTAGTCATATCGGATACAAGTCAAATTATAACAGTAAACTTTAGTTATAGTTGTCTATGATCGAGAACTGTGCTCCAAGTCGTCCATAACCGCGGACACGGCTTTTCGAAAAGATTTAAACCCTGCAGGGGTGCACCAAAGTATCCACACGCACTTCGACCCTTTTTGCCAGATCAGTTAACATACACCCATCGGTATGTCGGCGGGGCCTAAGTCATGACGTTTTCCAGACCCAAAGCAAGTACATGGGGGCCACCCCACTAAGCTACCCGCAACGAAGTTGGCCGGCTCCGGAACGGACCCAGGGTTTGCGTCAGTGGCTGTAAACGACTGGGAACCCGAAAGTGTGACTGGGCTTGTCGATACCGCGAAAACACTCCGCTTACCTAAACAGTACAGGTGCTCCTCGCACAATCTTAAATAAAGCAGTAAAGCATGGCATAAGTATAGAATAGTAATAAAGCTCCAAACTACTTTGTGGCCCCCAGTTCAATACTTTGAAATCAGGTACTAATCGATGGGGGTGCCCATACACCCCACCTGTGGTTAGCGCGCTCGATCTCGGAACAGGTGTCAAGAACTCGGGGTCCTACGGGACACCAATGAGCGGTTAAAATCCAAATATTGTCTATTACCCACCGGTTCCTCTGCATTTACCTACTTTCAATTTTAGTTATTAAACAATAATTAAAGCCATGATCATCTCCAACATTAAACATGCGGCAATACTCCAACAACTGTGGTACTTGACGACACGCAACAGCACTTGAGCAAGCGACTACGACGCGCAAGTCCAACTATCTACCAAACAACAGGTAATAGGATGTGTCCAAGGCAATATAAGGCCGCAAGGGATATCACGGGTACGGAAACTAGAGCATCGCAACACAGATAGCAATAGATCAACAGGAGGAAATAAAGACTATAAATGCAAAATAGGTAGAAGGGGAAGGGATGCTCGCCTGAAAACATTGCCGAAGGTTCATCCGAAGATCGGGTCGACACTCACATCAACTCATCGGCCTAATCCGTGAAGAAGCAAAGCACTAGAAGAAAACACCGAATGCACTATTTAATACTACGGCAGAAGATAGGGCATGATGCATGTATGATGTATGACATGGCAGGCATGCGATGCAACTAGTCAATATTAAGCGGAACCAGGGTCCCGATAATTATTTACTAGGTTCATGTTGTTTCGATACCCCACATTTTAAATGTTGTCTTAACATGGCAAAAAGTATCACCGGTTCGCTACACAAATTTAAATGAGACCAATATAAGACTAGAATAGCCCGCATATAGCCTCCATATTTAATTTAGGTGAATCGGCATAACGCCCCCAAACCACATGAGATGTGTGCAAGCATGAATAATGTAAGATGCACAAGTTTATATTACATTTTATAAAATAGGGCTCGGGAAGGGGATCACACATCTGGGCTCGGGAGATCTTGGTTCCGGGGGTTCGGGGCCGGACTCAGGGTTCCACAGGGATCGAGGTTCAGATTCAAGATGGAGAACTTGTTGTGTCGTGACGGAGAACTTGGGTCCAAGCGGTCGATCTTGTCGTCGCGAAGATCTTGTCGGGTCCGTGTATCGGGTCGGTCTTGGCGTTCGGGATGCAGAACTTGGCATTCCACGGCGAAGTGCTTGTCGTACCGATGGCGATCTTGGCGGTCATCGGGTCCGGGAGCGGTTCTCGGCGAACTGGTCGGTCCCATGTCGGCGTATTTGGCGTTGCGTGAAGAGGATCTCCGAGTTCAGGGTCTCGGCCACCGGATCCGTGATCGGTCTTCGGGAGCGGCTCTGAGGCATCGAATCCGGGGTGTAGATCTTGGGGTCCAGCGGTGGCTGATCTTGTATCGGGGGAGTAACACAACATCACCACCAAACCATCTTGACAATCATCATCGCCACACCACCTAGACATCTTCAAGCAGTGCTCGCTGGGTTTGGAGGATCGGAGCAGAGCATCACCAAGGCGAGACATGGGTCGTCAAGGCCGGCAGGGGCGTCGGGCAGAAGAAGGAGGAGGAAGGCGAGGCGGCGCAGGGCATGGTCGACCGCGGCAGGTGGTCGCGCGACCCTGGCGACAGGAGGAGCTCCGAGCGGGGGTGGGGGCGGACACGGGCGAGCGTGGGCCTCTGAGGCGCAGGAAGAGACGGCAGAAGGCGACGCGAGCCGACGGTGGGTCCGGCGAGGGTGCTCGGGGACGGGCTCTGCAGCGAGACGCGCATGCCACGGGTCGATAGCGAGGTGACCGAGGCTTCACCCGCAGTCGCGGCAGGAAGACGGTTGAGGGAGGAGGACCGCCGACGACGACAGAGGGTGCCCGCAGTGGCGGTTGCCGGCAGTGACAGGGCGACGCGTCAGGATCCGTCGGCAAGGTGGAGAGCTTGGCGGACCGGCGAAGGGCAGGGCATCAGGCGTCGGCGGGAGGCCTCCTGCGGGCTGCAGTAGAGCTTGGGGAGGGGCGGCCTGAGAGGAGGAAGCCGGGAGAGGCGGCGGTAGAGAGCAGAGGCGGGGCGATGGGGGTTCGTGGGCGGATCGAGCGGGGTGGACGGGTCCTCTGGTGGGGCCAGGGGAACAGCGTGCGTGCGGTTGGTGGAATCTGGGGATCGGGTGTGGGGATGAGGTGGAGGGAAAAGGGAGGGGGTTGGTGAGGTGGCAGGTGGTGGTTGGGTGGATGGAGGGAGGATAGCTGAGGTGGCGGGCACCGATTGGGTGGGATGAGGTGGAGGAAGGGTGGGTAGATTAGGTTGGGGTAGGAAAAGGGTTTAGGTAGTCCGGTTTTGTACTGGGGGTGGCCGACTGGGTCGGATCGGCCCGGTACGGCTGCCCCTAAAAATAAAATAAATATTTTAATATTTAAAACGGGGCTTTTGAAATCCATTGGTAGACGAAACAACATAATCCGGAGACCCGGGTTTTGGATTTAAAATAAAGGCGGGGTATTTAGAAAACAAAATATGCTTTTCGAAAATAGTTTCAGACAAACAAATGCATGATGATGACGATGCCCAAATGCAATGTGGCATGATGACATGAGCATGCGGTCATGATGATGCAATGCACAAAAATAACGTGATTTTCTAGTAGTGGTTTTTGCGGGGCGCCACAGAATGTTAACTTTCCTTCTCGAATCAGCCTTTCGCCCCGCTATATTAATATAGAAATCACACGGTACAAATAACTTGTTGGGACCGCAGCACAACCAAGCCCAAAAGAAATGAAAGAGAACATATGAGGAATCAATGCTAGCAATGGTCGATCGATGAAACGAAAATGGTCCTCTACCATTGCGCCCTCTGAAAAGTTCCTACCACATTTCTGGCATTCCATCCCGCCGTGTACCAAGCAGCACCTTCAGCAAGGGATGCGACGACGATGTCGTTGCCGTCCGGATTGGTCCTAGGGTTTTCTCCAATACACGGAGGGGGTAGGGAGGAGGTACCCGACGCCCTTCAGGAAGAAGAAGCGACACCCGCAGGCGACACCGCGTCAGTGTCGTACAGGGCCGACAGGGATTTTGCCCACCCCCAAAGAACCACCACCTAGATGGTCTGAAGTGCTCCACCCAGCCCACCGCCAACCAGCACACGCCACCACGGTAGAGGTGTCATCTTCGTCATCTCACTGTGAGCATTGGAGCGAGGCCTCGAGTCCCGAGCAAGGGAACCGGGGGTAGTAGCATCGCAGCCACACGGGAGGGAACTACCTCCACCGCTGTGGCAGTAGCCGACCGGACGTGGCAACAGGGGCACACCGGGTCTCGGGCCCGGCTGGGTCCAGATGGGCCCGCAAAGCCCCTGTCGCTACATTGCAGCAAGAGCAGCCGCGAAAGCCACCACCAACCAGACCCTTCGTCGCCCCTCCTCCACCTCCAGGGAGCCGCATGGGAACTTCTAGGCTGGGCCATCCCAACCCATATCTGGGCCCAAACGGGCCTAGATCTGAGCCGAGTTGGGCACCACCGGCCGCAGCCCCCTATTGCCCTGTCGCCATCGAAGACCGCGCGAGGAAGCGCCACCATGCCGCCGAACCGGCCGCGGGAGCCAAACCGCCAGGCAGAACCATCGCCGCCGAAGGATACCGCCGCCGTCCAGGACACCATTCGCCCCTTTCGCCGCCGGGTAAAAGCCACCCCGCCGCCGCCAGCTGCGCGCGGGCAACGCCGGCGGCGGTGGCCGGGGAGAGGAGGGAGGCTGGCTTGGGCGGGGCAAAGGGGGGGGTGGCCGCTCATCGCCTGCGTGGGGGGGGTGAGGGGGCGAGCGAGCGAGCCTCTCAGGTTCCGAGGATAGGATTTCTTGTAGACAGCGACTGTGAATGTTAACTTTCCCGCGTGATCGATTAATGTTTGTGTGGTGAATTCCAATTTATACCCCTAGTTTGTTTTTTTTTGACAATAATTACCCTATTTAACAGAAATTCCACCTTTTTACCCAATTTAGGGATACTTATGCCACATTTTACCCATCGTAAGATATGGAAGTGTTCTAGCCGGCACGCCACGGCTCTGCGATGATGTGTGCAGCTTCCATTAAACCTTAGAAGGCTTGTGTGCCAGCTACAGCCTTGGCGACGTCCTCTGGTGGCGAGCGGTAGTGGTGTGCCGAGTTCCATCGTGTGAGCACGGTGCTCCTCCAAGTGGAATTTACTCATAACTAAAATATCTCGTTGTCTTTCCAAAGAAAATTTCAGCACAATTTATTAATGAAGTTGAGATTAAGAGTTAGAAAAAGGATGTGGAGAAAAGTGTGTATGTGCGCTTGTGTGCGTGCGTGTACTTGCTTCCAACAATTGTTTGTAGAGTAACATGCTAAAAGCAGGACATTATTTGGCACGGTTGATTTGACATGAAAGCATTGTTTTGTGGGCAGCAGGAGTACATAACCATGCGTTTCTGTCCCTAGAAAGCAAATCCGTTTATCTTTTTGCAAAGTGAAAGCCTCATGTATCATATCATTTCTACGGTAGAAATTGTACCTCACCCGGCTTTTTTATCGTCGAGGTCTTAGTGCACGCTCAGTATGCTGTTGAACAGTTGAAGAGCTTTTGCAGCGCGCGCGTAATCTGAATGTCAATTACCTCAAAGGTTTGGTTGACACGGCTAAACACACAAAAAAAAAGCATCTCTCTAATAGGGCACCAAGTAGTATGGTAGAAGATGTCTTGAGCAACCATAAAAAACCGGTTGCATCTAATAACCATGCATTCTCGTGGATCCGAACATAAAACGTCATAGCTGTATCTAGTGCACATCGATATGAATAACCTGCAAAATATTAGTACAATATTTCTTGTTAAAAATAATGTAGAAGTGTGAGTATAAAACTTACTAGCACCTCCAATTTGGTTGTGTGCATTCTTGAAGTTCTCTTGATATTAAGTGTCCTTTGAATCACGTGGTTGTATAAATAGATAAATTTTACTCCATCTCGAATATATCGCATTTTAGATACATATACTTTCTTTAAGATACAACTTTCAACATTATTATGTCATAAATTATGCTAGTAGAAAAAAAAGGAATGGGCAATTTGATGCAAAAACCCGATGCCTTACTTCAGGAAGTCATAGAATCGAATTTTCAGGTTCCTAGCTATTTATTACACTCTTGCAGATTTCGTTATTTTTTCTTTCAAAAGGACAGCTACGGGATATTTTCCACAGAAAACAATGATATTTTGATTGAACACAAATAAAAACTTCTTGGCCTCGTTGGCATCACCTATAAGCTGCAAAGCTAGAAGACGGCGACTGATTCGTCTTGGCCTCGTTGGCATCACCACCTGAGGTGACCCCCGGCGAATGGTTCGACGACGCCGGGGCAGCGAGCCGTCGAACCACGCCGTGACAACGAGCAGACTCCGGTTCGGCATCATCCAGCATGGGAGAGCTAGCGAATAACAGCCCACGCTAGCTCTCGCTTACGATATGCATCGCAGTCGCAGAGGACAGAACCAGGTATCCGTCCGTCGTGATCACACCACAGTACTGTTCGATCATATTGACAGCTGAGATCGACCGGCAGCGTAAAGAACAGCGCGCGCCGCGGAGACGGGGAAATTAAAGGATCTCGGCAATTCGCGCCATCAGATGATGGGTATCGCGAGCTGTAAAGCCGACGTACGGCGATCGATGGAGCAGACCGTCATATCAGACGGGGCGGAGGCGGAATGGAATATATGCAGAGGGGGAGACGATCGTGGAAACCGGCTCAGGCAAGGAGGAGTGGCGGGCCTTGGGGCGCGCAAATGGCGACAGGGAGACACGGTAATTTTGGACTTGTGTGCAGGAAGCCTGGCGCCCTGATGGGAGTGAGGGTGCGAGATACTACTATCATGTGCTGGCCTTTTTTATGTTCCCTGTACTCGTGATGGCACCTGGGTAAAGGTACAGAGATGCTATTCTTCTTGCTTCCTCCTTCGGGCTTGGTATATACCCCGTTTTACTTGTCCCGGCATCGATACAAAAATCAAATTTTACAAAACTTTTCTCTAAAATTCAAATTCTTTCAAAAAATAATTCAATTGAGATTCTAATCCGTGAGTACTAGTTTTTCTAACAGAAACATCGCAGTCTTGCAATATGGAAAGGAAAATAGAACAAAAATGAGCAGCGGCGGAGCTATAGGAGGAAGCCTTAGGCGGGCCAGGAACGATGCGAGATAGCATTTTAGGATGTTGTTGGGCTTGACTTTAACAATATGTACACAATAAAGATCATTTTGCTACTAGTCTGGGCGGGTCGTGGCCTGGTTTTGCCGGCCACTGAAAATGAGTTCAAACATACTTATAGAAGTAGACAGCTTGATGTGATGATAGCCATTTCTCAATTTAGACATACTTATAGAAGTCCAAAACAAAACATTTGCAGTAGTGTCCCCACCCTAGTACTCGCTAGTTGTGTCAATAATCGGTTCAAACTATTAAGTGTGTATACGATCAGAAAAGGGAGACCTTTCCAAAGTTCAGTCAACCTGGAGCATGGAGCACACACGTGAACGAGCCAGGGTCCCGCGATCAAACGAACTATGGCAAGGACCGACAGAAAAGAGATTCTACCGGTGGTGTGTACGGTTTTATCATGTTTTACTATGTATATCAATATGTTTCATTTTTTGTGAAACATGACGATACGACATTGCACTAATCTCAAAGCAGCAAATTGCAACAAATCAATGGATGGCACATGCATACCCTAGCGTGCATGCTAGAAAATTTCTCCTGTGCAATAAAAAAGTATGTGAAGTACAATCACATGTATTTTCAAAATCAATGCACAAAGTACACTACTGAATTAAAAAAGTATAACTACATTACAAACTACAAGTATTCAAAACACAGAACTACAAAGTACAAAGTATACTATACCCGAAGTACAAAAGTACATTAACCGAAGTACTATGAAGTATTAATTTAATGGAAATTGAAGTAGGTGTACTAAAACCCAAATTACAATGAGTACAAGTGTACAGAAAACCAAACTATAACATACACTAAAACCCGAAGTACAAAATACACTTAAACTAAAGTATTACAAAGTACAACTGTAATAATTTTGGAAGTACAAAAAAAGTTTCTCCAAACCTATTGGTGTGACATCTAGTTTTAAAGATCACAACGCGAGGAGCTCAAAAGTGAAAACGGTCCATATTTTTGGACAATCGGGTAAGATACAAAGGGAAAAACGGTACTCCCACCCTTCACATGTCCCTCCCTCTCTCATCCTAGTCCCACCATGTTGTGACACTTGGTAAACATGGAGACAACCAGCGGGAGACCGTGTAAACGAGAAGGTGACACTAGGAGAAACCACAACCCACTAAGAAGGAAAATGCTACACTTGGCATCGGCAGTGCATGGACAGACCTTTGAGAATGTTTTCCTGTTTTTTAAATTTTCTCTATTAACTACTACCTCCATTCCAAAATAAGTGTCATTGTTTTAGCTTGTACTAAAACTGCGACACTTAATTTGGAACGGTGCAAGTACTATAAATGAAAACTATGTTTTGGCTTAATCTGGTTTGTTGTATCGTTGTTTAGGTTCATTCGATTGTTGTTGATGTTGTTGTTGTTGCTGCTCCTGAAAGCGATGTTGTTGTCTTTCGTCAAAAATTTAAAACTACTAGATGAAAAACTATAAGCACTATAGGCAAACTACATGTACATACGTGGTTATTATTCATTACAAACCAAATGAAGTTGCCGGGCTCCGTTCAAAAAAATGAAGTTGCTGGTTGGTTACCATCATGGATATTGTTATAAAAAAGAACAAAGAATTATGAGGAATTTTATGTCCTAGTTTAGATGGTATGCCAGTGATATACTTCTTAGCAATTAGTGTTTATCACAGTCTTTCAATTAACCAATCGTGCATCATAGGAACAGATAGCCATCGACATAATGATAAAATTACTGACAATTCAACAATTCAAGTTTTCACGCTAGTGGTACTATCCTTACATATATCATGAATCTCATAACAATTCGAGTAATATTAACTATCTTCCTGCCATGCATACATACAGGATTTACTTTCATAAGAGGTTTCCACGGGGAAACTTATGGTTAATTGGTATAGTACTCCCTCTCCCTTTTAATCTACACGTGTATTTTATTAATAAAAATCTTTGATACTCTATTAGAATCCAATATATGTGGCAAAGAGTTGACGTCATTTGCTTCGCACTTGTAGATACTTACTTACAATTGTGATTTTGTATCGCATAAGCTTCATATAAATGTTGGTAAAAGCCTTGTAGTATAAAAATGAAAAATATGCCTTACATTTTAATGTGCTTCTTCTAAAACTACATCACATTCGTGGTATGAAGTTCTTGCACCCTTGTACCGACTTGTGGCTATGGGGAACGCCTATGTGCATGTGCAACGCGAGATGTTTTCACATAGTCTTATTTCAAACATCATAGTCTCGTCAGGTCTGTTTGTAGTATTTGTGTGTTTTCTTGCAAGGAGCAACACATACTTCCTTAATTGTTTCACTTGTCACCATACATAACATTTGTTTCACTAAACATATTTACAAGTCCCACTATTCTAAATCCTTTTTTCAGGCAAGGCCATGTGGCATGCTTTATTGATCGGACAACAAAATTACATCGTCTGCGAGCTTGCTAAGAATAAAAGAAGGGGGTTTATCGACCCAATTATAAGAATTACCAGAAGTAAAATAAACCTTTGCAAGCTCATGAGCTATCTGATTAGCTTCCCTGTTACAATATTCTATAGAAACCTTATCAAAACCACTCCACAAAATGTTGCAATCATCATAAATCACCGCTAACGACGTAGATGAGAAGACTCCATTCATCATAGTTTCAACCACCCGCGCACAATCAGTTTGGACAGTTAAATCCTCAGTGATGTTTTTTGGCCGATCATCTTATAAGAATACTTTTGGTCTGGTCATTTGTGGGCCTGATGGCACTTCATTACTTCCCTTACAAATAACCTAATTGACCATGCTACCCATCACATGGCCCCGAGCCCAACATTTTCTACATGCTCTCTCTTTTTTGGGGTTTTGTTATTTTGAGATATGGATATGGTTTCTTGTTTTTTTTTCTAGATTGCTTTCTACTTTTTGTAGGCATTTTAGAAGTATCAGTTGAAGCAGTACAAGTGGAAAATAGTTAGATGTTAGCCACAAGGAAATACGACTAAAACAATATACGTATGGTAGTACAAAAAAAATCTTAGGACAATGCAACCACTACACTCAAGCCAAGGAAAAATAATTAGAGCACTAACTGCCACAATAGGAACAGTAAACGCCTAAAACAATAGTACATGAAACATAAGAGTAATGCATCTATGTGACACATGGCAGTACACGAGAGCAATAACATGAATACTTCAACATAAGAGGTAGTACACCCTAAGGCGGCATAATCATGGTACCTACGAGACACATGGAAGTATAAAAAATATTAGAGTAATGCACATGCCAAAATAAGGGTACACCTATGAGAATGCAATTGGGGGCGTAAATCTATCGAACACAAGGCAATGCAAATGTAACAGCTAGAGTAGTAACTGACATAAAAAAGTATTCACTAGAATACATCAAACAATATGGGATCTAATAACTCGCCATGCATTGGCAAAGCTTTAGATACTCTCTTCAAAAGTTATTGCAGTTTTTTTTTGATTTTGTCATTATTATTCCTCATGATAAATAAAATATGCAGAAAAAAATTGCACATGAGGCGTCATTCATCCTCACTACACACACCACTTGTTGTGTGAGAAAGGATCCCATGGCTGGGGCACACAATTTTTCACATGGCAGGACTCCAAAAGTGATCTCTATAGAATAATATACCCTCTCTGTACTTTTATTTGAAAAACACAATCAACTTCTTACTGGACATGCTCTTAAATTTACTATTCTGGTGGTCATTATTACAAGATTTCAATGTACACATTTCCTTTCACTCCCAAGGAGGCATTTCAACCATTGGTGCCATCAAAGATCAATGATTCACACGACCTCATAGTTGTGATGGATTCGAGTTGCAATGTCACCTGTATGTAGACGGATTAGCCCAAGAAACTCCCTCTAATTACATCACGAAGGATCTCACTTTCTTCCTAGAGCCACATGTACTTCGAATTTATCTCATCCTTCCAATTTCATTTTTTTATCTCATCCCACCTCCTTGATTTTATGGGTAATCCACCACCTTGATCGGGATGTATCCTTTGTAATCATGTCCTTTGGTTAATTGAATTAATAATCTAGAGGTTAGCCCTCAAAAGAATTGTTGAGGAAAAAGAGCTCAAAAGAATTGTTGTGCAAAAAGAACAATAGGACATCATTTTTTTACAATGAGCATATGTTAATATCGTGAAGATGCCAATTACACCCAGCCTCTGAAACAACATATTGCGCTAGCGGCCTTACGGATGCACACAAATTAGAAAAAGAAAAGTCTCGTTACAGCGATCAAATTCTTCTAGCAGCGACACTAACACCACCAAAAGTCCAACCTCTCCAATAACGACTCCTTCAAGTAGGAAACAGTTGACAAGCATCGTCGTCGCCTGATCAAAGATCATAGATTTTCACCCTGGAGAAAGTCCTCACTCATAAAACAATGCCTTCAACGAGTTCATTGTCAGACACAACCAATTAATGCCAGACATTGGATTTTCATCCTGTGAGATAAGATTGTGAACTTCTCCTATTTCGTCACTGAGGAGTGCGTGAACACTTCGTTGGGAGATCCCAAGAGGAAGGTATGATGAGCACAACAACAAGTTTTTCCTCAGTAAAAAACCAAGGTTATCGAACCAGTAGGAGGAAGGAAATGACTCAAAGGTGTTGCTAGCAACTTGGAAACCTGCACAACACAAACTCAAGACTTTGCCCAAACTAACAGTGAGGTTGTCAATCTCATCGGTTTGCTATAACAAAGGATTATCTGTATTATGTGGAAGGTAATAGTGATTTGCAACAAGTAAACAGGAACAGTGGTATCAATGGTAAAGATTGGACCGGGGTCCATATTTCACTAGAGGTGTTCTCCTTAGATAAACAAACATGGCATGCTGGGTAAACAAATTACAGCAGGGCAATTGACAGGACTAAGCAAGACATAACAATACAATACTAGACATTCATGATCCTATGAGATTTGATTGTGTAATACAACAAGATACATAGACCGTCGGCCAACTACATCTATGACTAGAAATCCACCTTCGGGTTATCATTCGAACCCCCTCCAGTATTAAGTTCCAAGCAACAGACAACTGCTTTAAGCAAAGTGTGTAAGGTAAACAATCAACTTGTTCCATGAACAAGAGACTGTTGTTTTCTCCCTAGTGGCAACAACACATCTACAACCTTAGAGATTTCTGTCACTTCCCTTAGATTAAATAGAGGCATGAACCCACTATCGAGCATAAATACCCCCTCTTGGAGTCACTAGAACCTACTTGGCCAAGATAGCTACTAACAACGGAGAGCATGCAAGATCACAAATAACACATACATGATAGAATTAATAAGACAAAACCATTAATCAATATGACATAGTAATCTCAATATCCATCGGATCCCCGCAAACACAACATGCATGATTACAATTAGATGAGATCTTGATCATGAACGGAGCTCACAAGATCTAGACATGAAAGCACAAAGGAGGAGATATAACCATCTAGCTTGTACATGGACCTGTAGTCCAAGGTGGAACTACTCAAGCTTCATACCGGAGGCTGGCATGATGAAGAAGAAGGCCTCCGGGATGATATCCCCTCTGACAGGGTGCCAGGAAGAGCTTCAGACCCCCCTGATCTAGGGACGATGGTGGCAGTGGCTATAGAAGGTTTCGTGGAATATTGATCGGGTACTTAGGGTTTAGGCATCGGGGGTCTTTATAGGCGAAGAGGCGAGGCAGGGGGTCACTAGGGCGGCCGCACCCCCCAGGCAAGGGCCCACCTTGGTCGCGCGGCCAGGGGGTGTGGCCCCCTGGTGGCTCTCCTCCGTCTCATATTCAGCCTTCGTGTTCCCCACGATAAAATATTGACTTTGGCTTTTGTCCCGTCCAATTCTGAGAATATTGATTTTTTGCCTTTTTGGAACCAAAAACAGAAGAAAACAGGCAACTGGCATTGTGGCATCTTGTTAATAGGTTAGTACCAGAAAACATATAAAAACACCTCAAAGTGTAGACAAAGCAAAGCAAAGTAGATACTAAACAAGCATGGAACATCAAAAATTATAGATACGTTTCCGACATATCAAGCATCCCCAAGCTTAACTCCTGCTCCTCCTCGAGTAGGTAAGTGATAAAAAGAATAATTTTTTAGGTGACAAGCACCATCAAAATCAAGATCAAACCATTTGCAAGCATTGAAAGCTGGGATCAAAGAACTCTAAACATGAGCATGAAAGATGGAGTTCTAACAGTAATACAAAGTAACTATGCATGCAACATGAAAGGCTACAAACAAAGATCATGAATAACATGCATTAAAAAATGTTTGTTTGTTTCACATACAGAAAACATGGCATAGTGGCATTCAGCTTGTCCCTCATGGAGTAGCAAATAGATGCATAGGACACCTTCAAAGTTCATAAGAGTGACTAGATACAAATAGCACAAGAACAAGTAATATCAACAATATGCATCAATCAATAAGTTTTGGGACAATGCACATAGAACTAAGAATGGCAACTATGCTCTCTTAACTGGTGCCTAAGGATAGAAGGTGGAGACTCAATATAATGGTGGAAGAAACGCCCTTCACAAAGGGAAGCAGGGATTTCAAGTCTCAAAAAGAGCTTCCAAAAATTGTGGTACGTGTTAGCTTTCAGCTCTCATTGCCCCTATCATAAGCATCTTGAAGTGATTAAGGTTAAAGTGAACAAACTATGAAGTATATGCTTGACAAAGTACAAGTTGGCAATCTCATGTCCCTTGAATACGAGGGCCGCTCCTCATGCTACTTAAGTTTAGTTACTTGCAAGTTCTTATCATAGTAAGTACATGTGTATCATAGAGAACCTCCAACGGGGTACCCCTTGCACATGGTACAGAAGCTATCACATAACCAAAATGATAAGGAAAGCAGATAATGAGCATCTCAGCATTCTTCTTATTTACCATGGGAATATGGTGCTTTTTTCTCTCTTTCCTCTTTTCTCATATTTTTTTCTTTTTCTCTATCTATTTTTATATAAGAAGAATGCTTCATAGATGTCATTATGGTGATGCTGCAAGTTTCCACCATGATTAGGCATGGCTTAGGCTAGCGGCCCAGGCGTTTCTCTAACACTCATACATAACTCCATGGATACAAGATCCCCTTTCATTTCACTCTGAGGACATCCATAGACAAAATACCATGATATCAACTATGTACAAAGTACAAGTGCAATGTTGAAAGCGTTTCCCGTGACAGCACAGTTGTGCTAATTCCAATGTATAAGTGCAAGCATATACAACATAGGTGACACAATGCTTCAAGTTTATTAGGGGCAAGAAATATAAAGTGTGTCATCAAGTTCATGATAGCTTTAATCACTAAGTTTTCACATAACAAAAAACTTCTTAATTGGAAGATAGATGAAAACAAGAATATACTTGGAATGGTGTAATACACCATGCATAGGAATTTATAGTGGACACTTTGGAATAACTTGGTTTCTTGGGAGTTGTATGCATGAGTAGATCTTACTCATACAAGTTGAGGCTAGCAAAAGACTGGGAGCGACCAACTAAGAGAGCAATAATGGTCATAATCATGCAGAGCGACAAAACATTACTAATCAAAGCATAGAGTGATACAACAAGTCAAGGACTAAATGATCATAGAGGCTATGGTGACTTGTTCATAGCCATAACATGGTGTGAGCATGTGCCAAGTCAACCCAAACAAAACATTAGAGGAGAATACCACAATACTATGCTTTTGTATGCTAAAACAATGCATGATTCCTTCAAGGCACACTAAGCAATCCCAATTGTTTGGAACAAGTCATGCTACAGCAATAATCACTAAGCATAAGGTCAAAACAACACCTAGAATGACATGATAAATTCTAAGTCACATTCAAAGCAAGCTCCTCTTGTACTACTCAAGCAAGAACTTTATACTCCTCTCCAACAACAATCAACTTATTTGAAACAACACAGCGGGAACGGGAGTCCAAACTACTTTATTCAAGAAAACTAAACAAACCAAAACCAAAAATGAAAACTAAGACGCTCCAAGAACAACACAACTATACATGAAACAATAAAAACAAAGTGTCCAGAAAGACCTGAGCTTTTTATTGATGAAGAAGGGGATGCCTTGGGCATCCCCAAGCTTTGACGCTTGTACCTCTTGAATATTTCTTGGGGTGACAGGGGGTGGCATCCCCAAGCTTTGACGCTTGTACCTCTTGAATATTTCTTGGGGTGATAGGGGGTGGCATCCCCAAGCTTGAGCTTTTGTCCATTCTTCATCTCATTACATCATTCTTTTCATACACCTGAAAATTTTCTTTCATACAAAACTTCACACAATCTTCATTAGCAACATTAGTGTATTCAAAAGATAATAGACCTTTGGGTTTAGCTTTAAAATAGCAAAACTTTCACTAAAAACACAAGCTATTGTAGCAGTTCCCTCAAAAAGCTGAATTTCTCAAAAAGAACCCAAAAAGGAATCAATAAAAAGCAAATGCAAATAATGGCAGAAATCTGTCAAAACAGACCAGAAGGTAGAAACCGATTTTTTCGAAGACCTTTTGTTGCTCAAATCAAAAAGTGTTGAACTAACTAAAGTTATCTAACATACTGGAAAATTTATTCGCAAAATATCAGATCAATCATACTTATAGATATTCCTCATGAATTTTTATGGTGGAGCATAAAAATCTGTTTCGGGACAGCAACTCCCCAAATCTTACTTCCCTCTCATTAGAGGTCATTCTTGGCACAGAAAGCAAACAAAAAGGATAAGGAGAGGTCATTACTGAAGTAATAACTTCCAAGACTCAAGAAAACTCTTGGGTTATCTCCCAACAAGTACTTTTCTTTAACGCCTTTAAGTTACGCACAAGAAGCAAGAATCAAATGTTTTTGAATGAAGAATTAAGATCAATACTTGCAATATCTTCAACTAGGAAAGGTATCTCATCCAAATGAGTTTTTGAGGATCCCTTCTCATCCCTCCTTGGTTCACTACTTTCATCAAAAAGATTTTCTGGAACAATCCAATCAAAATTCTTTTCTAAGGCTTCATGCATTCCTACAAGTTTAAAGGGTATGGGTATCTTAACTTCCTCTCTGTGTTTGGTTTTATGTAAAGTACCATAACATCTACACATGAGCCTAGCAAATCAAAATGTTCAAAGACCTTTTTGGCTTCCTTGGCAACATCATCGAACTCTTTTAGTAAAGTTTCCAGTATAAAGTATTTCTTTTAAGGATCCTTTTATTCTTTTAGTTTGAAAAACAAAATTTTCATCATGGGGTTAAGGTTAACAAACCTAGCCTCCAACATATGAACTAAAGAAGCTGCAGCAATTTCATAATTAGGAGCAAGTTCTGCTATAGATCTATCCTCAATATCCTCATGTTTCCTAACATGATTAAAGAATTCTCCAATATTTTCTTTCCCAATTATAGCGACACTACCCAATGAAAGGTCTTTCAGGGTGAACCTGGGGATCAACATGGTGAGCCAGAGCAAGGTGACAACTAGAGGAGGAGCTATTTTTTGTGTGTTTTTGATAAGATAAAGCAAAACAAATTAAACTAAATTTTTTTGGAGTTTTTTATAACAAGAGGCAAACAAAACTAAGCAAAAGAAACTAAGCAAAACAAAAACAAAGTAAAGAGAAAGGTTGAGAAGGACTCCCTTGTGAAGAGGTCCATAGCCTCCCCGGCAACGGCGCCAGAAAAAGGCTTGATGAGTGCATGAACACTTCGTTGGGAGATCCCAAGATGAAGGTATAATGAGCATAGTAGCAAATTTTACCTCACTAAGAAACCAAGGTTATCGAACCAGTAGGAGGAAGAAAACGACTCAAAGGTGTTGCTAGCAACTTGGATACCTGCACAACACAAAATCAAGACTTTGCCCCAACGAACAGTGAGGTTGTCAATCTCACTGGTTTGCTATAACAAAGGATTAACTATATGGTGTGGAAGGTAATAGTGATTTGCAACAAGTAAACAGGAACAGTGGAAGATGTATCAATGGTAAAGATTGGACCGGGTTCCATAGTTCACTAGAGGTGTTCTCCTTAGATAAACAAACATGGCATGCTGGGTACACCAATTACAGCAGGGCAATTGACAGGACTGAGCAAGGCATAACAATGCAATACTAGACATTCATGATCCTATGGGATTCGATTGGGTAATACAACAAGATACATATACCTCCATCCAACTACATCTATGACTAGAAATCCACCTTCGGGCTATCATCCGAACCCCCTCCAGTATTAAGTTGCAAGCAACAGACAACTTCTTTAAGCAAAGTGTGTAAGGTAAAAATCCACTTGTTCCATGAACAAGAGATCGTTGTTTTCTCCCTAGTGGCAACATCACATCTACAACCTTAGAGATTTCTGTCACTTCCCTTAGATTAAATAGAGGTATGAACCCACTATCGAGCATAAATACCCCCTCTTCGAGTCACTAGCAACTACTTGGCCAAGATAGCTACTAACAACGGAGAGCATGCAAGATCACAAACAACACAGACATGGTAGAATCAATAAGACAAAACCATTAATAAATCTGACATAGTAATCTCAATATCCATCGGATCCCCGCAAACACAACATGCATGATTACAAATAGATGAGATCTTGATCATGAACGGAGCTCAGAAGATCTAAACATGAAAGCACAAAGGAGGAGATACAACCATCTAGCTACTACATGGACCCATAGTCCAAGGTGGAACTACGCACGCTTCATACCAGAGGCTGGCATGATGAAGAAGAAGGCCTGCGGGATGATATCCCCTCCGGCAGGGTGCCGGGAAGAGCTTCAGATCCCCCTGATCTACGGACGATGGTGGCGGCGGATATAGACGGTTTCTTTGAATATTGACCGGGTACTTAGGGTTTTGGCATTAGGGGGTCTTTATAGGCGAAGAGGCAAGGCAGGGGGTCGCCAGGGTGGCCGCACCCCCTAGGTGCGGGCCCACCTTGGCCGCGTAGCCAGGGGGTGTGGCCCCCTGGTGGATCTCCTCCGTCTTGTATTCAGGTTTCGTGTCCCCACAGTAAAATATTGACTTTTGTCCCGTCCAATTCCGAGAATATTGATTTTCTGCCTTTCTGGAACCAAAAACAGAAGATAACATGCAAGGCACTATGACATCTTGTTAATAGGTTAGTACCAGAAAACATATAAAAAGACCTTAAAGTGTAGACAAAGCAAAACAAAGTAGATACTAAACAACACGGAACATCAAAAATTATAGATACGTTTCCGACGTATCAAGCATCCCAAGATTTATCAAAGCAATAAGTAACATTATAAGTAGAGCACACCTCTCTAGCAATAGTATTCAACTTATCAATTTGTTCCCATAAGTGTTTCCCTTTTTGTGACAAACGGTGTTGCTTATAATAAATATTTTGTTGTTTCGTGAACCCACCTTGCCAATAAGAACTAGTTTCAAAGAAACCATCCATCGATAGAAAGCATGACCAAGCAAGGCAATAACAGATCAGCAACTAGAGTAGGAACTAAATTTTTTTGTGTGTTTTATCAGAGAAAGCAAACCAAACTAAACTAATATTTTTGGAGTTTTTAATAACAAGAGGCAAACAAAACCAAGCAAAAAACTAAGCAAAACAAAAACAAAGTAAAGAGAAAGGTTGTGGAGGACTCCCCTTGTGAAGACGTCCTTAGCCTCCCCAACAACGGCGCCAGAAAAAGGCTCGATGAGTGCGTGAACACTTCGTTGGGAGACCCCAAGAGGAAGGTATGATGAGCACAGTAGCAAGTTTTCCTACAGTAAGAAACCAAGGTTATGGAACCAGTAGGAGGAAGGAAACGACTCAAAGGTGTTGCTACCAACTTGGAGACCTGCAGAACACAAACTCAAGACTTTGCCCCAACGAACAGTGAGGTTGTCAATCTCACCGGTTTGCTATAACAAAGGATTAACTGTATGGTGTGGAAGGTAATAGTGATTTGCAACAAGTAAACATGAACGGTGGAAGATGTATCAATGGTAAAGATTGGACCAGGGTCCATAGTTCACTAGAGGTGTTCTCCTTATATAAACAAACATGGCATGCTGGGTAACAAATTACAACAGGACAATTGACAGGACTGAGCAAGGCATAACAATGCAATACTAGACATTCATGATCCTATGAGATTCGATTGGGTAATACAACAAGATACATAGACCGCCATCCAACTGCATCTATGACTAGAAATCCACCTTCGGGTTATCATCCGAACCCCCTCCAGTATTAAGTTGCAAGCAACAGACAACTGCTTTAAGCAAAGTGTGTAAGGTAAACAATCCACTTGTTCCATGAACAAGAGACCGTTGTTTTCTCCCTAGTAGCAACAACACATCTACAACCGAAGAGATTTCTGTCACTTCCCTTAGAAACTAGAGGCATGAACCCACTATCGAGCATAAATACCCCCTCTTGGAGTCACTAGCAACTACTTGGCCAAGATAGCTACTAACAACGGAGAGCATGCAAGATCACAAACAACACAGACATGATAGAATCATAAAGACAAAACCATTAATCAATCTGACATAGTAATCTCAATATCCATCGGATCACTGCAAACACAACATGCATGATTACAAATAGATTAGATATTGATCATGAACGGAGCTCAGAAGATCTAAACATGAAAGCACAAAGGAGGAGATACAACCATCTAGCTACTACATTGACCCGTAGTCCAAGTTGGATATACTCACGCTTCATACCGGTGGCTGGCATGATGAAGAAGAAGGCCTCCGTGATGATATCCCCTTCGGCAGGGTGCCGGGAAGAGCTTCAGACCCCCCGATCTAGGGACAATGGTGGCGGCGGCTATAGACGGTTTCGTGGAATATTGATCGGGTACTTAGGGTTTAGGCATCTTAGGGTCTTTATAGGCGAAGAGGCGAGGCATGGGGGTCGCCAGGGCGGCTACACCCCTAGGCGTGGGCCCACCTTGGCTGTGCGGCCAGGGGTGTGCCCCCCTGGTGGCTCTCCTCTGTCTCGTATTCAGGTTTCGTGTTTCCCACGGTAAAAAATTGACTTTGGATTTTGTCGCATCCAATTCTGAGAATATTGATTTTCTGCCTTTCTGGAACCAAAAACAGAAGAAAACAGGCAACTAGCACTGTGGCATCTTATTAATAGGTTAGTACTAGAAAACATATAAAAACACCTCAAAGTGTAGACAAAGCAAAGCAAAGTAGATATTAAACAAGAATGGAACATAAAAAATTATAGATACGTTTCCGACGTATGAGTCACCCCCACTAACGGTCACTGTTGCGAGTCTCAGATCGCCAAGCCAGTTCTCATTGTCGCAAAGACTCAAACCACCATCACTTGCACTCATGTCCCCGCTTTCATGTCATTTTCTGCATCTGACTTTATCATAGATCGTCAAAGACATGACACATGATGGTAATATGTAGCAGAACTCTGCAATGCTTCCTCTGAAACCAAACGGTCAGAAAATATGGGTGCGGACGACCAAATTCCTTCTGATTCAGCAATCTCCAAGATGATGTGCCCATGGGAGTTCGCTGGCGGAGCCTTCCGAAACATGTCTCTCCATGTCATATCAACCACGATAGGCAACCATCAGATCTTCGCTTCACGCAGAAGGAACCTATAACCACGTCCTTTATTCATGTCGAACATGTAGTCCCCATACCGTCGGCTGGCTCCCATCGATCGAAACGAACAGATCAGGCCCGATTATGCATCCCTGAGGAGTAGCACCCGAACCAACTACATCCGTTTCTCCCATCCTATTGCAGAGGAGAATACGATCTAGATCGGCGCTTTGCAACCGCCCGCCGGACCAGATCATGCCCGAACCAGACCCGTGTTGCTGACTCGATGCATGTAGTAGATCGCGTTGGCTCCAACCCCACACACACAACCGCTCTGATCGATGGAGTTTTTATTGTTTGGTTTGCAACCAAAATAGAGTGAGTTCGACATTGATCTTCGAATTAGGCTTTTGCCCCGCTATAGTAATATAGCAATCACACGGTGCAACTTGCCATTGTTGGGGCAAACAACATAATCGAGCCCAAAAGAACAAGAAAGGAAAAAAGAAGAGAAAACAATGTTGACGCGGACGAATCGTCTAGAACAAAGAAGACTCGAAATCGCTGCGCCCTCTGGAGAATTCCCACCACAATCCTAGCATTCGGAATCGTCGCGTACTAAGAAGCATCTAAAATAAGGAAAGCGATGACAACGACACTGCTGCCCGGACTTGTCCTAGGGTTTCCGTCGGTATGCAATGGAGTGTGGGGAAGAGGTTGTTGGAGATATGCCCTAGAGGAAATAATAAATGTAGTTATTATTATATCTTTGTGTTTATGATAAATGTTTACATTCATGCTATAATAGTATTAACAAGGAAACATTGATACTTGTGTGATTTGTAAACTTAATTTGAAGTCCCTAGTATAGCCTCTATACTTCACTAGCTTGTTGGTTGATTAATGATTGTGGTTTCCCTATCATGAACATTGAGATGTTATCAACAACAAGATCATATCGTTAGGAGAATGATATGGTGGACATGCTCCTATAGATAAGCGTAGCATAAAGATCAAGTCATTTGATTAGTTCAATTGCTATATGCTTTCTGATACATAGTAACCTAATTCCTTCGACCATGAGATCATGCATATCACCTTTACCGGATGGATGCTTTGATGACATCAAACACCACACCGTAACTGGGTGGTTATAAAAGTGGCATTGAGTGTTCGGAAAGTATTGGTTGAGACACATGGATCAAGAGTGGGATTTGTCCATCCACATGACGGATAGATATACTCTGGGCCCTCTCGGTGGAATGTCATCCAATTAGCTTGCAAGCATGTGACTTGGTCACAAGGGATCACATATCACGGTAACGAGAAAAGAGTACTTGTCAGTAACGAGGTTGAACTAGGTATGCAGAGATACCGACGATCATAACCTCGGATAAGTAACATATCGTGAGACAAAGGGAAATTGGTATCGTATGTAAGTGGTTCATTCGATCGCAAAGTAATCGTAGAAATATGTGGGAGCCATATGAATTTCCAGATTCCTCTATTGGTTATTGTTCGGAGAAGTGTCTCGATCATGTCCGCATAATTCACGAACCGTAGGGAGACACACTTAAGGATTCGACGTTGTTTGAGTAGTTATGGTATTATGAGAAAGAGACCGAATGTTGTTCGGAGTCTCGGATGGGATCCGGGATATCACGAGGTGATCCGGAATGGTCCGGAGAATAAGATTCATATAAGGAAAGTCCCGTTTCGGAGTTCGGGAATGATTCCGGTGTTTTCATCGGGAATGTTCTAGAAGGTTCCGGAATGTCCGGCACTCCGGGGGGGAGGGTACATGAATGTGTTATATCAAAGTTGGTATGATTGCATCATGTACTAAGTGCCATCGCTGTCCGAAATAAAGGGTTAATTCAAATCCTAGTTTGAAAAGTCAAACGGCTAGTTTGAAAAGTCAAACTGCCAGTTTTCGGAAAGAGGAGAAGGAGGATTGGTGGAGGCCGAATTGGGGGAGGGTTCCTCCCTTGGCCGGCGCACCACCAAGCCGACTTGGGGAGGGACTCCCTCCCCTGGCGCGCCAGCCCCCTCCCACCTATATAAGGAGGGGCAGGGCTCCCCTCCTAGACACACAACTTTCACCTCTAGATCTCCGGTTTAGAGCCGTTTTGGATTAGAGCTTCTAATTGCTTTAGCCAACGGTTTAGAGCCTTCTAATTGGTTTAGAGCCTTCTAATTGGTGTGTCTAATTACTAGACCACTAATAGCCTCTCTCATAAGCTCCACCATACTCGCACCGGCTTAAGGCGAAGCCCTGCGGGATTTCCCCTCTACTTCCGGTACCACGCCGTTGTGCTGCCGGAATCGCGAGGAGAGTGCTACAACCTCCGCTGCCTGCTGGAACAAGGGAGAGGAAGGTCTTCGTCGAGTACCGAACGTGTGACCGACTGCGGGAGCGCTGCCGGAACGTGGCGCCGGAAGGATCGTCTACACGATCTTGAGATCGGAAAGAGTACGACTACATCACCCACGAGAATCCGCTCTCGTTAAACGCTTTGGAATCTTCGAGGGTAAGTTATACCATCGACTCGTTGCTACAATCTAGTAGATAGATCTTGGCTTGTTTGTTTGTATGCGATAGAAAATTTTTGTTTTCCATGCTACGAACCCCTACAGTGGTATCAGAGCCGTGTCTATATGTAGATCTGTTGCACGAGTAGAACACAATGGTCATTGTGGGCGTTGATGCTTTTATTGTCGATTGCTTATTGTGTACTTTGCATCTTGCGGTATGTTGGGATGAAGCGGCCCGGGCTAACCTTACATGACATCGTTCATGAGACTTGCTCCACGCTTGACATGCAACTTGTATTGCATAAGTGGCTTTGCGGGTGCCTGTTTCTCCTAGCATAGTAAAGATCCAATACACAACGGGTGATTAACAATACTTGTGTCAACGTTGTGGTTCATGTTCGTAAGTTAGAACGACACTTATTGAAAGCCCCAAACCACGTAAAATATGCAAAGAAAGTAGAGGCGTCTAACTTTGTTTTGCAGGGGTGTGCAGTGATGTGATATGGCCATGATTGTGATTATATTTGATGTATGCAATGTTCCTTATTGTAAGTCGGCAACCGGCAGGAGCCATATGGTTGTCTTTAATTTATGTTAAGACCCGCGTGTCTATTCAAAGTAGTTGTAATAGTTGAAGCCGGTGGACGACAACCATGGAGAGGCGTCATTGACCTTGATGCAATGCCGGTGATGATGGAGATCATGTTCGTGCTTGAAGATGGAGATCAAAGCACAAAGAAGAAAGGCCATATCATATCACATATATATTGAATTGCATGTGATGTTAATCCTTTATGCATCTTGTATTGCTTAGTAGACGACGGTAGCATTATAAGATGATCCCTCATGCACATGAATTTCAAATCATAAAGTGTTCACCCTTAGTCAGCACCGTTGCTAAAGCTTGTTGTTTCGAAGCACCACGTGATGATCGGGTGTGTTAGATTCCGCAAGTGTATACAACGTGAGCAAGCCATATTTGCTCATGCGGAAACTAAGGTTTGATCTTGACGAGCCTAGCATGTACAGACATGGTCTCGGAACACGGATCACCGAAAGGTAAAGCATGAATCATATAGTAGATATGATGAACATGACGATTGTTCGCCATTGAAACTATATCAACTCTCGTGATGATCGGTGTTGATGTAGTGGATTTGGTTCGTGTGATCACTAAAACAATGTGAGGGATGTTGTTTTGAGTGGGAGTTCACCTAGTTTAATTACATTAATTAATTTGAACTCAATTTATCATAAACTTAGTCTAAACTATTGCAAATATGTTGTAGATCAATGGCAGCCCCTACCATCAATTTTAATGCGTTCCTAGAGAAAGAAAAGTTGAAAAACAATGGAAGCAACTTCGCGGATTGGTTCCGCAATTTGAGGATTGTCCTCACAGCTGGTAATTTGACCTATGTGCTGGATGCACCGCTGGGTGACCCACCTGCAGCTGATGCTCCCGATGAAGTAAAGAATGTTTACCTCGCTCAGAAGAATCAGTACTCCATAGTTCAGTGTGCTATCTTGTATGGTTTGGAATCGGAGCTTCAGAAAAGGTTTGAGGATTCAGACCCATATGATATTGTCGAGGATCTCAAATTGATTTTTGAGACTCATGCGGCAATTGAAAGCTATGAAGCTTCTGAAAAGTTCTTTAACTGCAAGATGGAAGAAGGCAGCTCCGTCAGTGAGCATGTGCTTAAGATGTCAGGGCACGCAAACAAACTTCAAAGCTTGGGTATAGTGATTCCTAATGCTTTGGGGATTTATCGTGTCCTCCAATCACTACCACCAAGTTACAAGAACTTTGTGATGAACTACAACATGCAGAACATGAACAAGACGTTGCCAGAACTCTTTGCCATGTTGAAATCTGCAGAAGTGGAGATCAAGAAAGAGCACCAAGTGTTGTTGGTCAATAAGACCACCAAATTCAAGAAAGGCAAGTCTAAGCAAAAGGGACACTTCAAGAAGGGTGGTAAGAAAGCTACCACGCCGACGAAGAAGACCAGGGCTGGACCTAAGCCTGATACTGAGTGCTTTTACTGCAAGGGAGAAGGTCACTGGAAGCGGAATTGCCCAAAGTACTTGGCGGATTTGAAGAACGGCAACATCAAGAAGAAAGGTATATCTGATATACATGTTATTGATGTGTATCTCACTAGTACTCGTAGTAGTGCCTGGGTATTTGATACTGGTTCGGTTGCTCATATTTGTAACTCGAAACAGGTGCTGCAGAATAAACGGAAGCTAGCGAAGAACGAGGTGACGATGCGCGTGGGAAACGGATCAAAGGTTGATGTGATCGCGGTCGGCACGCTACCCCTTCATCTACCATCGGGATTAGTTTTATACTTAAATAATTGTTATTTGGTGCCTGCGTTGAGCATGAACATTATATCGGGATCTTGTTTATTGCGAGACGGTTACTTGTTTAAATCCGAGAATAATGGTTGTTCTATTTATATGAGTAATATGTTTTATGCACATGCACCTTTGATAGATGGTCTATTCTTATTGAATCTCGATAGTGGAAATACACATATCAACAACATTGAGGCTAAACGGATGAAATCAAGCGATAATTCGACCTATATGTGGCACTGTCGTCTTGGTCACATCGGAGTGAAACGTATGAAGAAACTCCATTCCGATGGACTTCTTGAATCACTTGATTTTGAATCACTTGAAAGATGCGAAGCATGTCTGATGGGAAAAATGACTAAGACTCCATTTTCTGGTATGATGGAGCGAGCTACAGAATTATTGGAAATCATACATACCGATGTGTGTGGTCCAATGAGTGTAGCATCGCGCAGTGGTTATCGTTATGTTCTTACCTTCACGGATGACTTGAGTAGATATGGGTATATCTATTTCATGAAACATAAGTCCGAAACTTTCGAGAAGTTTAAGGAGTTTCAAAGTGAGGTAGAGAATCAACGTAACAAGAAGATTAAATTTCTACGTTCTGATCGTGGAGGTGAATATCTAAGTTACGAGTTTGGCGAGCATTTGAAGAAATGCGGAATACTTTCACAATTGACACCGCCGGGAACACCACAGCGTAATGGTGTGTCCGAACGTCGTAATCGAACTCTCTTAGATATGTTTCGTTCTATGATGTCACTTACAGATTTACCGCTATCATTTTGGGGTTATGCATTAGAAACAGCCGCATTCACTTTAAATAGGGCACCGTCTAAATCCGTTGAAACGACACCGTATGAATTATGGTTTGGGAAGAAACCTAAATTGTCGTTCCTTAAAGTTTGGGGATGCGAAGCCTATGTAAAGAAGTTACAGCCGGACAAGCTTGAACCCAAAGCGGAAAAATGCGTCTTCATAGGATACCCGAAGGAAACTACTGGGTATACCTTCTATCATAGATCCGAAGGCAAAATCTTCGTTGCCAAGAATGGATCCTTTCTAGAGAAGGAATTTCTCTCGAAAGAATTGACTGGAAGGAAAGTAGAACTTGACGAGGTTGTCGAACCTTCTCTCGATATTGCGAGTAGCGCAGCACCGGAAGAAGTTCCTGTGGTGCCTGCACCAATAAGAGAGGAAGCTAATGATGGTGATCATGAAACTTCGGTTGAAGTTGCTACAGAGCCTCGGAGGTCAACGAGAACTCGTACCACTCCAGATTGGTATGATTCCGTTATGAATGTCATGGTGGTGGACAACACCGATGACCCCGAGACATATGAGGAAGCGATGATGAGCCCAGATTCCAATAAATGGCAAGAAGCCATGAAATCCGAGATTGGATCCATGTACGAAAACCAAGTATGGACTTTGGTGGACTTACCGGATGGCCGAAAGGCTGTCGAGAACAAATGGATTTTCAAGAAGAAAACAGATGCTGATGGTAATGTTACTGTCTATAAAGCTCGACTTGTCGCAAAAGGGTTTCGACAAATTCAAGGAGTTGACTACGATGAGACTTTCTCACCGGTAGCGAAGCTAAAGTCTGTGAGGATTATGTTAGCAATCGCTGCATATTATGATTATGAGATATGGCAGATGGATGTCAAAACAGCATTCCTCAATGGAGACATTGATGAAGAGTTGTATATGATGCAACCCAAAGGTTTTGTCGATCCTAAAGATGCTAACAAGGTATGCAAACTTCAACGGTCCATCTATGGATTGAAGCAAGCATCCCGAAGTTGGAATCAACGTTTTGATAAGGTAATCAAAAGTTTTGGTTTTATACAAACTTATGGAGAAGCTTGTATTTACAAGAAAGTGAGTGGGAGCTCTGTAGCGTTCTTAATACTATATGTGGATGACATATTATTGATTGGGAATGATGTAGACCTTCTTAATAGTGTCAAGGAATATTTGAATAATAGTTTTTCAATGAAGGATCTTGGCGAAGCAGCTTACATATTAGGCATAAAGATTTATAGAGATAGATCGAAACGCCAAATATCATTGTCACAGAGTACATATTTGGACAAAGTTCTAAAGAGATTTGGAATGGAAGAAAGCAAGAAAGGGTTCTTGCCCATGTTGCCCAATACGACCTTGAGTAAAACTCAAAGTCCGACATCGGCAGAAGATAGAGAAAGGATGAGTAAGACTCCCTATGCCTCAGCCATAGGATCTCTAATGTATGCCATGCTATGTACTAGACCCGACATTGCATATGCTGTTAGTTTAACTAGCAGATATCAAAGTGATCCAGGAGTGGATCATTGGACAGCGGTCAAAAACATCCTTAAGTACTTGAGAAGAACTAAGGATATGGTTCTTTCTTATGGAGGTGATGAACAGCTCGTTGTTAATGGTTACACCGATGCTAGTTGGAACACAGATCCGGATGATTCTAAATCGCAATCCGGATACGTATTTATTTTGAATGGTGCAGCAGTTAGCTGGAGGAGTGCAAAGCAAAGCGTTGTGGCGAGATCTTCAACTGAATCGGAATACATGGCTGCTTCGGAGGCTTCGCAAGAAGCGATATGGATGAAAGAGTTCATTACAGAGCTGGGTGTGGTTCCTAGTGCGCTGGACCCAATGTCTATCTACTGTGATAACATGGGCGCCATAGCCAATGCGCAAGAACCAAGGTCACACAAGAAGCTGAAGCATATCAAGCTGCGTTTTCACGCTATTCGAGAACATATCCAGGATGGGGATATAAAGATTTGCAAAGTACACACAGATCTGAATGTGGCGGATCCGTTGACTAAACCTCTCCCGAGGGCAAAACATGACCAACACCAAACTGCCATGGGTGTTCGGTATATTACCATGTAATCTAGATTAGATGACTCTAGTGCAAGTGGGAGACTGTTGGAGATATGCCCTAGAGGCAATAATAAATGTAGTTATTATTATATCTTTGTGTTTATGATAAATGTTTACATTCATGCTATAATAGTATTAACAAGGAAACATTGATACTTGTGTGATTTGTGAACTTAATTTGAAGTCCCTAGTATAGCCTCTATACTTCACTAGCTTGTTGGTTGATTAATGATTGTGGTTTCCCTATCATGAACATTGAGATGTTATCAACAACAAGATCATATCGTTAGGAGAATGATATGGTGGACATGCTCCTATAGATAAGCGTAGCATAAAGATCAAGTCATTTCATTAGTTTAATTGCTATATGCTTTCTGATACATAGTAACCTAATTCCTTCGACCATGAGATCATGCATATCACCTTTACCGGATGGATGCTTTGATGACATCAAACACCACACCGTAACTGGGTGGTTATAAAAGTGGCATTGAGTGTTCGGAAAGTATTGGTTGAGACACATGGATCAAGAGTGGGATTTGTCCATCCACATGACGGATAGATATACTCTGGGCCCTCTCGGTGGAATGTCATCCAATTAGCTTGCAAGCATGTGACTTGGTCACAAGGGATCACATATCACGGGAACGAGAAAAGAGTACTTGTCAGTAACGAGGTTGAACTAGGTATGCAGAGATACCGACGATCATAACCTCGGATAAGTAACATATCGTGAGACAAAGGGAAATTGGTATCGTATGTAAGTGGTTCATTCGATTGCAAAGTAATCGTAGAAATATGTGGGAGCCATATGAATTTCCATATTCCTCTATTGGTTATTGTTCGGAGAAGTGTCTCGATCATGTCCGCATAATTCACGAACCGTAGGGAGACACACTTAAGGATTCGACGTTGTTTGAGTAGTTATGGTATTATGAGAAAGAGACCGAATGTTGTTCGGAGTCTCGGATGGGATCCGGGATATCACGAGGTGATCCGGAATGGTCCGGAGAATAAGATTCATATAAGGAAAGTCCCGTTTCGGAGTTCGGGAATGATTCCGGTGTTTTCATCGGGAATGTTCTAGAAGGTTCCGGAATGTCTGGCACTCCGGGGGGGAGGGTACATGAATGTGTTATATCAAAGTTGGTATGATTGCATCATGTACTAAGTGTCATCGCTGTCCGAAATAAAGGGTTAATTCAAATCCTAGTTTGAAAAGTCAAACGGCTAGTTTGAAAAGTCAAACTGCCAGTTTTCGGAAAGAGGAGAAGGAGGATTGGTGGAGGCCGAATTGGGGGAGGGTTCCTCCCTTGGCCGGCGCACCACCAAGCCGACTTGGGGAGGGACTCCCTCCCCTGGCGCGCCAGCCCCCTCCCACCTATATAAGGAGGGGCAGGGCTCCCCTCCTAGACACACAACTTTCACCTCTAGATCTCCGGTTTAGAGCCGTTTTGGATTAGAGCTTCTAATTGCTTTAGCCAACGGTTTAGAGCCTTCTAATTGGTTTAGAGCCTTCTAATTGGTGTGTCTAATTACTAGACCACTAATAGCCTCTCTCATAAGCTCCACCATACTCGCACCGGCTTAAGGCGAAGCCCTGCGGGATTTCCCCTCTACTTCCGGTACCACGCCGTTGTGCTGCCGGAATCGCGAGGAGAGTGCTACAACCTCCGCTGCCTGCTGGAACAAGGGAGAGGAAGGTCTTCGTCGAGTACCGAACGTGTGACCGACTGCGGGAGCGCTGCCGGAACGTGGCGCCGGAAGGATCGTCTACACGATCTTGAGATCGGAAAGAGTACGACTACATCACCCACGAGAATCCGCTCTCGTTAAACGCTTTGGAATCTTCAAGGGTAAGTTATACCATCGACTCGTTGCTACAATCTAGTAGATAGATCTTGGCTTGTTTGTTTGTATGCGATAGAAATTTTTTGTTTTCCATGCTACGAACCCCTACAGAGGTACACTCGACGCCCTTTAAGAAGGGCGGACAACACTCGCAGGCGTCACCTGTAGGGGTTCGTAGCATGGAAAACAAAAAAAATCTACCGCATGCATACAAACAAGCCAAGATCTATCTACTAGATTGAAGAAACGAGTTGATTAGAGTACTCACCCTCGAAGATTCCAAAGCGGTTAACAAGAGCAGATTCTCGTGGGTGATGTAGTCATACACTTGCCAATCTCAAGATTGCATAGACGATCCCTCCGGCGCTGCGTTCCGGCAGCGCTTCTGCATTCGGTCACACGTTCGGTACTCGATGAAGACCCTCCTCTCCCTTGTTCCAGCAGGCAGCAGAGGTTGTAGTTCTCCCCTCGCGATTCTGGCAGCATGACGGCATGGTGTCGGAAGTAGAGGGAAGATCCCATAGGTATTTGACTAAGCCGGTGCGAGTTATGGTGGATCTAGGGTTTCCGGAAATCTATGTTTAGAAGGCCCAAGAGGAGGAGGAGGTGTCGGCTAGGGCGACGGCGATGGGCCGGCGGCAGCGCTAGGCGGTGGCGGCTGGCAGCGGCTTGGGTGGCGGCGCACGGGGTGGGGAGGGCTAGGTTGTGGACTTTGGGGCATCCCTCCCCTCTATTTATGAGAGGGGGCAGCCTTGGGAGAGGGGAGTTTGAATCCATACCCAAACCCAAGTTGGATAGAAGGAAGGACTCTTTCCTTCTTCCATTAGGAAACTATTGTTCTAGTTTGACTGTTCAAACCTCCCTTTTGACTTCCAATTTAGAGCTTTAATTCTCTTCGCAAATGCCCAACCAAGTGACCTAGGACATGATCCAATAATTCCACTTACCCATGATACATTCATGGACCATTCCCCTTCCGGTCTGGTGAACCTTCTAGAACCTTCTAGAACCTCTCCGATGAAAACATCGAAATCATTCCCGAACTCCGGAATCGGACTTTCCTTATATGAATCTTATTGTCCGGACCATTCCGGATATCCTCGTGATATCCTGGATCCCATACGAGACTCCGAACAAAATTCGGTTTCCCTACTTACATTCCATATCTACTAAACAACATCGAATCCTTAAGCGTGTCTCCCTACGGTTCATGAATTATGCGGACATGACCGAGACACTTCTCCGATCAATAACCAATAGAGGAATCTAGAAATTCATATGGCTCCCACATATTTCTAGAAAGTGTCATCGTAGTCAACTCCTTGAATTTGCCGAAACCCTTTTGCGACAAGTCGAGCTTTATAGACAGTAACATTACCATCAGCATCTGTTTTCTTCTTGAAAATACATTTGTTCTCGACAGCCTTCCGGCCATCCGGTAAGTCCACCAAAGTCCATACTTGGTTTTCGTACATGGATCCAATCTTGGATTTCATGGCTTCTTGCCATTTATTGGAATCCGGGATCATCATCGCTTCCTCATATGTCGCAGGATCATCGGTGTTGTCCACCAACATGACACTCATAACGGGATCATACCAATCAGGAGTGGTACAAGGTCGCGTTGACCTGCGAGGTTCCGTAGTTACTTCAACTGAAGTTTCATGATCAACATCATTAGCTTCCTATCTTATTGGTGTAGGCGCCACAAGAACTATTTCCGGTGCTGCGCTACTCTCAAGTTCGAGAGACGGTTCGACAACCTTGTCGAGTTCTACTTTCCTTCTAGTCACTTCTTTCGAGATAAACTCCTTCTCTAGAAAGGATCCTTTCTTAGCAACGAAGATTTTGCCCTCGGATCTATGATAGAAGGTATACCCAATATTTTCCTTTGGGTATCCTATGAAGACACATTTTTCCGCTTTGGGTTCAAGCTTGTCTAGCTGTAACTTCTTTACATAAGCTTCGCAACCCCAAACTTTAAAGAATGACAATTTAGGTTTCTTCCCAAACCATAATTCATACGGTGTCGTTTCAACGGATTTAGATTGTGCCCTATTTAAAGTGAATGTGGTTGTTTCTAATGCATAACCCCAAAATGATAGCGGTAAATCTGTAAGTGACATCATAGAACAAACCATATCTAAGAGAGTTCGATTACGACGTTCGGACAAACCATTACGTTGTGGTGTTCCCGGCGGTGTCAATTGTGAAAGTATTCCGCATTTCTTCAAATTCTTGCCAAACTCGTAACTTAGATATCCACCTCCACGATCAGATCGTAGAAATTTAATCTTCTTGTTACGTTGATTCTCTACCTCACTTTGAAATTCCTTAAACTTCTCGAAAGTTTCGGACTTATGTTTCATGAAATAGATATACCCATATCTACTCAAGTCATCCGTGAAGGTAAGAACATAACGATAACCACCGCGCGATGCTACACTCATTGGGCCACACACATCGGTATGTATGATTTCCAATAAGTCTGTAGCTCGCTCCATCATACCAGAAAATGGAGTCTTAGTCATTTTACCCATCAGACATGCTTCACATCTTTCAAGTGATTAGAAATCAAGTGATTCAAGAAGTCCATCAGAATGGAGTTTCTTCATACGCTTCACTCCAATATGACCAAGATGACAGTGCCACATATAGGTCGAGTTATCGCTCAATTTCAAACATTTAGCTTTAGTGTTATTAATGTGTGTATTTATACAATTGAGATTCAATAATAATAGACCATCTATCAAAGATGCATGTGCATAAAACATATTACTCATATAAATCGAACAACCAATATTCTCGGACTTAAACAAGTAACCGTCTCGTAATAAACATGATCTAGATATAATGTTGAAGGGTTTCGCAGCATAGTAAATCAAAAAAATTCTACGGATGCGAACGGTAAAGCCAAGATCTAATCTAGGAGATGCAATCAATGAGAGGGATAGATGAGATCTTCATACTCTTGAAGAAATCGCACAACGGAAACATTCAACATGACGTGGTTGATGTAGTCGTACTAGCCGTCTCCTCCTCGCGATCCGATCCAATCCTATGCCGCAAGTGGCGGCGCCTCCGAGGGATGCACACGTACGGTGCCGCGACGTCTCCTCCTTCCTCAGTCCAGCAAGTGGGAGAGAGATAGATTGGATCTGCACCACGACGGCGTGGTGCTATGGTGGAGATTTTCTGCAGCAGGGCTTCGCCTACACGCAATCGGGAGAGAGAGAGAGAGAGAGAGGAAGGGCAGCAGCTGGAGGCTAGGGTTTTGGGGTGAGGGGAGGGTGCGCCCCCTGCCCACCTTATATAGGGGGCTGGCCGGCCCCCTTGGCCCCTCCTCCAAGCCCTAGGGCGGCGGCCCCAAGGGTGGAGTGGGGGGCAAGTCTTCCTCCCCCTTCCAGAAGGTTTCCCTAGGGTTTGGCCGTCTGGGCCTATGGGGCCTTGTGTCCCTAGCCCAAAGCAGCCAGGGAACTCCCTCGTAGGCCCACACACCCCTCCGACAAGTGGGGCCACGTTGGTCCCACTCCGGAAGCTTCTAGAACCTTCCGGTACAATACTGAATACTCTGAAACGATTCCGAAATCCAAAAACTGATTTCCTTTATATGAATCTTATTCTCCGGACCATTCCAGAACCTCTCGTGATGTCCTGGATCTCATCTGAGACTCCGAACAAAAACTCACAAACCAATTATCCATTATATCCTAGCGTCGAGGCACGTTAAGTGTGTGACCCTACGGGTTCGAGAATATGCAGACATGATCTTCTATCAATAATCAACAACGGGATCTGGAAACCCATATTGACTCCCACATATTCATCGATGATTATATCGGATGAACCACGATGCCAGGATTCAATTAGTCCCATATATGTATTCCCTTTGTCACGCGATATTTTACTTGCCCGAGATTCGATCGTTGGTATCGGCATATCTAGTTCAATCTCATTCACAGCAAGTACTTTACTCGTTTCGTAATCCGATATCACTTTGTGATTAACTCCTTAACCACGTGCTTGCAAGCGGTGTTGATATCGATTACCGAGTGGGCCCGAAGTATATCTCTCCAACTTGGGAGGGACAAATTCCATCTCGATACATACAACCCAACAAGTACTTTCCGATCACCTGAGAGACACCTTTATGATCACCCTCACATAGGATGACGTTTGATGACCTCAAAGCTTTCTTCCGATACCAGGGAGTTTTCAGAAGCCTCATAACTCTCAACTGCCGCGTGAGCCTCAAAAATCATTTTGAGTTCACGGACAATATCATGTGGGTCATGGTTCTCAAACCTTTTCTGAAGCTCCGATTCCAAACCATACAAGATAGCATACTGAACTGTGGAGTACTGATTCTTCTGAGCGAGGAAAACATTCTTTACCTCATCGGTAGCATCAGCTGCAGGTGGGTCACCCAGCGGTGCATCTAGCACATAGGTCAAATTACCAGCATTGAGGACAATCCTCAAGTTGTGGAACCAATCCGCGAAGTTGCTTCCATTGTTTTTCAACTTTTCTTTCTCTAGGAACGCATTAAAATTGATGGTAGGGGCCGCCATTGATCTACAACATATTTGCAATAGTTTAGACTAGGTTTATGAAAAAATTGAGTTCTAATTAATAGTTAAATTAATCTAGGTGAACTCCCACTCAAAACAATATCCCTCACATTGTTTTAGTGATCACACGAACCAAATCCACCACATCAAAACCGATCATCGCGAGAGTTGATGTAGCTTCAATGGCGAACAATCAAAATGTTCATCATATCTACTATATGACTCATGCTTTACCTTTCGGTGATCCGTGTTCCGCGACCATGTCTGTACATTCTAGGCTCGTTAAGATCAAACCTTAGCTTCCGCATGAGCAAATCTAGCTTGCTCCCGTTGTATACACTCGCAGAATCTAACACACCCGATCATCACATGGTGCTTCGAAACAACGAGCTTTAGCAACGGTGCTTACTAAGTATGAACACTTTATAACTTGAAATTTTGTGCTAGAGGGATCATCTTATAATGCTACCGTCGCGAACTAAGAAATACAAGATGCATAAAAGGATTAACATCACATGCAATTCATAATATGTGATATGATATGGCCTTTCTTCTTGTGCTTCCGATCTCCATCTTCAAGCACAAACATGATCTCCATCATCACCGGCATTGCGTCATGGTTAATGGCGCTGCTTCATGGTTATCGTCCACCAGCATCAACTATTACAACTACTTTGAATAATAGACACACAGGTCTTAACGGAATTAAAAGACAACCATATGGCTCCTGCCGGTTGCCGACTTACAATAAGGAACATTGCATACATCATATATAATCACAATCATGGCCATATCACATCACAGCACACCCCTGCAAAACAAAGTTAGACGCCTCTAATAAGTGTCGTTCTAACTTATGAACAAGAACCACACCGTTGATACTAGTATTGTCAATTACCCGTTGTAAATTGAATCTTCACTATGTTGGGAGAAACAGGCACCCGCAAAGCCACTTATGCAATACAAGTTGCATGTCAATCGTGAAGGGTTTCGCGGCATAGTAAATCAAAATTTTCTACGGAGCGAACAGAGGGAAAGCCAAGATCTAATCTAGGAGATGCAAACAACAAGAGAGATTGGATTAGATCTTCATACCCTTGAAGATTCGCACAGCGGAACGTTTGTCGGAACGTGGGTGATGTAGTCGTACTCGCTTCTCCTCCTCGCGATCCGATCCGATCTAGCACCACAAGTGGCGGTGCCTCCGTGAGATGCACACGTGCAGCACCTCGACGTCTCCTCCTTCCTCGGACCAGCAAGTATGGTGGAGAGATATATTGGATCTACAACACGACGGCGTGGTGTATATGGTGGAGAATTTCTGCAGCAGGGCTTCGCCTACAAACAGTCGGGAGGGAGAGAGGAAAGCTAGCAAGGCGGCTAGGGTTTGGAGGAGAGGTGTAGGGGTTTGGTGCGCCCCCACCCCTCTTTATATAGAGGGGGGGAGCAGCCCTAGCCCCTCCCCCAAGCCCAAAGGATAAGGAGTGGGGGGCATGGACTCTCCCCTCTTCTAGAAACCCTATCTCTAGTTTAAACGATTTAAACTCTCTAGGATCGGCTGGGCCCTATGGGGCCTTGTGCCCTTGGCCCAATGCGGCCAGGACACTCCCTCATAGGCCGATGCCCCCTCCCGGAAGGTGGGGCCACGTTGGTCCCCTTCCGGAAGGTTCTAGAAGCTTCCGGTACAATACCGATTAACCCGGAACAATTCCGAACTCCAAAAACTGCACAGCCTTATATGAATCTTATTCTCCGGACCATTCTAGAACCTCTCGTGATGTCCCGGATCCCATCCGAGACACCAAACAAAAATTCATAAACCAATTATCCAATCTATCCTAGCGTCAAGACACGTTAAGTGTGTGACCCTGCGGGTTTGAGAATATGCAGACATGATCTTCTATCAATAATCAACAGCGGGGTCTGGGCACCCATATTGACTCCCACACATTCATCGATGATCATATCGGATGAACCACGATGCCAGGATTCAATCAATCCCATATATATATTCCCTTCGTCTCGCGATATTTTACTTGCCCGAGATTCGATCGTCGGTACCGTCATACCTAGTTCAATCTCGTTCACAGCAAGTACTTTACTCGTTCCGTAATCCGATATCACTTTGTTATTAACTCCTTAACCACATGCTTGCAAGCGGTGTTGATATCGATTACCGAGTGGGCCCGAAGTATATCTCTCCGACTTGGGAGGGACAAATTCCATCTCGATACATACAACCCAACAGATACTTTCCGATCACCTGAGAGACACCTTTATGATCACCCTCTCATAGGATGACGTTTGATGACCTCAAAGCTTTCTTCCGATACCAGGGAGTTGTATTATCTCATGGTCTAAGGAATACAATATTTGACATAAGAAAAGCTTCGCAAAGACGAACACGATACACGATCTAATTGCTTTGCTTAGTTTGGGTCTGTCCATCATATCATTCTCCAATGATATGATCTCATTATCAATTGACAACTCATGTCTATGGTTAGGAAACCTTAACCATCATTGATCAATGAGCTAATCCATAGAGGCGTACTAGGGACACGGTGTTGTTCACAAACCACACAAGTATTAAAGTTTCCGCTTAATACAATTCTAGCATGGAATATAAACTTTATCATGAACAAGAATTATAACAATAACATCTTTATTATTGCCTCTAGGGCATAATTCCAACAAATCGTGGAGCAAGTCTCATGAACGATGTCATGTAAGGTTATCCCGGGCCGCTTCATCCCACCATCCCGCAAGATGCAAAGTACACAAGAAGCAATCGACAACAAAAGCATCAACACCCATAATGACCATTGTGTTCTACTCGTGCAACAGATCTACATATAGACACGGCTCTGATACCACTGTAGGGGTTCGTAGCATGGAAAACAAAAAAATTCTACCTCATGCAGACAAACAAGCCAATATCTATCTACTAGATTGTAACACCCTCAGAATCGACCCTATGCAAGTTTTAGCGATCCCCGCCAAACCCGCATAGAAACGATTCAAAGGTGCCCACCAGGCACTTTCGTGCGGGTGGAAAACGAAGTAATAACATTACACAACAGTCCTTGATGGGACCCACAGAACAGATATCGATACAACAGCGACTCAAAGAGTCAAGAATACAGATATACAATACAAAGATCCAAATCACCTATAAAACGATACAGCGTCCGACTACGGACAAGATGCAAAAGGGGCTAAGAGCCCTGAAGAATAACCAATGGCGTCCATAACCCTGCCCAGGCCAAGCCGGAAGGGTAACCCTGCTAACGACGTCGATCTCAAAACCTGCTTAAACAAAAGGGGTGCCGACAAAGGGCAAAGGAAAAAGAGGAGCGTCAGTACTGAGGCCAGTACACGGCGAGGCTAGAATTCGGCGGTCCTCGCCTACATAGGTATGGTGGACTGAAGCGGCAGCGGCAGCATGCACTAAACAACCTATAGAGACTCGATACAACTGGCGGCTATCAGAGAGGGGTAAGAAAGACCTATTCGGAACCAACCTGATGCGACCATCAAACAAACCCATCCTGGCGTTTCCCCCTCGAGACCAAACGAGGAAGTCAACCGAGGAACTCACACAGTTGGCAGTTTTATTTATTCAGTTATCGTTGCAGCAATTACTAGTCAGGTGTAGATAATCATCCTGATAAAATAAGCAGTGGGCCGTTTTAGTTAACCATTCCGTTGTAGTTGCAACACTTACTAGTCAGATACAATTAGCATGAGATAACCCCAAAACCCAGCAGTTGTTGGTACTTTTATTTAGTCATTCCGTTGTACTTGCAATACTTACTAGTCAGATACAATTAGCATGAGATAACCCCAAAACCCAGCAGTTGTTGGTACTTTTATTTAGCCATTCTGTTGTAGTTGCAATACTTACTAGTCAGATACAATGGTCGCAAGTGACAACCCAAACAAGCAATTGTTGGCAGTTTTATTTAGCCATTCCATTATAGTGAGGCTGATTACTAGTCAACATCAAGTCAAATTTATAGCACTACTTTAGTTGTAGTTGTCTATGATCGAAATACTGTGCTCCAAGTCGTCCATAACCGCGGACACGGCTTTCAGAAAGTTTTAACCCGGCCGGGGTGCACAAATAGCAACACACACACGACCGACCTCGGAAAAAACCAAATCAAAACCCAACGAGGCTTTCACGACAAAGCAATCACAGGATTCAGAAATATTTCAGGGGGCCACCCCATTGAGTAGACCCGCAACGAAGCTAGCTGACTTCGAGACGGACTCAAGGTTTGCGACAATGGCTATAAACGACTGGGAACCCAAAACTGGGCTTGTCGATACCGCGAAAACACTCCGCTTACCTAAACAGTACAGTGTGCTCCTCGCACAATCGTAAATAAAGCAGTAAAGCATGGCATAAGTACAAGATAGTAAATAAAACCTCAAACTAGTTTGTGGCCCCAAGAAATAAGAATGAATCAAGCTCTGGATAAGGGGGGTCCCATAATTCCCCGTATGTGGATAGCGCGAATATTCAAGGAACAGGTATCAAGTACTCGGGGTCCTACGGGACACAAGTGGGCGGTCGGAAACCAAATATTATCTATCACCCACCGATGCCTCTGCTTACTTACTTCAATTTTAGTTGTTAAACAGGAATTAAAGTGAACGATAAATAAAGCCGAGATCATCTCCAACATCAAACATGCGACAATACTCCAACAACTGTGGCTCTTGACGACACGCAACAGCCTTGAGCAAGCGACTACGACGCGCAAGTCCAACTATCTACCAAACAACAGGTAATAGGATGTGTCCAAGGCAATATAAGGCTGCAAGGGATAACTCGGGTACGAATCTAGAGCATCGCAACACAGATAGCAATAGATCAACAGGAGGGAATAAATACTATAAAATTAAGATAGGTAGAAAGGGGGAGATGCTCGCCTGAAAACATTGCCGAAGGTTCATCCGAAGATCGGGTCGACACTCGCATCAACTCAACGGCCTTATCCGCGAAGAAGCAAAACACTAGAATAAACACCGGATGCACTATTTAATACTACGGCAAAAGATCGGCATGATGCATGTATGATGCATGACATGACAAAGATGCGATGCAATTAGGTCATATTAAGCGGAACCGGGGGTCCCGACAATTAATTAGGTGGTTCATGTTATTTAGAAACCCCCGCAATTTAAATGTTGTCTTAACATGGCAAAAGATAGCACCGGGTTCGCTACACAAATTTAAATGGGGCCAATATAAGACTAGATTTGTCCGCATATGGGCCCCATATTTAATTATGAGGTGAATCGGCATAAGGCCCCCAACCACACAAATATGCATGCAAGTATGACAAGTAATATGCGACAAGTTGTATTATATTATAAAATAGGGTTTCGGGAAGGGGTTCACACATTAGGGTTCGGCAGATCTTGGTTCCGGGGTTCGGGGTCGGGTCTCAGGGGGATCGTTCTCGGTCAACAGAAGTAGAACTTGTCGCATCCGCGGTGGTCGGGCCATGTTGTCGGTCTTGTCGTCTCACGCGGAGATCATGGCGTTCCGGGAGGGAGTACTTGGTCTGGCGTCGGGGCATCGGACTCGCCCTGGTTGCTGTCGTTCTTGTCGTCGATGGCGAACTTAAGTGGATCGGGTACTGGGGTACTCGAGTCCGAGTGGGAGATCTTGAGGAGCCCGCTTCTCCGGGTCCAGTAGGAGTTCTTGTCGTTCCATGTAGAATACCTTCGGGTTCGGGGCTTCGGATCCGCGAAGGGGCCTCGACGTTCCGGACTTCGGTGGTCGATGGAGAACTTGGGTTACCCGTTGGTGGGGTTTTCAAGTGGCACCGATGGTAGACGAACTCGACGACACATGAAGGTCTTGACGTCAACGAAGATCTTGTCGACGGGAATACATACATAGTGGCATACTAGGCAGCAGCGACAACATAGCACGGGCAACAGGACAATTCTACAAGGCCATGTCTCATGCAGACGTACATCAAACATCACCATCGTGGCAACTGCTGACCCAAAACAACAGGGGCGCCTCCTGGAGGAACCGGAACCGACGACGTGCGGCGCGGACGGCAGATACACCACGCTGTGGAGGAGGCTCGGGATGGCCATGAACCGGGAGAGCTCGCGACGCCCAACAGGTGCCGAGAAGGCGGCGACGACGTGGTTTGCCGCAACGGCGAGGGCGGGGCTCGCGGGGAGGCCGGGGAGGCGAGGCGGGCTTGGGGCGTGGCGACGGTTCTGGGGCAGGGACGGGGTCGGCGGCGAGGGAGTCCCAGGCGGCGGCGGGCGCCAGGAGGAGGAGAGGATCCGGGGTCGCGTGGCGGAGCTCGGCGAGGGGGGCGAGGACGGACGCAGGCGTGGCGGCTCGGCGGGCTCCGCGGTCGGCGGCGGCGCGGCAGGCCGGAGCAGAGGAGGAAGGGGTGGGGGCGCGAGCCGGTGGCGGAGGTTGCAGGGAGGCGGTGAGAGGAGCTCGAGGGGCGGTGGCGTCGAGGGAGGCCGGCGCAGAACGGGGTGAGGAAGGGGAGGTGTGGGGTCGCGCGCCGGCGGCGATGGGCGGAGGCGGAGGAGACGGCGCCGCGGGAAGGCGCGGAGGCGGGGCGAGCTCGGGCCGGAGGAGGGCCGCGCGGCGCGCTGGTTGGGAATGGGGCCACGCGGGGCCGGCGAGGCGGGGCAGAGGACGCGGCGGACAGGGCGGCGCCGCGGTGAGGGGAGAGGAGGGGGAGCGACCGTGGGCGGGAGGAGGCGGTGCACGTCGGGGGAGGAAGGAGAGAGGGAGGGAGAGGAGGAAGAAGAACAGGGGCACGGGGCAGGTGGTGGGACCCGCGGGGTGGGACCCAGGGCGGCAGGGGCTGTCGGGGCGTGGGTGCGTGTGAGGGAAGTGGGCTGTGGGGTGGCAGGGTGAGGGAGTGGCCAGGTGGCGGTGGGATTGGTTAGAGGGAGAGAGGAGAGGTGAGGTGGCAGCATGGGATTGGGTGGGGGAGAGAGGAGAGGTGAGGTGGAGAGAGGGCATTGGTCAGGGTGAGGTGGAGGGGGTGTGGGTAGATTAGATTGGGGTAGGAAAAGATTTGGGGTGGGGTCTAAGCTGGACCGATTTTTATTCTGGAGGTGGTCGTTCGGGTCGAATCGGCCCATTCGACTGCCCCACTAAAAATAATTAACTATTTTATTTATTTCAAACCGGGCTTTTGCAAACCGATAGCAGACAAAACAAAATATTCCGGTGACCCGGGTTTGCGTGTTGAACAAAGGCGGGACGTTTCGAAAACAAAACCAGACTTTTCAAAAATAGTTTTATGCGAACAAATGCAAGATGATGACGATGCTCAAATGCAATGTGGCATGATGACATGAGCATGCGGTCATGATGATGCAATGCACAAAAACAACGCGATTTTCTAGTAGTGGTTTTGCGGGATGCCACAATTCGACACCACTAACAATGGATCTCGCCCTCGAGATCCGCCTCATGGTACCGGAAGGAAGGTCGGCGATCTGCTTCTTCTCGCTTCGTGTAGATCCTCGCGACACCACTAACGAGGGTTCCTCCTTCATTTTGAAATTGGCGACACCACCAACAAGAGGTCGTTGTCCGTGATCGTCGAGGGAAACACTCCGAAAACAAAAAGGTCGAAGGTAGAGGTATCAACAAATAAAGCCACCTCTAACTTCGATAGAAGGTGAGAAAAGATGCGGCCTATCCCACTTCCATGTACGAGAGCGAATAGAGAGGGTAGTCGGCATGGGGGACAATCCATCACGCACCCAAACTATTATTCCGCACAATCAGTGGAAAAGCGTGCAACCATTCTCGGAATCAGACTGAAGATCTCGACAAGCGAGGTTCAGGAACAAAGGAGTGGTGCAGACTCTGCATCGGATCTGGCGTAGATGATGTCGTCGCGTCGGAAAACACCGGAAGGCACAAACAAGGAACAAAGAATGATACCACAGACAAAGGATTCCTCGGATAGCAATGAAGATCAGATGTAGCGACACCGTTAACAAAGGGGGAAGCGAAACCCTGAAGGTACGACGGAACCCAACCACGAGAAATCCTGGACTCGAAGAGAGAGAAGAGAGCGGATTCAAAACACGTAGAGGTAAGAGAGGAATAGCAAAGGGGTAAGGAGTAAAATCAGACCTAATCAGAACTATCCAACCGATTTTGAAAAATAGTTTTGACACTCTACTTCGGCCGTTAGCTAGGTTATCCTACAGGCTGGACTTGTGGGGTATCGTAACTGCTGAGCTCTGATACCACTCTGTAACACCCTCAGAATCGACCATATGCAAGTTTTAGCGATCCCCGCCAAACCCGCATAGAAACGATTCAAAGGTGCCCACCAGGCACTTTCGTGCGGGTGGAAAACGAAGTAATAACATTACACAACAGTCCTCGATGGGACCCACAGAACAGATATCGATACAGCAGCGACTCAAAGAGTCAAGAATACAGATATACAATACAAAGATCCAAATCACCTGTAAAACGATACAGCGTCCGACTACGGACAAGATGCAAAAGGGGCTAAGAGCCCTGAAGAATAACCAATGGAGTCCATAACCCTGCCCAGGCCAAGCCGGAAGGGTAACCCTGCTAACGACGTCGATCTCAAAACCTGCTTAAACAAAAGGGGTGCCGACAAAGGGCAAAGGAAAAAGAGGAGCGTCAGTACTGAGGCCAGTACACGGCGAGGCTAGAATTCGGCGGTCCTCGCCTACATAGGTATGGTGGACTGAAGCGGCAGCGGCAGCATGCACTAAACAACCTATAGAGACTCGATACAACTGGCGGCTATCAGAGAGGGGTAAGAAAGACCTATTCGGAACCAACCTGATGCGACCATCAAACAAACCCATCCTGGCGTTTCCCCCTCGAGACCAAACGAGGAAGTCAACCGAGGAACTCACACAGTTGGCGGTTTTATTTATTCAGTTATCGTTGCAGCAATTACTAGTCAGGTGTAGATAATCATCCTGATAAAATAAGCAGTGGGCCGTTTTAGTTAACCATTCCGTTGTAGTTGCAACACTTACTAGTCAGATACAATTAGCATGAGATAACCCCAAAACCCAGCAGTTGTTGGTACTTTTATTTAGCCATTCCGTTGTAGTTGCAATACTTACTAGTCAGATACAATTAGCATGAGATAACCCCAAAACCCAGCAGTTGTTGGTACTTTTATTTAGCCATTCCGTTGTAGTTGCAATACTTACTAGTCGGATACAATGGTCGCAAGTGACAACCCAAACAAGCAATTGTTGGCAGTTTTATTTAGCCATTCCATTATAGTGAGGCTGATTACTAGTCAACATAAAGTCAAATTTATAGCACTACTTTAGTTGTAGTTGTCTATGATCGAAATACTGTGCTCCAAGTCGTCCATAACCGCGGACACGGCTTTCAGAAAGTTTTAACCCGGCCGGGGTGCACAAATAGCAACACACACACGATCGACCTCGGAAAAAACCAAATCAAAACCCAACGAGGCTTTCACGACAAAGCAATCATAGGATTCAGAATTATTTCAGGGGGCCACCCTATTGAGTAGACCCGCAACGAAGCTAGCTGACTCCGAGACGGACTCAAGGTTTGCGACAATGGCTGTAAACGACTGGGAACCCAAAACTGGGCTTGTCGATACCGCGAAAACACTCCGCTTACCTAAACAGTACAGTGTGCTCCTCGCACAATCGTAAATAAAGCAGTAAAGCATGGCATAAGTACAGGATAGTAAATAAAACCTCAAACTAGTTTGTGGCCCCAAGAAATAAGAATGAATCAAGCTTTGGCTAAGGGGGGTCCCATAATTCCCCGTATGTGGATAGCGCGAATATTCAAGGAACAGGTATCAAGTACTCGGGGTCCTACGGGACACAAGTGGGCGGTCGGAAACCAAATATTATCTATCACCCACCGATGCCTCTGCTTACTTACTTCAATTTTAGTTGTTAAACAGGAATTAAAGTGAACGATAAATAAAGCCGAGATCATCTCCAACATCAAACATGCGGCAATACTCCAACAACTGTGGCTCTTGACGACACGCAACAGCCTTGAGCAAGCGACTACGACGCGCAAGTCCAACTATCTACCAAACAACAGGTAATAGGATGTGTCCAAGGCAATATAAGGCTGCAAGGGATAACTCGGGTACGAATCTAGAGCATCGCAACACAGATAGCAATAGATCAACAGGAGGGAATAAATACTATAAAAGTAAGATAGGTAGAAAGGGGGAGATGCTCGCCTGAAAACATTGCCGAAGGTTCATCCGAAGATTGGGTCGACACTCGCATCAACTCAACGGCCTTATCCGCGAAGAAGCAAAACACTAGAATAAACACCGGATGCACTATTTAATACTACGGCAAAAGATCGGCATGATGCATGTATGATGCATGACATGACAAAGACGCGATGCAATTAGGTCATATTAAGCGGAACCGGGGGTCCCGACAATTAATTAGGTGGTTCATGTTATTTAGAAACCCCCGCAATTTAAATGTTGTCTTAACATGGCAAAAGATAGCACCGGGTTCGCTACACAAATTTAAATGGGGCCAATATAAGACTAGATTTGTCCGCATATGGGCCCCATATTTAATTATGAGGTGAATCGGCATAAGGCCCCCAACCACACAAATATGCATGCAAGTATGACAAGTAATATGCGACAAGTTGTATTATATTATAAAATAGGGTTTCGGGAAGGGGTTCACACATTAGGGTTCGGCAGATCTTGGTTCCGGGGTTCGGGGTCGGGTCTCAGGGGGATCGTTCTCGGTCAACAGAAGTAGAACTTGTCGCATCCGCGGTGGTCGGGCCATGTTGTCGGTCTTGTCGTCTCACGCGGAGATCTTGGCGTTCCGGGAGGGAGTACTTGGTCTGGCGTCGGGGCATCGGACTCGCCCTGGTTGCTGTCGTTCTTGTCGTCGATGGCGAACTTAAGTGGATCGGGTACTGGGGTACTCGAGTCCGAGTGGGAGATCTTGAGGCGCCCGCTTCTCCGGGTCCAGTAGGAGTTCTTGTCGTTCCATGTAGAATACCTTCGGGTTCGGGGCTTCGGATCCGCGAAGGGGGCCTCGACGTTCCGGACTTCGGTGTTCGATGGAGAACTTGGGTTACCCGTTGGTGGGGTTTTCGAGTGGCACCGATGGTAGACGAACTCGACGACACATGAAGGTCTTGACGTCAACGAAGATCTTGTCGCGGGAATACATACATAGTGGCATACTAGGCAGCAGCGACAACATAGCACGGGCAACAGGACAATTCTACAAGGCCATGTCTCATGCAGACGTACATCAAACATCACCATCGTGGCAACTGCTGACCCAAAACAACAGGGGCGCCTCCTGGAGGAACCGGAACCGACGACGTGCGACGCGGACGGCAGATACACCATGCTGTGGAGGAGGCTCGGGATGGCCATGAACCGGGAGAGCTCGCGACGCCCAGCAGGTGCCGAGAAGGCGGCGACGACGTGGTTTGCCGCAACAGCGAGGGCGGGGCTCGCGGGGAGGCCGGGGAGGCGAGGCGGGCTTGGGGCGTGGCGACGGTTCTGGGGCAGGGACGGGGTCGGCGGCGAGGGAGTCCCAGGCGGCGGCGGGCGCCAGGAGGAGGAGAGGAGGCGGGGTCGCGTGGCGGAGCTCGGCGAGGGGGGCGAGGGCGGACGCAGGCGCGGCGGCTCGGCGGGCTCCGCGGTCGGCGGCAGCGCGGCAGGCCGGAGCAGAGGAGGAAGGGGTGGGGGCGCGAGCCGGTGGCGGAGATTGCAGGGAGGTGGTGAGAGGAGCTCGAGGGGCGGTGGCGTCGGGGGAGGCCGACGCAGAACGGGGTGAGGAAGGGGAGGTGTGGGGTCGCGCGCCGGCGGCGATGGGCGGAGGCGGAGGAGACGGCGCCGCGGGGAGGCGCGGAGGCGGGGCGAGCTCGGGCCGGAGGAGGGCCGCGCGGCGCGCTGGTGGGGAACGGGGCCGCGCGGGGCCGGCGAGGCGGGGCAGAGGACGCGGCGGACAGGGCGGCGCCGCGGTGAGGGGAGAGGAGGGGAGCGACCGCGGGCGGGAGGAGGCGGTGCGTGTCGGGGGAGGAAGGAGAGAGGGAGGGAGAGGAGGAAGAAGAACAGGGGCACGGGGCAGGTGGTGGGACCCGCGGGGTGGGACCCAGGGCGGCAGGGGCTGTCGGGGCGTGGGTGCGTGTGAGGGAAGTGGGCTGTGGGGTGGCAGGGTGAGGGACTGGCCAGGTGGCGGTGGGATTGGTTAGAGGGAGAGAGGAGAGGTGAGGTGGCAGCGTGGTATTGGGTGGGGGAGAGAGGAGAGGTGAGGTGGAGAGAGGGCATTGGTCAGGGTGAGGTGGAGGGGGTGTGGGTAGATTAGATTGGGGTAGGAAAAGATATGGGGTGGGGTCTAAGCTGGACCGATTTTTATTCTGGGGGTGGTCGTTCGGGTCGAATCGGCCCGTTCGACAGCCCCACTAAAAATAATTAACTATTTTATTTATTTCAAACCGGGCTTTTGCAAACCGATAGCAGACAAAACAAAATATTCCGGCGACCCGGGTTTGCGTGTTGAACAAAGGCGGGACGTTTCGAAAACAAAACCAGACTTTTCAAAAATAGTTTTATGCGAACAGATGCAAGATGATGACGATGCTCAAATGCAATGTGGCATGATGACATGAGCATGCGGTCATGATGATGCAATGCACAAAAAACAACGCGATTTTCTAGTAGTGGTTTTGCAGGATGCCACATAGATTGAAGCAACGAGTCAATTAGAGTACTCACCCTCGAAGATTCCAAAGCGGTTAACGAGAGCAGATTCTCGTGGGTGATGTAGTCGTACACTTGCCGATCTCAAGATCGCGTAGACGATCCCTCCGGCGCTGCGTTCCTCCAGCGCTTCCGCAGTCGGTCACACGTTCGGTACTCGATGAAGACCTTCCTCTCCCTTGTTCCAGCAGGCAGCGGAGGTTGTAGTTCTCCCCTCATGATTCCGGCAGCATGACGGCGTGGTGTCGGAAGTAGAGGGAAGATCCCGCAGGGCTTCGCCTAAGCCGGTGCGAGTTATGGTGGATCTAGGGTTTCCGGCGATCTAGGTTTAGAAGGTCGGAGAGGAGGAGGAGGTGTCGGCGGCGGCTAGGGCGATGGCGACGGGCCGGCGACGGCGGCACACGGGGTGGGAAGGGCTAGGTTGTGGTCTTTGGGGCAGCCCTCCCCCTCTATTTATGAGAGGGGGCAACCTTGGGAGAGGGGAGTTTGAATCCATACCCAAACCCAAGTTGGATAGAAGGAAGGACTCTTTCCTTCTTCCACTAGGAAACTATTGTTCCAGTTTGACTTTTCAAACCTCCCTTTTGACTTTCAATTTAGAGCTTTAATTCTCTCTCGCAAATGCCCAACCAAGTGACCTAGGACATGATCCAATCATTCCACTTACCCATGACACATTTAGGCTATTCCCCTTTCGGTTCGGTGAACCTTCTAAAACCTCTCCGATGAAAACATCGAAATCATTCCCGAACTCCGGAATCAGACTTTCCTTATATGAATCTTATTCTCCGGACCATTCCGGATCTCCTCGTGATATCCCGGATCCCATCCGAGACTCCGAACAACATTCGATTTCCCTACTTACATTCCATATCTACTAAACAACATTGAATCCTTAAGTGTGTCTCCCTACGATTCATGAATTATGCGGACATGACCGAGACACTTCTCAGATCAATAACCAATAGAGGAATCTAGAAATTCATATGGCTCCCACATATTTCTACGATTACTTTGCGATCGAATGAACCACTTACATACGATACCAATTTCCCTTTGTCTCGCGATAGTTTACTTACTCGAGGTTTGATCGTCGGTATCTCTACATACCTAGTTCAACCTCGTTATTGATAAGTACTCTTTTCTTGTTCCCATGATATGTGATCCCTTGTGAGCCAGTCACATGCTTGCAAGATAATTGGATGATATTCCACCGAGAGGGCCTAGAGTATATCTATCCGTCATATGGATGGACAAATCCCACTCTTGATCCATGTGCCTCGACACATACTTTCCGAACACTCAATGCCATCTTTATAACCACCCAGTTACGGTGTGGTGTTTGATGTCACCAAAGCATCCTTCTGGTGATGGTGATTAGCATGATCTCATGGTCGAAGGAATTAGGTTACTTTGTATTAGAAAGCTTATATCAAACAAACTATTGAAATGACTTGATCTTTATGCTACGTTTATCTATAGGAATATGTCCATCACATCATTCTCCTAATGATATGATCTTGTTGTTAATAACATCTCAATTTTCATGATCGAGAAACCACGATAATCCATTAACCAACAAGCTAGTATTATAAAGAGGCTTTACCAGGGACTCTAATTTAGTTTACAAAATCACACAAGTATTAATGTTTCCGGTTAATACTATTATAGCATGAATGTAAACATTTATCATAAACACAAAGATATAATAATAACCACTTTTATTATTGCCTTTAGGGCATATCTCTAACATCACCATGCTGGTGCCAGACAAGACAAGATGGATTTCTCCAGATCCCCAAAAAACATAACCCGGACGATCCTTAACGCTCCACCCATCTTGTCACCCGCTAGCACGCGCCACCACGGTCTTCAGATCCTCCTCGTCATCTCTGCGTGAACACCAACACGTGGCCCAGAGGGCGGAAACAAGGAGAAACGAGAATCAGGCGACACAACCGACGGGAGGGAACATCCTCCACTGTGAGCACGGTAACCGACCGGACACGACAGCAGGAGCATATCAGGCCCGGACTGGCCCGACCATGCCCAAATTGGACCCACAAAGCCCCCGCTGCCACGCTGCAGTAGGCTAGCCGCAATGTCGTCACCCTTCCTGACCCACCGCCGCCTCCACCTTCGAGGAGCAGCACCGCCTCACCGTGCATCCAACCCCTCCCCGACCGAGATGAGGCCCAAGTGAGCTCAGATCTGGGTCGAGAGCGTGCTCTAGCCACCACTGCGAGTTGTTGTTGCACCCTGCCACCAAAGGGGTGGCGTCGTTGCCCAACACCATCAGGGGTCCATCGCGCCGCCACCGGACCGCTATAGACCGAGCCACACCGCCTGAGTTGGAGGTCCGCGAGCAGGGGAGAGCAGGGCCGCCGCAGCCAACACCTCACGAGCAACGCCCAAAGGTGGCAGCCGCCAGCGACAAGAGGGGGCTGAGGAGGGAGGGAGGGGTTTGAGGAAGACAGGGAGAGAGAGCCCCCAGTAGGCTCACTTGGGGAGACGAACACGGGGGTATACTTTACGGTGTCGAGTTTGACATAGCTAAATATTGCCAGCAAGCAAACTCTACCACAACTCAACAAAATCACCAAAACCACCAAATTTTTGTTACTACCGAACAACACATTCCAAATTTAACGGCCATTGTTTTAGGAAAATGATAGCACTCCCCCGGGGGATATGACGCGTTTCATCCCCCGGGTCGTACCACGCACACCAGGTTGTGTTGTTCAGGTGGGCCCTATTAATTGCCAAGAACCACATCGCTTCTTTCTTCCCCGCTGCAGCGCCTCGCTCCAGTCACGCGCCGCCGCTTCTCCTACTGCACCTCTCCCTTCTGCTCGAGCCTGACGCCAACAAATTCGCCGCCGGTCTCTTCTCCCTCGAGCCCCGCCTTCCTCGTTGTGCTCCTCTGCCCCGACCGCCTCAGTCTCTATCCTGGCCGCCTTGCTGCGTGCGTGCAGCCACTCAGATCCCACGCCACCAGGCCTCCGCCGGACTCGCTGGACGCCTGCAGTCCCGCGCCGCCGCGCCATCGGGATGCCGCCGGACTTGCGCCGTGCCACCGGGCCGCCACGGCATCTCGCACCGCCTGCAGCCACGTGCCACCAGCAGCTTCGACCTCCGGCGAAGAATAGAGGAACAATGGTTTTGCCCGGCAGCTTCAACCTCTGGCGAGAAACAATGGTTTGATGTGATGTGATGACCCGTACATGCTACCTTCAACATGTAGATTTTGCTACGAACGGTCGACGTTTTAGCTATCGATGGCCATCAATGTTGCTACCGATGGTCGACAAATTTGCTACAGACGGGATTGATGGTGGCTTCTGCTATATGCGCCGACGAAGTCTGCTACGAGCGTCTTCTGCTTCTGCTACCGGCGGCAGCGGATTTCGCTACATGCGGCTCCCGTCTTGTGTTTGCTATGAGGCGTTTTGAGCATATTATTTTTGCTATGTATTTATATATTTTTTGCTACTTTCGTATAATTTTTTGCTACAATCAATCTCTATGGTTTTGCTACGAGATCTCCAGTGAGGAATATCCGGCGATGTCCCTTTTGCTATATTAGAAAAAATATTTTGCTATAACCGTTTTATGATTTTGGTATAATAGCGCAATTTTTTTGCTACAAGGTCTCCGGCGAGATCTCCGACGATTTTTTCCGACGAGTCTCCGGTGAGATCGAGTTTGCTACATTAACACAACTTTTTTGCTACACGGTCGCCGGCGAGATGTCCGGCGAAATCTCCGGCGAGGTCGAGTCTAATTTTCTAATTTTTAGGCCAAACCGTTTTCTGTTATATATAGCAAACGCGGGACTAGCTGTAGTAAAAAGGGACTTTCTGCAGCAAAGGGGAATTCTGATTCAAAAAGAAGACATGTGGTTGGCTTGAGACCCAGGAAACGTAGGGCTGCCCTTGTTTTATAGTGAAGTTTTTTCCATCGAAGCCAATCAAGCCCGATACTCCGATCCGCTCTAGTCTTATCGTCCGCTCGATGCTCGTATCCGTCTTCAGCCTTTCCATCTCTTCCAAAGCCCAGCCCGATAACAACCCAAACCCAGAGGCCCTAACGCGTCGAAATCATGGTAGGTCCCGCGCCCGAAATTTCCTCCCACTTCCCGCTTCACTCTTTCCATTATCTAAGGCTGCTGACGTGTTCGCTCGCGACTCTTCGAAGCGCTCGAGGGGTAAACACGTAATTCTCCTCCCTCCCAAACCGACCTATCACGACCCCAACTCCGGGCCCCTTATAAATATCCACGCCTCCCCCGATCTTATCAACAACCCCACTCGCCCATCCACCATGATCTGATCTGAAAAAAATTATTCGAATCTCTCTCTCCCTCGGCGCGATCCGAAAATTCCTCGACTCCCCGCGCTGCCAAACGCAGCCGGCGGTTTGAAATTATTTCGAACCCGATCGGATCTACCCGCCTCCGCCCCAGTCACTGCCTGCCCCCATCGCGCCATTCCCCCACGGATCTCCCCCTCCTGCCCCTCCTCGCCGCCGTCGATCCATGGCGGTTCACGGGCGACCGACGAAGCGGGCGCGGAGGACGCGGGTGACCGCGGAGCCGTGCCTCCTCGACATGCGGGCGTTCCCCGGCGCCAAGGAGCGGGCAGAAGCCGGCACGTTCCGCGCCAACGTGCGGGGCTTCCTGTCCCGGCACGCGACCCCGGCGCCGGCGCCCGCGGAGTGGGGGCAGGAGGCCGTCCTGGGCGACGCCGGCGCGATGTGGCAGGTGGGTTTCCGTGTAGGCGAGGAGGTCGAGGCCTCTGTCGTGGTCATGGATGTCGTCGAGGAGGACGTGCCCAGGGCCAGGCGCGTCCACTGTGACCACTGTACTGTCGCCGGTAAGTGTGGCTTTAGTTATTCCGGCGTGCTGGAGTGTTTGTGTTAGTACAGCATGCTCGGGTTAGTATAGCAGCCCGTGTCATGTGTTAGGGGATTTTTTTTTTAAATTTGTAGATTTGAGTGTTTATAGCTTACCCTGTTAGGAATTTAGGATTAGCTGTAGATTTGAGATTAATGAGGGTGTTCTCTGTACTAGTGTTATTTATTTTGGGATTCTGTAAATATTGTAGATTTGAGATTGATGAGGGTGTTCTCTATACTAGTGTTTATTTATTTTGGGATGCTGTAATTATGTATAAATGCATGCTCACATGAATTTAGATTTGACAGTCTCGACTGAGTAAAGGCTCTCGTTATCATTACACCAGATAGAGTTTTCAATACTGCTGTACACATCTGAAGGACAGAGAACATGCATCTATTATTCTGAATCTCTGTTCCCTGATTATGATTGTCATCGCTTGCTTTTGCAATATGGCTGCTGAACGCTTTTACAGACGTTATTTATACACAGGCTGAAAAAAAGAGAGGAAAAAGAAAGAAAAAAAGAGGAAAGAGAAGAAAGAAAACAAAGAAATTCTCGAACAGCCTTTTGTCACATGATATTGAACTTGCCTCATTATGTGGCATCACCGCTCTTTCAAGCAACCACTTAACTAATTATCATTTAATTGCTCGATAAACTTGTTCTAAATTGATGATTTACAATCTATTATGTTTGCCTGGGAGCTTATAGCCATATCTTGACAAGATGAACAATCGTTTTTGTTCATGGCCTAAATCTGCGCAAGTGAATACCTGATGGTTTGACAATAGCTGTTAAATTTACAACCTGGGATTCAAATTGATGTCATTACATTTGTTGAACTCTGATAGGATGGAGCAGGCACCCTGTCTGTGGGAAGAAGTACCACTTCATAATTCGGAACGAGACCATGCCCAGGTGCAAAACCTGCCGGCGTTGTGGCCTGATGGTTGAATTGTTCCAAACAAGGTTGGTTCTATCACCAATGCTCAGTTTTTCCAATTTAATAACGCAGTAATATCACCACAGACAAATGTGACAATAATTTCATTGTTAAACGGTTGTAACATTGATTCTTGTGGCAAATAAAACTGCATTTGTACCATCAGATATGACAATAATTTAATCTTGTTGTGCAATGATCAGGTGTCCGTCGTGTAGTCATGGTTCTGGGTTCTCCCCTGATGAATCTGAAGATTGGGACTATGTACAGGTTGACAATCCACGGCATTTACTCCATGGCATAGTTCATGAAAATGGGTTTGGCCACCTTGTACGAATTAACGGTCACAGAGGTGGCTCGAGCCTCCTGACAGGATATGAACTGATGGACTTCTGGGATCGTCTTTGCAAATACCTTAGAGTCAGGTAATGAAAGGCAAACTAACCGAACCTGTTTGTGATTAAGAGAACACAAGCAGGTCTGTTCCATTCAGTGTTTTTTCTAGTTTGTTGGGAAACGATACTAAAATTCAAGTACGTGATAAATTTCAGGAAGGTCTCACTGATGGATGTCTCGAAAAAGTTTGAAGTTGACTACCGGGTTTTACATGCTGTTGCCACTGGCTGCTCATGGTATGGGCAATGGGGATTCAAACTTGGCTGTGGGAGCTTTGGAATTACATCTGAAACCTACTGCAAAGCCATTGAAGACCTCTCGTCAGTGCCACTGTCTCACTTCTTCCCCCACTCCCGGTCACCTCGAAACCAACTGCAGGATACCATTGATTTCTATCAATCCCTCTCAAAACGCCCTCTCAGCACATTCCGTGATCTCTTCCTCTATATTTCTGGGCTTGCTGCTAGCAGAAGTGTACATAACCACCTTGTGACGATGCACAAAAAGGAGATAGCATATGAAGCCAATTTAAGAGAGGCAAACTGGGCTGACGAAGAGATAAAGAGAGCAGTAGATGTTGCTGTGAAAGTTCTCCGTGCTGCAGACAGGTGGGTGGCCATGCGAAGCCTAAAGGCAGCGACAGCCCATCCAATTGGTTCACCACAGCTGGTTGATTACTGTCTCAAGACCATTGGTGGTACAAGAACCTTTGATGGGATGGTGGTTGTAGTTCGCTGCAACAGTGAAACAAACACAATAGAGTACAGGTTGGTGTCACTCTGATGTCGTTATGACTTGCATACTAGCCTATTTCTTGTTTATGATCAAAATGCTAACTATTTTATCTTGCTGCAGGCTAACAAATGAAACCATGTTGCCACCAAAGAATGTGAGCATGCCTACCCAGGAACATCTTCTTCGTGACATCAAGTTTCTCTATGACGCGCTCCTCTGCCCGTATACGATGCATCTCTATAAGCCAGAACAAATTCATGATCAGGCCAAGAGATCTGCCATGATCCTTTTGGACTGCAAGCAATTCATCAAGCATTATGACTTGGAAGAGGATTTCTTGCCTCAGAACCAATCCTTGTTGCACATCTGGTGCCAAGTGGAGCTATTGGATCAGGTTGTTGATCCACCCAGCCTCCCAGCGGAGCTTCTAACACTTCCACAAACAGCTACTGTTGCTGATCTGAAGATGGAGGCTACCAGAGCATTCCGAGAAGTGTATTTGATGTTGCAGAGCTTTGTAGCAAACCAGCTTCTTGATTGCCCATCTGCAGGTGACACAACTCAAGTTAAGCTCTTATTCGGAGCAAAAGGGACTGTTCACATCCAAGGCAAGTGTGTGGGAGGTGAGCGCAGGGTTGCAATTTATCGGATGGAGAGGGGTGTAGACAAATGGACAGTTAATTGTTCATGTGGAGCCAAGGATGATGATGGCGAGAGGATGCTATCTTGTGACTTGTGCCATGAGTGGCAGCACACTAGGTGCGCTGGGATAGGTGACTTTGATCAGGTGCCAAAGCGATATGTGTGTGCTTCATGTAAATTACTCCACAAGCCCAAGATGTATAGTAGTTTCTCTAACAAAAGATGTAAGACTGCTGGCTCTTTTAGTCATGCCAGCGGTGGGCTGTGGAGGTCTCACATCAGTTGACATGTACATATCAACAACAATGATGTCCTCTTATGAAAAATGCAAGTTTTTGATGGCCACTACTGAAATACTGTTTTATTGTTCTTGGTACTGTGAGAAACTTATCAGCATGCAGCGTTATTGTAAGTTCCAGCAAAGCTAGCCCGTGAGAATGCATTCAATAAATTGCCTCATCCTGCAGCAACCAACATTGTCCACATTAGCATCACAACAGTTTATCCAAAAAGTTCTGAAAATAAGTATAAACTGCTTAAAAACATGAAAATTATGTGCAATTTCAATCTACTACAAAATAACTGCAGCAAATCACAACAGTTTATCCAAAAAGTTCTGAAAATAAGTATAAACTGCTTAAAAACATGAAAATTGTGTGCAATTTCAATCTACTACAAAATAACTGCAGCAAACCTGTAACGAACTCGGAATCTACCTTAACTCAAAGAAAATATGTAGCTGTTACACAGTACTGTTGCGGGTTCACATGCCAATTAAGATCTCAAAAGATTTTGTGTTATCTTAATGAAAGAAATACCTCAGCTGAACCTCTACCATGATCTCAAATGCAATATGAACAAAACAAGATGAATGAGTATATAGTAGTTAAACAATACTGCAGTTGCATAAGTTCAGCAGTTGATGGAGATGGCAATTCAGAATTTTCAAATGACAGAGCATTGCACTTTGGGTATGTTTGCACAGTTGTATTGCTGTGCATATTACAAGCTAAATGTTTTGTCACACGGGGCAAAAGAAAAGGGGCATACCCAGTTCAGAATTTGAACATAGAAAGAGAGAAAAGAGAAAGATAATTGAATATCCCATACCCCTGTTTGAAAATAATTGAATAAAATCCAATCAATCCGTAATGTGTACAGCACTATAAACTTGACCTTACACATACTCTGTTAGGTCGGTGAGTTGAATTTAGTGAAAGAGCACCAAATTCCAAGCCGTGGCAACACTTAAAACATCACCTACTGAACTAAAGATACTATAGCCTAACAATTAGTGAAATAATAGGGTAGGTGCTGGGAAAAATTCCTACATAGGCCATTATTAGGAACATATGTGATGCTTATGTGGACAAACTCATGTTTGAGTCATGATTTATGGGTACTTATTATAGTGAAAATCCAGTAATAGGTCACTGAATGCTTCTGCTAAGCTGCTTCTTATAGTTCTAGGCATAACCTAAATAAAATATTATGAACATGCATAGAGTTAATCCAAAGGGAAGCCTCCTAGAGTGTAGCGATATGTTGGAAGAACTGATCAGCACAAACAGTGAATATCGTATGAATAGGTCAGCAAATAAAAAATAACCCAAGTGAAAACCCTGTCCAGGACCAAGGCTTCGTGCTGATACATTACACATTAAAAAACAAACAATTACCCAAAGCTTCTGAGATTTGTTTGACACCAAAACAGAGATACTATATATGATTCGAAAACATTTTCTTTTTACAGTACTCTCTCCATCCGTAAAAGGATGTCACATATTTGTCTAGATTCGAATGTATCTATACACTAAAACGTGTGTAGATACATGTGAATCTAGACAAATATGCAACATCCTTTTCCGGACGGAGGGAGTAGCACATATCAAGTGAAGAAACAATATTATTACTAATTGCAAGAAGGATAAAGGAAGCATAGTATATTAAGAAAAGCTCAGGGCACTAAATCTTAGAAACAAAATAGTTCAAAATAGACAAACTGAAGAACGGGTGCAAATTGCAAATTGCACAGGGAAGTACTGGTGCAAATATTTCTAATTAGAAAGCAACTAAACAAATATATTGCTCTTTATGAGGTCACAGGGTCCAAACTTAACTTGAAGATGATAGTGTTGAAAATAGTCACCAAAAAATACATCAGTGCCAAAATAAATAAAAAGAAGTGATTCTGAGGTTACATAAAAATATACATGGAGCAGAAAACACAAACATACACATAGTTCCAGGCTTAAAAGAATTCAAACACACTTATCTATAACAAACACAAAAACCGTAATGCTTCTAGCTGATCTAAGCAGGGGACATGTGAAAAATTAACAGATGTATGAATTTACTGGTTTCAGGAGATAAAATTGTAAAGCTCTTGTTTGTGTGCATTGGTAAAGAGAAAACAGAGTAGAGAGAAAGATTGTCAATGTTCTGAAATTAGAAGGAAAGAGAGATTGCATGTTCATCTCACTGATAAGTAGTACATCCTACTTTTTTCATTGGAGGAACAGTAGGGATAACAAACAATCATATGTTCCTATCCCAGTGAAACCTTGGACTACCAAAATATATTCTTCCATCAGAAACTGCTGAACTATGAAGGAGATTAATGCCTGCCAAACTGAATGAGGCTTGTATACAATTGCAGTATTGCACAGGGAAGTACTGGTGCAAATATTTCTAATTAGAAAGCAACTAAAAAAATATATTGCTCTTTATGAGGTCACAGGGTCAAAACTTAACTTGAAGATGATAGTGTTGAAAATAGTCACAAAAAATACATCAGTGCCAAAATAAATAAAAAGAAGCGACTCTGAGGGTACATAAAAATATACATGGAGCAGAAAACACGAACATACACATAGTTCCAGGCTTAAAAGAATTCGAACACACTTATCTGTAACAAACACAAAAACCGTAACGCTTCCAGCTGATCTAAGTTAAGAGAAGCGGGGGACATGTGAGAAATTAACAGAAGTATGAATTTACTGGTTTCAGGAGATAAAATTGTAAACCTCTTGGTTGTGTGCATTGATAAAGAGAAAACAGAGTAGTGAGAAAGATTGTCAATGTTCTGAAATTAGAAGGAAAGAGAGATTGCATGTTCGTCTCACTGATAAGGAGGAGTACATCCTACTTTTTCATTGGAGGAACAGTAGGGATAACAAACAATCACTATGTTCCTATCCCAGTGAAACCTTGGACTACCAAAATATATTCTTCCATCGGAAACTGCTGAACTACGAAGGAGATTAATGCCTGCCAAACTGAATGAGGCTTGTATACAATTTTATCAAATTAACTGTCAAACAGGTTTTTCTTAAAGAAATCGTGTTTTCAAAAATAAAAGCTCAAAACTAAAGAAAATGTGACAGAACTTATATTTCTCAATATGTACGTACCAGCATATTAATGATTAATAAAAGCAGTGGCGAATCCAGCCCATTTTGTTAGGGTGGGGCAGGCCTAACTTGGGCCGGGATTTTTCATTTTTTTTCTTATTTTCTATATATGCAGTATGGGCTGGGCCAAATCTTAGGGTGGTGCCAGCCCCACCCTTCCACCCAGCTGGCTCCGCCACTGAATAAAAGTATAGATAAACTCCTCATGAACCTTGGTCCTGCTGCTGCACCAATGCTATCATTCCTTTTTCTGACGAATCACGTAATCCCCCAAGTTCACAAACTAATAAGGTTATCAAATGAATTGTAATCACAATAGAAATGGTTGAGAAAGAGATATGAGTTAGTATATGTTCTAAAGTTGCAAATAGCATAAGGAGAAGGTCCCATTACAAAATTGTAAATTTCGAATTGAATCCATTTTCTAATCGAATTATCAAGTTATAGAGCTGGTGCCACAAGGTTTTAGCTAATACTATAATTTTCTATTCTTCCCTCTGTTTTGTACCTTCACTTGTTAATCATATGGCGACTGTGGATTGTGTAGTATGTGGTACCTTGTTGAGTCTGATCTCCAAAATCCATCTAAATCAAACATGGTATGCAGATAAAAGTGAAGAATTTGCATAGACCTATATGGACTGGCATAAGATAAATTGAATACAATATTCTGCTCGAGGGGTGAGACACACCAAATGGTACTTGATTTTCAAAATGCAAACCCAAGAGTTTTAGATTTCGATCCATGTCTAAACTACTGCAGCAAAAACTCAATAGCTGAACTCATTAACAATAATTGAGAAAAACTAAAAATAAAATGGCAAGCCACAACTAATAATCATAAAACAAGGTAATAAGCCAGAAAATCTCATTCTGTAAACACTGTCCAGAGAAAAGAGAACACTAAGTCAGTTGGTGAAGAAGAAAGTTCAACATAATACATGTAGCGATCACAAGGAAGAAGTAATCAAGGATGGGGATATAAAGTTACACGTCTCCATAGTATCATGTACACAATGTGTGAACAACTAGTGTAGTTCATGCAAATAAAGGAAACTGGGACCTTAGACGGCCATAGGTTTCAAGTCAACCGCCGGTTGAAGAATATGTGCTGCGATTGTAACAAACTATTAAGAAGATCGATCTGAACCCTTCACATATTCTTTAAAGGGCATAGCGGCTCAACATGCAGCAAATTAAAAACAGAGAAATCAAGCAAATTGGGTAGAATCTACTCCAACTGCTCTCTGAAGCAAACATCCATACAATTCCAATTGTTCCTCACATGGCACCAGAGCTAGTTGGTGCCCGGATTAAGAGACAATGGTGTGGTTCCTTCAACATGTACTTAGACAAACACTACAAATAAACAAGAAGAAGAGGGGCAGATACTATAACCATAGTCAAAAAATAAATAAATAGCCGTGTGTTCCAGATAGGGCTTGAATCTTGTCTTCCCATGACTAGGGACCTAACCTCGGCATCAGAATCGACCGATACAAATGCCCTAATTTACCACAAATGTGGACACAGTAGCAGGATTAATAGGCTACTTGAGCCTCAGCGCAGTTTGATTAAAGGGCTTCAATCCTGGTACTACTAGCGACAATCGGTTTTGCAACACACACAATCAAGTGAGTAAACCCGAAAGTTTACGCATTCCTTGGGCACAACCAAATCGCGGAGACAAGAACAACAGTCGCATGAAAACCTAACCTTAGAAGCACGTCTCCTTCGCACGAGATGATCCGTGAGCAGATTGATGGAGCAGGGGAGAGGATCCCGAACCTTTCATCTGGTATCGATTGTTTATGGCGGAGGCGGAGGCGGAGGCGCGAGGAGAGGAGATTGGGAGGGGGATTTCGAACCCCTTCTTGGCTTCCTTGCTCGTGCCTTGAGTTGGCCTCCGCGAGAGGGCAAGCTGAGCTGAGGAGGATAGTTCGCCTGTGTGTTTCTGCCCCGAGTTCAACTTCCGGACATTGGCAATTGGGTGTATTTCCGTAGTCAGCGTGGAAAAACCGTGAGCACGTGCGTAAAGTACACTCCGACCTGGTTATTTTATATGAGATCAAATATTGAAATTGTACTCTGTACGCGTATACGAAGTAAAACTTTGACCAGGCCGACAAAAATGTATTAGTAGTACTGTATCTCTAATCTTTTTAGATCGTTTTACTCACACGACTAATCGACTTTTTATACTTGTGTAACTGTTTTTTTTTTTTGAAATAACCATATATTCTATCTATTAGACAATGCAGAGATTACATATATGATAAAAAAAAAACTACTTATTAAGCACCTTTGTACAAATAACTCCACAAGGAAAGTGCTCCGTTTATAGATCACAACGCCAATGGTGGTTTAATGATTTAGTGACTTCCCTCAAAAAAATCACAAGGAAAATTACGGTTCTAGGGTTTCGCACTCCTCGCCGGCGACGTCGTCGGTCTTCGGTGGTCCTAGGGCCTTAGAGGGGTGTGGCGGACCAATGGCGTCTCGTCGGTGGAAGGTTTTTTGTTCTTTGTTTCGTATGTTTTAGTGTCTTTTTTGGGACGTTGAGGCGATGGCTACATCGTGAAGTCAGAATAAGGTTCTCCCCGCTCTATCCTTGCTCCTGTGGTGTGTCTAGCGCTAACGGAGGACGCGTGGAGTCATTTGTTCGAGAGATCTCCTGGATTCTGTCCGTTTTCGTGTTCGTCGGTTTGTTTTTAGGTTAGTCTCTTCCGTTCTATGGATATCATCATTGACGATGATAGCTGCTCTAGTGCGCTGGTTCATTATGGCCTTAGCACGACGACTTTTCGTCTGTCTACTACAACAAGCTCTACCACGACAAGCGTTGGCCGGCTTCGATGATGAAGGGACGGGGACGGCGACGCGCCTTGGACACGCGTTAATGAATATAGTCGTCGCTAGGTGGTCCAGTGACCTATTTGTAATTTTTATTACTTTTGTATCTATTTGTACCATTGTTGATGGTAATTAATAAATGGGTGGAATTTTGAAAAAAAGGAAAATTACAGTTTCATTCTTGGAGAAATTTGTGCCTCGCCGAACCTCGTCCATCTTCCTGTGTCGTCACCATGGTAGCACCAGAAAAATATATGAACAATCGTTATACTTAGATCTAGGAGAGCACCGTCGCATACGAGGATGCTTTTTGATGAACCGAGTTCTTTGAATTGTTTCTCCCGTTTGACCTAAATTAAGGACAAAAAAAATTAATTTCCAAACTCGCTTGGTCACACTGTAAATTCTTTTTATAATGCATGTGTAAAGCCTTGTGCTTAATTTCTTCATAGGAACTACTGGTCATGAAAGTACATATATAACAGGTTAATTAAAAAATACAAAACAAAAAAGAGCAAAGCATCTGACTGTCGTGGTATTGCGGACGAGTACGCCATGGAAGGGTTCTCACAGTGCGTGTTTAGAGACGTGGGGTAAGGCGGAAGATGGAGGGTACGAGATAACACGGCTTATCCAGGTTTAGATTCCGCGACGATGGCGGAATCCTACTCCTGCTATAATCACTATAATGGCAATACGCCGAGTTACAGAGATTAGTTCGATGTGCAAGGTGTTGAGTTAATTGATGCCCTAAAGGCTCCTCTAAGTCCGGCTTATATAGACGCCAGATCCTAGGGTTACAGGGAAAATCCTAGCCGAACAGGTTACAGAGTCCTATACGGTATACAACTAGCCTAACGTGTCTTGCACTCCAAGGCTCCGGGTACGCCGATGACTCCACGTAGACTTCCTTTGTCCGGCATGGGCCACCCATCTGGATCCATCTAACTGGGCCTCCCAACAGACCATAAGCCTCGCTATCAACTATGGCCCACCCGGGTTATCCGAATTAGAGACATACAATGGTGATACCCATTTAACATACCCAACAGTAGCCCCCGAAGAACTCAGAGATCTTGCGCCATCTTGCCTCTTCAAGTTGAATGCTCCGTCTAGATGGATGTCAGCAAATCGGCAAGCAATATCGTGTAGTCCTCCCAAGAACCCTGCGATGTTCTCCGTCTTCAACATGTAAGTCTAAGAACTGCTGAATCTTCCATCGTACTCTTCTCGTAGCCGGACTGGATCCGTCCATGCTGGAATCTTCAGATAGGATGATTCACCTGCCTATGCCAGTAGAGTGACATAGGACATAGGTCAGCGACGCCTCGTAACTCACACATGCAGAGAACGTAATCATAGTCGTTTTTCCCGCGCGAAGGATACAAAACGTTGGTGGCGGCGGCAGGGACGTGGCGAAATTTCCGCGCACGCTCGCATACATGTTGTCCACGCAGCAACCATTTGATCAACTTGCACGAATCTTGATGCCGAGTACTATATATTGTAATCGTGGTGACTTTTATCTTTTCACCCCATTCTTTCTCGCATCGTCTTCTTCCTCTAGCCAACGTCTCCTCGAGCTCTCCGCGCGAACAGAGGAAAAACCCTAACTTTTTCCTCCAATCTCACAGCCACTTTTCCTCGACACCAATGGCTAGCAGCACCACTACTCCATCTATGGCGGCGTCGGGCGAGGCCACAGCTAAGCCGACGGGCACTGTCCACGTCCCACCGAAGGGCATGGTGGTGTCGCGTACCGCGGTGGTGGAATCCACCGGTGGCGACCATATTCCAGCGGGGCTGGAATTACTAGAAGAGGAGGTTGATTCCCACAAGGGGGAATGGCATGGCTCGAACATCACTGAGAACAATCTCAAAGAGATAGTCGCCGAGGGGTATCTCCCCGTGACGAAGGGTCTGGTCTGGCGGGCGGTGCCGGCCGACGAGGTCGTCCCTTCTCCCCTAGCCGGAGAAAAGGTTACCTCAAAGCCCAGCTAGTGCGCGGCGTCTCCCTCCCAATCTCCGACTTCTTCATATAAGTCCTTAGCCATTACTGGGTTCAACCTCGGAACCTATCCCCGAATAGTATCCTCGCGCTTAGCAATTACGCGGCGCTCTGTGAGGGTTACCTAGGGATCAAAAAAGTATCTATAATTTTTGATGCTCCATGCTTGTTTAGTATCTACTTTGCTTTACTTGTCCACACTTTGAGGTGCTTTTTACATGTTTTCTGGTACTAACCTATTAACAAGTTGCAACAGTGTCAGATGTCTGTTTTCTGCTGTTTTTGGTTTCAGAAAAGCTAGTAAAGAAATATTCTCGGAATTGTACGGGACAAAGGACAAAGTCAATTACTTTCTGTGGGGAACAAGAAGTCTAGAGGAGAGCCTGAGGGGACGTCCAGAGGGGCCAGACCCACCCCAGACGCCGGTGGGCCCCGCCCCGCGCCTGGCTAGGGTTTGGGCACCCTGGCAGCCGCCTCGGTATCCCCCTTCGCCTATAATAAGCCCCTGATGTAGAAACCCTGAGTACCCGATCAGAAATCCACAAAACCGTCTGTAGCCGCCACCACCATCGTCCCTAGATCGGGGGGATCTGAAGTTCTTACTGGCACCCTGCCGGAGGGGAGATCATACCGGAGGCCTTCTCTCCGGTATGATGCGTGAGTAGTTCCACCTTGGACTATGGATCCATGTAGTAGCTAGATGGTTGTATCTCCTCTTTTGTGCTTTCATGTATAGATCTTGTGAGCTCCGTTCATGATCAAGATCTAATCTATTTGTAATCATGCATGTTGTGTTTGCGGGGATCCGATGGATATTGAGATTATTATGTTGGTCTGATTAATGGTTTTGTCTTTATGTTTCTATCATGTCTGTGTTGTTTGTGATCTTGCATTCTCTCCGTTGTTAGTAGCTATCTTGGCCAAGTAGTTGCTAGTGACTCCAAGAGGGGGTATTTATGCTTGATAGTGGGTTCATGCCTATAGTTTCCAAGGGAAGTGACAATAATCTCTTCGGTTGTAGATGTGATGTTGCTACTAGGGAGAAAACAACGGTCTCTTGTTCATGGAACATGTGGACTGTTTACCTTACACACTTTGCTTAAAGCAGTTGTCTGTTGCTTGCAACTTAATACTGGAGGGGGTTCGGATGATAACCTGAAGGTGGAATTCTAGTCATAGATGCAGTTGGATGGCGGTCTATGTATCTTGTTGTATTTCCCAATCAACCTCATAGGATCTTTCTGACTAGTAATTGCATTGTTATGCCTTGCTCAGTTCTTGTCAATTGCCCTGCTGTAATTTGTTTACCCTTCATGCCATTTTGTTTATTTAAGGAGAGCACCTCTAGTGAACTATGGACCCCGGTCCAATCTTTACCATTGATACATCTTCCATTGTTACTTGTTTACTTGCTGCAAACCATTACCTTCTACACCATATATATAATCCTTTGTTACAGCAAATCGATGAGCTTGACAACCTCACTGTTCGTTGGGGCAAAGTCTTGAGTTTGTGTTGTGCAGGTATCCGCGTTGCTTGCAACACCTGTGTGAAGTTTCCTTCCTCCTTATGGTTCGATAAACTCGGTCTCAACCGAGGGAAAACTTGCTGCTTGCTGCTTCACACCTTGCTCTTGGGGTTCCAACAGGCTGTGCGTAGACAGTCGTCAAGCTTTTCTAGCGTCGTTGCCGGGGAGGCCAAGGACGTCTTCACAAGGGGAGTCCTTCACTTCCTTTCTCTTTACTTTGTTTTTAGTTTGCTTTGTTTCTCTTGCTTGGTTTTGTTTGCCTCTTTTAAAAAAAACCAAAAAAATTAGTCTAGTTTGGTTTGCTTGCCTTATTCAAAAACACAAAAAAAATTAGTCCCTGCTCTAGTTGCTGCTGCTGTTTTTGGCTTGCCCACCTTTGCCAAAATGAACTCTGCTGAGAACACCAAGTTGTGTGACTTGACTAGCACCAACAACAATGATTTCCTAAGCACTCCTATTGCTCCACCTTCTCCAGATTCTACCTTTTATGAAATTAAGCATGCTTTGTTGAATCTTGTGATGAGAGAGCAATTTTCTGGTGCTGGTTCTGATGATCCTGTTGGCCATCTTAATAGCTTTGTTGAACTTTGTGAGATGTATATGGAGATATTATTAAGCTCAAGCTTTTTCCTTTCTCCTTGAAAGGAAAAGCTAAAGAATGGTTGCTTTCTTTGCCTAAAAATAGTATTGATTCTTGGACTAAGTGCAAAGATGCTTTTATTGGAAAGTACTATCCTCCTGCTAAGATTATATCTATGAGAAGTGACATTATGAAATTTAAACAACTTGTTAGTGAACATGTTGCTCCAGCTTGGGAAAGAATGAAATCTTTGTTTAAAAATTGCCCTACTCATGGACTCACTGCTTGGATGATTATCCAGACTTTTTATGCAGGTTTGAACTTCTCCTCAAGAAATCTGTTGGATTCAGCTGCTGGAGGTACCTTTATGGGCCTCACTTTGGGTTCTGCAACAAGGCTCCTTGATAATATGATGGTTAACTACTTTGAATGGCATGTTGAGAGAGCTCCACATGGTAAGAAGGTAAATTCTATTGAGGAAACTTCCTCTTTGAGTGAAAAAATGATGTTATTATGGCTATGCTTGTTAATGGGAAAGCTCCTCTAGATCCTAATAGTGTTCCCTTAGCCTATTTGGTTGCTCAAGAAGAGCAAGTTGATGTGAACTTCATTAGAAACAACAACTTCAACAACAATGCCTATAGGAACAATTTTGGTAGCAACAATAATTATAAGCCTTATCCTCCTAATAATGGCAATTCCTATGGAAGCTCTTAAAATAATGCTAGAAGTGCCCCTATGAACTTGAAGTCATGCTCAAGGACTTTATTAGTAAACAAACCACTTTCAATAAGACTATAGAGGAAAAGCTTTTAACTGTTGAGAAAAATATATCCTCTTTGTCTGAAGCTCAAACTTCCTTGGTTAATAAAATGGCTGCTAAACCTGAATCTATGGAAAACACCTTTGCTACTGCTTATGCCATACAAGTTACTCTTGATGAAAATGTTAGGCTGTTAGCTCAACTTCATGCTAAGTGGGAAAGGAAAGCTGAAATAGATAGAAACAATAGTGTGTGCACTATCACCACTAAACCACAAGTAGTCCTTATTCCTACTCCTACTATGCCTAAGCCTATTGAGCCTACTACTAGTGATGCCAAGTTTGACTTTGATATTGATGGTTGCAATATTTCTGAAGTGATTATGTTCTTGCAAAAGCTTGCTAGAAGTCCTGATGCTAGTGATATGCATGTTGCCTTTACCGAACACATAACAAATGCTCTCGTGAAAATTAAGGAAGAGAAGCTAAAACACAAAGCTTATATTCCTAGGAAAGTATAAGATAGTTGGGAACCCATTATTAATATGGGAGTGAATGACTTTGATCTCAAAGCTTCATGTGATCTTGGTTCTAGTGTCTCTAGTATGCCTAGGAAGATTTACGAAATGCTTGATTTGCCACCTTTAGAAGATTGTTATCTAGATGTCCCACTCAATGATAATGCTAAGAAGAAACTCATGGGGAGTATTAATGATGTTCTCATCGTGGTTAATAATGCTTATGTCCCTGTGGATTTCTATGTTTTGGATGTTGAATACAATGCTTCTTGTCCTATTGCTTTGGGAAGACATTTTATTAGAACAGTTGGTGCCATCATTGATATGAAAGAAGGAACCATTAAATATCATTTTCCATTCAAGAAAGGTATTGAACACTTACCTATGAGGAGATAGAAGTTGCTTTTTTCTCCTCCTTTGAAAGCAAGATTTGATGTTAATGCTTCTTCATTTGAAAATACTTGATTCTTCTTGCTTCTTGTGCCTAACTTAAAGGCATTAAAGAAAAGTACTTGTTGGGAGATAACCCAAGAGTTTCCTTGAGTCTTAGAAGTTATTACTTTTGTAATGACCTCTCCTTATCCTTTTTGCTTCCTTTTTGTGCCAAGAATGACCTCTAATGAGAGGGAAGTAAGATTTGGGGAGTTGCTGTCCCAAAACAGATTTCTGTCCTCCACCAAAAAATTCACGAGGAGGCTATGTAACCTGGATTGAGCTCAAACTTTACGAATAAATCCCCCAGTATGTTAGCTAACTTTCATTAGTTCAACACTTTTTGATTTTAGCAACAAAAGATGTTCGAAAAAATCGGTTTCTACCTGCTGGTCTGTTTTGACAAATTTCTGCCATTATTTGCATTTGCTTCTTATTGATTCCTTTTTGAGTTCTCTTCAGGTAAATTGAGATTTTTTAAGGAGTTACTACGGTAGATTGTGTTTTTAGTGAAAAGCCTTGCTATTCCAAAGCTTTGCCAGGGGTCTAATATCTTTTGAATACACTAATGTTTCTAATGAAGATTGTGTGAAGTTTTGTATGTAGGAAAAATTTCAGGTGTAGAGAGAGAATGATGCAATGAGATGAAGAATGGACAAAAGCTAAAGCTTGGAGATGCCACCATGGTGTTATCCTAAGAAATATCCAAGAGGTACAAGCATCAAAGCTTGGGGATGCCCAAGGCATCCCCTTCTTTATCAATAAAAAGCTCAGATCTGTCTAGACACTTAGTTTTTTATTGTTTCATGCACAGCTGTGTTGTTCTTGGAGCGTCTTAGTTTTCGTTTTCTTTGCTTAGTTTGTTTAGTTTGCTTAAGTAGTTTGGACCCCCGTTCTCGCTGTGTTGTTTTGCAAATAAGTTTGCCTGGTGTTTGGAAAGGAGTAGTAAGTTCTTGCTTGAAGTGCAAGAGGAGCTTGCATTGACTGTGACTTAGACTTTAGCATGACATGCTAGGTGTTGTTTTAGCATTATGCTTAGTGATTATTGTTGTAGCATGTCTTGTTACAAACAATTGGGATTGCTTAGTGTGCCTTGAAGAAATTATGCGTTGTTTTAGCATGCAAAAGCATAGTATTGTGGTATTCTCCTTTGATGTTTTGCTTGGGTTGACCTGGCACATGCTCACACCATGTTATGACTCTCACAAGTCACCATTATCCTCTATGATCATTTATTCCTTGACTTGTAGTACCACTCTTTGCTTTTATTAGTATGCTTTGTTGCACTGCATGGTTATGGCCATTATTGCTCTCTTAGTTGGTTGCTCCCAGTCTTTTGCTAGCCTCCACTTGTATGAGTAAATTCTACTCATGCCTCCAACTCCCAAGAAACCAAGTTATTCCATAATGGAATAAATTCCTATGCATGGTGTGTTACACCATTCCAAGTATATTCTTGTTTTCAACTATCTTCCAATTAAAAACTATTTTGTTATGTGAAAACTTAGTGATTAAAGCCCTCGCGAACTTGATGGCACACTTTATTATTTGCCCCTAATAAACTTGAACCATTGTGACAACTTTGTTGTATATGCTTGCACTTATAAGTTGGACTTAGCAGAACCGTGCTGTCACGGGGAACGTTTTCAACATTTCACTTATACTTTGTACTCAGTTGATATCATGTTGTTTTGTCTATGGATGTCACCGGTGTGAAATAAAGAGGGAACTTGTAAGTCCATGGAGTTTGTATCCTGTGTTACAGAAACGCCTGGGCCGCTAGCCTAAGCCATGCCTAATCATGGTGGAAACTTACAGCATCACCATAGTGAGCTATCTATGAAGCATCCTCAATAAAAAAGCTATGCATATGGTAAATAAAAAGATTGCTGAGATGCTCATTGTCTACTTTCCTTGTCATTTTGGTTATGGAAAAGCTCCTATACCATGTGCAAGGGGTACCCCGTTGGCGGTTCTCAATGATATGCAAATACTTACAGTGACAAGAACTTACCTGGACCCAAAGTTGAGTATGCATGAGGCGTGGTCCTCGTATTCAGGGGGCATGAGATTGCCAACTTATACTTCGTAAAGCATATACTCCAACTTTGCCACTTTAACCTTAACCACTTAAAAATGCTTATGATAGGGGCAATGAGGGCTGAAAGCTAACAAGTACCATAATTTTTGGAAGCTCTTTTTGAAACTTGTAATCCCTGCTTCTTTTACAAAAAGGCCTTTCTTCCACCACTATTGAGTCTCTGTTGGAGATATGCCCAAGAGGCAATAATAAAGTGGGTTATTATCATATCTTCATACTTATGATAAATGTTTACATACCATGCTATAATTGTATTAACAGGAAACATTAATACTTGTGTGATTTGTAAACATAAAAGAGTCCCTAGTAAAGCCTCTTGTTAAACTAGCTTGTTGGTTAATATATGATCATGGTTTCCTGATCATGAACATAGATATGTTATTAACAACAGGGTCATATCATTAGGAGAATGATGTGATGGACATACTCCTATAGATAAGCGTAGCATAAAGATCAAGTCATTACAATAGTTCAATTGCTATATGCTTTCTCATACATAGTAACCTAATTCCTTCGACCATGAGATCATGCATATCACCTTTACCAGATGGATGCTTTGATGACATCAAACACCACACCGTAACTGGGTGGCTATAAAGGTGGCATTGAGTGTTCGGAAAGTATTGGTTGAGACACATGGATCAAGAGTGGGATTTGTCCATCCATATGACGGATAGATATACTCTTGGCCCTCTCGGTGGAATGTCATCCAATTAGCTTGCAATCATGTGACTGGTTCACAAGGGATCACATATCACGGGAACGAGAAAAGAGTACTTATCGGTAACGAGGTTGAACTAGGTATGCAGAGATACCGACGATCATGACCTCGGATAAGTAAACTATCGTGAGACAAAGGGAAATTGGTATCGTATGTAAGTGGTTCATTCGATCGCAAAGTAATCGTAGAAATATGTGGGAGCCATATGAATTTCCAGATTCCTCTATTGGTTATTGTTCAGAGAATTGTCTCGATCATGTCCGCATAATTCACGAACCGTAGGGAGATACACTTAAGGATTCGACGTTGTTTGAGTAGTTATGGTATTATGAGAAAGAGACCGAATGTTGTTCGGAGTCTCGGATGGGATCCGGGATATCACGAGGTGATCCGGAATGGTCCGGAGAATAAGATTCATATAAGGAAAGTCCCGTTTCGGAGTTCGGGAATGATTCCGGTGTTTTCATCGGGAATGTTCTAGAAGGTTCCGGAATGTCCGGCACTCTGGGGGGGAAGGGTACATGAATGTGTTATATCAAGTTGGTATGATTGCATCATGTACTAAGTGTTCTTGCTGTTCCAAATAAAGGATTAAATTGAATCCTAAAACTGAAAAGTCAAATGGCCAGTTTGAAAGTCAAACGGCTAAAACAGGAAACTGTGGGAAACAAGCAAGAGGAGGTTGAAACCGACTTGGGGGAGGAGTCCCTCCTCTCCAAGCCGGCGCGCCACCCAAGGCCGACTTGGGGAGGGACTCCCTCTCCTTGGCCGCCCCTCCCACCTATAAAAGGAGGGGCAGGGCCTCCTCCTCTAGACACACAAGTTCCTATCCTCTAATCTAAATCCTAGCCCTAGACTCCGGTTTAGAGCCGTTTTGGTTTAGACCTTCTAATTGCCCTAGCCTTAGGATTAGAGCCTTCTAATTGGTGTGTCTAAACCCTAGACCACTAATAGTTCTCTCTCATACTCCACCATACTCGCTCCGGCTTAAGGCGAAGCCCTGCGGGATCTCCCCTCTACTTCCGGTACCACGTCGTCGTGCTGCCGGAATCGCGAGGAGAGTGCTACAACCTCCGCTGCCTGCTGGAACAAGGGAGAGGAAGGTCTTCGTCGAGTACCGAACGTGTGACCGACTGCGGGAGAGCTGCCGGAACGCAGCGCCGGAAGGATCGTCTGCGCGATCTTGAGATCGGGAGTGTACGACTACATCATCCACGAGAATCTGCTCTCATTAACCGCTTTGGAATCTTCGAGGGTAAGTTATTCCATCGACTCGTTGCTACAATCTAGTAGATAGATCTTGGCTTGTTTGTTTGTATGCGATAGAAAATTTTGTTTTCCATGCTACGAACCCCTTCAGTGGTATCAGATCCGTGTCTATATGTAGATCTGTTGCACGAGTAGAACACAATGGTCATTGTGGGCGTTGATGCTTTTATTGTCGATTGCTTCTTGTGTACTTTGCATCTTGCGGTATGTTGGGATGAAGCGGCCCAGGATAACCTTACATGACATCGTTCATGAGACTTGCTCCATGCTTGACATGCAACTTGCATTGCATAAGTGGCTTTGCGGGTGCCTGTTTCTCCTAGCATAGTTAAGATCCAATTTACAACGGGTGATTAACAATACTAGTATCAATGTTGTGGTTCTTGTTCGCAAGTTAGAACGACACTCATTGAAAGCCCCAAACCACGTAAAATATGCAAAGAAAGTAGAGGCGTCTAACTTTGTTTTGCAGGGGTGTGCAGTGATGTGATATGGCCATGATTGTGATTATATATGATGTATGCAATGTTCCTTATTGTAAGTCGGCAACCGGCAGGAGCCATATGGTTGTCTTTAATTCCTGTTAAGACCCGCATGTCTATTCAAAGTAGTTGTAATAGTTGAAGCCGGTGGACGACAACCATGGAGAAGCATCATTGACCTTGATGCAATGTCGGTGATGATGGAGATCATGTTCGTGCTAGAAGATGGAGATCGGAAGCACAAAGAAGAAAGGCCATATCATATCACATATTATGAATTGCATGTGATGTTTATCCTTTATGCATCTTGTATTGCTTAGTAGACGATGGTAGCATTATAAGATGATCCCTCATGCACATGAATTTCAAGTCATAAAGTGTTCACCCTTAGTTGGCACCGTTGCTAAAGCTTGTTGTTTCGAAGCACCACGTGATGATCGGGTGTGTTAGATTCCGCAAGTGTATACAACGTGGGCAAGCCAGATTTGCTCATGCGGAAGCTAAGGTTTGATCTTGACGAGCCTAGCATGTACAGACATGGTCTCAGGAACACGGATCACCGAAAGGTAAAGCATGAGTCATATAGGAGATATGATGAACATGTTGATTGTTCGCCATTGAAGCTATATCAACTCTCGTGATGATCGGTTTTGATGTGGTGGATTTGGTTCGTGTGATCACTAAAACAATGTGAGGGATATTGTTTTGAGTGGGAGTTTAACAACAATATGATTAAAAGTTGAACACTATTTATCATAAATTAAATCAAAGTGAATTTGCATAGTTGTTGTAGTCATTGGCATCCGTTTACCACCTTGCGCTTAGTTATAATTGAGATGATAGAACTATAGAATTCTGGTTAGTTACTTTACGAACTGGTAATGTATTGTTTTGAAGTGTTAATCTAAAGTTTAAAAGTCCTATTGCAAACTTTCAGTAAGTTCCGGGTACTCCATGAAGTTTAATAATTGGTATTAAAACAAGAGTGAAAATTCCAAGTGTTAGTGTATAAGTATCATGTTTGTCTCCATGATTCTTGATATTCAAAGGATTGTCTTAATATCAAGGTTATCTAGGATCTGAAAGAGTTGTTTCAGAAACCATGATGTGTGGAAGATATTGTGATATCTGAAACGAAGTTTTGGTTACAACATGATAGAGTATAATATGGCAAAAGTCATGTTCTCATATTTGATGAGAATTTGCAAAAGGTTGGAGACACTATTTGTCCTAATCCACCAAAAGGTTTTGGATAGCAACATTATACTCATGATTCATCTTTATAAGCTAAAAGTAGCTTGATCATGGATAATTCCATGATAAGGGTGAATATTTGATGTAGGTAAAATATTTACTACACCAAGAGATTACTAAAGAAAGGAATTTGGAAGAACACCAAACATTTGATGATGGTGATATACTTCAAAGTGCAAATCCAAAGACATTGGTATTTAATTATACACGCTTTGGATTATGTGTCATATGTATGACTCCACTATTGATGTTGATAGATTCTTTCAAACAGAAAAGGAAATACTGAAAGAGAATCTCATAAATATATGGCAGAAAAGAAAAGACTAGAATTGTTCAGTTTAAGTATATAGATGATATACATGTTATGGCTATATTCTTTGCTTATTAAACAATGTGGTTCTTAAGTATTTGATACTGAATTTGTTGGTGTGAATCGTCATACGAAACAACATAATTCATGAACTACAATGGCCTAAGTAACTAGCAAAAGAATATGTGATGATGTTCATCGAGAACAAATAAAGGGTTATTGTGTTGCTCGTTAAACATCAAAGCTTGCCTTCAGGATTTGTTTTATCAGGTATTATGAGAACAAAAGGGTGGTTCAAATAATTTCCATAATCCATAAAAGATGGATGATTCAAAAATCTCGTTGGAGAAATCATATCCATAAAACTAGTGCTAAAAATGTCGAAAGACGAATTGACTGAAAGATCACTTAGGAAGTGACATCGCTGTTTAAATTATATTGAAAGAAAACATGAAGAAACTCCATGTGGATGGAATTTTAGAGTCTTTTGATTTTTGATCAAATGACGCTTGTGAAACTTTTCTAGAAATAATTAAAACTTCGTTCATAGGCCAAAAGGGAACGAATGACTAGCTTATTGGAACTTGTACATATTGTTGTACGAAGTCCATTATGTGTAGTCGAGAGCGATGGATTTCAACTTCATATGCTTTCTCCGAAAATTTGAGTGAATATATGAATATTTACTTAATAAGGATGAAGTATGAAACATTTGAAAAGTTCAAAGACTTTCAACATGAAGTGCAAAATCATTGTAACAAGAATATAAATAGTTTATGATAAGATCATAAAGGAAGATATTTGAGTTACAGAGTTTGGCATAATACCTAAGATTTAAGGAATCGTTTCGTGGATTTGCATTTCCCGAAACACCATAAAAGTATGGAGCGTTCGAGATATGTAATTAAACCTTGTTTGACATGGTAAGATCGAAGGTGTAATTCATAAAACTGCCATTGTATTTTAAAGATTAAAAGCTTTAGAGATTACCGTTTTTCCACTGAAAAGAGCTCCATCATAATCCGTTGAAATGACACCATATAAAGTTATGGTTTGGGATAAAACCCAAGTTGTCTTTTCTTAAGCATTGGTATGCTATGCATAAGAAAGATGTTTGCAACCAAAATCGGATGAACCTGTCTTTGTATGTTATTTCGAATAACTGTTCCTCCATAACATCGGAGACAAAAATGTTTGTCACTTAGAACGTCAAGTTTCTTTGAGAAAGAATTTTTCGTGAAAAGATAAGTGGGAGGACAATAGAACTTTGATAAGGTTAAAAGAACCTTAGCTATATGTGCAGAGTTGCGCAGCGCCGAAAAGTGTTCCAGAGGCAGCAATAATGCTCATGGCTCACGTGCCTCAAAGGTTGTGGTCATAGAGATCTAAGTTTCTATTGAAACAAGTATGTCGGGTAAACAATCAAATACCAAGATTTGAGGGTTGAATCATTATTTGAGAATAATGAACCGACTACATGCAAAGAAGCAATGATGGGCCCTGACTCCGTCATATGGCTTGAAGCCATAAATCCGTGATAGTTCTAGACATGAGAAATCAAGTTTTGAACTTGAAGGACCCTCGAGAAAGGTGTAAGATCTTACAGTTGTGTTTGGATCTATAAAGAAATGGACATGAATATAGTCGACATGTTGGGAAAGAGTTCACAACAATGTTCAAAGGTTGACTATGACAAGATCTGATCTTTCATAGCGATATTTAGTCTAGACGGATTAATGTAGCAACCACTACATATAAATTTGTTATGTGGTAGTTGAATAAACAAAACAAGTTCTTCTAATAGAATTGTTACCTAGGACATGTGCGTAACACGGTCCATAGGGTTTTGTTAATTCAAAGGATGCTAAAAGCATATGCAAACTTCAATGGTTGAAGTAAGCATAGCGGAGTTGGAATCTTCACTATGATGAAACTGTTAAAAGAGTTTAAATTCATCAGAGACAATGAAGATGCTTGCATTTGCAAGAAATTAAGTGGGAGCGCTAAGACATATTTCTAATACATTATGTGGAGGACATATTGTTGATTGGAAAAGATGTATATTTTATTAACACATATTAAGAATTTCATCCCGATGAAAGACTTAGGCAAAACCCAAATATTTGGCATCAATATACGCTAATATGGTTATGCCAGAAGTACATAGACAAGATATTGAATGAGTTCAATATAGAAACTACAAGAGAGGTTATTGTCGCACAGAAAGGATTGAATGAGTTCAATGTTGATGATATATTCAAGTGTATTGACAAATAATCAAGTATAGATTGATACTTGATGTATGAAATCACAAAGAATATTTATATCAATCATACTGTGATATGTACAAATCCAGATATGTCCTATGCTCTAAATGTTGTGAGCATATACCAGAATGATTCGTAAGATGATCATCGGACAATAGTAAGGATATTCTTATGATCTTTTGGAAGAACTAAGAGTATAATATTTGTAGAAGTGACAAATAGATGGTTAGTTCATTGTAAAAGTACTACATTGATACTAGTTTTATCACAAAGTACAAATTAAGTTTATCTCAATCTAAACTAAGGGTGGCACAATATAATGGAAAGTAAGTTCCATAATGGATTTGGATGAGTTCCAAAGTTAAGACATTGTGACAGATACTACAACAAAAGGCTAAGTATATGACTGCTATTATAGCAGCTAAAGAGGGCATTTGGGTCAAGTAGTTTGTTATCAAACTAGGTGTAGTTCATAGCGGGATAATACTATAAAGATATATTGTACGGCAATATTATCAACATGTTTTAACCCTAAAGAACTAAAGGTCTCACCAAAGGACCAAATTTATACAAAGCCATCTCATTAGAGAATGAGTGATGCGTAGAGACGCAAATACATGCAATTACACACGGACCTGGAAGTGTCAGATCCGGAGATCAGTTGACCACTAGCGAACGTGTACTTACAACACCAGAAAGCCATAGGTGTTGAATACACAAAAGTTTAAAACTAGATTATTGACTCTAGTGCAAGTGGGAGACTGTTGGAGATATGCCCAAGAGGCAATAATAAAGTGGGTTATTATCATATCTTCATACTTATGATAAATGTTTACATACCATGCTATAATTGTATTAACAGGAAACATTAATACTTGTGTGATTTGTAAACATAAAAGAGTCCCTAGTAAAGCCTCTTGTTAAACTAGCTTGTGGGTTAATATATGATCATGGTTTCCTGATCATGAACATAGAGATGTTATTAACAACAGGGTCATATCATTAGGAGAATGATGTGATGGACATACTCCTATAGATAAGCGTAGCATAAAGATCAAGTCATTACAATAGTTCAATTGCTATATGCTTTCTGATACATAGTAACCTAATTCCTTCGACCATGAGATCATGCATATCACCTTTACCGGATGGATGCTTTGATGACATCAAACACCACACCGTAACTGGGTGGCTATAAAGGTGGCATTGAGTGTTCGGAAAGTATTGGTTGAGACACATGGATCAAGAGTGGGATTTGTCCATCCATATGACAGATAGATATACTCTGGGCCCTCTCGGTGGAATGTCATCCAATTAGCTTGCAAGCATGTGACTGGTTCACAAGGGATCACATATCACGGGAACGAGAAAAGAGTACTTATCGGTAACGAGGTTGAACTAGGTATGCAGAGATACCGACGATCATGACCTCGGATAAGTAAACTATCGTGAGACAAAGAGAAATTGGTATCGTATGTAAGTGGTTCATTCGATCGCAAAGTAATCGTAGAAATATGTGGGAGCCATATGAATTTCCAGATTCCTCTATTGGTTATTGTTCGGAGAAGTGTCTCGATCATGTCCGCATAATTCACGAACCGTAGGGAGACACACTTAAGGATTCGACGTTGTTTGAGTAGTTATGGTATTATGAGAAAGAGACCGAATGTTGTTCGGAGTTTCGGATGGGATCCGGGATATCACGAGGTGATCCGGAATGGTCCGGAGAATAAGATTCATATAAGGAAAGTCCCGTTTCGGAGTTCGGGAATGATTCCGATGTTTTCATCGGGAATGTTCTAGAAGGTTCCGGAATGTCCGGCACTCCGGGGGGAAGGGTACATGAATGTGTTATATCAAGTTGGTATGATTGCATCATGTACTAAGTGTTCTTGCTGTTCCAAATAAAGGATTAAATTGAATCCTAAAACTAGAAAGTCAAATGGCCAGTTTGAAAGTCAAACGGCTAAAACAGGAAACTGTGGGAAACAAGCAAGAGGAGGTTGAAACCGACTTGGGGGAGGAGTCCCTCCTCTCCAAGCCGGCGCGCCACCCAAGGCCAACTTGGGGAGGGACTCCCTCCCCTTGGACGCCCCTCCCACCTATAAAAGGAGGGGCAGGGCCTCCTCCTCTAGACACACAAGTTCCTATCCTCTAATCTAAATCCTAGCCCTAGACTCCGGTTTAGAGCCGTTTTGGTTTAGAGCTTCTAATTGCCCTAGCCTTCGGATTAGAGCCTTCTAATTGGTGTGTCTAAACCCTAGACCACTAATAGTTCTCTCTCATACTCCACCATACTCGCTCCGGCTTAAGGCGAAGCCCTGCGGGATCTCCCCTCTACTTCCGGTACCACGCCGTCGTGATGCCGGAATCGCGAGGAGAGTGCTACAACCTCCGCTGCCTGCTGGAACAAGGGAGAGGAAGGTCTTCGTCGAGTACCGAACGTGTGACCGACTGCGGGAGCGCTGCCGGAACGCAGCGCCGGAAGGATCGTCTGCGCGATCTTGAGATCGGGAGTGTACGACTACATCATCCACGAGAATCTGCTCTCGTTAACCGCTTTGGAATCTTCGAGGGTAAGTTATTCCATCGACTCGTTGCTACAATCTAGTAGATAGATCTTGGCTTGTTTGTTTGTATGCGATAGAAAATTTTGTTTTCCATGCTACGAACCCCTTCAGTCTCCACCTTCTACCTTTAGGCACCATTAAAAGACCATAGTTGTCATTTTGTGTGCAGTGTTCCAAAGCTTATTAATTGATGCATATTGTGTTATTACTTGCTCTGGTGCTACTTGTTTTTAGTCACCCTTGTGAACTTTGTAGGTGTCCTATGCATTTTATTGCTACTCTATGAGGGACAAGCTGATTGCCACTATGCTACGTTTTCTGCATGTGAAACAAAAAAACGTTTTTCAATGTATGCTATTCATGATCTTTGTTTGTAGCTTGCCATGTTGCATGCATAGTTACTATGTCCTATTGTTAGAACTCCATCTTTCATGCACATGTTTAGAGTTCTTTGATCCTAGCTTTCAATGCTTGCAAATGGTTGGATATTTATTGTGAGGGTGCATGTCACCTCAAAAATTATTCTTTTATCACTTACCTACTCGAGGACGAGCAGGAGTTAAGCTTGGGGATGATGATACATTGGAAACGTATCTATAATTTTTGATGCTCCATGCTTGTTTAGTATCTACTTTACTTTACTTGTCCACACTTTGATGTGCTTTTTACATGTTTTCTGGTACTAACCTATTAACAAGTTGCAACAGTGCCAGATGCCTGTTTTATGCTGTTTTTGGTTTCAGAAAAGTTAGTAAAGAAATATTTTCGGAATTGGACGTGACAAAGGACAAAGTCAATTACTTTCCGTGGGGAACAAGAAGTCCAGAGGAGAGCCCGAGGGGCTGTCCAGAGGGGCCAGACCCACCCCAGATGCAGGTGGGCCCTGCCCCGTGCCTGGCTAGGGTTTGGGCACCCTGGCGACCGCCTCGGTCTCCCCCTTCACCTATAATAAGCCCCCAATGCAGAAACCCTCAGTACCCGATCAGAAATCCACGAAACCGTCTGTAGCCGCCGCCACCATCGTCCCTAGATCGGGGGGATCTGAAGTTCTTCCCGGCACCCTGCCGGAGGGAGATCATCCCAGAGGCCTTCTCTCCGGTATGATGCGTGAGTAGTTCCACCTTGGACTATGGGTCCATGTAGTAGCTAGATGGTTGTATCTCCTCCTTTGTGCTTTCATGTATAGATCTTGTGAGCTCCATTCATGATCAAGATCTAATCTATTTATAATCATGCATGTTGTGTTTGTGGGGATCCAATGGATATTGAGATTATTATGTTGGTATGATTAATGGTTTTGTCTTTATGATTCTATCATGTATGTTTTTTTATCTTGCATGCTCTCCGTTGTTAGTAGCTATCTTGGCCAAGTAGTTGCTAGTGACTCCAAGAGGGGGTATTTATGCTCGATAGTGGGTTCATGCCTCTAGTTTCCAAGGGAAGTGAGAGAAATCTCTTCGGTTGTAGATGTGCTGTTGCCACTAGGGAGAAAACAACGGTCTCTTGTTCATGGAACATGTGGACTGTTTACCTTACACACTTTGCTTAAAGCAATTGTCTGTTGCTTGCAACTTAATACTAGAGGGGGTTCGGATGATAACCTGAAGGTGGACTTCTAGTCATAGATGCAGTTGGATGGCGGTCTATGTATATTGTTGTATTGCCCAATCGAATCTCATAGGATCTTTCTGACTAGTATTGCATTGTTATGCCTTGCTCAGTTCCTGTCAATTGCCCTATTGTAATTTGTTTACCCTTCATTGCATGTTGTTTATATAAGGAGAGCACCTCTAGTGAACTATGGACCCCGGTCCAATCTTTACCATTGATACATCTTCCACCGTTACTTGTTTACTTGCTGCAAACCAACATTACCTTCCACACCATACGTTTAATCCTTTGTTACAGCAAACAGGTGAGCTTGACAACCTCACTGTCTAGTTGGGGCAAAGTCTGGAGTTTGTGTTGTGCAGGTCTCCGTGTTGCCTGCAATACCTGTGTGACGTTTCCTTCCTCCTACTAGTTCGATAACCTTTGTTTCTTACTGAGGGAAAACTGCTGTTGTGCTGCTTCACACCTTCCTCTTGGTGAAGCTTATGCACGAGTATTCCAAGGATAGGAAGAATAGCCTCCGCATCTCCAAGTATAACTTTTCAAGTGACTCCATCAAGCTTCGCCTCAAAGACATAGTCAAGGTGAAGGACAGGAAGCATGGCTTCACCATCACCTATGACATGTTCGAGGGCGGCACGTGCCCAGAGGTACTTATTTTTTTTCCGTCTATGACATATACTCTAGTTCTTCCGCCTTGCCTTAACCACTGCGTATAACACTTTTGGGATTCACTTAACAGCTAAAGAATCTAGACGAAGGTAGCATGGCTGCCCAAGTCTATGATCCCAAGACGAAGGAAGTCACCACCGTGTCTGACGATGATGTCCCGTTGGTGCGAAAGCGGAAGAGCTCCACCTCTGACGCTGCCGACGGAGGCAAGAAAAGAACACGGAGGGTGGAGCCTCCAAGAGATCCACTGCCTCCCTGGAGGTGGAGAAAAGAAGAATCACCGGTATCCCGTTTACCAAGGCACCAACCGTCGTGTAAGCTTCTTAACATCCAACATTGTCTCTTGCTCATCTTATTCTTGTACTTATACCTTTTGTATGTTTTAGGAAGAAGGCTGGTATGAGTTTGAAGAAGACCTCCAAAGCATTGGGGGCTTCTAAAAACATCAAAGAAATGTTTGTCCAAGCATCTCCCGCCATCGCCCCTCCGACTTTGAGCGTCCATCCTACTACCGCACCGACAAGTTCTCCAGCAAAGGTAACGTCTGAACCTTCCGCCATGGAAGTGGACCCAACTCCTTCTCAGGAGGTCCCAGACGTTGCCGTGGAGCTTGTCGTTGTCGGCGAACGGGTGACACAGGAGAGCACGTCCTCTAAAGTGGCTGAAGATCCAGCTAAGGATGCCACTGATAGTGGTAAGGCAATGGTAGAAGGCAAAACTTTTGCCGTAGGCGGAGCCGTTGCACCCAAGATGCCCACAGAGCTCCCAAAGATTGTCTTCCCGGTGCTTGCACCGATTAGTTCAGCTATGGATCCTGGTGGAGTGCCGACTTCTCCCACGTGTGGTCTTGAGGAGCTGCTCAAGCAGGCAGAGATCTTGCACGCTAACAGTCTTGCTTTTAGCAAGATATTCGCCGAGAGCACCAGCAACCTCAAGATCATTGCACTTGTAAGTTTTATATGTCTTTTGCATTTTATATGTAATATCCCACTGTATCCCCCGAGGATTTAGACAAAAACCATAGGTCTTTGGGTCTGAATGCTCTAAGAGTGACTAATCTAGAAACTTTGCATTGTAGCCCCTAAGTATGTAGTTTGAATGAACTATTCTGACTAGATACTTTTAGAGTAGCATACACAGTGTTTGTAATTTTCGATATTGTAGCCCCCAAGGCTCTAGTTGAAACAAAACTAGTTTCGACTAGATGCTTAAAGAAAGACTAAGCATAATGTTGAGTTAAAAAACTCGCACTGTAGCCCCCAAACCTCTAGGTGGATGATTATCCGGCTAGATGCTCTAAGCAGACTAAGTAACTTTGTTCTTTTTTGCAGAATGAGAATGCTCGGAGGAACATCGCCAACGACAAGTTCCAAAAGATGCGTGCAGATCTTGAAGCTGAAAAGGGTAAAACTGCCTTCTTGAAAGGTCAAATTACCAAGAGCAAGAGTCTGTTTTTCTTTTCAATTTTGCACTCAATCTTGGTCTTGCGCCGTTAACTTCTGATTTACTCATTGTGCCTTATGATTTCTCCGACATATAGAAACTATTGCCAAGGCGAAGGACATTGTCGAGCAATCCAAGCACATTCAACTACTGGATAGCAAAATCAAAATCCTTAAGCAGGAGAGAGCTGACTCGCTTAAAATGCATGAATATGCCCTGGCTGCCGTGCAAGAATATGCTAACACCGAGATCAACCGTCTGAAGTGTTGGAATTATGCCCTAGAGGCAATAATAAAGATGTTATTATTATAATTCTTGTTCATGATAAAGTTTATATTCCATGCTAGAATTGTATTAAGCGGAAACTTTAATACTTGTGCGGTTTGTGAACAACACCGTGTCCCTAGTATGCCTCTAAGGACTAGCTCATTGATTAATGATGGTTAAGGTTTCCTAACCATAGACATGAGTTGTCAATTAATAATGAGATCATATCATTGGGAGAATGATATGATGGACAGACCCAAACTAAGCGAAGCAATTAGATCGTGTCATCGTGTTCATCTTTGCGAAGCTTTTCTTATGTCAAATATTGTATTCCTTAGACCATGAGATAATACAACTCCCTGGTATCGGAAGAAAGTTTAAAGGTCATCAAACGTCATCCTATGAGAGGGTGATCATAAAGGTGTCTCTCAGGTGATCGGAAAGTACCTGTTGGGTTGTATGTATCGAGATGGGATTTGTCCCTCCCAAGTCGGAGAGATATACTTCGGGCCCACTCGGTAATCGATATCAACACCGCTTGCAAGCATGTGGTTAAGAAGTTAATCACAAAGTGATATCGGATTACAAAACGAGTAAAGTACTTGCTGTGAACGAGATTGAACTAGGTATGACGGTACCGACGATCAAATCTCGGGCAAGTAAAATATCGCGAGACGAAGGGAATATATATATGGGATTGATTGAATCCTGGCATCGTGGTTCATCCGATATGATCATCGATGAATGTGTGGGAGTCAATATGGGTTTCCAGACCCCGTTGTTGATTATTGATAGAAGATCATGTCTGCATGTTCTCGAACCCGAAGGGTCACACACTTAACGTGTCTCGACGCTAGGATAGATTGGATAATTGGTTTATGAGTTTTTTTCGGAGTCTCGGATGGGATTCGGGACATCATGAGAGGTTCCGGAATGGTCCGGAGAATAAGATTCATATAAGGCAATGCAGTTTTTGGAGTTCGGAATTGTTTCGGGTTAATCGGTATTATACCGGAAGCTTCTAGAACCTTCCGGAGGGGGACCAACGTGGCCCCACCTGCCGGGAGGGGGCATGGGCCTATGAGGGAGTGCCCTGGCCGCATTGGGCCAGGGGCACAAGGCCCCATAGGGCCCAGCCGGCCAAACAAGGGGAAACCCTAAAGGGGGCTTCTAGAAGGAGGGAGCGAAGACTTGCCCCCCACTCTTCCCTCTTTGGACGCCGGCCTAGGCTTGGGGGAGGGGCTAGGGCTGGCGCCCACCCCTCTATATATAGAGGGCTGGGGCGCACCACCCCCCCACACACCTTCCCCTCAAGCCTAGCCGCCCTGCTGCCCTCCTCTCTCTCTCCCTCCCGACTGCGTGTAGGCGAAGCCCTAGTGCAGAAACTCTCCACCACTTGCACCACGCCGTCGTGTTGTAGATCCGATCCGTCTCTCCACCATACTTGCTGGACCAAGTGTAGGGTTCGCAGCATAGAAAACAAAAAAATTCCTACGATGAGAACAACTAAGTACCAAGATCTATCTACTAGATACAAGCAACGGGTGGATATACATCCATAGAATACATACCCTCGAAGACCGAATAGCGTTAACGAGGTTGTACTCGTGGATGATGTAGACGAACGCTTGCCGATCTCAAGATCGTGATGAAGTCCATCTGGTCCAGCCGGTCCAGCACGATCAAGTCTAGCACCTCAAAGCAGTGGTGCATCCGTGATCGCACACACGTGCGGGTACCCCGACAACCTCCGCGCCCTCGCTCCAGCGAAGTAGCGGAAGCAACAAATCCTTCCAGAAAAAGCCACCGGGAACATGTATCTCGCTGATCCGAGACCATGGGGAATTCTAAAGGGGGGAGAGAGATCCTTCGCGAGGAGGTGTGAGAGACAAGTGAGAGGAGGGGGTCCTTTTATAGGGGAGGGGGGCAGCCCAAGGGGGCATGGCCGCCGGCCATGGAGGGTGCCCCCACCTCTCCCTCATTCATGTGGTGGAAGCTCCACTCACATAAAAACCTCTCCACTCACAATTCCACTCACATGCATTAATTTTCCACCAAAATTAATGCAAGATCTCATTTAAATAAAAATCTTTTATTTATTTATTCAGAATTTTGTTAATTACTTTAATTAACAAACATTCACATAAAACCCCTTGCTAGTATTCCATTTCACATGCAGAACCAGTTTCAGCAATTTCAACCAAAATAGTTCCGGTGTCTAGTGAAATAAATTCCTGCGCTTTCCTTTTCTTTTTCTGGCATATCATTTGCTCTGAATGGTGTCAGTATCCCTTAAGTGTGTCACCCTATGGTTCGCGAATAATGCGGACATGATCGAGACCCTTCTCCGATCAATAATCAGTAGCGGGACCTGGAGATCCATACTGACTCCCACACATTCAACGATGACTTCTGTGATCGTGTGAACCTTTTACGCTAGTATCTTAATCCCTTTGTTACACGATATATTACATGTCCGAGATTCGATCATCGGTATCTCCATACCTAGTTTGATCTCGTTACCGACATGCACTCTTTTCTCGTTCCCGTGATATAACATTCTAGTGATCAAATCACTTGCTTGCAAGCTAATCAATGTGATATCACCGAGAGGGCCCAGAGCATATCTATCCGTCATCGGGATGAACAAATTCCACTCTCGATCCATGGGTCTCAACATAACACTTTAGTAGTTCTAAAGCCATCTTTATAATCACCCAGTTACGGTGTGACGTTTGATGTCAACAAGAAACTCTTCCGGTGTTAGTGATTGACATGATCTCATGGTCTAAGGATTAGGATCACTTCGTAAGTTGTTATAGCAATATAAACTCAATGACTTTGATCGTAATGCTATACTTCGGATGAATGTTCATCACATCATTACACTAATGTTGTGACCTCGTTATTAACAACATCCAATGTCCATGATCAGGAAACTTTGATCATCTTGTTAATCAACGAGCTAGTTTATAAGAGAGGCATAACTAGGAACTTCCTTTTTGTTTATTAAACACACATGTATTAACGTTTCTGTATTAATACAATTATAGCATGCAAAATAAACATTTATCATAAATAAGGAATACGATAATAACCACTTTATTATTGCCTCTCGGGCATATTCCCTTCAGTCTCCCACTTGCACTAGAGACAATAATCTAGTTTGAAAACTTTGCATTTTGAACACATATGGCTTTCTGGTGTTCCATATACGCAACTGCAAGTGATTAACATAATCTACGGATCTGACGCTTTGAGGTCCGTGTGCATTTGCATGTCTTTGCGTTTTCACGCATCACTCATTCTCCAATGAGATGGCATTGTATAAATTTGGTCTTTTGGTGAGACCTTTAGTTCCTTGGGGTTAAACCATGTCGATACTATTGTCGTACAATATATCTTTAGTGTTAGCCCGTTGCGAACCACACCTTAGTTTGATAACAAACTACTTGACACAAATTCCCTCCTTTGCTGCTACTATAGCAGTCATATACTTAGCCTTTTTGTTGTAGTATTCGTCACAATGTCTTTAACTATGGATTTCATCCAAATCCATCATGGAATCTCCTTTCCATTACATTGTGCCACCCATAGTTTAAATTGAGATAAACTTAATTTGTATCTTGTGACAAACCTAGTATCAATGTAACGCTTTGCAATGAACTATTTGTAATTGTTTGTCACCTCTACAAAAATATATTCTTAGTTCTTTCAAAAAGATCATGAGAATATCCTCACTATCGTCCAATGATCATTTTATGATTCATTCTGGTATATGCTCATAACACTTAGAGCATAGGACATATCTGGATGTGTACATATCATGGTATGATTGATCAAAACATTCTCGTGATTTCACTCATCAAGTGTCAAAGCACTTGAATCTTGTTTCACTTATCAAGTGTCGATACACTTGAATCTTGATTCAATTCCTTTCCATGCAACAAGAACTGTTTCTTGTCGTTTCTATATTGAACTCCTTCAATATCTCATATATGTACGTTTGGCACAACCATATTGGCGTCACAGTCTATCCACTATAGACATTCACGCTAAATATCCGGGTTTTGCCTAAGTATTTCATCGAAATGAAATTCTTAACCTTTGTCAATAAAAGATACATCATTTCTAATCAACAAGATGTCATCCACATAATGTATTAGAAATATGTCTCAGCGCTCCCACTTAATTTCTTGCAAATGCAAGCATCTTCATCGTCTCCTGATGAAAACTCCTTTTCATTAAGGTGAAGATTCCAACTCCGCGATGCTTACTTCAACCATTGAAGTTTGCATGCCCTTTTTAGCATCCTTTGAATTAACAAAACCCTTTGGATCGTGTCATGTACACGTCCTAGGTAACCATTCTATTAGAAGAACTTTGTTTTGTTTATTCATCTACCATATAACAAATTATATGTAGTGGTTGCTACTTTAATCCGTCCAGACTAAATATCGCTATGAAAGATCAAATCTTGTCATAGTCAACTCCTTGAACATTGTCGTAAAATACTTTACGACATGTCGACTATTTCATAGATGTGAAACATCCATGTCTGTTTCTTTATAGATCCAAATACGACCGATAGGTTTTTACACCTTTCTGGAGGGTCTTCCAAGTTCAAAACTTGATTTCTCGTGTATGGAACTATCACGGATTTTATGGCTTCAAGCCATTTGACGGAGTCAGGGCCCATCATCGCTTCTTTGTATGTATTCGGTTCATCATTGTCAAACAATAATGATTTACTCTCAAATGTTAGCATTTGATTGTTTAACCGACCTACTTGGTTCAATAGGAACTTAGATCTCCGTGACCACAACCTTTGAGTCACATAAGCTATGAGCATTATGGCAGCCTCCAGAACCATTTCCGGCGCTGCGCAACTCAGCACATTTAGCTAAGGTTCGTTAACCTTATCAAAGTTCTATTGTCCTCCCACTTAACATTTATGAAAAATTCCTTCTTCAAGAAACTTTACATTTCAAGTGACAAACCCTTTTGTCCTCGGTGTTATGGAGGAATAACCAATTGTTATTCGAAATAACCTACAAAGACATGCTCATCCGACTTTGGTTGTAAACATCTTACTTATGTTTAGCGTACCAAAATTTAAGAAATGACAACTTGGGTTTTACCCCAAACCATAACTTCCATGGTGTCATTTCAACGGATCAAGATGGAGCTCTTTTCAGTGTAAAAGCGGTAGTTTCTAAAGCTTTAATCTTTTAAAACATAATGGCAGTTTTATGAATAACACCTTTGATACAACCATGTCAAACAAGGTTTCATTACAAATCTCAAACACTCCATACTCCTATGGTGTTTCGGGAGATGTAAATCTAGGTGTTTTGCTAAACTTGCAACTCAAATAAATCCCTTTATGATAAAATCATAATTCATTTATTTTCTTGTTACACTTGTAACTCAAATAAATCCCTTATGATAAAATCATAAACCATTTATTTTCTTGTTACAATGATTTTCCACTTCATCTTGAAAGTCTTTGAAACATTTTCAAATATTTCATACTTCATTCTCATTAAGTGAATATTCACTCAAATTTCCGGAGAAAGTATATGAAGTTGAAATCCATCGCTTACGACTATACATAATGGACTACATACATCGATATGTATACATTCCAATATTTTAGTCGTTCGTTCTTCTTTGGCCTTTGAACGAAGTTTTAATTATCCCGAGGAAAGTCTCACAAGCGTTACTTGATCAAATCAAAGACTCCAAAAATCCATGAAAATGGAGATTCTTCATGTTTTCTTTCCAATATAATTTAAACAGCGATGTCACTTCGTAAGTGATCTTTCAATCATTTGTCTTGCGACATTTTAACATTAGGTTTTATGGATGTGATTTCTCCAACTAGATTTGTAAATCATCCATCTTATATGGAATATGGTAATTATTTGAACAACCTTTGTTCTCATAATACCTGATTTAAATAACAATTATTAAAACAAATCTTGAAGTCAAGCTTTGATGTCAACGAGAAATACAAACAACGGTTTGTTTGTTTTCGATGAACATCATCACATATTCTCTTGCTAGTTAATTAGGCCATTGTGGTTAATGAATTGTGTTGTTCCGTATGAAATTTCATACCAACAAATTCGGTATCCAATACCCAAGAACCACATTGTTTAACAAGCAAAGAATACAACCATAACTTGTATATCATCTATATACCTAAATTGGATATTTCCAATCTTTTCTTTTCTGCCAAATATATTTTATAGATTCTCTTTCAGCATTTCCTTTTCCTTTTCCTTTTTAAAAGAATCTATCAACATCAAAAGTGGCGCCATATACATGACACATAGTCTAAAGCGTGTATATTCAAATAATAATACCTTTGGACTTGCACTTTGTAGTATATCACCATCATCAAAATGATCGGTATTCTTTCAAAATCCATTCTTTAGTAATCTTATAGTGTAGTAAACACTTTACATACATCTTCTATTCATCCTTATCATGACGACTTTCACGATCAAGCTACTGTAGCTTATAAAGGCGAATCATGAGTATAACATTACTTTACAAAACCCTTTTGGATGATTAGGATGTCTAGCATCTCTAACCTTTGTAAATTCTCAACCAATATGAGATCATATATTATACTCTATCATATTGCAACCAAAACATTGTTTCAGATATCGTTATATCTGTCACACATGATGGTTTCTAAAATAATTATTTCAGCTCCTAGACAACCTTGATATTTAAAAACAATCAAGAATCATGGAGGCAAACATGATACTTAAGATACTAACACTGGAATTGTTACTCTCGATTTAATACCAATTATTAAATTTCACGGAGTAAATAGAATTTTGCTGAAAGTTTGCAATAGGACTTTAAACTTTAGATTGACACTCAACACAATACGACACCAGTTCGTAAAGTATATATCCAGAATTCTATATTTCTATTATCTCAATTACAACTATGCATAAGGTGGTGAACGAATGCCAATGACTACAACAAATTATGCAAATTCACTTTGATTTAATTTATGATAAATTGAGTTCTACTAATCCAAATTAGAAATGAACTCCCACTAAAAAACGACATCCCTCATGTTTTTTTGGTGATTACATGAACCAAATCCACTACACCAAGTCTGATCATCACGTGAGTCGGTGTAGCTTCAAAGGCGAGCATCAAATGGGCATCATATCTACTATATGACTCATGCTTAACCTTTCGTCCGTGTTCCGAGGCCATGTCTGTACATGCTAGGCTCGCCAAGTAAGAACCTTAGTATTCGCGTGTGTAACTGTCTTACACCCGAGATATGCTCGTGGATTCAAGTACACCCGATCATCACGTGATGTCTTGAAGCGACGAAACATTGTCGGTGCATACTTAAGGAAGAACACATTTTTATCTTGATATCTAAATGAGGGATCATCTTATTATGCTAATAAAACGCCAAACAAGCAATATAAGATGCTATCAAACATCACATGTTTATTAGTGGAATGATATGGTTCCCGCATATGATCTCTATCATGTGCACTGTGGTATGATCTCTATCATACCTTTATGTGTAAGGCCAAGGTTTATGGAACTTACACGCTATGTGTGTTGTAAGAGTATCGTCTCATACTTCTACTTACAACATCACCATATCATAACACTAGCCCATCAACAATCTAAACTAGACGCCTCTAATTTATCCATTGCAAGTTTTACGTGGCTTAGGGCTTTCGAAGATAGAACCGTTCTTACCTACGAACATGAACCACAACGAGGATAACCAAATTGTTGGCAACTCGTTGCAAATTAGATATTGACTATAGTAGGAGAGACAGACACCCGCTAGCCACTTATGCAAAACTAGTTGCATGTCAAGCGTGGAACAGGTCTCATGTGCGAGGACATGTAAAGTTTGTCCGGGCCGCTTCATCCCACTATGCCACCAATATCCAAAGTACAACTAAGAAGCAATAAAATGATCATCATCGCCCACATACTCATATGTGTACTACCCGTGCAAAGCATCTACGCATAGATCCGGCTCTGATACCACTCTAGGGTTTGCAGCATAGAAAACAAAAAATTTCCTACGATGGGAACAACTAAGTACCAAGATCTATCTACTAGATACAAGCAACGGGTGGATATACATCCATAGAATACATACCCTCGAAGACCGAATAGCGTTAACGAGGTTGTACTCGTGGATGATGTAGACGAACGCTTGCCGATCTCAAGATCGTGATGAAGTCCATCTAGTCCAGCCGGTCCAGCACGATCAAGTCTAGCACCTCAAAGCAGTGGTGCATCCGTGATCGCACACACGTACGGGTACCCCGACAACCTCCGCGCCCTCGCTCCAGCGAAGCAGCGGAAGCAACAAATCCTTCCAGAAAAAGCCACCGGGAACATGTATCTCGCTGATCCGAGACCATGGGGAATTCTAAAGGGGGGAGAGAGATCCTTCGCGAGGAGGTGTGAGAGACAAGTGAGAGGAGGGGGTCCTTTTATAGGGGAGGGGGCAGCCCAAGGGGGCATGGCCGCCGGCCATGGAGGGTGCCCCCACCTCTCCCTCATTCATGTGGTGGAAGCTCCACTCACATAAAAACCTCTCCACTCACAATTCCACTCACATGCATTAATTTTCCACCAAAATTAATGCAAGCTCTCATTTAAATAAAACTATTTTATTTATATATTCATAATTTTGTTAATTACTTTAATTAACAAACATTCACATAAAATCCCTTGCTAGTATTCCATTTCACATGCAGAACCAGTTTCAGCAATTTCAACAGAAACAGTTCTGGTGTCTAGTGAAATAAATTCCTGCGCTTTCCTTTTCTTTTTCTGGCATATCATTTGCTCCGAATGGTGTCGGTATCCCTTAAGTGTGTCACCCTACGGTTTGCGAATAATGCGGACATGATCGAGACCCTTCTCCGATCAATAATCAGTAGCGGGACCTGGAGATCCATACTGACTCCCACACATTCAACGATGACTTCTGTGATCGTGTGAACCTTTTACGCTAGTTTCTTAATCCCTTTGTTACACGATATATTACATGTCCGAGATTCGATCATCGGTATCTCCATACCTAGTTTTATCTCGTTATCGACATGCACTCTTTTCTCGTTCCTGTGATATAACATTCTAGTGATCAAATCACTTGCTTGCAAGCTAATCAATGTGATATCACCGAGAGGGACCAGAGCATATCTATCTGTCATCGGGATGAACAAATTCCACTCTCGATCCATGGGTCTCAACATAACACTTTAGTAGTTCTGAAGCCATCTTTATAATCACCCAGTTACGGTGTGACATTTGATGTCAACAAGAAACTCTTCCGGTGTTAGTGATTGACATGATCTCATGGTCTAAGGATTAGGATCACTTCGTAAGTTGTTATAGCAATATAAACTCAATGACTTTGATCGTAATGCTATACTTCGGATGAATGTTCATCACATCATTACACTAATGTTGTGACCTCGTTATTAACAACATCCAATGTCCATGATCAGGAAACTTTGATCATCTTGTTAATCAACGAGCTAGTTTATAAGAGAGGCATAACTAGGAACTTCCTTTTTGTTTATTAAACACACATGTATTGACGTTTCCATATTAATACAATTATAGCATGCAAAATAAACATTTATCATAAATAAGGAATACGATAATAACCACTTTATTATTGCCTCTCGGGCATATTACCTTCACCAAGGAAGGAGGAGACGTCGAGGTGCCACACGTGTGCATCTCTCGGAGGCATCGCCACTTGCGGTGTTAGATCGGAGCGGATCGCGAGGAGGAGAAGCGAGTACGACTACATCACCCACGTTCCGACGAAACGTTCCGCTGTGCGAATCTTCAAGGGTATGAAGATCTCATCTAATCTCTCTCGTTGTTTGCATCTCCTAGATTAGATCTTGGCTTTCCCGTTCGCATCCGTAGAATTTTTTTGATTTACTATGCTGCGAAACCCTTCAGTGGTATCAGAGCTAGATCTATGCGTAGATGTGTTTCACGAGTAGAACGCAACATGGTTGTTGCGGGCGTTGATGTTTTCTGTTGCAAGCCTCTTGTTTGTGTTCTTCTTATGACGCGGGATAGTGACATTGAAGTGGTCCAGGCCAACCTTACGCAACGTCGTTCGCGAGACCGGCTCCGCACTTGACGTGTGGCTTGTTCCACACATGCGGCTGGTGGATGCCAGTTTCTCTCACTATGTTGTCATGGAATTTACACCGGAGTTTGGCAACCATAATATCGTTGTGGTTTTCCGTAGGTAAGAATCGTTCTTAGCTTGCTACTCCCATAAGCCACGTAAAACATGCAACAACAAAGTAGAGGCGTCTAACTTGTTTTTGCAGGGAGCGTTTTCTGTGATATGGTATGGCCCAAGATGTGATGTGTATATTGTATGCGATGATCATGTTTTGTAATGTTTCACGACTTGCATGTCGATGAGTACACAACCGGCAGGAGCCATATGGTTGTCTTTATAATTGTGTATGACCTGTGTGTCAACTTCTTATACGCCATGTAATAGTTTCACTTTATCGCTAAGTAGTTAGCAATAGTTGTAGTTGCTATTCATGGTGGAGGAAATCATGGTGGAGTGATGGAGATCATGCCGGAACGCACAAGATGGAGATCATTGTGCGAAGATTGGCTATACCATGTCACATAAAGTTATATTCATGTGATGTTTATCCTTTTATGTATCTTATTATGCTTAGATCGCGATGGTAGCATTATAAGATGATTCCTCACTTAAAGATCAAGATAAAACTATGTTCCCCCCATGTATGCACCGTTGCGAAAGTTCGTCGTGTCCAAGCATCACATGATGATCGGGTGCTATAGACTCTACGTTCACATACAACGGGTGCAAGCCAGTTTTGCACACGCGGAAATACTTGGGTTTGACTTGACGAGCCTAGCATGTACAGACATGGCCTCGGAACACATGAACCGAAAGGTTAAGCATGAGTCATATGAATGATATGATCGACACTTCGTTGTCCACCATTGAAACCACATCTCTTCTCGTGAAGATCGGATTAGGTGTGGTGAATTTGGATCATGTTCACTAAACAACTTGAGGGATGTTGAATTTAGTGGGAGTTCATCTAGTAATTTGATTAAAAGTTGAACTAGTTAGCATGAACATAGTCTAATTTGTACTTGCAAATATTGTAGATCAAATGGCTAAGTCCAACTTCAACTTCAACGTTTTTGCTGAGAAGGAAAAGCTTAGAAACAATGGGTCTAACTTCACCAATTGGTTCCGCAATCTGAGAATCATTCTCTCTGGCGGTCAAAAGGACTATGTCCTTGAGAATGCGTTAGGTGACGCCCCTGCTGTAGATGCGCCGGCTGATGAGAAAGTTGTCTATAAGTCGCGCAAAGATGATTATGGTGTGATTAAGAGCACCATGTTGTTTGCTATGGAATCGGACCTTCAAAATCGTTTTTGAAGACTATCCCGGGCCCTTTGAGATTCTCGAGGAGATGAAAACCATGTTTTAGACTCAGGCCCGTTCTGAGAGATATGAGATCTCTGAGAAGTTCTTTAACTGCAAGATGGAGGAAGGGAGTTCCGTTAGTGAGCACTCCATTAAGATGTCGGGCTACACTCAACGCCTTGAGCAACTGGACTGCAAGATTCCAGAGGAGCTCAAGATTTACAGGGTTCTGCAATCACTCCCTCCCAGCTACAAAAGTTTCGTAGTGACTCATAATCAGATTGGTTCCACTGATACGATCACTAAGCTCTTCGCAAAGCTGAAGGCTGTGGAGGTGGACATAAAAAAGGATAATCATGTGTTGATGGTCAACAAGCCCCCCACCTTCAAGAAAGGTAAGGGTGCAAAGAAGCCCTTCAAGAAAGGTGGCGGCAAACGCATTGCCCCTGCTGAGAAGAAGCTCAAGTCTGGTCCTAAGCCGGACACTGAGTGCTTCTATTGCAAGGACAAGGGTCACTGGAAGCGCAACTGTCCGAAGTACTTAGCGGACAAGAAGGCTGGCACCATCAAAGGTATATTTGATATACATGTCATTGATGTTTTCCTTACTAGCCCTCGTTGTAGTGCCTGGGTATTTGATACTGGTTCAGTTGCTAATATTTGTAACTCGAAACAGGAGCTACAGAATAGACGGCGGCTTGCGAGGGATGAGGTGACGATGCGCGTTGGCAACGGATCAAGAGTTGATGTGATGGCCGTCGTCACGCTCTCCTTAGTTTTACCTTCGGGATTAGTTTTAAACCTCAATAAATGTTATTATGTGCCTGCGTTGAGCATGAACATTATTTCTGGATCTTGTTTATTGCAAGACGGTTATTCATTTAAATCGTAGAATAATGGTTGTTCTATTTATATGAGTAACATCTTTTATGGTCATGCACCTGTTGTGAATGGTTTATTTCTTCTAAATCTCGAAAGGGATGAAACACACATCCATAACATTGAGGCTAAGAGATGCAAAGTAGATAGTGATAATACTACTTATTTGTGGCACTATCATCTAGGTCATATTGGTGTAAAGCGCATGAAGAAACTCCATTCTGATGGACTTTTGGAGTCTCTTGATTTTGAATTATTTGACACATGCGAACCATGCCTCATGGGCAAGATGATCAAAACCCCGTTCTCCGGTATGATGGAGCGAGCAACGGACTTGTTGGAAATCATACATACCGATGTATGCGGACCGATGAGTGTTTCGACGCGCGGTGGATATCGCTATTTTCTCACTTTTACCGATGACTTAAGTAGATATGGGTATATCTATTTAATGAAACATAAATCTGAAACATTTGAAAAGTTCAAGGAATTTCAGAATGAAGTGGAGAACCATCATAACAGAAAGATTAAGTTTCTACGATCCGATCGTGGAGGTGAATATTTGAGTTATGATTTTCTCACGCATCTTAAAGCAAGCGGAATCGTTTCGCAACTCACGCCTCCCGGAACACCACAGCGCAATGGTGTGTCTGAACGCCGGAATCGAACTCTATTAGATATGGTCCGATCAATGATGTCTCTTACTGATTTGCCGTTATCATTTTGGGGTTATGCATTAGAAACCGCTGCATTCACTTTAAATAGGGCACCATCTAAATCCGTTGAGACGACACCGTATGAACTGTGGTTTGGTGCTAAACCTAAGTTGTCATTTCTTAAAGTTTGGGGATGCGAAGCTTACGTCAAGAAATTGATGCCGGACAAGCTCGAACCCAAAGCGGAGAAATGCGTCTTCATAGGATACCCTAAGGAAACTATTGGGTATACCTTCTATCACAGAACCGAAGGCAAAGTGTTTGTCGCAAAGAACGGTTCCTTTCTTGAGAAGGAGTTTCTCTCGAAAGAAGTGAGTGGGAGGAAAGTAGAGATAGACGAGGTTGTTGAACCTTCTCTTGAATTGGAGAGTAGCGCAGCACCTGAAATTGTTCCAGTGCCACCTGCACCAACAATAGAGGAAGCTAATGACAAGGATCATGAAGCTTCAGACGATGCTGCTACTGAACGTCGCAAGTCGACAAGGTCGCGTGCCCCTCCTGAGTGGTACGGCAACCCTGTCTTGATTGTCTTGTTGGTAGAAGACAATGAACCTACGAACTATGAGGAAGCGATGATGAGCCCAAACTCTGAGAAATGGCTAGAAGCCATGAAATCCGAATTGGGATCCATGAGCGAAAACCAAGTATGGACTTTGGTGGACCCTCCTAGCGACCGAAAGGCCGTTGAGTGCAAATGGATTTTCAAGAAGAAAACGGACGCGGATGGTAATGTTACTGTCTATAAAGCACGACTTGTCGTGAAAGGTTTTCGATAAGTTCAAGGTGTTGACTACGATGAGACTTTCTCTCCCGTAGCGATGTTTAAGTCCATTCGGATTTTATTAGCAATTGCTGCGTTTCATGATTATGAAATATGGCAGATGGATGTCAAGACTGCGTTCCTCAATGGCAACATTGATGAAGAGTTGTATATGATGCAACCCGAAGGTTTTGTCGATCCTAAGGATGCTGATAAAGTGTGCAAGCTTCAGCGTTCCATTTATGGACTGAAGCAAGCATCTAGGAGTTGGAACCTTCGTTTTGATCAAGTGATCAAGAGCTTTGGATTTGTTCCAAATTGCTACGAAGCTTGTATCTACAAGAAAGTGAGTGGGAGCTCGGTGACATTTCTGGTACTATATGTGGACGACATATTGATTATTGGAAATGACATTAACATGCTTAACGATGTGAAGAGTTATTTGAACAAGTGTTTTTCAATGAAAGACCTAGGTGAAGCTGCTTATATATTGGGCATCAAAATCTATAGAGATAGACAAAGACGCCTGATAGCTTTAAGCCAGAGTACATACCTAGACAAAGTTCTGAAAAGGTTCGGAATGGATAAGGCAAAGAAAGGTTCAGTTCCTATGTTGTCAGGTAAGATATTGAGCAAGGCTCAGTGTCCAGCTATGGTAAATGATAGAGAAGCTATGAGAAAAGTGCCTTATGCCTCGGCCATAGGTTCTATCATGTATGCCATGCTGTGTACTAGACCGGATGTGTCCAATGCTCTTAGTTTGACGAGCAGATATCAAAGTGATCCAGGAGTGGAACACTGGACAGCCGTGAAGAACATCCTAAAGTACCTAAATAGGACTAAAGAAATGTTCTTAGTCTATGGAGGTGATGAACAGATCGTCGTAAAGGGTTACGTCGACGCTAGTTTCGACACCGATAAGGATGATTCTAAATCTCAGACAGGATACATTTATATTTTGAATGGAGGAGCTGTGAGCTGGAGAAGCTGCAAGCAAAGCGTGATCGCGGGATCTACAGTAGAAGCGGAATACATGGCTGCTGCAGAAGCGTCAAGTGAAGGAGTTTGGATCAGGAACTTCATCACTGAGCTTGGCGTGGTTCCAAGTGCATTGGACCCACTGGAGATATTGTGTGACAACACTGGCGCCATAGCACTCGCTAAGGAACCAAGATATCATCCAAAGACCAAGCATATCAACCGCAAGTTTCATATAATTCGAGATTATATAGCAGATGGAGATCTAAAGATTAGCAAAGTACATACAGATCTGAATGTCGCAGATCCATTGACTAAACCTCTTCCACGTGCAAAACATGATCAGCACCTTAGTGCCATGGGTGTGAGATTGTTACCAAATGTAAACTAGATTATTGACTCTAGTGCAAGTGGGAGACTGTTGGAATTATGCCCTAGAGGCAATAATAAAGATGTTATTATTATAATTCTTGTTCATGATAAAGTTTATATTCCATGCTAGAATTGTATTAAGCGGAAACTTTAATACTTGTGTGGTTTGTGAACAACACCGTGTCCCTAGTATGCCTCTAAGGACTAGCTCATTGATTAATGATGGTTAAGGTTTCCTAACCATAGACATGAGTTGTCAATTAATAATGAGATCATATCATTGGGAGAATGATATGATGGACATACCCAAACTAAGCGAAGCAATTAGATCGTGTCATCGTGTTCATCTTTGCGAAGCTTTTCTTATGTCAAATATTATATTCCTTAGACCATGAGATAATACAACTCCCTGGTATCGGAAGAAAGTTTTGAGGTCATCAAACGTCATCTTATGAGAGGGTGATCATAAAGGTGTCTCTCAGGTGATCGGAAAGTACCTGTTGGGTTGTATGTATCGAGATGGGATTTGTCCCTCCCAAGTCAGAGAGATATACTTCGGGCCCACTTGACAATCGATATCAACACCGCTTGCAAGCATGTGGTTAAGGAGTTAATCACAAAGTGATATCGGATTACGGAACAAGTAAAGTACTTGCTGTGAACGAGATTGAACTAGGTATGACGGTACCGACGATCAAATCCCGGGCAAGTAAAATATCGCGAGACGAAGGGAATATATATATGGGATTGATTGAATCCTGGCATCTTGGTTCATCCGATATGATCATCGATGAATGTGTGGGAGTCAATATGGGTTTCCAGACCCCGCTATTTATTATTGATAGAAGATCATGTCTGCATGTTCTCGAACCAGAAGGGTCACACACTTAACGTGTCTCGACGCTAGGATAGATTGGATAATTGGTTTATGAATTTTTGTTCGGAGTCTCGGATGGGATCCGGGACATCACGAGAGGTTCCGGAATGGTCCGGAGAATAAGATTCATATAAGGCAATGTAGTTTTTGGAGTTCGGAATTGTTTCGGGTTAATCGGTATTGTACCGGAAGCTTCTAGAACCTTCCGGAGGGGGACCAACGTGGCCCCACCTGCCGGGAGGGGGCATGGGCCTATGAGGGAGTGCCCTGGCCGCATTGGGCCAGGGGAACAAGGCCCCATAGGGCCCAGCCGGCCAAACAAGGGGAAACCCTAAAGGGGGCTTCTAGAAGGAGGGGGGAAGACTTGCCCCCCACTCTTCCCTCTTTGGCCGCCGGCCTAGGCTTGGGGGAGGGGCTAGGGCTGGCGCCCACCCCTCTATATATAGAGGGCTGGGGCGCACCACCCCCCCCCCCACACACACACACACACCTTCCCCTCAAGCCTATCCGCCCTGCTGCCCTCCTCTCTCTCTCCCTCCCGACTGCGTGTAGGCGAAGCCCTGCTGCAGAAACTCTCCACCACTTGCACCACGCCGTCGTGCTGTAGATCCAATCCTTCTCTCCACCATACTTGCTGGACCAAGGAAGGAGGAGACATCGAGGTGCCGCACGTGTGCATCTCTTGGAGGCATCGCCACTTGCGGTGTTAGATCGGAGTGGATCGCGAGGAGGAGAAGCGAGTACGACTACATCACCCACGTTCCGACGAACGTTCCACTGTGCTAATCTTCAAGGGTATGAAGATCTCATCTAATCTCTCTCGTTGTTTGCATCTCCTAGATTAGATCTTGGCTTTCCCGTTCGCATCCGTAGAATTTTTTTGATTTACTATGCTGCGAAACCCTTCATGAAGGAGGAAATTGCGATCCTCAAGGAACAGAACAAAGCTGCCACCGAGTAGAATACGCGTAACATTGATGCTTACAAGGTCCCCCGACAAGAGCGGGATTCTATAGCGAAGACCCTTCAGCAAGCCGAGGATAGTATCTTTGGTAAGCAATCTCCGTCTTGTACTTCTGTAAACCAGGTACTCTGAACTTTTGTTGTATTGAACTCATGTACTCAATCGTTTGGCCGGAAATGCAGCTCCTATTGGTTTGAACAATAATCCCCCTCCGCCAAAGGAATGCATGGTTCTTGCCGGCAACTTCATCATCACCGCCATCACCCCAACCAAAGGAAATTGCCAAGCCCTTACTCATTAATATCAAAGCAGTGGACTCCATCATGAAATACTCGGAAATACTGCGCCAAGCCCCCGAGCATATCGTAAGCTTGAAAGCATCATGTACCCGGGCTAGTGCAAGGATGGCTATGGCTATGGTCAAGGCCCACTATGATGTGCTGACATCAACACGGTGACCTTCGTCTTGACCGACGTAGATGATGATGGCCAGAAGATCGATCACGGAGCTATCTGGGCATCGCTCGCCGGTTATGACACCAGGGTCGCCCATTTGGTGGATGTAAACACGTTTGTGCCCCTTGAGGTAATTAACGCCGACCAAGCCAGCTCCTTCGAGTCCCTCAAGACTGCCGACTTCACTGATGAGCCAGATGGCTCTCCTACAGCCGATGACGTTACCTCGAAGTCTCCTGCACCAGAGGAATAAAAACACTATGTAATATTTGCTTCCTCTGGGTGTTTTGTATGTATGCAAAAAACAATGGGTTAACCTTAAGGCGGAAAACAATAGCTATATGTTTTCTGCTACTTAAGTACTAATTTCAGCATGTATATATTTTTTAAGCAAGTGATGGCTTATCCATTACACTTGTTTGTATGCTTGACTTTTCGTGAGTCGGAAGACCCGTAGTCGGAACGTATGCGCTCAGGTGATGATGCCCAATGGCACCGTCAATAACCTAAGCACAAAATCGCCGACTTCGAGTGCCAAAAGTCACTACTCCAGAATCCACATAAGAACAACAAAGAACGTGTAGACCAGAAAACTTAAGCTAACGCCTGTAGGCGGGATTTTTACAAGTGCAAATGCAAACTTGCGTATAAAGGTTTTATACGATCCAAAAATGAACACTAAAAGATGTAAAAGACTTAAGCATATTAGTGAACCAAAGAGCTGTATTTCATTGATCATATATAAAATACACAGTAGATAGTAAGATATGCTAAGTGTAGAAACGACGTAGTTGTGCTATGTTCCATGGCCGATCAAGATCCGAGTAGTCATCATCCGGGTCACGTTGCTTACGCTTATGATCATCGTTTGGTCTATCCTCTAGTTCACAATTGCCAACGAGGTAGTAAGATCCATTGAGTAGCGCTTTGCTAATGATGAACGGTCCTTCCCATGGCGGGGACAATTTGTGTGACTTCTTCTGCTTAAGTCGGAGCACCAAATCCCCCTCTTTAAACGAGCGATGTCGAGCGCAGCGACTATGGTAGCTGCGTAGATTCTGCTGGTAGATGGCTGACCTTTGGCATGCCAATACGCGCTCTTCCTCGAGAAGGTCTACATCTAGGCGTCTGGATTCTTCAGCGTCATCCTCGTCATAGGCGGCAACTCTTGGTGAATCGTGGAGGATGTCGGAAGGTAGGATGGCTTCTGCTCCATATACCATGAAATAAGGGGTGTAGCCGGTAGATCTGTTAGGAGTAGTTCGTAAACTCCATAAAACATATGGCAATTCTTCCGCCCAAGCTCCAGCTGCTCTATGTAGCGGTGCCTCTAGACGTGGCTTTATTCCCTGTAGAATTAATCCATTGGTTCGCTCAACTTATCCATTGGACTGTGGATGTGCCACAGATGCCAAATCAAGTCGGATGCCCTTCTCCCAACAATAAGCTTCCACTTCTTCGAGTGACAAGTTGCTACCACTGTCGGTGATTATGCTATGTGGGAGACCAAATCTCACCACTAGATCCCGGACAAACCTAAGGGCAGTTGCCCCATCAAGCTTTCTAATGGGTTTGTGATTGATTTTAATTACTATATTATGTGTGCTTGACTATCTGTGGGATTGATACGCCCAATTTACATCACCATTCTATATCATAATCTACCTCTATTCATTGATATTTGTCTTATTATGAGGTATTACTTATGGATTTTCATCTGTTTATGCATGTTGGATGATTCTTGGAGGATGGACTGTCGGAGTCTGGATTCTGATGGAAAAGAAGGCGTTTTGATGCAATTTCGCAAAGATCAGAAAAATACCAGAAAAATATAGGAAAAATATATTTTTTACATAAGACAAAGGAAGCTAGAAGGAGGGACGAAGAAGGGCCGCAGGGGGCACACACCCCCCTAGGCATGGCCCAACCTTGGACCACGCCTAGGGCAGGTGTGGCCCACCAGCCCGGCTCCCGACTCCGCCCCTTCGCCTATATCTTCCCTACGGAACCCTAAGGCTAGGGGAGCGACCCGAGATAGATTTCTGCCGCCTCTGCGGGGCGGAAAACACTGAGAGAGAAAGATCTCTCTTGCAGACAGATTTATGTTGGGGGAATTCCTTCCAGGAGAGGGGAGATCGTCGCCATCAACACCATCGTCAAGCTAGGCTTCATCGGGATCATCTGAAGGGTTTCGCAGCATAGTAAATCAAAAAAATTCTACGGATGCGAACGGGAAAGCCAAGATCTAATCCAGGAGATGCAATCAACGAGAGGGATAGATGAGATCTTCATACCCTTCAAGAAATCGCACATCGGAACATTCAACGGAACGTGGTTGATGTAGTCGTACTAGCCTTCTCCTCCTCGCGATCCGATCCGATCCAACGCCACAAGTGGTGACACCTCCGAGAGATGCACACGTACATCACCGCGACGTCTCCTCCTTCCTCGGTCCATCAAGTGGGGTGGAGAGATAGATTGGATCTACAACACGACGGCGTGGTGCTATGGTGGAGAGTTTCTGCGGCAGGGCTTCGCCTACGCGCAGTCAGGAGAGAGAGAGAGAGAGAGAGAGAGAGAGAGAGAGAGAGAGAGAGAGAGAGAGAGAGAGGGCAGCAGTATGGCGGCTAGGGTTGAAGGAGTAGGTGTGGGGAGAGGGTGCGCCCCTGCCCTCTTTATATAGAGGGCTGGCCGGCTGCCCTTTCCTCTCCTCCAAGCCCTAGGGCCGGCGACCACATGGGTGGAGTGGGGGGAAAGTTTCCCCCCATCTAGAAGCTCTCCCTAGGGTTTCCCCTAGGGCTTGGCCGGCTGGGCCTATGGGGCCTTGTGCCCCTGGCCTAATGCGGCCAGGGCACTCCCTCGTAGGCCCACGCCCCCTCCCGACAAGTGGGGCCACATTGGTCCCACTCCGGAAGCTTCTAGAACCTTCCGGTACAATACCGAACATTCCGAAATCCAAAAACTGCTTTCCCTTATATGAATCTTATTCTCCAGACCATTCTAGAACCTCTCGTGATGTCCTGGATCTCATCCAAGACTCTGAACAAAAACTCATAAACCAATTATCCATTCTATCCTAGCGTCGAGGCACGTTAAGTGTGTGACCCTACGGGTTCGAGAATATGCAGACATGATCTTCTATCAATAATCAACAGCGGAATCTATAAACCCATATTGACTCCCACATATTCATCGATGATCATATCGAATGAACCACGATGCCAGGATTCAATTAATACCATATATATTCGTCACGCGATATTTTACTTGCCCGAGATTCGATCGTTGGTATCGGCATACCTAGTTTAATCTCGTTCACAGCAAGTACTTTACTCGTTCCGTAATCCGATATCACTTTGTGACTAACTCCTTAACCACATGCTTGCAAGCGGTGTTGATATCGATTACCGAGTGGGCCCGAAGTATATCTCTCTGACTTGGGAGGGACAAATCCCATCTCGATACATACAACCCAACAAGTACTTTCCGATCACCTGAGAGACACCTTTATGATCACCCTCTCATAGGATGACGTTTGATGACCTCAAAGCTTTCTTCCGATACCAGGGAGTTGCATTATCTCATGGTCTAAGGAATACAATATTTGACATAAGAAAAAGCTTCGCAAAGATGAACACGATAACACGATCTAATTGCTCTGCTTGATTTGGGTCTATCCATCATATCATTCTCCCAATGACATGATCTCATTATTAATCGACAACTCATGTCTATGGTTAGGAAACCTTAACCATTATTAATCAATGAGCTATTCCATAGAAGCGTACTAGGGACACGGTGTTTGTTCATAAACCACACAAGTATTAAGGTTCTGCTTAATAAAATTCTAGCATGGAATATAAACTTTATCATGAACAAGAATTATAACAATAACATCTTTATTATTGCCTCTAGGGCATAATTTCAAGTCTCCCACTTGCATTAGAGTCAATCATTTAGTTTACATCTGGCAAAAATCTAACACCCATGGCATCGAGGTGCTGATCATGTTTTGCTCGTGGAAGAGGTTTAGTCAATGGATCTGCGACATTCAGATCCATATGTACTTTGCTAATCTTCAGATCTCCATCTGTTATATAATCTCGAATTATATGAAATCGACGGTTGATGTGCTTGGTCTTTGGATGATATCTTGGTTCCTTAGCCAATGCTATGGCACCAGTGTTGTCGCACAATATCTCCAGTGGGTCCAAGGCACTTGGAACCACACCAAGCTCAGTGATGAAGTTCCTGATCCAAACTCCTTAACTTGACGCTTCTACAGCAGCCATGTATTCTGATTCTACTGTAGATCCCGCGATCATGCTTTGCTTGCAGCTTCTCCAGCTCACAGCTCCTCCATTCAAAATATAAACATATCCTGTCTGAGATTTAGAATCATCCGGGTCGGTGTCGAAACTAGCGTCGACGTAACCTTTTACGACGAGCTACTCATCACCTCCATAGACCAAGAACATTTCTTTAGTCCTATTTAAATACTTTAGGATGTTCTTTACGGCTGTCCAGTGTTCCACTCCTGGATCACTTTGGTATCTGCTCGTCAAACTAAGAGCATTGGACACATCCGGTCTAGTACACAGCATGGCATACATGATAGAACCTATGGCCGAGACAAATGGCACTTTGCTCATGGTTTCTCTATCATTTACCGTAGCTGGACACTGAGCCTTGCTCAATATCTTACCTGACAACATCGGCACTGAACCTTTCTTTGCTTTATCCATTCTGAACCTTTTCAGAACTTTGTCTAGGTATGTACTTTGGCTTAAAGCTATTAGGTGTCTTTGTCTATCTCTATAGATTTTGATGCCTAATATATAAGCAGCTTCTCCTAGGTCTTTCATTGAGAAACATTTATTCAAATAACTCTTCACATCGTTAAGCATACCAATGTCATTTCCAATAATCAATATGTCATCCACATATAGTACTAGAAATGTCACTGAGCCCCCACTCACTTTCTTGTAGATACAAGCTTCGTAGAAATTTGGAACAAATCCAAAGCTCTTGATCACTTGATAAAAACGAAGGTTCCAACTCCGAGATGCTTGCTTCAGTCCATAAATGGAACGCTGAAGTTTGCACACCTTATCAGCATCCTTAGGATCGACAAAACCTTCGGGCTGCATCATATACAACTCTTCATCAATGTTGCCACTGAGGAACGCAGTCTTGACATCCATCCGCCATATTTCATAATCATGAAACGCAGCAATTGCTAATAAAATCCGAATGGACTTAAACATCGCTACGGGAGAGAAAGTCTCATCGTAATCAACACCTTGAACTTGTCAAAAACCTTTCGCGACAAGTCGAGCTTTATAGACAGTGACATTACCATCCGCGTCCGTTTTCTTCTTGAAAATCCATTTGCACTCAATGGCCTTACGGTCGCTAGGAGGGTCCACCAAAGTCCATACTTGGTTTTCGATCATGGATCCCAATTCGGCTTTCATGGCCTCTAGCCATTTCTCAGAGTCTGGGTTCATCATTGCTTCCTCATAGTTCGCAGGTTCACTGTTGTCTACTAACAAGACAGTTAAGACAAGGTTGTCGTACCACTCAGGAGGGGCACGTGACCTTGTCGACCTGCGACGTTCAGCAGTAGCATCGTCCGAAGTTTCATGATCCTCATCATTAGCTTCCTCTCTTGTTGGTGCAGACGGCACTGGAACAATTTCAGGTGTTGCGCTACTCTCCAACTCAAGAGAAGGTCCAATAACCTCGTCTAGCTCTACCTTCCTCCCACTCACTTCTTTCGAGAGAAACTCCTTCTCAAGAAAGGATCCGTTCTTTGCGAAAACACTTTGCCTTTGGATATGTGATAGAAGGTATACGCAATCGTTTCCTTAGGGTATCCTATGAAGACGCATTTCTCCGCTTTGGGTTCAATCTTGTCCGGCATCAACTTCTTGACGTAAGCTTCACATCCTCAAACTTTAAGAAACGACAACTTAGGTTTAGCACCAAAACACAGTTCATACGGTGTCGTCTCAACGGATTTAGATGGTGCCCTATTTAAAGTGAATGCAGCGGTTTGTAATGCATAACCCCAAAATGATAACGACAAATCTGTAAGAGACATCATCGATCGCACCATATCTAATAGAGTTCGATTCCGGCGTTCAGACACACCATTGCGCTGTGGTGTTCCGGGTGGCATGAGTTGCTAAATGATTCAGCTTGCTTTAAGATGCGTGAGAAAATCATAACTCAAATATTCACCTCCACGATCGGATCGTAGAAATTTAATTTTCCTGTTACGATGGTTTTCCACTTCGTTCTGAAATTCTTTGAACTTTTCAAACATTTCAGATTTATGTTTCATTAAATAGATATACCCATATATACTTAAGTCATCAGTAAAAGTGAGAAAGTAGCGATATCCACCGCGCGTCGAAACACTCATTGGTTTGCATACATCGGTATGTATGATTTCCAACAAGTCCGTTGCTCGCTCCATTATTCCGGAGAACGGGGTTTTGATCATCTTGCCCATGAGGCATGGCTCGCACGTGTCAAATGATTAAAAATCAAGAGACTCCAAAAGTCCATCAGAATGGAGTTTCTTCATGCGTTTTACACCAATATGACCTAGACGGCAGTGCCACAAATAAGTTGAATTATCACTATCTACTTTGCATCTCTTAGCCTCAATGTTATGGATGTGTGTTTCATTGCTTTCGAGATTCAGAAGAAATAAACCATTCATAGCAGGTGCATGACCATAAAAGATGTTACTCATATAAATAGAACAACCATTATTCTCCAATTTAAATGAATAATCGTCTTGCAATAAACACGATCCAGATATGATGTTCATGCTCAACGCAGACACATAATAACATTTATTAAGGTTTAAAACTAATCCTGAAGGTAAAACTAAGGAGAGCATGCCGACGGCCATCACATCAACTCCTGATCTGTTGCCAACGCGCATTGTCACCTCATCCCTCGCTAGCCGCTGTCTATTCCGTAGCTCCTGTTTCGAGTTACAAATATTAGCAACTGAACCAGTATCAAATACCCAGGCACTACAACGAGCGCTAGTAAGGTAAACATCAATAACATGTATATCAAATATACCTTTAATGGTACCAGCCTTCTTGTCCGCTAAGTACTTCAGAAAAGTTGCGCTTCCAGTGACCCTTGTCCTTGCAATAGAAGCACTCAGTGTCCGGCTTAGGTCCAGACTTGAGCTTCTTCTCAGCAGGGGCAACGCGCTTGCCGCTGCCTTTCTTGAAGGGCTTCTTTGCACCCTTACCTTTCTTAAAGCCGGGGGGCTTGTTGACCATCAACACATGATTATCTTTCTTGATGTCCACCTCCGCAGCTTTCAGCTTAGCAAAGAGATCAGTGATCGTATCAGTGGAACCAATCTGATTATGAGTAACTACAAAACCTTTGTAGCTAGGAGGGAGTGATTGCAGAACTCTGTCAATCTTGAACTCCTCTGGAATCTTGCAGTCCAGCTGCTCAAGGCGTTGAGTGTAGCCCGACATCTTAATGGCGTGCTCACTAACGAAACTCCCTTCCTCCATCTTGCAGTTAAAGAATTTCTCAGAGATCTCATATCTCTCAGAATGGTCCTGAGTCTGAAACATGGTTTTCAGTTTCTCAAGAATCTCAAAGGGCCTGACGAACTCCTCAAAACGATTTTGAAGGTCCGATTCCATAGCAAACAACATGGTGATCTTAATCACACCATAATCATCCTTGCGCGACTGATAAACAGCTTTTTCATCAGCCGGCGCATCTATAGCAGGGGCGTCACCTAGCGCTTTCTCAAGGACATAGTCCTTTTGTCCGCCAGCGAGAATAATTCTCAGATTGCGGAACCAGTTGGTGAAGTTATACCCATTGTTCTTAAGCTTTTCTTTCTCAGCAAAAACGTTGAAGTTGAAGTTGGACTTAGCCATTTGATCTACAAAATTTGCAAGTACAATTTAGACTATGTTCATGATAATTAGTTCAACTTAATCTAATTACTAGATGAACTCCCACTAAATTCAACATCCCTCAAGTTGTTTAGTGAACACGATCCAAATTCACCACACCTAATCCGATCTTCACGAGAAGAGATGTGGTTTCAATGGTGGACAACAAAGTGTCGATCATATCATTCATATGACTCATGCTTAACCTTTCGGTTCGTGTGTTCCGAGGCCATGTCTGTACATGCTAGGCTCGTCAAGTCAAACCCAAGTATTTCCGCGTGTGCAAAACTGGCTTGCACCCGTTGTATGTGAACGTAGAGTTTATAGCACCCGATCATCACGAGGTGCTTGAACACGATGAACTTTCACAACGGTGCATACATGGGGAGAACACAATTTTATCTTGATCTTTCAGTGAGGAATCATCTTATAATGCTACCATCGCGATCTAAGCATAATAAGATACATAAAAGGATAAACATCACATGCATATGATTTTATGTGACATGGTATAGCCAATCTCCGCGCAATGATCTCCATCTTGTGCGTGCCAGCATGATCTCCATCACTCCACCATGATTGTCTCCACCACGAATAGCAACTACAACTATTGTCAACTACTTAGCGATAAAGTAAAGCTATTACATGGCATATAAGAAGTTGACACACAGGTCATACACAATTATAAAGACAACCATATGGCTCCTGTCGGTTTTGTACTCATCGACATGCAAGTCGTGAAATATTACAGAACATGATCATTGCATACAACATACACATCATATCTTGGGCCATACCATATCACAGAAACACTCCCTGCAAAAACAAGTTAGACGCCTCTACTTTGTTGTTGCATGTTTTACGTGGTTTATGGGAGTAACAAGATAAGAACGATTCTTACCTACGGAAAGCCACAACGGTGATATTACGGTTGCCAACATCCGGTATAAATCCCATGACAACTATAGTGAGAGAAACTGGCATCCACCAGCCGCATGTGTGGAACAAGCCACACGTCAAGTGCGGAGCCGGTCTCGCGAACGAGGTCGCGTAAAGTTGGCATGGACCGCTTCTATCTCACTATCCCGCGTCATAAGAATTACACAACAAGAGGCTTGCAACATAAAACATCAACGCCCGCAACAAGCATGTTGCGTTCTACTCGTGAAACACATCTACGCAGAGATCTAGCTCTGATACCACTGAAGAGTTTCGCAGCATAGTAAATCAAAAAAATTCTACGGATGCGAACGGGAAAGCCAAGATCTAATCTAGGATATGAAATAAATGAGAGGGATAGATGAGATCTTCATACCCTTGAATAAATCGCACAGTGGAACGTTCAACAGAACTTGGTTGATGTAGTCGTACTAGCCTTCTCCCCCTCGCGATCCGATATAATCCAACGCCGCAAGTGGTGACGCCTCCGAGAGAAGCACACGTACGACACCGCGACGTCTCATCCTTCCTCGGTCCAGCAAGTGGTGTGGAGAGATAGATTGGCTCTACAACATGACGGCGTGGTGCTATGGTGGAGAGTTTCTGCGGCAGGGCTTCGCCTACGCGCAATCGGGAGAGAGAGAGAGAGGGAGGGCAGCAGTATGGCGGCTAGGGTTGAAGGAGTAGGTGTGGGGGGAGGGTGTTCCCCTGCCCTCTTTATATAGAGGGCTGGCCGGATGCCCTTTCCCCTCCTCCAAGCCCTAGGGCCGGCGGCCACATGGGTGGAGTGGGGGGCAAGTTTCCCCCCTTCTAGAAGCTCTCCCTAGGGTTTCCCCTAGGGCTTGGCCGGCTGGGCCTATGGGGCCTTGTGCCCCTGGCCTAATGCGTCCATGGGACTCCCTCGTAGGCCCACGCCCCCTCCCGACAAGTGGGGCCACATTGGTCCCACTCCGGAAGCTTCTAGAACCTTCCGGTACAATACCAAACATTCCAAAACAATTCTGAAATCCAAAAACTGCTTTCCCTTATATGAATCTTATTCTCCAGACCATTCCAGAACCTCTCGTGATGTCCTGGATCTCATCCGAGACTCCGAACAAAAACTCATAAACCAATTATCCATTCTATCCTAGCGTTGAGGCATGTTAAGTGTGTGACCCTACGGGTTCGAGAATATGCAGACATGATCTTCTATCAATAATCAACAGCGGGATCTGGAAACCCATATTGACTCCCACATATTTATTGATGATCATATCGGATGAACCACGATGCCAGGATTCAATTAATCCCATATATATATTCCCTTCGTCACGCGATATTTTACTTGCCCGAGATTCGATCGTTGGTATCGGCATACCTAGTTCAATCTCGTTCACAGCAAGTACTTTACTCGTTCCGTATTCCGATATCACTTTGTGACTAACTCCTTAACCACGTGCTTGCAAGCGGTTTTGATATCGATTACCGAGTGGGCCCGAAGTATATCTCTCCGACTTGGGAGGGACAAATCCCATCTTGATACATACAACCCAACAAGTACTTTCCGATCACCTGAGAGACACCTTTATGATCACCCTCTCATAGGATGACGTTTGATGACCTCAAATATTTCTTCCGATACGAGGGAGTTGCATTGTCTCATGGTCTAAGGAATACAATATTTGACATAAGAAAAAGCTTCGCAAAGATGAACACGATAACACGATCTAATTGCTCTGCTTGATTTGGGTATGCCCATCATATCATTCTCCCAATGACATGATATCATTATTAATCGACAACTCATGTCTATGGTTAGGAAACCTTAACCATCATTAATCAATGAGCTAGTCCATAGAGGCGTACTAGGGACACGGTGTTTGTTCATAAACCACACAAGTATCAAAGTTTCCGCTTAATACAATTCTAGCATGGAATATAAACTTTATCATGAACAAGAATTATAACAATAACATCTTTATTATTGCCTCTAGGGCATAATTCCAACATCATCATCATCATCCACACCATCATCTCCACCAGCACCATCATCACCACTCCGTCCCGTTGTAACAATTGTGTTGGATATTTCTTTAGTTCTTAGGGGAAACTTTCCCGGTGTTGATTACTATTGTAGTTGATGCTTGTGAGTGGAACCATTGGATTATTGTTTATGTTCAGATTGTTATCCATTACCATATCATCTTTGATCTTGATCCATATGATGTCTCGTGAGTAGTTCGTTTAGTTCTTGAGGACATGGGAGAATTCATGTTGTTATTAGTGGATTTGTGTTAAGTTATTATTCAATGGTTAGTATTTAAGTTGTGGTGCTATTCTTCTAGTGGTGTCATGTTAACGTCGACTACATGATACTTCACCATTTATGGGCCTAGGGGAATGCATTGTGTATTTGGATACTAATTGTGGGGTTGCTGGAGTGACAGAAATCTGAACCCTCATTAGGACACCTTTGCACAAGGGAGCATAGGATCTCAGAGTTTAAGGCTTTGGTTAGATTTATATCTTAATTAATTTCCTGTAGTTACATATGTTTGCAGGGGGTTTAATCACAAGTATGTATTAGTACAAGTAAGGTCAGTACATTAGCACAGGTTCACCCACACAACACTTACAGCACCAAAGAAGAGTACTCAGTTATATGAAGCGAAAGCACTTGACAGAATTCCCGTGTGTCCTCGAGAACGTTTGTTCCTTATAAGTATTTCCACCGGCTTGTCCTTTGCTAAGAAAGGATTGGGCCACTTGCTGCGTTTGTTCTTTGTTACTTGCACTTTGTTTTGTTGCTTTATCAGAAAACCACTAAAATCCGTTTGCTAAGTATTTATAGAGAGTTCCTGCTCCATACCACTGTTCAGCACCTTCTGCTCCTCGTTGGGATCAACACTCCTATTTATCAAAAGTACTATGATACACCCCCTATACTCGTTGGGAGTGAAGCGCTATTGAAGAGTGGAACTGGTAAGGGAAACTTCTACTATGAGTATTTCTTTTGTTACTACTTGTTACTTTGTTTCCAATATGGATAACCCACTTGGTTTTTTGTGTGGGAAAACTACTACCACTACTAGGGTAGTAGATGAACCCCCGCCTGTTGAGATGGATCCTTTTAAGATACCTACAAGTATTGTTGATCGTGTTATGGATAAACTATCCATCTTGGTGATCACTTGCTTTTTATCCATGAATTATGCGGGTTGTTTAAGTGTGTAGGTATCACAACTGAACAGGTGAAGAAGAAGTTACTCTCCATATCCTTGAAAGGGAGAGCTGAAGAATGGTATAAGCTGCTGAAGAATGGACAATCCATGGAATGGGAGGAAATGGCATCTCTCTTTTATTCTAAAGTTTATCCTCCCAGTGAGATTCATAAGGATAGAAATCTGATATTTAACTTTTGGCCTCATGATGGAGAGAGTACAGCTCAAGCTTGGGGGAGATTGAAGTTACTAATGCTTAAATGTCCTATTCATGAACTCACTAACAAAATTATTATCAATAAATTTTATGCTAGGCTTTATCTTCATGATAAAGATTTACTATATGCTTCTTGTGTTGGATCATTCACATGTATGAAGGAAGAAGCTAAATGGGATCTCTTAGTCCGTATTCAAGAAAACACTGAAGCTTGGGAGAATGACAAAGGAAGAAAGTCAGTCATAAACTATGATTATGAATGCATTAAATCTTTTATGGGAACTGATGAATTTCGTGATATTAGCAATGAATTTGGTATTGATCCTCAAGTCCTTATAAAATGTTTTAATGCCTTTGCCTCTTATATTGAAATTCCCAAGAAAGAGTGGGACAGGTACCATGCTCCTTATAAAGACATTGTCACCCATTTTCCTGCTAGCATAGAGGTTTGTACTGTTGATCCTATTTTGCCTGAACCTTATGTGGAGAAAATCCCTTTTCCTGCTAAGGTAAGGGAACATTCCATTATAGCTAATGTGGTTAGCAAAAGTGCAAAGAAAACTGTGGAGCCTGATGAGCTCATTGATATTGAGCATGTGGTAGCTATTGTGAAAGATCTTGTCGCTAGAAATATAGAGGATGAGCATATTGTCTTCTGTGAAGATGCTACTAATATTGTTTCTCATACTAAAAAAGGCTAGAAAAGCCAGTGTCCTTGTGCTTTCTGTTAGAATTGGTAATCATAGCTATTATGGTTTATGTGATATTGGTGCTAGTTCTAGTGCTATTCCATATGAGCTTTACAAGGAAATTCTGCATGAAACTGGTCCTTGTGAGCTTGAGGACATTGATGTGGTTATTCACCTTGCTAATAAGGAAACCATTTGCCCCATTGGCATTGTAAGAGATGTGGAGGTTATTTGTGGTAAGATTAAATATCCTGCTGATTTTCTGCTATTTCTCTTGCTCCTAACAATTCCTTGCAGCAGTTTATGGAAGATCACAAAAGCGATGTCTTTATGAAGGAAAGAAATGAGATTGACGAGGTTTTCCTTTGTCATCCTGAGTTACTTAAGCATAATCTACCTGTGGAAGATTTGGGTACCACACTACCACCTAAAGAGGACCCAGTTTTTGAATTAAAATCTTTACCTGATGATCTTAAATATGATTATCTTGACAATAAGAAAGTGTATCCTGTTATTATTAGTTCTAAAATTTTAGGAAAGGAAGAATAAAGGTTATTGGAAGTATTGAAGAAACATCGAGGAGCTATGGGTTATACTCTTGATGATTTAAAAGGAATTTCTCCTACTATATGTCAGCATGCTATTAATATTGAGCCTGATGCAAAACCAGTTGTTGAGCACCAACGCCGTCTAAATCCTAAGATGAAGGATGTGGTAAGAAATGAGGTATTAAAACTCCTTGATTCTAGTATTATTTATCCTATTGCTGATAGTCAATGGGTTAGCCCTGTTCATTGTGTTCCCAAGAAAGGGGGAATACCTGTTGTACTTAATGAAGATAATGAGCTTATACCTCAAAGATAGTGGTTGGGTATAGAATGTTCATTGATTTTAGAAAGATTAATAAGGTTACTAAGAAAGATCACCTTTGCCCTTTATTGATCAAATGCTTGAAAGGTTGTCCAAAAACACTCACTTTTGCTTTCTTGATGGTTATTCCGGGGTTTCTCAAATTGTTGTGAAAGCACAGGACCAAGAGAAAACTACTTTCACTTGTCCTTATGGTACTTATGCTTATAGGCATATGTCTTTTGGTTTATGTAATGCTCCCGCTACCTTTCAGAGATGTATGTCTGCTATCTTTCGAGGTTTTTGTGAAGAAGTTGTGGAGGTTTTCATGGACGATTTTTCCGTCTATGGAACTTCTTTTGATAACTGTTTGCACAACCTTGATAAAGTTTTGCAGAGATGTGAAGAAACCAACCTTGTTCTTAATTGGGAGAAATGTCATTTCATGGTTAATGAAGGGATTGTTCTAGGACACAAGATCTCTGAAAGAGGCATTGAAGTTGACAAAGACAAAATTGAAGCAATTGAGAAGATGTCTTGTCCTAGAGATATCAAAGGTACTCGTAGTATCCTTGGTAATGTTGGTTTCTATAGGAGGTTTATTAAAGATTTCTCCAAAATTTCAAAGCCCCTTACTAATATTCTTCAAAAAGATGTACCTTTTGTTTTTGATGATGATTATAAGGAAGCTTTTGAAACTTTGAAGAAAGCTTTAACAACTGCTCCTATTGTCCAACCACCTGATTGGAGTTTACCTTTTGAAATTATGTGTGATGCTAGTGATTTTGCTGTGGGTGCTGTCCTTGGACAACATGTTGATAAGAAGTTGAATGTTATTCATTATGCTAGCAAGACTCTAGATGCTGCTCAAAAGAATTATGCTACTACTGAAAAATATTTCTTAGTTGTAATCTTTGCTTGTGATAAGTTTAGACCTTATATTGTTGATTCAAAGGTTACTATTCATACTGATCATGCTGCTATCAAGTACCTTATGACAAAGAAGGACACTAAGCCTAGACTTATCAGGTGGGTTTTTATTTTTACAAGAGTTTGATTTGCATATTGTAGATAGGAAAGGTGCTAAAAATCCTGTTGCTGACAATTTATCTCGTTTGGAAAACATTTATTTTGACCCATTGCCTGTTAATGATAGTTTTCCAAATGAGCAGTTGGTTGCGATAAGGGTAAGTCCGCATGAGAGTCCTTGGGTATGCTGATTATGCTAACTTTATTGTTTCCAAGTATTTGCCTCCAACCTTTATAGCTCGGCAGAGAAGGATTTTTTTTTATGATCTAAGGCATTACTTTTGCGATGACCCACACTTATATAAATAAGGAGTAGATGGCATTATGCAAAGATGTGTTCCAGAATTTGAACAACAAGAGATATTGAGAAAATCTCATGGCAGTGCTTATGGAGGACATCATGCAGGGGATAGGACCGCATAAAAGGTTTTACAATCTAGATTTTATTGGCCTACCCTTTTCAAATATGCAAGGAAGTTTGTCTTATCATGTGATGAATGTCAACGAGTAGGTAACATTTCTAGACGCAATGAAATGCCTATGAATTATTCTCTTGTTATTGAAACTTTTGATTGTTGGCGATTCGACTTTATGGGACCTTTTCCACCTTCAAAAGGGCACACTCATATTCTTGTTGTTGTCGACTATGTTACAAAGTGGGTAGAAGCCATACCTACAAATAGTGCTGATGGTAAGACCTCTTTGAAAATGCTTAAGGATGTCATTTTTCCTAGGTTCGATGTGCCCATATATCTCATGACTGATGGAGGCTCTCATTTTATTCATGGGGTTTTTAGAAAAACTCTCGCTAAGTACGATGTAAACCATAGAATTGCTTCAGCTTATCACCCCCAAACTAGTGGGCAATTAGAACTTTCCAATAGGGAAATTAAATCTATCTTGCAGAAGACTGTCAATAGATCTAGAAAAAATTGGGCTAAAAAGTTGAATGACGCTTTGTGGGCTTATAGAACTGCTTATAAAAATTCTATGAGGATGTTTCCTTACAAAATGGTATATTGGAAAGCTTGTCACTTGCCTTTAGAATTAGAACACAAAGCTTATTGGGCAGTGAAAGAGTTGAATAGAGATTTTAGACTTGCATGTGAGAAAAGACTGCTCGACTTAAGTAATCTAGATGAGTGGAGAGGTGAAGCTTATGAAAATGCTAGGCTTTTTAAGGAAAAAGTAAAAATATGGCATGATAGGAGAATTCTCAAAAGGGAGTTCCATGTTGGTGAGAAAGTTCTTTTGTATAGGTCTTGTCTCAGATTTTTTGCAGGGAAACTACTCTCAAAATGGGAAGGACCTTTTGTTATCAAAGAAGTGTACCATTCAGGTGCCATCAAAATTTCTTCTCCCAAGGATGACAAAACACAGGTGGTTAATGGTCAAAGACTAAAACATTATATTTCTGTAGATTCTTATAATGAAGATGTGGATGTTATTCAAATGGTGACTCCAGAAGAATTTATCAGAAGCCAAACACCAGAAACTGCAGAGTTCATCGTTGAATAGGTAAAAGTGGTGAAACAGAAGGTTCGTGAAACCCTAATTTTTATATTTTTGATGTTTTTAATACATAAGGGAAGTTATGAGACGGAACAGAGGAGGAACCGGAGCCCGGGGTGGCCAAACCCACCCCAGGCATGGGCCCACCTTGCCCCGCGCCTGGAGGGGGTGTGCCTCCCCCGAGCTCCGACTCCGCCTCGTTTCCGTGTCAAAACCTTCCTTATGCTTTGAAACTTCGTAATATATAATCCCCCGAATTTCCCGAGGTTCTTGCATCGAGTTCTCATCGTGTTTTTGTTTCAATCTGTTTCTGTCAGGAAAATTCTCAGTTTTGGAGCTACAATGTCTTCCTCTGGATCACCCATGGAGGATTCCTCTGCGGATATCCTCAATCCATACATGTATGAGTTGAAGATTCATCCCAAGGAGTTGATTCTCAAAGATGGGAAGGTACAGATGAAATAAGTTCAAGGCCCCAAGGGAGAAGGAAGTCTGGAAGACATGATGGAAGCATTGGAGCAGGAGGTTTTCAGGTACAAGAAGATGGCGGAACGCGAAGTGGATGTTATTCACAAGAAAAGTTCAGAACTCATCATCAAACAAGAGGAGGAGGTGGTTGAGCTCTGAGAAGAAATCTTCTCACTCCGTCAGACAACCAACCAATTACAAGCACAGATCTACGGCATACAAAATCAAAAATGTGAGTATGAGGCTAGGTTTGATCGCATAAGCTCTGCTGCTAGTTTCAGGATTCTAGAGACAAAGACATCCTTTTTGGATGGGGAACCATTGCCTTGGAAGTTTTATGATGACAAGAGAACACCACCACCACCGAAGGAGTAATTCATCATCAGGTTTGGCATCCCCTTGTCTTGTTCCAAGCTTGGGGGAGTGTCGCGGTATCACCACCATTATCTTTTATCTTTTACATTTTTAGTGGATTCATATCTTTGGTAGAGAGGTTATCTTATAGTTTGGTTTGCATGTGGAAGTATCTCTCCTTTAGTTGATTATCTTTGTATCCCTTGGTGTGAGTGCCTTCATTGGAATATTAATGAGAAGTCTCATCTTTTAATTTTTGCACTTCTTATTTTAGTTTGCAATCTCTATTATATGATGGATCTTGTTGATAAGTATTGGCATCACTTTGGGAGCATCAAGTGGATCTAAATTGGTTTTGGCAAACCGAGTTCTGGTCAGTAGCAATACCTTTTGAGATTTGAAAGAAAAGAGAAAAAGCTTACAGGTATTTTGTATCATTTGTTTTCTTTCTTGTTGGCTCATAAGCTTAGTATTATCTGTTTAAGATCTTTTGTGTCTTCAATAAAGATTGCATGTTTGGCTTTATTACTTGTATGTTTGCTTGTTTCTTTCAACTCTCTTGCTTGCTACCCAGCCTTGCTAGCCAAAAACCTGTTTTGAGAAGGCATACTTCTCATGTTTCCAATCCCTTTTAACCAAAACCCTTGCCACTTGTGTCCACCATATTAACCTGGTAGCTTTTGCTATTCCAAGCAAATTCTCAAGCTTCATCTACCTTTCAAATTTAAAAGTATTTTGTTATGTGAAAACTAGTTAGTAAAGCTCTCATGAACTTGATGACACACTTTATTTCCTTGCCCCTAATAGACTTGAACCATTGTGCCATCGAAGTTGTATATGATTGCATCTATACGTTGGATTAGCAGAACTGTGCTATCACAGGGAACGTTTTCAACATTGCACCTGTACTTTGTACATAGTTGATATCGTACTCTTTTTTCTATGGATGTCAACGGTGTGAAATAAGGAGGGAACTTGTAAGTCCATAGAGTTTGTATTATGTGTTAGAGAAATGCCTAGGCCGCTAGTCTAAGCCATGCCTAATCATGGTGGAAACTTGCAGCATCACCATAGTGAGCTATCTATGAAGCATCCTCAATAAAAAGCTATGCATATAGTAAATAAAAAGATCGTTGAGATGCTCATTGTCTGCTTGCCTTGTCATTTTGGTTATGGGATAGCTCCTATACCATGTGCAAGGGGTACCCCGTTGGCGGTTCTCCATGATACACATGTACTTACAATGACAAGAACTTACCGGTAACTGAAGTTGAGTAGCATGAGGAGTGGCCCTCGTATTCAAGGGACATGAGATTGCCAACTTATATTTCGTCAAGCATATACTCCATCTTTGTGCACTTTAACTTTAATCATCTCAAGATGACTATGATAGGGGCAATGAGGGCTCAAAGCTACTAAGTACCATAATCTTTTGGAAGCTCTTTATGACTTGTAATCCCTGCTTCCCTCTATGAAGGGACCTTTCTCCTATTTACCAAGTTGAGTCAGTAAACCTACTTCCTCTCTATCTCCAACAAGCATTTGAGTTGTTGTGTTTCAAGCATTCATATGGTGATTTATTCAATCATGTTCTCTATCTTCCTTGTTTGCACAAAACTTTTATCTATTGAGTATTACTTTGAAAGCCTTCATTGAAAAACCTTTTTGAGCAAAGAGTGCTCCTATTGAAAAACTTCTACAAAAAGCTTTTTGTGAAACTGTTTGCCAGGTGTTCTCTAACCAAGAACAAGTTTGCCAATTCCAATTATGATTTATCTTTATGCATCTCTATTGTGACTGTTGTACTTGGTTGCAAGCTAAGTTATATAATGGTGAGTAGCTTTCTTCTATGAGTTGTGTAACTGTAAGTGTGATGCTTCTTGTTCGTATTCTTTTATCGACACTTCACTCCATAAACCTGTGGACATGTTTACTGAGCTCAATTTTCGCTTGGGGACAAGAGAAGGTCTAAGCTTGGGGGAGTTGATACGCCCAATTTGCATCACCATTCTATATCATAATCTACCTCTATTCATTGATATTTGTCTTATTATGAGGTATTACTTATGGCTTTTCATTTGTTTATGCATGTTGAATGATTCTTGGAGGATGGACTGCCGGAGTCTGGATTCTGATAGAAAATAAGGCGTTTTGATGCAATTTCGCAAAGATCAGAAAAAAAACCAGAAAAATATGGAAAAAATATATTTTTTCAGAAGACAGAGGAAGCCAGAAGGAGGGACGAAGAAGGGCCGCACGGGACCCACACCCCCTAGGCGCGGGCCCGCCTTGGGCCGCGCCTAGGGCAGGTGTGGCCCACCTGCCCGGCTCCCGACTCCGCTCCTTCGCCTATATCTTCCCTACGGAACCCTAAGGCTAGGGGAGCGACCAGAGATAGATTTTTGCCGCCTCTGCGGGGCGGAAAACACCGGGAGAGAAAGATCTCTCTCGCAGAGAGATTTATGCTGGGGTAATTCCTTCCTGGAGAGGGGAGATCATCGCCATCAACACCATCGTCAAGCTAGGCTTCATCGGGATCATCATCATCCACACCATCATCTCCACCAGCACCATCATCACCACTCCGTCCCGCTGTAACAATTGTGTTGGATATTGCTTTAGTTCTTAGGGGAAACTTTCCCGGTGTTGATTACTATTATAGTTGATGCCTTGTGAGTGGAACCATTGGATTATTCTTTATGTTCAGATTGTTATCCATTACCATATAATCTTTGATATTGATCCATATGATGTCTCGTGAGTAGTTTGTTTAGTTCTTGAGGACATGGGAGAAGTCATGTTGTTATTAGTGGATTTTTGTTGAGTTATTATTCAATGGTTAGTATTTAAGTTGTGGTGCTATTCTTCTAGTGGTGTCATGTGAACGCCGACTACATGATACTTCACCATTTATGGGCCTAGGGGAATGCATTGTGTATTTGGCTACTAATTGTGGGGTTGATGGAGTGACAGAAACCTGAACCCCCGTTAGGACACCTTTGCACAAGGGAGCGTAGGATCTTAGAGTTTAAGGCTGTGGTTAGATTTATATCTTAATTAATTTCCTGTAGTTATAGATGTTTGCAGGGGGGTTAATCACAAGTATGTATTATTCCAAGTAAGGTCGGTACATTAGCACAGGTTCACCCACACAACACTTACAACACCAAAGAAGAGTACTCAACTATATGAAGCGAAAGCACTTGACAGAATTCCCATGTGTCCTCGAGAATGTTTGTTCCTTATAAGTATTTCCACCGGCTTGTCCTTTGCTAAGAAAGGATTGGGCCACTTGCTGCGTTTGTTCTTTGTAACTTGCATTTTGTTTTGTTGCTTTATCAGAAAACCACTAAAAATCCATTTGCTAAGTATTTGTAGAGAGTTCCTGCTCCATACCACTGTTTAGCACCTTCTGCTCCTTGTTGGGATCGACACTCCTATTTATCGAAAGTACTACGATACACCCCCTATACTTGTGGGTCATCAGGGATGCCTAATGCTTGTTGTCCATTTAAGGGCCCATATAAGATCTTGTTCGCTAGCAGACCGGCGAATCCGAGTGACACGGGGATATCATTGGGAAACTAGTTTGACTTGAGGATCACGAGGAACCACTATGCTTATTGCATTAGTCCGATCCAAGGAGCTTAATTGCTGAGAAACCTAAAGGATCTTAATCGCCTAGTGACTGACCATGGTTTTGGTAACGGACTAGTAGGATTATTAAAGTTGGGATGAAATCAACCAAGAGGAGTTCCGACTAATTATGGGTTGCTCACCTAAACATATACTTATAAGATTATAATTGTCACATTTATCACTCGTCCACCTGGCACATTCACTATCACCATGAACTGTATCTCCCCGCGCCTAATTTGCCATATGAAGAAAACAACAAGCAATCAATTGTTCTTTACTTTTATGCTTTTTATTTCTGAAGTTTACATTTTAGTTTTATTTAAATACATTTCTTTAATACAAAATCTATTCTTATTTCAACACTTGCAGTCAATTCACTCGAAGACATGTGACAACTTTGAGTGCGATAGAGACTTCACCCATAAACACTTACCTTTTGGCTCCCTGTGGGATCGACATCTTAGTTTTCAAACTAGCTACAAACAATCTGTGCACTTGCAGCCATCACTAGTTGATACGTCGGAAACGTATCTATAATTTTTGATGATCCATGCTTGTTTAGTATCTATTTTTCTTTGCTTTGTCTACACTTTGAGGTGTTTTTATATCTTTTCTGGAACTAACCTATTAACAAGTTGCCACAGTGCCAGTTGCATGTTTTCTTCTGTTTTTTGTTCCAAAAAGGCAGAAAATCAATATTCTCGGAATTGGACGGGACAAAAGCCAAAGTCAATAACTTTCCGTGGGGAACAAGAAGTCCAGAGGGGAGACGGAGAAGCGGGCCAGGGCGGCCACACCCCCTTAGGCGTGTCTAGGGTTGGGCCCGTGCCTAGGCAGGGTATGGCCCCCCTGGTCGCATCCTCGTCCTCCCCCTTCGCCTATAACAAGCCCCCAATGCCTAAAACCTAAGTACCCGATCAATATTCCACAAAACCTTTTGTAGTTGCCACCACGGTCGTCCCTAGATCGAGGGGGATCTGAAGTTCTTCCCGACACCCTACCGAAGGGGAGATCATCCGGAGGCCTTCTCTCTGGTATGATTCGTGAGTAGTTCCACCTTGGACTATGGGTCCATGTAGTAGCTAGATGGTTATATCTCCTCCTTTGTGCTTTCATGTATAGATCTTGTGAGCTCCGTTCATGATCAAGATCTAATCTATTTGTAATCATGCATGTTGTGTTTGCGGGGATCTAATGGATATTGAGATTATTATGTTGGTTTGATTGATGGTTTTGTATTTATGATTCTATCATGTATGTTTTTTTGTGATCTTGCATGCTCTCCGTTGTTAGTAGCTATCTTGGCCAAGTAGTTGCTAGTGACTCCAAGAGGGGGTATTTATGCTCGATAGTGGGTTCATGCCTCTAGTTTCCAAGGGAAGTGAGAGAAATCTCTTCGGTTGTAGATGTGTTGTTGCCACTAGGGAGAAAACAACGGTCTCTTGTTCATGGAACATGTGGACTGTTTACCTTGCACACTTTGCTTAAAGCAGTTGTCTGTTGCTTGCAAATTAATACTAGAGGGGGTTCGGATGATAACCTGAAGGTGGACTTCTAGTCATAGATGCAGTTGGATGGCGGTCTATATATATTGTTGTATTGCCCAATCGAATCTCATAGGATCTTTCTGACTAGTATTGCATTGTTATGCCTTGCTCAGTTCCTGTCAATTGCCCTATTGTAATTTGTTTACCCTTCATTCCATGTTGTTTATATAAGGAGAGCACCTCTAGTGAACTATGGACCCCGGTCCAATCTTTACCATTGATACATCTTCCACTGTTACTTGTTTACTTGCTGCAAACCAACATTACCTTCCACACCATACGTTTAATCCTTTGTTACAGCAAACCGGTGAGCTTGACAACCTCACTGTCTAGTTGGGGCAAAGTCTTGAGTTTGTGTTGTGCAGGTCTCCGCGTTGCCTTCAACACCTGTGTGACGTTTCCTTCCTCCTACTAGTTCGATAACCTTGGTTTCTTACTAAGGGAAAACTGTTGTTGTGCTGCTTCACACCTTCCTCTTGGGGTTCCCAACGAAGTGCTGACCAGCACCATCACTAGTCTCTTGTTGGCCCTTGAAGTTGCGGATGAAATAGCACACCAACTCTTCCCAGCTTCAGATGGATCCGAAAGGGAGGTTGTTGAGCCAGGCTCTGCCCGCATCCGTCAGCTGCAGCTAAAGGCATTGCATGGCTATGTTTTTGCTCCCGCCGTGGATCTTGACCGACGAGATATGATCATCAAGCCAAATTTTCGGCTCCTGTACGCCATTAAACTTCGGGTTTTCCGAAGGAATCTTAAAACCCTTTGGCATTCGCGTCCGCCGTATGGCTCTGCTGAAGCATCTAGCGCCACAAAGTTCGGTGTCCTCGTCCTCAGACTCCGTGGAGCATGCGTGTTTTGCGCGTGATCTGTTGATCTTGCGTTGGGTGAGCTCTTCGCGAGCGTCGTAGTTGTGGCTCCTTCACCGCGGGCTGCAGCGTCGCCGCGACAGGTCGTGCTCATCCTCGTCGGATGAGGGTGTTCAGCTTCAGGTGAATGTCACCGCAACCTTTTTCTTTGGCTCCGGGGTCGGTTCACCGACTAGTGCAGCTCCTACGAGTCCAAGACTTGCGATTGCAGATTTATGGATCACATGCCTAGGATCTCCAGCAGGTGGCGTATTTGCTGCCAGGTACGTGGTAGTGATGGTGTGTGGAAGCTTCGTTGGGAGACCCCAAGAGGAAGGTGTGATGAGCACATCAGCAAAATTTCCCTCAGTAAGAAACTAAGGTTATCAAACCAGTAGGAGAAAGGAAACGACTCAAAGGTGTTGCTAGCAACTTGGAAACCTGCACAACACAAACTCAAGACTTTGCCCTAACAAACAGTGAGGTTGTCAATCTCACCGGTTTGCTAAAAACAAAGGGTTAACTGTATGGTGTGGAAGGTAATAGTGGTTTGCAGAAAGTAAACAGTAACAGTGGAAGATGTATCAATGGTAAATATTGGACCGGAGTCCATAGTTCACTAGAGGTGTTCTCCTTAAGATAAACAAACATGGCATGCTGGGTAAACAAATTACAGCAGAGCAATTGATAGGACTGAGCAAGGCATAACAATGTAATACTAGACATTCATGATCCTATGAGATTCGATTGGGCAATACAACAAGATACATAGACTGCCATCCAACTGCATCTATGACTAGTAATCCACCTTCAGGTTATCATCTGAACCCCCTCCAGTATTAAGTTGCAAGCAACAGATAACTGCTTTAAGCAAAGTGTGTAAGGTAAACAATCCACTTGTTCCATGAACAAGTGACCGTTGTTTTCTCCCTAGTGGCAACAACACATCTACAACCTTAGAGATTTCTGTCACTTCCCTTAGATTAAATAGAGGCATGAACCCACTATCGAGCATAGTGGCATTCAGCGTGTCCCTCATGGAGTAGCAAATAGATGCATAGGACACCTTCAAAGTTCATAAGAGTGACTACATACAAATAGCACAAGAATAAGCAATATCAACAATATGCATCAATCAATAAGTTTTGGGACAATGCACATATAACTAAGAATGGCAACTATGCTCTCTTAATTGGTGCCTAAGGATAGAAGGTGAAGACTCAATGTCGTGGTGGTGGCATGGCAGATGCCATGGGTAGGCTAAAGTATGGGGCCAATGGATGCTAGAGGGATCCGGGGAGTGAAGATGTAGTGATTTCTACACACAATTGACTAACAAGTAGATCTTTATTTCTCCTCTAAAGAGTTACAAGTGCTCCTAGAGTTGTATCATAGAGAAGAAGAAGACTGCTACACGAGCCCTTCAGTGTCAAATGAGCTGATCCCCTCTCTTGGAACCGTGCCCCTCCTTATAAAGGGGTTCCTTGGTTCCTCCTAGGGCTGAGGTGGCAAGCATATTCTTGGAATATGCTTGTCCCAAAGTGGTAACTCGACGGACTCCTTTTCGTGTCCCCCCTTCTATCGGCGGCAAAGACCCAGAGGCCCTCACATGTGTGCCTCGGGCTTCCTCACTGTCACCTCTGTGACGCTTGTATGCCCTTCTACAACTCTGCTCTTTGTCCTTAGTGCTTGGCTCTGTGTAGATTCCCCTAGCCAGCAACTAGGGTTTGACTATGGGCTCCTTCTCCTTCTCCTGCAAGTTTCCTGTTACTCGGCCTCATCTCGTATAACTTGGCTCGGCCTTCACCTGCATATAAGTCAATTAACCTTATTCGGCCGGCTTAGCTCAAACATCGGTCGAGTAATGTGTCAATCACTCTATATTTGCCAAGCCTTCGCTACCTCGGTCGGATCTTGCATGATTCGTCCGACTCAGCTTATAATTCGGCCTAAGGTAAGGGAGATTCCTTCCTTCTTTCCCCTATCTTGACCCTACCTGGGGTCACTCCCCCAACATTAGTCCCCGAAGCTGGTGCGGTCCTGCCGGAAACCTCGGCCGGACCACATCAGTTTCCAGACATTTATTCTTTCTCCTTTCCTATCCGAGGTATTTCTTAGCCGACGTTCTTTTTCTACTACACTCTTCCTTATTTCTTCCTTTTCCTGCTATGAACTATGATCCGAGTTATTTTCTCTTGTTCGGGGTACTTGCTTGGCTTCCTGAGTAAGCCTCGTCCTACGTGTACCAATCATCATTGCTTCCTAGTTTTTTGTTCCTCTACAGTGTTCGCTGGCATGCTATAGTGATTACTGCGCCCGTCGCGTCGGCACAGTGACGCCTCGATTACTGCAACGGTCAGATGGCCCGATCTCCTCCTGCGCCATGTGACCCTCGTTGTGGCTCCATTCGGCATGCGCGGTTATGCGATACACGCAATTATGCGGTTACTGTGGCACTGCCACGATCCCACTTTGGCTCACCCCTTGCCGTTATAAAGAGGGGAGTGGGGGTAAACCGATTCACTTTTCCCCTTCCTACTACCTTCGTCTTCTTCCTCGCGCCGCCGCCACCGTTCGTGTTCCAGTAGCCGTGCCTCCGCAGCTTCTCCTCGACGGGCACGCTGTGGCTCTCTGGCACCTGCGACCCTGCCGCAGCGCCTCCGCTTTCATGTCCTCATCGGTGAGTTTCTCTACAACACCGCTGCTAGGTTCCAGCGTTAAGCGTTCTTCTAGTTTTCCTTGATTTCCCACGGTGGTTCTTTCTCTGTTCCGCCGCTGCGTCCGTCACCGTCGCGACGGCGCCGTGCACCTCTAGGCCTCTCGCCGCCGCTAGTTACTCTTCGGTTGATTCCTCCGACGAGCCCATGTCTAGCTCCACCAGCGGCGCTCTCGTCAGGGAAGAAGACCTTGCGGCGGGTCCAGAACGTGGTTCATGGCAAGGTTCCACGGTTACTCGCCGGGAGGTCGAATGGCTGATCAAGACACGCCGAATCCCTGCCAAGGTAAGTTTTCGGCAAAAAATCCTCCCCATACTCAATGAGGGTGAGTTCGTAGTTTTTATGTCCCATTTTGCTCGCGGATTCGGCCTCCCTCTTAGTGACTTCGCTAGGAGCTTCTTAGATTACTTCGGCCTCCAGCCGCATCACCTGCCGGATAACGCCGTTGCTTCTCTGTCAGCCTTAATCTCAGCTTCGGAGGGGTACTTCGGCCTTTGGCCTTCTATAAACGTTTGGTCTAAGTTCTTTCAGATCCGGGCTAATGTTGTGCCAAATAAAACTCTTCATCCCTCTGAGAAATTTCTCACCCAATGCGGAGCCGCCTCCATTACACCTCGGAAGAACTCCGTGTTCCCCCGTATTGCAGGTCTCGAGTCTTGTAAAAAGTGGCATAGATCATTATTCTATGTCAAGAACACCAGGAAGGAAGATAAGATTCGGCTCCCCGCTTTCTCTATCGGTCCTCCATCGAAGAAGAATTGGCTTTATAACCCGAGGAAGACTCATGCCCTTGTTGAGGCATTCGAGCTTTGTCTTAAAGAATTGACGCGTGCCGGGCTCCAGGGTGAAGACTTGATGACCGCGTTTGTTAGCAGCCGAATTTTCCCTTTCCAGCTTCGCTCCCACAAGCTCTGCTATATGAGTGGTCCTTTGGATCCCAACCGAGTTTCTACGGTTGAGCTCGACGACTATCAGATTTACAAACGTGTTCGGGCTATTTTCAAGACCGAGATGCCCGAGGAATGGGAGTGGGGAATGAATCCATTCTCCCGCGAGAATCCTCCTCCTCAGGTAAATCGAACCTATGTGGCTCAACCCGAGTTATTCTCCCTTTATCTCCGCTAACCCCTTTCCGCTTTTCTCGCAGAGGTTTCCTGAGCAGACCGCATAAGATGCCGAGGTTTTGGCTCTTCCTTGGCCCGCTGATCGCAATACCCCGGACAACGGAGAACCTAATCCGGAGGAATTCGTTCCTAAGTCGGATGCTGCTCCTGTTCGTACCTGGAGCAAGACCTCGACCCGTGCTGATGAAGGTGATTCGGACGACGTCCAAATTCTTGAGGTAGTTGCCGCGGTGCCTATCTCTTACACATTTCCGGCTCCTTCTTTCCCAGCTAGTCAAGCTGGCCAGGTGCACGACGTCGAGCCTCTCGCTTCCAAAGCTCCTGTTGCTTCAAAGAAGCGCACCGCTTTGACGGATCCTTCCGGTGCTGCCCCTAAGAAGCGAATTAAGAAGTCTGATCAGCACATTCCGAGGTGTAAGACCATGCCTGGGGTTACTGGGTAAGTTTCCCTTATATTTTCATTTCTATTTCCTGTTTCTCTCTTTCCGTTTCTGAACCAACATCTACTTTCTTGCAGAGCTCCTCTTTCCGCAAAGCCAAGCGGTCCGAGTATGACATCTCATACTACTCGGCCGTCTTCTCCCCCGCCTCCGGAGGATATTCGGGTTCCCAGTCCCCCTCGTGTTGATTCTCCTCCAGCGCTGACTAATGCGTCTCCTCCTCGAGATGAACCCATTGCTCCCCCCATTATCTCCGATGATGCTCCAATGCCGGATCTCCCTGCCGACCCTACTATCCCCCTCAAAACTCCCGAAGTTTCCACCAATGACCCTTCGAGCACCGCCGTTCCAGCTCCTGCTCCAATTCCTACCGAGGATATCACTACCTCGTCCCCTTTGGAGACTGTTATTCCTCTTGTCGCCCAGGATGTGTCCCCCAACGCTGAAGTTGTTGCCCCTGCCGAAATTTATACCAAGAGCAAGAAAGTTGTTGTCACTAAATCCTTGCCATCTCAGAAAGGGTCAACAAGCTCTTCTCAGCCCAGCATTGCTGATATACTTCGTAAGGGAGCTTCCACCGCTAAACCTGGTGTGGCCCTTGCTACCGACACTCAGCTTATTCTTCATAAGATTCCGGCGGTGGCAGTTACGCAACAGGTCCGAGGTAAGGCGTTGACCCGTACTGAGAGTGGTAATAGCCTCGTCTCACTAGTGGAGTATGCCAATAACTGGAATGCCGCCGATCAACTCGAAGGCAATCCGAGTAACCAACCATTCCAACTTTCCTATATCAGCAGGCGCTTGCATATGGCTGCTGAGATTGTCCTTGAGAGTGATAAGATGAACGAGGTAAGCGCCTCCGTTGATATTTTTTCTATTATTCATATGATACCATACACATACTAGTCCCCGAAGCTTGCAACCGGATGATTCGTTATTCGTTTGGAAGCTTCAACTTGTTTTAAATACATTACTTGCCAAGTTAATTTTCTTCGTGATTCGGATTAACGGTGGTCTGGAATATCCAGCCATCCAGATTCGAGTTAAGTTTTACGTGATTCGGATCTGTCTTAGTTTTGAATATCCAGCCATCTAGATTTGAGTCAAGTTTTACTTGATTCGGATCTGTTTTAGTTTTGAATATCCATCCATCTAGATCTGAGTCAAGTTTTACTTGATTCGGATCTGTTTTATTTTTGAATATCCAGCCATCTAGATCCGAGTAAAGTTTTACTTGATTCATATCTATTTTACTTTTGAAAATCTAACCATCTAGATCTGAGTCAAGTTTTACTTGATTCGGATCTCTTTTACTTTTGAATATCCAGCCATCGGATATGTATTACTTTTGAATATCTAACCATATAGATCTGAGTCAAGTTTTACTTGATTCGGATCTGTATTACTTTTGAATATCCAACCATCTAGATCCGAGTCAAGTTTTACTTGATTCCGATCTGTTTTACTTTTGAATATCCCGCCATCTAGATCCGAGTCAAGTTTTACTTGATTCGGATATGTTTTACTTTTGAATATCTAGCCATCTAGATCTGAGTCAAGTTTTATTTGATTCGGATCTGTTTTACTTTGCATAACTTATTGTCATCTTCAGGTTGCCCATGATCGGTGGACAATTTCAAAGGTTGCTCTTCGCGCACAAGAAACTTCAAGATAAGTTTGAGCAAATTGTCCCTGCCGTGAAGAAAACTGGTAAACTATCTGGTTCATTTAGTTTATCTTACCCTTGTGAAAAATTTAGTTGTTGTACCAACTTGTATCTTGCTGTCATGCAACTAGTGTCAACAATCTGAATACCCGTCTTACCAAGAAAGTTGGTGCTCTTGAAGGTTAGTCACTCCTCTTGCCTTTTAATTTGTCGACTTTTTGTTCGAGGTAAATCTTGGGTATCTTACGACCTCCCGACTTTGGTATAGCCGAGTTACGAACACTTATAGCGTCGCATCAAGAATGCATATCTATGCCTGATATGATGCTGCATTTTTAGAACAAGCTGCCGCTCATTCGGCACAACTCAAGGAAAAGAATGACGAGATAACCCGGTTACGCGCCGAGGTTGAATCTCTTAAGCTCTCCTAGAAATCTGAGTTAGAGAAGGTTGACCAGGAGTTCTCTGAAGAAAATAACCAACTAAGTCTGCAGCTTTAGAAGGGCAAGGAACTTCTTGATGCTGCCGAATTAAAGACCCAGGCGATGAGCAAGGAAATCACTCGTTTTGAGAAGAGTAGGACCGAATGGTCCTGGGATCTCCAGAAAATGTTGAGTTACAACCATCATAAGTTTCTGTCTCTGTTGAGTTATTCTTTTCCCTTGCTCATCTTAACTTATATGACGTCTTTTCGTGTAGATCATTTTCCAGAAGCTAAACCTGTGAGCTCCAAGGGTGTGATTTCTGCTCGCGAGCACCGAGGTGTTCCTGTTGCTCCGAATCAAGAATATTCCATGGAAGATTTCCTGATTGCCGTTGGTTCTGCCATTGGGCCAATGAAAATTATGGGAAAAGATTTGGTGCAAGCAGCTATTCAATCCTACCATGTTCTCTGGCCAAATGACCCGGATATCGATGAGGTAGGAGTGCTTGTCGCGAGACTGATGGAATCTCAGACTCAACTTAATCTCTGGAGGGAATCTGCTGGAAGAGCTGGTGCTGATATGGTGCTTATAGCTGTTTTGTCATGGTACGAGGACCTCTCCCTCGATATTCTGATGAACTTGCGCACTGGCTCTCCTTGGATTGAAAATCCAGAGTTCGTTGCTCGCCGTCAAGCTCGTGCCTTCCAGCTTATCGAGTATGCTGACGTGCATCATTGGATCGAGGGGCCGAGATTTCTTCCTAACCCGGCCGATGATGCCGAGGATGAAGATGAATCTGCTGGTGATTCGGCTGACCAAGGTGAATTGGAAGATGGCTCTGATAATGCTGATGATTCCAATGATAGCTCATATGGGGATGGTGACGCTCGGTCATCCTCCAAAGGAACCGAAGAATCTCGAGCTCAAGGTGATGTCTCCCAGTAGCCAGAGCTAGCCCCAGGTGTTACCACGGCCTCAGTCGATGCCGAGGTAATCTCTGCAGAGGCCAAAGCAACCTCGGAGCGCCCAGTTCTTAAGGATACACCTTTGAAGGATACCGAGGTCATCCTGACTGCGTCCGAGACACCCATGTCCGAGACTCCTGGTGTTGTTACTGTCCCTCCCACGGGTGGTTCGGCCTCTGCTGATGTTTAGGTTCAATAACTCTTATATATTTAAGTCCCCGGTATGTCGGGTGTATGTTGTCTTTGAAACAATTATCCTCCCTTTTGGTACAATGTGAACCGTTTTGCCTTTTGCCTCTAATGCCCTGGTAATTGTTGTTACTCTATCTAATTTAGTTTATGTGAATCATATCTTTGCTTTGCCAAACTTTAACTTTGTAGATTTGGATCATATTTTTTATATGACCGATTTTTGTTTGGCATCCATCTTGTGTTTCTTATTTATTCTTGGTTTTAAAATCGTCGGTTTTGCAATTTCTCCTTCAAGGACTATGAGTTCGAAGCCCATACAACTTTTAAACTGATGGACTTACTACCTTTTCTGAGGTATATGTTGGTAAAATGATATAGATATGGTACTTTCCTCGTTATACCTCGAATTGCTGATGTTGTCATTCGTGTGACTATGATAGTACAAATTGTTGGTTGTTTCCTCTGTGTTATTTCTCCGGTTGCCGAGGCAAGTTTATATTGCATTTGTGAGTGATAACAGACTAGTCGGGCAGTCCCCGAGTTATTGTTTGGGCTCCCGAGGTTCCAATTATATCCAAATGGACAAACAGTACGGGATAGTCCCTGAGTTACTGCTTGAGTCACCGAACTTTCATACATACGCCAAACAATAACAGACTATATGAGGCGGTCCCCGAGTCATTGCTTGGGTTGCCGACGTTTCATACATGTGCAAAAAATAATAAACAATATAAGGCAGTCCCCGAGTTACTGTCCGGATCGCCGAAGTTTCATGCATAGTTAAAAAATGACAACCAATTGGGAGCAGTTTCCGAGCCATTGCTCGAACTAGCGAAATTTCATACATAAGTAAAAATGATGAATAACATTAGGCAGTCCCCGAGTCACTTCTCGGGTTACCGAAATTTGATACATAGTTAAAAATAAGGAATAACATGCGCCATTCCCCGAGTCACTGCCCGGGTTGCCGAAGTTTGATACATGTTTGATACACTGATTTGGTGCATCGTGTCACAAGATGCAATACAGAGCTTCTAAGTGTAGAACAGACGAAGTAAGGCTACGTTCCATGGTCTTTTTGACTCATCTCCGGCCTTGTTTGCCTTGTTCTTTTCTGGTGCCTGAGCGTCGATCAGGTAGTACGCATCGTTGTGTAATGCTTTACTCACGATAAATTGTCCTTCCCATGGGGGTGAGAGCTTATGCATGCCAGTTGTGTGTTGCACTAGCCGAAGAACTCTTGCCATGGGACTGACCTTCTTGCTATGATACCGTCTGATCTCTTGTTGATAAATAGCTGATCTTGACAATGCCATTTCCCTTGCTTCCTCTAGCAAGTCCACATCGTCTTGCCGTGATATTTCGTTCACTTCGGCACTTGTGTATTGGGACACTCTTGGTGAGTCATGCATTATGTCGGCTGAAAGTACAGCTTCTGCCCCGTATACAAGAAAGAACGGGGTATACCCCGTCGATATGTTTGGGGTGGTCCTGAGGCTCCACAGCATTGCTGGAAGTTCCTCAATCCAACATCCTGTCGACCTCTGCAGTGGTTCAATTAGCCGAGGTTTTATCCCTGACAATACTAGTCCATTTGATCTTTCTACTTGCCCATTCGATGCCGGGTGAGCCACCGAGGCGACATCGAGTCTTATGTGTTTCTCTTGGCAGAATCTAGCAAAAGCCCCTTCAGCGAAGTTTGTGCCATTATCCGTGATGATATTGTGTGGGTATCCATATCTCAAGATAATATTTTTGAGGAATTTCACCGCTGTGGATCCTTCACATTTTCTTATTGGCTTTACTTCTATCCACTTTGTGAATTTGTCCACCATGACCAGAATATGAGTCATTCCGCCGCGAGCCGGCTTAAATGGACCTACCATATCCAAACACCACACAGAAAAGGGCCAAGTGATTGGTATCGTTTTTAACTCGGACGAAGGCAGATGTATCTTGCTGGCATATCTCTGGCAACCATTACACCTTGCTACCAATTCCTTTGCTTCCTTCAGCGTAGTTGGCCAATAAAATCCATGCCTAAATGCTTTGGCCACTAGGGCTCTAGACGAGGCATGATGTCCATATTCCCCCTGATGTATATCCAAAAGAATTTCCTGCCCTTCTTCCGAGTCAACACATCGTTGTAGTACGTTTGTAACACTTCTCTTATAAAGTTCATTATTAATGATTGTGTTGGCCTTTGCTCTTCTCACAATCTGCCTAGCCATGACCTCATCATCCGACAAGATTTCCTCTTTAAGGAATGAGAATATGGGTTGCGCCCATGTTGGTGTGACTTTTTCCAGGAAGATTACATTGTCAATTTCCATAATCTCCACTGACATAACATCTTTGGGCTTTTCCGTCTTCACCCATGGGTCAGCCGAATTAATCCTCGAATATTTCGGGTCATGTTCTTTATCAATGTCCATTGGGACACTCCCTTCTATTTGTTCTGCCGAGATACGAATTGACTCGGATTCTGGAGAGGGCATAATTGATGGTTTACTCAGGTGTTCCAGAGCTATGCCGGGTGGAATTGACTGCCTAGTTGATCCGAGTTTTGACAGTGTATCCGCATCATCATTTTCTGCCTGGGGTATGTGATGGAATTTACACCCATCAAAATACCACTGATCTTCTGCACATGAAACCTATACATGGCCATATTCGCATCTAGTGCATCCCAATTCCCTAATACTTGCTGTACTACGAGGTCTGAATCCCCATAACATAGAATCTGACGTGTGCCAATCTCTTTCGCCATTTTTAGGCCATCGACGAGTGCTTCATATTCGGCCACATTGTTTGATGCAGCGAATTGTATCTGCAACACGTATTTCAGCTGATCTTTTTTCGGTGAAGTTAGTACTATTCCTGCTCCTAGCCCATTTCTTAACTTGGACCCGTCAAAATGCATCGTCCAATAGTTCGGATCTGGCAATGGGGGCTCATACTGTACTTCGGCCCAGTCCACAAAGAAGTCGGCCACTGCCTGAGACTTGATTGCATCTCGCCTATCAAATTGCGGAGCATAAGGTGATAACTCGATTGCCCATTTTGCTATTCGGCCACTCGCATTTTTGTTGCTCAATATCTCGGATATGGGTGCCTCACAAATCACTTTTATCGGGTGTTCTTCGAAATAGTGTTTGAGTTTCTTCGCTGACATGTATACTCCATAAGCCATCTTCTGGTAGTGTGGGTAGTTTTGCTTTGAGGTTGATAATACCTCACTTAGGTAATATACCGGCCTTTGTACTGATTTATCCTCTTCATTCCGTTCCACAACAACTACCGCACTTACCACTCTATTAGTAGCTGCCACATAGAGTAGCATAGGCTCTTTTGACAATGGAGAAGCCAAAATTGGTGTCGTGACCAACATCTTTTTTAACTCATGAAAGGCACTATCAGCCCGCGGTGTCCAGACGAACTTGTCGGATTTTTTCATCAATTGATATAGAGGTAATGCTTTTTCCCCTAGCCGACACATGAACCGACTCAGTGAGGCAAGACACCCTGTAAATTTTTGTACATCGTTCAAGCACCTCGGCAGTTCCATTCTTTCAACTGCTCGGATCTTAGTTGGGTTCGCCTCTATACCTCGGCTGGATACGAGGAAATCGAGTAATTTTCTCGCCGGCACACCAAAGGTACAATTTTCCGGGTTAAGCTTCATTCGGAATCTTCTCAGGTTTGCGAATGTCTGCCGAATATCTTCTAGGAGTGTTTTGCTCTCTTTGGTTTTTATAACCACATCATCAACATATACTTGCACATTTTTCCCAATTTGGTCATGTAGAAATTTTTGCATGCATCTTTGGTATGTGGCTCCTGCATTACGCAGGCCGAACGACATGGTGCGATAGCAATAAGCCCCATACGGGGTGATAAACGCAGTCTTTATTTGATCAGCCGGGTTTAACGGTATCTGGTGGAAACCAGAATACGCGTCTACAAATGATAACAGCTCACAGCCTGCGGTCGAATCAATGACTTGGTCTATCCTAGGTAAAGGAAAAGGATCTTTTGGACACGCCTTATTGAGGTTCGTGTAATCGATGCACATTCGCCATACGACGACTACATTTGGGTCATCCTTTTTATTTTCTACCAACACCAGATTTGATAGCCAATCTGGATGAAGCACTTCCATAATAAACCCGGCTGCAAGGAGCCGAGCTATCTCATCCCCTATTATCTGTCTCCTGTCTTCGGCGAAGCGGCGGAGAGGTTGCTTCACCGGCCTTGCTCCTGGCCTCACATGCAAAGAGTGCTCAGCCAACTCCCTCGGTACACCTTGCAGGTCCTGTGTTGACCATGCAAAGATATCCCGATTCTCACGGAGGAAGTTGGCGAGCTCACTTTCCTATTTGGCATCTAGGCCAACACCAATCGTGATGGTGCGCTTTGGGAACTGATCATCAATCTGGATCTTTTTCGTCTCCTTAGTCGGCTGGAAAGATACACTTCCATGCGGGTTGGCTAATGCCGGCATATTAAGCTGTGCCGACTGAGCAAGAGCTGCCACTTCCTGAATTCTTCTTTTCTCTCTTGCAATTACCAATGATTCGGCCAGGTTTGACCCGGCTGAAGCGCATTCCATTGATTTTCTGTAATCCCCAGTTACTGTTATTACTCCCTGAGGTCCTGGCATCTTCATTTTCAAGTAAGTAATATGGAAGCTGCTCATAAATTTAGCCAATGCTGTCCGTCCGAGTAAAGCAGAGGTCAAGGTTTAGAGGTAGCTAGCAACTAGGGTTTATCTAGTTGGTAGCGGTTTAGAGGAGATCTAGATTGGCCGCAAATAGAGAGGGGGCGATGGCCAACCTAGGGTTTCTTATGTGTGCAAGGGGGTGCCCTACCACTCCTTTTATAGGTGGGGAGGCGCCAAGGGGGAGGGAGTCCTCCCCCAACTCCACTTCATGTTTTCCGGGGCTCTCGTGCGAGCCCATTGGGAAAGTCCGAGTAGATGTGTTATTCGGCAGAATGGGAGAATTATAGAGCCGAGAATCTGGAGTTTGAGGTGGTGGACCTAGAAAGTTGCTATCATGATCGCCGGGCTCCCTCTACTCCACCATACCCGCTCCAGTTTAGGAGAAGCCCTGCGGGATCTCCCCTCTACTTCCGACACCACGCCGTCGTGCTGCCGGAATCACGAGGAGAGAACTACAACCTCTGCTGCCTGCTAGAACAAGGGAGAGGAAGGTCTTCATCGAGTACTGTACGTGTGACCGACTACGGGAGCGCTGCCGGAACGCGGCGCCGGAAGGATCGTCTACGTGATCTTGAGATCGACAAGTGAACGACTACATCACCCACGAGAATCTGCTCTCGTTAACCGCTTTGGATCTTCGAGGGTTAGTACTATCAACTTGTTGCACCGATCTAGTAGATAGATCTTGGCTTGATCATAGATTAGATCTTGATTGTGTGTTCGTGCGGTAGATTTTTTTTATTTTCCATGCTACGAACACCTACAGATACCGTTAGCAAGATAGTAATCCATATCATATGGACTGCCATTGATCTGATAAGAAACCTGTGGGGCATTGTCTTCTGCCAGCCTAGCAAACACCGGAGAGCGCTACAACATATTGATGTCATTGTTTGATCTAGCCATGCCAAAAAAGGAGTGCCAAATCCAGAGATCGTGTGATGCAACAGCCTCTAGTATGATGGTGCACCCATCTGCAAGCCCTTTGAACTGCCCTTGCCAGCCAAATGGGCAGTTCTTCCACTACCAATGCATGCAGTCGATGCTGCCAAGCATACCAGGAAACCCCTTTATCTCGTTGATGGACAAAAGACGGGCAGTGTCTTTGGTGTCTAGCTCTCTCAGGTAAACTTTTTGTCAAACACCGCAATAACCGCGCTGCAAAACCGGTACATAGCCTCATGGCATGTGGGCTCGCTCATGCGCGTATAGTCGTCAAGGAGGTCACCGGGAACTTCATATGCAAGCTGCCAAATGGCAGCAGAACATTTTTGGTAAGAGAAGAAGCCAATCTTACCGGTGCAATCGTACTTGTCCTTGAAGTAGCTATCGTACTCTGTCACCCCATTGAGAATTTGCAAGAACAGGTCCCTCGACATCGGATAGCGGCGGCGGAATGCCTTCTCTTTAAAGACTGGATTAGTTGGATGGAAGTAATCCTTGTAAAGACGTATGTGGCCACCTTCTCGGTCGCGCTCCTGGTTGGCTTGGCGCCGCTTGGACGAGCCACCTCTGCCTGGCGGCAGGAGGTAGTGGTCGTGCACCATCTATGCAGCCGCCAGCACAATCTCGGTCTCACCGTCGGACTCCTCCTCGGAGGATGACTCCACAAAATTCTTCTAGAAGAACTCCATTTCCCTTTGGCTGTTGTCCATCTTCAAAGTATACGGCCGTCAATGGCAATGGCAACTCTCGAAGCGGGCTGGACAAAACCTAGAAAGGACCGGCGAACGTACCTCAGACAATTGATCGAGCAGGTTGTGCGCATGCAGAGGGTGTCACGCGCCCAGTCCAATGGCGGAGACCGAGGGCGACGAGACTGCCTGTGGAGCGGCCAGACAACTCCGGCAATGCGCGTGGCCTGCGGTGGCGCTCGATATCGCGCGGGGAGGGGGGAGGGTCGGTGGTAGTGAGCAGCGGCGGTGGTGGCGGCAAAGACTGCTCCTACTCGAGACCGAGCGATATGGAGTGCGTGAGGGTTTGGGAGAGGAGAGCGTCTGCTGTGCCACTGGCGGGAGGGCCTGGACGAATTATTGGGAGGACACCCCGCGCCGTCCGCGTTGTCCGGGCCGACGCAACTGAGCCCTAGATTAGATGCATGGACGAGTCAGGCCGGACGCGTTTTTGCCGGATGGATCGGCCCACTGGGCGCCGCACACGCCGCGCGTGCAGTTTCGGACATACGCAGACTGTTTGGGTCGTCCCGGTGCAGATGTCCTTAGTCTTTTCCGTCCGTTTCTCTCCAGTCTCATGTCTCTACCAAATCAGGTATTTTTTGACAAATCTGACCAATTTGAACAAGTTCAACCAGCTCTGCCCCCCGGGCGAAACTAATTTGGAATCTAAATGATCATCGTCCGAGTCCGCAGCGTAAGCATGTTCATACCCCTCGTCCTCTTCATTGTCATCTTCATAGGTATATGGATCTCCCTCAAGCATCGAGGATGCCACCAAAGGTACACAAGGCGATGATGGAATGTTGATTGGCGAGACAGCTACAAACTCTTCCTCGATCGGCTCTAAGGTTTCAACATTCATTTTCTCCTCGATGATTTCTACTTATTCTCTTTCAACATAACTAGGCTCCTCCATAATCTCCTCTAATTAATCTTCATCTTGTTGATTTTCTGTGTCCCACACAGGCGGTTGGCTTGGACCCGCATCATACACATCCTCATGACGGTCATCGTTGCTTCTTTCGATAACCGAGGGCCGCTTGTTCAAGTCGATGAGAAGATGGGCATGCCCGGTGACCTTGACGGCAAACACGACCAAAGATTTTATTGGCGAGTTCTCCACTAGCTCTTTGTATAGATCCCACTCGTTGTCACCATTGATCGGGATCATCTCAGTATATATGTAGAGCCACCTGCATCATATCTTTCTTCCAAAACAACTTCATCGCCTTTGTCACTCCATCCAAGGGCAGCTCTAACCTTTACAACAACATCACTAAGACTAGGACTAGTCGGAAAAAATATCACAGTCTTTGCCATATCCACAAACTCAACACCACATTCCGATTGCACAACACGCCCACCGTGATGCACATGAAGGACTTTTTCATAAGCCATCTATATTAATAATAGCCAAAACAAATACCGAAGCATCCATTGGAGAATGCAATACCCAACAAAATGCGACAATGTGCAACCAATAATACCAAGCCATCTACAATCACCCTAAAATACCATTGCTCCATTGCTCTAACCTACTCATTTTTCTACAATCACCCTACACAAACTAGCCAATATCATTCATATATGTTGCACATGCTTACAACACACAAACTAGCCAATACCAATCAATCTAGCAACTCCTAAAAACTCGAAAATATTCACAATGTATCCTACAAGTCAAGCACATGTATCCTACAATCAACTCGAGGTGAAACACTAGGTTATCCGTATCCTACAAACAACTCCTACTTACACCTCCTACAAAATATCATCTAAGTAAAATATCTACAAGCTCAAGCACATGTATCCGTATCCTACAAACAACTCCTACAAAGCAACTCCTACAAGGTCAAGCACATGTAACAATTAGCAATATCATCTAAGTGAAATATCTATATTACTAACACTTGTATAATTACATCATATGTTACAATGATTCATCTAAGTGGAATAATTACAATTAAGTAGAACATGTGCTTCACAATGTGCAAATTATTTTACATACAACATTGTATAATTACATTGTATGATTCATCTAAGTTGAATAATTACAATTAACTAGAACATGTGCTTCACAATGTGCAAATTATTTTACATACAACATTGTATAATTCATCTAAGTTGAATAATTACAATTAACTAACACTTGTATAATTACATACAACATTTTCACAATGTATGAATTATTTTAGAAAAGGGGGAGGGGATTTGAGAGAGGAGAGGGAAGGGGAGAGGTACCTGCGGCCGGAGGGGAGAGGTGTGGGACGAGGAGATGGCCGGAGAGGGATCAACCCATCCTCCACGCTGGAGGGAGGCAGCCCACCGTCGACGCTGGAGCGGCCGACGGCCTGCGTGCGTGCGTGCGTGCGGCTGGCGTGCGGGCTGGTGGAGGAGCGGAGGAAGGTGGTCCGGAGGTGGGCGGAGGTGGAGAGAACGGAGGAGGAGCGGCGGGAGGTGGTGCGGCCGTCCGGCGTCGCGAGGAAGGGCGGAGGCGACTATGGTATGACTGGATCGGGGAGAAAGGGAGACTGGTCGATTGGGTATAACCCTAGGGTCGGCGCCGACATAGCGGCCACGTCAGCCAGGTGCCCACCCCAGTGGCTAGCTCGACGCCATCACCGACATATATTAGATCGGCGCTGTTTGAAGTGGCACCGACGTGAGGGGTCAGATTCCAAATTAGTTTCGTCTGGTTGAACTGTTCAAATTGGTCAGATTTGTAAAAAAAAAAAAAAAACCAAATCAGCGCGCACACCACAGAGCGGGCAACCCTACGGCAGTACGGCGGCGGCGCGCACACTCCACACAGCGCCGCTGCGTGGGCAACCCTAGGAGGCGGCGCGACGCGGCAGCAAGTCAGGCGAGGCGAGGGCGAGGGCGAGCAGACGTCAGACCAGTCGACTGCAAGGCGCAAGCGTGAGGTAGAGCAGCGCTGCGAGCAGGCAACGGTGAGGCCAATCAGGATTCATCTCTAAGACTCTAATATAGTCTTATTCCTCTCAATTTCTTCAGATTTCGGAGTCAGTCTAGCAGATTAGCTGTTTAGGAGAGTACTCGACCCATGGATTTTAGCATCAATCTAGCAGATTAGCACTTATTTCTTACGATATGATTTATAAATTGTGAGTTCATTGAAAATTTGTTACTATCCTAGACTATTTTGTGCTAATGCTACCAATTTGTTATAGTTCATATTGTGCATTCCGACCTTGCCGACGCCGGCCCCTTCCACCTCGACCTCCTCCGGCCGCCCCGACCTTCTCCGGCGACGAGTACCTGCTTCCCCGACCTCGCCCGGCCGCCTGTCCCGCGCAACACCATCCCAAGCCGGAACTCTGCACGAGCCCATCACCTCGCACGTGAAAGGTGAACACCCCTGTTCGGTAACTTCAACTCCTCGGCTCCTGCCGCCTTCTGCGCAAATGGATGGTTTGGAGCTTAATCTGATGCGTATTTAGTTTCTTATCAGCTTGAGTCCAGGAAGAAAGGAGGTCCATGGCATGTGCTGCTTACAGTATCAGGGGCCATGTCAAGCTTGCCGCGGGGCATGGCCCGTATGCGCTGGCCAATAATCACATGTGCGGCAGCTTGAAGCCTTCGGTATCCTATTCTATTTCTCGGTCGTGGAGTAATATCTCTAGTACTGCATCTCGACACGCCGCCCACCATTCTCACTTGATTGTCGGCAACCCAGAAAGATGGCGCTCAAGCTTGAAAGCTTCACCGGTGGATGGTACCGTCGTTGCTGGTAAATTACTTTTTGATCGGTTGGGTGTGAATTCTTTAGGAACTGCACTTTGAGACAAATTGCAATGCCAAAACTTCTCTTCTAGTTAATATCTGGAGACAGTTAAATTTGAAGTGTTACACTAGTCTTTAATATTTGTCTGTTTTGTTATCAGAAGGGAAGATAACTGTACTGGTCATTGGTGGTGGAGGAAGGGAGCATGCACTTTGTTTTGCTTTGAACCGTTCACCTTCTTGTGAGGCAGTTTTATGCGCCCCTGGTAATGCTGGTATTGCTCAATCTGGAGATGCGGTCTGCATATCGGACTTGGACATCTCCAATGGTGATGCTGTTATATCGTTCTGCCAAAAGAGGGGAGTGGGAATGGTGGTAGTGGGTCCTGAAGTTCCTCTTGTTGCGGGTCTTGCGAATGACCTTGTCAAAGCTGGGATACTAACCTTTGGTCCTTCATCAGAGGCTGCAGCATTAGAGGGATCAAAGGATTTTATGAAGAAGTTGTGTTATAAGTACGATATCCCGACTGCTCAGGTATTTCATTTTACATTTGTGTTAGTACTGTAGTCTTCCAGGAACTAGGGGGTTTGGTTCCATGGGATGCCTGCATATGGTTGATGCTATTGTTCTCCATGTTTCAGAAATACTAGTACATTATTTTAGGCTTAAGCATATTTCCTTCCTCCCGAGTCAATGTGCTAACCATGCTCATTTTGTACTGATTTGCTATTACTAGTTACAATACGCTAGAAGTATCGCCACAAGCTTGGACTTTCTGCTGGAATAACTCTGACTGTGACTGCATTATTTCTAATCATTCTTCATAGTTCTTGACATTTTCCTGAAGATAATTGCTTTCTGAAATGATTCTGTCTTATTACTGCAGAAAGAGACTGTAAAGTTACTCTAGCAAAAAACTGTGAAATTGATACTCCTTTATTTTATACTTAGTTGTAGTTTCAGATGCTAAGGCATAGAAATGAACCTAATGAGTACATCTCTGTCTCATGTAGTATTGCACGTTCACGGATCCCGAGAAAGCTAAACAATACGTCAAGGATCAAGGGGCCCCTATTGTTGTTAAAGCGGATGGATTGGCTGCTGGAAAGGGTGTAGTTGTTGCTATGACTTTGGATGAGGCATTTGAAGCAATAGATTCTATGCTGGTTGACGATTCATTTGGTCTTGCTGGTTCACGGATCATCATTGAGGAGTATCTAGAGGGCGAAGAGGCCTCTTTCTTTGCATTGGTAGATGGTGAAAATGCTTTGCCACTTGAATCAGCACAAGATCACAAAAGAGTTGGTGATGGTGATGTTGGCCCAAACACGGGTGGTATGGGTGCATATTCCCCTGCTCCGATAGTGACGGAAGAACTTAAGCACACGATCATGGAAACCATAATTATTCCAACGGTTAAAGGTATGGCTGATGAAGGATGCGAGTTTGTTGGTGTATTATATGCTGGGCTTATGGTAGAAAAGAAATCTGGGCTGCCTAAGCTTATCGAATACAATGTGCGATTCGGGGATCCTGAGTGCCAGGTTAGTGATCATCTGTCATCTTCCTCTTAAGATATCTATATTTCTCAATTCAAGCATTACAAGTGTGGTTTTGTTTTCTTAGTCAATGTATGTTCAAAGTTTTCTTGATGAAGTTGGACAAGTGATTGCAATGCCTTTGAATTCCTTTCCAACAGTGTTTGTCCTTATGCGTAAATGAAGTTCTCTCCATAGTTCCTGTAGTGATGTCTTAATGAAGTTCTCATACTTTAATGATTCCCTAACGATACTCTCCTCATATATATGTCTGTAACAGTTCAGTTTACTTTTAAAGGAGTCTAGTGCTTTTCCTGGTCCATCTTCAAGTGCAGAAAAGTGAGTAGTTCCTGTAGTACAGTGGCAGTGGTGACTCTGGGTCTCTAGGAATTGGAAAGATGCTGTGCTAGGAAAGCAAGTTCTGATGACAAATAGGAGTGCCTAGCTGCCTATATGTAACTTAGTTGCCCTGGCCGGCTGGCCCTGGGTCCTCCTCTTTAGAACTACTCGCCCACTCCAACTCAACCATTTTAGCCTCTAGGGCATTGCCATGTTTATAGTTTGAGTATAGATGAGATAAAGTATCTGATACGTATTAGCAAAAACTAGCAAATTTCTTAAATCATTATCATACTGTGTTTTCATAACATTTTAGTAGCATATTGTTGTAGAATTGGAAAAAGTCCATAATTGGCCCCTTAACCTTCGGATGAAGTCCAAATATGACCCTAAACTTTGGAAAGGTCCAAGTTTGGCCCCTAATCTGTTTAACCCGTTCAATGTTCTCCCCTACCGCCATGAAACCACCGATCGACTATTCCACATCACCGGTTTAGGCTGCTAAGTGCTAACCCTCCACATAATCTGACCACCCTGGCAATTTAGACACGTCGGTAAACAAAGAAGACGGCAGATACTCCTGAAAAAAGGGCAGCTGAATCTCGGAGCGGTGAAATTTCCCCATTCTGTTAGAACCCTTGCCTTCTCCGGCGGCATTGGCATTTGTGTTGACGCACGATGCGACGGTGTTGGCGGAGGCGACGCTGGATGGCGCGCCATCATCGTCGATGGCACGTCCAGCGCTTGCATGTGTGAACTTTGGGACTCCGTCACGGGCTGTAGTACGCCTGCCTCGTCTGCCATGCCGACGCCGTGCGGATGCTGGTCGACGCCACCGCCATCTGGGGCGGGCTTTCCAATCCACATTCCTGGCGTGCCCCTCCAACAGGGTCACGTCCCTCGAGATGCTCTAGGACAGTGCTGGCACCAAGGCCGCTGCACTCGCCATGGCGCATTCCTCTATTTTGTGTGCACTCGATTTTGGTGTCGAGTCTGCGACGAATTACTTCTCGGAACTGAATCTCCTGGGGAAGAACAGCTGCAAGGGCAGCAGCACTGTCAGCGGGAGTTCAACTGATGTGTGAGATGCAGTCTTGTGGATTCAGTCTTCAGTTTAGTTGCAGGCTTGCAGCAAGTAGAAGCTACGATGTCCTGTAGAATGTGTGTTTTGACCTAGTTGGTGCCTTAGCTAGGATGGTGTGCGTGCTCTGTAGTATGATCTCCCTGTCTGTAATGCTACATGTAGCATCTCTGTTGTTTGGGATCTCAATGAAAACGAGCGATCTTTGTTTTCTTATGAATGTTGCAATGCCAAAACGCACAAATTTGTTTGGAAACATGACAGTTAACAGGAAATACACCATGACCATGAAGAATATTTCTGGAGTTCAATTTTCTTAGAAAGGAACTAGAAGGGATAGTCAAACATGTGAGTTCAAGGACGTAACTAGCATAACAAGTGACCATACTTCAGAGCATTGTTACATGAAATCCCCAACATGTAGAACACAAAAGGAATAATTAACTTGACACTTCAGAAGCTGTTATGCTGCATATCTGGAATTGCTTTGGAAGTCTTGCTTCCTCCAGGCTTGGTGTGCCTTCCACCAGGTTCTTGTACTCCTGAAGAACCTTCTGCATTAATGGTTACTTTTGCTCCTGCACCTGCACTTGTCTTCTGAGGCTGTCAAGTTTATAAGTAAATTGTTAGGATTTATTTATGTTGTACAGAATTGTACTAGAGCGAAATACACATACCATATTACAAGGGCGTGATTGAGTTGAAAGTATGTCGTTGTTGCTTAAAACACCACCACTACCTTTTCTTTTTCTCACAACACTTGCAGAGCTTCCCCCTGTTGTATGGATCTGCGCCATAATATATGTTGTAATGAAATAGGGTAGATGATTCACAGTTCACAAACTAGATCTAAGTAAACTTACCATATTCCGTGGTACCTTTGATTGGGTTCCACTACTACCAGCTTCACCACGAACACCACTACTAGCTCCACTTCCATCTCTACCTTGAGCTCCATTACCACCTCCAGCGTGAGCACCAGGTGCATACTGACCGGTTCCATTGATCTGATCGCATTTTCTTTTGTTGTGACCACTCCCTTGCATTTACTGCACCTAATGACAGTCCCAACCTTGGAAACTTTTTTGGACTTTGGTTTGTCTCCAACCTCTCTTGTCCTCCTTTTTAGGCCTCCCAGGCATCTTAATGTAACCTGGAGCTTTTGGTTTCGGCCTAGTTGACACTGGCCATGCAGACATGCCCTCAACAGGTTCTAGCACATGGTCATATATCTTGTTGAACTCGGTAATTTTGTAGCAATTGGCAACATATTCTTCAACTGGTATGGTATCATAAGCAATGCACGCAATAGCATGACAACATGGTAAACCCGAGAGCTCCCAATACCCAAATTTTTTGTGGCAAATTCACTGTAAACCTGTGGTCAAAATGCTTAACCTCGTATCCATCTTTACCATTCCACACCGCATGGCAGTCTGCAGTATGTTTATTAAATAAATTTAACTTCCTGATATTTGGGCAAATAGTGCCAACCCACCTTGGAGACTTTGTTCTTTGCTCCTGGATCCTAACCATGACTTGTTGCCTAATGGTCTCTAGCATTGTAATGATTGGGAAAAATCTAGATGTTACTGTCCAGTGATTGAATGACTCACATATGTTGTTGTTGACCGAATCACAATTACTTCCTGCCTTGAAATAGGCTCTACTCCAATGCTCTGGGTCAGTTCTAAGGATGGCTTGTGCTCCATCAGGAGTTTTTAGTGCAAGTCTTGCTCTCCAATAGTTGAAAGCATGTTGCATGATGATTTGGCAACCATCCAAAACCTTTTCTGCCAGTCCTTGTCCTTGTAGGTCTTCTTCCAGTTTGCATATATGTGACGTGCACACATGCGATGCTCACATCTGGGTGCCCATTTATCCACAGCGTTCAGTATTCCCTTTTGTTTGTCTGAAATAATAACCCAACCATCTCCATCACCTAGGCGAATATCTCTGAACAACAGATCACAGAACCAGTCCCATGTATCATTTGTCTCCTTGTCTACAACAGCCCATGCTAATGGATACATCTGGTTGTTAGGTGTTAGCATCTCGTCCAAGTGCATATAAAAGCTCCCCATTGTTAATCCCTTTGAAGAAACAACCATCCAGTCCAATGACTTTTCTGCAACCAGCCATGAATCCCTTTCTGAGAGCAGCAAAGCAAACATAGAACCTATTGACTTCACAGTCGGGAACCAGCTTAACTACAACTGTGCTACCAGGATTACTCCTCAACAATTCTTGCTGGTAGTCAAAGACTTTAGAGTACTCACCCTTAGTTGAATCATACATCCTCTTCATGACAATAGATTTAGCCCTCTTACACTTGGATATGCTAACATTAACAAGCATGTCTTCTTGAACCGTCTCCCTTAAGCTCTTCATGTCCCATGTAGGATTAGCTTTTATCATCTTCTCATACTTATTGGCAATCCTCAAAGCAGTAACAAGTTTGTTATCTTTCCTTGGTGGACAAGTGTGGTTGTTGTTAAATGTTGAGATCTGCCAGCTAGTATGCCTTGTTGTTTTGGATAGCAGGCAATACCATGGACAATTTTTCCAAGTGCATACAGCTCAGCATCTCTTCTTCTCATTCTTCTTGAACCAGATGCACCTCGTCTCTACCACCCCAAGCTCTCTTGCGGCATCTATGAACTCACCCTTGCTGCTAAAACGCATGCCAAGACTGAATACTGGCATTTCAGCCCGGGAATCAAACCCTTCATACATTTCCGGCCTTCTAACAAGCTTGGTACTATTGTCTTATTCATCAAAAGAATCTTCATTATCGCTAGTGTCATAATATGGAGTGTCGCTGCCATCATCCGATAGCGCCTCTTCATCTACATTATGCCTCTACTATTTTGTCGAACATCAAACGTCATGTCATCTAGAGATGGCATTTCCATGGCATTAAACTTCTTCTTGAATTCCTTGAATTTTCTCCTCAATTGCATGGCTTCCTCATCTTCATCAGATGCATCTATATCAACAGCCAGGTAGTCATCATCCTCCTCGTCAGACTCATCATCTTGACGCTGCAGCACCTCTGCCTGCACACTGTTGTGATTATTTGTATTTTCTGTCATGCATGAAGTTTGTGTTGTAACATCCTGAGTTACAACGAATTCTCCGACTTAAGGAACAATTCCTTGCTGTTGCGCCATGTTAATGGCAATAGAGTTCTGTGTAGGAATGACCGGACCTATCACCTGCACATCACTATCATAATCCACAATTTCTTGCTTACCAACTGGGTAATATTCTGCAGCAAAAGACTCTACATATATTTCCGCAATGGCACCTTCAATTCCTTGCATCACACTACCCATTGATTGACATGCCAAGTCATGGTTCAACACAGTCAATCCATCCCACAATTTTTTCCTTGGTTGACACCAATGCATCAACATATCCTTATTGTAATTAGGAAAATGATCACACAGATGACCTCGTACCTCTGGTAGTCCCATTTTATCAACCTCAATTGAAGATGTTCCCTCTGATCCACCCACATATGTCAGCTCCTTTCCATCATTCCAAAATGAACCTCCCCAATGCAATCTCACCAAAACGAACTCATCCATCTCTAAATTCTATGTAACAACACCATGGAAAATAAATCTCAATAGTATTGATTCCATCAACTAAACAAGCGACAGCACTACTTGGCTATGGTACTCACCGACTACTTCTGTAGATTATGGACATGGATTGCAGCCACTGGATTGCCCGCAGCCGCCACCAGTCTCGCCTCCGCTAGGGGTTCTTCGCAGGGACAGAACAGGATAGAGAAGCGAGGGCAACTGTCAGCGAGATCTCTGGATTGATCTGCATTAATCCTGCCCGCCGAAGATTGTGTTTGATAATGTTGCTAATTGACATCAAGGCACGATGATGTGTTAGATTACGTGGAGGGTTAATAGCCTAAACCGGTGATGTGGCATGGTCGATTGGTGAAAACCAGGTTTCGCGGTGACAGGAGCGAACACTGAACGGGTTAAAAAGATTAGGGGCCAAAGTTAGACCTTTCCAAAGTTTGGGGTCATATTTGGGCTTCATCCGAAGTTAAGGAGGCAATTATGGACTTTTTCCAGTAGAATTGGCGATCTGAGGTACATATCTTCAAGAACGCGATCATGTCCAAAACTATGTACATTTGTAAGAGGGAGTGCCTTACAAATGCCATCTGAACTTTGCGCCTTACTTTCATTTACATTACTTGCGACACACAAGCGGCACATCCTGCTTTTGTTGACTGCTCAAGCTTTATATTATTGTTCCATGTCATTTACATTACTTGCGACACACAAGCGGCACATCCTTCTTTTGTTGACTGCTCAAGATTGTTCCATGTAATTCTAGAAGTGCTTGAAATTTGTGGATCTTCAACTTATGTAAGCTCTCTGCTTAAAGGCACATGGACTTAGAACTAGTGATCCAGATTTAAACTTATAGTTCAATCCAAATTCCTTGTTTTTTTTTTGCTTATCACATGTGTCATAATGCTTTTTTCTGAGCACATTTCTAATATGTTTCTTAATTCTCCCAGTTAACTTGTCACATGTTTTTTTCCATCAAATTCTGATTGTGCATTGCTCCTGTTAATCCATTTTCTTTCGCTCAGGTTCTGATGATGAGATTAGAGTCCGATCTCGCACAAGTTCTGCTATCTGCATGCAGAGGCGAACTGGGCAAGGTTTCACTAACCTGGTCACCTGAAATCGCAATGGTGGTTGTGATGGCAAGTGAAGGATACCCTGGATCTTATAAGAAGGGAACTGTGATAAAAAATATCAACAAGGCTGAGCAGGTTTCTCCAGCTGTTAAGATATTCCATGCTGGAACAGCTTTGGATGGAGATGGCAACCTTGTAGCTGTTGGAGGCCGGGTTCTTGGTGTCACTGCAAAGGGCAAGGACATTGAAGAAGCGAGGTCAAGAGCATACGATGCAGTTGATGTTGTTGACTGGCCAGAAGGATTCTTCAGGCGGGATATTGGTTGGAGGGCACTGAAACAGGAGCAGACAGCTAACTACTGATGAGGTTTTCTAAAAACTATGGTGGGCTTCTAGTGTCAAGTGAAATTAAGACAGAATAGTCATTAGTCTTGTGGCTGTAGAATGATAGAATCATAGCTCTTGGCACATTAGCATTTTGAACCTTGAGCATTTTTAGACCGTGGTTTGCTTCTCAGCTATTTGTGGTGGTCTGTATTTTTCACATGGCAACATGTCGAGTGCAGTTACCTCTTCCTTTTTGAGAGCAAAGTGCAATTACCTCTTGAGGTGCAATCATGCTATCAACTAACTGTTTGATTGAACATAGGCATGCGAAATCTGAGAAACATTTGCCTACATGACAATCATTTATTATTAGAGATTTTGTGGTTGGCTGGCAAATGACAAATTTAATATGGTCGTAGCTGTAGTCTGTAGAGGAGAGGACAATACCTAAATCTAATACTAGATGAGCTCTAGTGGGCTACATGCTTCGGCTGCCTTAGCCATTTATGTTGCTATTGGGGATTCCTTGTCAACTTTACTGAGATGAACAGAACATTCCCCCTTCATAGCTAAACATAGATTGCTGCTACAACAATTTGCTAACACCTAGAAAATTCTAGTACTTCATCCGGCCATTAATATGGATCGGAGGGAGTATGCATCTTTGCCTTGTATCGCCTGAAAGTTGCAGTTATGAACTTTGATGATTAAAGCTATATGTGATCAGTACTCTTGAAAAAAAACTCTAGTGGAGTATATGTGATGAGTGTAATGGTTACTTGCATAACTTGTGGTTCCTGACATGAACACTGTAAACCCTGAAACCATGCATCATCGGCCCATGATGGGGAGCTTCTTGAAAAATCTTTTTCTCCATGTTTCAAGCCTCCTTTATTTTGATAAAGCTGCGCAATTCAAGTCTCTATCTGAATGCTTTAAGCTTTGGGAATGGGAAACGTTTTCAAAGACTGCCAGGTACTTTTCTTTATCTTTTTTTTTTCTTGGTCACTTTTCCTGAAACCGAAGTTTCAGTCAAGAATCTTCGAAGAGATGATTATACTACACCTCCTGATGACAAAATTGGGTCGAGTAATACAAAAAGCTGTGAGGTAGTACAGAACCGGGCATAAACAAGAGTTAGTGTAAAAGGAGGTGACAATGGATGGTGGGTGAAGATTAGCAGGAGATTACAAAGGGCCAAAGCTATGATGGAGAAAAGGACTATAACATTGGACAGCACAAACCCCTAGAGGGTAGCATATGATCATCAAACCCTATATACCTCTGATGGAAGGAAAAAAAATATACTATATAGAAAGGAAGAGGAGAAGAGAAAAACACAAAGTTACATGTTAATATTGCTCCTCTCCCCTCAACTGTCACCGTCACTGTCGAACAAACTGTAGAATGCTAGCTCCAATTAGTAATACTGTCGGCAATTTGCTGCTTAATTTTGGCTGCTGGGTTTTAGGTCAGCAGGTCTGGGAAGAGCTTGTAGCAGTTGGGCGACGACTTGTCCTGCTCCGGCACTGACGCCGACGAGGACGAGGACGGCGAGGGATGTGTGGAGGCGTGGCGCTGGAACTCGGAGAGCATCTGCACCACCTCCCTCATGGTGGGCCGCTCGACGCTGTTCTCCTGCACGCAGAGCATGGAGACGAAGAAGAGGTGCGCCACCTCGTCCATGGGCACGGTGCCGAGGCGTCGGTCGACGACCTTGGGCACGCTCTCGCGGCGGCCGTCGGTGACCCGCTTGGCCCACTGCACGATGTCCACGCCTTCCCCGAAGTCCCCCACGGGCCGCCGGCCGGTGACGAGCTCCAGCAGCACCACCCCGAAGCTGTACACGTCGCTCTTCTCGTCCACTCTCAAGGTGTAGGCGTACTCTGTAGAAAAATAACACCATATGTCACACAGTTAGCAGTTAGCATGGTGATCGTGTTAAAGGACAATGCATCTCTTCTTTTTGTCTGATGAGAAACACAATGATTAAAATCAATGATAAAGGTAAGAGCTATGAGCTTGGAGGACTGTTCTCAAACGTGCATCAGTGCACTGATCGTAGTGTAAGATAATTCTGCTACTGTGATCTCCTAGCCAGAACAAATCTAGGTGAGTGGTATAAATTATGTTTTAGACTGGCATATGCTTAGGGCATTGAGCTTAGCAGGATTGGAAAGTGAGACCGTGTTACGTTGGCAATTTGAATAGTACAGAAACTGGCTACTGCGCCTAGGACAGAGCCGAGTGCGTACAACATTCTGCAGCAAATCCCAAGAGAAACGCCCTAGCAGCACCGAGTGCACTGTCGAATCCACCGGAATCTTTCCCATACATATTTACGAATAGTATAGTCTACCGAGCTCGTCAAATCCAAGGAAAATTCTTCGGCGGGATCAAGAGAGGTCTGTCTGTCTGTCCGTGAGATTATATGAAGCCCATGCCTGCCCCAAGATCCTGCCAAATCCGAAACACGAAAGAGCTAGTGTAGCAAAAGGAAAAGGGACTAGTGACCGTAACAGTGGGAGGAGGCGCCCGTGCCGTCCGAAAGTGGAGTAGTAGTAGGCCGTAACACCGTGCCGTGCCGTCCCGTTGGGGTGTGACTGCTTTGGCTTTGGCGACGTAACAGCGGCAAAGGGCGGCGAGCCGCTTTGGCGACGCCCCAGGCGGCGGAGGGGGAGGGGGATGATGGGGCTTTTTACCGGAGTATGGCCCATGCCGGTCAAAGATACAGCAGCGCAACCGAATCGATCGTCCTGAGATGGGACCAGCACAGCAGCAGGCGGGGCTGGAAGTCGAACCCAATGACCATATACCGGATCCGTATGTATGTAAATGTGGTTGAAGCTGTTGAGCAGGATGCATGGGAGAGGGGAGTTCGTAGTAGAATGATTCTACGTATGGGTATGGCTGGCTTTGCAGCAAATTTGCTCAGTGTGTGCTGGTCAGTGGGATACGATGAGGATCAGATATGGGCTGCTGGGCTTGAAACTCCCTTTTGCCATCCCCGATGCTGCTACTCTGTTGCGGTGGCGGCCATGCTCCGGCCAGTTTCACGTGTCAGGCTGCTGCTGTGGCCGGCCTGACACGCCACGACGCGGGCCACCCATCAGCACTACTAGTACTCCACGTTAGGCTGCGCTAGCTACGCGCGCGGGGAGGCGCCGCGGTACACGGGCGGCACGCAGCAGGGTCGGGACCGCCGGACCGGCCGGCCGTCGCCCGACGAGCGCGGCATGCGAGGGGCTGGTGGGCGCGCATCGCGTTCTCATCTCAGCTCATGCGCGGCGCTTGTTGTTGGTTTCTCTACGTAGATGCATGCTGGGCCGTGTCGGGTTCGTGACTTGTGTTGGTGCGCCCCGCTCGCTGCCCGGACGGGCGGCATCGTGTGGTCGCTATCGCGCGCGCCGGGGGAGGGTCCACTCCCCTCCCCTCCCCTCCCCTCCCATCTCATCCCTGCGGGAAATAATTGGGTGCTCGAGTGCTCGCCTGACCAGAGGCACCCTTTTCGGCCGCTTTCGCCGGGGACCCACCGCGCGCTGATGTGGTGCTGCTGTAAAGTCAGACTGGATCGGATGGCGATGTACTGGGTGTCATGTGCATACACACACAGGCAGACAGGCAGACAAGCACCATCTGATCTGCTGCAGCTCCATCGGCCATACCCTCCCCTCCCCTCCCGTCCTGCCAAATCGAAATACTACACGAGGTATGCTCGACAGTCGACACTATTTTTTGAAGAAGAACGAGAGAGAGACGAAGAGCAGAACATACTGTTCCCTCGAAAGGAAGCTCGTGCCGGTACTACAAGTAGGATTGGGAAAATACCTACTACTATTGCTGAAACAGTCAGCTACGCTCGCATCGTACAAATTCAAACAAACGACCATATACGTTTATGTAACTCCGCGCAATTGATCTGCAACAGTGAACTACGTACTACACTCAATGTGGCTCTGCGCCTACGGTCTGGGCAGGCATTAATGCAGAACACCGTCACCCTCTGCTTGCATGTGATCGCTCTACGTACGTAGTACGTGGCGTTTTCTTTGACTTCCAAAAAAACCTAATCCGCGCCACTCACTTGCCTGGCTGGTAGTAGTAGTGTTGCCACTAGGCACCACGTACTGTACTAGCCATTGACTTTGTAGGAGTGGGTCCCAGCGCCCAGGGACAGGGCCAGCCGCCGCGCGTACCGTTCAAGGCCGCGACAAGCGGATGAGCTCCAAAAAACCGAGCGATCCTAAACCAAATCCGATTGACCCCTCCTAGGCAGGCAAGTCGATAATGACTAGAGACAAAAATCAGACGCATGTGCAACCGAGATGTGAAAACAATAATAACGCGTACTACTACGAACCTGGCGCGATGTAGCCGTACGATCCGGCGACGGCGGACATGCACTCGGACGCGCCGGCGGCGTTGTTGGCCGCGGCGCCGGAGCCGGAGCGGAGGAACTTGGCGAGGCCGAAGTCGGCCACGTGGGCCTCCAGGTTGTCCCCCAGGAGGATGTTGTTGGACTTGACGTCGCGGTGCACGATCATGGGCGTGCAGTCGTGGTGGAGGTAGCAGAGGCCGCGCGCCGCCTCCAGCGCGATCCGGTACCGCCGCTCCCAAGCCAGGAACGCGCCGCCCTTGCCGTGGAGCACCGACCCCAGGGACCCGTTGCCCATGTACTCGTACACCAGCACGTTCGCCTCCCGGTCGTTGGTGCAGAAGGCCAGCAGACGCACGATGTTCCGGTGCCGGATGCTGCCCAGCGTACGGATCTCCGCGCGGAACCCGTGGTCGTGACGCGCTCCGGCCCCCGCCGCCGCAGACGACGATGGGCCGCCGCCGTTCAGACGCTTCACGGCGATCATCGCGCCGGTGCCGTCGCCCGACCGCGCGCGGCCCGCGTACACCACGCCCGCGCCGCCGCGGCCCACCACGTTCCCGTCCTTCATGCACTCGATCACCTCCGCGATGCCGAAGTCCACCTTGTGGAACGCCGTGAACCGCCACGCGCCGTCCGGACCGCCGCCGCGGAAGGAACGGGCGCGCCACACGGCCGCCACGGCGAACACCACCGAGCACGCCAGCAGACCCAGCGCGAACACCAGCTTGTAGTCCCCCGCCGTCGCCCGCCGCGGCCCCGCCGCCGTCGTCGTCGTCGACCCGCCGCCGCTGTAGTTGCACGGCCGGCTCAGCACCGGCCCGCACAGCCTCGGGTTGCCCGCGAACGCCGTCGCGTTCAGGTACCCCAGCTGGCCCGTGTCGGGCAGCTGCCCGGACAGGTCGTTGTAGGAGAAGTCGGCCGCCGTGAGACTGCTCATCGCCCCGATCGCTGCCGGGATCGACGAGTCCAGCTGGTTCGTCGACACGTTCAGGTAGTTCAGCACCCTGATCCCGGCGATCGCCTCGGGGATCGGCCCTGACAGGTTGTTCTTGCTCAGGTCGATGTACGTCAGCTGCCCGCACTGGCCGATGGCGTCCGGTATCGGCCCTGACAGCTCGTTGCCGCTGAGATCAAGCTTCACGAGTAACCGGAGCTCCCCTACTTCCGGCGGCACGGCGCCGCCGAGCCGGTTGTTGCTGACCAGCAGCGTCTGCAGCGCGGAGAGGTGGGCCAGCGCGGCGGGCAGCGGCCCGGACAGCAAATTGTTGGACAGGTTTAGCTGAGCCAGCTGCGAACCGGTCAGGGTCGGGCTCGGGTTCGACGGGATCGGACCGGTGAGCAGGTTGTTCTGGAGCTCCAGCAGGTTGAGCCGCGGCAGGTAGAGCAAGCCGGCGGGGATGCTGCCGTTGAGGTAGTTCTGGCCGAGCCGCACACGGGTGAGGCTCGCGCACGAGCCCAGCGAGCCGGGGATGGGCCCGAAGAGGAAGTTGTTCATGAGGATGGCGGTGCGTAGCTCGCCGGACGCGCACAGCATCTCCGGGATCATGCCGGTGAGCCGGTTCGACGACAGGTCGACGAGACGGAGCGCCGCGTTCGCGCCCAGGCCCGCCGGCATGCGGCCAGTGAAGTTGTTCATGAAGAGCTGCACTGTCTCCAGCCGCGGCAGCGCGGCGATGAAGTCAGGGACCGGGCCGTGGAGGCGGTTCAGGAACAGGTTGAGCAGCCGGAGCGAGGTGAGCGACGCGAGGGAGCTCGGGACCTCGCCGGTGAGCGCGTTGTTGGACACGTCCAGCTTGGTGAGCGCCGTGAGGTTGCCGAGCTCCGGCGGGATTGCGCCGGCTAGCTGGTTGGTGTGGAGGAACAGCGTGTCCAGCGAGGTGAGCTCGCCGAGCTCCGGCGGGATGCCCCCTGTGAGGCCGCAGTTGGAGACGTCCAGCATGGTGAGGTTGCGCAGCTGGCCGAGCGCCGCCGGCACGCCGCCGTCGAACACATTGTAGTACCCGAGGTACAGCTCCCTGAGGCTTGTCAGGTTGCCGAGCTCCGGCGGGATGGCACCCTGCAGGTTGTTGCCGTTGAGGGACAGGTACTCGAGCGCTGCCATCCCGCCGTACGACGCGGGTATCACCCCGGAGAAGTAATTGCCACCAAGGTCCAGGTGCCGGAGACGTGGCAGCGCCGCGACGCTGGCCGGGAGCGGGGAGGAGAAGTTGTTGTCGTAGGCGTCGAACACCTCGAGGCTCGGGAGGGAGGGGAAGTCCCAGCCGTCGAGGTCGCCGCCCAGCTGGTTGCCGGAGACATTGACATAGCGGAGCGCCGGGAGCGCGTGCGCGGTCACCGCGCCCACGATGCCGTTCCCGGCGAGGGAGAGGTTCGCGAGCGCGTCGAGCCCAGTCACCTCGACCGTCACGGGCGCGCCGGTAGACACGTTCATGTTGGCGATGTCGATCGAGACCACCCGCCCGCTGGCGCAGCGAACGCCGGTCCACTCGCACACCGAGGCGACATTGCCGGCCGACCATGAGCGCAAGACGTGGGAGCGGCAGCTGAGGGAGGCCTTCAGGGAGAGCAAGGCCAGCGCGTCTCCACGCAATGCCCCGCCATCTCCATTGCCACTGGCACTGATGGTGGATAATAGATGAAAAATCAAGAACGAGAGCAAGATAGGAGCTCTCATTTTCTGGCCAATAATTCTTTGGGGACGTGTGAATTGTGGAGACAATTAGCTAGCTCGAATGTGGCATTGCCATTGCTGCTGTCTCGATAGGTTTACAGAGAGACGAGCGGATGGATGTAGAGATAGAGATGTAGTAGATGGATATAGAGGGAACGGCAAAGGCATGTAAGAATCTTGAGAAGCTTCACATGAAAATGGTGGCGAGAGAGGCCTAGCTTCACACTGAAGGTGAGGGGAATATGTTCTCTCTGCGTGACAAGAATGGCTTTGTCTTTTGAGCTATTTATGCCTTGTGGGAGAAGGGTGTCCAGTAGCGCATTGGGCTCTCTGCTTTGAGTGTTTCTGTGTTCTCCTCTCCTCTCTTCTAATCTCTCTCGTGCTGTCTTCTCCTTTTGCTTTTTTTCCTTTGGGGGCAGAGAAGCTAACTGTTAAAGGCTTGTAGTAGTGGGCAAGGAAGGAAGCAGCCATGGCAAGTGATAGGGGAGTTTCTGGCTTTTGCCATTGTTTTATCAACAAACTGGTCCATTGGGTTTTGGGGAGTATTTAGAAAGGCTTCTTGTAATTATTACATGGCGCCCGACAGAAAAAGAGAAATGCACTCTGGTCACCATCCAAGTACAGGGCCTGTGATTGAAATTTTCGACAATGATGAAAGAGGGCAAGCAAAATAATCAATGTGCTCAATATGTGTGTGTGCGCGCCATTCGGTAGCTTTGGGAGTACAAGCAAAAACAGGCTTTGGCCAGGTCTTTTGGCATGTATTTGAGGTGCTCATGTGTAGGAAAGAAACAATCTACCGAAATGGACCACACTGGTTAATATAGAAGATGAACTACTCAACCCTGCAAAGTTTCACTTGGAGTTTACTCCACCCAACTCTCAAATATGAAATCAAGTGTCGTGCTCTCTCAACTCTCCATGTGGATTTTGCCACTTTGTATGGCATGTGGATTTTCACGTAAACTTTTAAGTAATAAAGCGCAAAAAATTGTGGATTTTGCCACTTTGTACGCTGAAGTGCTACTTGGCTCTATGTGTCAGCAATTACTAATCCCCTACATTTTTCAATAAAAGAAACTTAATTAACAGTTTCATCGAGTTGATAGCACTACACAATCACATAAGAGTTCTATCGGACCTCTGCTTATGAAATTGTATGCAACCACACAAGGTTGATGCAAAAAAATTAGCCGGAACAAGTTCAATGACATACAAGGAAGAAAAATAAACTCATGTATGGGAGCATCAACCAAGAATGAAGTCAGTGTGTGCATAATTAGATATAAATTTCTCTTGTCGAATACCATATAATTTGTGCATATAGCCATAATGAATGTCATATCGTCGCCATCCTAACTATTTTTGTAGGATCTCATTTTCATATCAATCCCACACAGCTAATTCATAGACATGTATGTTGCACTACACAAAGGGTATAAGAAGGGGGAGAAAGCAAAAATATTGCCTTACTAATTTCTTTTGTGATAGTTTTGTTTAGTGAGTATAACTTCCTAACGCATGTACCAAAGAAAAATCTTCACTCTCGTAGGTATCTTTAGCTTGCAAAGTTGTCCACCTATAATCAGAAGTCAGAACATGTCACTATATATAAGAGTAAGCACAAAAAACTTACCAAAAAATGACCATCCTAATGCAAATTCATCGAAATTCATGGTTGTGCTCAGTTGATTGATTGTATCCATAAACACGTATAAGCCACTTTATGATACTAACTTCACACTTACTAAATCCTGTTGGAAGGGAGCTCAAAATGCCAACCATTGTTTCGTGCCTGCTACACACAATATTTAAAAGCCTTGGGCATGTTCATGTCTACACTGGTGCATTTATAGCGGGTTTACTCTAATTAACAAGGTACTTCTATTCTTCTTAATTAATGATATGATGAAAAGATTTTGTGCCCATTTTAGGAAAAATAAGACTTGGGCATTAGCCATGGATTGGAGTGTTTCCTAACCAAGAAAACCCAATTCAGAAAACATATTTTAATGTTGACGTTATCAATATGGAATAAGATGTCGCTTCAACTTCACCAAACCAGCCCCAAATAGAAAGAAGAATCCACTGATTTCCACCCAACCTCCACCAATATGATATACATGAGTCTCTCTTTCTTCCCTCCTCTCTTTCCAATCTCCATACCCGCTCACCATGACGAGTGCGGTGATCCAGCATGTTGTAGTCTACAAATCATTGATATAACACTTACCAAAGTCTTCTTTCGCAAATATTACATTTCTCAGAGTGGCACAACATAAATATTGCGGGTCCAATTTCTTATTTATTCATACCATGAGGATTCACATTGCGATGAAAATTCAAATATAGAATAAGAAGCTTTCTAATCAATGATGATACTAACATTAGAACAATTGGATCTCGCAACTTATTGAAAAGGCTACACTATTGCTAGCTCAGCTACATATGCGTGATTTCGTGGATTTCATATCTACATCTATATTGCATTCTGCTATTCTATTACCATGTCGTTGAATTATCCCTCTGTATCGATCTTCTTGTCTTCTCACAACCTAAGCAAGGGTTTTAATAAGGATGGTGATTGTTTGATGATCTAGCTACGAGTGTACTCAGCAATTTCTATGGTGGTTATTTGATGATCTAGCTACAACCATAGAGCCACGATCAATGGCTCATGCAGGTTTTTCAAAATGTTTTTTAGAGAAGGTAAGTTTTAGATTTTTAAATTTCTAAGTCTGTCAGTCTTCACGTGTTGTCTGAACTTCATGGAGTTTCTTTCCACGTTGTGATCTTAATCATTTTCCAGGATAAGGAGTAACATGTCACGTTTATACATTTCAAAAGATGCTACTTTTCCTACAAACGTCCTTGGTCTTATTGCTCTCATCTGTACTTCCTTAGGTATGGATCCGATTACCAAGTTTATCTGAGTCATTCCAAGTCCCCCTCCACGACCCCGCCACCCACCCATTGTAAAAAAATCGGTCGAGAGACCTATGTTCAATTACCATCTCTTCTAATATACTAGATCGTTATCTTGCGACACAGGATAGAGACATTACGGGATCCCACCTGCTAATCTCCACTTTGGATCAAAGACCGACTAAGTATACGAGGACAGACGAAAGTAAGAAGGTACTTCTAACTCGCTCTCCCCATAACAAGATCTGTGCTCACCGTTATTTTATACGCCGCAAGAATGACACTACTTTGGTTGTTAATCCTAACTTTCCCGGTACAATGGAATCTCCACTATATAATTTTACACTATTTTGATTTTGCATATCTTTGCAATAATTAGTCATTAGTGGCAAATCAAGAGAGATTATTGCCAATTGCTTGATGTGAAACAATGTTTAAACGCGGACAAAGATGGCGATTTTTGGAGCCATCAACGTCCCCAAAGCTCAAACCTTAATCGTCCTCGAACAATAAGAAACAAAAGAACTATAAGGAATTCAACGTTTAAACTTGAAACAACGAGAATATGAATTCACTTATGGTTGGTAGCCATATGCGTCCAACACTTCTTCCAATTGAAAGGCTTATCAAAGTCAGAGAGATGCTAAGAACACTATACAAGCTTTGATAACTCAAGACAATCAAACTAGAGTTTAATATAAGTATAAATAACTACAATGTAATAAATAATCCAATTCCTCTAGTTAACTTTCAGGTTGCCAAGTAACACTAGGATGTTTATTATTGCAAATTTTAGCAAGAGAGTTCATGTCCTAAGTAGCATAACAGTTAAGTGTCTTATTGACACCCACATCAGTAAATCGAGACTATCTAAAACATTATTATTCCAATCATTGCTTCTAAAAAATTCATAGAGTAGTAACGAGATCATGCCAAAGACTTGTTATGTGTATCTTCATATTTTCTTCTTCTCCTTTTCTCTTTCTCTTTCTCTTTTTTCCTTCTTTCAAGGATATTTCTCAATAAGGATCATTGAGTGATGCTTTTAAACAATGATTTGAACAACCTTCAAGAGTACTAATAGGTTTGCCCATACGATGATACGTATGCCACCCATGTCATAAACTCATAGCCAAAATCTGTGGTTATATCGTAGATTGTTCAAAAGCTAGCAGAATTGTTCGCATTCAAAGGTGTGCATGGAAAACATAATTTTTTTTAAACAGTATCACAGTTTGATCCACAATGTTGGATTTGGCATACAATCAGACTTCATTTCAATCAAACAACTCCTTTCAAGAGTGTCGTCAAGTCTATCAAAACATCTATGGGGTTAAGTGTCTTCAAAGGTAAACTCTCAAGACAATCACTCATTAAACAAGTCATAATTTTTTTATTCTTTTTCTTGTTTACTTGTTTTGCAATATTATTTCCAAGGCAAGACTCGATTAGCTACAAGAACTAGAGAAAAAGCTTCCAAAAACTAATCATTCATACAAATAAAAATATTTACTCTAACTATTTTGAATTATTCCCACTAGCATAGCATCTTAGCAAATCAACTAACTAAGATAAACAAATCAAACTTTGAAAGTGGGAGACATAGGACATACCTCTTATGAGTGACTTCATAATACTCTTCCTTATAGGGATGTGTTCCTTCAAAACTCAAGAAAAATCACTCCCATAATAAAATTGAAGCAAAGAGGCAAAGTGCAAATCCACTTTCACAAAAAGGTAAAAAGGGAAAATCTTTTTGTATTTTTTAGGATGGGGATTAGAGAATAGAAAAGAACTTGCGACCAAGCAAGGGACTAAGAAAAGAACTTCCTAGGACTAATACATACTTGTGATTAAACCCCCTGCAAACATCCGTAATTATAGGAAAGTAATTAAGATATAAATCTAACCACAACCTTAAACTCTGAGATCCTACACTCCCTTGTGCAAAGGTGTCCTAACGGGGGTTCATGTTTCTGTCACTCCGGCAACCCCACGATTAGTAGCCAAATACACAATGCATCCCCCTAGGCCCATAAATAGTGAATTGTCATGTAGTCGACGTTCACATGACACCACTAGAAGAATAGCACCCCAACTTAAATACTAAACCATTGAATAATAACTTAACACAGATCCACTAATAACAACATGACTTCTCCCATGTCCTCAAGAACTAGATAAACTACCCACAAGACATCATATGGATCAAGATCAAAGATGATATGATAATGGATAACAATCTAAACATAAACAATAATCCAATGGTTCCACTCGCAAGCATCAACTACAATAGTAATCAACACCGGGAAAGTTTCCCCTAAGAACTAAAGCAATATCCAACACAATTGTTACAGCGGGACAAGTGGTGATGATGGTGCTGGTGGACATGATGGTGTGGATGATGATGATCCCGATGAAGCCTAGCTTGATGACGGTGTTGATGGTGACGGTCTCCCCTTTCCAGGAAGGAATTTCCCCGGCAGAAATCTGTCTGTCGGAGAGATTTTTCTCTCTCAGTGTTTTCCGCCCCCCTAGAGGCGGCGGAAATCTATCTGTGGTCGCCCCTTGGTATTAGGGTTTCATAGGGAAGATATAGGCGAAGGGGCGAAGTCGGAGGCCGGGCAGGTGGGACACACCTGCCCTAGGCGCGGGGTCAGGTGGGCCCGCGCCTAGGGGATGTGGGCCCCCTAAGGCCCCACTTCGTCCCTCCTTCTGGCTTCCTTTGTCTTCTGGTAAAATAATATGTTTCCATATTTTTCTGGTATTTTTCTGATCTTCGCGAAATTGCACCGAAACACCTTCTTTTTCATCAGAATCCAGACTCCGGTAGTCCATCCTCCAAGAATCATCCAACATGCAAAAACAGATGAAAAAGCCATAAGTAATACCTCATAATAAGACAAACACCAATGCATAGAGGTAAATTATGATATAGAAAGGTGATGCAAATTGGGCGTATCAACTCCCCCAAGCTTAGACTTCGCTTGTCCCCAAGCGAATACTGAGCTCAGTAAACGTGTCCACAGGTTTATGGAGTGAAGTATCGATAAAAGAATACGAACAAGAAGCATCACACTTACCGTTGCACAACTCATAGAACAAAGCAACTCACCATTATATAACTTAGCTAGTAACCAAGTACAATAGTCACAATAGATATGCATAAAGATAAATCATAATTGGAATTGGAAAACTTGTTCTTGGTCAGAGAACACTTGGCAAACAGTTTCACAAAAGCTTTTTGTAGAAGTTTCAAAATAGGAGCACTCTTTGCTCAAAAAGGTTTTTTCACAAGTGAAGGCTTTCAAAGTAATACTCAATATATAAGAGTTTTGCGCAAACAAGGAAGATAAAGAATATGATTGAATAAATCACCGTATGAATTCTTGAAACACAACAACTCAAATGCTTGCTAGAGATAGAGAGGAAGTAGGTTTACTGACTCAACTGGTAACTAGTAGAGAGGTCCCTTTATAGAGGGTAGCAGGGATTACAAGTCATAAAGAGCTTCCAAAAGATTATGGTACTTACTAGCTTTGAGCCCTCATTGCCCCTATCATAAGCATCTTGAGATGGTTAAGGTTAAAGTGAACAAAGATGGAGTATATGCTTGATGAAATATAAGTTGGCAATCTCATGTCCCTTGAATATGAGGGCCACTCCTCATGCATATTCAACTTTGGGTCCAGGTAAGTTCTTGTCATTGTAAGTATTTGCATATCATTGAGAACCGCCAACAGGGTACCCCTTTCACATGGAACATGAGCTTTCCCATAACCAAAATGACAAGGCAAGCAGACAATGAGCATCTCAGCAATCTTTTTATCTACCATATGCATAGCTTTTTATTGAGGATGCTTCATAGATAGCTCACTATGGTGATGCTGCAAGTTTCCACGATGATTAAGCATGGCTTAGGCTAGCGGCCCATGCGTTTCCCTAATACAAGATATAAACTCTATGGACTTACAAGTTCCCTTTTTATTTCACACTGTTGACATCCATAGACAAAAGAGCACGATATCAACTGTGTACAGAGTACAAGTGCAATGTTGAAAATGTTCCCCGTGACAACACGGTTGTGCCAATTCCAGCGTATAGATGCAAGCAAATACAACTTCGATGTTTGTAACATCCCATGATTAGCACCTAGAAATAGAGAGGACACAGGTTTGCGCATTGCATTCATGCATAAGAAAATCCGGAGAATTTTCGCGCAAAACTAAAAGAGCTACAGAGGGATCGGGATCTCTCTTGTACTGAAGGAAACTTCGGAGCAAGTGCGATAGATTTCGACATGACCTTTGTAGAATTCTTTGTTTCGGGGAAAATTTGTTCAAACATGTATTTGAATTTCAAATATGAAATTCAAATGAATTTACAAAATTCACAAATAGGAATTGGAAATATTTAATAACTTGAACTAAAATGATTACATAAATAATATAAAAAGGATTCTTTATTAATATAAATATATCTACATATAGTATTATTTTACAATAGATAAATAAAAGAATTCTTTATATATGACATTGTCTATACAATTAGGATTTACAAAGGAAGAATTAGTAAATAAATAGTTTATTATTTACAAATACAATAATAATAGAAAATATGTACACATGTGAATAAAAAGGAATTTACAACAAGATTAAAAATAATACCTAACTAAGCTTCTTTTCTTCTTCTTCTTGATCTTCATTCCTGTAAAATAAACAATAAAGAAAGAAACATTGTTTTAATGTTAAAATGTTTTCCCCGCCATAGGTGAGGCAATTTGATATATGAAAATGGCTTAGGGATTTTGGTAAGAACTACCAAAATCCACTAATGACCTAAGAGGGTACCACCCAATCTAGACCATAAGTAGAAATTTTGATATGTGAGCTATACACTTGATTTTGAGAGGCAAAGTTAAGGTCCAAAGAAACCAACACAGATTTGATCATTTGTATCATCACGCAACAACTAGCATGCCATGGCACCCTCTTAAGCCTAGCTAAAATCAATTAAAAAGAAAGGGGCAACAATAATAAAAAAGAATCACCACGTTTAGCACTAAATCAACTAAACAGATTATGTTTAAGTCAATAAGGTCCTTAGCCCAAGATGAGCTAGATGGCATTACCAACCCTAGTAATCCACTTGGCAACATCAAATTATTAAACCAATTCAAGATAATACCAAACTTCCAGCCAAAGTAATCCATAGAAAATATCTTCCAACCAAGCTCATCCATAGGCACAAGTTCCACAGATGGAAACCTGCACCATATGGGGCCCAGCTGTAAGCAGCTTACACATACATGTAGTTGATGTGTTGTCAACACCTCAGGGAGAGCACCAGATATAGAAAAGGAAGAAGCCAACCGTAGTAGCAAGGCTAGCTACTCCATTTCCGCCACACTTAGCCAAGAACACCACCCAAGCACCTCACCAGTTTCATCACATCCACATCCTCACTCAAGAACACCACAAGTAGTCCTAGCTTGTACCAGATCAAAACAGCAGAAAATATATACCACACCATTTCTAGCTCTGTTTTCCTTCTAGAGCCATCCAATAGCTAGGACAAGGGGGAAAGCAAGGCCATGCCACAGTTGTATTAGGAGAACAAGGAGAAGGTCAGGAGCACTAGGAGAAGGATAAACAAAAGCTTAAGCTGAAAGCCAGTAGCAACAAGGTGTGAAGGTGGAGAAAGCCATCCAATCAATTAGTAGTTGATCAAGAATAACAACCAGCATACCAGCCATGGGGTAGCAACCAATCTACATGAAACGGGTTGATATTTAAGCATCTGTATTATCTTCTGGCATAAGCATCTTGGTAAAACAAGGGAATAATCCACATCAAATCCACTCCTCTACCCTTCAACTAAATAATCATTTAGGAGGATTGCAGGAGGAGGTTCTCTCAGTTTGCATAGAAATGCTATGCAAGTTCATCACAGAGAATGGGGGCCACCAAAATAAATATCTGTTCTTTTCTACCAACAATATGTCTCAGTATTTGCATCATTGACATGGGCAGGTATAGTAGATCATGTAACAATGGATTTCTACTATGCACAATCAACTAAGGCACCACAGTAGCAAATTCCAAGCCACAAAGATCACTAAAAATTTACACTAGCAACATCAGCAAGTACACATGCTTGTATATCATCTATCATCAAACAAACTAAATCCTTGCATCATCTTTCTAACAGAATAGTTAGGAATCATGTGATCAATTATTGTCATGTTGACAACATACATACATGATCACCAAATCTCACTTGCAAATAAATTCAAATCATTTTCCTAGCTAATAGTGTAACATCCTAGCAATAGAGCTTAGAAATAAGCTGAACACGGGGTTGTGCATTGCATTCATGTATAAGAAAATCCGGATAATTTTCGCGCAAAACTAAAGAAGCTATAGAGGGATCGATATCTCTCTTGTTCTGATAGGAACATCAGAACATGTGCGAAAGATTTTGACATGGCATTTAAATATTATATGTATTTTTGGAGGGGTAAAATTTGAAATTTACTTTGAATTCCAAATTCAATTCTAAATTTGAATTTGGAAATTCAGAAATAATAATGCAATAATTAAGTAAAGGGAAATGATTATAATATTGATATAAAAGAATCCTTTCTTATAAGAATACATTAAGTATTGCGTTGTTCTGTTACAATAAAAAGAATAAGAGTAAATTACAATTAAGAAATGAATTTTAGTAATAAATAAGAATTGAATTCTTGTTTATAAGTAAGGTATAAACATTTAATAAATACAAGTTACAAATAAAACAATAATGGAATACTTTATTACATAAGACAATGTTACATTGTTGTTGCAATAAAAGGATAAAATAAACACAAATATAAGAACTTATACTAAAACCTTAACTATTGGGCCTAAGCTAAATCTTGTATCTTCTTTTCTTCTCCTTATCTTCATTCCTGCAGAATAAACAACAAAAGGAAGGAAACATTTTGTAATGTTAAAATGTTTGCCCCACCATAGGTGAGGCAATTTAATTTATTAAACTTAGTTAGGGAATTTAGGAAGTACTCCTAAATTCCACAACCTAGAACCAGAGGGCATAACCAAATCTAGGCAACATCTAGGACATGGATCAAATGCTTCTATACACTTGAAATAGAGAGAGGTATCTGTGGGTCAAAGTAACCAAATTTTCAAATCTTAGGCAAGCTATAATACCCTCTATCTCTAGCTAGTTTAAACTTAAAAGAAACAAGAAGTCAAATATACATGCTAGTCAAGTTTAGCAATAATTAGCTAGACTGGCTAATTCTTACAGTGACAAGTTTAGCAAATATAAAGAATGACAGCCAACCAGGAATATCCACATCAGCAGAAGCTAAATCAACATTTACACCTGGCATGTAAAGGAGAAAAGAAAATGTTACAACCAGAAAATATCCATCATTCCTTGATCTCATCCATAGAAAAATATCTTGGGGTGGAAACTTGCACCCCAGTGGGGGCCAGTTGTAAGCAGCTCACACATTAGCATGCAAATGTTGTGCTGTCAACACAACATTTACCCAGGAAGTAGACAAGAAGGAATCAACTTCTGTATATAAGGGAGCGAACCAGCCGTAGCAGCAAAGTTACCATTCCATTTCCACACTCTAGAGCACATCTCTCATCACCAGGAACAACACTTGTTCTTGCTCATCACCATAAGATCACCCATCTAGATTAGCACCATATATCTAACCCTGGTTGCTTAGTAAAGCCATCCAAGAGCAGAGTAAGCCAAGTAAGGAGGTGGAATAGCAGCCAGTTGATCAAGATCAAGCTCATCAATGAAAAGTTATCAGATCAAAGGATATCACCATAGCTGATCAAGAACAACCACAAGAACACAAGTACTAGAGAAGCGTCTACTTTATAAACAATAGGTGAATATACCAAGAGCACAATTTATGTTCTTATCAGTTTTAAATTAAGCTTGCATACTCAAAAATCCCAAGTAGGAATTGAAATAAAAGTTACTCTCGGTCTTGCATAGAGTTGCTATGCAAGGCTCATCATAGAGAATAAAAGCCACAAAATAGTATCTGTTCTTGGTTGTAATCTGGCCTCAGCCTTTGCATCATAGGCAGGGGCAATAGCACACTTATACCATTCATACCAAAACCATAAAAGCCTACAAACCATCTTTGCATAAACCAACAAGCATGAAGGATTGCTGGGCACAAATCCAAAAGAATTGGAAATTGCACCTCCGACACAATCACTCATTCATTTTTTTTCCACATCCTTAATCTAGTCTTTAAACTAGAACATCAATTCTTCATCAAGTAAAATAATAAATTACTTTCTTAGATATTCAAGAACATCCAAGAATCATTCTATATTTTAGAACAAAAGTAACTGCATCAAAGATTCAGGTGCACACTGCACACCTTCACATTTGATCTAAGAGGTAGCAGCAGATCATGTGCACATGTTCTTATTACTGTGCATCCTCCTTGGAGGTACCACAACAATGAGACACAAGCCCAGAAGCCACAAGAAACATTCCTGGATATAAAGATTCAATGAATTCAAGCTCAACTAAAAATTTCATTGAAAAATCATCTATAGCCAGTCACACACTGCTAAAGCACCTAATTCATCTGCTAATATTCCTGCTTATAGACCAAAAGGAATTAATGATTACCCAATAGCTGAACTAGATAGAGTAGATCCAGCAATTCAGCATTCCACACACACATGTGTCTGATCAAGAGATTGATCGGAAACAAACAGATTATTTTCACATTTACTTATTATATGTACATATCACTTATATAGTGAATGCAAATTAAATAATGCTTTTATTAATATTCAAAATAACACTCTATTCACAAGATCAACCCAAGCATGTTCAGATAACAGCAAAAGTAACAACATGAATGCCACGCACAGATAAGTAAAAAATAAGCCTAGTCAGAGTATTGGTATCGGCTCTAGAGTATAGAGATGTTTTATTATTGAAGTTGGACATGGCCAACCTCTACCCAACAAGCCATAAATTCATACAATATCTAAAATAGAGTAACAACCCTAACTGTGGTTGGTCACCGAAAACAGAAGCAACATCAGAGGGAGATCAGTTCGAGCAAAGAAGATCAGAGAGTGAAAAGGGGAAAACTTACCTGTGGTCCTCCCTAGAGTGTGAAGATGAAGCAGTGGCTGGTGTCGAGGATGAACACGGTGGCACGGGGAGCATCTAGAGGGTGCTGCAACCCGCTCCAAGCCGCGTTCATAGGGATCACAGTGAGTAAGACGACACCATCTCCTCACCAAGGCACCAGGGCGACGCTAGAGGAGCGTCGGAGCACCACATCCTCGACAACAACGCAAACCCTAGCCATCAGAGAGGGAAGCGTGGCTAGGAGAGAGCTCGAGCATCAAATAAAGCTAGGGCCATTGATGCAGCGTCATCCACCACATCATTTCACACCACGATGGCGGCCGTGGTGGCCGGAGCCGGCCAGGATCAAGGAACGGCGACGACGGCACCAGGGGATCGCCCAGAGAGAGAGAGAGAGAGAGAGAGGGATTCGAGCGAGGAGGAGGACGCACTAGACCGAGTGGGTCGGTTTGACCAGCTTGGTCCACCAATCGGGTTGGTCTAGCCCAACAATGGGCCAGACTGACTGGTGGGACCAAGGTAAAATGATATCAAGAAAATAAATAAAAAGAAAAAGGAAATAATAATTACCAAGATAGCCTCAATATAATATTAGTTGTAGAAAAATAAATAAAAATCCTAAAAATACATATAGTATATCAAAATGTTCACAAAAATAATACCTACCTAATAAAAATATAACTTTATTTGTTTAAAATAAAAATAAAGTAAAACAATTATTAACACCATTAAATCTTAAATGAAATTTTATAAAATAAAACAAAAACCCTAAAAAATAAATAAAAAATCATTCTTGTGTATCAAAATAACTCTACTATTTTATAAAAATACTAACTTAGAGTTTTACAAATAAAACATAAAACAAATAATTAAAGACACTTAATCCTTTGATGAATTTTATAGAAAATAAAGATAATACCTAAAAATAAATAAAATTCATTTTCAAGGTCTTGAATAAATATATTACACTAGAAAATATTAAATATATTATTAGGTAAGTATCTAATATTTTAAATAATAAACCCTTACCTAATACCTATTTTGTGAATTCTTTAAAAAGCAATTCTTAAGTAAGAAATAATCATAATTTTTATAAAACCTTGAGCAATTAGTGTCTTTGTACTAAATTCCAAACCTATAACTTAAATTCATAATCAAATTTAAGTATAGCCTATAACTTTAAAATATTCTTTTAAAATCTTATTAAGAATTCCTTTTAAATAAACATTGGGTATCACCCATTTATATAATATGGTGAATAATCATTATATCTTAACCATTATTAACATAACTTTAAATTCTAACAAATTACTAAGATAATCTAATTATGCTCCCATTAAATAAATACAAAGTATTTTCTTAATAATAAAAACAAATTTAATCTAAATCATTCACTTAAATATAAAGTGAATAATTCCACACCTTAGTTATACCTATCATAAATCTAAAACTGGGGAATAATTAAAATATATTACATCTTAAGTTACTTAACCTTTTAAAGTTAACTTTAGTCTGAAAAGCTTATAAACATTATGTCTAATAAGCTACTTATGTTTTTATTGTTAACTTTGGTCTATTTCAATTAAGACATAATGCATCTCAAGTCCAAACTATTCAAGCAAGCATAAACAACATCAATCACATCCTATCCATCATATTCTAAGAACTATCAGGGTTGTTTAAACCTTAGGAAGGAAATCTTTACTTCAAATGTTATTCTTTTTGCCACTTCAAATAACAATCTTATAATAAGTTCTTCAACTCTTAACAACTCAATCCCATGGACTTATATCAAAGTCACCACATGACAATCCACCATAATCACATCATCTTATACTTTACTTACATATTTTGGATTGTTAACATTTAGGTTCCTTATAAAGGTCATTACTTGTAAAGTAAAATTTAAAGATAAACCAACTCTGAAAAGAATCACTTGAATTCACTTCACTCAAAGTATTTGGGATTCAATTTGGGAGTTTTACAAAAATGCATAGCATTACTTATGCATAACTACATATTGCTTATTTAAACATTAGTCCTTACCGGACCAATGATGCAGATTTCAGATATTGGATCTTATGTCATCCTGAAGACCGTGAGTGCATAATCTTGCAATCACAAAAGGCAAGTTCACACTTGCTCATGTCCTTTGATTATTTTCTGTAAAGTATTTTACAAATCCAGTATTGTCATCACCTGCATTTGAAAAAGGTCTGAAAACACTATTTTCATAATAATGTGATTATCGGTTATTTACCATGAGGTAATAACCTACTATGAAAGTTCCGGTGGTAAAGGAACATATTATCTAGGATTTAACAACCAATGCCGCCAGTGATTCTTGCGCCGTATATCACGCGTTAACCATGAGATTTGGAATGGGACGGAGAAGTCAGCTGTATCTTCTTCCTCTCGTATGTAGCCGGATGTGCAGGTCGTGGCTGTTATCACTCGTAGCGTGCATATTAATTGGTAATTCGTAGAGGATATGCAACATATGGGTGGGAACCCTCAATGTCCCACGATAGTTCTGGCATCTAACGGTTTGTACAAACCATTGCCGTAATTCAATATATGGGCATGGTGTACACCAAGGAGAAATGCGAGGTTGCGAAGGGGGCAGTGATTGGCTTGGATCATCTTCTGGGCCCCACACCATAGGAAGTGTGGACGGGAAAGATCGCCCGGTTGTGCAACAAGGATTTGCTCTCTCATGGGTAAAGTAACGCACCTCTGCAGAGTGTAAGAACTGTAACTTGTTACTCCCTATTCCGGGAAGGAGCTGCGAACGCGGCGGGAAAGGAACCCCATGAAGGTTCTGGTAAACCCGTGAAGGCTGACGGACATACCTTTTCAGAATAAAAGCAACCTTTGAAGAAATGTTTATGAAAACTTGCCTTGCCTACGACCTATGGTCTATGGCTGTAGTTATAGTGCATCAGACACTCCTTTTCTAGTGGACTTGCTGAGTACGCTCATACTCAAAGTATCTTCTTAACCCTTGCTAGGTTCTAAAGCCGGTACAGACGATGACTACATCAAGCCATGCTCCAGGAATCATCATAAAAAGCTAAAGCTCTTCAATGGAGTCAAGAAAGTCAACATATACATCAGCTCAAGTGAAGACAAAGTTGTTGATTAGTAAAGAACATAATCTCTAGCCATAGAACCTATTTCTGTAGTGTATTGCAATAGCAACAATGCCAGACCATTAGTTAAAATATTAGTCTTAATAGTATTATAATTTTGGAGTTGTTTATTTCTGATTCTTCTTTGTAAGAAGTTTCTTTCTCTCTCTTTAACCTAGAGTGTTCTCTGGATCTTGTGTAAAGAGTTGACTTGTAACCTATAGTCATGTCTTGGACCTGCTGTGTTTTTGTTGTACCATTCTGAGGGATGTAATACTAATGAACGGTGTTTCATTGGTGTTATGTCTACGACTATAGTGTACTACATCATTGTCGTGGGAATGGTCACGGCAGATGCTGCAATTGGCAGCGAGTAGTAGAACGAGGGGCAAGGGCGGCCAGCCATCTGCGGTGCGAGATGAGGGCAAACACACAGGGTTTACCCAGGTTCGCCCCCCCGGAGGGTAAAGACCTACTCCTGCTAGATTGTATTATGGAGGCGGTACAATGGGCGAGCTCGGCGGCTAGGCGGCGAGTCGCTTGGGTGTATGATGGAACGTATCTCTACTCACCCTATAGGGAGGTTTATATAGGCTCACCTTCCCTAGGGTTTACATATCTCAACCGATTCAGTTAGAGCTTCGGTACTCGTTTAACCTAATCCGACTGGGCCTACCCACTCGCCTGGGCCTTCAGCTTCCAGTCGCTTGGCTCCTTGCTGGGATTTAATCCAGTCGTCGTTTTGCAGGCCCACTCGCCAGTTCTTTGGGCCAGTCGGAAACGTCCTGCTGGGTATACCCCGGTAGGCATATACCCATCAGTAGTCCCCGAGGCCGCCGTCGATTAGGCATAGGTGGCTGCTGGCAGTCGGAGTATACGGCTTCAGAGTAGACATCCAGTCGAATCGTCGGCGGGCTCCTGTATAAAGGAGGAAACTAGTCATCCTGATCGCAGCTTTGGCGAGTCGAGTTGGCGAAACACTGTCATAGTGTTTGGGTCGGCGAGTCGAGTGGCCGAAGTTGGACCGTTAACCGTGGTCAAACTAGCCGTTGGGGTAGATCTAAATGCGCGAGGGCGCAACTGGCTTCCTTCAAGGAGGCCGGGATCTTGCGAGCCGGCTGTTGGCGTATTCCGGCAGCCGGAGAGACGACCCCGAATCCGCGGAGAGGGAGTTCATCTGCTTCACCAGCCATCTCGAACGGGGGCTAGGGTTCCCCACGTCCCTGTTCTTCCGGCGCTTCTGCGCCTACTACGGGATCCAGCCTTCGGATCTGGGTCTCCACAGCATCGAGCAGCTCGCCATCTTCGTGGCGTTCTGCGAATGCTACTTGGGCTGCCGGCTCTACTTCCCCTTGTGGCAAGATCTGTTCCACGAACGGATCAGCCGCGAGGAAGCAGGCGGCCCAATGCTGGCCGCGGGCGGCCTAACCTTCCAGCTCAAGTCAAAGGCTTCATTCTTCGATTTGATGCTGCCCGCCAAGGCAGCGAGCGACTGGAAGAAGTCGTGGTTTTACGTGGCCGAGGCGACCCCGGAAGGCGAGGCGGCGATCCCGCGGTATTCCGCCAATCGGTCCGAGCCGCACCATCTCCAAGTCGGCAAGCTTCCCAACGATCAGCGGATGGTCGTCGACGAGATGCTCCAGACCATCCACGGTCTGAAAAAGAAGGGCCTCCAGACGATAAACCTGTACAACTGCTGGCTCAGGCGGCGGCTCGTCCCGCTCGCTCAGCGCGAGCACTACATGTACCAGTACACGGGCCGGGGTGACTCGACGAAGGCCTGCCTTGACGAGTGGAAGCTGGAGGACTATCTCCCAGCACTAAAGAAAAATACCCAGGCGGTGTACCTGGATGCGTAGGCTGGGATCGCCCCCTATACCGCAAAGCGTCCAGCTCCAACGGTAATCGCGTCACTTCGCTCGCAGTCGCAGTTTATGCAGTCGCGGTAATTCTAATTTCATCTTGTATTTATTGCAGCTATTCCAAGTGGTGGAAGGATGGCTTCCACCTTCGGACGACGAGAACTCGAGCTCGTCCGTTCAGGACGTAGGCGAGTCGCCACCCGCCAAAGGTGGTTCTAAGGGCGACGAGGACGACAACGACGAGTCCGAGGAGGAGGTCGCCCCACTGGTCCGCAAGACCCACAGACAACGACAGCGCGAGCTCGAGGCAAGCAGAAGCCTCGAGCGTCACGATGACGACGACGAACTCCCAAAAACCACCTCGCGTCGTCAGGCCACTCCGTCGAAGAAGAAGAAGAAATAGAAGGAGGCAAGGGCCCCTCCGAAGAAGAAGACAAAGCCATCGAGGCTGGCCTCGCCGCCGCACTCGGCGAGCAGCTCTGACGCCCCCAGCCCGGCCAAGGGCGATGCGCCACCAGTGACAGCCGTGCTAGACACGGCGACCGTGGAAGTGCCGCTGGCTTCAATGCCTCCGCCATTCGCCCCAGTCTCCGGGCTGGGGGATGCTCCGGCTGCAGCGGCTTCGCCTCGCAAGGAGGCTCCTACCGAAGATATCCCAGAGGCTCCAGCTGCAGCCTCAACGACGAAGAAGCCGTCTGTGTCTTGGGCACGCGACGTCCTGGAGATGGGGCTCAGTCGCCGACTGGGCCCTGAACTAGAAAAGCCAGCCGGCCTCCGTACGGGGCTACGCTTTATTCCAGTCGCCAAGTGAGTATACTCACCCTTCTTTGTCTTTCATAATTACTTGAATTATTTTTGCTTACACGATTGATGCAAAGGACCGGAGTGAAGAGGATGGGCCATCCGACCGTGGCTAAGGTGCCCCCCGTCGTTAGCGAGGAGGATCCTTCCCGCAAGAGGAAGGCGGACGAGGTCGTCGTATCTGCGGATGGCAGCAAGAAGGCCAAAGGTGACGACGTCGTCACTATTTCTGACGACACGGCTGTTGCGCCAGCCGGACCCGTGACGGAGGAAGCCGCGTCTATGAAGGAGGGCGCTCCCTTGCCTGGAACGTCCGAGCCGACCTCTTTTGGAGTGGGTGCCTCTATCGCTACCTTCCCACGCTTCATGAACAAGGCGGCCGCGACGAGTGGGACTTCGCCCTCAAGCCACGCTCCTGAGACCGCCGATGCTGAAGTCGACCAACGTCGAGGGCGTCCGTGGACGCGATAAAACTCCACGGCATGCTTGGCGCAGCCATCCAGGTACATCCAGTCCCCGAGGATCAGGTCGGTGCTTTGCAGCGGCCTGATTCTTATAATATCTTAACTTTATTTCTCGCATCCAGTCCCCGAGTGCGCACGCGCTAAATTTCAGCGGGTGGGCACTTAGGAATTTCATTGAGTACCAGTCCCCGAGTGCGCACTCGCTGAATTTCAGCGGGTGGGCACTTAGGAATTTTGCTTTGATTAACCTTTTTGATGATATGCAGGGTCTACAACTTGAATCGGCTGACCGATTGGCCGCGAAGCAGCGCGCGGAGAAAGAATTGGCCATCGTCCAGGAGGCGAACAAAGGGCTTCAGGCTGTTGCCGCGAAGGCAGAGGAAGCTCGCCAGGGACTTGTCCCCGCTGGTGATTTGGTGGCGGCGCAATCGGCTTTGAGTGCGGCTGAACAGCGGGTCGCCAACCTCGAGCACGAGCTGCGGGAGGCAAAAGAAGAAGCGAGCTCGGCTGACGGGCGAGCCAAGGCCGCCATTGCAGCCGCCGAAGAGGATCGCAAAGTGTCCGATGCCCTTGTTGCTGGGCTTCAGGACGACCATACGTCGCTTCAAAGCTTCATCACGGAACTCGCCCGCCCGTTGATTGGTAAGTGCATCTGCCCCTTCCGGTGGTTGTTCCTTTTGTGGTGTCCGTCATATTTATTATTGTCTTCTACTCGCAGGTCGCATCATCGATAGCGAGGAAGAGGCGAGCTCGTTCGACGCGAGGCAGTGTGTAAGCATGCTTGTCGACTCGGCAACATTGTCGGCGACGTGCATCCGCGCCTATCTCCAAGAGATATCGCCCACGGAGGTGATTCCCAGCGACCTCGTTGAGGTGTGGAAGTATTTGGAGAAGGCGCCCGCGGTCGTTGAGTTCATGACGCGGTCGGCGTTTGGGCGCGGAGCGTCGACGACACTTAGTCTTGGACTTGCCCACTTCCCCGAGGACTTCGACATCGACGATGTGACGAGTGGGTACCCATCGTCCACTGGCGCGGTGGAGCTGTCCGAGGTTCTCAAGTTGCAGGACCGCGCCGCCATGTACTCGGAACGTGTCTGGGCAATGGGCGATCTCCTTCCGTACCAGGAGACGGTCATCGTGCCAAACGACCCCGAGCCGCCGCATCATGACTTCAAGGTCGAGCAACCTTTTCGCGCGGCGATGGCGGGTGAACTGACGACGTGTCCATCGAACCCGTACACGCCGTTCATCCGCAATCGCCGGGATGTTGGTGAGTCGTCATCAAAGCCTGCAGAGTAGGATAGTTTGTCTTGTGGAGTTAGCAGCAGGTCTGCCATGTAGGCATATTTTGTAACGTGAGACAATGCGATATGCAATTGAATGAGACATCGTGTCTATTTTGGTATTTGTCATGTGGTTGTGATTTATGTTTGAACGAGTCCCCGAGCGCGCCCGCCCTTTTTGTGGGGTTTACCTCGTATGTGATATATTTGTTGTTGTTATGTGTTTTGTTATTGTGGTCGACTCGCCCAAGCTCGGAGAGCCAGTCGCCAGGCGACTCCCTTGAGTGCTCTGTACTCCACCGTTTTCCCTTACGCAAGCGAGGTCGGGTGGCCGAGTCCCCGAGCGTGGTACTTGGTTGTTCTAGGCGCGACTCGAGGGTGGTTGAGGACTTAGCGCGTTGGTTTCAGCGCGTCACTCCTGCCTGGCCCGTGGGGTCAGTCGCGTGGCGAGTCCTGGGCATGCTCTCATACTTGGCGTTTTCCCCGACCGCTCGCGATGAACTGGTCTTCAGTCCCCGAGCGTGGTACTTAGCCATTCGAGTCGCTATGCCGAGAATGCGGAGGACCAAGGTCGCTGTGAGAAGTGAAGGCAGTTGTCTTGGTTCGTAGAACCAGTCGAGCTAGGCGACTCCAATGGGGCTCCGGGTAGGCGTTTTTCATGGACGATGCAAGACCTGAGGTGAATCAGTGCTCTTGCACCGCACTACTTAGCCGTGCCGATCGCTGTACCAAAGGTTGACTTCTGCGGTTAGCTTGAGGCTGTTATTACGAGTGCGAGTGGCACAAGTCATGGAGAGTAGGCGCAACTTGCGGTAACCGTTTATTTTTATTTCATAGCGACTGGAGAGTACATGTGTGGGGTTCTAGGAATAGAACTTCCGTAGGAGGTTTACATTCCATGGTCGCTTGACGTCGAGTTCGCCGTCCCCGCGGACGTCGATGAGGTAGTAGGCGTCATTGCCGAGTACGCGCCCGATGGCGAATGGCCCTTCCCACTGAAGGGAGAGCTTGTGCATGCCCTTCTTCTCCTGGATGAGGCGTAACACCAGGTCGCCTTCTTGGAAGGTGCGAGTTTTCACCCGCCGGCTGTGGTAGCGGTGGAGTCCCTGCTGGTAGATGGCGGTGCGTGACCGAGCGAGGTCACGTGCTTCGTCGAGTTGGTCGATCCCGTCTTGGCGGGCGAGCTCGTTCGCAGCCTCCGTGTAGTGGACGACCCGCGGCGAATCGTGCTCGAGGTCGGTGGGCATGACTGCCTCGGCGCCGTAGACCATGAAGAAGGGGGTGAACCCTGTCGACCTGTTGACTGAGGTGCGGATCCCCTAGATGACAGAGGGCAACTCCTCGACCCAGCACCCGGCGGTGCGCTCAAGTGGTACTTGGAGTCGCGGCTTCAGGCCGTGGAGGATTCTTTGGTTGGCCCGTTCCGCCTGGCCGTTGGACTCCGGGTGGGCGACTGACGCGAGGTCGAGCCGAATGTGGTGCTCTTCGCAGAATTCGGCCATGGCTCCCTTGGCGAAGTTGGTGCCGTTGTCTGTGATGATGCTATTTGGGAACCCGTAGAGATATATGAGCTCGCGTAGGAATTTAGTGGCGGTCTTCCCGTCGCATTTCCGAACTGGCTTGGCCTCCACCCACTTTGTGAATTTGTCGACTGCGACTAGCAGGTGGGTGTAGCCGGAGGGGGCCTTCTTGAAGGGGCCTACCATATCCATGCCCCACACAGCGAATGGCCAGGTGATGGGGATTGTCTTGAGCGCTGAGCTCGGCACGTGCGTCTGGTTGGCGTACTTCTGGCACCCGGCGCATCACTGGACAATGTCGACGGCATCGGCATGTGCGGTGGGCCAGAAGCCATGTCGCATAGCCTTGGCGACCAGGGAGCGGGCGCCGGCGTGGTGGCCGCAGTCGCCGGAGTGGATATCGTGGAGGATCTTGTGTCCTTCGGCGGGTTGGACGCAGCGTTGAAACACGCCGGTGACACTGCGTTTGTGGAGCTCGCCGTCGATGATGGAGTAGGACTTGCAGCGGCGGGCGATCATCCGGGCGTCCATCTCGTTTGCTGGCAAAGTGCTAGCTTCCAGGTAGGCGATGTAGGGCTTGGTCCAGTCGTCTGGCTCGTTGACGAGTGCGACCAAGGCTGCCTCTGGTTGGAGCGGGACTCCGATGTCGATCTCCCTCAGGGGAGAGACTGATGGCTTGGTGACCGTGTCGAGGAAGACGCCGGCGGGTGGGGTGAGTCGAGCTGACCCGACGCGAGAGAGTGCGTCGGCCTCCTCGTTCTTCCGCCTGTCGATCCACTCGACGGAGTAACCTGTAAAGTGTCCGCCTAACTTGTCCACTTCTTGGCGGTACGCCGCCATGGTGGGGGAGAAGGCGTCGCAGGTGCCAGCGACTTGTCCCGCGACGAGGTCGGAATCTTCGTGGCAGCGGAGGCGATTGACGTTCATCTCCTTTGCAGCCCGCATGCCGTGGAGTAGGGCCTCATACTCAGCCATGTTGTTGGTGCAGGGTGTGAAGTCAAGGCGGAGGATGTAGCGGAGCTTGTCGCCATTTGGTGAAGTTAGCACGATCCCTGCGCCGGCGCCGTCCGCGTTCTTGGAGCCATCAAAGTGCAGGCTCCAGTAATGGAGGTACGGCAACTTCTCTGGCTGCTGGGCTTCTTCCCAGTCGGCGATGAAGTCTGCCAGTGCCTGCGACTTGATCGCTTTTCGTGGCTCGTATTTGATGTTGTGGACGCCGATCTCGACGGCCCACTTGGCGACCCGCCCGGTCGCCTCACGGTTGCGGATGATGTCCTACAGCGGTGCCGAGGAAATGACCGTGATCGGGTGCTCCTGGAAGTAGTGCGGCAGGCGCCGCTGAGCTCTAAAGACCGCGTATACTAGCTTTTGGTACTGGGGGTACCGCTGGCGCGACTCGGTGAGGACCTCGCTGATGTAGTACACCGGTCGCTGAACTGGGCGCTCCTTTTGTTCCTCCGGTCGCTCTACGACCATCACGGCGCTGACGACGCGCTCGGAAGCCGCGACGTAGACCAGCATGGGTTCTTTGTCAGCTGGGGTGGCGAGTAGCGGTGCGGCGAGTAGAACCTTTTTGAGATCGCGGAGTGCGTCGTCCGCCTCCTTGTTCTACTGGAAGGTAGGGTTCTTGCGCATCAGGCGGTATAGGGGCATCGCCTTTTCGCCCAGGCGGGGGATGAAGCGACTGAGAGCCGCTACTCGCTCGGCTAGTTTCTGGACGTCGCGCAGGCACTCGGGTTTGCCGAGCCGGGCGATCGTGTCGATCTTCGTGGGGTTCGCTTCGATTCCTCGTTTGGAGACGACGTACCCCAGTAGTTGACCTGCAGGTACACCGAAGGTGCATTTGCCCGGGTTGAGCTTTATCTTGTATTTTCGCAGGTTGGCGAATGTTTCCGCCAGGTCGGTTAGTAGGTCGCCCTGGCGAGCGGATTTTACGACCACGTCGTCGATGTAGACGTGGATGTTGCGGCCAATTTGGCTCGCGAGGCATTCTTGCATGCACCGCTGGTAGGTCGCCCCGGCGTTTTTGAGGCCGAAGGTCATGGCGGTGTAGCAGAAGGCTCCGAATGGCGTGATGAACGCCGTCTTTTCCTCGTCTTCGACGGCCATTTTGATTTGGTTGTACCCAGAGTAGGCGTCGAGGAAACATAGCGACTCCGAGCCCGCGGTTGAATTGATCATCTGGTCGATCCGCGGGAGGACGAACTGCTCCTTTGGGCAGGCGCTGTTCAGGTTTGTGTAGTCGATACACATTCTCCAGGTCCCGTTCTTCTTCTCGACCAGGACTGGGTTTGCCAGCCACTTGGAGTACTTGATTGGCCGGATGAAGCCGGCAGCGAGTAGACGCTGCACCTCCTCGGCAATTGCTCGACGGCGTTCTTCATTGAAGGGCCGTAGCGACTGCTTGACAGGTCGCACTTTGGGGTCGGCGTTTAGCTTGTGCTCAGCGAGCTCCCTAGGGACACCGGGCATGTCAGAGGGTTTCCATGCGAAGATGTCCCTGTTCTCACGAAGGAACTCGATGAGCGCGCCTTCCTATGCTGGGCTCATGACCGTCCCGATCGTCACCGTCTGGCTGGAGTCGCCTGGGACCAGCTCGACGGTGCGGGTGTGCGTCGTGGCCTCAAAGGTTGAGGTGTTTGCACCCTCTGAGTTGGGATTCTTGAGTATGGTGGGGTCGTCATTGTTGACCCCGCTCGCATACTTGGCGAGCTCATCAGCGTGGTTGGTGTCCGCCGCGATGACGGCGTCAGCGAGCTCGGCTCCTTTGGCCTCGCACTCGGCGGCCATGTCGGGGTCGCCGTTGATGGTGATGACGCCGCACGGCCCGGGGAGCTTCATCGCGTTGTACGCGTAGTGGGGCGCTGCCATGAACTTAGCGAATGCCTGGCGCCTCAGGACGCAGTGGTAGGGGCTTTCGAAGGGCACCAGCTCGAAGACGATCCGCTCGGTGCGGAAGTTTGCCGGTGTGCCGAAGGTGACTGGCAGCGTGACCTTGCCGATCGGGTACGCCTTCCGACCGGGGATGATGCCGTGGAATGTGTCGTGGGTCGTCTCGATCATCGACTGCGGGAGCCGCAGCCGCCTGAAGGTGTGGAGGTACAGGATGTTGATGGAGCTGCCGCCGTCCATCAATGTCTTGGGGAGCCAGTAGTCACCGAACTTGGGCTTGACCACCAGGGCGACTCGTCCTGGGTACTCGATGCTTGGCGAGTGGTCTTGGCGGCTCCAGGTGATGGGCTGCTCGGACCAGTTTAGGAACTGGGGAACGTCCACCTGGGCCACCGCGTTGACGGCGACAACGCGGGCGATGACCTTCTTCTCGCGCTTCGTGTTGAAGCCTGTGAAGGTATGGAGCGAGCCGGCCACTTTGCCGAATTTTCCGCCGTTTGGCGGGTCGTTGTCGGGGTCCTCCCGCGCTCGCCGTGCCTTCTCGATTTCCCTGAGGGTGTGGCAGTCGGCGGTGGTGTGCGTTGCGGGCTTCCCTTCCCTGCTATGAAACGCACATGGTTGGTTAAGGAGAGCCGCGGGGTCGAACCTTGGCTTGGCCTTGTAGTTGCCGCCGTCGCGGCGTTGTCCTCCGTCGCGGCGGAAGCTCTTGGGCTCGCATTGCACGTGCCCGGCGTTGGCGACGAAGTCGACTCACCCGTCACTGCGGCGCTTGCCGGTGAGACGAGTGTTGCTGTAGCGTAGGTCGGACCGTCGTCCGCTGTCGTTGCCGCTCGTGCGGCGTTGACCTCCTGACTCGTCGTCGGTTTCCTGGTTTGGGTCTTCCTCTGCGTACCGTTTGGCGATTTCGAGGAGGTCGGGGATGTTGTCGAGTGTGCGAGAGTGTCGCTTGAGCTTGGCGACCAAGGGCTCGTAGCGGCACGAGGTCTTGAAGCAATGGATCGCGGTGTCCGGGTGGATGCCGACTGCGTTGTACCAGAGTTCTTGCCACCGTTGTACCCAGTTGCGGGTCGACTCGCGGGGTCCCTGGACGCATCGCTCCAGGTCCTCGATAGTGGTGGCGCGGGTGTAAGAGCACTCGAAGTGCCTGACGAAGGCGTCGCGCATCTCCTCCCAGGAGTCAATACTGTCCTGGGGGAGGGTGTTGATCCACTGCCTGCACGTCCCCTCCATCATCAGGGGGAGGTAACGGGCGGCTAGCAGGTCGGTGTGGCCTGCGATCCCCATCGCCATGAGGTATGTGTCGAGCCAGACGGCGGGGTCGTACGAGGAGTCGTACTTTTCTATCTCCTTTGGCGCCTTGAATTTTGGCGGGTACTTCTCACCTCGGATCATTGGTCCGAAGCACTTGGGTCCGAGTCGACTGAGCGACCCCATGGGCTCGCCGTCGCGGCGATTGGTTAGGGTATGTCGCAGGTCGTCGGGCTGGCGTGCGCGCCAACTTTGGTTGTTGATGATGTGGGTGCGGGAGTCGATGGGTTGCCCGTTGGCGGCAACGAAGTTGGTCGCCGGCCTGGGGTCGTTGGTGGAGAGTGCCGCGTTCGCGGGTCGGTGTTGGAGCTGCAGTGGCTCTGGTGGCGGGCAGTTGAGGGTGTTTGCCGCCGCTGGGCGGCCGCTGGAGGCTGCTCTACTTCCCGAGGAACGCGAGTATACTCGACCTTGCGAGTCGGCGCCCGCTCTTTGCTGCTCGACGGCCTTCGCGAGCAGGGCCCTGACGTATTGGATCTGTAGGGCGCCGTCGCCGGTGGCTGTGATGCTGTCGGCTGCTGCTCGGCCTGCCACGAGGTTGTCCATCGGGGTGGAGAACAGTGGGAGGCCGTTTGCGTCTCGCTGCCGTGAGGAGACTACTATCCGCGGCTGGTCCCTGGGAGGGGTGCGGTTGGGTGGAGGTGGGGCGCCCATCGCCGTTGATCCTGGCGGGGGTCGGGCGCTTCCTCCTGGTGGCGCGTTTTCGCAGATCGCGCGCTCGGCCACGCGGGCCGGGTCGTTTTCATCGTCGAAGTTCAGGGCACGCCCCTGAACAGTGGGGTTCAGGCGCGACCTGATCCGCTGCTGGTGGTAGCGTGATAGTTCCTGCGCCGTCACCTGCTGGAGGCGAAATTTTTCGCGCTCGACTTGCTCCTTGCGCACCGCCTCCGCCAGTTTCAGGCGGAGTTCCTCAACCTCCGTTGCCATGGCGTTAGGAGGGATTGGGGTGGAGAATGGATCCTCCGGCGGGTCGGTGCCAGTCGCCATGTAGGTCGCGGCGTGGCGACCGGTTCCGTCGCGGAGGTCGGCGGAATTCTCCGACCCGGAGTCGAATTTGAAGATCCCGAGGATGGAGGGGTCCTCGAAGTCTCCCATGTTGGAGACCTGAGCAATGGAGCCCGCGGGTGAAGCCGCGGTGATGGACCCGGTGAGTGACGCCGAGGTTGCCGAGTCGGCGTCGTCGTCGAGGGCCGCGTCTCCTGCGGTCGCTGAGTTTTCGGCCACGTTGCTATGGGCCGAGTTGTACTCGGAGGCGAGGCGATGGATCGTGCGGATCTGGCTCTCGGAGAGCCGATCGCGCGGCAGCGACTCGCGGCTGCGAGCCGAATCCTCCGAGACGATGATGTCGGTGAGGCCGACGAAGAGGCTCATCGTGCCGATCGGCAGGATCACGCTGTGCGTGACGGGCCGCGCCGCCGGGACGTAGCTGCTCGGCAAGATTTGGAGCATCTCGCCGATCGCTATCATGCGGCCGGTGGCGACCGTCTCGTTGATGGGCAGATTGGATCTCGCCGCAGAACACCGGCCAGGCCCCACGGTGGGCGCCACTGTCGTGGGAATGGTCACGACAGATGCTGCAATTGGCAGCGAGTAGTAGAACGAGGGGAAAGGGCGGCCAGCCATCTGCGGTGCGAGATGAGGGCAAAGACACAGGGTTTACCCAAGTTCGCCCCCCCGGAGGGTAAAGACCTACTCCTGCTAGATTGTATTATGGAGGCGGTACAATGGGCGAGCTCGGCGGCTAGGCGGCGAGTCGCTTGGGTGTATGATGGAACGTATCTCTACTCGCCCTATAGGAAGGTTTATATAGACTCACCTCCCCTAGGGTTTACATATCTCAACCGATTCAGTTAGAGCTTCGGTACTCGTTTAACCTAATCCGACTAGGCCTACCCACTCGCCTGGGCCTTCAGCTTCCAGTCGCTTGGCTCCTTGCTGGGCTTTAATCTAGTCGTCGTTTTGCAGGCCCACTCGCCAGTTCTTTGGGCCAGTCGGAAACGTCCTGCTGGGTATACCCCGGTAGGCATATCCCCATCAATCATGAAGTGGTATGCTGGGTCACCGCAGTTGGTATCAGAGCATATGCTTTGACCTTAGGATTTAAAACCTTTTAGGAAGATCTGTAGGTTGGATAGTGACTATAGAAGCCATCTCATCTAAAACCAAATATTGATATGACTTGTGATGAGTATCCACTTGAGGATAACCTTGTCACACCTAAGTCAGATGCTTAAGTCATTCTTTCTTAGTAGTAATTATTTTATCTTTTCTCAAGTATAGTGCTCTTTAGTGTCTTCCGAGAGAGACATAAACCACCAAGATACTGTAAGAAAGTGCAAGACATCAATTGAAGTAGTCTTAATGGGGTAGCCAACTTTAGAATCCATGTAAGACAATGGAATCTTAGTGTTAGTTGATAACCAAAGATAACATAATGAAGACCATTAGAGTATGTATAGTTGTATTGGCTAGTAAATCATGTGGTATTCATTTAAGAATTCTACATGAAGGAGTGAAATTATGTTAAAAAAATCAATGATCATACTATGAGAAGTAAAGTCATCATGGTGAGATTAGCTTTTAAATCATGAGGAATAGGTAGAATAACAAGATCATGGTGAGATTAGCTCCGAAGCCATGATATAAGTGTAAGTATAACAAGTACTTAGTGAATTATCTTGGAGTAGAAGTATGAAAATACCATGGTAGAACTATGATAGAAGTCATATGTGCTAAATATTTCTAATAATCTTTGGTTTAAGTTAAAAATAGAATCTGATTAGTCATTTGGAGAGATCATGTGAGGTTAGTTGGCTAATAAAGAAAGGTTGAACATAGTTAATCATTCCAAAGGTGAAACCAAAGGTTAGTCAAAACCAAATTGAGACCACTTTGCTTAATATTATCCTGTTGCACTTGAGAAATTTTGGGTAAATGTTGAGATAAAGAATAGTTGACTTTATTTGTTAAGTATCACAATGTAAACCTACATGAGGAGGTGTCATATACTACACAACTAAGCCTGAATTCTAGAGATATTATACTCAACTACTATATTCTGGGCTTAGAATATTGTGTGTTATATTCCGGGTCACCGCAAATAGGCCAGGAATCATTTAGTGTACTGCTGTTATCCCTGGCAGAGGAGTGCATATCTTAACACACTCAGAGCTAATTGTCATATGTCATTCACCATCCAACAATAATTTCAAACAAATATGATTTCCAAATCATTTTCCTAACCAACAAAACTAGGAATCGGTGTCAATAGTTCTTAACTGTCAACATGAAGTAGCAAATGTTCAGATCGGCAAGTATCCCAACCAGATAAAATCCAAACCAATGGTTTGAATTTTCATGTCTACTGTAATCATCCAGAAGGGTTTCTCAGATCAATTTCTACCCAGATTAAGAGTAGTATAAACCTAATCTTGCCATAGTATCTCATAATTTAATCATAGGGTAAAGAATTAAAAAGAGGGCCTTGAGATCATCACAAGTAAACCAAGCATGTCAATTGAGCATCAAACCAGAGCTAAGATATCTCAACAAGTCACAGATATTCAGCAGATGTGATCCAACAAATCAATTACCACAAACCTATCCACAGACCAAATAGTGTACCAACTGGACATTTATTCATCCAAATAAAGGAATCTTAACTAGCAATGGATCAGCAGCACACAACCATAGCATAGTTGTCAACCAAAATCATCAGCACAAAGGCTGGTCATAGAGAAGAGAGGGGGTAGCAGGAACACCTACCTAGGGCGAGTCCTAGCTCGCCGAAGAGGAAGCAAAGGCCACAGGTGCAGTAGCACAGAGGCACAGTGGTAACCGAAGCACCTGCACCGCGCCAATCCGTCCCGACAACATCTGCAGCGCGGCGAGTGTCGTAGCCAAACAACAACAACACCAGGGAAGAATAAGGGTTTTGGCCAGATGCGTGTGAGGCCGCGATTGAATCAAATCGGCCAGGGGAAAAGAAGAGGAGGCATTAGCTAGCCAGCGCCAGCACACGACAGCAACTGACGGCGTCAGATTTGGCCGACGTTGGCCGGTGAGAGCGGCAGCGGCGGCATGAGCGTGTGAGGCAAACGAACCAGAGAGGGGAGTCAAGGTCAGGGGCATGCGTGGTGTGTGTGAGACAAGGAAGAGAGAAGGTCCAGGGGTGAGGTGGTTGGGCTAAATCCCAAATTGGGCCAATCTAGCTGGGCCTGGCCAGCCCATGTACCCAACCCAAAATAACCCAAGTTAAATAAAATAAGAAATGAAATAAAAGTAAAATAAATAAATTACCAAAATAACCTTTAAACATTTTTAGCCATAAAAAATATAGAAAAATCCTTAAAACACATATAATATATCAAAATGTTCATAAAAATAAGATTTATCTAATAAAAATATAAATTTATTTATTTAAAATAAATATACAGCACATAAATTTTAAAATCATTAAATCTTGAGTAAAATTTCATAAAATAAGAAAAACTCCTAAAAATAAATAAAAATCATTTTTGTGTATAAAAATAACTCTACTATTTATAAAAATACTAACTTAAAGTTTTACAAATAAAATATAAAGCAAATTTTTAAAAACACTTAATTCTTTAAAGATTTTTTTAAAAATAAAGAAAATTCAATATTAAGATCTTTAATAAGTATATTTTACTATAAAAATACTATGTATAATATACAAGAACATTTTAATAATCCTAGATAATAAAACTCATTTTGTTAATTCTTTAAAATTATTTCCTAAGAAAGAAATAATCACATTTGCTTATAAAACACTAAATCCTTTAAAGTTTAATTATTAAGTCTAAATCCATAATCAAAATAAAAACTTAAATATAATTATTAGCCTTTAAATGTTTCTTTTAAAATCTTAAATTCAAATAAAACTCCTTTTAAATAAATATTATATATCACTCATGTATAAGTTAGTGAATAATCTTCATCTTTTAATCACTATTAAAATGATTCTAAACCCTAACAAATTTATAAGATCATCTAATTATGCTCCCATGAATAAGATGCATGTTGTAAATTCATCTGGATCATCCATAATCATATTTGTCAAAACCCTAAAACTAGATGATATTCTAAAACTCATTATATCTTAAAATTCACTTCTATTTGTATAGTTAACTTTACTCTAAACAAACATAAACATATCATTTGAAGTTTATTCATGTTTTAAATTTAACTTTAGTCACTTGTATGATCAATTGAAATATAATAACTCAACATCATTTGTAACCCTCACAAAACCTAATGTAAAACCTAATAAACCTTAAGACTAATTAACCTTAACGAAATACTAGTTTCTTCAAATGTTATTCTTTTTGCCACTTCACACAAACAAGTCTATAATAGTTCCTTCAGCTCTTAAGAACTCAACTCAAGGACTTTTTATTCCAGTCACCAGATAACAATTAATCATAATCACATTACTCTATCCGTATTTGTATATTTTGGATTGTTAACACTTAAGTTCCTTATCAATGTCATTGCTTATGAAATAAATTTAAAGATAAACCCAATATTAAAGAAGATACCTAAGATAAACTTATTCAAAATACTAAGGGTTTCACTTTGGAAATTATAAAATTACATATCATTATTTATGCATAATGGCATCTTGCTTCTTTAAACATTAGTCCTTACCGGACCAATGATGATGATTTCAGATATTGGATCTTCTATTATCTCGAAGACCGTGAGTGCATAATCTTGCAATCACAAAAGGCAAGTTCATACTTGCTCATGTCCTTTGATTATTTTCTATAAAGTATTTTGCAAATCCAGTGTTGTCATCACCTGTATTTCAAAAAGGTCAGAAAATACTATTTTTGATAATAATGTAAACTATTGGTTACTGATCCAGGGTGATCAGCTAATCTATTAAACCTGGTAGTTGGAATACCACTACTCAGGAGTATATCATCTAGGACCTAACAACCAATGTCGCCATTGATTCTTGCGCCGTATATTACGCGTTAACCATGAGATTTGGAATGGGACGGAGAAGTCAGCTGGATCGGCTCCCTTTCGCATGCATTAGACACTGTTCTGGGCATTTGTAAGTTGCATATCGTGGGTATAGCCGTTTTATACGGGGGAAGTCTATCGTGGATCTGGGCTTACAAAAGACAGATTTCTAGTGTTAATGGTTGTTGTGTGTATCCAACTAAGGTATAGGCATTTTATACAGGGAAAAGTCTACCTTGAGTTTGGACATCCAACAATTGTGGTGTATGCGGGGTGGCGGAGAAGGAAAGTGATTAGCTTGGATCTTAGTCTAGGCCTCATACCAAGGAAGTGTGAACGAGCCTATAACTCGGATGTGCAACAAATCTAAGATCTCTCATGGGTAAAGTGATGCACCTCTGCAGAGTGTAAGAACTGTAACTTGCTACTCCCTGTTCCGGGAAGGAGATGCGAACGCTGCAGGAAAGGAACTCCATGAAAGTTCGGGTAAACCCGTGAAGGCTGATGGACATAGCTTTTCAGAATAAAAGCAACCTTTGAAGAAATTTTTACGAAAACTTGCATTGCCTACGACCTATGGTCTATGGCTGTAGATAGTGCATCAAACACTTCTCTTTAGTGAACTTGCTGAGTACGCTCGTACTCAACGTATCTTCTTAAACCTTGCTAGATCTCCGAGAAACCAATGACGTTTCCAGGAAATAAGTCACTTGAAGAGTTAAAGATATCTAAGGGAGATCAACGGAGTCAAAGACCTTGCCGGAATCTATCGAAGATAAGCTGAAGCATAGAATATAAATAAAACTCATAGAATCTAGAACCTACTTCTGTAGAACAATACTATAGTAGTACTTTCAAGCCTTATACATATATTAATAGTAGTACTTCTAAAGTAACTCCGAGTGGATCTTTCTGTATAATATTCCTCATTGTTCGAGGAAGATTCTTTATACTAGTGTTAAATACCAGAGGAGTACGCCCCAAAACCTTAAACAACATGTTATTGTAGGGAAAGTAACTAATGTTTTGTTTAACTAAAAGCTATTATATGAAGAATAGAATCTTATCAAGAGTAATAAATAGGGTTATGCTTATCTAACTGCATGTAATATGCCAAATCCATAGTGGCATGAATGACAAGGCATTATTCTTGTAGTACAAGTAGATCTATATAGGTTATGAAACTGGTTAAAATTTGAGAATTATTCGTTGTTATAATAAATGTGCTTACGGAAGTTAAGAGTAGAAACAAAGGGTAGAAATGTGAGGATGATGTTTAGTATATAACTCCAAGGATAATTAAGTTATAACCAATTATAGAGTGATTTAACCAACTATCTCTAGAGTCGGATCAAATTTTACCAAAAGTTATCCCTTTGCAAATGGGCAAATGGTGTAATTTCAGAGGCAAAGAACATTATGAGCCATACAAATAGGTATATAACGGTAGAATTCCATACACTATATGTATCAAAAATTGTAGTGTATAACATCAAAGCCTAAGTACAAGAGATGTTTTACTCGAAGTACTATTTATACAGGCTTTTGATGTATGTTTGCTAGAGGTAATATTTGGATTTGTTGGATTTTATTGGATTTTATTGTGTGACTAGGTCTGTGCATGAAGTTTGAACTTTATGGGCATATGCATGATGTTTCATGGAGTCCTTACTTGATGTACATGTCTAGAGGAGAAAATGGGTTCGCGTGAGGGAGAGGCGAATTATCACTTTAATGTTGGAAAGATGAAGGCTCATGAGATGTTGGTGATACAACAAAAGGAGGCTAACCAGGCAATTCTAAAGGAAGAATCAAATCAAAAGCCGTATTTAACCACCAAAGAGGAGGTTCTTCGGTATATGAGGAGTATGGAAGAAGGAAGAAAGGTTGAAACCGAGAGGAAGGACCAGTTTTATCAGGAGACATTAAAGGTTAGGCAAGGGAAGAAATTCAAGGAATTACATCCAAGGGTTAAACTGGTGGAATTCTTAGAAACCAAACCCTGGAGTTTTTCCATGGTTGAAGAGCCTATGGAGGCGGAGAATTGGTTAATGGATACATCCCGTAAGCTTAAAAGTGTGGGATGCAAGGATGAAGAAAAGGTGCGCTATACAACTTATCTATTGACCGGAACCACAACCATGTGTTGGGAGAAATCCAAGTTCGTGATTCCGGAAGGAGGTATCAATACCTGGGCTGGGTTTAAAAAGAAGTTTCGAGAAGAATTTGTTCATCGGAACAATGGGAAAAGGAAGGAGAATGAATATTTAGAGAAAAAGAATCTTCTAGTCATAAAACATGTACGAGAGTTTAATCGTTTATCCAAGTACATTAGCGAGAAAGTAAACAAGGAGGCGAAATGACAAAAGAAGTTCATGAAAGGACTACAAGCAGTCATGAAGATGCAGCTCAGGATTGTGTGTGCAAAGGAGTTCCAGGAATTGGTGGATAGTGCACATATATCAGGAGATGATGAGATTGATGCACTTGAAGGAAAGAAAAAGAGAATTCAAAAACAGACCACAACAGGTCAGGTCCGAGGACATATGACGAAGAATTATACGGATCCACATATGACATACAAAACAGATAAAATATGTCACAACTGTGGAATTCGGGGCCACGTTTTGAAGGAGTGTCCAAAACCTAGATAGTATGTTACCAATGTGGAGAACCAGGACACATGAAAACGAACTGCTTAAAACCGCAATTAACTCATGGATGGACAACCGAAGTAATAGAACCAATAATGGGGTTATCATCTACTCAAAATATTCCGCCCAATACAAATGGAGAAAGGAATGTAGGAGCTTTCAAGGGAAATGTAATATGTGTGGAGTTATAGGACACAAGAAATCATGTTGTCCGGAACATCAGGGGGTTTATGGAAGATCAGTGGGAGGAGACACAACATCCACCAAAGCACCATCAAAGGAGGGTGTAGGTGAAGAAGATACATCCTCAGGAAAGCGGAAGTATGAAACCATAAATGAAGTCAATAACAGCGACAACCACAACAAAGAAAGTGGTAAGTCAAGGCATTATTAATGATATAAGTTACCTTATATGTACATTTAAGGAGTTAGAGATTTTGCACCACCATTTCCCAAGTATATGGGTGTACCATCTGTTCCTTAAAAGACCATTAGAAAATCTCAAGGGGGAGAGTGAATAATGAAGCATCAAGAGTTGAGATATAGAGTAAGGTTTAGGGAAAGCCAAAACATTCTTAAAAAGTAAGCCATAAGGAATAAGTATACCATAAATAGATGAATAATAGAGTCAAGCTATATTTGAAGGGATTCGCAGCATAGTAAATCAAAAAATTTCTACGGATGCGAGCGGGAAAGCCAAGATCTAATCTAGGAGATGCAATCACCGAGAGGGATAGATGAGATCTTCATACCCTTGAAGAAATCGCACAGCGGAACGTTCAACAGAACGTGGTTGATGTAGTCGTACTAGCCTTCTCCTCCTCGCGATCCGATCCGATCCAACGCTGCAAGTGGCGACGCCTCCGAGATATGCACACGTACGGAACCACGACGTCTCCTCCTTCCTCGGTCAAGCAAGTGGGGTGGAGAGATAGATTGGATCTATAGCACGACGGCGTGGTGCAATGGTGGAGAGTTTCTGCGGCAGGGCTTCGCCTACACGCAGTCGGGAGAGAGAGAGAGAGGTAGGGCAGCGGCTGGCGGCTAGGGTTTGGGGTGAGGGGAGGGTGCGCCCCCTGACCACCCTTGGCCCCTCCTCCAAGCCCTAGGGCGGTGGCCCCAAGGGTGGAGTGGGGGGCAAGTCTTCCATCCCCTTCTAGAAGGTTTCCCTAGGGTTTCCCCTAGGGTTTGGCCGGCTGGGCCTATGGGGCCTTGTGCCCCTGGCCCAAAGCGGCCAGGGCACTCCCTCGTAGGCCCACGCACCCCTCCGACAAGTGGGCCCACGTTTTTCCCACTCTGGAAGCTTCTAGAACCTTCTGGTACAATACCGAATACTCTGAAACGATTCCGAAATCCAAAAACTGCTTTCCTTTATATGAATCTTATTCTCCGGACCATTCCGGAACCTCTCGTGATGTCCTGGATCTCATCCGAGACTCCAAAAAAAACTCATAAACCAATTATCCATTCTATCCTAGCGTCGAGGCACGTTAAGTGTGTGACCCTACGGGTTCGAGAATATGCAGACATGATCTTCTATCAATAATCAACAGCGGGATCTAGAAACCCATATTGAATCCCACATATTCATCGATGATCATATCGGATGAACCACGATGCCAGGATTCAATGAATCCCATATATATATTCCCTTCGTCACGCGATATTTTACTTGCCCGAGATTCGATCGTTGGTATCGGCATACCTAGTTCAATCTCGTTCACAACAAGTACTTTACTCATTCCGTAATCCGATATCACTTTGTGATTAACTCCTTAACCACGTGCTTGCAAGCGGTGTTGATATCAATTACCGAGTGGGTCCGAAGTATATCTCTCCGACTCGGGAGGGAGAAATTCCATCTCGATACATACAACCCAACAAGTACTTTCCGATCACCTGAGAGACACCTTTATGATCACCCTCTCATAGGATGACGTTTGATGACCTCAAAGCTTTCTTCCGATACCAGGAAGTTGCATTATCTCATGGTCTAAGGAATACAATATTTGACATAAGAAAAATCTTCGCAAAGATGAACACGATGACACGATCTAATTGCTCTGCTTGATTTGGGTATGTCCATCATATCATTCTCCCAATGAAACGATCTCATTATTAATTGACAACTCATGTCTATGGTTAGGAAGCCTTAACCATCATTAATCAATGAGCTAGTCCATAGAGGCGTACTAGGGACACGGTGTTGTTCATAAACCACACAAGTATCAAAGTTTCCGCTTAATACAATTCTAGCATGGAATATAAACTTTATCATGAACAAGAATCATAATAATAACATCTTTATTATTGCCTCTAGGGCATAATTCCAACAGTTTCCCACTTGCACTAGAGTCAATAATCTAGTTTACATCTGGTAACAATCTAACACCCATGGCATTAAGGTGCTGATCATGTTTTGCTCGTGGAAGAGGTTTAGTCAACGGATCTGCGACATTCAGATCCGTATGTACTTTGCTAATCTTCAGATCTCCATCTGTTATATAATCTCGAATTATATGAAACCGGCAGTTGATGTGCTTGGTCTTTGGATGATATCTTGGTTCCTTAGCCAGTGCTATGGCGCCAGTGTTGTCGCACAATATCTCCAGTGGGTCCAAGGCACTTGGAACCACACCAAGATCACTGATGAAGTTCCTGATCCAAACTCCTTCACTTGACGCTTCTGCAGCAGCCATGTATTCCGATTCTACTGTAGATCCCGCGATCACGCTTTGCTTGCAGCTTCTCCAGCTCACAACTCCTCCCTTCAAAATATAAACGTATCCTGTCTGAGATTTAGAATCATCTGGGTCGGTGTCAAAACTGGCGTTGACGTAACCTTTTACGACAAGCTGCTCATCACCTCCATAGACCAAGAACATTTCTTTAGTCCTATTTAAATACTTTAAGATGTTCTTTACGGCTGTCCAGTGTTCCACTCCTGGATCACTTTGGTATCTGCTCGTCAAACTAAGAGCATTGGACACATCCGGTCTAGTACACAACATGGCATACATGATAGAACCTATGGCCGAGGCATATGGCACTTTGGTCATAGTTTCTCTATCGTTCACCATAGCTGGACACTGAGCCTTGCTCAATATCTTACCTGACAACATGGGCACTGAACCTTTCTTTGCCTTATCCATTCTGAACCTTTTCAGAACTTTGTCTAGGTATGTACTCTGGCTTAAATCTATTAGGCGTCTTTGTCTATCTCTATAGATTTTGATGCCTAATATATAAGCAACTTCTCCTAGGTCTTTCATTGAAAAACATTTATTCAAATAACTCTTCACATCGTTAAGCATACCAATGTCATTTCCAATAATCAATATGTCATCCACATATAGTACTAGAAATGTCACTGAGCTCCCACTCACTTTCTTGTAGATACAAGCTTCGTAGAAATTTGGAACAAATCCAAAGCTCTTGATCACTTGATCAAAACGTAGGTTCCAACTCCGAGATGCTTGCTTCAGTCCATAAATGGAACGCTGAAGTTTGCACACCTTATCAGCATCCTTAGGATCGACAAAACCTTCGGGCTGCATCATATACAACTCTTCATCAATGTTGCCATTGAGGAACACAGTCTTGACATCCATCTGCCATATTTCATAATCATGAAACGCAGCAATTGCTAATAAAATCCGAATGGACTTAAACATAGCTATGAGAGAGAAAGTCTCATCGTAGTCAACACCTTGAACTTGTCGAAAACCTTTCGCGACAAGTCGAGCTTGATAGACAGTAACATTACCATCCGCGTCCGTTTTCTTCTTGAAAATCCATGTGCACTCAACGGCCTTACGGTCGCTAGGAGGGTCCACCAAAGTCCATACTTGGTTTTCGCTCATGGATCCCAATTCGGATTTCATGGCCTCTAGACATTTCTCAGAGTCTGGGCTCATCATTTCTTCCTCATAGTTCGCAGGTTCACTGTTGTCTACTAACAAGACATTTAAGACAGGGTAGCCATACCACTCAGGAGGGGCACGCGACCTTGTCGACCTGCGAAATTCAGCAGTAGCATCGTTCGAAGTTTCATGATCCTCGTCATTAGCTTCCTCTCTTGTTGGTGCAGACGGCACTGGAATAATTTCAGGTGCTGCGCTACTCTCCAACTCGAGAGAAGGTTCAATAACCTCGTCTAGCTCTACCTTCCTCCCACTCACTTCTTTCGAGAGAAACTCCTTCTCAAGAAAGGATCCGTTCTTTGCGACAAACACTTTGCCTTTGGATCTGTGGTAGAAGGTATACCCAATCGTTTCCTTAGGGTATCCTATGAAGACGCATTTCTCCGCTTTGGGTTCGAGCTTGTCCGGCATCAACTTCTTGACGTAAGCTTCGCATCCCCAAACTTTAAGAAACGACAACTTAGGTTTAGCACCAAACCACAGTTCATACGCCGTCGTCTCACATATTTAGATGGTGCCCTATTTAAAGTGAATGCAGCGGTTTCTAATGCATAACCCAAAATGATAACGGCAAATCTGTAAGAGACATAATCGATCGCACCATATCTAATAGAGTTCGATTCCGGCGTTCAGACACACCATTGCGCTGTGGTGTTCCGGGTGGCGTGAGTTGCGAAACGATTCCGCTTGCTTTAAGATGCGTGAGAAAATCATAACTCAAATATTCACCTCCACGATCAGATCGTAGAAATTTAATTTTCCTGTTATGATGGTTTTCCACTTCGTTCTAAAATTCTTTAAACTTTTCAAACGTTTCAGATTTATGTTTCATTAAATAGATATACCCATATCTACTTAAGTCATCAGTAAAACTGAGAAAATAGCGATATCCACCGCGCGTCGAAACACTCATTGGTCCGCATACATCGGTATGTATGATTTCCAACAAGTCCGTTGCTCGCTCCATCATACCGGAGAACGGGGTTTTGATCATCTTTCCCATGAGGCACGGCTCACACATGTCAAATGATTCAAAATCAAGAGACTCCAAAAGTCCATCAGAATGGAGTTTCTTCATGCGTTTTACACCAATATGACCTAGACGGTAGTGCCACAAATAAGTTGAATTATCATTATCTACTTTGCATCTCTTAGCCTCAATGTTATGGATGTGTGTTTCATTTCTCTCGATATTCAGAAGAAATAAACCATTCATAGCAGGTGCATGACCATAAAAGATGTTACTCATATAAATAGAACAACCATTATTCTCCGATTTAAATGAATAACCATCTTGCAATAAACACGATCCATATATGATGTTCATGCTCAACGCAGACACATAATAACATTTATTAAGGTTTAAAACTAATCCCGAAGGTAAAACTAAGGACAGCGTGCCGACGGCCATCACATCAACTCTTGATCCGTTGCCAACACGCATCGTCACCTTATCCCTTGCTTGCTGCCGTCTATTAAGTAGCTCCTGTTTCGAGTTACAAATATTAGCAACTGAACCAGTATCAAATGTAGGGGTTCGTAGCATGGAAAACAAAAAATTTCTATCGCATGCAAACAAACAATCCAAGATCTATCTACTAGATTGTAGCAACGAGTCGATAGAGGAACTCACCCTCGAAGATTCCAAAGCGGTTAACGAGAGCAGATTCTCGTGGGTGATGTAGTCGTACTCTTGCCGATCTCAAGATCGTGTAGATGATCCTTCCGGCGCTGCATTCCGGCAGCGCTTCCGCAGTCCGTCACACGTTCGGTACTCGATGAAGACCTTCCTCTCCCTTGTTCCAACAGGCAACAGAGGTTGTAGTGCTCTCCTCGCGATTCCGGAAGCACGGCGGTGTGGTGTCGGAAGTAGAGTGGAGATCCCGCAAGGCTTCGCCTTAAGCCGGTGCGAGTATGGTGGAGCAAGAGAGGTGCCTTGGCGATCTAGGGTTTATAAGCACCAAGGGGGAAGCTTGGATGGCGGCTAGGGTTTGGGGAAACCCCTAACTCGCCGAGTTGGTGGTGCCCTAGGCGGCGGCTCAAGGAGGTGGTGGCGCCGGCGGCTCGGGGTTAGGGTTTTTGGTGTGAGGGGTAGGGGCGCCCTACCCCTCCTTATATAGGTGGAGGGTGGCCGGTTGGGAGGAGGGAGTCCTCCCCCAACTCAGCCTCCTTCGCCGGCGGGTGGAGGGAGGAGGACTTCCTCCCCAAGTAGGTTTCCTACTCTCCCTCCACCAAGCAAACTTGTCGTTTGACTTTTTCAAATTGGCATTTGGATTTCAAACTAGGATTTTATTTCTCCCTTTATTTTGCCCAGCCAAGTGACCTAGTGCATGATGCAACCATTCCATATTGTTATGACACCTTCATGTACCCTTCCCCTCCGGAGTGCCGGACCTTCCGGACCCTTCTAGAACATTCCTGGTGAAAACACCGGAATCATTCCCCTACTCCAAAATAGGACTTTCCTTATATGAATCTTATTCTCCGGACCATTCCGGATCTCCTCGTGATATCCCGGATCCCATCCGAGACTCCGAACAACATTCGGTCTCTTACTCATCATTCCATAACTACTCAACAACATCGAATCCTTAAGTGTGTCTCCCTACGGTTCGTGAATTATGCGGACATGACCGAGACACTTCTATGATCAATAACCAATAGAGGAATCTGGAAATTCATATTGCTCCCACATATTTCTATGATTACTTTGTGATCGAATGAACCACTTACATACGATACCAATTTCCCTTTGTCTCACGATAGTTTACTTATCCGAGGTTTTGATCGTCGGTATCTCTGCATACCTAGTTCAACCTCGTTACCGATAAGTACTATTTTCTCGTTCCCGTGGTATGTGATCCCTTGTGAGCCAGTCACATGCTTGCAATAAAATTGGATGATATTCCACCGAGAGGGCCCAGAGTATATCTATCCGTCATATGGATGGACAAATCTCACTCTTGATCCATGTGCCTCAACCCATACTTTCCGAACACTCAATGCCACCTTTATAGCCACCCAGTTACGGTGTGGTGTTTGATGTCATCAAAGAATCCTTTCGGTGATGGTGATTAGCATGATCTCATGGTCGAAGGAATTAGGTTACTATGTATCAGAAAGCTTATAGCAATTGAACTATTAAAATGACTTGATCTTTATGCTACGCTTATCTATAGGAGTGTGTCCATCATACCATTCTCCTAATGACATGACCTTGTTATTAACAACATCTCAAATGTTCATGATCAAGAAACCATGATCATCTATTAATCAACAAGCTAGTATTATTAAGAGGCTTTACCAGGGACTCTAATTTAGTTTACAAATCACACAAGTATTAATGTTTCTGGTTAATACTGTTATAGCATGAATGTAAACATTTATCATAAACACAAAGATATAATAATAACTACATTTATTATTGCCTCTAGGGCATATCTGCAACAGTCTCCCACTTGCACTAGAGTCAACTAATCTAGATTACATGGTAATATACCGAACACCCATGGCAGTTTGGTGCTGGTCATGTTTTTCCCTCGGGAGAGGTTTAGTCAACGGATCCGCCACATTCACATTTGTGTGTACTTTGCCAATCTTTATGTCACCATCTTGGACATGCTCTCGAATAGCATGAAAACGTATCTTGATGTGCTTCAGCTTCTTGTGTGACCTTGGTTCTTGCGCATTGGCTATGGCGCCCATGTTATCACAGTAGATAGACATTGGGTCCAGCGCACTTGGAACCACACCAAGCTCTGTAATGAACTCCTTCATCCATATCGCTTCTTGTGAAGCCTCCAAAGTAGCTATGTTTTGCACTCCTCCAGCCTCCAAAGGAGTTGAAGATCTCGCCACAACGCTTTGCTTTGCACTCCTCCAGCTAACTGCTGCACCATTCAAAGTAAATACGTATCCAGATTGAGATTTAGAATCATCTAGATCGGTGTTCCAACTAGCATCGGTGTACCCATTAACAACGATCTGTTCATCACCTCCATAAGAAAGAACCATATCCTTAGTTCTTCTCAAGTACTTAAGGATGTTTTTGACCGCTATCCAATGATCCACTCCTGGATCACTTTGATATCTGCTAGTCAAACTAACAGCATATGCAATGTCGGGTCTTGTACATAGCATGACATACATTAGAGATCCTATGGCTGAGGCATAGGGAGTCTTACTCATCCTTTCTCTATCTTCTGCCGTTGCTCGACTTTGAGTTTTACTCAAGGTCGTATTGGGCAACATGGGCAAGAACCCTTTCTTGCTATCCTCCATTCCAAACCTCTTTAGAACTTTGTCCAAATATGTACTTTGTGACAATGATATTAGGAGTCTCGATCTATCTCTGTAAATCTTTATGACTAATATGTAAGCTGCTTCGCCAAGATCTTTCATTGAAAAACTATTATTCAAATAATTCTTGACACTATTAAGAAGGTCTACATCATTCCCAATCAAAAATATGTCATCTACATATAGTATTAAGAATGCTACAGAGCTCCCACTCACTTTCTTGTAAATACAAGCTTCTCCATAAGTTTGTATAAAACCAAAGCTTTTGATTACCTTACCAAAACGTTGATTCCAGCTTCGGGATGCTTGCTTCAATCCATATATGGACCGTTGAAGTTTGCATACCTTGTTAGCATCTTTAGGATCGACAAAACCTTTGGGTTGCATCATATACAATTCTTGATCAATGTCTCCATTGAGGAACGCCGTTTTGACATCCATCTGCCATATCTCATAATCATAATATGCAGCGATTGCTAACAAAATCCTCATATACTTTAGCTTCGCTACCGGTGAGAAAGTCTCATCGTAGTCAACTCCTTGAATTTGTCGAAATCCTTTTGCGACAAGTCGAGATTTATAGACATTAACATTACCATCAGCATCTGTTTTCTTCTTGAAAATCCATTTGTTCTCGACAGCCTTCCGGCCATCCGGTAAATCCACCAAAGTCCATACTTGGTTTTCGTACATGGATCCAATCTCGGATTTCATGGCATCTTGCCATTTATTGGAATCTTGGCTCATCATCGCTTCCTCATATGTCGCAGGGTCATCGGTGTTGTCCACCAACATGACACTCATAACGGGATCATACCAATCAGGAGTGGTACGAGTTCTCGTTGACCTTCGAGGTTCTGTAGCAACTTCAACCGAAGTTTCATGATCATCATCATTAGCTTCCTCTCTTATTGGTGTAGGCGCCACGGGAACTACTTTCGGTGTTGCGCTACTCGCAAGTTCGAGAGAAGGTTCAACAACCTCGTCGAGTTCTACTTTCCTTCCAGTTACTTCTTTCGAGAGAAATTCTTTCTCTAGAAAGGATCCATTCTTAACAACGAAGATTTTGCCTTCGGATCTATGATATAAGGTATACCCAATAGTTTTCTTCGGGTATCCTACGAAGACGCATTTTTCCGCTTTGGGTTCAAGCTTGTCCGTCTGTAACTTCTTTACATAAGCTTCGCAACCCCAAACTTTAAGGAATGACAATTTAGGTTTCTTCCCAAACCATAATTCATACGGTGTCATTTCAACGGATTTAGATGATGCCCTATTTAAAGTGAATGTGGATGTTTCTAATGCATAACCCCAAAACGATAGCGGTAAATCTGTAAGTGACATCATAGAACGAACCATATCTAAGAGAGTTCGATTAAGACGTTCGGACACACCATTACGCTGTGGTGTTCCCGGCGGTGTCAATTGTGAAAGTATTCCGCATTTCTTTAAATGCTCTCCAAACTCGTAACTTAGATATTCACCTCCACGATCAGAATGTAGAAATTTAATCTTCTTGTTACGTTGATTCTCTACCTCACTTTGAAATTCCTTAAACTTCTCGAAAGTTTCGGACTTATGTTTCATGAAATAGATATATCCATATCTACTCAAGTCATCCGTGATGGTAAGAACATAACGATAACCACCGCGCGATGCTACACTCATTGGGCCACACACATCGGTATGTATGATTTCCAATAGGTCCGTAGCTCTCTCCATCATCCCAGAAAATGGAGTCTTAGTCATTTTACCCATCAGACATGCTTCACATCTTTCAAGTGATTCGAAATCAAGTGATTCAAGAAGTTCATCGGAATGGAGTTTCTTCATACGCTTCACTCCAATATGACCAAGACGACAGTGCCACATATAGGTCGATTTATCGCTCAATTTCAAACGTTTAGCTTCAATATTATTAATATGTGTATTTCCACGATCGAGATTCAATAAGAATAGACCATCTATCAAAGGTGCATGTGCATAAAACATATTACTTATATAAATCGAACAACCATTATTCTCGTACTTAAACAAGTAACCGTCTCGCAACAAAAATGATCCAGATATAATGTTCATGCTCAATGCAGGCACCAAATAACAATTATTTAAGTATAAAACTAATCCCGATGGTAGATGAAGAGGTAGCGTGCCGATCACGATCACATCAACCTTTGATCCATTTCCAACGCGCATCGTCACCTTGTTCTTCGCTAGCTTCCGTTTATTCTGCAACACCTGTTTCGAGTTACAAATATGAGCAACCGAACCAGTATCAAATACCCAGGCACTACTATGAGTACTAGTGAGATACACATCAATAACATGTATATCGGATATACCTTTCTTCTTGATGTTGCCGTTCTTCAAATCCGCCAAGTACTTTGGGCAATTCCGCTTCCAGTGACCTTCTCCCTTGCAGTAAAAGCACTTAGTATCAGCTTAGGCCCAGCCTTGGTCTTCTTCGTCGGTGTGGCAACTTTCTTACCACCCTTCTTGAAGTTTCCCTTTTGCTTAGACTTGCCTTTCTTGAATTTGGTGGTCTTATTGACCAACAACACTTGATGCTCTTTCTTGATCTCCACTTCTGTAGATTTCAACATGGAGAAGAGTTCTGGCAACGTCTTGTTCATGTTTTGCATATTGTAGTTCATCACAAAGTTCTTGTAACTTGGTGGTAGTGATTGGAGGACGCGGTAAACCCCCAAAGCATTAGGAATAACTATACCCAAACTTTGGAGTTTGTTTGCGTGCCCAGGCATCTTAAGCACATGCTCACTGACGGAGCCGCCCTCTTCCATCTTGCAGTTAAAGAACTTTTCAGAAGCCTCATAACACTCAACTGCCGCGTGAGCCTCAAATATCATTTTGAGTTCACGGACAATATCATGTGGGTCTTGGTTCTCAAACCTTTTCTGAAGCTCCGATTCCAAACCTTACAAGATAGCACACTGAACTGTGGAGTACTGATTCTTCCGAGTGATGTAAACATTCTTTACTTCATCGGTAGCAGTTGCTGCAGGTGGTTCACCCAGCGGTGCATCCAGCACATAGGTCAAATTACCAGCATTGAGGACAATCCTCAAATTGCGGAACCAATCCGTGAAGTTGATTCCATTGTTTTTCAACTTTTCTTTCTCTAGGAACGCATTAAAATTGATGGTAGGGGCCACCATTGATCTACAACATATTTTCAATAGTTTAGACTAAGTTTATGACAAATTGAGTTCTAATTAATAGTTAAATTAATCTAGGTGAACTCCCACTAAAAAAAATATCCCTCACATTGTTTTAGTGATCACACGAACCAAATCCACCACATCAAAACCGATCATCACGAGAGTTGATGTAGTTTCAATGGCGAACAATCAACATGTTCATCATATCTACTATATGACTCATGCTTTACCTTTCGGTGATCCGTGTTCCGAGACCATGTATGTACATGCTAGGCTCGTCAAGATCAAACCTTAGCTTCCGCATGAGAAAATCTGGCTTGCTCATGTTGTATACACCCGCAGAATCTAACACACCCGATCATCACATGGTGCTTTGAAACAACGAGCTTTAGCAACGGTGATTATTAAGGATGCACACTTTAAAACTTGAAATTTGTGTGCTTGAGGGATCATCTTATAATGCTACCGTCGTTAACTAAACAATACAAGATGCATAAAGGATTAACATCACATGCAATTCATAATATGTGATATGATATGGCCTTTCTTATTGTGCTTCCGATCTCCATCTTCAAGCACGAACATGATCTCCATCATCACCGGTATAGCGTCAAGGTCAATGGCGCCGTTTCATGGTTGTCGTCCACCAGCTTCAACTATTACAACTACTTTGAATAGACACGCGGGTCTTAACGGAATTTAAAGACAACCATATGGCTCCTGCCGGTTGCCAACTTACAATAAGGAACATTGCATACATCAAATATAATCACAATCATGGCCATATCACATCATAGCACACCCCTGCAAAACAAAGTTAGACGCCTATAATTTTCTTTGCATATTTTACGTGGTTTGGGGATTTCAATAAGTGTCGCTCTAACTTACGAACAAGAACCACAACGTTGATGTTTGAACTATCAAGTACCCATTGTAAATTGGATCTTAACTATGCTAGGAGAAACAGGCACCCGCAAAGCCACTTATGCAATACAAGTTGCATGTCAAGCGTGGAGCAAGTCTCATGAACGATGTCATGTAAGGTTAGCCCGGGCCGCTTCATCCCAACATACCGCAAGATGCAAAGTACACAAGAAGCAATCGACAATAAAAGCATCAACGCCCACAATGACCATTGTGTTCTACTCGTGCAACAAATCTACATATAGACACGGCTCGGATACCACTGTAGGGTTTCGTAGCATGGAAAACAAAAATTTTCTATCGCATACAAACAAACAAGCCAAGATCTATCTACTAGATTGTAGCAACGAGTCGATGGAATAACTTACCCTCGGAGATTCCAAAGTGTTTAACGAGAGCGGATTCTCGTGGGTGATGTAGTCGTACTCTTCCCGATCTCAAGATCGCGTAGACGATCCTTCCGGCGCTGCGTTCCGGCAACGATCCCGCAGTCGGTCACACGTTCGGTACTCGACGAAGACCTTCCTCTCCCTTGTTCCAGCAGGCAGCGGAGGTTGTAGCACTCTCCTCGCGATTCCGGCAGCACAACGGCGTGGTACCGGAAGTAGAGGGGAGATCTCGCAGGGCTTCGCCTTAAGCCGGTGCGAGTATGGTGGAGCAAGAGAGGTGCCTTGGCGATCTAGGGTTTAGAAGCACCAAGGGGGAGGCTTGGCCGGCGGCTAGGGTTTGGGGAAACCCCCAACTCGCCGAGTTGGTGGTGCCCTAGGCGGCGGCTCAAGGAGGTGGTGGCGCCGACGACTTGGGGTTAGGGTTTTTGGTGTGAGGGGTAGGGGGCGCCCTACCCCTCCTTATATAGGTGGAGGATGGACGGTTGGGAGGAGGGAGTCCTCCCCCAACTCGGCCTCCTTGGCCGGCGGGTGGAGGGAGGAGGACTTCCTCCCCAAGTAGGTTTCCTACTCTCCACCAAGCAAACTTGTCGTTTGACTTTTTCAAATTGGCGTTTGACTTTCAAACTAGGATTTGATTTCTCCCTTTATTTTGCCCAGCCAAGTGACCTATTACATGATGCAACCATTCCATATAGTTATGACACATTCATGTACCCTTCCCCTCCGGAGTGCTGGACCTTCCGGACCCTTCTAGAACATTCCTGGTGAAAACACCGGAATCATTTCCCAACTCCGAAACATGACTTTCCTTATATGAATCTTATTATCCGGACCATTCCGGATCTTGTCGTGATATCCCGGATCCCATCCGAGACTCCGAACAACATTCGGTCTCTTAATCATCATTCCATAACTACTCAACAATATTGAATTCTTAAGTGTGTCTCCCTACGGTTCGTGAATTATGCGGACATGACCGAGACACTTCTCCGATCAATGACCAATAGAGGAATCTGGAAATTCATATGGCTCCCACATATTTCTACGATTACTTTGTGATCCAATGAACCACTTACATACGATACCAATTTCCCTTTGTCTCACGATAATTTACTTATCCGAGGTTTTGATCGTCGGTATCTCCGCATACCTAGTTCAACCTCATTACCGATAAGTACTCTTTTCTCGTTCCCATGGTATGTGATCCCTTGTGAGCCAGTCACATGCTTGCCAGCCAATTGGATGACATTCCACCGAGAGGGCCCAGAGTATATCTCTCCGTCATATGGATGTACAAATCCCACTCTTGATCCATGTGCCTCAACCCATACTTTCTGAACACTCAATGCCACCTTTATAGACACCCAGTTACGGTGTGGTGTTTGATGTCATCAAAGCATCCTTCCGGTGATGGTGATTAGCATAATCTCATGGTCGAAGGAATTAGTTTACTATGTATCAGAAAGCTTATAGCAATTGAACTATTAAAATGACTTGATCTTTATGCTACGCTTATCTATAGGAGTATGTCCATCATACCATTCTCCTAATGATATATTCTTGTTATTAACAACATCTCAAATGTTCATGATCAAGAAACCATGATCATATATTAATCAACAATCTAGTATTATTAAGAGGCTTTACTAAGGACTCTAATTTAGTTTACAAATCACACAAGTATTAATGTTTTGGTTAATACTGTTATAGCATGAATTTAACATTTATCATAAACACAAAGATATAATAATAACTACATTTATTATTGCCTCTAGGGCATATCGCCAACATCAAATACCCAGGCACTACAACGAGTGCTAGTAAGGTAAACATCAATAACATGTATATCAAATATACCTTTAATGGTGCCAGCCTTCTTGTCCGCTAAGTACTTCGGACAGTTGCGCCTCCAGTGACCCTTGTCCTTGCAATAGAAGCACTCACTGTCCGGCTTAGGTCCAGACTTGATTTTCTTCTCAGCAGGGGCAACGCGCTTGCCGCTGCCTTTCTTGAAGGACTTCTTTGCACCCTTACCTTTCTTGAATCTAGGGGTCTTGTTGACAATCAACACATGATTATCTTTCTTGATATCCACCTCCGTAGCATTCAGCTTAGCGAAGAGCTCAGTGATCGTATCAGTGTAACCAATCTGATTGTGAGTAACTACAAAACCTTTGTAGCTAGGAGGGAGTGATTGCAGAACTCTGTCAATCCTGAGATCTTCTGGAATCTTGCAGTCAAGTTGCTCAAGACGTTGAGTGTAGCCCGACATCTTAATGGCGTGCTCACTAACAGAACTCCCTTCCACCATATTGCAGTTAAAGAACTTCTCAGATATCTCATATCTCTCAGAGCGGGCCTGAGTCTAAAACATGGTTTTCAGTTCCTCAAGTATCTCAAAGGGCCCGACGAACTCCTCAAAACGATTTTGAAGGTCCGATTCCATAGCAAACAACATGGTACTCTTAATCACTCCATAATCATCTTTGCGCGACTGATAAATATCTTTTTCATCAGCCGGCGCATCTACAGCAGGGGCGTCACCTAGCGCATTCTCAAGGACATAGTCATTTGATCTAGAAAATTTTCAACATTATTCTTAAGCTTTTCTTTCTCAGCCGCCAGCGAGAATGATTCTCAGATTGTGGAACCAGTTGGTGAAGTTAGACCCATTATTCTTAAGCTTTTCTTTCTCAGCAAAAACGTTGAAGTTGAAGTTGGACTTAGCCATTTGATCTACAAAATTTTCAAGTACAATTTATACTATGTTCATGATAACTAGTTCAACTTAATCAAATTACTAGATGAACTCCCACTAAATTCAACATCCCTCAAGTTGTTTAGTGAACACGATCCAAATTCACCACACCTAATCCGATCTTCATGAGAAGAGATGTGGTTTCAATGGTGGACAACAAAGTGTCGATCATATCATTCATATGACTCATGCTTAACCTTTCCGTTCGTGTGTTCCGAGGCCATGTCTGTACATGCTAGGCTCGTCAAGTCAAACCCAAGTATTTCCGCGTGTGCAAAACTGGCTTGCACCCGTTGTATGTGAACGTAGAGTTTATAGCACCCGATCATCACGAGATGCTTGAATACGACGAACTTTCGCAACAGTGCATACATGGGGAGAACACAATTTTATCTTGATCTTTAAGTGAGGAATCATATTATAATGCTATCGTCGCGATCTAAGCATAATAAGATACATAAAAGGATAAACATCACATGCATATAATCTTATGTGACATGGTATAGCCAATCTCCGCGCAATGATCTCCATCTTGTGCGTGCCAGCATGATCTCCATCACTCCATCATGATTGCCTCCACCACGAATAGCAACTACAACTATTGCTAACTACTTAGTGATAAAGTAAAGCTATTACATGGCGTATAAGAAGTTGACACACAGGTCATACACAATTATAAAGACAACCATATGGCTCCTGCCGGTTGTGTACTCATCAACATGCAAGTCGTGAAATATTACAAAACATGATCATTGCATACAACATACACATCACATCTTGGGCCATACCATATCAGAAAACACTCCCTGCAAGAACAAGTTAGACACCTCTACTTTGTCGTTGCATGTTTTACGTGGCTTATGGGAGTAACAAGCTAAGAACGATTCTTACCTACGGAAAGCCACAACGGTGATATTATGGGTGCCAACATCCGGTGTAAATCCCATGACAACTATAGTGAGAGAAACTGGCATCCACCAGCCGCATGTATGGAACAAGACACATGTCAAGTGCGGAGCCGGTCTCGCGAACGATGTCGCGTAAAGTTGGCCTGGACCGCTTCGATCTCATTATCCCGCGTCATAAGAAGTACACAACAAGAGGCTTGCAACAGAAAACATCAACGCCCGCAACAAGCATGTTGCGTTCTACTTGTGAAACACATCTACGCATAGATCTAGCTCTGATACCACTGAAGGGATTCGCAGCATAGTAAATCAAAAAAATTCTACGGATGCGAACGGGAAAGCCAAGATCTAATCTAGGATATGCAATCAACGAGAGGGATAGATGATATCTTCATACCCTTGAAGAAATCGCACATCGGAATGTTCAACAGAACATGGTTGATGTAGTCGTACTAGCCTTCTCCTCCTCGCGATCCGATCCGATCCAACGCTGCAAGTGGCTACGGATGCGAACGGGAAAGCCAAGATCTAATCTAGGAGATGCAATCAACGAGAGGGATAGATGAGATCTTCATACCCTTGAAGAAATCGCATAGCGGAACGTTCAACAGAACGTGGTTGATGTAGTCGTACTAGCCTTCTCCTCCTCGCGATCCGATCCGATCCAACGCCGCAAGTGGCGACGCCTCGGAGAGATACACACGTACGGCACCATGACGTCTCCTCCTTCCTCGGTCCAGCAAGTGGGGTGGAGAGATAGATTGGATCTACAGCACGACGGCGTGGTGCAATGGTGGAGAGTTTCTGCGGCAAGGCTTCGCCTACACGCAGTCGGGAGAGAGAGAGAGAGAGAGAGAGAGAGAGAGAGAGAGAGAGAGAGAGAGAGAGAGAGGTAGGGCAGCAGCTGGCGGCTAGGGTTTGGGGTGAGGGGAGGGTGCACCCCCTTCCCACCTTATATAGGGGGATGGCCGACCCCCTTGGCCCCTCCTCCAAGCCCTATGGCGGCGGCCCCAAGGGTGGAGTGGGGGGCAAGTCTTCCCTCCTTCTAGAAGGTTTCCCTAGGGTTTCCCCTAGGGTTTGGCCGGCTGGGCCTATGGGGCCTTGTGCCCCTGGCCCAAAGCGGCCAGGGCACTCCCTCATAGGCCCACGCACCCCTCCGACAAGTGGGGCCACGTTGGTCCCACTCTGGAAGCTTCTATAACCTTCCGGTACAATACCGAATACTCCGAAACGATTCCGAAATCCAAAAACTGCTTTCCTTTATATGAATCTTATTCTCCGGACCATTCCGGAACCTCTCGTGATGTCCTGGATCTCATCCGAGACTCCGAACAAAAACTCATAAACCAATTATCCATTTTATCCTAGCGTCGAGGCACGTTAAGTGTGTGACCCTACGGGTTCGAGAATATGCAGACATGATCTTCTATCAATAATCAACAGCGGGATCTGGAAACCCATATTTACTCCCACATATTCATCGATGATCATATCGGATGAACCACGATGCCAGGATTCAATTAATCCCATATATATACTCCCTTCATCACGCGATATTTTACTTGCCCGAGATTCGATCGTTGGCATCGGTATACCTAGTTCAATCTCGTTCACAACAAGTACTTTACTCGTTCCGTAATCCGATATCACTTTGTGATTAACTCCTTAACCACGTGCTTGCAAGCGGTGTTGATATCAATTACTGAGTGGGCCTGAAGTATATCTCTCGGACTCGGGAGGGACAAATTCCATCTCGATACATACAACCCAACAAGTACTTTCCGATCACCTGAGAGACACCTTTATGATCACCCTCTCATAGGATGATGTTTGATGACCTCAAGCTTTCTTCCGATACCACGGAGTTGCATTATCTCATGGTCTAAGGAATACAATATTTGACATAAGAAAAAGCTTCGCAAAGATGAACACGATGACACGATCTAATTGCTCTGCTTGATTTGGGTCTGTCCATCATATCATTCTCCCAATGACACGATCTCATTATTAATCGACAACTCATGTCTATGGTTAGGAAACCTTAACCATCATTAATCAATGAGCTAGTCCATAGAGGTGTACTAGGGACAAGATGTTCATAAACCACACAAGTATCAAAGTTTCTGCTTAATACAATTCTAGCATGGAATATAAACTTTATCATGAACAATAATTATAATAATAACATCTTTATTATTGCCTCTAGGGCATAATTCCAACAATATTTAGCCAAAGCGTAAACCAGAATCTTACCTTAAGGAGACTTTCTAAAAACTTAGACACTACTTGAATAGATGTCCTAATTCGAAAACACTCAAGAGGATCTGAATAGGGCAGAAGTGCTAGATTCAAAAGAAGTTTATACATTAAATGGGAGTAGAAGTTGGCTCATTTCAAATCAGAAGAGGATCCATGGAAAATATTAAATGAAGATATAACAATTATCTTCCTCCCGGATTTAAAATAGTCACCGGGATCTGAAGAAGTCAATCTTATCTTCTGAAACGTAAGAGGGTGCGAACTTCGAGGATGAAGTTTATTTTAAGGGAGAGAGTCTGTAACATCCCAGGATTAGCACCTAGAAATAGAGAGGACACAGGTTTGTGCATTGCATTCATGCATAAGAAAATCCGGGGAATTTTCGCGCAAAACTAACAGAGCTACAAAGGGATCGGGATCTCTCTTGTACTGAAGGAAACTTCGGAGCAAGTGCGATAGATTTCGACATGACCTTTGTAGAATTCTTTGTTTCAGGGAAAATTTGCTCAAACATGTATTTGAATTTCAAATGAATTTACAAAATTCACAAATAGGAATTGGAAATATTTAATAACTTGAACTAAAATGATTACATAAATAATATAAAAAGGATTCTTTATTAATATAAATATATCTGCATATAGTATTATTTTACAATAGATAATAAAAGAATTCTTTATATATGACATTGTCTTTACAATTAGGATTTAGAAAGGAAAATTTAATAAATAAATAGTTTATTATTTACAAATACAATAATAATACAAAATCTTTACACATGTGAATAAAAAGGAAATTACAACAAGATTAAAAATAAAACCTAACTAAGCTTCTTTTCTTCTTCTTGATCTTCATTCCTATAAAATAAACAATAAAGAAAGAAACATTGTTTTAATGTTAAAATGTTTGCCCCACCATAGGTGAGGCAATTTGATATATGAAATACCTTAGGGATTTTGGTAAGAACTACCAAAATCTACTAATGACCTAAGAGGGTACCACCCAATCTAGACCATAAGTAGAAATTTTGATCTGTGAGTTATACACTTGATTTTGAGAGGCAAAGTTAAGGTCCAAAGAAACCAGCACAGATTTGATCATTTGTATCATCAGGCAACAACTAGCATGCTATGGCACCCTCTTAAGCCTAGGTAAAATCAATTAAAAAGAAAGGGGAAACAATAATAAAAAAGAATAACCATGTTTAGCACTAAATCAACTAAACAGAATATGTTTAAGTCAATAAGGTCCTCAGCTCAAGATGAGCTAGATGGCATTACCAACCCTAGTAATCCACTTGGCAACATCAAATTATTAAACCAATTCAAGATAATACCAAACTTACAGCCAAAGTGATCCATAGAAAATATCTTCCAACCAAGCTCATCCATAGGCACAAGTTCCACAGATGGAAACCTGCACCATATGGGGCCCAGCTGTAAGCAGCTTACACATACATGCAGTTGATGTGTTGTCAACACCTCAGGGAGAGCACCAGATATAGAAAAGGAAGAAGCCAACCGTAGTAGCAAGGCTAGCTACTCCATTTCCACCACACTTAGCCAAGAACACCACCCAAGCACCTCACCAGTTTCATCACATCCACATCCTCACTCAAGAACACCACAAGTAGTCCTAGCTTTTACCAGATCAAAACAACAGAAAATATATACCACACCATTTCCAGCTCTGGTTGCCTTCTAGAGCCATCCAAGAGCTAGGACAAGGGGGAAAGCAAGGCCATGCCACACTTGTATTAGGAGAACAAGGAGAAGATTAGGAGGACTAGGAGAAGTTTAAACAATAGCTTAAGCTGAAAGCCAGTAGCAACAAGGTGTGAAGGTGGAGCAAGCCATCCAATCAATTAGTAGTTGATCAAGAACAACTACCAGCATACCAGCCATGGGGTAGCAACCAATCTACAGGAAACAGGTTGATATTTAAGCATCTGTATTATCTCCTGGCATAAGCATCTTGGTAAAACAAGGGAATAATCCACATCAAATCCACTCCTCTACCCTTCAACTAAATAATCATTTAGGAGGATTGGAGGAGGAGGTTCTCTCAGTTTGCATAGAAATGCTATGCAATTTCATCACAGAGAATGGGCGCCACCAAAATAAATATCTGTTCTTTTCTACCAACAATATGTCTCAGTCTTTGCATCATTGACAGGGGCAAGTATAATATATCATGTAACAATGAATTTCTACTATGCACACTCAACTAAGGCACCACAGTAGCAAATTCCAAGCCACAAAGATCACTAAAAATTTACACTAGCAACATCAGCAAGTACACATGCTTGTATATCATCTATCATCAAACAAACTAAATCCTTGCATCATCTTTCTAACAGAATAGTTAGGAATCATGTGATCAATTACTGTCATGTTGACAACATACATACATGATCACCAAATCTCACTTGCAAATAAATTCAAATCATTTTCCTAGCTAATAGGTCAGGAATCATTTAGTGTACTGTTGTTATCCCTGGCAGAGGAGTGCATATCTTAACACACTCAGAGCTAATTGTCATATGTCATTCACCATCCAACAATAATTTCAAACAAATATGATTTCCAAATCATTTTCCTAACCAACTCAACTAGGAATCAGTGTCAATAGTTCTTAACTGTCAACATGACCTAGCAAATGTTCACATCAGCAAGTATCCCAACTAGATAAAATCCAAACCAGTGGTTTGAATTTTCATGTCTACTGTAATCATCCAAAAGGGTTTCTCAGATCAATTTCTACCCAGATTAAGAGTAGTATAAACCTACTCTTGCCATAGTATGTCATCATTTAATCATAGGGTAAATAATTAAAAACAGGGCCTTGAGATCATCACAAGTAAACCAAGCATGTCAATTGAGCATCAAACCAGAGCTAAGATATCTCAACAAGTCACAGATATTCACTAGATGTGAACCAACAAATCAATTACCACAAACCTATCCATAGATCAAACAGTGTACTAACTGGACATTTATTGATCCAAATAAAGGAATCTTAACTAGCAATGGATCAGCAGCACAGAACCATAGCATAGTTGTCAACCAAAATCATCAGCACAAAGGCTGGTCACGGAGAAGAGAGGGGTAGCAGGAACACCTACCTGGGGCGAGTCCTAGCTCGCCGAAGAGGAAGAAGAGGCCACAGGTGCAGCAGCACGGTGGGCGCCGAAGCACTTGCACCGCGCCAAGCCGTCCCGGCAACATCTGCAGCGCGACGAGTGTCGTAGACAAACAGCAGCACCACCAGGGCGGAATTAGGGTTTCGGCCAGATGCGTGTGAGGCCGTGATTGAATCAAATCGGCCAGGGGAAAAGAAGAGGAGGCAGTAGCTAGCCAGCGCCAGCACACGGCAGCAACTGACAGCGTAGGATTTGGCCGGCGTTGGCCGGTGAGAGCGGCGGCGGCATGAGCGGGTGAGGAAGACAAACCCGAGAGGGGAGTCAAGGTCAGGGGCGTGCGTGGTGTGTGTGATACAAGGAAGAGAGAAGGGTCAGGGGGTGAGGTGGTTGGGCTAAATCCCAAATTGGGCCAATCTAGCTGGGCCTCGCCAGCCCATGTACCCAACCCAAAACAGCCCAAGTTAAATAAAATAAGAAATGAAATAAAATTAAAATAAATAAATTACCAAAATAACCTTTAAACATTTTTAGCCATAAAAAATTATAGAAATATCCTAAAAATACATATAATATATCAAAATGTTCATAAAAATAAGATCTATCTAATAAAAATATAACTTTATTTATTTAAAATAAATATACAACACATAAATTTTAAAATCATTAAATCCTGAGTAAAATTTCATAAAATAAGAAAAACTCCTAAAAATAAATAAAAATCATTTTTGTGTATAAAAATAACTCTACTATTTATAAAAATACTAACTTAAAGTTTCACAAATAAAATATAAAGCAAATTTTTAAAAACACTTAATTCTTTAAAGATTTTTATAAAAATCAAGATAATACTTAAAAATAAAGAAAATTCAATATTAAGATCTTTAATAAGTATATTTTACTAGAAAAATACTATGTATAATATTCAAGAACATTTTAATAATCCTACATAATAAAACTCATTTTGTTAATTCTTTAAAATTATTTCCTAAGAAAGAAATAATCACATTTGCTTATAAAACACTAAATCCTTTAAAGTTTAATTACTAAGTCTAAATCCATAATCAAAATAAAAAACTTAAATATAATTATTAGCCTTTAAATGTTTCTTTTAAAATCTTAAATTCAAATAAAACTCCTTTTAAATAAATATTATATATCACTCATGTATAAGTTGGTGAATAATCTTCATCTTTTAATCACTCTTAAAATGATTCTAAACCCTAAAAAATTTATAAGATCATCTAATTATGCTCCCATGAATAAGATGCATGTTGTAAATTCATCTGGATCATCCATAATCATATTTGTCAAAACCCTAAAACTAGATGATATTCTAGAACTCATTATATCTTAAAATTCACTTCTATTTTTATAGTTAACTTTGGTCTAAACAATCATAAACATCTCATTTGATGTTTATTCATGCTTTAAAGTTAACTTTAGTCACTTGTATCATCAGTTGAAATATAATAACTCAACATCATTTGTAACCCTCACAAAACCTAATGTAAAACCTAATAAACCTTAAGACTAATTAACCTTAACTAAATACTAGTTTCTTCAAATGTTATTCTTTTTGCCAATTCACACAAACAAGTCTATAATAGTTCCTTCAGCTCTGAAGAACTCAACTCAAGGACTTTTTATTCCAGTCACAAGATAACAATTAATCATAATCACATTACTCCATCCGTATTTGTATATTTTGGATTGTTAACACTTAAGTTCCTTATCAATGTCATTGCTTATGAAATAAACTTAAAGATAAACCCAATCTTAAAGAAGATACCTAAGATCAACTTATTCAAAATACTAAGGGTTTCACTTTGGGAATTATAAAATTGCATAGAATTATTTATGCATAATGGCATCTTGCTTCTTTAAACATTAGTCCTTACCGGACCAATGATGATGATTTCAGATATTGGATCTTCTATTATCTCGAAGACCGTGAGTGCATAATCTTGCAATCACAAAAGGCAAGTTCACACTTGCTCATGTCCTTTGATTATTTTCTATAAAGTATTTTGCAAATCCAGTGTTGTCATCACCTGCATTTCAAAAAGGTCAGAAAATACTATTTTGATAAAAATGTGAACTATTGGTTACTAATCCAGGGTGATCAGCTAATCTATTAAACCTGGTAGTTGGAATACCACTACTCAGGAGTATATCTTCTAGGACTTAACAACCAATGTCGCCAGTGATTCTTGCGCCGTATATTACGCGTTAACCATGAGATTTGGAATGGGACGGAGAAGTCAGCTGGATCAGCTCCCTTTCGCATGCATTAGACACTGTTCTGGGCATTTGTAAGTTGCAGATCGCGGGTACATCCGTTTTATACGGGGGAAGTCTACTGTGGATCTGGGCTTACAAAAGACAGATTTCTAGTGTTAATGGTTGTTATGTGTATCCAACTAAGGTATAGCCGTTTTATATGGGGAAAAGTCTACCTTGAGTTTGGACATCCAACAATTGTGGTGTATGCGGGGTCGCGGAGAAGGACAGTGATTGGCTTGGATCTTAGTCTGGGCCTCATACCAAGGAAGTGTGAACGAGCCTATAACTCGGATGTGCAACAAAGCTAAGATCTCTCATGGGTAAAGTGACGCACCTCTGCAGAGTGTAAGAACTATAAATTGTTACTCCATGTTCCGAGAAGGAGCTGCGAGCGCTGCGGGAAAGGAACTCCATGAAAATTCTGGTAAACCCGTGAAGGCTGATGGACATAGCTTTTCAGAATAAAAGCAACCTTTGAAGAAATGTTTACAAAAACTTGCATTTCCTACGACCTATGGTCTGTGGCTGTAGATAGTGCATCAAACACTTATCTTTAGTGAACTTGCTGAGTACGCTCGTACTCAACGTATCTTCTTAACCCTTGCTAGATCTCGGAGAAACCAATGAAGTTTCCAGGAAATAAGTCACTTGAAGAGTTGAAGATATCCAAGGGAGATCAACGGAGTCGAAGACCTTGCCGGAATCTATCGAAGACAAGCTGAAGCATAGAATATAAATAAAACTCCTAGAATCTAGAACCTACTTCTGTAGAACAATACTATAGTAGTACTTTCAAGCCTTATACATATATTAATAGTAGTACTTCTAAAGTAACTTCGAGTGGATCTTTCTGGTTCTTTCTGTATAATATTCCTCATTGTTCGAGGAAGATTCTCTGGATCTTTTGTATTATGTTATATGTAATCTAAACTGTTGTCTTGGACGCGCGATGTTTCTGTTGTACCACTCTAAGGGATATAATGCGGATGGAACGGTGTTCCATTGGTGTTATGTCAACGACTATAGTGTACTACATCATGCGGTGGTATGTTGGGTCACCGCAATGTTCACAATGGTTCAAGTCTATTAGGGGCAAAGAAATAAAGTGTGCCATCAAGTTCGTGAGAGCTTTACTAACTAGTTTTCACATAACAAAATACTTTTTCATTTGAAAGGTAGATGAAGCTTGAGAATTTTCTAGGAATAGCAACAACTACTAGGTAGATATGGTGGACAAGTGGCAAAGGTTTTTGGTTCAAAGGGTTTTGGAAACATGACAAGTATGCCTTCTCAAAACAGGTTTTTGGCTAGCAAGGTTGGGTAGCAAGCAAGAGAGTTCAAAGAAACAAGCAAACATACAAGTAATAAAGCCAAACATGCAGTCTTCCTTGAAGCACAAAAGGATATTAAATAAAGAATACTAAGCTTATGAGCCAACAAGAAAGAAAACAAATGATACAAAATACCTGTAAGCTTTTTCTTTCTTTTTCTCTTTCATAGTAATGATACTGACCAGAACTCGGTTTGCCAAAACCAATTTAGATCCACTTGATGATCCCAAAGTGGTGCCAATACTGATCAACCAGATCCATCATATAATAGAGATTGCAAACTAAAATAAGAAGTGCAAAAAGTAAAAGATGAGACTTCTCATTAATATTCCAATAAAGGCACTCACACCAAGGGATACATAGATAACCAACTAAAGGAGAGATACTGTCGTGGGAATGGTCACGGCAGATGCTGCAATCGGCAGCGAGTAGTAGAACGAGGGGCAAGGGCGGCCAGCCATCTGCGGTGCGAGATGAGGGCGGAGACACAGGGTTTTACCCAGGTTCGACCCCCCGGGGGGTAATGACCTACTCCTGCTAGATTGTATTATGGAGGTGGTACAATGGGTGATATCGGCGGCTAAGCGGCGAGTTGCTTGGGTGTATGATGGAACGTATCTCTACACGCCCCGCAGGGAGGTTTATATATCTCACCTCCCCTAGGGTTTACATATCTCAACCGAATCAGTTAAGGCTTCGGTACTTGTTTTAACCTAATCCGACTAGGCCTATCTACTCGTCTGGGCCTTCAGCTTCCGGTCGCTTGGATCCACGCCGGGCTTTGATCCAGTCGCCGTCTTGCAGGCGCACTCGCCAGTTCTTGGGCCAGTCGGAAACGTCCTGCTGGGTATACCCCGGTAGGTACATCCCCATCAGTAGTCCCCGAGGCCGTCGTCGATTAGGCGTAGGTGGCTGCTGGCAGTCGGAGTATACGGCTTCAGAGTAGACATCTAGTCGAATCGTCAGCGGGCTCCTATATAAAGGAGAAAACTAGTCATCCTGATCGCAGCTTTGGCGAGTCGAGTCGGCGAAACACTGTCATAGTGATCGGGTCGGCGAGCCGAGTGGCTGAAGTTGGACCGTTAAACGTGGTCAAACTAGCCGTTGGGGTAATCCAACGGTAACTTTTGGCGTAATCACCGCGTAGTAACGGCTCCCTGATTTGGCGGGTAACAACTGATATATGTGGAATGGCAGGCGATCAGAGAACCACCTTATCGCCATTTCCTCCGATTGCACGCACTTTCGCCTCCCTTCGCATCGCGATCCAGCCGGCCCGAAATCCTCCGACCCCCCACAAATCCTTCTACCATGGCCCTCTCCACCGAACCTCGGGGTAGATCTAAGTGTACGAGGGCGCAACTGGCTTCCTTTGAGGAGGCCGGGATCCTGCGCGCCGGCTGCTGGCGCATCCCCGCGGTCGGAGAGGTGACCCCGAACCCGCGCGAGGGGGAATTCATCTGCTTCACCAGCCATCTAGAACGGGGGCTAGGATTCCCCACGTCCCTGTTCTTCCGGCGCTTCTGCGCCTACTACGGGATCCAACCGTCGGACCTGGGTCCACATAGCATCGAGAAGCTCGCCATCTTCGTGGCGTTCTGCGAGTGCTACTTGGGCTGTCGGCCCTACTTCCCTCTATGGCAAGATCTGTTCCACGGACGGATTAGCCGCGAGGAAGCGGGCGGCCCAATGCTTGCCGCGGGCGGCCTAACCTTCCAGCTGAAGTCAAAGGCTTCGTTCTTCGACTTGATGCTTCCCGCCAAGGCGGCGAGCGACTGGAAGAAATCTTGGTTCTATGTTGCCGAGGCGACCCCGGAGGGCGAGATGGCGATTCCACGATACTCCTCCAACCGGTCCGAACCGCGCCGTCTTTAGGTCGGCAAGCTCCCCAGCGACCAGCGGATGGTCGTGGACGAAATGCTTCAAACCATCCGTGGTTTGAAGAAGAAGGGCCTCCAGATGATCAACCTATACAACTGCTGGCTCGGGCGGTGGCCCGTCCCTCTGGCTCGGCGCGACCACTACATGTACCAATATACGAGCCGGGAGCACTCGACGAAGTCCTGCCTCGCGGAGTGTAAGCTCGAGGACTACACCCCAGCACTGAAGAAGATCACCCAGGCGGTGTACCTGGACACAAAGGCTGGGGTCGCCCCCTACACCGCGAAGCATCCAGCCCCAACGGTAAGTCACCTCGCATCATTCGCAGTCGCAGCTTTTGCATTCGCGGTCGTTCTAACTTCATTTTGTGTTCATTGCAGCTATTCCAAGTGGTGGAAGGATGGCTCCCGCCCTCAGACGACGAGAACTCGAGATCATACATCCAGGACATGGGCGAATCGCCTCCTGCCAAGGGCGATTCCGGGAGCGACGAGAGCAACGACGACGAGTCCGAGGAGGAGGTCGCCCCGCTGGTCCGCAATACCCGCGGGCAGCGTCAGCGTGAGCTCGAGGCGAGTAAAAGCCTCGAGCGTCACGACGACGATGACGAACTTCCGGCACCTCGCGTCGCCAGGCCACTCCGTCGAAGAAGAAGAAGAAGGAAAAGGAGGCAAAGGCTCCCCCGAAGAAGAAAACGAAGCCGATGAGGCCGGCCTCGCCACCGCACTCGGCGAGCAGCTCCGACGCCCCCAGCCCAGCCAAGGACGAGGCACCGCCGGCGGCAACCGCGCTGGACACGGCCGCTGTTGAGGTGCCACTGGCCTCGATGCCTCCGCCATTCGTCCCAGTTTCTGGGCTAGGGGCCGCTCCGGCCGCGGCTTCACCTCGCAAGGAAGCCCCTACTGAAGATGTCCCAGAGGCTCCCGTTGCAGCCTCGACCACGAAGAAGTCGTCCGTGTCTTGGGCACGCGGCGTCCTGGAAATGGGCCTCAGCCGCCGACTGGGCCCCGAACTGGAGAAGCCGGCCGGCATCCGCACGGGGCTACGCTTCATTCCGGTCGCCAAGTGAGTTCGCTCACCTACCTTTGTCTTTCATAGCAGCTTGAACTATTTCGCTCACACGATCGATTTACAGGACCGGAGCGAAGAAAATAGGCCACCCGACCGTGTCTAAGGTGTCACCCGTCGTCAGCGAGGAGGACCCTTCCCGCAAGAGGAAGGCAGACGAAGTCGTCGTTCCTGCGGATGGCGCCAAGAAGGCCAAGGGCGACGATGTCGTTACGATATCCGACAACACGGCGGTCGCGCCAAATGAACCCGCAATGGGGGTGGTCATACCCACGAAGGAGGGTGCTCCCTCGCCGGGGGTGACCGAGCCGGTCTCCTTTGGTGCCGGTGCCTCCATCGCCATGTTTACGCGCTTTATGACCAAGGCGGCTGCAACGAGTGGGACCTCGCCTTCGAGCCATGCACCTGGGATCGCCAACGCAGAGGTCGAGCAGCGTCGTGGGCATACGCCGGCTCTCCTCGCGTCCGTGGACTTGATACAGCTTCACGGCATGCTTGGCGCAGCCATCCAGGTATGTCCAGTCCCCGAGGATCAGGCCGGTGAGTTGCAGCGGTCTGATTCTTTTAATGTCTTGTTGTTATTTTTCGCGTCCAGTCCCCGAGTGCGCACTCGCTGAATTTCAGCGGGTGGGTACTTAGGATTTGTTGATTGCCAGTCCCCGAGTGCGCACTCGCTGAATTTCAGAGGGTGGGCACTTAGGATTTCTTGATTGCCAGTCCCCGAGTGCACGCTCGCTGAATTTCAGCGGGTGGGCACTTAGGATTTCTTGATTGCCAGTCCCCGAGTGCGTACTCGCTGAATTTCAGCGGGTGGGCACTTAGGATTTCGCTTTGGTTAACTGTTTGAATTGTGGGCAGGGTCTGCAACGTGAGTCAGCTGGCCGATTGGCAGCGAAACACCACGCGGAGAAGGAACTGGCCACCGTCCAAGAGGCGAATAAAGGGCTTCAGGTAGTTGCCGCGAAGGCAGAAGAGGCTCGCCAGGGACTTGTCCCCGCGGGTGAGTTGGCAACGGCTCAATCGGCGTTGAGCTCGGCCGAAAAGCGGATCGCCGAGCTCGAAGGCGAGCTGAGGGAGGCGAAAGAGGAGGCGAGTTCGGCGGATGGTCGAGCCAAGGCCGCCGTTACGGCCGCCGCGGAAGAGCGTAAAGTTTCTGACGCCCTTGTTGCTGGGCTTCTGGACGACTATACTTCTCTTCAAAGCTTCATCACGGATCTCTCCCGTCCCTTCATTGGTGAGTTTGTCTGCCCTTGCCTACTGCATGTGTCTTTTCGTAACGTCCGATGTACTCACTGTTATCTTCTATCCGCAGATCGCATCCTTGATAGCGCGGAAGAGGCGAGCTCGTTCGACGCGCGGCAGTGTGTGGCCACGCTCGTCGATTCGGCGACATGCATCCGAGCCTACGTCCAGGAGATATCGCCCACGGAAGTAATTCCCAGCGACCTCGTGGAGGTGTGGAAGTATTTGGAGAAGGCGCCGTTGGTTGTTGAGTTCATGACGCGATCGGCGTTCCGGCGTGGGGCGGCGACAGCGCTTAGCCTTGGGCTTGCGCATTTTCCAGAAGACTTCGATCTGGACGATGTGACGAGTGGCTACCCGTTGTCGACTGGCGAGGTGGAGATCTCCGAGGTGCCCAAGTTGACGGGTCGCGCCGCGGTGTACTCCGAGCGCGTCTGGGCGATGGGCGACCTCCTTCCTTACCAGGAAACGGTCGTCGCGCCCAACGACCCCGAGCCGCAGCATCGGGACTTCAAGGTCGAGCAGCCCTTCCGCGCGGCGATGGCGGGTGAGCTGACGACGTACCCGTCAAACCCGTACACGCCGTTCATCCGCAATCGCAAGGGTGCTGGCGAGTCGTTGTCGAAGCCTGCGGAATAGAGTAGGTTGCCCTGGGGCATTAGTAGCAGATCTTCCGTTTGGGCATATTTTGTATTCTGAAACAATTGCAACATGCTCGTAATGTGATATCATGCTTGTTTTGTGATTTGTCATATGTGTTCCGATTGAGGTTTGAACGAGGCCCCGAGCGCGTTCGCCCTTTTGTGGGGTTTACCTCGTGTATGATGTGTTTGTGGTTTGTAAGTGTTTTGTTATTGTGGTCGACTCGCCCGGACTCGAAGATCCAGTCGCTAGGCGACTCCCTTGAGCGATCTGTACTTCACCGTTTTCCCTTGCACGAACGAGGTCGGGTGGCCTTGTCCCCGAGCGTGGTACTTGGTTGTTCTAGGCACGACCCGAGGGTGGGTGAGGATTTGGCGCGTTGGTTTGAGCGCATCACTCCTGTCTGGCCCGTTGGGTCAGTCACATGGCGAGTCCTAGGCATGATCTCATACTTGGTGTTTTCCCGAGCCGCTCGCGCTGAACTGGTCGTCAGTCCCCGAGCGTGGTACGTGGCCGTTCGAGTCGCTATGTCGAGGATGCGGAGGATCGTGGTCGCTGTGAGAAGCGAAGGCAGTTGTCTCGGCTCATAGAACCAGTCGGGCTAGGCGACTCCAATGGGGCTCCGGGTAGGCGTTTTTCGTGGACGATGCAAAACCTGAGGTGACTCAGTGCTTTTGCATCGCACTACTTGGCCGTGCCGATCGCTTTACCAAAGGTTGACTTCTGCGGTTAGCTTGACACTGTTATTACGAGTGCGAGTGGCACAAGGCACGGAGAGTAGGCGCGACTTGCGGTAAACAATTCTTTTTATTTCATAGCGACTGGAGAGTACATATATTGCGTTCTAGGAATAGAACTTCCGTAGGAGGTTTACATTCCATGGTCGCTTAACGTCGAGTTTGCCGTCCCCGCGGATGTCGATGAGGTAGTAGGCGTCGTTGCCGAGTACACGCCCGATGGCGAATGGTCCCTCCCATGGAGGGGAAAGCTTGTGCATGCCCTTCTTGTCTTGGATGAGGCGCAGCACCAGGTCGCCTTCTTGGAAGGTGCGAGTTTTCACCCGCCGGCTGTGGTAGCGGCGGAGTCCTTGTTGGTAGATGGCGGTGCGCGAGCGAGCTAGGTCGCGTGCCTCGTCGAGTTGATCGACTCCATCCTGTCGTGCGAGTTCGTTCGCAGCCTCCGTGTAGTGGACGACCCTTGGCGAGTCGTGCTCAAGGTCGGTGGGCATGACTGCCTCGGCGCCGTACACCATGAAGAAGGGGGTGAATCCTGTCGACCTGTTGACCGAGGTGCGGATGCCCCAGATGACAGAGGGTAGCTCCTCGACCCAGCACCCGGCGGTGCGCTCGAGTGGTACTTGGAGTCGCGGCTTCAGGCCGTGGAGGATGCTTTGATTGGCCCGTTCTGCCTGGCCGTTGGATTCCGGGTGGGCGACTGATGCGAGGTCGAGCCGGATGTGGTGTTCCTCACAGAATTCAGCCATGGCTCCTTTGGCGAAGTTGGTGCCGTTGTCCGTGATGATGCTGTTTGGGAACCCGTAGCAATATATGAGCTCGCGTAGGAATTTAGTGGCAGTCTTCCCATCGCATTTCCGGACTGGCTTGGCCTCCACCCACTTTGTGAACTTGTCGACCGCGACCAGGAGGTGGGTGTAGCCGGAGGGAGCCTTCTTGAAGGGGCCTACCATGTCCATGCCCCATATGGCGAATGGACAGGTGATGGGGATTGTCTTGAGCGCTGAGCTTGGCACGTGCGTCTGGTTGGCGTACTTCTGGCACCCGGTGCACCGCTGGACAATGTCGACGGCATCGGCGTGTGCGGTGGGCCAGTAGAAGCCATGCCGCATAGCCTTGACGACCAGAGAGCGGGCGCCGGCGTGGTGGCCGCAGTCACCGGAGTGGATGTCGTAGAGGATCTTGCGTCCTTCGGCGGGTTGGACGCAGCGTTGGAACACGCCGGTGACGCTGCGCTTGTGGAGTTCGCCGTCGATGATGGTGTAGGACTTGCATCGGCGTGCGATCATCCGAGCGTCCGTCTCGTCTGCCGGCAAAGTGCCGGCCTCCAGGTAGGCGACGTAGGGCCTGGTCCAGTCGTCTGGCTCGGTGACGAGTGCGACCAGGGCTGCCTCCGGTTGTAACAGGACTCCGATGTCGATCTCCCTCGGTGGGGAGACTGATGGCTTGGTGATTGTGTCCAGGAAGACGCCGACGGGTGGTGCGAGTCGAGCCGACCCAATGCGAGAGAGTGCATCGGCCTCCTCGTTCTTCTGCCTGTCGATCCACTCGACGGAGTAGCCTGCGAAGTGTCCGCCCAGCTTGTCCACTGCTTGGCGATACGCCGCCATGGTGGGGGAGACGACGTCGCAGGTGCCAGCGACTTGCCCAGCGACGAGGTTGGAGTCTCCGTAGCAGCGTAGGCGGTTGACATTCATCTCCCTGGCAGCTCACATGCCGTGGAGTAAGGCCTCGTACTCGGCCATTTTGTTGGTGCAGGGTGTGAAGTCGAGGCAGAGGACGTAGCGGAGCTTGTCGCCCTTCGGTGAAGTTAGCACGATCCCTGCGCCTGTGCCGTCCGGGTTCTTAGAGCCGTCGAAGTGCAGGCTCCAGTAATGGAGGTACGACAGCTTCTCTGGCTGCTGGGCTTCTTCCCAGTCGGCGATGAAGTCTGCCAGTGCCTGCGACTTGATCGCTTTTCGTGGCTCGTATTTGATGTTGTGGACGCCGATCTCGACGGCCCACTTGGCGACCCGCCCGGTCGCCTCGCGGTTGCGGATGATGTCCTGCAGTGGTGCTGAGGAGACGACAGTGATCGGGTGCTCCTTGAAGTAGTGCGGCAGGCGCCGCTGAGCCATGAAGACCGCATATACCAACTTTTTGTACTGCGTGTATCGCTGGCGCGACTCGGTGAGGACCTCGCTGATGTAGTACACCGGTCGCTGTACTGGGCGCTCCTTTCCTTCCTCCGGTCGCTCGACGACCATGACGGCGCTGACGACGCGCTCGGAAGCCGCGACATAAACCAACATGGGTTCTTTGTCGGCGGGGGCGGCGAGTAGCGGTGCGGCGAGTAGCACCTTCTTGAGGCCGCGGAGCGCGTCATCCGCCTCCTTGTCCCACTGGAAGGTGGGGTTCTTGCGCATCAGGCGGTATAGGGGCATCGCCTTTTCACCCAGGCGGGGGATGAAGCGACTGAGAGCAGCTACTCGCCCGACCAGCTTTTGGACGTCGCGTAGGCACTCGGGTTTGCCGAGTAGAGTGATCGTGTTGATCTTGGTGGGGTTCGCCTCGATCCCTCGCTTGGAGACGACATACCCCAGTAGTTGTCCTGCTGGTACACCGAAGGTGCATTTGCCTGGGTTAAGCTTTATCTTGTATTTTCTCAGGTTGGCGAATGTTTCCGCCAGGTCGGCGAGTAGGTCACCCTGGCAAGCGGACTTTACGACCACGCCATCGATGTAGACGTGGATGTTGCGGCCAATTTGGCTCGCGAGGCACTCTTGCATGCACCGCTGGTAGGTCGCCCCGGCGTTCTTGAGGCCGAAGGTCATGGCGGTGTAGCAGAAGGCTCCGAATGGCGTGATGAACGCTGTCTTCTCCTCGTCCTCGACATCCATTTTGATCTGGTTGTACCCAGAGTAGGCGTCGAGGAAACTAGCGACTCCGAGCCCGCGGTGGAGTCGATTATTTGGTCGATCCGCGGGAGGACGAACTGCTCCTTTGGGCAGGCGCTGTTCAAGTTTGTGTAGTCGATACACATCCTCCAGGTCCCGTTCTTCTTCTCGACCAGGACTGGATTTGCCAGCAACTTGGAGTACTTGATTGGCCGGATGAAGCCTGCAGCGAGTAGACGATGCACCTCCTCGGCGATGGCTCGGCGACGCTCTTCACTGAAGGGCCGTAGCGACTGTTTGACGGGTCACACTTTGGGGTCGGCGTTTAGCTTGTGCTCAGCGAGCTCCCTAGGGACACCAGGCATGTCAGAGGGCTTCCATGCGAAAATGTCCCTGTTCTCACGGAGGAACTCGGTGAGCGCGCCTTCCTAGGCTGGGCTCATGCCCGTCCCGATCGTCACCGTCTGGCTGGAGTCGCCTGGGACCAGCTCGACGGTGCGGGTGTGCGTCGTTGCCTCGAAGGTTTAGGTGTTTGCGCCCTCCGAGTTAGGCTTCTTGAGTATGGTGGGGTCGTCGTTGTTGACCCCACTCGCGTACTTGGCGAGCTCATCGGCGTGATTGGTTTCTGCCGCGATAACGGCATCGGCGAGTTCGGCTCCTTTGGCCTCGCACTCGGCGGCCATGTCGGGGTCGCCGTTGATGGTGATGACGCCGCATGGCCCGGGGAGCTTCATCGTGTTGTACGCGTAGTGTGGCGCTGCCATGAACTTGGCAAATGCCTGGCGCCGCAGGACGTAGTGGTAAGGGCTGTCGAAGAACACCAGCTCGAAGACAATCCGCTCGGTGCGGAAGTTTGCTGGTGTGCCGAAGGTGACTGGCAGCGTGACCTTGCCGATCGGGTACGCCTTCCGACAGGGGACGATGCCATGGAACGTGGTGTGGGTTGTCTCGATCATTGACTGCGGGAGCCGCAGCCGCCTGAAGGTGTCCAGGTACAGGATGTTGATGGAGCTTCCGCCGTTCATCAATGTCTTGGGGAGCCAGTAGTCGTCGACCTTAGGCTTGACCACTAGGGCGACTCGGCCTGGGTACTCGATGCGTGGCGAGTGGTCCTGGCGGCTCCAGGTGATGGTCTGCTCCGACCAGTTGAGGAACTGGGAAGGTCCACCTGAGCCACTGCGTTGACGGCGACGGCGCGGGTGATGACCTTCTTCTCGTGCTTCGTGTTGAAGCCTGTGAAGGTATGGAGCGATCCGGCCACTTTGCCGAATTTTCCGCCGTTTGGCGGGTCGTTGTCGGGGTCCTCCCGTGCTCGCCGTGCCTTCTCGATCTCCCTGAGGGTGTGGCAGTCGGCAGTTGTGTGCGTTGCGGGCTTCCCTTCCCTGCTGTGAAACACACAAGGTTGGTTAAGGAGGGCCGCGGGGTCGAACCTTGGCTTGGCCTTGTAGTTGCCGCCGTCGCGGCGGAAGCTCTTGGGCTCGCGTTGTGCGTGCCCGGCGTTGGCGACGAAGTCGACTCGCCCGTCACTGTGGCGCTTGCCGGTGAGGCGAGTGTTGTCGTAGCGTAGGTCGGACCGTCGTCCGCTGTCGTTGCCTCTCGTGCGGCGTTGACCTCCTGACTCGTCGTCAGTTTCCTGGTTTGGATCTTCCTTCGCGTACCGTTTGGCGATCTCGAGGAGGTCTGGTATGTTGTCGAGTGTGCGAGAGTGTCGCTTGAGCTTGGCGACCAGAGGCTCGTAGCGGAACGAGGTCTTGAAGCAATGGATCGCGGTGTCCGGGTGGATGACGACCGCGTTGTACCAGAGTTCTTGCCACCGTTGGACCCAGTTGCGGGTCGACTCGCGGGGTCCTGGACGCATCGCTCCAGGTCCTCGATGGTGGTGACACGGGTGTAGGAGCACTCGAAGTGCCTGACGAAGGCGTCGCGCATGTCCTCCCAGGAGTCGATACTATCCTGGGGGAGGGTGTTGATCCACTGCCTGCACGTCCCCTCCATCATCAGGGGGAGGTAACGGGCGGCTAGTAGGTCGGTGTGGCCTGCGATCCCCATTGCCATGAGGTATGTATCGAGCCAGACGGCGGGGTCGTACGAGGGGTCGTACTTTTCTATCTCCTTCGGCGCTTTGAAGTTTGGCGGGTACTTCTCGCCTCGGATAATTGGTCCGAAGCACTTGGGGCCGAGTCGACTGAGCGACCCCATGGGCTCGCCGTCGCGGCGATTAGTTAGGGTGTGTCGCAGGTCGTCGGGCTGGCGTGCACGCCAGCTTTGGTTGTTGATGATGTGGGTGCGGGCGTCGATGGGTTGACCATTGGCGGCGACGAAGTTGGTCGCTGGCCTAGGGTCGTTGGTGGAGAGTGCCGCGTTCGCGGGTCGGTGTTGGAGCTGTAGTGGCTCTGGTGGCGGATAGTTGAGGGTATTTGCCGCCATTGGGCGGCCGCTTGAGGCCGCTCTGCTTCCCGAAGAATGCGATTACACTCGACCCTGTGAGTCGGCGCCCGTGTTTTGCTGCTCGACGGCCTTTGCGAGCAGGGCCCTGACGTACTGGATCTGTAGGGCGCCGTCGCCGGTGGCCGTGATGTTGTCAGCTGCTGCTCGGCCTGCCACGAGGTTGTCCATCCGGGTGGAGAACAGTGGGAGGCCGTTTGCGAATCGCTCCCGTGATGAGACCACTATCCGCGGCTGGTCCCTGGGAGGTGTGCGGTTGGGTGGAGGTGGGGCGCCCATCACCGTCGACCCTGGCGGGGGCCGGGTGCTTCCTCCTGGTGGCGCGTTCTCGCAGATCGCGCGCTCGGCCACGCGGGCCGGGTCGTTTTCGTCGTCGAAGTTAAGGGCGCGCCCCTGAACGGTGGGGTTCAGGCGCGACCTGATGCGCTGCTGGTGGTAGCGCGATAGCTCCTGCGCCGTCACCTGCTCGAGGCGAAATTTTTCACGCTCGGCTTGCTCCTTGCGCACTGCCTCCACCAATTTTAGGCGGAGTTCCTCGACCTCCGTCGCCGTGGCGTTAGGAGGGATTGGGGTGGAGAAGGGATCCTCCGGCGGCTCGGTGCCGGTCGCCATGTAGGTCGCGGCATGGCGACCGGTCCCGTCGCGGAGGTCGGCGGAGTTTTCCGACCCGGAGTCGAAGTCGAAGATCCCGAGGATGGAGGGGTCCTCGAAGTCTCCCACGTTGGAGACCTGGGTGATGGAGCCCGCGGGTGAAGCCGTGGTGATGGATCTGGTGAGTGACGCCGGGGTCGCCGAGTCAGCGTCGTCGTTGAGGGCCGCGTCTTCTGCGGCCGCTGAGCTTTCGGCCACGTTGCTGTGGGCCGAGTTGTACTCGGAGGCGAGGCGATGGATCGTGCGGATCTGGCTCTCGGAGAGCCGATCGCGTGGCGGCGACTCGCGGATGCGAGCCGAGTCCTCCGAGACAATGACGTCGGTGAGGCCGACGAAGAGGCTGATCGTGCCGACCGGCAGGATCACGTTGTGCGTGACGGGTCGCGCCGCCGGGACGTAGCTGCTTGGCAAGATTTGGAGCATCTCGCCGATTGCTATCATGCGGACGGTGGCGACCGTCTCGTTGATGGGCAGATTGGATCTCGCCGCAGAACACCGGCCAGACCGGCCAGGCCCCACGGTGGGCGCCACTGTCGTGGGAATGGTCACGGCAGATGCTGCAATCGGCAGCGAGTAGTAGAACGAGGGGCATGGGCGGCCAGCCATCTGCGGTGCGAGATGAGGGCGGAGACACAGGGTTTTACCCAGGTTCGGCCCCCCGGAGGGTAAAGACCTACTCCTGCTAGATTGTATTATGGAGGTGGTACAATGGGCGATCTCGGTGGCTAGGCGACGAGTCGCTTGGGTGTATGATGGAACGTATCTCTACATGCCCCGCAGGGAGGTTTATATATCTCACCTCCCCTAGGGTTTACATATCTCAACCGAATCAGTTAAGGCTTCGGTACTTGTTTTAACCTAATCCGACTGGGCCTATCTACTCGCCTGGGCCTTCAGCTTCCAGTCGCTTGGATCCACGCCGGGCTTTGATCCAGCCGCCGTCTTGCAGGCCCACTCGCCAGTTCTTGGGACAGTCGGAAACGTCCTGCTGGGTATACCCCGGTAGGTACATCCCCATCAGATACTTCCACATGCAAACCAAACTATAAGATAACCCCTCTACCACGGGTATGAATCCACTAAAAAGGTAAAAGATAAAAGATAATGGTGGTGATACCGCAGCACTCCCCCAAGCTTGGAACAAGCCAAGGGGATGCCAAACCTGATGACGAATTACTCCTTCGGTGGTGGTGGTGTTCTCTTGATAAGCTCCTCAATCAACTTCCGTAGTTCCTCGAACTCAAAAGTAAGAGTGTGGATTAGCTCCGAGTTTTGCTCTATACGGTTCATGATCATGTCAGTCCGAGAATCCCAGTTCTTGTTATTCTTCCCCCACTCTTCATCCTTAGCATGATCCTTCTCTACATTGTTAGAACGAGGCAAATCCCAAGCCGAGGGCAAATTACCTTTGGGCACTTGTTGGTATTGATATTCATGTATAAGTGTATGTAAGGGTCTCTTGTTACGTGGAGGAGATGACCGTGGATTGTAGAAGAGACGTGGAGGTTTCCCTCCCGTGGACATCAGTGCTGTCCTCTTAGGCTTGATAGTGGTTGCCACCACTCCAATGCTTGTGGCGGTAGCACGAGTGTCTGGTTGCTTGTCCTCCTCCATGTCACCTTCATACCCTTCCGAAATCTCCTCCTCCTTGGGAACTTGAGGTTCTTCTTCCTCGGGCTTCTTTCCTTTGTCGTTGGTGGAGGCCATGGTGCTCTAAACTTGAGAAGATTTCCTGACAAAAATAGATCGAAACGAAAACACGACGAGAACACGATGCATGAACCTCGGGGGGATCCGGGGGGGTTATATATTACGAAGTTTCAATGCATAAGGAATGTTTTGACACGGAAACTAGGCGGAGACGGAGTTCGAGGGTGGAACACCCCCCCCCCCCCCCAGGCGCGACCAGGCTGGGCCTGCGCCTGGGGCGGGTTTGTCCACCCCGGGCTCCGTTTCCTCTTCAGTTTTGTCTCGTAACTTCTCTTGTGTATTAAAAACATCAAAAATATAAAAATATTGGAGTTTCACAAACCTTATGTTTTCAACACCTTTACCTATTCAAAGACGAACTCTGCAGATTCCTTTTCTCTTTCTCCTGAAAATTTACTTCTTACAAAACCCTTGCACAAACTCAATGACAACATTAGTGTAAGCAAAAACAATAAACCTTTGGTAAACACTTCAACTAAAAACTCACCAAAACAAAAACTTCTGTAAGAGACAAACGCAAATGATGGCAGAAATCTGTCAAAACAGACCAACAGGTAAAGATTGTTTTTTTCCAAGACCTTCTGTTGCTCAAATCAAAAAGTACAGAACTAATGAAAGTTGGGTAACAACTTGGAGAACAAGACCAGAAAAATGCAGCCTCATCTGACATACTGAGCTTCCTCACGATAATAGCTCCACAAATGTTCAAGAAAGATCTACCAAAAATGATAGGACAAGTTTTGCTAGCTGCTGAATTAAGCACTAGAAAATCAGCAGGATATTTAATCTTACTACAGAGAACCTCCACATCTCTTACAATGCCAATGGGTCAAATGGTTTCGTTATTAGCAAGGTGGATAACCACATCAATGTCCTCAAGCTCACAAGGACCAATCTCATGCATAATTTCCCTGTAAAGCTCATAAGGAATAGCACTAGAACTAGCACCAATATCACATAAACCATAGTAGCAATGATCACCAATTTTAACAGAAATCACAAAAACACTAGCTTTTCTAGCCTTACTAGGATGAGAGATAATATTAGAAGCGTCTTCACAGAGGACAATGTGCTCATCCTCTCTATTTCTAGTGACAGAGTTTTTCACAATAGCTACCACAGGTTCAACATTCAATTGCTTACCAGGCTCCACAGTTTTCATTGTACCTTTGTTATTTGCACTAATAATCATAGAATACTACTTTACCTTAGCTGGGAAAGGCATTTTCTCAACATGAGGTTCAGGCACAATATGATTAGTAGTACAAACTTGAGTACTTCTAACTGGAACATGACTAAAATCATCTTTATACAGAGCATGGTACTTATTCCACTTCTTCTTGGGAATTTCTATGTAAGAGGCAAATGCCTTAAAACAGTTGGCAATACTTTAGGAATCAAGACTGAACTCATTGCTAATATCTCGGAAGTTATCAGTACCCATAAAAGATTTAATGCATTCATAATCATAGTTTATACCTGACTTTCTTCCTTTGTCATTCTCCCAAGCCTCAGTGTTATCTTGAATACGGTCTAAGAGATCCCATTTAGCTTCTTCCTTCATACGTGTGAATGATCCAGCACAAGAAGCATCTAGTAAATCTTTATCATGAAGAGAAAGCCTAGCATAAAAGTTATTGAGAATAATATTGTTAGGGAGTTCATGAATAGGACATTTAAGCATGAGTAACTTCAATCTCCCCCAAGCTTGAGCTATACTCCCTCCATCAAGAGGCCAAAAGTTATAAATAAGATTTCTATCCTGATGGATTTCACCGGGAGGATAAAATTTAGAGTAAAAGAGAGATGCCATCTCCTCCCATTCCATGGATTGTCCATTCTTCAGCATCTTATGCCATTCTTTAGCTCTCCCTTTCAAGGATATGGAGAGTAACTTCTTCTTCACATGTTCAGTTGTGATACCTGCACAGTTAAACAACCCGCATAATTCATGGATAAAAAGCAAGTGATCACTAGGATGGACAGTTCCATCCCCAAAATAATAATTATCCATAACACGATTAACAATACTTGTAGGTATCTTAAAAGGATCTATCTCAACAGGAGGTGGTTCATCTACTACCCTAGCAGCGGTAGTAGTTTTCTCAAACAGAAAACCAAGTGGGTTATCCATATTGGAAACAAAGTAACAAGCAGTAACAAAAGCAATACTCACAGTAAAAGGTTCCTTTACCAGTTCCACTCTTCAATAGCGCTTCACTCCCCGGCAACGGCGCCAGAAAAAAGTCTTGATGACCCACAAGTATAGGGGGTGTATCGTAGTACTTTTTATAAATAGGAGTGCCGATCCCAACGAGGAGCAGAAGGTGCCGAACAGTGGTATGGAGCAGGAAATCCATGTGAATACTTAGCAAACAGATTTTTAGTGGTTTTCTGACAAAGCAACAAAACAAGGAGCGGGTAACAAAGGTAACGAACAAACAGAGCAAGTGGCCCAATCCATTCTTAGCAAAGGACAAGCCGGTGGAAATACTTATAAGGACCAAACGTTCTTGAGGACACATGAGAATTCTGTCAAGTTCTTTCGCTTCAAATAGCTGAGTACTCTTCTTTGGTGTTTGTAAGTGTTGTGTGGGTGAACCTGTGCTAACATACCGCCCTTCCTAGGAGTAATACATACTTGTGATTAAACCCCCTGCGTACATCTGTAACTACAGGAAAGTAATTAAGATATAAATCTAACCACAACCTTAATCTCTGAGATCCTACATTCCCTTGTGCAAAGGTGTCCTAACGGGGTTCAGGTTTCTGTCACTCCGACAACCCCACGATTAGTAGCCAAATACATAATGCATCCCCCTAGGCCCATAAATGGTGAAGTGTCATGTAGTCGATGTTCACATGACACCACTAGAAGAATAGCACCACAACTTAAATACTAAACCATTGAATAATAACTCAACACAGAGCAACTAATAACAACATGACTTCTCCCATGTCCTCAAGAACTAGACAAACTACTCACAAGACATCATATGGATCAAGATCAAAGATGATATTATAATGGATAACAATATGAACATAAACAATAATCCAATGGTTCCACTCATAAGCATCAACTACAATAATAATCAACACGGGGAAAGTTTCCCCTAAGAACTAAAGAAATATCCAACACAATTGTTACAGCGGGACGGAGTGGTGATGATGGTGCTGGTGGAGATGATGCTGTGGATGATGATGATGATCCCGATGAAGCCTAGCTTGATGACGGTGTTGATGGCGATGGTCTCCCCTTTCCGGGAAGGAATTCCCCCTACAAAAATCTGTCTGCCGGAGAGATCTTTATCTCTCGGTGTTTTCCGTCCCCCAGAGGCAGCGGAAATCTATCTGTGGTTGCCCCCTTGGTATTAGGGTTTTGTAGGGAAGATATAGGCGAAGGGGCGGAGTCGAAGGCCGGGCAGGTGGGCCACACCTGCCCTAGGCGCGGGGTCAGGTGGTCCCGCGCCTAGGGGTGTGGGCCCCCTGATGATGAGGTTTTGACTCGTCAATGCCCATTGTTATGGACTTGGGTTTTGGAGAAGATGGGGATGCTGGAGATCGTGGAACGGTTAACAGACAAGCAACCAGGGGACACGAGATTTACCCAGGTTCATGCCCCCGGAGGGAAAACCCTACTCCTGCTTGTCTGCTCTTGATTACGGCGGAACCGAAGGTTACAGAGGTGCGCAGATTCGATCTGGCGTGGTGGTGCGTATGAGAAAGTATGAGTCGAGAGATCTAGGTCGTGCCCTCCTGGCCTTTATATAGACTTAGGCAGGTCCCGGGCATAGTCCTAGTCGGTTACAGGTTCTAGGGTTTTACCCCTTTGAATTTCCTATCTACTCTAGTCTTGCTCTCCAAGGATCCGAAGGCGTCACGGGCCTGGGCCACCCGAAAGTCTTCATGGGCCGGCGTACATCCGCCATGGGCCTTCCTTGGGCTGGACTAGGTATGCTGAGGTCACGCACCCGTAGGGTACAACCATGTCAGTAGCCCCCGAGTGATCAGTCGAATCGTAGATTCGGCTAAGGACTCTTCAATCCTTCGGGTGTAACTATGTGTTAATAGTATGTGTGTGTAGGGATTGTTGATGCGTGTGCCTGACTCACCCGACAGGATCAGGGTTAGTTAACTGTCTTAGGACAAAACAACACGATCTTCCTCAGGTTCGAGTCCCTCAACTCGAAACTGGAACATATGCTGGCGTAATTTGACTCAGGCCATGGAGGACTTACAGGAGTGGAATTCCAGTGATTTTAATTGATGTACCCAACGCGTCCGTCAGGATTTTTCATCGCACTTGTTAGCACGGGTTTTTACTAGCAGAGCGCAGTCGTGTGCGTTGCCAGGCCATCAGATGATATCTGTAGGTCTTATCATTGTGTTGTAGACACAACATCTGAATGTTTGTCACCGCGGAGGTGTTTCGGGTGGCCAAGGAGATCGTTGCTCACTCAGCGTTTTGTTGGGGCAGAGTTGCCGAAAAGTTTTTGCATGCTGATCCGAAAGATCGCAGTCGAAGATTTCATAGGGTGCGCGACCAGCGCTCCCTATGGGAGTAGCCCTCGAGTGTCTGTTCGAGTCGTAGACTCGAGCAGAGACTTTAGCTCAAAACATTGTTCAGTTGTTAAGTCCGTAGGACACAAAAAATTTCGGATGCTTAAATCCATTCTCCCTATGGGAGTAGCCCTCGAGTTCGTAGTGGAGTCGTAGACTCGACGTAGGACTCGAAGAAATATTTTGTCTTTATTCGTCTTTCGGGTGCGCGGCCAGCGCTCCTGATGGGAGTAGCCCCCGAGTATTTAGTTGAATCGAAGATTCGAGTGAGTACTCTTAGCTGTGGAGCCGAAGTTGTTGTTGGTGCTAGTATAGCTTTTGATGACATCAGTGCTGACGATCAATGACCTCAAGCGTCTGCTACGCCAGAGATGACTTGACTGGACGAACGTGGGTCCCACTTGCTGACCTTGAATTGACCGGTCACGCGCGGCGTGGAGATAATTACGGCGTCTCCTCGATTTCCGCGCGTAGTGGACGGCGTGGTAACGACGGTTCGTTGTGATGCTGACACGTGAATGGTCAGATCTGCCGTTGGCGTTAGGTCTTCTGGATGGACGGCTGCCGTGCATCGTCTTCGCCGTTATAATCATTGGGGAAAGCTGCAGTTTGTTTTCACCGCATCAGTTCTTGTTTTCACTGCCTCCTTGTGCTCTAGCGATTCTTGCTGCGCGCTGGGATTTCCTTCCACATTTCCATCTTCCCTTCTGCGCTTTCACCGCCGGCGCCGCCGTAGCGCGATGGGGAAGACAAAGAAATCGTCATCTGCAGTTGGGACTAGCGCCGCCGGAGGAAAGAAAGGCGCCATCGCTACCCGTGTCACCGACGGTGGCTGGTGGCGATCAGAGACGCCGGAGAGTGATCTCCGCAAGCTTTGCGAGCGGGGTTTGATCCCACGGGATAGGGAGGCCTTCAGACTCCCCGACAATGAGGTAATCCCCCGTCCCCCAGCTGGGTATCGGGTTATGTTTCTCGCCTTCGTTATGCATGGGTTTTCTTTTCCAGTCCACAACTTCCTCCGTGGACTGATTTTTCTCTATGGCATTCAGCTTCATCATCTGTCTCCCAATTCGCTTCTCCACATTGCTTGCTTCATCACTTTTTGCAAGTGCTGGCTCGGCATTGAGCCGCACTTTGGCCTCTTCCGTAAACTTTATTCCGTGAAGAGGTAGTCTGGTTCGGATGGTGTGTATCCCATGGGGGGTTGCATCATCTCCCTTAGTCCCAATCTTCTTTTCTTTTCCTTTTCCATGTCCGAATTTGTCCAGTACTGGCGGAGGCGATGGTTTTACATCCGCGACTCCGTAGTGCCTGGGAAAGACTTTGGTCTTGTTCCTTTTGACCCCTCCCAGATAATCGAGCCAAAAAGATCCTGGAAAAACCAGATTTTGGATGGCGAGACAGAGGATATAGAGGCCCTTTACGGTCGGGTGGAGGATCTCCAGCTGATTCCGGAGAAGGAAGTGAACGGCGTGGACATCATCCGGACGTTTCTTGAGCGTCGGGTGCAGCCTCTCCAAGCGAGGGCGCACCCGATGTTTCTTTATTCTGAGCGCCGTGATCCGACGAGGGTTTCAGATGAGAAAATCTCCGAGGGGGATCTTGACAGGACCCTTCGCTCGCTGCTGAAGTTCAAGGCCGGAGAGGAAATCCCGGGGAAGTCGCTGACTCCTCCGTTTTCTTCGACACTGGCCGTTCCGCAGGTGTAGATTCGTGCGCGTAGCACTTTTTGTCGACTGCATATTTGTTTTCCTTGGTTTTCTTAACAAAGTACCTTCTTTTTGCAGAGCTTCAAGGTGCCGGGCATGGTGCCGCCATTGCCTGAGTTATTTCCGAATGCTCCGGATAATGACGTGGTGGAGTCCGTGTCCGAGCTGCCGTCGGCGCGATCTCCGGCGAAAGATGCCGACGAGTCGAGTGAGGATCAGACGCGCAAACGATCACGGAGCTCCAGCGAGTCTTCGGATGCCTCGACTCCCAGAAACCCTCTGTGCCTTGAGCGTCATAGTGACGGGCATGGAGGCTCTTCCTCTCCCATTCCTGCCATTCCTGTGCGGGCTGTAGCGCCACACCCGCCAGCGAAGCGGAAGAAGGAAGAAAAGAAGGAAGAGAAGAAGGAAGAAAAGAAGGTGGAGAAGAGAGCCCGAAGGACTCCTCCTGTCTTTGACCTGAGCTCGCTGGACTCGTAAGTTTCTTGTCTTATTGCTGTCCTTTTTCCTTCTTGATTTTGCACTTGTACTGATTGCTTTGTATGCAGGCATTCCTCCCATGACTCCTCCAGCGATGGTGCTCGGGAGATGATGGGGGAATCGAAAGTTGCGTCTCCTCCTCCTCAAACGGTGGCAACGTCAGGGGTGCCACTCCTAATCCTCCGTTGCAGGAGGCGTAGGTGGTTGCGCCTTAGACTTTCGCCAGCGGGCCTTCGAAGTCGCCATCAGAGCATGTAAGTACCTCTGCTTCGTACCACTGGGGGAGCCCCCGGGTGTATGAAAAATTTTGTGTCTTGTTCTTTTTTCGAATCTTTGGGGGGGAGCCCCCGAGTGTCTTCGTGTTCGAGTTTTGGCTTTATTCAATAATGTTGGGCGCAGCCCCCAAGTCCTTTTTCCTTACTGGTATTTCTCTTTCTGCAGCCTTTTGTGCAGGAGGCCAAGCGGCTGGTGCAGGAGCGCCTGGTGCTGGAGGCTAACCTCCGGCAGCTTCAAGGTACCTGTTTTGCTTTTGGTGCTTCTTTTATTTATTCTTGTCCTGCTCTCTAACGTTTGCTTGTTTTGAATGCAGAGGAGCATAATACTTCTCTCCGTGAGGTCGACACTCTCAAAAAGAGCCTTGGTCAATCGGAGAAGAAGGCCGAGGCCGCCGTTGGTGCGAAGGAACGCCTCGAGCTGGAGCTGACTAAGGCAGCCGAAGCGAAGGAGCATCTGCAGTAGGAGGCCGCGGACCGTGAGGAGCAACTGGCCACTGTTGCGGCTGCGCACGAGAGAGAGGTGGCAGGCAAGCTCATGGCTGCTGCCAAGGCTGTTTTGGGTGAGTGTTGTATTTGTGTTTCTTTCTTCTCGTTTTCTTGCTTTCTTCTGTGTTGCTTTCTTCATTTCTTCTTTTTTTTCTTTCTTTTTTTCTCAGATGCCGCAGGCATCGAGTTTGACCGAGGCACTTTGGAGCACGGGAGTGCTCTAGATGATGCTACTGCAGCGGTCGGAGATCGTTGCAGCACCGTCGTCAGCTCCCTTGCCAAGGCGAAGGAGGTCCTTGGCCGCTTCTACAAGGAGCTTGTCCCTAAGGGCGCGACCCTTGATGATGTGGATGTTCTGGCGGAGGCTTTGTCAGCCGAAGCGCCTGCGGCGTACAAGCGCAAGCAGAAGGGCATCAGCGCGTCCGTCGGGCTGGCGATGGCCTTGGCGGCTGGAGCGGAGCTGGACCTGCCCCAGATCACCTCCCGGATGCCGACGACCGCAGATGGATCTGAGGTAGCTTTTGCTTCCTACTCTGCTCGCTGCAAGCGATATGGGCCAAAGCTCATTGATTTGCTGTCTCAGTATGCGCTGCGGCAGCAGGGGGAGGCCAAGGCTAGGCAGTCCGGCTCCGAGGCGATGCAGGGTGTCGCGTCTTAGGCATTGTAGATGTAGGATAGTTTGTAGTCTGCTTTTGCTGTAAATATTTTGAGGAACACAATCCTTGTGCCATGTAGTGGCCTTTATATGCTTAATGAATTCTTCTGAGTTGTGCTCTACCACTGTCTGAATGTTTGTGTCCCTTTGCTTTTCTGCTGTTCTAGGTTCCTTCGGGTGCTGACCCTGTTGACACCTCGCCGGTAGCGCAACTGCGGCCATCGTTGGATGATTCCTCGCAACTCGCTTTTCTTCGGGATCATGTTCGTAGTCTTGAGAGGGAGTTTCTTGGATTGCGAGGTCACGCCGATGTTTGGAAGTCCAAGGCGGATCATGGTGCAGCCAGAGAGGAGTACTTGATGGCAGAACTGCTTCGACTGTCTGAGCAGCTTCAGTGTAAGTTGTTCTTTTTTCGAGCTGCAGCTCAGTTCTTCGAATGAGCCTGCTGGCCTTGCCTCTTATTTTGTGCGATTGTCGCAGGTGCTAACCTTGCTCCGAGGGAAGAGAAGGAGCGTGTCGCTGTTCGGGTCAATTGCTTGACTCAACAGGACATGGAGGGTGGTGGCTTCTTCTGGATGGATCGTGACCGTGCCATGGCTCTGGCGACGGTGCAGGATCGTGTGCACCAGGTTTCGCGGGTGCTTCGCCAAGTGCATACGTCGCTTGCCTCGGTGTTGCACGTCATGTTTCCTTTAGATGCTGCGCTGACGAGCCTTGTGGGTCTTCTGTCGAAGTTTCGGAGCGTGAGCAATGTCAAGGAGTTGGTGCGGCAATAGCTCGTCGCAGGAGTGAAGGCTGCTTTGTCTCTCGTGAGAATCCACCGGCCTGATGTAGATTTGACTGTTATGGCAGCTGGGCCGCCTCCTCGGCCGGATGGTGATGAGTGGGACATGCGTCCGCATTACGCGGCTGTAAGGCAGTATGCCGAACATGTCATAGATTTGTTTGAGCAGCGTGCTCAGGTTATTCTTCAGAATAGGTAGTACCTGTAAAAGAGATAGATGTAAAATTTGTATATTTCGACTGGGCGTGTTGTGCCCTTTGTTGTAAAGGTTTGTTTGGTGTAAGCACGCAGTGCTTTGTTTGAGTACGTGTCCTTTTCGTTTGTCTGACGTTGTCAGCTACTCAGGTGTACACACGTGATCCTCAGTCGACGAAATCGTGAGGTGGGGGGAGTCCCCGAGTGCGTTTGTAGCATAAAGTAAAGTTGCAAATAATGAACGGGAGTTTGGGGCGAGACACTTAGCTTTTATTTATAGCGTAATGGAGGAAGTACATTGTTTGGCTGAATAGCCTTGGCTGAAAAAGCCTTATTGAAAGTAAAGGGATAGGTAACTAGGGGTAGAATCGTCGCAAGTGTTCCATGGGTTGGAGTATGCGACTCCAGATTCCACGTGCTTGAGGCGATAGGCGCCACCTGGGATGACTTCGGTGATGACGTAGGGTCCTTCCCATGGTGACTCGAATTTCGTCGGTCGCTCTTGCTTGAGTCGCAAGACGAGGTCTCCTTCGACGAAGGACCTGGGGCGAAGCCGGCGGCTGTGGTAGTTGCGGAGACTCTGCTGCTACACCGCTGATCGAGCTGCTTCTATGTCTCTTGCTTCGTCGAGTGTGTCGACGGCGTCTTCGAGTGCAGCCGTGGATTCGGCTTCGCTGTAAGCGACGACCCGGGGGGCCTGGTGGCGTACTTAGGCTGGTAGCACGGCCTCAGCTCCGTGCACCATGAAGAACGGTGTATAGCCTGTGGAGCTGTTTGGCGTAGTTCGTAAGCTCCACAGGACGTATGGTAGCTCTTTCGTCCAGGCTCCTGCTTTCCGTTCGAGTGGACTCATGAGGCGCTTCTTGATGCCAGCGACGATTAGGCCGTTGGCCTTTTCCACTTGCCCGTTCTTTTGCGGGTGTGCCACTGAGGCGTACGTGATGTTGATCCCAAGGCCTTCACAGAAGTCCTGAAACTCGTTGGAGATAAAGTTTGATCCATTGTCGGTGATGATGCTGTGCGGTACGCCGAACCTGTAGACAATGGACTCGAAGAATTTGACGGCAGTTTTGCCTTTCTGGTTGGTAACCGGCATGGCCTCGATCCACTTGGTGAATTTGTCGACTGCGACCAGGAGGTAAACGTGCCCCCCTTTCGAGGACTTTGGCAGTTTTCCGATCATGTCGAGGCCCCATTGAGCAAAAGGCCAGGCTATAGGTATGGGTCTGAGCTCCGACCCGGGTGCGTGCGGTTTGTCGGCAAACCGTTGGCACCCGTTGCATCTTCGGACGATGTCCTTTGCGTCGCTCATGGCCGTTGGCCAATAGAATCCAGCCCGTAGAGCTTTGGCGACTAGGGAGCGGTTGCCTGCGTGATGGCCGCGGATGCCCTCGTGGATGTCTTGGAGGATGGCTTTCCCGTCACTGATGGTGACGCACCTTTGTAGTACACCCGTAATACTGCGCTTTTACAGTTCGCCGTTGATGGTGGTGAAGGCTTTTGACCGATGAGATATGCGCCGGGCTTCTGTCGGGTTGTCAGGCAGTTCTCCATTTAACAAGAACTGGAGGTATGGTCGCGTCCAAGTTTCTTCGACTGCCATGACCTGCATTAGGTTTACCATGGCGGCCTCTGTGTCCAGTTTCTCATGTCCTTCGGGCAGCGTAGCCCCCGAGTGTTCTGCTTCTTCGGGTGATTCCTTGGGGAATTTCCGCTTGATGGATGGCACGCAGATCTGTTCGAGGAACACACCTGGTGGCACATTTGCGCAAGTGGAGCCGATGTTGGCTAGTCTATCGGCCTCCTCGTTGCTTTCTCTTCCGACGTGTCGAAGCTCGCAGCCGTCGAATTCTCCTTCGAGTGCGTTGTAGATAGCGTGGTACGCAATGATGTTTTCAGCGTGTGCGTCGCACTTGTTCATCGTCTGCTGGACGACGAGGTTAGAGTCACCGTAGATGACCAGGAGCGTTGCGCCGCAGATTTTTGCCATCCTCATGTCGTGTATGAGGGCTTCGTATTCGGCCTCATTATTAGAAGCTCGGAATTTCATCCGAAGGACATACTTCATCTTGTTGCCTTGCGGGGAGGTTAGTATGACCCCTGCTCCTGCTCCTTCTTCACGCTTGGAGCCGTCGAAGTGCATCGTCCATGACTGCGACATGTCTGGGGTGTCTGGCAGCTGCAGCTCCATCCAATGTACCAGTAAGTCCGGAAGGACTTGAGATTTGATTGCGAGTCGCTTCTCGTAGACGATGTCCAAGGGTGACAGTTCGATGCCCCACAGGGCCACACGTCCTGTGGCCTCTGGATTATTCAGGATGTTGTTCAGGGGTGCCTCGTTGACGACCATCACCTGGTGCTCCTGGAAGTAATGGCTCAGCCGTCGAGCCGTCATGAACACGCCGTAGGCGAGCTTCTGGTAGTGAGGGTACCTCTGCTTTGTTGGTGTCAGTACCTCGCTGAGGTAGTAGATTGGGCGCTGGACCCCGTGGGTCTTGCCTTCTTCGGTTCGTTCGACCACTAGCACGGTGCTGACCACTTGGTGTGTGGCTGCTATGTACAGCAGCAGAGGCTCGCGCTCCTTTGGCGTGACCAAGACGGGCGAGGTGGAGAGGAGCCGCTTAAAGCTTTCGAATGCATCATTGGCTTCCAGCGTCCACTCGAATTTCTCTGATTTGTATAGCAGCTGGTAGAATGGTAGGGCCTTCTCACCCATGCGGCTGATGAATCTGCTTAAAGCCGCTATTCGTCCTGCGAGTTGCTGGACGCCTTTGAGGTTTTTCGGCTTCTCCATCGCCATGATGGCTCTGATTTTCTTCGGGTTCGCCTCGATCCCTCGCTGAGAGATGAAGTACCCTACAGCTGACCCGATGGGACGCCGAAGGCGCACTTTTCGGGGTTGAGCTTGATCCTGTAGCGATCGAGGTTGTCAAACGTCTCGCGGAGATCGTCGATAAGTGTTCTTGCCTCCTTGGTTTTTATCACTATGTCGTCAACATAGACTTGGACGTTGCGACCGATCTGGTCCTTGAGGCAGGCCTGCATGCATCGCTGGTACGTAGCACCTGCGTTCTTTAGCCTGAAGGGCATTGTGCTGTAGCAGAATACTCCGAACGGTGTGATAAACGCCGTTTTCTCCTGATCTTCGACCTTGAGTCGAATCTGGTTATAGCCTGAGTAGGCGTCGAGGAAGGAGATTTTCTCACAACCTGCAGTCGAATCAATGATCTGATCGATCTGAGGAAGAGGGAAGTGGTTCTTTGGGCAATGCTTATTTAGTGACGTGAAATCCACGCACATCCGCAGAATGTCCGTGTCCTTCTTTGGGACCATGACTGTGTTTGCAAGCCACTCACTTTCTTTAATTTACCTGATGAAGTCTGCAGCGAGTAGTCTGTTGATTTCCTTGCCGATAGCTTCGGCTCGTGGCTCGGACAGTCTCCGGATGGACTGCTTGACTGGCTTGGTGTCTGGAAAGACGTTGAGTGCGTGCTCGGCGAATTCCCTGGGAACTCCTGGCATGTCCGCAGGACACCAGGCGAAGATTTCCGAGCGCTCACGGAGGAATTCGACGAGCGCGTCTTCCTATGCGGGGCTGAGGTCGTTGGCGATCAGGGCCGTCTTGGAGGCATCCGTCGGATGGACCTGCACCTTCTTTGTGTTGACGGTGGAGTCGAAAGACATGTCAGGTGCGTTTTGCCTTGTGACTGGGGGTGCCCCAATGTCTGTCACCTCACGGAGCCTTACGAGCTCGTCTTGCATGCCGAAAGACTGGGAGATTTTGTTGAAATCCCAATCGCATTGGTCCGATCGGGTGAAGCTCCCGTGGACTGTGATGACGCCCTTTGGCCCTGGCATCTTGAGTAGCAGGTATGCGTTGTGTGGGACAGCCAGGAACCTTGCAAATGCTACACGCCCAAGGATGGCGTGGTATTGTGACGGCCAGTCCACCACTTCAAATTCGAGTCGCTCCTGCCGGAAGTTGTCCGGCTTCCCGAAGATGACGTCGAGCCCTATTTTGCCTAGGGGGAATATGCCCTTCCCTGGAACGATGCCGTGGAACGTTGTGTCTGACTGTTCCAGGCTGCATTGCGGGATCCACATTGCTGCTAGAGTGCTTGCGAACATTAGGTTGATGCCGCTGCTGCCATCCATGAAGACGCGACTCATCTCGAAACCTCCGATCTGCGCCTCTAGCACCAGGGCAGCATGACCTGGGCGGGGGATCTGGCAAGGGTGATCCGCACGAGTGAATGTGATGCAGGACTCCGATCCGCTGAGGTACTCAGGGATGGCAGGTGGGGTTGCCACGGCCAGGTTGATTTGTCGGGTGATTTTATTCTGCACCCTATTCGTGGGGCGTCCCTTCTGGATCATCATTAGTGCTCCTTTCGGTGGGGGGTACCCGTTCCCAGCGTTGTTCTGTGCGGGTGCGACTGGTTGGTTTGGGCCTCCGATAGGCGGCGGTGGAGGAGCTCCATGTGCTATTTCACCTTGCGCATGTGCGTTTCCGAATGCAGGGATTGGGGCTTGTTGCCTCATCTGCACCATGCTTTCGCTGAGTTTCTAGAACTCGCGGCAGTCCTTGAGCATGTGGCTAGCTTTCTTTTTGCCATCCTGGTTGTCGATGTAGAAGTGGATGGTGCATGGACCCGAAAGTTTGTCATATGCTGAGGGTCCGTTGTCGCGGTCGCGGCGTTGCCACGACTGTGCTGGGCGTCCGCCGTCGCGGAAGTTCCCTCCGCGGTATCCTCCGATGTTGCGGCTGCTATCATTGCAACGGTCGGCGTAGCCGGCCACGACCATGTCGGGTCCATCGCGGTCGTCATAGACGCGCGATCTCCCCTTGCTGCGGCGTTCCCGTCTTTGGCCGTAGTCGTCCTCTTCATCCGATTGTGCTCGGTGAATGCAATCTTCGCCGTCAGCCCACCTGTTGGCGATGTCCATGAGGTGGTTGAGTGTTTTGGGCTTGACGCGCCCGAGTTCCTCCTTGAAGTCTGGGCATTTGACGCCGTCCCTGAAGGCGTCGATGGCCCTCTCTTCGGAGATGTGTGCTGCGGAGTTCTTGGTGTTAGACCAACGTAGTATGTACGAGCGAATAGATTCGCCCGTTTTCTGAGTGTAGGCTCGCAACTCTTCGATTGAGGCGGGCCTCTTGCTGGTGCCCTTGAAATTTCGGATGAAGCTGTAAGCTAGCTCCTCCCAGCTTCGGATGGACCCTGATGATAGGCTGCTGAGCCAGACCCGTGTCGCGCCTGTCAGCTGCAGCTGAAGGCATTGCATGGCGGTTTCTTTGTTACCGCCGTGCAGCTTGACAAATGATAGATGGTCACTGAGCCAGGCTTTTGGATCTTGCGTGCCGTTGAATTTCAGAGTATCCGAAGGAAGCTTGAAATTGCGTGGCATCTGTGTTCGCCGAACAGATCTGCTGAAGCATCGGGCTCCACAGAGTTCTCCTTCGTCTTCGTCCATCTCGGATTCAGACGAGCATGCACGTTTGGCTCGCGCTTTGTCGATTTTGCGCTGTGTAAGCACGTCTCTGGCGTCGTAGTCGCGTTTATGGCGACGCGAGCTCTTCTTCCTTCGAGGAAGGTCGTGTTCCTCTTCCTCTTCGGATGAAGGGGTGGGGCTCCGGTCGCGCCTGGACGGAGCTTTCTTCTTCGGATCCGCAGGAGCGTCTTGGTGGAGCGCAGCTCCGACAAGTCCGAGTCTGATGAGTGCGGACTTATGCATGTCTCTTTTCGGGTCCCCCTTCGGAGGTGGGTGGGCCGCGAGATACGCAGTGGCTGCCATGATCGCAGCTTGCGGTGTCTTCGGGATGATGTTGTCGTCGACATCCATCTCCATGAACGATGTGTGGAGAGTTCGGGTTACATCACGGCGCTCCTTGGGATCCATGTTCTCCACCCGAGAGCGGTGCTTGTTTCCTTGGTTTCCGTTCGTGCTAGAGCCGGGGGCCATGGCGGAGAGCGTAGCTCGTCGCGCGCTGGACTCAGAGGCTGCTTGCTTGCGTTTGTCAAGTGTTTCCTGCATCTTGACTTGCTTCTTGTGCTCCTCGATGAGGAGGAAGTGGTATGCCATTAGTAGTTCACGTGAGGCGTCTGCAGGCAGGACTATGTCCCCTGCGACGGCGCGGCGTGCCTGGACCCATCCTTCTTTGCTAAGTTGGATGACGTGGCCGTTGTTTTCCTCGTCGGGTGGGGGGACTGGCTTCTTATGTTCCCGCCGTTTCCGCCGTTTCTGTCCTGCGGGTTGGGGTTCGGGTTGGGCGGCGGGTTAGGCGTTTGCTGCTCCTGGATGACTGCGGCACATTGGTAGCGCTTGTAGATCGGTCCGCTACTGTCGTAGCTTTCAGATCCGGAATCGTAGGTCCCTGCATCTGATGGCGGATCGCACAGATCGGAGTTGCAGCTGATGCTGTCATAGGAATCATCTGCTGATGATGTTGTGCGTAGCACGGGGTGTGGGGCCCATGAAGCGGGCCTGATTAATGGTAGGGGCACCCGCTCAGGTCACGCACTCGTAGGGTACAACCATGTCACCTGAGGCCCCACTTCGTCCCTCCTTCTGGCTTTCTTCGTCTTCTGGTAAAATAATATGTTTCCATATTTCTATGGTATTTTTCTGACCTTCGTGAAATTGCACTGAAATGCCTTCTTTTCCATCAGAATGCAGACTCCAGTAGTCCATCCTCCAAGAATCATCCAACATGCATAAAAAGATGAAAAAGCCATAAGTAATACCTTATAATAAGACAAACATCAATGAATAGAGGCAAATTATGATATAGAAAGGTGATGCAAATTGGGCGTATTAATCCGCATCATGTATATCAAAGAAATATCTACCATTGTTTCTATAAATCATGCCACAAGCTCTCAGAGTAGAAAAACCAAGACATCGGTTTCCACAAAACGGTTGGATGTTACCTAGGTTGACTTGAAGCGCACGTGCAAGCATGGTTATGACTCCTCCATCGCATATGGGACCACAAGATTCAAGACCCTGATGATTAAGATAGAACAAAAGAAGGGCGCCCAAATTTGACGTCAAGTTACAATTACGAATAGCAGCTTTAGCGAGGATCATCATGTCCTCCTCATTAACTCTAGTAAACTTACCAAGTGCCTGCAAGGCGTTAGAAATAACATAAGACAAATAACGAACAGGAAGATAATCAATTTGGTTTACCTTGGTTGTGTTTCCATGAATTATCATTCTATTAAAGTAGCCCAAGGGTGTCGGATTTATAACAAAAAAGTTGGAGCGTAAGTCGGTGGCGTGTTGGCAAACCCAAAGTAGTAAGCCCATTGGTTGAGTGTTAAGGAGTACTCACGATTCATAAGATGGAAGTATATGCGATCAACTCCCGGAAGTTGATCCTCGGGACAGTAGTGAGAGGTCACCAAATGCGTCAAAGTGCTGAGAAACTCAGCGTCAAGCGGCGCTACATGGTGCAATCCTGGAAGAAAAAATCATACAAACCAACATTGTTGCATAATAAATCAAAATCAACACGGATGCCAAGTTGGTTCAGGATGAAGGGACACATCCACTTGGTAGACTTGATTTCTCGGAGCTTGAGACGATTGAAACGGTTCAGCTAAAAATCCTTTGTGAACTCAATACCAAGTGACTCGGGGATTAGCATATCAACAGATAGTGCGGCTTGTTCTGCAACCATCACACGTGTATGGCTCCTCGTGTTTATCTAATAACAAAAATAAGAAACAAAGCTAATAATTTTATTGATCCAATAAAAACATAGCATATACAATCCGCTACACTAGTTACAAAAGAATCTCCTCTAAAAACTAACTAAACATTCTCAATATGAAGATTAGCTCAACAACAAGACCTAAGTCTAGATTGATAATGGTGAAAGATTGAGCAAGGTTTGGAAGCAAATAAGTTGGGGGATCAGACAAGAAACATACCTTATATCGATTGGGTGCGAGGAATCAAAGAAAGAACGAATAGAATTGAAGATCTAATGGAGGTGGTTTGGAGTTTGGAGGTAGAAGAAAAAGAGAATTTGTGTTTTGGGATTTTTAGGTTACCTCTTCCTGGGGTGATATGGCGTCCGAGTACATGGTATGGGCGGGCGTTATGACCGGAACCCATTCGTACCGATCCCGACGATGCACTCCGTACAGGCGCATCCGCCCATACTAACTGTCGTTACGCGGTCAGTAAGTTTGCTTCAAGTTTGATGTTTGCTCGAGGGTATGGTAGGGGCGGGCGTTACGACCACCTGCGACTATACCAGTGGTCATTATGATGACCATGTACTTAAAAAAACAATATTTCTATTTTTTTTCATGTTGGGATGTGGTACGGGCGTGTCGTACGGGGTCTCCCACCGTACCAGTGGTCGCCATGTTACCTAGAAGCTGTAAAAACTTGAGGAATTTGATTAATACTTAGAAAATCCAAAATAATAACAAACAAATTTTGTATAAATCATTAATACTTTAATGCCATGTGTTAGCAAAATATAAAATCGAGAATTACCTTATTTTCTTATCCTCTCTCCATAGGTCTTCTTGAACACTCTTTATTAAGAATAAAAACAAACAAAACAAAACAAACACAACAATAAATCTTTTATTTTACATGGGTTGCCTCCCATGAAGAGCTTCTAGTTAAGGTCAATTAGCTTTGCCTAGATGGTGATCATTTAGGTTTCGTGAGTGGAACATCCACTCCAAAGTAATTAGCTTTTAGCGTGATTATACCATCATCATCATTATTAGGCTTGGCCTTCTTCTTCCCAGGGAAGTGGACTATAAAAGGATTTCTAGACGGTAGTCCTATTCTTACATTCCCTTTATGAAAATTGATTAAAGCTTTAATAGTTCTTAGAAATGTCCTACCTAGAATTATAGGTGCTATGTGATCTTCGGGCATATCCACTATAACAAGATCGATAAGCGTGGGACTGTCTTTAATTTCTACAACTATTTTTTTTATCCCAACAATTTGTTTATAAGTTGAATCGGCTAGATGGAGTCTCATTTCAGTGGTTCTAAATGTCCCCAAGTTTAATTTATCAAATAGGCTTTTGGAAATCATTGAGACGCTTGCACAAAGATCAAAAAATGTAGATATCTCATTAACACCAACTTTAATTTTAATAGTGGGCCTAAATATATTATCTAGCTTAGCAGGAAGCTTATCGTCTAGTCTTTTATACTTCATTTCTAACTCTTAGATTTTAGATGCTACTTGTTGAATAAATTTTTGATAGGTACATCATTACCTTTTTCAATACCTGGATTATTCACGGTGATCATCTTTAATATATCTTCCATGGTATATTTGGATGTTGGCACATTACTGCAGTCCATCTGTTCAAGCTTCTCTTTTTTTTGACCCTTATCATCTTGAGGTCTTCCACTGGATTTGGATCAGGATTTCCAGCGATTTTTTCAAGTATGAGAGCTTGGCTCTCGACTACCTTTCCCAATTGAGCCTCCATGGTCTTTCTCCTTTCCTGTAGAGACTGTACATTATTTCTAATTGCAACGGCTTGATTAGACAATTTACCAATACTAGTCTCATGATTCTTCGTGATTTTAATAAGCATATTATTTTGCTCGGTTTAAGATTGCATAAAGTTTCTAACTGTATGTTTAAACGAGAGATTGCCATGATTTGCTCCATTATGATTATCATAATTATTATAAGGAGCTCCTGCAGGATTAGAATAATGTTTTTTAACATTAGAAGCAAAATTTTGATTTTTCCATGCAGGATTATAAGGACTACTAGCTATAAAACTAACATCATTAACATCGGTAGTGATAGCATTAACTTGGGTATCTTCCTTACCTTTTACTATATTAAGTAACTCATCTACCTTTGCAGTAAGCACTTCATTGTTTACCTCGGTGATTGAATTCACCCTTTTTGAGGTTCTTTCCACATGCCATTGAGCATGGTTATTTTGCATGTCATCAAGTAATTTCTTTGCAGCACTCGCCTACTTTCTGATGATTTCTCCTCCTGTTGCAGTATCTATCATAGGCTTAGATATTGGGTTAAAACCATTATAAAAAAATGTAATATAAGCCACTCTTCCATCCCATGACTAAGACAATACATTATGGCTTCTTTCATCATTGCCCATGCAAGCGCTAGTGGCTCGCGGTCTTCTTGTCTAAAACTTGTAATGTTGGCTCTTAGTTGCATAGTTTTAGCTGGGGAAAAAATAGTCATAAAAATATTAGTGCATTCCTTCCAAGATGTGATAGTTCCCTTAGGTAGAGCAAGCAATCAGTCCTTAGCCTTTCCTCTAAGAGAGAAAAGAAACAATCATAATTTAATAGCATTTAGATCAACATCCTTAATACACATCACATAGCAAATTTCAGTAAATGTATTTAAGTGCAAACCTAAATCCTCAAAATATGAGCCTCTAAATTGGTTCTGCTAAACCAAACTCAAAAGGTTAGACTTAATTTCATACGATTCCGCAACAACGGCGGGCTAAGTAATAGGTGCACGAATAAAATCACCAGTAGGAGTAGCATACTCTCCAAGTTTCTTTTGAGCCATGACTCTTTTTCTTTTTGGTATTTTAAAATATGAGAAAAAACAAGTAACTAATTTTTTGGGGTTTCAAATAGACAACAAGAAGGTAAACTAATAACAAGAAATAAACTATAGGAAAAAATTAAAACTAAAAACAAGGTCTCTAGTGACCTTAAAAATATAGCGAATTGCTTCCCTCGCAACGGTGCCAGAAAAAGGGTTGATACCTTCGATCCGGATTACGGATGCAGTATAGTAGTTTTTTTCATAGTAGACCTTGGTTTAATCGAACCTTGGGAAATAACGCTACTAGGAATGAAAATAAGGACATGTATACAAGACTTTGTTTTTTTGTTTTACCTTTGTTTACCGGACTAATCTAGTTTACTTTATATTGTGGGTTGATTCAATGGATGGAAATAGGCCAGGATTGAAGATCCACTTGCATCTGCACATCATATGGGATAAAAGATAATAATAATCTTAGTCATGTATAATGTTCCAATAGAGATAATATTTATGGGCAACACATCCTAATATACTAAAGCCCCTGCGAGCAGCAGGCATATCGATAGCCTTTTGATCCAACCGGTTGTACCACGAAGAACCTGGTTATAAACAGTTATTAAGTGATAAACACAGATCAAAGCCTTAAGGAGAGATATTGCTGTTCATCCCAAATGGGCCGCTAAGTGAAGATCGTATAGCACTTTCTATCACTGGGTTTCCTATGAGATTACTGCTAGCTAAGTATCTCACCTCCAGCCTTGATCGATCTCGGGGGTCTTGGGTACCTACAAGTCCAAATATCGAGGCAAGAGGCAAAGAAACAAAAAATACAAATCTCTTATTCAAACAATATATACACAATATTCTCATAGATTAGATACACATAATCGCTGCAAGTTTCTCCCCAACCCGCAGCCCGTGAGGACTACTCACTCATAACAATAAGATCAAGGATAGAAAACATTGTGCAATATATTTAGATTGAAATCAAATATCCTTAAAGTGGTCACCGAATCATAAGGATATCTCAAGTATAAAGTAATGGCTATGGCTAATGGAGAGGATTGGGGATGGAATGGATGAACTATAGTAGGATCTCCTTTGGTGATGTTGTGATGCAATCTGAGAATGACAGCCCTCTGCACGGCGGCTGGGACCTCAAAATATATAGGCGTCTTCACGAAAGTTGTAGGGTTTAACAAGACGAGGCCGCCGTCACCTCGTACGGGCGGGCCGCGCGCGTACCAGTGGTCGTTATGCCGTCTGGCGCCTAGTATAGCTTCAGGATTGCTTGGTCGTCAAAACTTCCACAAAATCTTCATTTATGACTCCAGATTTCGTATTAAAAGCATGATTTCCTGCACAACACAAATCAAAGCAAGGTTTTGCATATCTTTGCAATAATTAGTTATTAGTGGCAAATCAAGAGAGATTATTCTCAATTTCTTGATGAAAACAATGTTTAAACGCGGAGAAAGATGGCGATTTTTAGAGCCATCAATCTGCAACTGCAGGTGAATCTTCAACCCTAGATTATCTCCATCCGTTGAAACAACCCACGATAAAAAGTAAACTAGAAAGGTCCTGTAAACAAAGGTAAAACAAACAAACAAACAAACAAACAAACAAAGTCTTGTAGACGTGTCCTTATTTAATTTCTTTTAACATTGTGTCCCAAGGTTCGATTAAACCTAAATCTATTAGGGAAAAAGCTACTATACTGCATCAGTGAATCCGGATCGAAGGTATCTTAGCACAATCGTAATGAGCAACACCATTGCCACCATTAGTGTCATTGTTGTCAGGAATTACATCTTCCTCTTCTAGGAAGTATTCATTCACGCCAAATTGCAAGATCTGATTGTGCAAAATACAACATGCCAGAACAAGCTTAACATGGGTGGGGAAAGAATGGAAAGGATTCTGATCAAGGATCTTAAACATGTTCTTCAAAGCAACAAAAACCCTCTCGACCATGACTCTAAGGCTAGAGTGCCTGAGATTCAAAAGTTCCTCCAGAGTTCTAGAATAGTTTATAGAAGAGAACTCATGGAGATGGTACCTTGTTGACCTGAAGGGAGGAAGAATTTCAGGACGACAAGCATACCTGGCATCTGCTAGGTAGAACTTGCCTTCATGGAGCTTGAGCCCATCACCTCTCTCAAGGCTGTCATTCAGAACCGTGGCATCATGGCAGATCCTTCCCAGCCAGCAAGCACATATGTGAATTTCATGTCGAAATCAATAGCGGCAAGCACATTCTGGCTGGAGTAGTGCTTTCTCCCTTGTATGCAGCCTGTTCAGCTTTCGACACTCTAGCCATCACATGAGTATCATCAATTGCTCCAATACAATCCTGTCATTACAAGAATGTTAGGCGGAAGTGTAATACAATCATGTCATGAAGTATAAGCTAGAGTTTATCACCTTGAAAAATGGGAACCATCGAGCGTTACCTTGTATCTTCATGAGGTTTTGACCATAGGTAGCTTGATCATCTCTCCTATGAGCTCTCCAACAGCATAGAGCATCTGATAGAAATATCGAGAAATTGTCTCGATAGATCTCCTCCATGTGTTCTGAATCACTCGGAATCTCTCATTATGTCCTAGAACATGAAGAGATAGAGACACATGTTCTTCGATAGAGGTGTTGATGTTGTCCTTAAGCAAACCCCTAGTCCTGAAAGTTTGCACAAGATGGTTAAAAGGGATGTATCTATATTATTGTAGATGTAGTTTAGATTTGCCATTCTATCTCTTTCACCCTGCATCATGGGAACATATGTCACTGCCACCCTATTAGTCCTACTAGCCGCTCTTCTGTGGATCAATAGCATCCATGCCTGAATCACAGCGACCAAGGCAGCTACGTGGACGATAACCTTGAACTGTTGGTCCTAAACATAGTGGCATTGCTTAAGCGCTCTAGGTACTACCCTAATGTCGAGCTAACTACCTAGGGAAGGAGAAGGCAAGGAAAAGGTTCTTACCTCCATGGTTGCAGACGTCAACGACCTGCCGTACGTTGAGAAGAATGAGAGGGAGAAGCCGATGCTGCAGACCTGCAAGGCCTCAAAAACCGGAGTCGGAGAAGACGCAGCAGCCGGTGCCAGAGTGGCCGTAGCAACCGCTACTAGAGATCTAAATCGTTGTCGTCCCACCAAAGCCGCCGCTCAAGACAAAAATGGGAATGGATTTGTTTCCCCGCGAGTGGTGACAGTGTAAGAGGGAGGTGAGCCTACTTTTCGCGTGATACGGCGCTGCAATTTTCCGGCTCCCATCTTCTTCATGCTGCCTCCCCGCGCACGCCGTTCCTCTCGGGGCCTGTCCAGGTGAAAACGCTCGATTTTGGCATTTTCAGCGTGTCAATTTTTGGGGTTGCTTTAAATCTCATGCCATGGAAGAAACACATGTGATCCGGAAAGCCAAGTAAGCTTATTTCTTTCCGTCGGATGCGGGAAGAGAGGATTCGGCCTAGCAAACACCGCTTATATAGTAGCTTTGCGTGCAAAATGCAAAGTGCTGCTATTTTTGATCTCCATGTCTGGGTGACAAACTAGTCCCCACAACAGGAATATTTGGCCCTTTGTAGCCTCGTCAAGTCCTAGTAGGATCCAGATGCCAATGCTACACTAACATCATTGCGGAACCGCTTTGCCTGCCTGATTTATCCCTCGATTAATGTATGCGTACTTTAGCTTGTGTATAATTAAGCAGTAATGCCTAACACTGGATTAGTAGGGACACCGAAGTCAAATAACTCGCGCGACAGAAGCAAGGAATAAGTTGGAAAATATATGGGGAGTGATAAGTTGGAAAATATATGGGGAGTGCTACGCGTCCCCCGGGGATGAAAATTTCTGATCCCTCGGGTCCTCCCAATGACACGTGTCCTTTGAACCCGCTTTTGCTACATAATGCCCAGTTTTGCTACATTGTAGCAAAAAACTGTTCGCGTAAAAACAGAACAAAAAAGACAACACTCGTCGGAGACCTTACCGGAGAACTCGCCGAAGACTTTGTAGCATTTTTTTTACTAATGTAGCAAAACCGACTTCGCCAAAAAATATCACCAGAGACTCGCTGAAAAAACCTCGTCGGAGACCTCGTAGCAGAAAAATTGTGATATTGTAGCAACACCACAAAACGGTGGTAGCAACCAGAATGTGCTAATGTAGCAAAAAATAGATTTTGGAGACCTTGTAGCAAAAAATTTGCTACCAAGCAAAAAGACTTCCCCAGAGACTATCGTCGTCGGTCATCTTGTAGCAAAAGTTTTATAATATTGTAGCAAAAGCACACAATGGTTGGAGCAAAAATAATATATGTATGTAGAAAATCCCGCGGCCACTGCAAAAAAATCCCCAACACAAAAATCCGCCGCTCCGTCGGTAGCAAATCCGTCGGCCGTCGGTAGCAACGACGATGGTCGTCGGTAGCTAAAACACCGACCGTCTATAGCAAAATCTCCCGGTGTAGGTAGTAGCATGCAAGGGGCACGCGAACCACTGTTCCTCGACGAAGATCGGAGCAGCGGGGCCACGCCCTGCCGGATTTGAGCCCGTGCAAGGGAGCAGGCTCGCCATCTCGCTGCTCCCGGTGCTCCACTTGTAGGGCGGAGAGCTCTGGCTAGGCAAGATGGAAAGGCCACGAGCTCCGGTGGCGCGGCGAGCTCCGACGGCATGCGTGTGGCGAGCTCCGGCGGCGCGGTAGTGCGAGGCAAGGAACGGGCGCGGCGAGCTCCGGCGGCGTGCGTGTGGCGACCTGCGGCGAGCTACGACCAGCTGCAGGCAGAGCGACCAGCTGCGTGTGGCGACCTGCGGTGAGCTCAGGCGGCGGCGGAGGCGGCGGAGATCGCGGCGAGCACCGGCGGTGGTAGCGACTGAGCGCGCGGCGAGCTCCAGCGGCGGAAGAGACAACCAGCTGCGATACATTCATGGCCAGACGAAGGTTCAATTTATTTACAGAAGCTATCTGGAAGAGATAAGGGAGAGAGAAAGTACTGGGTCCCACCCACGTTGCACGCAGTCAAACGAAGAGGCAGCACCCGGGGGATCGTGAGGCGTTATCCCCTGTGGGAGTTGTATCGTTTTTCAAAATATATTTTTCATAAAACACAAAGGGGAAAAAGCGGGAAAAAGTAAGGATGAGCAAGAGGGCAAGGAAGGGATGGGGTTCCATGACCATGAGGTGGGACGCAACGCAAGCGCAGCAGTGCAGGGTGAGGTGGCTAATAACCAAATGCGCCATGGACAGGGACAGACTAAAGATCGGGAAAGAGAAAGGGCAGAGGCAAAGAGAGAGGGGGGAAAGTGTGCGTAGTGTAGCTGAGCGGGGCGCGCGCCGTGCCGGCCGCTAGCAAAGGTCGGTCGGGCTTGACTGGACTGGCTCAGTGGTCACTGGTCAGTGCTCGCCTCACCTCGGCGACGACCGCTTTTGCTGGTTTGGTTCCTGCTCAAATCCGGCAAAGCGACGCGACCCGCCACAGCAAACAGTGCTGAGCATGGCCTGGAGCCGGGATTGGACTCGACGCCAGCATGCTGCATGCGGCAGCGGCTCGGGCGAATCACGTAGTACGTGCCTGCCGCATGCGCTGCCGCGGCGCCATCAATCGGTGGACGCTTCATGGGTCGACCGGAGCGGCGCGGAACAGTGCAGAGAGGTACTTTGAGCTAGTCTCCGAATGACGTATGGGCCAGTGCACAACGTTTTCCTCGACGGACAAGCCGCGGGTGTAGTAGTAAACAACTGAGTAGGTCAGGGGTCAGGACGACTGGCCAGGTGCGACGTTCCCATGTAGACAAGTCATCACAAGTGAAGTAAACAATGTTTTTCTCGCTGTAGACTCTGAAGCGGTCTGTCGACACCCTGCTAGCTGCGATGTTCCTAGTACGGTATGTTTTTTTTTTCTTCAGTTTGAAATCTTTTATCAGTATTACTAAAAAGAGCCTTATAAAGAAATGCAAAATTGATCCAAAACCAACGTAACTCACTAGCGAACTTGATGAAAGGGCGATCATGTCAGGGCTAGTCCTCTCTCACCTACGCACATCATCTATAACCGGAGGCCTCATCAAAACCGTCAACAGCGAGGCAGGGACACCAACCGGTCCAGCTAATCCTCGGCACCACCAATGTGCATGCTCAAACCGTTGCTGCCGCGGTCTTCCGCCGACCCATCTTCAAGAGGATCAAAATAATGACATTGTCGGGCTTGCTATGACTGCAACACGATGCCATATAGCGGCACCGCCCTGCCCGTGTCCATCAACGCATGTGCGGTCTCCACTAAGCCCCTCGCCACGATGTCGCCGATTTCCGCCATCCAACATAGCTCGAAGCCTCTGAAATATCTATCGTGCGTAGCACTTACTAAACCAAGCATGAATGAGCGTAGCACCTGACGGTTAAACATGGCTTGACATCTTCACCGAAGACTTCATGCAAGACAAAGCACCGTTTCACCTTCAAACCACTCCGGTCAGTATGTTCTCAAAAAAGCCTCCTCCCTCAAGAGGGAGAATGACACAGAAGTGTCGCCAACACCCGATATGGGAAGCTTGGATCAAGGGTTTCCCCCGGAGTATCCCGAGTAAAGAAGTTGCAGTTGCAAAAAAGATGCCTTCACCACGGAACAATGCCAAGATGCGCAGTCATGGTCCGCCTCGGTGAAAACAGCCGCGCAAGTCCAAGTCGGCACTGATTGGACCGTGATACAACCGTCGACGACAACGTGCATGACGGTGGAGGTGCCCAGCCCTAGTCGAGACCCTAGGAACCCAGATCAGACTCAAAACGGCCTTGCCACCACAAGTCGTCACCTCCGCTGCATGTCAATCACCTCCATTGCCGATCTACCGCTGCTCTAGACATGTCGCCTCCACCATACGCCGGAGAGCCATGCTGCCACTGTGCCCGACGCACACCACATCCAGGCCCCGGGATGGAGCCCTGCGCCGCCACCGCTACATGCGTGGAGACGAGAGGGCACCCACCGCCGGCGATGACCAAGCTTCGCCCGGCTGCGCCCATGGCAGCGGCAGGAAAGGGAGGGGTGTAGGTAGGGCTGGCGACGGCAGTAGGGTTTCCTTCCTCGTCTCCACACAGGGGCGGCACGAGAGGGTTAGGTGCCGAGTTAGGGCTACACAGACTGAGCAGGGTTCCCTACAAGTGATTGATTGTTTGCATGTACTTTTACATTACATTTTACGAAGACATACAGCTCTATGTACATACGGGGAATTAAACCGAGGACACGGCCGTCAGGTATGATCAGTTGCGCGGGTCGGCCGGTCACAATGCTGTGTGGTGTGCGCGCCATCACTCTTCAATAGTGGTAGAATCTGATCTCGGTCTGTTGCTTGTTGCTGTACGCTGCAGGCGACTTGATATTAGGTCGTCAGGTCACACTGAAGGCTGATCGTCTGGCCATCAGGTGCGTTTCTCGCTGTAGACTCTGAACGCCCTGCTGCGACATGATGTTCCAGTATGTACTTTTTTTACATTAGATTATGGTAGTATACAGTTGTATACAATGTACGTATACAGGGAACTAAACCGAGGACACGGTGGCCAGTGCCATCACTCTGCGATCGTGGTAGAATGTGAGCTCGGTCGGCTGCTGCTGCAGTATGGTGCAGGCGACTCGATTACCTTCCGCGGGCCTGCAGGTGCCGGACGCATCCCGACGCACGCAGCAGGACGTACTGTACGAGTGTACTCCGTACGTATCGATCCCCTCCATGCACGGATTTTCAAGTGGTGCCTGGGGTTGGGGAGTATGCATTGGTGAATGATTGTGTCCCGCGCAGGGCGTACACGCGACACTGCTGGAGACCAAATGGAAGGGGGTACCGGGATGCGCGCCGATCCTATCACTATCACTATGGCGTCGTCGTCTTCTTCTTTTGACCATCTGTTTCGGTGTTTATCAGAGAATTCTCGTTTCTGGTAAAGCAACCATAAACGCCTCTTGATTTTTTTTAATCTAAGATTTTTTTTTTGGAAATGGAATCTAAGAATGAATGTGTGCCGTGTGCGCAACTGATATTTTGAAATGTGTGGTCAGGTAGTTGCAAGCAGCTGTGGCGCCACGACATTTATACTGTGTAGTCAATTCAAAGTGGCATAGTTAAATATACTAGATTTATATGATTTTTTAAAATAATCTTTTGCATGCTTCCTGCATGTGTGCCCACAAAACAGCCTAGTCAATTCACTACTACACCCCTACGTACACAGATACTCCGAAGTTAATTGGCTTACGCATGACTATCTCTTAACTGACCTAGAAATAGATAATGGGTCCGTGTGCTCCCTCATTTCCGGCAAATAGTCTACTTCCAATAAAAGCTGGAAGAGTGAGCTAGTAGTATTTTGTGGCACGGAGTGAGCAAGCAAGCCTCAAATCGACTGAGATTATCCTAATCCTCGATCAATTTAGAAAAGTGCAACTCCGGTTTATTGGACACTACACATGCATTTTTCCCCCACTCAATTGTACTTTTTCTTACGCAAGTGTAAGTTATAATATCCACTAATTAAGCAATTAATAGTTACACTTTTCTGAATTGATTGAGACTAGAAAAAATTGTGTGGGTGATCAAACTAGTTTTCATTTTTGGAAATAGGAATCTTCAACACATATATATATTCCCTTTTAGCTGGTCGATTCGCTCGGCTCACTCTCCAAATGTCGTGCTCAATAAAATCATGGACCAAAGGGGAACGGGTGAGGGGTCACTTGATCTAGATTCGATGGGGCTTTGGCGACCCGAGTTTATTTGTTCCATACGAGCATGAATCGATAAAGTCGGTGCCTAAGATGTTGATTCACCACAATCATGTAGGTTGTTTATTGCGTACGTCTGAACATTGTGTTGCAATTATTCTCAGTGTGCTATGTGGGGTTATTTTTATGTTGAAATGTGCTTTCCATTGTTGTCATTAAGCTTTTCGATGTTGCTTATTATACTAGTGGAATTTTATGTTGCATATGTGGCAACAACACGGTTTTCAACATTTTGTCGTCATTAATGGGATGCTATGCATGTTTGTAGTATGTGCATGGAAGTGTTTAAAATGTTCCAGCACTTTGCATGTTTTTCTTATAAACTACGGACAAAAGTATTGCAACGATTTTGCATACATAAACGAAAATGGTACTACTACATGCAACATTCCCATGACAGTGGATCGACCGATGCATAGCGGTAGATGACGAGCGCCTTGTATATGCATGAATAGAAGAATATCATTGGGGCTTTACAAATTGTGATTGCTTGCCTTCACGCTTTAATCCCAACTCCTGCATGGTGCATGGCATGCATGATCCTGAACAAAGCACCTCTGCCATGAAAAGAGATAGATGCCGGGGGAGATGGTAGAGATAGTTAAACTTCCTTTAAAAAAAGATAGTTAAACTGACATGCCTGGGATTATTTCTGCGAAGAAATTGACTTGCGATATAATCTTGCATTGCCACTGTGGTATGTGGGTGCCTGTTTGATTTACTTGTGCGCAATGTTGTCTTTCGCCTGATTTCTGTTGGCAAATTTGGAGAGTTGATGAGTACAAAAGATAACGGGGAATCTTTAATCCTAGGGAACCTTCCATTTGGACTGTGCCTATTTGATCCGCTTGTCGTTGTCGTTCCCCTGATTTTGGTTGGAAAAGTTTGGACTTGGAAAATAAACGGAGAATATCAGTGAGAATATATGAATTTCGTATCTATTCAAACTGTCCTAGGGCCTCGTTGGATTCAAACGATAGTTACGTTACATGTTGTGCTGGGGGGACGCTTTGCATATTACTTTTGTAGGAAGTTTCCGGCATGCAGCTTGGTGCCATGAGTGGTGCACATGCACGCGAAAGTGTTGAGCTCAAACAAAAACAAAAAGGAATCTTTGGGGACTGTACTAATTTTGTTCGCCAAATCTAGCGCCATGTCAAGACAAGTATGCATGCCACAGACCGATGGACAGAAAAAAAAATTAAGCTTAACTCGACATAGCAATGTCGATCGATCAAAACGTTATGGTTACTGTGAGATCATGTCATTAGATATTGTCGTCAAAAACCTCGATCGACACTAGCTAGTCATACGATTCATATAGTACGACGCCTAGTATCTCATTCTAGATTTCTAGGACCTCGCGAGGTTTTGGCATCATCATCATCATCATGTACATATCCTAGTCACCGCCGGTGGTAGACGATACACCCATTAGTAGAAAACAGGACACTAGTCCCGGTTTGTAAGAGGCTTTAATCCGGGACTAAACGTATCGGGACTAAAGGTTAGATCTTTAGTCTCGGTTCTGTTATAAACCGAGACTAGATTGTCTCCACGTGGCCCTGTTGCGTGCGCTGGGCTGGAGAATATTTAGTCATGGTTCGTAGTTCTTCTGCCGCGGCAGCGTTTTGCACCAAACTGCTGCCACGGCAGGAGGTGGGGTTTTAGGGTTTTAGTGTTTTCTTTTTTTTGTTTGATTATTTTTCATTTTGTGTTTTCATATACATATTATTCTACGCTACAACATGTTGTACATTGATGCATCTATAATATAATTTCACTCACGATAACATAAATACATATAAATATATAGGGTGTGTTTGGATTGTGGCCAAATTGTACCCTACCAATATTTTGGTCATGACCAAAAGGTTGGCTCTTGTTTGGATTGTTAATTTTTTTGGCATGTCAATGCTCCACTACCAACTCTAGTTCAATTTTTTAGCCAATGTTGCCAACTTGTGGGCAAGCAAAGGCTCAACCAAAATTTTGGCTAGCCAAATATTTGGTGGGGCAATCTTGGGCACAAACCAAACACACCCATACACACCCGAGACTAGAGCTCGTCTAATTGATTTACACCAAGATCATCATTACAACAGATACTGTCCTTTTGTGTCTATCCACGATTACACGAAGGTCTATCTACGTTGTACTCTTCTTTTGAGTTTATGACGTCCCTGAGCAAAAATCCCGACAACTCCTCTTGAATTGCTAGTAGGCGTTCATGTGGTAGGAGCTTACCCCGCATCGCATCCAACTATATATAAAGAAGTAGATCATTATGAATGGAACTCAACAAAAACTATGGTATAGAATAAATTGCGAATATATTGTTTACGTACTTGAAGAAAGTCTGTGTCCTGCTTCATACACTCATGAATGAACTCGCATACGTAATATCCACATAAATTAGTCCCCTGTGACTGCGTCGCACACTTTTTGACCGAGAATATAATTCAATCAGATAATAATCAAACATGATAATTGTAAGAATGATAATTGTAATATCCACATAAATATCCCCTAGAGGGCAGACAACCTTCTTTGCTTCGTAAGTACTGGCGGGCAGTTCGTTATCCTTTGGAAGCAGCTTCTTCATTATCTTTAACAACTTTTCAAATCCCTTGCCAGGCACACCGACCTCTGCCTTCCATTTCAGCAATTCCAGTGTGCTGCCTAGCTTTTTGTGGGCATCTTCGCAATTGGGGTACAACAATTTGTTGTGATCATCTAACATTTGCTCAAATTTCAACCTCTACCTTTCGCTATCACATTCTCCATTTGCATCAGCAATGGCCCGACCAAGACCATCATCTGGCTTATATGATGCACGTTCTTCTGCTTCTTCTTCATCATTGTCTTCCATTGTAGTACCACCATATTCAGGGGACATAGGATAGCTGTCATCATTCTCTTCATCTTTGTTGTCTTCCATCATAACCCCTCTTTCTCCGTGCTTGGTCCAACAATTATAGCCAGACATGAAACTGAACCGAAACAAGTGGCCATGAAGGACTCTTGAGGAAGAGTATTCCTTCTGATCATTCCGTTTGTTTGCCTCTGCCACAACGAGAAAAGAATGCACGCCTTTAATGAACTCGTCAGAGATTCGGTCAGCGTACATCCATTGCCGTCTCATTTGCATTTTATAAGTTCATCAAACAAAATCACGATGCTAAGAGTAGTACTAATCTAAAAATAAAATAACACATCGTATACATCAAACAAGCACTGATATTAAAAACTTTCTACTATATCTTTATTCTCGGTTGGACACACCAACCGGGACTAAAGGGGTTGCGGCAAGTTGGGGCCGACATGAGCCCGTTTAGTACCGAATGGTGTCTCCAATCGGGACTAAAAGTGGGTGACGACACTATATGTCGTGAATGGACACTATGCCAGTGAGTGGCGACACTGTTTCAGTGGGTGGCGACAATATGACAGGGGTGAGTGTCGACATTATGTCATGAGTGTCGACACTATGTTGTGCTGCTTAATCTATAAATAGGCTTCCTTGTGAACTATCAACTGTAAGGAAGATCGTGTGCGAGACCAGAGACACCACTACGGCGGAGCTTCTCGAAGATGTCTTAGGACCTCGTCCTCAGACATCTTCGAGGAGCTCGCCGTAGAGGCACCTCCTAATATGTGAAATTAATTAGCTCCACCAGGATACTAAATTAGCTAGAAAAGATATGAACTGAAAGATGGTGTGCGAGAGCAGGGACACCACTATGGCAGAGCTTCTCGAAGATGTCTTAGGATGCCTCGTCCTCAGACATCTTCGAGGAGCTCGCCATAGAGGCACTCCCTAATTTAATTTGGTAGCTCCTTGGCGTGTTCATGTGTTTGTTCTTAATTTCTTGCTTAACTGGACGATGATTAACTAAAATGCTAGGGCGCCACTATATATATGTTGCCTTCATAGTTTTGGTACTTATTTTTGTTTCAATGGATTTTGTGACGACATGTAGAAGAAAGAAGAATATTTTGTTGCTCGACGGTGACATGATGCTTTGAACCGACCGGATTTCAAGACAACGTGTCAAACCAAGATATGTATATAGGATGAACTCATGTATCTATGTGCTTCGATGAATCAAATGAATTTCGAGAACTATATGTGCCAAATTAACCAGATATACAGAGATAGAACCCACACAAAATCTATCCATTACTAGAGCATGAAATGAGCTAAAACAAGCAATGAGAGCTGAATGATGAAGTTGCTAACCTCTTAGGACCCTTGATAGATGTGGAGCCAAAAAATCTTCACAAATCTTGAGAAAAATGGGGAAGAACTCGAGATTGAGGGGAGAAATTTAAGAGGGGTGATTGTGTGAGCTTGAAATAGCTCGGGCTGAGAAGGGGAAGAAGATATAGTCGAGGACTTTAGCCCCGGTTTGAGAAACAAACCGGGGCTAAAGGGTCCACGCATCTGCTATTTTCTAGCGCCAGACCCTTTAGCCCCGGTTTGTTAAGTTCCCATACGAACCGGAGCTAATGTCTTTTGGTCCCTGCGACCGTTTCTAGCCGTTTGGACCAGAGCATTAGTCCCGGTTTGACCAAAGGTCAATTTTCTACTAGTGACCTAGCTAAACTACAAGTAACCATGCGCGGTGGTGCTAGTTAATCCAAAGTAGGAGGATCGGATGCTAAAGCGGCGGGGATAAAGATTCGGGTTAATTTACTGGTTCGGATCGATCCCACTTGATCGAAAGCAAAGCGTAAATCTGTAAAGAGACATGTGTTCTTGTATGCAGAGCCCCCTCACAGCTAGCACATGCATGGGAAAGCGTGCACTTGGGCTCGTCCCGATCTCTCGTATCCGGCCGGCCTCCCCCTTTGGTTTTTTGATGTTTCTGCTTTTGCAAAGCTCTCTCTCCCCTCTCTCGTACTCTACGTATGCGCGCTTTTTTCTAGGGTCATGTCTCCACTCTCAGCTACTCCTAGATGAGTAGGTTAGCTTAGCTAGGCCAAAGGGACGAAACGAAGGCGCCGCTTTGCAGAAGGGTCGATCGTTTTCGACGAGGCGGAAGGTCCCTTCCTTCAAGAGTTGTTAAACCTTTTTGTGTTTTACTATGCATGGCTCAGAGATCACATGCCGTTTTACATGAAGGCCAGTCCGGCTCAAAATATTGTCAACTTGATTAGGTCCAAATTTTGGAAGAAAATTCCAAAATATTTGGTGATTTAGGGTGGGCACAATAATAAATACCTCACATTTTTTTTGAATAGATCGAAACCAAATTATATTTTTTTATCTAATCAACACAAAATAATTCCGAAATAATTTTCAAACACACGTTACTCCGGCAAGTTCCGAAATATCTTTTGGCATCAATTTTTACACTACACCCTTGGATGTTCATTCCAACAAAAGACTCATGCATGATCAGATCCACAATTGTGCTGAATTTTTTAGTTTTGGTTGAGAATCGGCTATCTGAAAACTTAGTCGTTAGACAATATATTATTGTACAGACTAAAGATGGGATTTGACACAATTTAATTTCAACAAACTGTAACGAAAAAAAAATATGAGTTTGGTAACGTAAATTATGGTACAATGCTAAAGACAAGTGCGAGATGTTTCAGTTCTTTTAGCTATCCAGAAACTATAAAAATCCAATTTCTATTGGCCCCGGGATCATCTATATGTGTCTCTAAGCTCTCTGGTGAACCCATTAGTCGAACTCCCGATGCAAGATCAGCGATGTTGTCGCCCACCTATCGCTGATCAATTTACCCCTCGATTCCTCTCTTTTCCCAATTTTTCTTCTCCTTGTTCTCGCCCTTGATGCAGATCAACATCATCCCACAGCCTTAAGTTCTAGACCGTCGCACCCCCCTTCTCTTAGTTAATTCCACTTCTCCTCCTTCTTGCCAGCGTCATGCTCTAAGCCTACCAAGTTGAATTATACAAGGGAACGTTCAAATTTGAATAAAACTTTGAGAAAAATAGTTCGGATAGATTCTTAAGGGATCTGTTCGATCTTTTAGGCTATATTTTGTTGATTTAAGTTCAATTTTTTCTAAATAAAACCAAAAGGAGTTCACTAGTATCCTATATGTTGAAAGGATGTAGGTGCGCGTGCAATGATGTGCACCGGTGCAACGACACTAATATATGCCTGTCATGTATATTTAGTGCTACTAGTTCAGGCAAAAAAATAAAAACTAACTAATGTCAGGTTGGCATGCACGTAGCAGACCCATCGCCTATCGATGGCATGCACTGTTCGTCACAGTTAAAGGCGTGCATGTTCGATTGCGGACGTATAGGGATCGATCAGGACCTTAGTAAATATGTTTGCATGCGATTGCGATGCATATATATTCACGTACGGTCCCTACCATCTTTTTACATTGGAGCTGCTTGTGGTGTGGGTCTAGTGGCACGTGATGCCAACTCTCAAAGATACCTAGGCTACGCCACATCTTACGTGTCTCTTATGATCACAAAGCTAGCTCGTCTACATGTTTTCGATCGGCACGTGTCGTGATGAGAATAGAACATCGGTTTGCTGTCGGGCCTGGTTGCTAATGGCAACGTCAGGCGGCCCAAGCCCTCTGGTCGGCTGTGGTTTGTGTTGCAGCCACGAGAAGTTGATTACTGTAGTGATTTTTTTTGTTATAAGGATGTGGGTATCCATAATGTCTTCAGAACGTTCTGTTATTGCACGGCCAATTTATGAGCATGCCCTATCATGCTGCATGCATACATGTCGCCACCTTCAACTCTATTGCTCTATAACCTACGTATCGGCTGGCCAAAAATTGTGTGCGCGGCATGCAAGAACTACCAAAGATGTTACAACCCAGCCACCCAGGCCATGAAGGTGTTAACACCTCGCCTATGTGAAGAAGCAACAACAGACATCTTCTATGCAAATAGGAGTGTTTGTCGATAGGTTTGGAACCAGTGGGGTCGTCTCCCCTGGGCTACATGTTAATATCAGGCCAAAACGTGGATCAAAGTTGTACACAATAAGGACTCCAATACACAACCGTATGGAGTACCAAAAACATGAAATAACAATTCTATTACAAATTCTAACACCCTCCCTTAATCTAAACCTTGTAAAAGGTTGAGATTACGCTTGAATTTATTAAGATTCTTGACTGGAAGTGCCTTTGTGAAGCCATCTGCAACTTGATCCTTGCTTGAGACAAAACGAATAGCCAACTTGTTGTTAGCAACTCTTTCTCTAACAAAATGAAAATCAATCTCAATGTGTTTAGTACGAGCATGGAACACTGGATTGGCAGATAAATAGGTAGCACCTAAATTATCACACCAAAGACTTGGTTTTTCCTTTAACTTAACTCCAAGTTCAGTGAGAAGAGCTTCGACCCAAATTAATTCAGCTGTAGCATTTGCTAAACCTTTATACTCAGCCTCAGTACTAGACCGGCACACTGTGGCTTGTTTTCTGGCACTCCAGGAAACCAGATTTGGTCCAAAAAATATAGCAAAACCACCTGTGGACCGTCTATCATCCAGACAACCAGCCCAATCTGCATCTGAAAAATCACTCAAAAATGTAGATGAGGATTTTGTGAAGGTGATTCCCAGCTTCAATGTATCTTTCACATATCTAAGAATACGTTTTGCAGCTGTCCAGTGTTCTGTAGTTGGAGCATGAAGATACTGACAAACCTTGTTTACTAAGAAGGATATATCAGGTCGTGTCAAAGTCAAGTACTGTAAAGCTCCAACAAAACTTATGTATTTAGTACTATCTTCAGGACCAAGAAGTGTACCACCTGTGAGAGACAACTGTTCTGTGGATGATAGATGAGTGGGAGCAGACTTACAACCATGCATGCCAACCCTGTCCAGTATATCTGTAGCATATTTTTCCTGTGTCAAGAGAAAACCATTCTGTGTCCTCTTTACCTCAATACCAAGAAAGTAGTGAAATTCACCTAAATCCTTGATAGCAAAATTCTCATTTAAATCACGAAGAAGAGCAGTGATAGCATGATCAGAAGAGCCAGTGACTATGATATCATCAACATAGATCAGGACAAACATATCGATACCTGACTTACTGAAGAGAAATAATGAAGTATCAGCCTTTGATGGTGTGAATCCAAGCTCACACAGCTTGGAACTTAGCCTAGAATACCAGGCTCGAGGTGCTTGTTTTTAATCCATACAGAGCCTTGTCAAGTTTGCAAATATAGTGCGGAGCGTGAGGATTTTAAAAACCTGGGGGTAGTTTCATATAGACTTCCTCTTCCAGAACACCATGTAAAAACGCGATCTTGACATCTAGCTGCAGTAAGCTCCATCCACAAGAGATAGAGAGAGATAAAACAATTCTGATAGTAGCAATTTTCACCACTGGGCTGAAAGTATCTTCATAATCAATGCCATACCTTTGCTTGAAACCTTTCGCAACCAGTCGTGCTTTGTATCTATCAATAGAACCATCCGCCTTCTTCTCTATACGATAGACCCATTTGCAATCAATCAAGTTCTTGTTACTACTTGGTGGAGCAAGATGCCAAGTCTTGTTCTGAATGAGTGCATCATATTCCTCCTCCATAGCATGACGCCAATTTTTATCACTTAAAGCTTCTGTAAGTGTGTATGGTTCACCTGTAGAGGAGAGCATACCATATCTAACTGTACCATCAGTGTATTGCTTTGGATGACGTATACCTTTCTGCAGTCGAGTACGAACACCAGGTGGTGAAGGAGGCGGAGAAGCATCAGAATCAGAATTTTCACTTGAGCAATTTTCACTTGAGTTTGAGTTTGTATTTTCGAAGCTTGAAGCAGGCTCACCCCCACCGGCACTGTCCACAGAAGATCCCCCAAACAAATCCTGTGCGGCAGAGGACAGTGACGGCGACGGGGAGGCAGGCGCTGTTTGCTCCCGTCCTTGAGCGCCAGGTGGCGACGCAGCAGAGGATGCATGTGCACGGTCCGCGTGGTCCCCAGCGGGCGTGTGTCCAGCACGCGCTGCAGCAGCGGGTGATTCGCCACGGCCCTGGCGCGGGGGGTAACGGGTACGCTGGCGCGGGGGGGGGGACCGGCTGCGGTGCTGCGGCGTTGGAGACCTGTGATGCGCACGTGGCGACGAAACAGAGGGTGACGCGGGCGAATCAACCTGCACCTTGGGATTAGTATGTTCAGCAGAATATTCCGCATAATCGTCTTCGGGTCCAGTGCATGTTTTGTCTTTTTCTGATTCAGCTTCGACATCATTTTGTGCATCATTTTCTTCACTGTCTTCGGTGGGATTTTCTCCTGGGGCTGCATCTTCCTGTTGCACATTAGGAATAGAGACAATAGGCACAACATGGTCATTACAATTATGTGCACTCTCATGTGAGTTGGATGTGGAAGAAGGAAGAAGCAAGATTTCTTTCTTAAGAAGGGCACCGACATTAGGACAAAGGGAAGCAAATGGAAAGACATTCTCATCAAAGACAACATCACGAGAGATATACACACGCCATGTAGATACATCTAAACATTTGACACCTTTGTGAAGAGGGATATAACCAATAAACACACACCGGGTAGATCGAAAAGCAAGTTTTTGTTTGTTGTAAGGACGAAGATTAGGCCAACAAGCACAACCAAAAGTTCTAAGAGCATCATAATTTGGTGTTACATGAAGGAGGCGTTCAGTGGGTGTTTCAAAATTTAGAACCTTGCTAGGAAGAAAATTTATGAGGAATGTGGTAGTGATAAAAGCTTCATCCCAAAATTTAAGAGGCATAGAGGCATTAGCAAGCAAGGCAAGACCAACCTCAACTATATGATGGTGTTTTCTTTCAGCTGAACCATTTTGATGATGGGAATGAGGACAAGAGACATGATGTGTGATGCCAACCTTTTGAAAGAAACCATTTAATTTCTCATATTCACCTCCCCAATCAGATTGCATAGTAATAATTTTCCTATCAAACTTGCGCTCAACATACTGCTGATAATTAAGAAAGGCTTGATAAACATCAGAACGCTTCTTAATCAAATAGATCCAAGTAAATTTACTAAAATCATCGATAAAGATTACATAGTATGCATGTTTTCCAACAAAGAGAGGAGCAGGACCCCATACATCAGAGAATACTTGCTCCAAGGGATCAGTGGAGACACTAGAAGACATGTGATATGGCAACTGATGACTCTTAGATAACTGACAAGAATCATAAACATATGGAGTACTCTCTAGGGTGTAAGCTATTTTATTTCTTCTAAGAACTTGCTGAACCACAAATGAAGATGGATGTCCTAAACGGCGATGCCATGTAGAGGATGACGGCTTTATTGAGATGAAGGCATGCTTGGCGGTCTCATGAAACATGGGCACCAAAGGATAGAGACCATCCCAGCAGGGGCCTCTAAACAGAACTCTTCGTGTTGCTTGGTCCTTGATTAAAAATAAGAAAGGATGAAACTCAATAAATACATGATTATAAAGTGTAAATCGATGAACAGATAATAGATTTTTGGATGCACTAGGAACACGAAGGATATTATTTAGATCAAAGGAACCATGAGGAGTGCGCAAAATTGAATTTCCAATGTGACTAATGTTCATACTTGTGCCTTCAGCAGTGCGGACCCTGTCTTGCCCATGGTACTTGTTGGCGACGAGGAGCTTACTCAGCTCGCTGGTGATGTGATCAGTTGCCCCTGTGTCAGTATACCAGTTTGTGTCAACACCATATGAGGCAATATTTGCTCCCTTCTCACCATAATCTTTGTTCTTCTTATCATCTGAGTAGCGCCACCAACACTCACTAGCGGGGTGGCCATGCTTCTTGCAAATCTGACAGTCGGTGTCCACGTACTTGGTTGGTGTACGATCTGGGCGACGTCCACCACCATCGTTGCGACGATAGCGGTCACCCCCAAAATCATCTCGGCGTCTATCACGCCGATCATCACGACGGTCACCGCGGCGCTCATCCCGGCGCCACTGTCCACGATCATCATCTCTGTCACGGTAACCACCACCTCCACGGTAAGCACCATGATCAGGGTTGCGGCCACGAGGAGGAGGGTTGCGGCCACGAGGTGGAGTACGGCCACGTGGGCGCTCAGCACCACGGCAAGCAAGGTTTGCCGAGGACACAAATTCACCGTTTTCTTCAACTCCATTGCGCATATCATAAGAACACAGCTGCTCGTAAAACTCATCAAGAGTAGTGCCCGGATTTCCATTGACAGAAGTAATTAAGGCATTATATTCCCCCTTATCTAGACCATGGATCAAATAACCAAGCATCTCATCCTCTTCAACAGGCTTACCAAGGGCTGAAAGTTCCGAAGCAAAGCTTTTCATCTTGGTGTAGTAGGTGTCGGCTGTCATGGTGAGATTTTTTGTATCGTCGAGTTTCTCACGAAGGTGCTGAGCTTTGGTGCGGGACGCCGTTTTGAACATGGCATTGATGGCCGACCATGCCTCAGCAGTGGAGGTCATGTCAAGGAGATGTGACAGGGTATCTGGTGACAGCGTGTTGAGAAGGAACCGAAGAACCCGCTAATCACGGGCAAGCCATGCAACATAGGCAGGATTTTCAACCTGAATTTTCTTCTTCTCAGAATCTTCAGCTTCGACGGTCTTGCGGGGGCGATGTCGGTACCTTCCAGAAGTGCCATAACATTGGCACCACGAAAAGCAGGGAACACAAGAGCCTTCCATAGCAAGAAATTTCCACGAGTCAGCTGCTGTGCAGGAGGAGCGCCAAGGGCAGCAGCCAACGTAGAACTTGAACCCGAGAATCTCATGGCGACGTAGGACAGATCGGTCTGAGATGGATCTAGCGATGTGAATTCTGGGTTAGATCTTGGGATGGTGTTGAGGTGTGTCTAGGCAGGGACGTAGTGGGCTAGGGTTTTTGGGATTGTTGTATTTTTGGGAGGTTGTAGGCGGCGATCGGCGACAGGAGGGCTGTGGCAACGGCCTGGTTGTTGTTGTATGGCGGCGATGGCGACTGACGGGAATCAATAGCGACAGCGACCTGGATTGTTTTTGGGTTGTCGGTTGTAGCACGAGGGCAGCAGATGATCTGTAGCGGTGGCGCGATTTGTGGCGGCGGCGGCGATGCTGGAGGTCAGCGATATCACGGCGGCGGCAGCTAGGATGTCAAGGAAGAGCTATGCTCTGATACCATGTTTGTCGATAGGTTTGGAACCAGCGGGGTTGTCTCCCCTGGACTACGTGTTAATATCAGGCCAAAACGTGGATCAAAGTTGTACACAATAAGGACTCCAATACACAACCGTCTGGAGTACCAAAAACATAAAATAACAATTTCCTTCTATTACCAGTTCTAACAAGGAGGACTCACAATCCATGATAACAACGTGATACAACATATATACTTGGCTTATTAACGCATATTTTTCAAAAATGAATATTACAAACTGATTTAGCGCGGAATAACTAACTCAGTTGTTGCTTTGCATGGGGATCTGAGTATAAAGGCCTCACCAACCATCCATCTATTTTATTAGAATCCCTTCTTCAAATGTACTAGTAATTTGGAACTGAGCTCAACTTTCACACAACAAAATGCAAATTTATTTTTATTTGCATATTTGACTTCCTCACGATGAACTCTTCGAATTGAGTCTAACATTCAATATATTAAAATTTATTTTAAAAAATTTCATGACCTAGATCTATAAAGTTCTTTGTAAATATGATCTGGATTTATAAAGTTTCAACATGTTGCGCATGAAGTTCTATAGTAAACTGTGTTAGATCTATAAAGTTCCAACACCTCACACGTAAAGTACTATGATAAACAGTGCCGCAAATTTTTTTTTTAGGTGGGATATATATGGGGCCCATGGGCTCGGATCTCCAATAGTCTGCATGGCTACGATAACTACTATTCCATGGTGAATCAGGTCGTAAATCTCCGTGTCACATATTTTGTTGGAAGCCACATGCTGTGTTACATTTATGCCTTGATGTTTGTAGTAGGTTTTTGAGAATCATCATCTGGCCGCACCCACTGTGGTTTCCAACATCTGGTGCATCCACTAGAGGAAAAATGGCTATCCGTTCGCGACCCCTCGGAGCATTAGTCCCGGTTGCGCCACCAACCGGGACTAATGCTGGCACGCGTCCCGGTTGGAGCGGGCACGGGGCCAGAGGGCATGGGTCCCGGTTGGTAAGGGGGCATGCGTCCCGGTTGGAGCCACCAACCGGGACTAAAGGTTTAGCCATAGCCACGTGGCGTGGCACGCACCTTTAGTCCCGGTTTCTGGCTCCAACCGGGACTAAAGACCCCTGCCCTCTATAAATGCAACGCCCCAGCCCCCTTTGCCTCCACTCTGTTTTTTTGAATGGTGGAAGGTGTGAGGGGGTGTGCTAGTTTTTTCTCATGCATGCATTGAAGGTGTTTGTTGAAATGTTTGAGTGAATAATCCCGTTGAATTTCTCATAGAACAAAAATATAGAAGGTGTCCGAGACGCACTTGAGCTTTCTCCTCTTTATTTCCCTCGATCGAGGTTAGCAATCTTATCTTTTCTAGGTCATTGATACAATTCATGTGTCGGTGTGAATTGGTTATTTCACTATTTATGATGTCCTGTTTTTTGATAAACTTACTTATATGATGCAGATGAACGGTCGGGAATGGATGTACGGTGACCGGCGGGTAGCCGGGTATATCAAAGGCGTGGATAAATTTATCGATGTGGCTACAGCAAACAAAGAGAATGGATTTATACGTTGTCCATGTGTTCAATGTCGGAACAACAAGGAGTACTCTTCCTCGAAAATCATTCGCGACCACCTGATTATTGAAGGTTTCATGCCCAACTATAATTGCTGGACCAAGCACGGGGAAAGAGGGGTTATGATGGAAGATGGTGAAGAAGAAGATGATGATAACAACTATCATCATATGTTTCCTGAATACAGTGATACTGCAATGGAAGACAATGGAGAGGAAAGAGGTGAAGAACGGGCATCAGATGAGCCGGCTGATGAACTTGGTAGGGTCATTTCTGATGCAAAGCGAGACTGTGAAACAGAAAATGAGAAGTTGAAGTTAGAGGGCATGTTAGAAGATCACAAGAAATTGTTGTACCCAAATTGTGAAGATGGCAGCACAAAGCTCGGTACCACACTGGAATTGTTGCGATGGAAGGAAGAGTGTGGTCTAACTGACTCCTCATTTGAAAAGATGCTGAAAATAATGAAGCCGAAGTTTCCAAAACATAACGAACTTCCCGAGTGTACCTACGAAGCAAAGAAGACTCTCTGTCCTCTGGGATTAGATATGCAAAAGATACATGCATGCATTAATGACTGCATCCTCTACCGCGGTAAGGAGTATGAGAATTTAGATAAATGCCCGGTATGCAACGCGTTGCGGTATAAGATCAGACGAGATGACCCTGGTGATGTTGAGGGAGAGCCCCTCCGGAAGAGGGTTCCTGCTAAGGTTATGTGGTATGCTCCTATAATACCAAGGTTGAAACGCATGTTCAGAAACAAAGAGCATGCCAGGTTGTTGCGATGGCACAAAGAAGACCGTAAGAAAGACGGGAAGTTGAGACACCCTGCTGATGGGTCACAGTGGAGAAAAATCGAGAGAGACTTCCCAGACTTTGAAGGTGACGCAAGGAACTTATGGTTTGGTCTAAGTACGGATGGCATGAATCCTTTTGGGGAGCAAAGCTGCAGTCACAGCACCTGGCCCGTGACTCTATGTATCTATAACCTGCCTCCTTGGTTGTGCATGAAGCGTAAGTTCATTATGATGCTAGTGCTCATCCAAGGCCCGAAGCAACCGGGCAACGATATTGATGTGTACCTTAGGCCATTAGTTGAAGAACTCTTACAGTTGTGGGGCAAACCAGGTGTACGTGCGTGGGATGAGAACAAACAGGAGCCATTTAATCTACGAGGGTTGTTATTCGTAACCATCAATGATTGGCCTGCTCTTAGTAACCTTTCAGGACAGACAAACAAAGGATATAAGGCATGCACCCACTGTTTAGATAAGACCGAAGGTACATATTTGCATAAATGCAAGAAGGTTGTGTACCTGGAGAATCGACAATTTCTTCCGATCAATCATCCCGTAAGAAAGAAAGGCAAGCATTTCAAAGGTGAGGCAGATCACCGGAAGAAGCCTGAACTCCCTGCTGGTGATGATGTATTTGGTATGATCAAGGACATAGAAGTAATCTTTGGAAAGGGTCCCGGCGGTCAATCAGTTCCGAACGACGTCGCTACAGGACACTCACCCATGTGGAAGAAGAAATCTATATTTTGGGAGCTGCCATATTGGAAAGTCCTGCGTGTCCGCTCTTCAATCGACGTGATGCACGTGACGAAGAATCTCTGCGTGAACCTGCTAGGATTCCTAGGCGTGTATGGGAAGACAAAAGATACACCTGAAGCACGGGAGGACCAACAAATTATGAAAGACCCAAAGAACATGCATACAGATAACAAGACGGATAAAGGGCGTCACTTAAGTCGTGCCAGCTATGCTCTTACCAAAGCAGAGAAGGAAATCTTTTTTGAAGTCCTTTACAGTATCAAGGTGCTGTCGGGCTTCTCATCTAATATAAAGGGGATAATAAATATGGCAGAGAAAAAGTTCCAAAACCTGAAGTCTCATGACTGTCACGTGATTATGACGCAGTTTCTTCCGATTGCATTGAGGGGGCTTCTACTGGAAAATGTTCGAGTACCCATTGTGAAGCTGTGTGCATTCCTCAATGCAATATCTCAGAAGGTAATCAATCCAGATATTCTGCCAAGGTTACAGAAGGATGTGGTACAATGTCTTGTTAGTTTTGAATTGGTGTTCCCACCATCCTTCTTCAATATTATGACGCATCTCCTGGTTCATCTAGTGGAAGAGATTGCCATTCTCGGTCCGGTATTTCTGCACAATATGTTCCCCTTTGAGAGGTTCATGGGAGTCTTAAAGAAATATGTTCATAACCGTGCTAGACCAGAAGGAAGCATCTCCAAGGGATATGGAACAGAGGAGGTCATTGAGTTTTGTGTTGACTTTATTCCTGACCTTAAACCGATTAGTGTTTCTGACTCACGACATGAGGGAAGACTAAGTGGAAAAGGCACGCTGGGAAAGAAAGCAATGATATGTAGGGACGGGGATTCTTTCACTAAAGCACACTACACAGTTCTACATAATTCCACCTTGGCAGCTCCGTATATCGAGGAACACAAGAATATTGTACGCTCCAAAAACCCGGGGAAGCCTGAATCATGGATTACAGATGAACACATGAAGTCTTTCGGTGGTTGGATACGGACACATCTCTTGAATGACACCACTGTTGGATATCAGCTATACTTGTTGGCCGCGTCACCATCTTCTACTGTATTGAATTTCCAAGGGTACGAAATAAATGGGAATACATTCTACACGATCGCCCAAGATAAAAAGAGCACCAACCAAAATAGTGGTGTCCGCTTTGATGCAATAGACGAGAATGGACAAAAGGACACATATTATGGTTACATAGAGGAGATATGGGAACTAGACTATGGAGTCTCTTTTAAGGTCCCTTTGTTTCGCTGCAAATGGGTCAACCTGAATGGGGAAGGGGTAAAGATAGACCAGTTGTACGGAATGACAATAGTGGATCTCAACAATCTTGGTTATAGAGATGAACCATTCGTCCTAGCCAATGATGTGTCTCAGGTTTTGTAACACCCTCAGAATCGACCCTATGCAAGTTTCAGCGATTCCCGCAAAACCCGCATAGAAACGATTCAAAGGTGCCCACCAGGCACTTTCGTGCGGGTGGAAAACGAAGTAATAACATTACACAGCAGTCCTCGATGGGACCCACATAACAGATATATATATACAACACGACTCCATGAGTCAAGAATACAGATATAATATACAAAGATCCAAATCACCTTGAAAATGATAGAGCGTCCGACTACGGACAAGATGCAAATGGGGCTAAGAGCCCTGAAGAATAACCAATGGCGTCCATAACCCTGCCCAGGCCAAGCCGGAAGGGTAACCCTGCTAACGACGTCGATCTCAAAACCTACTTAAACAAAACAAAGGGGTGCCGACAAAGGGCAAAGGAAAAAAAGGAGCGTCAGTACTGAGGACAGTACACGGCGAGGCTAGAATTCAGCGGTCCTCGCCTACATAGGTATGGTGGACTGAAGCAGCAGCGGCAGCATGCACTAAACAACCTATAGAGACTCGATAAAACAGGCGGCTATCAGAGAGGGGTAAGAAAGACCTATCCGGAGATAACCTGATGCTACCAACAAACAAACCCATCCTGGTGTTTCCCCCTCGAGACCAAACGAGGAAGTCAACCGAGGAACTCACACAGTTGGCAGTTTTATTTATTCAGTTATCGTTGCAGCGATTACTATTCAGGTATAGATAATCATCCTGATAAAATAAGCAGTGGGCACTTTTATTCAACCATTCCATTGTAGTTGCAACACTTACTAGTCAGATACAATTAGCATGAGATAGCCCAAAACCCAGCAGTTGTTGGTACTTTTATTTAGCCATTCCGTTGTAGTTGTAATACTTACTAGTCAGGTACAATGGTCGCAAACGACAACCCAAACAAGCAATTGTTGGCAGTTTTATTTAGCCATTCCATTATAGTGAAGCTGATTACTAGTCATTATAAAGTCAAATTTATAGCACTACTTTAGTTATAGTTGTCTATGATCGAGATACTGTGCTCCAAGTCGTCCATAACCGCGGACACGGCTTTCAGAAAGTTTTACCCGGCCGGGGTGCACCAATAGCAACACACGCTCGATCAACCTCGGAAAAACCAAATCAAAACCCAACGAGGCCTTCACGACAAAGCAATCACAGGATTCAGAAATATTTCAGGGGGCCACCCCATTGAGTAGACCCGCAACGAAGTTAGCTGACTCCGAGACGGACTCAAGGTTTGCGACAATGGCTATAAACGACTGGGAACCCAAAACTGGGCTTGTCGATACCGCGAAAACACTCCGCTTACCTAAACAGTACAGGTGCTATCCATCGCACAATTTAAATAAAGCGGTAAAGCATGGCATAAGTACAAGATCGTAAATAAAACCTCAAACTAGTTTGTGGCCCCAAGAAATAAGAATGAATCAAGCTCTGGCTCAGGGGGGTCCCATAATCCTCCCGGATGTGGATAGCGCGAATATTCAAGGAACAGGTATCAAGTACTCGGGGTCCTACGGGACACAAGTGGACGGTTAACAACCAAATAACATCTATTGCCCACCTGTGCCTCTGCTTACCTACTTCAATTTTAGTTGTTAAACAGTAATTAAAGTGAACGATAAGTAAAGCCATGATCATCTCCAACATCAAACAGGCGGCAATACTCCAACAACTGTGGTACTGGACGACACGCAACAGCACTTGAGCAAGCGACTACGACGCGCAAGTCCAACTATCTACCAAACAACAGGTAATAGGGTGTGTCCAAGGCAATATAAGGCTGCGAGGGATATCACGGTACAAAAACTAGAGCAACGCGACACAGATAGCAATAGATCAACAGGAGGGAATAAATACTATAAAAGTAAGATAGGTAGAAAAGGGGGAGATGCTCGCCTGGAAAACATTGCCGAAGGTTCAACCGAAGATCGGGGCGAAGCTCACATCAACTCAACGGACTTATCCGCGAAGAAGCAAAACGCTAGAATAAACACCGGATGCACTATTTAATACTACGACAAAAGACCGGGCATGATGCATGCATGATGCATGGCATGGCAAGATGCGGTGCAATTAGGCAATATTAAGCGGAACCGGGGTCCCGACAATTAATTAGGTGGTTCATGTTGTTTAGGTACCCGCCATTTTAAATGTTGTCTTAACAAGGCAAAAGATATCACCGGTTCGCTACACCAATTTAAATGAGGCCAATATAAGACTAGATTTGCCCACATATGGGCCCCATATTTAATTATATGGTGAATCGGCATAAGTCCCCCAAACCACAGACAAGCATGCATGCAAGGTGAACAATTAATATGCAACAAGTGTATAGGTGGCATTTATAAAATAGGGTTCTCGGATAAGGGTCACACATTAGGGGGTCTCGACGAACTTGGGGGTCGAGGGGTTCGGGGTCGGTCTCAGGGTTTTTTTCTGGGGTTCGTCCTCGGCGGGAGCGTTCTCGGATAACAGAGTAGATCTTGGCGTTCCGTGAAGGAGGACTTGGTTGGCGTCGGAGGCGCATCGGACTCGCCCTGGTCGGTGCCGATCTTGTCGTCACGAAGATCTTGTCGGATCCTCGTGTCGGGTCGGTCTTGGTGTCCGGAGTGAAGAACTTGGCATCCTCGAGGAAGTACTTGTCGTATCCGTGTTCTTCCGGTCCGTGTAGACGGTCAGGGCGTTCCGAGGAGAAGATCTTGGCGTGTCGAGGGTTCGGTCTCGGGGATCGGTATTCGGGGTCCGGGGCGTTGGGGCTTCGGGGTCTCGACCATCGGATCGAGAAACTTGGCGTTCTGGGAAGGAGATCTTGCCGATCCAGCGTCGTCCCCTCCGATGTCCAAGTTGAATTTCTCGCCGCTCTCCGTTATAGATGTCGAACGCAAGGGTCGATGCTGGTTTGTTCTTTGAGGACGCTCTTGTCGGAAGTCGGGCTCGAGGTTGATCTTGGTGGTTCTTGATTCATTCTCTGTGGTTCCCAACTTATACCTCCTAACCAAAAACTTCACATATGACTGCATCCCCTCATGACCACTTGCACGAGGGTTCACGACAAAGGTCGAGGTTGGCGAGGATCTCGGAAGGACGCTCGGTGAGGCTGACGAGGCCGTGGCACTCGACAGGTAGACGAGGCGAGGAGGGTCCCTTGGTAGCAGAAAGAGAAGACCCCGGCGACGCCCTGCAGAGGCGGCGGCGACGGACCCGCGAGAAGCAGGCGGCGCAGGCGGTGGAGGTTGGGGGCGAGGAGGTCTGTGGCGAGCGTCGGGCGCGGCTGCAGAGGAGGGGGACGCGGAGGATGGAGGGCGAGGTGGCGAGGCGCGACGAGGTGGCCGGAGGAGCAGAGCCCGGGGCCGGCGGCGAGGTGGGGTGGATGCGGTGGCGGGGTCACGCGGCGGCGGAGGCGGGCGCCTGAGGGGGAGGCGGGGGCGCGGCTCAGGGAGGACGGGGAGGCGCCGGAGCAAGGGGGGTCCTGTTGGAATTATGCCCTAGAGGCAATAATAAAGATGTTATTATTATAATTCTTGTTCATGATAAAGTTTATATTCCATGCTAGAATTGTATTAAGCGGAAACTTTAATACTTGTGTGGTTTGTAAACAACACTGTGTCCCTAGTACGCCTCTATGGACTAGCTCATTGATCAATGATGGTTATGGTTTCCTAACCATAGACATGAGTTGTCAATTGATAATGAGATCATATCATTGGGAGAATGATATGAAGGACAGACCCAAACTAAGCGAAGCAATTAGATCGTTTCATCGTATTCATCTTTGCGAAGCTTTTCCTATGTCAAATATTGTATTCCTTAGACCATGAGATAATGCAACTCCCTGGTACCGGAAGAAAGCTTTGAGGTCATCAAACGTCATCCTATGAGAGGGTGATCATAAAGGTGTCTCTCAGGTGATCGGAAAGTATCTGTTGGATTGTATGTATCGAGATGGAATTTGTCCCTCCCAAGTCGGAGAGATATACTTCGGGCCCACTCGGTAATCGATATCAACACCGCTTGCAAGCATGTGGTTAAGGAGTTAATCACAAAGTGATATCGGATTACGGAACGAGTAAAGTACTTGCTGTGAACGAGATTGAACTAGGTATGACGGTACCGACGATCGAATCTCGGGCAAGTAAAATATCGCGAGACGAAGGGAATATATATGTGGGATTGATTGAATCCTGGCATCGTGGTTAATCCGATATGATCATCGATGAATGTGTGGGAGTCAATATGGGTGCCCAGACCCCGCTGTTGATTATTGATAGAAGATGATGTCTGCATATTCTCGAACCCGCAGGGTCACACACTTAACGTATCTCGACGCTAGGATAGATTGGATAATTGGTTTATGAATTTTTGTTCGGAGTCTCGGATGGGATCCGGGATATCACGAGAGGTTCCGGAATGGTCCGGAGAATAAGATTCATATAAGGCAGTGCAGTTTTTGGAGTTCGGAATTGTTCCGGGTTAATCGGTATTGTACCGAAAGCTTCTAGAACCTTTCGGAAGGGGACCAACGTGGCCCCACCTTCCGGGAGGGGGCATGGGCCTATGAGGGAGTGTCCTGGTCACATTGGGCCAGGGGCACAAGGCCCCATAGGGCCCAGCCGATCCTAGATAAGTTTAAACTCGTTTAAACTAGAGATAGGATTTCTAGATAAGGGAGAGTTTAAATCGTTTAAACTAGAGATAGGATTTCTAGATAAGGGAGAGTTTAAATTGTTTAAACTAGAGATAGGCTTGGAGGAGGGGCAAGGGCTGGCCTCCCCCCCCTCTATATATAGAGGGGTGGTGCGCCCCCCCCCCCCCCCCCCACACACCTTTCTCCAAGCCCTAGCAGCCTTGCTACCTTCCTCTCTCCCTCCCGACTGTTTGTAGGCGAAGCCCTGCAGCAGAAATTCTCCACCATATACACCACGCCGTCGTGTTGTAGATCCAATCTATCTCTCCACCATACTTGCTGGTCCGAGGAAGGAGGAGACGTCGAGGTGCTGCACGTGTGCATCTCACGGAGGCACCGCCACTTGTGGTGCTAGATCGGATCGGATCGCGAGGAGGAGAAGCGAGTACGACTACATCACCCACGTTCTGACGAACGTTCCGCTGTGCGAATCTTCAAGGGTATGAAGATCTAATCCAATCTCTCTCCTTGATTGCATCTCCTAGATTAGATCTTGGCTTTCCCTCTGTTCGCATCCGTAGAAAATTTTGATTTACTATGTCGCGAATCCCTTCAGTGGTATCAGAGCTAGATCTATGCGTAGATGTGTTTCACGAGTAGAACGCAATATGGTTGTTGCGGGCGTTGATGTTTTCTGTTGCAAGCCTCTTGTTTGTGTTCTTCTTATGACGCGGGATAGTGAGATTGAAGCGGTCCAGGCCAACCTTACGCGACGTCGTTCGCGAGACCGGCTCCGCACTTGACGTGTGGCTTGTACCACACATGCGGCTGGTGGATGTCAGTTTCTCTCACTATAGTTGTCATGGGATTAACACCGGAGTTTGGCAACCATAATATCACTGTTGTGGCTTTCCGTAGGTAAGAATCGTTCTTAGCATCTACTCCCATAAGCCACGTAAAACATGCAACAACAAAGTAGAGGCGTCTAACTTGTTTTTGCAGGGAGTGTTTTCTGTGATATGGTATGGCCCAAGATGTGATGTGTATAATGTATGCGATGATCATGTTTTGTAATGTTTCACGACTTGCATGTCGATGAGTACACAACCGGCAGGAGCCATATGGTTGTCTTTATAATTGTGTATGTCCTGCGAGTATACTTCTTATACGCCATGTAATAGCTTTACTTTATCGCTAAGTAGTTAGAAATAGTTGTAGTTTCTATTCGTGGTGGAGGCAATCATGGTGGAGTGATGGAGATCATGCCGGAACGCACAAGATGGAGATCATTGCGCGAAGATTGGCTATACCATGTCACATAAAGTTATATGCATGTGATGTTTATCCCTTTTATGTATCTTATTATGCTTAGATCGCGACGGTAGCATTATAAGATGATTCCTCACTTAAAGATCAAGATAAAAACTGTGTTCTCCCCAAGTATGCACCGTTGCGAAAGTTCGTCGTGTCCAAGCATCACGTGATGATCGGGTGCTATAGACTCTACGCTCACATACAAGGGGTGCAAGCCAGTTTTGCACACGCAGAAATACTTGGGTCTAACTTGACGAGCCTAGCATGTACAGACATGGCCTCGGAACACAAGAACCGAAAGGTTAAGCATGAGTCATATGAATGATATGATCAACACTTCGTTGTCCACCATTGAAACCACATCTCTTCTCGTGATGATCGGATTAGGTGTGGTGAATTTGGATCGTGTTCACTAAACAACTTGAGGGATGTTGAATTTAGTGGGAGTTCATCTAGTAATTTGATTAAGTTGAACTATTTATCATGAACATAGTCTAAATTGTACTTGCAAATACTGTAGATCACATGGCCAAATCCAACTTCAACTTCAACGTTTTTGCTGAGAAGGAAAAGCTTAGAAACAATGGGTCTAACTTCACCAATTGGTTCCGCAATCTAAGAATCATTCTGTCTGGCGGACAAAAGGACTATGTCCTTGGTAAAGCGTTAGGTGACCCCCCTGCTGCAACTGCGCCGGTTGATGAGAAACTTGTCTATCAGTCGCGCAAAGATGATTATGGTGTGATTAAGAGCACCATGTTGTTTGCTATGGAACCGGAGCTTCAAAATCGTTTTGAAACCTATCCCGGGCCCTTTGAGATTCTCGAGGAGCTGAAAACCATGTTTCAGACTCAAGCCCGTTCTGAGAGATATGAGATCTCTGAGAAGTTCTTTAACTGCAAGATGGAGGAAGGGAGTTCCGTTAGTGAGCACGCCATAAAGATGTCAGGCTACACTCAACGCCTTGAGCAACTGGAATGCACGATTCCAGAGGAGCTCAAGATTGACAGGGTTCTGCAATCACTCCCTCCCAGCTAAGTTTTGTAGTGACTCATAATCAGATTGGTTATACTGATACGATCACCGAGCTCTACGCAAAGCTGAAGGCTGCGGAAGTGGACATCAAGAAGGATAATCATGTGTTGATGGTCAACAAGCCCTCCTTTAAGAAAGGTAAGGGAGCAAAGAAGCCCTTCAAGAAGGGCGGCGGCAAGCGCAATGCCCCTGCTGAGAAGAAGCTCAGGTCTAGTCCTAAGCCGGACATTGAGTGCTTCTATTGCAAGGACAGGGGTCACTGGAAGCGCAACTGTCCGAAGTACTTAGCGGACAAGAAGGCTGGCACCATCAAAGGTATATTTGATATACATGTTATTGATGTTTTCCTTACTAGCCCTCGTTGTAGTGCCTGGGTATTTGATACCGGTTCAGTTGCTAATATTTGTAACTCGAAACAGGAGCTACGGAATAGACGGCGGCTTGCGAGGGATGAGGTGACGATGCGCGTTGGCAACGGATCAAGAGTTGATGTGATGGCCGTCGGCACGCTCTCCTTAGTTTTACCTTCGGGATTAGTTTTAAACCTTAATAAATGTTATTATGTGCCTGCGTTGAGCATGAACATTATTTCCGGATCGTGTTTATTGCAAGACGGTTATTCATTTAAATCGGAGAATAATGGTTGTTCTATTTATATGAGTAACATCTTTTATGGTCATGCACCTCTTGTGAATGGTTTATTTCTTCTAAATCTTGAAAGGGATGAAACACACATCCATAACATTGAGGCTAAGAGATGCAAAGTAGATAGTGATAATACTACTTATTTGTGGCACTGTCGTCTAGGTCATATTGGTGTAAAGCGCATGAAGAAACTCCATTCTGATGGACTTTTGGAGTCTCTTGATTTTGAATCATTTGACACATGCGAACCATGCCTCATGGGCAAGATGATCAAAACCCCGTTCTCCGGTATGATGGAGCGAGCAACGGACTTGTTGGAAATCATACATACCGATGTATGCGGACCGATGAGTGTTTCGACGCGCGGTGGATATCGCTATTTTCTCACTTTTACCGATGACTTAAGTAGATATGGGTATATCTATTTAATGAAACATAAATCTAAAACGTTTGAAAAGTTCAAGGAATTTCAGAATGAAGTGGAGAACCATCGTAACAGAAAGATTAAGTTTCTACGATCCGATCGTGGAGGTGAATATTTGAGTTATGCTTTTCTCACGCATCTTAAAGCAAGTGGAATCGTTTCACAACTCACGCCACCCGGAACACCACAGCGCAATGGTGTGTCTGAACGCCGAAATCGAACCCTATTAGATATGGTCCGATCAATGATGTCTCTTACTAATTTGCCGTTATCATTTTGGGGTTATGCATTAGAAACCGCTGCATTCACTTTAAATAGGGCTCCATCTAAATCCGTTGAGACGACACCGTATGAACTGTGGTTTGGTGCTAAACCTAAGTTGTCGTTTCTTAAAGTTTGGGGATGCGAAGCTTACGTCAAGAAGTTGATGCCGGACAAGCTCGAACCCAAAGCGGAGAAATGCGTCTTCATAGGATACCCTAAGGAAACCATTGGGTATACCTTCTATCACAGAACCGAAGGCAAAGTGTTTGTCGCAAAGAACGGTTCCTTTCTTGAGAAGGAGTTTCTCTCGAAAGAAGTGAGTGGGAGGAAAGTAGAGCTAGACGAGGTTATTGAACCTTCTCTTGAATTGGAGAGTAGCGCAGCACCTGAGATTGTTCCAGTGCCGCATGCACCAACAATAGAGGAAGCTAATGACAAGGATCATGAAGCTTCGGACGATGCTGCTACTGAACGTCGTAGGTTGACAAGGTCGCGTGCCCCTCCTGAGTGGTACAGCAACCCTGTCTTGACTGTCTTGTTGGTAGAAGACAGTGAACCTACGAACTATGAGGAAGCGATGATGAGCCCAGACTCTGAGAAATGGCTGGAAGCCATGAAATCCGAATTGGGATCCATGAGCGAAAACCAAGTATGGACTTTGGTGGATCCTCCTAGCGACCGAAAGGCCGTTGAGTGCAAATGGATATTCAAGAAGAAAACGGACGCGGATGGTAATGTTATCGTCTATAAAGCACGGCTTGTCGCAACAGGTTTTCGACAAGTTCAAGGTGTTGACTACGATGAGACTTTCTCTCCCGTAGCGATGTTTAAGTCCATTCGGATTTTATTAGCAATTGTTGCGTTTCATGATTATGAAATATGGCAGATGGATGTCAAGACTGCTTTCCTCAATGGGAACATTGATGAAGAGTTGTATATGATGCAACCCGAAGGTTTTGTCGATCCTAAGGATGCTAGTAAAGTATGCAAGCTTTAGCGTTCCATTTATGGACTGAAGCAAGCATCTCGGAGTTGGAACCTTCGTTTTGATCAAGTGATCAAGAGCTTTGGATTTGTTCCAAATTGCTACGAAGCTTGTATCTACAAGAAAGTGAGTGGGAGCTCGGTGACGTTTCTGGTACTGTATGTGGATGACATATTGATTATCGGAAATGACATCAACATGCTTAACGATGTGAAGAGTTATTTCAACAAGTGTTTTCAATGAAAGACCTAGGTGAAGCTGCTTATATATTGGGCATCAAAATCTATAGAGATAGACAAAGACGCCTGATATCTTTAAGCCAGAGTACATACCTAGACAAAGTTCTGAAAAGGTTCAGAATGGATAAGGCAAAGAAAGGTTCAGTGCCTATGTTGTCAGGTAAGATATTGAGCAAGGCTCAGTGTCCAGCTATGATAAATGATAGGGAAGCTATGAGCAAAGTGCCTTATGCCTCGGCCATAGGTTCCATCATGTATGCCATGCTGTGTACTAGACCGGATGTGTCCAATGCTCTTAGTTTGACGAGCAGATATCAAAGTGATCCAGGAGTGGAACACTGGACAGCCGTGAAGAACATCCTAAAGTACCTAAATAGAACTAAAGAAATGTTCTTAGTCTATGGGGGTGATGAACAACTTGTCGTAAAAGGTTACGTCGACGCTAGTTTCGACACCGACAAGGATGATTCTAAATCTCAGACATGATACGTGTATATTTTGAATGGAGGAGCTGTGAGCTGGAGAAGCTGCAAGCAAAGCGTAATACATGGCTACTGCAGAAGCGTCAAGTGAAGGAGTTTGGATCAGAAACTTCATCACTGAGCTTGGCGTGGTTCCAAGTGCATTGGACCCACTGGAGATATTGTGTGACAACACTGGCGCCATAGCACTCGCTAAGGAACCAAGATATCATCCAAAGACCAAGCATATCAACCGCAAGTTTCATATAATCCGGGATTATATAGCAGATGGAGATCTGAAGATTAGCAAAGTACATACGGATCTGAATGTCGCAGATCCATTGACTAAACCTCTTCCACGTGTAAAACATGATCAACACCTCAGTGCCATGGGTGTGAGATTGTTGCTAGATGTAAACTAGATTACTGACTCTAGTGCAAGTGGGAGACTGTTGGAATTATGCCCTAGAGGCAATAATAAAGATGTTATTATTATAATTCTTGTTCATGATAAAGTTTATATTCCATGCTAGAATTGTATTAAGCGGAAACTTTAATACTTGTGTGGTTTGTAAACAACACCGTGTCCCTAGTACGCCTCTATGGACTAGCTCATTGATCAATGATGGTTAAGGTTTCCTAACCATAGACATGAGTTGTCAATTGATAATGAGATCATATCATTGGGAGAATGATATGAAGGACAGACCCAAACTAAGCGAAGCAATTAGATCGTTTCATCGTGTTCATCTTTGCGAAGCTTTTCCTATGTCAAATATTGTATTCCTTAGACCATGAGATAATGCAACTCCCTGGTACCGGAAGAAAGCTTTGAGGTCATCAAACGTCATCCTATGAGAGGGTGATCATAAAGGTGTCTCTCAGGTGATCGGAAAGTATCTGTTGGGTTGTATGTATCGAGATGGAATTTGTCCCTCCCAAGTCGGAGAGATATACTTCGGGCCCACTCGGTAATCGATATCAACACCGCTTGCAAGCATGTGGTTAAGGAGTTAATCACAAAGTGATATCGGATTACGGAACGAGTAAAGTACTTGCTGTGAACGAGATTGAACTAGGTATGACGGTACCGACGATCGAATCTCGGGCAAGTAAAATATCGCGAGACGAAGGGAATATATATATGGGATTGATTGAATCCTGGCATCGTGGTTCATCCGATATGATCATCGATGAATGTGTGGGAGTCAATATGGGTGCCCAGACCCCGCTGTTGATTATTGATAGAAGATCATGTCTGCATATTCTCGAACCCGCAGGGTCACACACTTAACGTATCTCGACGCTAGGATAGATTGGATAATTGGTTGATGAATTTTTGTTCGGAGTCTCGGATGGGATCCGGGATATCACGAGAGGTTCCGGAATGGTCCGGAGAATAAGATTCATATAAGGCAGTGCAGTTTTTGGAGTTCGAAATTGTTCCAGGTTAATCGGTATTGTACCGGAAGCTTCTAGAACCTTCCGGAAGGGGACCAACATGGCCCCACCTTCCGGGAGGGGGCATGGGCCTATGAGGGAGTGTCCTGGTCACATCGGGCCAGGGGCACAAGGCCCCATAGGGCCCAGCCGATCCTAGATAAGTTTAAACTCGTTTAAACTAGAGATAGGATTTCTAGATAAGGGAGAGTTTAAATCGTATAAACTAGAGATAGGATTTCTAGATAAGGGAGAGTTTAAATTGTTTAAACTAGAGATAGGCTTGGAGGAGGGGCAAGGGCTGGCCGCCCTCCCTCTATATATAGAGGGGTGGTGCGCCCCCTCCCCCCCCCCACACACCTTTCTCCAAGCCCTAGCAGCCTTGCTACCTTCCTCTCTCCCTCCCGACTGTTTGTAGGCGAAGCCCTGCAGCAGAAATTCTCCACCATATACACCACGCCGTCGTGTTGTAGATCCAATCTATCTCTCCACCATACTTGCTGGTCCGAGGAAGGAGGAGACGTCGAGGTGCTGCACGTGTGCATCTTACGGAGGCACCGCCACTTGTGGTGCTAGATCGGATCGGATCGCAAGGAGGAGAAGCGAGTACGACTACATCACCCACGTTCTGACGAACGTTCCGCTGTGCGAATCTTCAAGGGTATGAAGATCTAATCCAATCTCTCTCGTTGATTGCATATCCTAGATTAGATCTTGGCTTTCCCTCTGTTCGCATCCGTAGAGAATTTTGATTTACTATGTCGCGAATCCCTTCAGGGCCAACGGAGGCGAGGGCGGCCACGCGAGGCACGGCGGCGGCGCGAGGAGGTTGGTCGCCGGCGAGCGGCGGGGCCAGGAGAAGGGCGGCGGGTGGCGGCGGTTGGAGGAATGAGGCGGGAGAGGGGGTGGACGGCGAGGCGCGGCGGCACGCGCTGGGGAAAGCGGGCGTCGGCGGCGGGGCACGCGGCTCCGGCGGCGTAAGCGCGGAGGGCCGGACGCAGGTGGCGGAAGGGCCGGGCCGAGCGGGACGAGCCTGGCAGCGGCGGGGTCGGTGACGAGGGCACGGGGCCGGCCGGCGCAGCATCGCGCGGAGGAGGGCGCTGGGCGGTGGCCGGGGGCGGCGCTTGGGGTCGTCTGGCGCCGGAGGGGAGGGAGAGGAAAGGAGAGAGAGGGGAGCGGGTCGGGGAAGGGTGCGGAAGCGGGGCGAGAGGAGGGTAGGTGGGGGAGGCGGGTCCCGCGGGTGGGGCCAGGGTGGCAGGTGCGGGGGCGTGGGGCTGGGCTGGACACGGTTTGACCGCGTGGGGAGGGGGCTGGCGTGTGAGTGGAGGGAGTGGCTGTGGGTTGGGGTGGGACCCAGGGAGAGTGGGGTGGGTTTGACCAGGGGGTGGGGCCGAGGTGTAAGGGAGAGGGGGTAGGTGGGGCTGTGTGAGAAAGAGAGAGAGGGGGAAAGGAGGGGGATTGGTGAGGTGGCAAGGTGGGTAGGGATTGGGGGAGAGGGTGAGGTGGCGAGCTGTGAGTGGCGGGTAGAATAGGTTTGGGTGGGAATAGATTTAGGTTTAGACATTTGACTAGGGTTTTATAATTTAATTTAAAAGCCTTTTGCAAATTGTGTTTAGACAACTGAGATATCCGGAAGCACCGGTGTTAATTTGAAATAAAAGGGAGGGGATTAATATAGAAATCAAAATAGGGTTCTTGGTAAAATAGTTTGAAACAAATATGTGTATGATGATGTCATGATGATGCAATGCACAAAATTCAACGCGATTTTCTAGTAGTGGTTTAGCGGGATGCCACAATTCGACACCACTAACAATGGATCTCGCCCTCGAGATCCGCCTCATGGTACCGGGAAGAAGGGCGGCGATCTGCGTCTTCTCGCTTCGTGTAGATCCTCGCGACACCACTAACGAGGGTTCCTTCTTCATATTGAAATTGGCGACACCACCAACAAGAGATCATCGTCCGTGACCGTCGTGGGAAACACTCCGGAAACAAAAGGTCGAAGGTAGAGGTATCACAAATAAAACCACCTCTAGCTTCCGTGGATGGAGTAAAATTGCTGGATCCACTGATTCGATGTACAAGAGCGAATGATAAGAGTAGTCGGATGGTGATCAGTCCATCGCGCACCCAAACCATTACTCTGCACACGAATAGGCGGATTATGCAACCAACTCTCGGAATTAGACTGAAGATCTCGACAAACGAGGGTCGGAACAAAGGAGTGATGCATACTCTGCATCGGATATGGCGTAGATGATGTCGTTACGTCGGAAAACACCAGAAGGCACGAGAAGGAACAAAGAGAAGTCCACCAGACGAAGGGTTCCTCGGATAGCATGAAGACCAGATGTAGACACACCGTTACCAACGGAGGAAGCGAAACCCTGAAGGTACGACGGAACCCAACCACGAGAAATCCTGGACTCGAAGAGAGAGAAGAGAGCGGATTCAAAACACATAGAGGTAAGCGGAGAATAGCAGAGGGGTAAGGAGTAAAATCAGACCTAATCAGAACTATCCAACCGATTTTTCAAAAATAGTTTTGACACTCTACTTCGGCCGTTAGCTAGGTTATCCTACAGGCTGGACTTGTGGGGTATCGCAACTGCTGAGCTCTGATACCACTCTGTAACACCCTCAGAATCGACCCTATGCAAGTTTCAGCGATTCCCGCCAAACCCGCATAGAAACGATTCAAAGGTGCACACCAGGCACTTTCGTGCGGGTGGAAAACGAAGTAATAACATTACACAACAGTCCTCGATGGGACCCACAGAACAGATATGTATACAACACGACTCCATGAGTCAAGAATACAGATATAATATACAAAGATCCAAATCACCTTGAAAATGATAGAGCGTCCGACTACGCACAAGATGCAAATGGGGCTAAGAGCCCTGAAGAATAACCAATGGCGTCCATAACCCTGCCCAGGCCAAGCCGGAAGGGTAACCCTGCTAACGACGTCGATCTCAAAACCTGCTTAAACAAAACAAAGGGGTGCCGACAAAGGGCAAAGGAAAAAGAGGAGCGTCAGTACTGAGGCCAGTACACGGCGAGGCTAGAATTCGGCGGTCCTCGCCTACATAGGTATGGTGGACTGAAGCGGCAGTGGCAGCATGCACTAAACAACCTATAGAGACTCGATAAAACAGGCGGCTATCAGAGAGGGGTAAGAAAGACCTATCCGGAGATAACCTGATGCTACCAACAAACAAACCCATCCTGGTGTTTCCCCCTCGAGACCAAACGAGGAAGTCAACCGAGGAACTCACACAGTTGGCAGTTTTATTTATTCAGTTATCGTTGCAGCGATTACTATTCAGGTATAGATAATCATCCTGATAAAATAAGCAGTGGGCACTTTTATTCAACCATTCCATTGTAGTTGCAACACTTACTAGTCAGATACAATTAGCATGAGATAGCCCAAAACCCAGCAGTTGTTGGTACTTTTATTTAGCCATTCCGTTGTAGTTGTAATACTTACTAGTCAGGTACAATGGTCGCAAACGACAACCCAAACAAGCAATTGTTGGCAGTTTTATTTAGCCATTCCATTATAGTGAAGTTGATTACTAGTCATTATAAAGTCAAATTTATAGCACTACTTTAGTTATAGTTGTCCATGATCGAGATACTGTGCTCCAAGTCGTCCATAACCGCGGACACGGCTTTCAGAAAGTTTTACCCGACCGGGGTGCACCAATAGCAACACACGCTCGATCAACCTCGGAAAAACCAAATCAAAACCCAACGAGGCCTTCACGACAAAGCAATCACAGGATTCAGAAATATTTCAGGGGGCCACCCCATTGAGTAGACCCGCAACGAAGTTAGCTGACTCCAAGACGGACTCAAGGTTTGCGGCAATGGATATAAACGACTGGGAACCCAAAACTGGGCTTGTCGATACCGCGAAAACACTCCGCTTACCTAAACAGTACAGGTGCTATCCATCGCACAATTTAAATAAAGCGGTAAAGCATGGCATAAGTACAGGATCGTAAATAAAACCTCAAACTAGTTTGTGGCCCCAAGAAATAAGAATGAATCAAGCTCTGGCTCAGGGGGGTCCCATAATCCTCCCGGATGTGGATAGCGCGAATATTCAAGGAACAGGTATCAAGTACTCGGGGTCCTACGGGACACAAGTGGACGGTTAACAACCAAATAACATCTATTGCCCACCTGTGCCTCTGCTTACCTACTTCAATTTTAGTTGTTAAACAGTAATTAAAGTGAACGATAAGTAAAGCCTTGATCATCTCCAACATCAAACATGCAGCAATACTCCAACAACTGTGGTACTGGACGACACGCAACAGCACTTGAGCAAGCGACTACGACGCGCAAGTCCAACTATCTACCAAACAACAGGTAATAGGGTGTGTCCAAGGCAATATAAGGCTGCGAGGGATATCACGGTACGAAAACTAGAGCAACGCGACACAGATAGCAATAGATCAACAGGAGGGAATAAATACTATAAAAGTAAGATAGGTAGAAAAGGGGGAGATGCTCGCCTGGAAAACATTGCCGAAGGTTCAACCGAAGATCGGTGCGAAGCTCACATCAAATTAACGGCCTTATCCGCGAAGAAGCAAAACGCTAGAATAAACACCGGATGCACTATTTAATACTACGGCAAAAGACCGGGCATGATGCATGCATGATGCATGGAATGGCAAGATGCGGTGCAATTAGGCAATATTAAGCGGAACCGGGGTCCCGACAATTAATTAGGTGGTTCATGTTGTTTAGGTACCCGCCATTTTAAATGTTGTCTTAACAAGGCAAAAGATATCACCGGTTCGCTACACCAATTTAAATGAGGCCAATATAAGACTAGATTTGCCCGCATATGGGCCCCATATTTAATTATATGGTGAATCGGCATAAGGCCCCCAAACCACAGACAAGCATGCATGCAAGGTGAACAATTAATATGCAACAAGTGTATATGTGGCATTTATAAAATAGGGTTCTCGCATAAGGGTCACACATTAGGGGGTCTCGACGAACTTGGGGGTCGAGGGGTTCGGGGTCGGTCTCAGGGTTCGGATCTGGGGTTCGTCCTCGGCGGGAGCGTTCTCGGATAACAGAGTAGATCTTGGCGTTCCGTGAAGGAGGACTTGGTTGGCGTCGGGGGCGCATCGGACTCGCCCTGGTCGGTGTCGATCTTGTCATCACGAAGATCTTGTCGGATCCTCGTGTCGGGTCGGTCTTGGCGTCCGGAGTGAACAACTTGGCATCCTCGAGGAAGTACTTGTCGTATTCGTGGTCTTCCGATCCGTGTAGACGGTCAGGGCGTTCCAAGGAGAAGATCTTGGCGTGTCGAGGGTTCGGTCTCGGGGATCGGTCTTCGGGGTCCGGGGCGTTGGGGCTTCGGGGTCTCGACCATCGGATCGAGAAACTTGGCGTTCTGGGAAGGAGATCTTGCCGATCCAGCATCGTCCCCTCCGATGTCCAAGTTGAATTTCTCGCCGCTCTCCGTTATAGATGTCGAACGCAAGGGTCGATGCTGGTTTGTTCTTTGAGGACGCTCTTGTCGGAAGTCGGGCTCGAGGTTGATCTTGGTGGTTCTTGATTCATTCTCTGTGGTTCCCAACTTATACCTCCTAACCAAAAACTTCACATATGACTGCATCCCCTCATGACCACTTGCACGAGGGTTCACGACAAAGGTCGAGGTTGGCGAGTATCTCGGAAGGACGCTCGGTGAGGCTGACGAGGCCGTGGCACTCGACAGGTAGACGAGGCGAGGAGGGTCCCTTGGCAGCAGACAGAGAAGACCCCGGCGACGCCCTGCAGAGGCGGCGGCGACGGACCCGCGAGAAGCAGGCGGCGCAGGCGGTGGAGGTTGGGGGCGAGGAGGTCTGTGGCGAGCGTCGGGCGCGGCTGCAGAGGAGGGGGACGCGAAGGATGGAGGGCGAGGTGGCGAGGCGCGACGAGGTGTCCGGAGGAGCAGAGCCCGGGGCCGGCGGCGAGGTGGGGTGGAGGCGGGGGCGGGGTCACGCGGCGGCAGAGGCGGGCGCCTGAGGGGGAGGCGGGGGCACGGCTCAGGGAGGACGGGGAGGTGCCGGAGCAAGGAGGGCCAACGGAGGCGAGGGCGGCCGCGCGAGGCACGGCGGCGGCGCGAGGAGGTTGGTCGCCGGCGAGCGGCGGGGCCGGGAGAAGGGCGGCGGGTGGCGGCGGTTGGTGGAAGGAGGCGGGAGAGGGGGTGGACGGCGAGGCGCGGCGGCACGCGCTGGGGAACGCGGGCGTCGGCGGCGGGGCACGCGGATCCGGCGGCGCAAGCGCGGAGGGCCGGACGCAGGCGGCGGAAGGGCCGGGCCGAGCGGGACGAGCCTGGCGGCGGCGGGGTCGGTGAAGAGGGCACGGGGCCGGCCGGCGCAGCACCGCGCGGAGGAGGGCACTGGGCGGTGGCCGGGGGCGGCGCTTGGGGTCGTCTGGCGCCGGAGGGGAGGGAGAGGAAAGGAGAGAGAGGGGAGCGGGTCGGGAAAGGGTGCGGAAGCGGGGCGAGAGGAGGGTAGGTGGGGGAGGCGGGTCCCGCGGGTGGGGCCAGGGTGGCAGGTGCGGGGGCGTGGGGCTGGGCTGGACGCGGTTTGACCGCGTGGGGAGGGGGCTGGCGTGTGAGTGGAGGGAGTGGCTGTGGGTTGGGGTGGGACCCAGGGAGAGTGGGGTGGGTTTGACCAGGGGGTGGGGCCGAGGTGTAAAGGAGAGGGGGTAGGTGGGGCTGTGTGAGAAAGAGAGAGAGGGGGAAAAGAGGGGGATTGGTGAGGTGGCAAGGTGGGTAGGGATTGGGGGAGAGGGTGAGGTGGCGAGCTGTGAGTGGTGGGTAGAATAGGTTTGGGTGGGAATAGATTTAGGTTTAGACATTTGACTAGGGTTTTATAATTTAATTTAAAAGCCTTTTGCAAATTGTGTTTAGACAACTGAGATATCCGGAAGCACCGGTGTTAATTTGAAATAAAAGGGAGGGGATTAATATAGAAAACAAAATAGGGTTCTTAGTAAAATAGTTTGAAACAAATATGTGTATGATGATGTCATGATGATGCAATGCACAAAATTCAACGCGATTTTCTAGTAGTGGTTTAGCGGGATGCCACAGGTTTTCTATGTGAAGGACATGTCCTCCAGACCGAAAAAAAGAAAAAATATGCAAACGAATACATCATATGATGAGCCAAAGCGTCACATAGTTCTTTCAGGGAAAAGAAACATCGTGGGAATCGAGGACAAGACAGACATGTCAGAAGATTATAATAAGTTTGATGAAATTCCGCCCTTCACAGTGAAAACTGACCCAAGCATTCCGTTAAGTAAAGAAGATGCTCCATGGTTACGTCTGAAGCGGTCATAAGGAATGACATATGCCAAGAAGTTCATGCTCATATTATGTAACTCTAGTTCATGTCTTTCGCGGTTTGTGGCTTGACCGAAGGATATCTTTCGCGGTTTGTGGCCTTTAGTCCCGGTTTTGTAGTCTCAGTTTTTAATATTAATAAATGTCTTGAGTGTTAGTCCCGTTTTGTGGCTGGACCGGGAGTGCCTCTATGACCAGTTTCTTGGAGATGCCGGAGGACTGGGCTCCGTCGGCAGCTCCCTGAAACTGGTCGTAGTGGTGTCCCTGCTCTCGAAAACCATCTTGCAGCTTGTAACTTCACTAACTAGATCAATACGCCTCGGAGCTAACTAATTTCACATATTAGGGAGTGCCTCTATGACCAGTTTCTCGGAGATGCCGGAGGACTGGGCTCCGTCGGCATCTCCCTGAAACTGGCCGCAGTGGTGTCCCTGCTCTCGAAAACCATCTTGCAGCTTGTAACTTCACTAACTAGATCAATACGCCTCGGAGCTAACTAATTTCACATATTAGGGAGTGCCTCTATGACCAGTTTCTCGGAGATGCCGGAGGACTGGGCTCCGTCGGCATCTCCATGAAACTGGCCGCAGTGGTGTCCCTGCTCTCGAAAACCATCTTGCAGCTTGTAACTTCACTAAGTAGATCAATGCGCCTCGGAGCTAACTAATTTCACATATTAGGGAGTGCCTCTATGACCAGTTTCTCGGAGATGCCCGAGGACTGGGCTCCGTCGGCATCTCCCTGAAACTGGCCGTAGTGGTGTCCCTGCTCTCTAAAACCATCTTGGAGATGCCTCCAACTAGCTGGAGGACTGGACTCACAAGGATGCATATTTATAGTACAAGCAGCTCGGCATAATGTCGACACTCACGACATAATGTCGACACTCACCCCTATTATTAGTGCTGACTCATCTTTAGTCCCGGTTGGTGTCTCCAACCGGGACTAAAGGTTCATCTTTAGTCCCGGTTGGTGACACCATCCGGGACAAGGTACAAGCCGCACGACATAATGTCGACACTCACCCCTATTATTAGTGTTGCCTGGCCCACTCTGCCGCAATCCCTCCAGTCGCGGTTGGTTTCTCCAACCGGGACTAAATATGAACCCTCTCTTTATATAGGCATTTCCCTCTATTTATTAGGTAACACTTAAGACATTTATTAATATTAAAAACCGGGACAAACCGGGACTAGCTAACACTCAGGACTAAAGCCGCCCCCTTTAGTCATAATCATGCCTAGTCCTATAGTACGCAGCTTCAGGGTCTTCATCGTCGTCGTCGTCATCATCGTCATCATCGTCACCTGCCACTCCGGGGATCCTCAGCCCATCCATGGCATATACCAGGGGCCATTCCAGCCTCGGATTCATGGCAGGTGGGAGAGGGGTCTCCTGGAAGACGATGCCGCTACCGCCGGGACAGTGTGGGGCCTGTGGCGGGTGGAATCGTGGGCACCGTAGGCGAGGATGGTATCCCCCGGCGATGTAGCGCATCACTTCGATGATAGTACGGTTCGCCCACCATAGACAACGGCCGGCTTCGTTGTGGTTCACCGGTGTCGGGCCATCACCCTCGTACCTGGCGAGCTCCCTTTCCCGCCTATTAGCGAAGAAGGCATTCCAGGTGTCGTAGTTGTCGGGATCCCACTGGGGATCCATCCGCTGCTCCGGCGTGAGCTCGTGGTAGAAGTGGTTTGTGATGGCCGCCTGGCGTGCGGAACCTTGAGGGACGGGAGGGACAGGAACCCCTCCAGCGCTCAGCATCCAGCCGGCGGGCGGCCGGTAGCCTGGCGGACAAGGGTAGTTGGAGGCGCACAGCGCCTCGGTCTCCTCGAGGGTCAGAATGGCCCAGTAGGCGTTGTCCATTGTTCTAAGAGAGGAAGGTGTGGATGTGTGGATAGCCATGACACGATCATCCTAAATATAGAGGGAAAGGGCGGGAAAACTTGGCGTGAAGCTTTGGGAAATGGCGGGAAATATCTTTAGTCCCGGTTAGTGACTACATCCGGGACTAAAAGCTCTAGTAGAAAGGAAAGGGCGGGAAAACTTGGCGGGAAGAGGTGGGAAATGGCGGAAAATATTTTTAGTCCCGGTTTGTGACTACATCCGGGACTAAATGTGTGCCGAACAATGATCATGTTTCGAAAAAACCTTCACAAAATGACCTATCATGTTCGAGGTTTCATAGCTTTCGGTCCAAATGATCGATGTTATGTGCTGAATCACGGCATAGTTTGTGATGTTGTGCCCATATTATGCATGTGTGTGGACATTGGTATGGAGAACAATGTTGCAGGAGGAAGTTCTCCTTTTTGTCGCACGGAAAAGCCATTTTCCATTTTCCGAGCGCAAAAAACGGGTCGTTTTGTGAAGTAACCACCAAAATGCCGTTTCACAATGCTACCGTCCCATTTTCCTAAAATACTAGACCACCTTACATGGACTATCTCCCAACCGGTACATCTCAAACCTTTTCGTCCATCCCGGGTAAAAAGGACAAATGTCTGCCGAATCAGCAGGAAGTGGGTCCGGTTTGTACTACAGGTACATGATCTATCGCCCGTGATTTTTTGAAAAAATCATTTTTACAATATGTGGTTTCTTCAGAGATCCAATGCAAGTTCTAACGATGCTCGTCCCCTATCTTCATGCACACCGGTTCGACCATAGTTAGAAATTCAGATAATTCAAAACGGGCATAATAAATTCAAAAAAAATCCGAACAATGAAAATCCTTCGCTTGGTGTCATATTTTGTTACATAGTTGAAAGGAAAAATACCAGACTTGGTATATTGATCATGTTTCGAAAAAACCTTCACAAAATGACCTATCATGTTCGAGGTTTCATGGCTTTCGGTCCAAATGACCGATGTTATGTGCTGAATCACGGCATAGTTTGTGATGTTGTGCCTATATTATGCATGTGTGTGGACATTGGTATGGAGAACAATGTTGCAGGAGTAAGTTCTCCTTTTTGTCGCACGGAAAAGCCCTTTTCCATTTTCCGAGCGCAAAAAATGGGTCGTTTTGTGAAGTAACCACCAAAATGCCGTTTCACAATGCTACCGTCCCATTTTCCTAAAATACTAGACCACCTTACATGGACTATCTCCCAACCGGTACATCTCAAACCTTTTCGTCCATCCCGGGTAAAAAGGACAAATGTCTGCCGAATCAGCAGGAAGTGGGTCCGGTTTGTACTACAGGTACATGATCTATCGCCCGTGATTTTTTGAAAAAATCATTTTTAGACTCACAATATGTGGTTTCTTCAGAGATCCAATGGAAGTTCTAACGATGCTTGTCCCCTATCTTCATTTTAAAAGGTCACATTAATTATTTTTTAAAAATAGAAAATGGTTTTGGATTATTTATTCAAATCCATACACTTCTTATGTTTAAAGTTTTTCTAAATTCCAAATTAATTTTCCAAAATATAAGTTAATTCATTTTAAAAGGTTACATTAATTATTTTTTAAAAATAGAAAATGGTTTTGGATTATTTATTCAAATCCATACACTTCTTATGTTTAAAGTTTTTCTAAATTCCAAATTAATATTCAAAAATATAAGTTAATTCATTTTAAAAGGTTACATTAATTATTTTTTAGAAAAAGAAAAAGGTTTTGGATTATTTATTCAAATCCATACACTTCTTATGTTTAAAGTTTTTCTAAATTCCAAATTAATATTCAAAAATATAAGTTAATTCATTTTAAAAGGTTACATTAATTATTTTTTAGAAATAGAAAATGGTTTTGGATTATTTATTCAAATCCATACACTTCTTATGTTTAATGTTTTTCTAAATTCCAAATTGATATTAAAAAAATATAAGTTAATTCATTTTTAGTTGTAAATGGTTCATATTTTAAATGGTTACATTAATTGTTTTTTAAAACAGAAAATGGTTTTGGATTGTTTATTCAAATCCATACACTTCTTATGTTTAAAGTTTTTCTAAATTCCAAATTAATATTAAAAATATAAGTTAATTCATTTTAAAAGGTTACATTAATTATTTTTTAGAAATAGAAAATGGTTTTGGATTATTTATTCAAATCCATACACTTCTTATGTTTAAAGTTTTTCTAAATTCCAAATTGATATTAAAAAAATATAAGTTAATTCATTTTTAGTTGTAAATGGTTCATATTTTAAATGGTTACATTAATTGTTTTTTAAAACAGAAAATGGTTTTGAATTATTTATTCAAATCCAAACACTTTTTATGTTTAAAGTTTTTCTAAATTCCAAAGTAATTATCATTTAAAAAACATTACAAATTTAAACCCCAAAATAAAAAATAAGGTGGGAACAGAGAGAAAATAACTGGAAAAATTTGAAAACAGGGGAATACGTCCCGGTTGGAGCCACCAACCGGGACGGAAGAGCCCCTTGCGCGCGCGCCCCTTCAGCTGCTGAAAATTTGGACTATAGGTCCCGGTTGGTGGCTCCAACCGGGACGTATGCACCTTTAGTCCCGGTTGGAGCCACAAACCGGGACTAAAGGCCCTTTAGTTATAACAGGGTGCCCCTCCTCTTCTTCTTCCCCATCTCCCCTCCTCTTCTCTTCTCGCGCACGACGCCGTCAGGCTGCCCCGCCGCCGTGCACGCCCTACCGGCCGCCCCTCGCCCAGCCAAGCGTGCAGGAAGCTTCGCCTCGTCGCCCCGAGGCTTCTCCCTGAAGGAATCGGCCCCGCTCGCTCCCAATCGTCGCCAACGACCCTCGAGCCCGACGATCGCCGCCGTCGATTCGTCGGCTCCCGACCTCGCCTCGCCTCCCAGACACCACCACCGCACACCTGGTGAGCTGCTCGTCCTCGTGGACCCTCTCTCTCGCCCCCTCTCGCTCTGGTTCATCCTCCCCGTCGACCACCTGCCACCACCGCCGCTCACCGTCGTCGTGCTCTCTCTCCGGTGACCTTTTGGAGGCGGCGCCGCTACTATTTGGCTCGCCTCAACCTCCTCTCTCTAACGCGCGCACGCACGCGCCCTAGATCGCCCCCTAACGCCGTTCCCCATCACCGTCCTGCAAGCCACCGTCGGCGTGACGTCACCCGTGCATCAGCGCGACCCAGCCAGGGAGCCACTTTGCCTGCATGGCTTTCCTATGTGGCCTCTGGCCCACAGGTCAGCCTCTCTGGCTAGCCCCAGCCCGAGTGAAAAATGCCCCCCTGAACCACTTTTGCTTGTGTGGCTTCTGAGGTGGCTCCGGGCCCCTCTGTCAGTCATTGTGGCTAGATATGTCTGCGGTGTAAAAAGTTTAACCAGCTTTTAATAATTTCAGAAATAATTATAATCTTATAAATTCAATAACTTTTAATCTATAAGTCATAAAAATATGAATAATATATCAAAATGTTCAGAAAAATGAAACCTAGCTATCTAAGCTATAATCATGCATTGTTCAACAACTTAAATTACAAGTTTAATTAGAAGAACAAATCCACCCCTCTTATGTGTTCCGGAGTTTCTCCGAGTTAGGGTTTTCACCCCTCGAAACCCCGATTAAATCGTCGAGCATTTCTTAGGGTTACATTCCAATTCAAATTAACTTGTCATATCATCATACTTGCTTTAGCATTGCATCGATGCCATGTGTTGATTGTTTCCCTTTCTTTTTGTTGTTTGGATTATTAGGTTTATTATTAGTTAGGTATTATTAGGTTTATTAATTAGTTTGGTATTATTGGTCTTCGGCCCCACTTGTCAGTCACTGTGGGTAGCCCCAGACCCGATTCACATTTTCAAGCAACTTAGGTGCATGTGGGTTCGACGATGTGCCTATCTACTACACGGTTTCCCTTTCTCTGAATTAGGGTTTATTGTGTATGTATATATTAGGGTTTCTCTGAATTAGGGTTTATATCTCTCAACACCGTACTTAACTTTCTCCTTTAGCCGCTTTGACTTATTTGTTTTTCCACCTATGCAGAAAATATGGACCCACACGTCAGAGACGAAGAAAAGGAAGAGTTGATCCAAGGTGTGATCCGTGGGGAAGATAATTTAGACGTATCAACGTTTCTGAACAACTCCGGTGAGGGTGATCCTCTTTTTACCGGAGTAGACAACTTGTTTGAGGTTGAAGGTGTTGCCTTCCGCGAGGGAGAAGGCGATGCCTTGTGTAATCGAGAAGACGATCGCTCCGGCGAGGTGCATGTAATATAAATAAATTCATTAATTAATCATCTGCTATCTATATAGAAATAGTAACGACGATCTTTCTTCTTTTAGCCCTCCGGATCGAAGGAATCTACTGAAAAGAGCAGACGAGGCCCAACCAAAAAGTTGCAAGACCATGAGAGGTTCAGGATCGAAGATGTCGCTGAAGACGGCAGACCGACAGCTCCTGAAGTTGTCGCAACCAAATTTGTGGCACAATGCGGAGTAATCGTTAGGGACTTAATCCCGATCACCATTAGAAATTGGAATAGGCCTGCTAATGCGGATGAAGAGGGAACATGTTTATTTGTCCCTAACCACGCCAAAGATTTACTGTGGAAGAGGCTCATGGTTAATTTCAAACTACCGAAGATAGAGCTGGATCCAAATGCGGAGGATCCAGTTGAGGACGCCTTACAACATGGGAGAGTCATGGAGGCTAAGGTCAGGGAGTGGGCTTTGAAGAAGATGGCCCAGTGTTTCACCAACTGGAAGAAAAGATTGCACCTTGACTATGTCGTGAAAAAGAAGACTCCCGATTTCAAGAATATTCAGTTTGAGAAGATAAAACCATTCTGGGATGAGTTTGTGGAATACAAGAAATCAGAAAAAGCTAAGAAAATTTCTGAAACGAATAAGCTGAATGCTGCTAAGAAGAAGTATCACCATACTATGGGGCAAGGTGGCTACAGGGTTGGCATTCCTAAGTGGGAGAAACTTGAGCAGGAACTGCGTGATAAAAAGATCACCCCAGAGACAGACGATTGGGTAGAACGTGCAAGGAACTGGTTTTACGGGCATGGGGGCACGTTGGACTCGGAAGGGAGGTGTATATATAACATACGACATAAAGAAGACCCCTTGCCAATCGAGAGGATCAGAAAAGCAGTAAAGGCTGTTAAAGATGGGGACTTCATTCCCGATAGAGAGAATGATGAGCTCACACTCGCCCTTGGAAATAAGGAACATGATGGACGAACACGAGGCACAATAGGCTCCCAATCATGGAGGACTGGGTTTCCCGAAGAGAGGAAGAAATATCCTGATAGAAGCCGTCAGAGGAGTAAGGACAAGGCGGCAGTTGAAGCAGAAAGTCAGAAAGAGCGAATGCGTTTAATTGAAGAACGATTAAAGCAACAACAAGATGAAATTAACACACTTAAAGAGCAGAGTACTACCGGCCCATCTCAGCAGCACACTGCATTCGATGCTACCGGCCTATCGAATAATCGAAAAAGCAGTGTGGCTTCCACCAAGGTTCCGGGTGATGACAATGGCGATGCCGATGATGCACCCACGATGGCTTCTGTTGGCTACCCAGTGGATGATATCACAGAGATGACACACTGCGAGCTACATGTCAAAGTTGTGAACATATCAATGAAGGTGGCGGTTGGCTATGCCTTACCAATTGGACCCACACCAACTTACCACTGTCGTCCGGTTCCAGAGGGCTACACTGTTGTCGGCGTGGATGAAATCATGCCCACCTTTGAGGTTTTGGATCTTCACTACCCTGCTGGTGAAGGGGATGTGACTGTGCTGGGTGACGCAAAAAACTTCACCATTCTATGGCCGAAGGATTGTATCATGCTTCGAAATCACACGCCAAGGCCATCTTCGCCGCCGCCTCACCCGTCTCCAGCGAGGTCGTCGCCGCCGTGGCAGCCGTCTTTGTCGCCTCACCCGGCTCCGTCGCCTCACCAATATCCGGTGCAGCCATCGCCGCGGGAGCCATCGTCGGCGCCTCAGGATAAAAAGCGTAAGCGTACCGCTACTGTGTGTCGTAAGCGATCGCCGAAACATAAACAAGAGCCTCTTCCAAAAGTACCAACGGTTCCTCCCAAGAGAGCTTATGACTGTACTGAAGAGGAGACTGCGGCGATCGTTGATGCGGAAACGACAGCGTTTTTCGCTAAGCTGAGGCGGCCGAAAGAGCCAGAGTTCCCCAGCACCAAAGAAGAAAAAGCCAAAGTGTTGAAAATGTTAAAGAATCTTCATCAACCCGAGCCAAAGCTGTCATCAGACTATGAGCGTTCTATTTTCAAGTCACATGCAGCACAAAAAGCCTCGAAGAGCAGTACTGATGCAAGCGGGAAATCTGTTGCCCAGCTCGGAGAACAAGCAAAACAGACTTGCGCCCCTCTCAAGGTGATTTCTCAACCAATGTGGGGTCGAGCAAATATGGGGCCGAAGAGCAGTATGATCCAGATGTAGTTGCACAATACGGAGAAGCTGCCGCTGCTCAAGGTATGAGTATTGCCCAGTACTTATCCTAGTTAGAGTTCTTCCCCGTGAGTGAAGTAGCATACAAATACCAGTACAGAAAACCTCTCGTCAAACCTGAAGAGGTAAACAATCTTCCAACAAAAATGCGAAGATTGCATAACTGGTACATGCATGCCACAAGGGTCGGGGCTAACTGGATAGTGCTGAGGGTTACAAAAAAGCATCATGAGAAAGATAAGGATGACATGATATCCATTGAATTTGATGAACTATTTCAATTATTCAATCAAGACGCCTTGGACAAATCGATCATCAGTGCCTATTGTCTGTAAGTAGTAATTCTGTAATTAATTTAGTCTCCAGCTATATTATTTTGTTTATTGCATGTATATAATCATATTGTAATATGCAGAATGAAGATTCTCGAATGCAGCAGAGGAAAAATCTATGATATTGGCTTCATTGACCCATATTGAGTTCATGAAGCTAATCTCAAAATAGGCCCCCAGGATACGGAGGATAATATAGTACACGCGTTAAGGTTTCAAGAAACCAAAAGGGAAATACTATTTCCTTACAACTTCCAGTGAGTGTTATTGTCTTGTATACACTTTCTATTTCGCTTACTCGATGTTAAGTATATAATTGATTAGTTCTGCATTCGCATGTACCACTATATTCTGTTAATCATTCAACTTGACAAAGGGCGTGTACTAGTCATGGACTCGAAACATAAACCCCTTGAGACGTGGAAGGACATGCAGATACTTCTCCAGCGGTAATTCTAATCATTACGACACTATATCGGCAATGTTCGTGAATTTTATGATATCAAGTACTTAATAACTTATTTTATTCGTTTTTTACGCCGGGCAGCGCTTGGAAACGGTTCACCAAGAAGGCTAGGGGTGTTTGGAAAGAGGAGCTTACATTTCAACCACTAGATGTAAGCACCACTAGCTATATCCGCGCATCTCTTTGATTCTAGTTTTGATACAGTTATTATCATGCTTGATTATTATTTTGATTGAACTCTGTTCTCGTAAAGTGCCTGACGCAGGGACCAGGTAACAATCTATGTGGATACTATGTATGCGAGTTCATCCGGCAGACGTGCGATGAGAAGGGCAGAAATTTAAAGCAACTCCACGTACGTAAACAATTTCTATAGTTTTTAATTACAATCAAATTGTGTTTAGTTTCATATTCATATAGGCTGACTCCTTTTTTAAATCAGATCGAACGTCTACGGGACGGTCTTCTGCCAAAGGATCGCATACGAGCAATTCAGGAGGAATTGGCGGGATTCTTGGATGCAGAAGTCCTAAACACACAAGGGGAATACTACTCGGCTGTGTATAGACAATAGGAATTGTAAAAATAGCAACTTTCAAGAAATTGACCGGTAGCATCGAATAGCAACTTTTGTATGTAGTGCATGAACTCGATCTGTGTATTGAATGTAATGTTGTCATGATGATCTTGTGTAATATAAGGTTCCTTCGTTGATAAGTGCAAAACACTAAATAAACAATAAAACAATCTAAATGAATTCTCTGCCGCGGCACAAAAAGTGGCGAAAATGCTGCCGTGGCAACAAAATGTGCCAAAATAAATTCTCTGCCGCGGCAGAGAAATGAGCCAAATCTCTGCCGTGGCAGCAGGTTATTAGTCCCGGTTCGTATGCTCCACCCCCCTCGCGCTCTGATGCCGCCACGTGTGCCCCATTTGTCCCGGTTGGTGGGGCAACCGGGACTAATGGTTAGAGCTTTAGTCCCGATTGCCCTGTCCCGGTTGAACAACCGGGACTAATGGCCCTTACCAACCGGGACGCATGGACCCTTTTCTATCAGTGATCCATTTTGCAAGATCCGATTCTTGGGGTCAAGTCCTAAAGTCCGAAACTTAGTACGTACACTACATGTTTTTGTTATGTTTTACATATCATAAATGATCATACTTAAGTTTAAAACTTTTTACACCCATACCTACATCCATTATCTATGAACTGTGATTTTGGTCGGAACTTTTTGAAACATGGAAATACGATTTTTGGTTGCGCCATAAATAAACAGAATGTTTCCTACTTTTCCTTGTGGGCTATGCCTGCTCTCTCCCAATAAGATACCGACTCAGGTTCAGCTGTTCCCGGATTTTTTGCCAAATCTGCCCAAATCTAAGAAGTTCAACCGAATCTGACCCCCTCTCAAAACTAATTCGGAATCTGACCCCTGGGGTCGGCGCCGTTTAAGATGGCGCCGAAGTTGTACATGTCGGCGCACACACATCAGATAGCCAAACCGAAGGAGGTAGTCTCCGTTTAAAACGGCGCCGACGTCAGCTCCGTTTAAAACGGCGCCGACCTCCTTAGTTTGCCTCCCAACTGCTTCATCTTGACGCCGACCTGTACAACTTTGGCGCCATTTTAAATGGCGCCGATCCCAGGGGTCAGATTTCGAATTAGATTTGGTTGAACTTTGCAGATTTGGGCAGCTTTGGCAAAAAATACGCTGTTCCCAGTTTCGAAGTACCCCCTATATAGTTTTTACTATGCCTTTCACTCTTTTGAGTGACTATTTTACTTTCCCAACAAATCTAGAATGTAAGTTTAGACACTACTCCCTCTATTAGGGATTATAAGGCCTATGGACCATTTTGATATGATTAAGAAAATTAATAACTCATCCTCTTGATTACTACATGCACCAATAGCTACACATGCATGACAGAAGATAGAGAAAAAGAAAAACATGCATTGGAGGAGAGAGACTAATAAATGGAAGAGGACTTATAATTCCTAACATTTTTAAAAAGCTCTTGGGCCTTATAATCCCTAACGGAGGGAGTAGGTTTCAACCAAACATGCCTTGTTTTCCTGTAATTAATCTTTTTCGACAATTTGTGTGCCTTCTTGGCATCCGATTCTTTCAACCTCCTTTCTCGGGGACATGGTTGCATTGCAATCCAATCAATAAAGCTCGTAGCTTTGGCTAAAGAAAACGACCCCGACCAATAGACATAGATTAAGATCTGATGGCAGCTGTAGTACTAACTGGAACAATACCCTACGTGTTGCAGATGGAATATTGTTAAAATCTTTACTATGTCAATAAAAGTTATAATATGCATGAAATATGAAGTTATCTACATAAATATGAGAGATTTAATTGGTCATGATAGTCGAGAGGATAAATTTAGTTGATGAAAAATTGTTGTGTATTTGTCTATTTGACAACAAAAAATGGTGACCTGGACAATTGTATGGCCTAAAACAATAGATGGGTAGATATGTTGCGTGTAGATACTATATACTCCCTCCATTCTTAAATATAGGGTGTTTAATTTTTGGCACAAAAATTAAAGAACACATGTGGTGGGAACACGGTACACAAGTTTTAGGAGCTTGCGGGAGATAAGTGAAATGTAATCAAATCCCTCAAAAAAATGTCCAAACGAGTGCTGCAATAGATGGGTAGATATGTTGCGTGTAGATACTATATACTCCCTCCATTCTTAAATATAGGGTGTTTAATTTTTGGCACAAAAATTAAAGAACGCATGTGGTGGGAACACGGTACACAAGTTTTAGGAGCTTGCGGGAGATAAGTGAAATGTAATCAAATCCCTCAAAAAAATGTCCAAACGAGTGCTGCAATAGATGGGTAGATATGTTGCGTGTAGATACTATATACTCCCTCCATTCTTAAATATAGGGTGTTTAATTTTTGGCACAAAAATTAAAGAACACATGTGGTGGGAACACAGTACACAAGTTTTAGGAGCTTGCGGGAGATAAGTGAAATGTAATCAAATCCCTCAAAAAAAATGTCCAAACGAGTGATGCAATGCAATGCACTTATGTTTCGGATTATTTCTCAAAAAACTATACACCTTATATCAAGAAACGGAGGGAGTAAAACATTAATAAATTCCCGTGAAGATGGCATGTACAATTGATTGGCTCAATGTGGGTGATGTGGATACTTGCACATCAAGTTAAAAAATCATAAGTACATGTTAATGGATCTTGTTTTATTAGATATATAGATACCAATTGAACCGGTGTTATAGGGACAACGCAACAAGGATTTCAAATTCTCTCTTTGCTCCTTATAAGGTGTGACAATATTAGTTATTTGAAAAGTCAAACTTGGTGAGCTTTTGTTAAATTATAGGAAAATCTATCAACATAAGATAGAAAAAATGTTTCATGTTGAATCTAATAATACCGATTCGGTATTGTAGATGCTAAATACTTTTACTAAAAAAATTAGCATAAGATGGACATGTTTGACTTATCTAGAAACTAATACTCTCTCCGATCCATAATAAGTACAGTATAAGACGAAATGGATGGAGCATTTGCCAAGACCCCCAGTGTGTGCCAACAAGTGCCAGAGTTTGTACCAAAAACCATGGATTACCCAGAATAAACCTTTATCCATGGGGCTCACCGCCTTCCTTTTTTTTCATTGCCTAAGCTGTACTCAATCGTTCCATGATTTTGGGAGCAAACTTTATCCGGCATTTTCCTTCCTATCGAGACGTAATCATTGTTGGTAGCACCATCTCGTACAATAGAACTGGATACCTTGCATGAAATCGGTGTGAAGTTACATTAAAAAGGAAATCAGTGTGCTGACTGGTGACCCTTTACTGGGAAAGGAAGATGCCGAACAAGAGAAGGTGGAGATTGACAGTGTGTTCAGCCTGCACCGCTATTCATCTTTTCCTCTTGAGGGCCATACTATATCACATTCACATGAATTACTTTGAAGACAAGGAAGGCACCGCATAGACACTAAACCGAATCAAACTATTTACGGATGTGACACGATTGATGAGCAAGTACTTGCTTAATCTACTTTGACGTTTTAGGGTTCACATTTATAGATTGGCCTTCTTCGCTCAGTGTACTTCGTGGTCAGCTCAAAGCACCGAAATTATTACGTGCAATCAGAGAGCAGGACTGGAGCATTTGAAGCGATGATCGAGTTCTTCTTTAAGCAAGCTAGCTGCTGTGAGTGACCGACGGAAAGGAAAAGAAGAAAGGGGGATAGGTAAAAGAGCACCAAGCCATGCTAAAGCGGAAACAAGGCCATACGTTTGGCCTCTTTAACTCCCTTTAGACCCAAGTAAGAACGACCGTTCACTTTATAACAGAGATTTGCAGCTTCGATCTTTGGTTGGAAGGTGCGTGCCATTGCCATCTCTGTCTCACACTAGACGGATCGAAAACAACTTTGTACATGCGAGGTAACAGCATGTTGTCAGTCGAACACGTACGTACGATTCCATGGAGGTCTTTTTTTTTTCCGGGTATGGAGGTCTTAATCTTTAGGCCCCGCTTGGCTCGTGCGTGAATTTATACGTCACCTCCTAGCATTCCGTCACCTCCTCCATTCCGTCACCTCCTAGCATATGTGCCTACAGAAAAAAATCACATTTCCCATTCGGTAGGCACAAAAATCTATCGGCATTTGTGCCTGCAAAACTATATAAGAAAAAGATCTGAACAAAAATCAACAAAATACTACGAAAACTCTGATAAAACGTAAAAAAAAAAAAGGTTTGGAAACCAGGCTTGTTCTGGTTTCTTAGGGAAAGGCTTGTTCTGGTCTTCTTTAGTGGAAAAAGGTTAGTTCTGGTTGAGGGGTGCTGCTATTTTCCGCGCCGAGCGTGCGTGTATGCGCATCGCCTGAAGGGTTTCCCGGGTGGACCGGCCCATTAGTGCTTCGCTAGTTTTTTTTATTAATTTTCTTTGATATTTTTTTTATTTTGTTGAAATTTAAATCTGAACATTGTCTAAAACTGAACAAAGACCAAATTTGAACAAATTTCGAATATGTACAAATTTCAGATATGAACAAATTTTAAATCTAAACAAATTTTGAATCCAAACGAAATTTAAATTTTTTTAAAAAAGAAAAATATTCAAATTCAAAAATTGTTCACATTTGTAAACTGTTCGAATTGAAAAACTGTTCACAAGAAAGAAAAGAAAACAGAATACCTCAAAAAAAGAAAACAAAAAATTAAAAAGATAAAAAAGACACAGAAAAACAAATGAGAATAAGGGTTACATGGACCGGCCCAACGCGCTCGTCTATTAACACGCGCGTGGGACGATAAATAGCATTTGCCCTGCTTGAGCTCTGTCTTCAGGATGCCACCAGAACGGCCAACTAAAGCTAATAGAAGTTTCGGTCCAATTACCGAGTGATCCAAGGGGCCTAAATTAAGGAAAGGAAAACACCCAAGTCTATCCCAGGTCCGTTCGGCCGTTGGGCACTAACACTATTGGGCCAATCTCCTAGATGCAACCCAAATTTAAAGGGGATACATTTCTTTAGCTGTCCTATTTAGTTTGAATAAAGTGGATGAAAATTCCTTTAACAATCGCCATTAATATGTACTTCGACTCTTTGGATTGGATCAGCAACTGATTTACATAGTTCTATAAAAAATATCCAAGATCTCACCCCCACATAAACTGATTTAATTGTCACATGATTAAACTTTTGAGCCGTCACCTGGCTAATTTTTTTTAAATAATACATTTTTTTATTCATTTTCATAAATAATACGCAAATTTGGCAAATTTCAAATTTGTCTGTCCGTCGTCCGTTCAACGGACGACAGTGTGCGTCGTTGGTTGCGCGGACGACACAAGGTTTCGTCCCTTGAACAGACGACGGGACCTGTCGTCCTTTGAGAAGCCGACGCCCCAGTGCTCCCGCCGCTACATAATCTTCGCTAAATAATCGTCCGCTCGGCAATCATTCGCGCCGATTTTTCCCGCCGGTACTCCCCACCATTTTTTCCCGCCGTTACTCCCCGCAAATTTTTCACGCCAGTAATCCCCGCCCTTTGTTCCCGCCACGACTTCCCGCCCTCTTTTTTCCGCCACGACTTCCCGCCCTTTTTTCCGCCTATTCGGTTCGGTGCCTCTATAAATCCGGGCAACGGGATGTATCCTTTAACCCAGTTCATCTCTTCCTCCTCTTACTCTCTCATTTCCCTCTCTCCTTTTGCTCTCGCATTTTCCTCCACTCCTCTCCACTATGACCGACGCGTCTCCCTGGCCTGTAGATATGTCCATTGGGCTTTTCTTCATAGCCAGAACTGTTGAGATAGACGATAAACCAGCCGACTGGGATACGTTGGTATCAAACCATGATGCTCTCGTTATACTTGGTAAGTCACTTCATCGAAGAGGGTGGAAACTGAAGACCCCAAATCAGGTACGAGCAGAGCTTCTCAGGATCAAGGCAAGGTGGGACAAGCTCACCTTCAAGAGTGAAGCTCGCATGATGGAGGTGGCTAATACACCTTGGTCCTGGATAGAAGATAGCGAAGATGAGGATGATATCTTCATGCCGCCACCGGTTGGAAGCAAGGCAAGAGCTGAGTGGGACAAGAGACAGGAGAAGAAGAAAGAGCAGGCCAAGAAGAGTCAAGCTGACATGACGGAGCAGGTTGTGGCACGTAGGGCCTGGATAGAAGAGAGCGAAGATGAGGATGATATCTTCATGCCGCCACCCGTTGGAAGCAAGGCAAGAGCTGAGTGGGACAAGAGGCAGGAGAAGAAGAAATCGCAGGCCAAGAAGAGCAAGTGCGAGGGATCGTCTAAGGGAAAGGGCGAGGCATCATCGAAGGGAAAGGGAAAGGCATCATGCTAGGGATAGATATGACTCTTATTTATGTAGCGCAAGTTATGTTGAACTATGTTGCAAGTTATGTTGAGTAGTTTGTCGAATAAAATCATGAAATAATAGAACGATGTCTCATACATAGATAGGTAAATGACTGATACATAAGTAGATATCACTGGTGTTGACGACAAAGTGGCGGAGGCCTCGGTGTACTCCATCCATATCTGTGGGGTGGAATCACATCACGGCGAGGTGCAGTTGACCATTCACCTTGATCCTGTGTATTCTGTGTGGGGATAGGTGGTGGAGTACCTTGCTGATACTGACTAAACCAGTCTACCTGCTCGTGCTGTGTCTGCTGATGACGGTCGTCAGTACTGTCCCATGTAACGGAGTCTCCTGCTAGTGTACAAGAAATTAAGTACTGAACAATGACATACTGTATCTAATAATAGTAGGAAGGGACACGCTTACCCTGAGGATGAGATTGTGGTCGATAAGCAAAGTCCATGTAGGGGATCGGCTGCTGATGCTGCCATTGTTCGAAAGTAATCTGGTTCTGCTGCAACTGGTCAAAAGTAAACTGTGATTGCTGCCACCCCGAGCCTCCAGCCTGGTCTGGAGGTGGTGCTCTCGGCGGCGCCTGCTGTGAGAGTCGTGGACGAGGCCCGTGGCGGAGTGGTGGAGAAATATGCTCCTCGTGCCGTCCCGATCCTCCAGCATGGTCTGGAGAAGGTGGCTGCTCCATGGATCGACGTGGGGCGCGCTCCTCCACCGAGTGACGCGGTGGGCGCTGCTGTGTGGATCGACGTGGGGCGCGCTCCTCCACCGAGTGACGCGGTGGGCGTTGTGCTTCTCGGTGTTGAACGACGTCTGAGACGCTGGTGCACGTGATGGCCGCGTAGATACGCCGCAGCTTCTCCTCGACCCGCCGGGCAAAGGACTGAGCCTGCTGACGTGGCACAAGAGGAATGGACGAAAGCGATCGTCCGTACTGAGCCACCTCAGTCTGTAGCTCCCACGTCATGTCGGCCTGCATTTTTCTCATAGTTAGGTATGCACTACATAGGCACTCATGTTTATTGTGCTCTAAATAAAGTACTTACCGCTGACTGTCTGGACTCCAGTGTTGACTGGCTAGGGTATATCTCATCGTCATGTGCGTGTGGAATGGGACGTAGCTGTGTCATCGACATGTACCTCTGTAGGTATCCGTGGAATAGCTCCATATCAAACGGGCCAGCGTGTCACACTTGTGTTGGTGCATTCTGCCACTCGTTGACGTAAATCCCCACCCGTTGGAGCCATTGAGTGGCAGTCTTGCTACTTCTCCGAGAGTGACGGGCACTGTTTCAGGATTCTGAAGCACTTCATCCATAAATCTAAACTCGCTCAAATCAACTCCGTGCTGGTTCATTCTGACGGAACCAGGACCATACAAGAACCTAAACACTACATTATTTGACATGATTTTCGACCTAAAAAATACCAAAAATAGTCAAAAACAGGTACATTGACACATAATACTCTACAAATATCTTGCATCTAACAGACCCCATCAAACGCTACCTATGAACATACACACATGACTGCAATAAGCAAGAAATTAGGGTTTACCCTTGAAGCGTGCGAAGTCCTGCCGTGCAGCTCCCTCAGGTCAACGGATCAGCACCTCCACCATGCACCTTCCTCAAGTCCCAGCACCAGCCTCCACCATGGCCATTGCTCAACAAGAACACCACCAGATCCCTCCACCAAAACGCCTCAAATCACTACACCAGGCTATCCCATTAGTAGATCGGGACTCTACTAGCTTGCTAATGTGTTAGAGCAGCGAGTTTGGATAGAAATCTAGGCTACAAATCGGTGCAACGGATGAGAAAATGAGAGCAAGCGAGAGAGAAAAGAACAACCAGAGAGGAGCTGGGAAGGAGCAAGCAGCTGGAAGCAGACGACGGACGCGGGCGAGTTAATATAGCTGGGGAGCGTCGTCCCTTCAACGGACGAACCGCGGCGTCGTCCCTTCAACAGCCGACGCGGCTGACCCCTGTCACCCGACAGCGCGCGTCGTCCGTTCAACCGACGACGGGGACGACCCCTAGCAGCCGACATGCTGGTCATCTTTTGAAGAAAAGAAGACAACCTGGTCGTCTTTTCAACAAAAGATGACATGTTGGTCGTCTCGTGAACAGACGAGGGCGCTGTTTCGTCCGTTGGACGGACGACGGACGGACAGATTTGAAAATTTCCAGTTTTGCGTATTATTTATAAAAATGATTAAAAAAATGTATTATTTAAAAAAAATTAGCCGTCACCTGTCACACCTTGTCATCGGACACCATCTCCTCTCCTAGATTAGGCTTAAACAATTTACTCACTGATAAGCATGCAACTACTTGCCAATAACTAATTTAGTGCAGGACATTGGCTAGGTAGCAAACAAACCTTACAACATTGGAATATGTATACGGATCAACGCTGAGCATATTATGCCACTCAAGGATTGTGATTAGTTTGTTCCTTTGGACACAAATACATGCATGGAAACAATCACATGGTCTCCTAATCAACTTCTTTGTTAGTATAAAATGTTGTCTCTTCTCCACGGAGCTTTTGATGGACGTCATGTTTCCCTGCTCAATTAATTGCGATCTTACGAAGGCAGAGGGCCCAATTAAATTCCCGTGTCCGTGAGTTATCAGTCCCTAAACATTTTCTTATTTCCAAAAAAAATAATAGCCTTTTCACTCTTTGAGGCTTTTGATTTACAGGTCATGGGACCGTTACGCATTGGGGCCCTATTCGGCTATTCGCCACAAATACAATTGAACGTGACCCATGAGAGCAACGTCAGCTCCTTAATGCGGCAAAGTTAATATGCACCCATGGCTCCTTCAAAAGGTTTGTACAGCTGTGTGGTGGTGCTTTGAGCAACTGTGGCTGAAACATGCATGCCACTATCCTCCTCTGCTCATGCTCAGCCAGCCACATGGCAGCAAGTGCAATCACATCTATGTATGCAGTCCTGATCCTATATCACAATCAACATTAAAGTCAAATGGTTTGCATGAAGCTAAATTTAATTCTGGAAAGTGAATCAATAACCAGATGGTATCGAATTTCTCCCAAAAATTTATGACCTTTTTCATGTAACAACAAGAAAGTCTTTTAATTGGTACAGAAGTTTCCTAGACATATATTCGCCATGATTTAATTTCCGACAAGGCAATTACTCTAGATACAGTGAAAGTTTAGGTCATTTGTCATGTCAAATTATCAGAGCAGGTAGTGCATTATATTATACCAGAGATAGAGATGTGCCAAACGTTACACTATGGCCACTTATAAACCTCTATTCCGGCAACAAACTTCCCGATATTGACGTAAATCGAAATATTTCTCTTCCGCATTCCATATCCAGTTAACAATTAAATATTTCCATCTGCTAACGAATGATTCAACACATCGGGTTATGATGAGTCATGCTGTTACAGCATGTCGTAAGTGTTTTTCCATAAAGACTAAGTCAGCACTCATACTTCTAATTAACCATTCATCTTAACCGTACCGCACTATACGTGTTGAGCCACAATTTGTTGACGAGATTAAAATATAGTACAAAATAGAACATATGGATGCATAAAAAAAACTCGAGAAGAATATCTGATGTACACATGTAATTTTAGATAAGACCTCTTTTCATATTTGTATTTTAGAAAAAAAATTGGTCAAAGATGGTTAGTTTGATTTTTGAAAAAGAAACTAATTATATGCCTAATAAGAAGGAAATGGAGGTAGTATGAATTTTTGTTGTTGTATTTACTTATTGTAATTTTAAAAATCGTTTTCATTACGTTATTGTAACTTACTGCAGCTCGATGTACAACCTAATTTGTTATTTTTTCTTCTCAGGAGTTATCATAATTTTTTTGCAGTACCAATTTCACATATATGTGTATGCATGTGCCTACATGGTTTATATATACTTGATTTTTTTCCCTAGTTATTAGGAACACACAGACATGATTATTCACTAAGTTACTACTATATCACTATCTAAAAAATCATGTCCAAGCGATACACGATAGTTAGACGGTTGGGGTTTGCGTTTACAGAATCATCATGTAAAAGGATATGCTGCCTTTCCTCTAGAATGGCCCAACGATCATACGGTTCCAAGCGGGTCTATTTCTTCCGCAAACCTCTGAAAATACTCATCGTTTGAATAATACCCAAACAAATGGCAGCTAGCTAGCTAAGTAACGATTTTCGTATCTGTCATGTTGATCCATCAGCATTGCATAATGATTCCTCCTAATCATGGACATCAAAACTCTTTCATTCGGATTACCCACTTGGATGATCACCAATATCCTATACTCCTATACACTTGTATGTAGTATATGTATATCCCCATGGCTGCCCACGGATCAGATGATGCTGTGAGGCCTATCATTTTCGACTTCGTTGGCTAGCTACTTTGCTTGCCGACCTTGCACAACATGTCACCATCTCGTCTAGTCTTAAATATTTTGCATGCATCTGCAAGGCTGCAATTGCATACAGGCATGCATGCTTCCGATTAATTATGCAAATGCTAGTGTACATTTGACATGGGACAGGAGACGACCATCCGCAACCCAGTTGTGCTTTTAAATAGTCACGTGTGGACTGTGTGTCCTAATGGCGATGACCTGGCTCACTTGACCATTTGGTGTCACAAGTGAACTCTTGACTGGTGATGCCTTGTAAGCAACTACGTTTGAATTTTAAGGGATATATGACTCAAGGATTTTTTTATATGGGTTTTAGAGGATTGGAATTCTTAGAACTTTCTTTTTCTGGTAGGGTTCAATCCTACAGTAAAATTCTTCAAGATTCTTTCCACTTATTTTGCTTTATAACAATTATTAATTGCATCTTTACCCAAACCTTTCGCGAATGAATTTTCCCTTTTTCATGTGATGTATGCAGACAAACAAACCATGATCTTGTAAGCCTTCAATTAGCATGACGTCGAAATCCCATGTTTTTCTATGCTTTTAGATTCTTGCGAATCAAAGAGAACCTAATCAAGTAGAATCTGTGGAATCTAGTATTGTAAGCGGCGTGGAGTAATGTCCCGCTCTGTTTCTTTTTCAGGACAAATCAAGTGTGTAATTTCGTTTTGGTGCCATTAGCATAATTTATACGGGCGTGATGTTTTGCGGGCTGTTGCGGCATGTTTGCATCCTTAGTGAAACAATGCGTTCAGATCGACGAATTTCAATCTACACAATCTAAACATCCAGAGAATAAATATGACAATTTTTACTTCGAATTATCGTTTTTTAGGGATTGAGTTATCGTTGTTAATCATCGTGCGGCAGCCACATCCAATAGGAGAAATCCCTTTTCGTCCGGGCAGAATGGAGACCACTATAGTAATACGTGGCGGTTACCCATACGGACATATGATCGACGCCCTTGTAGCATCTATTTCAACTCCATCCAGAAAAAAAAGAGAATTTTTTGTAGTAGGAAAAAAAAACAGAACAGTGTTCCTGAACTGAAACTCCAAAATTCGCTGCGTTGCGTGTCGATGAAGCGTGTGCGTTTTTAAGTAGCAGTCATCACGAGCGCTGTGTACTCAGATGATGTTGACGTTGGTATGGACAAATGGATAATTTCTTCCTGAATCATACCGTGCAATGATGCCCCTTTTAGGAGCATTGATTATGCATCTATAATACAATGACACGTTAACACTTATTCTAAAACCCTATTACTAGGACAGTAAGTACATAATTTACTCCATGATATAACAGAGGAAGTAGTATGATCGTGACTATTTAAGTCTACTCCCTCGATATTTTAGATTTGTAAAAAAAATGTATTTAGACTTGTTTTAGTGTATAAATTCACTCTAAATATGAGTGAACTTACGTATTAAAACTAGTCTAGATACATTTTCTTTACAATATTAAAACATCTTATATTTTAAAACAAAGAGAATAGGTCTTTCTAGAAGATTTGAAGACAGAGCCCCATGCATGTTGAGAATGCAAAGCCACGATCGAGCTCAACCCGAGATCTACAAAATCGAACTGAAAACCCAAGTTTCATAAAAGAGATACTACTAGTAAGAAAGCAGGACCTAGTAGTGACCATGCCATAGAGTGTCATGGGAACCCTGTAGCTTTGGGATTTGCATGGCTCACTGCTGACCTCATTTACGGGCCCCTTTTCACCCAAGCCGACGACGACCTGCGAGTAGCGCTTGCCCGCATGCCCGCTCTACCGCCTCGCTCACCCGCGTGTTGCCGGCAGCACGAGGGTAGGTACTCCCACGTTGTTGGAAGCCTCAAACTAAAACGATACTTCCTCCTTCGCTAATCGTAAGATATCCTAGTTTTTTTTCTAAAAGACATATATGTAGACGTGCTTTAGCGTGTAGCTCCACTTATTTTAGAGTGTATCTAGTTTACTATAAAATATCTAAAAGGTCGTACATTAGTGAACGGCGGGAGTATTACTAATCCCTCTAAGTCCGTTCTATTCTGCTCCATCATAAGACTGAGGAAGTATTTGGAAAAGGGTTTGTCAATATTTTGAGAAACAAATTGTAGGAAAACTGTTATGCGAATTTATGACATGACAATTTTTTTTGTTCGGCCCACTTAGGAAAATAATAGTATACTATGGACTCAGGTGAATATGAATTTGTTTTCTTTATCAATTTTGCAATGGTGTACCCCTCCTCCTAAACTAAAGAAACTAAAAACACAAGGACAAACGGGATTGGTAGATACCCCTTTGGTTTGGTGGGTAGGAAGGGGTATCGTCCAATCCTGGCTATCCTTGTGTTTTAAGTTCCGTGAGTTTGGAGGGGGGGGGGGGGTATTACATACTTTTATTGTAGATTTTAAGAATTAGTCCTAATTATATCTATTTGTGAAATCACAAAACATATCATGAATTGGATAATTTGTACTCCTATGTCTCGTGCCTTGGATCTCCCGTATGTTTCACCAGAGCGACTGCCTGACCAGGGAGCCCAGATCATCCACCACTGCCAATTCTAGGGGACGTCTCCCTTCCTGCGCCCTCCACTACCCCCACCCTCCCTTGGAATTTGATCTATATCAATGAAAGGATTGACATGAGACTATCTGGCATAGCAACTAATCTCTCTTATGGCGGCAGAATCATAGTAGTTAAGACTATTATCACATCCATGCTAACCTTTGCAATGTGCACTATATAAGTACTTTTGTCCATCCTAGATCATTTAGAAGGAATAGCCAGATGTTTCTTATGGGCATGTAAATGCATTGAAAATAGATGAAAGTGTCTAGTTAAATGGGAAATGATATGCAAACCAAAAAATGCTTGCGGTTTGGGTGTCCTTAACCTAAGAACTCAGAACAGTGCTTTGCTTATGAAAAATCCGCATAAATTTATGAGCTTCCATGATATCCCCTAGGTAAAGCTTATTTGGAATGCTTAATAGCAACCAGATTACAACCCACACAATATTGAACCTATTGGATCCTTTTGGTGGAAATGTTGTCTCTCTTTGCGGGATACATACTGGAAGATCGCCACTTGTTCTCCTCGCATTGGTAACATAGTTAGGCTCTAGAAAGATAAATGCTTCACTCCTACGACTCTGAAAGAATCTCTTCCCCAACTATTCTCTTTCTATAAAGATCAAGATATAACCATTAGAGAAGCATGTAAGATTGCCTCATGGGATATATAAGATCATTTTCATCTCCCATATCCAGTACTGCTGATCAGCAACTGTAGATGTTGCAAACTCAACTTGAGGCATTCCTTGATAGGCAAGATAAAGATAGATGTAGATCCTTCATGGTAATTCTGACAAATATTCTAGCAAGAAAGCCTATAATATTATGAATCTAGCTAAAAAGGATCTTGTGCCTATTGGATATAGAAATCATGTGTGCAACCGAAACACAAGTTTTTCTTTTGGATGCTACTCAAGATAGACTGAATACATGGACCTCCTAGAGAGATAGAACTTCCATGCTCAAGAAAAAAATTGTGTATTGTGCTAAGACAATATCCATGAAACCGTGGACCATCTTTTCTTTCTATGTAATTTTAGTCAAACCTTCTGATGGGGTCTAAACCTTGTTTGATCTGATGATCACACTCGTGGATGGCAGGAGAAGCTTCAACATCAAATGCTACACAGAGATTGACATAATTGGATGCTAGGCATTGTGGAACATAAGGAACAAGCTCAAATTTGGGAATCATGATGCCACCCAACAAGAATTCTTGAGATTCTTCAGGGAAAATTTTCAGCTCATCATGCACAAAGAAAAACCTATCCTTAAGTAGGGTGTGATGCAGTGGCTGGACACTTTGTAAATTTTCCACCTTTCACCGGAGTCTCTGGACTCTCTTTGTAATTATGGTGTTCTATTTTTGTAGAATGACGCAATAGGGAGCTTTCCCTAGTGTTTTTCCATAAAAAGAGGGCCATGCCATTTAGCAATCTACTGACTAGAGGGCACATGATAACTCGAGTAGTTGGTGTGGTCACACTTAAAATTTTGTCAAAATTTTATCAAGCCATATGATTTTAGTTGATCAAGATATTTGTATTCATTATTTTTACCAAATCAAACTTCATTAAAATTTTGGTCACAACTCATCAATTTTTTTCTAAAATGTCAAAAATATCCCTAAAATCATTTCGCCAAGTACCAAAATATTCTACCCCTTCGTCTCAAATTAGATGTCGTAAATTTATTAAAAGTTGAATGTATCTATATACTAAATAGTGTCTAGATTAATTTAATTTTTGATAAATCCGCGATGTATCTATTTTGAGACGGAGGGAGTAACTATATTTACAGTGACTTTATCAAATTTCTAACTTATATAAGTACATTTTAGGGGTGTTTGTGTCGTACTACATGTTATGCACATAAATGATGTGCCCGCGAGTCCTAGATCTGCCACCGGTCAGACAATGGTGAAGTAGCCTTGTATATCATGTACAATACTTTTACCACTCCCTACTAAATCAACAATATTTATTATGGATCCGAAAAAGTACTCCCTCAGACCCATATTAATTGACTTTGATTTATCAAAATTTGGATGAACCTATATACTAAATAGTGTCTGATTCATCTAAATCTGAGTAAATTGCAAAAAGCTACGACAATTGGAGCTAGGGTTTCAAAAAACTACGACTTTTCAGGTTTGCTTCAAAAAACTACAACTTTTGGGGCAGCTGACTGCAAAAAACTATAACTTCTGTGTAACAGGGCAATTAGCCGGTTTAATCACAATTCCGACAGGGCGGGCCCACATATTTTTCTAAAAAACACCTTCATCTATTGCATCTTCTAATACCAGGTCCACCCTTTCACTTGTCGTCCATATGCCGCCGCTGCTTTGGTCGGCCGCCTCCATCTGTCGCCGCCACTCCCGGCGAGCGCGCGGGACGGGACGAGGAGTTGCTGCCTGGCCGGCGAGCCTGCGCGGGCCAACGAGGGCGCGAGGTAGCGAGCTGCCGCGGAGCGTGAAGGGCGCGGGGCGGCGAGCTGCTGTGGGCTGGCAAGGGCGCAGGACGAGGCGGCGAACCGCTGCCCGGCCGGCGACGCCAACGAGCCTGTGTGGGATGGAGGTCGTGGAGAGGCGCAGGTTGCAAGGCAGCGAGCTGCTTCCCGGCGGGCTGGAGGTCGTGGAGAGGCGCAGGCCCACGTGCGCGTCTAGAAGCCAGCACAGTTTGGTCAACCCACAAAGAAAAGAAAAGGAAAGAAAAAAAGAGAAAAAATAAAAAAGGAAAAAGAATAAATAAAATGAGTAGTTCTAAGATTGAATTTGGAATAGCATGAAGGTCAATTTTGCAAAATACACATGCCACGTCAGCCTGGCACCGGGCCATCCATGTCAGAAACATAATCAATTCGGGTTAAAACGACGCTTACGCGGAGTTGGTAGTTTTTTTGAGACTATTGTTGGAATTATGCCCTAGAGGCAATAATAAAGATGTTATTATTATAATTCTTGTTCATGATAATGTTTATATTCCATGCTAGAATTGTATTAAGCGGAAACTTTAATACTTGTGTGGTTTGTGAACAACACCGTGTCCCTAGTACGCCTCTATGGACTAGCTCATTGATTAATGATGGTTAAGGTTTCCTAACCATGGACATGAGTTGTCGATTAATTATGAGATCATATCATTGGGAGAATGATATGATGGACAGACCCAAACTAAGCGAAGCAATTAGATCGTGTCATCGTGTTCGTCTTTGCGAAGCTTTTCTTATGTCAAATATTGTATTCCTTAGACCATGAGATAATACAACTCCCTGGTATCGGAAGAAATCTTTGAGGTCATCAAACGTCATCCTATGAGAGGGTGATCATAAAGGTGTCTCTCAGGTGATCGGAAAGTATCTGTTGGGTTGTATGTATCGAGATGGGATTTGTCCCTCCCAAGTTGGAGAGATATACTTCGGGCCCACTCGGTAATCGATATCAACACCGCTTGCAAGCATGTGGTTAAGGAGTTAATCACAAAGTGATATCGGATTACGGAACGAGTAAAGTACTTGCTGTGAACGAGATTGAACTAGGTATGACGGTACCGACGATCAAATCTCGGGCAAGTAAAATATCGTGAGACGAAGGGAATATGTATATGGGATTGATTGAATCCTGGCATCGTGGTTCATCCGATATGATCATCGATGAATGTGTGGGAGTCAATATGGGTGCCCAGACCGCGCTGTTGATTATTGATAGTAGATCATGTCTGCATATTCTCGAACCCGCAGGGTCACAGACTTAACGTGTCTCGACGCTAGGATAGATTGGATAATTGGTTTATGAGTTTTTGTTCGGAGTCTCGGATGGGATCCGGGACATCACGAGAGGTTCCGGAGTGGTCCGGAGAATAAGATTCATATAAGGCAGTGCAGTTTTTGGAGTTTGGAATTGTTCCGGGTTAATCGGTATTGTACCGGAAGCTTCTAGAACCTTCTGGAAGGGGACCAACGTGGCCCCACCTTCCGGGAGGGGGCATGGGCCTATGAGGGCGTGCCCTGGCCGCATTGGTCCAGGGGCACAAGGCCCCATAGGGCCCAGCCGGCCAACAGAGGATTAAACTCGAGATAGACCTTCTAGAAGGGGGGGGGGGTTTCCTTGCCCCCCACTCCTTATCCTTTGGGGCCGCCGGTTTGGGCTTGGGGGAGGGGCTAGGGCTGCGCCCCCCCCCCTCTATATAAAGAGGGGTGGGGGCGCACCAACCCCTCACACCTTCCCCTCCAACCCTAGCCGCCCTGCTGCCCTCCTCTCTCCCTCCCGACTGTTTGTAGGCGAAGCCCTGCTGCAGAAATTCTCCACCATATACACCACGCCGTCGTGTTGTAGATCCAATCCGTCTCTCCATCATACTTGCTGGTCCAAGGAAGGAGGAGACGTCGGGGTGCTGCACGTGTGCATCTCACGGAGGCACCGCCACTTGTGGTGCTAGATCGGATCGGATCGCGAGGAGGAGAAGCGAGTACGACTACATCACCCACGTTCCGACGAACGTTTCGCTGTGCGAATCTTCAAGGGTATGAAGATCTAATCCAATCTCTCTTGTTGTTTGCATCTCCTAGATTAGATCTTGGCTTTCCCTCTGTTCGCATCCGTAGAAATTTTTGATTTACTATGCCGCGAAACCCTTCAGTGGTATCAGAGCTAGATCTATGCGTAGATGTGTTTCACGAGTAGAACGCAACATGGTTGTTGCGGGCGTTGATGTTTTCTGTTGCAAGCCTCTTGTTTGTGTTCTTCTTATGACGCGGGATAGTGAGATTGAAGCGGTCCAGGCCAACCTTACGCGACGTCGTTCGCGAGACCGGCTCCGCACTTGACGTGTGGCTTGTTCCACACATGCGGCTGGTGAATGTCAGTTTCTCTCACTATAGTTGTCATGGGATTAACACCGGAGTTTGGCAACCATAATATCACCGTTGTGGCTTTCCGTAGGTAAGAATCGTTCTTAGCATCTACTCCCATAAGCCACGTAAAACATGCAACAACAAAGTAGAGGCGTCTAACTTGTTTTTGCAGGGAGTGTTTTCTGTGATATGGTATGGCCCAAGATGTGATGTGTATAATGTATGCGATGATCATGTTTTGTAATGTTTCACAACTTGCATGTCGATGAGTACACAACCGGCAGGAGCCATATGGTTGTCTTTATAATTGTGTATGACATGTGTGTCAACTTCTTATGCGCCATGTAATAGTTTCACTTTATCGCTAAGTAGTTAGCAATAGTTGTAGTTGCTATTCGTGGTGGAGGCAATCATGGTGGAGTGATGGAGATCATGCCGGAACGCACAAGATGGAGATCATTGCGCGAAGATTGGCTACACCATGTCACATTAAAGTTATATGCATGTGATGTTTATCCTTTTATGTATCTTATCATGCTTAGATCGCGACGGTAGCATTATAAGATGATTCCTCACTTAAAGATCAAGATAAAACCGTGTTCTCCCCGAGTATGCACCGTTGCGAAAGTTCGTCGTGTCCAAGCATCACGTGATGATCGGGTGCTATAGACTCTACGCTCACATACAACGGGTGTAAGCCAGTTTTGCACACGCGGAAATACTTGGGTCTAACTTGACGAGCCTAGCATGTACAGACATGGCCTCGGAACACATGAACCGAAAGGTTAAGCATGAGTCATATGAATGATATGATCGAAACTTTGTTGTCCACCATTGAAACCACATCTCTTCTCGTGATGATCGGATTAGGTGTGGTGAATTTGGATCGTGTTGACTAAACAACTTGAGGGATGTTGAATTTAGTGGGACTTCATCTAGTAATTTGATTAAGTTGAACTAGTTATCATGAACATAGTCTAATTTGTACTTGCAAATACTGTAGATCAAATGGCTAAGTCCAACTTCAACTTCAACGTTTTTGCTGAGAAGGAAAAGCTTAGAAACAATGGGTCTAACTTCACCAATTGGTTCCGCAATCTAAGAATCATTCTCTCTGGAGGTCAAAAGGACTATGTCCTTGGAAAAGCGTTAGGTGACCCCCTGCTGCAACTGCGCCGGCTGATGAGAAAACTGTCTATCAGTCGCGCAAAGATGATTATGGTGTGATTAAGAGCACCATGTTGTTTGCTATGGAAACGAAACTTCAAAATCGTTTTGAAGACTATCCCAGGCCCTTTGAGATTCTCGAAGAGCTGAAAACCATGTTTCAGACTCAGGCCCGTTCTGAGAGATATGATATCTCTGAGAAGTTCTTTAACTGCAAGATGGAGGAAGGGAGTTCCGTTAGTGAGCACGCCATTAAGATGACGGGCTACACTCAACGCCTTGAGCAACTGGAATGCACGATTCCAGAGGAGCTCAAGATTGACAGGGTTCTGCAATCACTCCCTCCCAGCTACAAAAGTTTTGTAGTGACTCATAATCAGATTGGTTCCACTGATACGATCACCGAGCTCTTCACAAAGCTGAAGGCCGCGGAAGTGGACATCAAAAAGGATAATCATGTGTTGATGGTCAACAAGCCCACCTTCAATAAAGGTAAGGGTGCAAAGAAGCCCTTCAAGAAAGGCGGCGGAAAGCGCGTTGCCCCTGCTGAGAAGAAGCTCAGGTCTGGTCCTAAGCCAGACACTGAGTGCTTCTATTGCAAGGACAAGGGTCACTAGAAGCGCAACTGTCCGAAGTACTTAACGGACAAGAAGGCTGGCACCATCAAAGGTATATTTGATATACATGTTATTGATGTTTTCCTTACTAGCCCTCGTTGTAGTGCCTAGGTATTTGATACCGGTTCAGTTGCTAATATTTGTAACTCGAAACAGGAGCTACAGAATAGACGGCGGCTTGCGAGGGATGAGGTGACGATGCGCGTTGGCAACGGATCAAGAGTTGATGTGATGGCCGTCGGCATGCTCTCCTTAGTTTTACCTTCGGGATTAGTTTTAAACCTTAATAAATGTTATTATGTGCCTGCGAGCATGAACATTATTTTTGGATCGTGTTTATTGCAAGACGGTTATTCATTTAAATCGGAGAATAATGGTTGTTCTATTTATATGAGTAACATCTTTTATGGTCATGCACCTCTTGTGAATGGTTTATTTCTTCTAAATCTCGAAAGGGATGAAACACACATCCATAACATTGAGGCTAAGAGATGCAAAGTAGATAGTGATACTACTACTTATTTGTGGCACTGTCGTCTAGGTCATATTGGTGTAAAGCGCATGAAGAAACTCCATTCTGATGGACTTTTGGAGTCTCTTGATTTTGAATCATTTGACACATGCGAACCATGCCTCATGGGCAAGATGATCAAAACACCGTTCTCTGGTATGATGGAGCGAGCAACGGACTTGTTGGAAATCATACATACCGATATATGCGGACCGATGAGTGTTTCGACGCGCGGTGGATATCGCTATTTTCTCACTTTTACCGATGACTTAAGTAGATATGGGTATATCTATTTAATGAAACATAAATCTGAAACGTTTGAAAAGTTCAAAGAATTTCAGAATGAAGTGGAGAACCATCGTAACAGAAAGATTAAGTTTCTATGATCCAATCGTGGGGGCGATTATTTGAGTTATGATTTTCTCACGCATCTTAAAGCAAGCGGAATTGTTTCACAACTCACGCCACCCGGAACACCACAGCGCAATGGTGTGTCTGAACGCCGGAATCGAACCTTATTAGATATGGTCCGATCAATGACGTCTCTTACTGATTTGCCGTTATCATTTTGGGGTTATGCATTAGAAACCGCTGTATTCACTTTAAATAGGGCTCCATCTAAATCCGTTGAGACGACATCGTATGAACTATGGTTTGGTGCTAAACCTAAGTTGTCGTTTCTTAAAGTTTGGGGATGCGAAGCTTACGCCAAGAAGTTGATGCCGGACAAGCTCGAACCCAAATCGGAGAAATGCGTCTTCATAGGATACCCTAAGGAAACTATTGGGTATACCTTCTATCACAGAACCGAAGGCAAAGTGTTTGTCGCAAAGAACGGTTCCTTTCTTGAGAAGGAGTTTCTCTCGAAAGAAGTGAGTGGGAGGAAAGTAGAGCTAGACGAGGTTATTGAACCTTCTCTTGAATTGGAGAGTAGCGCAGCACCTGAGATTGTTCCAGTGCCGCATGCACCAACAATAGAGGAAGCTAATGACAAGGATCATGAAGCTTCGGACGATGCTGCTACTGAACGTCGTAGGTTGACAAGGTCGCGTGCCCCTCCTGAGTGGTATGGCAACCCTGTCTTGACTGTCTTGTTAGTAGAAGACAGTGAACCTACGAACTATGAGGAAGCGATGATGAGCCCAGACTCTGAGAAATGGCTAGAAGCCATGAAATCCGAATTGGGATCCATAAGCGAAAACCAAGTATGGACTTTGGTGGACCCTCCTAGCGACCGAAAGGCCGTTGAGTGCAAATGGATCTTCAAGAAGAAAACGGACGCGGATGGTAATGTTACCGTCTATAAAGCACGGCTTGTCGTGAAAGGTTTTCAACAAGTTCAAGGTGTTGACTACGATAAGACTTTCTCTCCCGTAGCGATGTTTAAGTCCATTCGGATTTTATTAGCAATTGTTGCGTTTCATGATTATGAAATATGGCAGATGGATGTCAAGACTGCGTTCCTCAATGGCAACATTGATGAAGAGTTGTATATGATGCAACCCGAAGGTTTTGTCGATCCTAAGGATGCTGATAAAGTATGCAAACTTCAGCGTTCCATTTATGGACTGAAGCAAGCATCTCGGAATTGGAACCTTCGTTTTGATCAAGTGATCAAGAGCTTTGGATTTGTTCCAAATTGCTACGAAGCTTGCATCTACAAGAAAGTGAGTGGGAGCTCGGTGACATTTCTGGTACTATATGTGGATGACATATTGATTATTGGAAATGACATCAACATGCTTAACGATGTGAAGAGTTATTTGAACAAGTGTTTTTCAATGAAAGACCTAGGTAAAGCTGCTTATATATTGGGCATCAAAATCTATAGATATAGACAAAGACGCCTAATAGCTTTAAGCCAGAGTACATACCTAGACAAAGTTCTGAAAAGGTTCAGAATGGATAATGCAAAGAAAGGTTCAGTGCCTATGTTGTCAGGTAAGATATTGAGCAAGGCTCAGTGTCCAGCTACGGTAAATGATAGGGAAGCTATGAGCAAAGTGCCTTATGCCTCGGCCATAGGTTCTATCATGTATGCCATGCTGTGTACTAGACCGGATGTGTCCAATGCTCTTAATTTGACGAGCAGATATCAAAGTGATCCAGGAGTGGAACACTGGACAGCCGTGAAGAACATCCTAAAGTACCTAAATAGGACTAAAGAAATGTTCTTAGTCTATGGGGGTGATGAACAACTCGTCGTAAAAGGTTACGTCGACGCTAGTTTCGACACCGACAAGGATGATTCTAAATCTCAGACAGGATACGTGTATATTTTGAATGGAGGAGCTGTGAGCTGGAGAAGCTGCAAGCAAAGCGTGATCGCGGGATCTACAGTAGAAGCGGAATACATGGCTGCTGCAGAAGCGTCAAGTGAAGGAGTTTGGATCAGGAACTTCATCACTGAGCTTGGCGTGGTTCCAAGTGCATTGGACCCACTGGAGATATTGTGTGACAACACTGGCGCCATAGCACTCGCTAAGGAACCAAGATATCATCCAAAGACCAAGCATATCAACCGCAAGTTTCATATAATCCGAGATTATATAGCAGATGGAGATCTGAAGATTAGCAAAGTACGTACAGATCTGAATGTCGCAGATCCATTGACTAAACCTCTTCCACGTGTAAAACATGATCAGCACCTCAGTGCCATGGGTGTGAGATTGTTGCCAGATGTAAACTAGATTATTGACTCTAGTGCAAGTGGGAGACTGTTGGAATTATGCCCTAGAGGCAATAATAAAGATGTTATTATTATAATTCTTGTTCATGATAATGTTTATATTCCATGCTAGAATTGTATTAAGCGGAAACTTTAATACTTGTGTGGTTTGTGAACAACACCGTGTCCCTAGTACGCCTCTATGGACTAGCTCATTGATTAATGATGGTTAAGGTTTCCTAACCATGGACATGAGTTGTCGATTAATTATGAGATCATATCATTGGGAGAATGATATGATGGACATACCCAAACTAAGCGAAGCAATTAGATCGTGTCATCGTGTTCGTCTTTGCGAAGCTTTTCTTATGTCAAATATTGTATTCCTTAGACTATGAGATAATACAACTCCCTGGTATCGGAAGAAAGCTTTGAGGTCATCAAACGTCATCCTATGAGAGGGTGATCATAAAGCTGTCTCTCAGGTGATCGGAAAGTATCTGTTGGGTTGTATGTATCGAGATGGGATTTGTCCCTCCCAAGTTGGAGAGATATACTTCGGGCCCACTCGGTAATCGATATCAACACCGCTTGCAAGCATGTGGTTAAGGAGTTAATCACAAAGTGATATCGGATTACGGAACGAGTAAAGTACTTGCTGTGAACGAGATTGAACTAGGTATGACGGTACCGACGATCAAATCTCGGGCAAGTAAAATATCGCGAGACGAAGGGAATATGTATATGGGATTGATTGAATCCTGGCATCGTGGTTCATCCGATATGATCATCGATGAATGTGTGGAAGTCAATATGGGTGCCCAGACCGCGTTGTTGATTATTGATAGTAGATCATGTCTGCATATTCTCGAACCCGCAGGGTCACACACTTAACGTGTCTCGACGCTAGGATAGATTGGATAATTGGTTTATGAGTTTTTGTTCGGAGTCTCGGATGGGATCCGGGACATCACGAGAGGTTTCGGAGTGGTCCGGAGAATAAGATTCATATAAGGCAGTGCAGTTTTTGGAGTTCGGAATTGTTCCGGGTTAATCGGTATTGTACCGGAAGCTTCTAGAACCTTCCGGAAGGGGACCAACGTGGCCCCACCTTCCGGGAGGGGGCATGGGCCTATGAGGGAGTGCCCTGGCCGCATTGGGCCAGGGGCACAAGGCCCCATAGGGCCCAGCCGGCCAAGAGAGGTTTAAACTCGAGATAGACCTTCTAGAAGGGGGGGTTTCCTTGCCCCCCACTCCTTATCCTTTGGGGCCGCCGGTTTGGGCTTGGGGGAGGGGCTAGGGCTGCGCCCCCCTCTATATAAAGAGGGGTGGGGGCGCACCAACCCCTCACACCTTCCCCTCCAACCCTAGCCGCCCTGCTGCCCTCCTCTCTCCCTCCCGACTGTTTGTAGGCGAAGCCCTGCTGCAGAAATTCTCTACCATATACACCACGCCGTCGTGTTGTAGATCCAATCCGTCTTTCCACCATACTTGCTGGTACAAGGAAGGAGGAGACGTCGGGGTGCTGCACGTGTGCATCTCACGGAGGCACCGCCACTTGTGGTGCTAGATCGGATCGGATCGCGAGGAGGAGAAGCGAGTACGACTACATCACCCACGTTCCGACGAACGTTCCGCTGTGCGAATCTTCAAGGGTATGAAGATCTAATCCAATCTCTCTCGTTGTTTGCATCTCCTAGATTAGATCTTGGCTCTGTTCGCATCCGTAGAAAATTTTGATTTACTATGCCGCGAAACCCTTCAACTATTAGGCACTGGTAGGTTTTGCAGCAAATTCGAAAAGTCGTAGTTTTTTGAAACCCTAGCCCCAATTGTCATAGCTTTTTGCAATTTACTCTCTAAATCTAGACAAATTTGAGGCAACTAATATGGGTCAGAGGGGTAGTAGTAATTATGGAAAATGACGATATTCTAAGTAATTGTGAGTTTGAATATTTTTAAGATTAAGAGTCCGTCCGAAAAAATACACTCGTAGCCAAAAAGTGCAAGTTTACTTGCCATCCTTCGATGGGGGGACATGCTGTACCTTATCGACTGATGGAGACCGATCACAATCTCGGATCATGCTCGTAAGCGATTGATGCCTGCACTTTCATGTGAGAGGTGCTAAAAGTAGAACGATCACCTCTCGTTGCGTTACACGTCTACACAACATCAAACGGAGGCACGGAAAATCTCCCCTCTCTGTCTAATTCTCGACCGCATGTTGGGTGACCACAAGTCCATAGCCGCCCAATATGGCACCCATGCACGGAGAACTAGTCGTCCAGCCACGACTCTTGCCGGCTTATCTGAACCTTGAGGTTCCAGATCACCTCGTGAGCAAACTATATAGTACCACAAGTCTTGGAAAGTGCTTTTGGCTCCCGAGCACAAGTGTCCTCTTCATTTAAAAAAATTAAAAATCATATTTTACAGATTTCAAAAATATCTGAAAATAATTATAGACATAATCAATGTTGTATCCCACAAGCATGTAAAATCATGAAGTGAAATTCCTTCTATTTTGGCCTAAACAAAAATGATAAATCTGATAAAAAAATAGGATTTGAAATGATACTTGTATAGATCTACATTGTTGTCATTTTTGTATAGCTCAGAATACAAAGTATGTAAAATTGATTTTTTCCACGTTTGTGGGATAAATCACGGGCTACATCCGGAATTTTTAAAATATTTTTTAGAACTCACAAATATGATTTTGATTTTTTTAAAATAACAAGAGCACTGGAGCTCGGGAGCCAAAAACCTCCACTCCATAATTCTACAAAATAGAGATTAGGGTGGGCTAGACATTCAAGACCTTCAGGTCAAGAATATAGCTCTTATAGTTAAATGATGGGATATGTCAAACTCTTTTTAAACAAAAATATGTCAAAATCTTTTTAAACCAAACTAGCATGGTGGCCCTCGCATTTTGCGAGGGCAGCCACTAAATATGCTGAAAGTATTTGTTAAATAAATATAAAGTTTTATACATGCTTTATTTGATGCTATGTTAGTGCATGGAGAAATAGCTAGTTATTAGGATATTGCAAGACAGACCTTGGGTATAGTTACCTAGATCTATTAATCATGGACTATTATAAGGAATAACCAATAGATTAATGATCAGATGATGTTCTAGGAATTATAAAGATAGTACTCCCTCTGATCCATATTAATGGCGTAGAATTGGATGTATCTAGACATGTTTTATTGCTAGATACATCTAATTCAGGGACAATTAATGTGGATTGGATGGAGTACTTGTTGTGTTCTAAATATGATTTTGATTTTTTTTTAAATAACAAGAGCACTGGAGCTCAGGAGCCAAAAACCTGCACTCCATAATTCTACAAAATAGAGATCAGGGTGGGCTAGACATTCAAGACCTTCAGGTCAAGAATACAGCTCTTCTAGTTAAATGATGGGATATGTCAAACTCTTTTTAAACAAAAATATGTCAAACCCTTTTTAAACCAAATATGGAGAAGATCTCTTCTGCTTTGGATCTTTTTTTAATTAAGGGCCGATCCAAGAAATGGTTCTAAGAGGATAAATGACTAGTTAATACCATCGTTTGTCATAAAGGTAACACAATCGCCACGGTTTTGGAGTCTTCTTCTCCGAATGTGATGTTCAAAAGGGATTTACTAGGTCCTAAACTTTTCTCCTGGAATGCCCTTCAACGCTTGGTTTCAATCCAACTGAGACCTGAACATGATGAATTCCACTTTAACTTTCTTGAGAAATGACGAATTCTCGGCCATTTCTATGTACAATGCACTAGTCTAGTCTCAATTACCGGTCGTTAATAATAGAAAAATCTTGAAGATGAAGATACTGAACAATTTTTTTGCATGATATCTTCATCGGGGTTATTCTTATTAAATGCATTCTTATTAGAAGGAACTAGCATGGGAGTAAACAATGTGTTTTTTGTCGTCACGATGAGACAATCAATAACCTTTTCTTCCAATGCAAGTTCGTTAAATCTATCCGGTTAGTCATCCAAGCAGCTTCAGGCTTGAATCCATCATGTTTCATTGCCAATATATATGGAATTTGGCTACATGGTGTAGATCACAAGTATAGAATTCTAGTGAGAGCGGTTGCCATTATTTGGTCGTTGTGACTATGTAGAAATGATAAAGTGTTTAATAATAAAAAATTCTCTTGCAAGTTATCTATATTTTGTCGGTACTCTCCATTTACGCTGTCTCTATAGCGTGTGGAATTTTATAACCTGTTTACGGAGTTATGTACGCGGCTGGAGGACACGACGAGTGATATTTTTATCCGACATGAATGTCAACATAATCTTCTGATTGCCCCTCTACCACTTTAGGCAGCTTGCAATTTTTTTATTATAATATGTAATTAATTTTTCCTTCCGGTTGTTGGACTTTGGATCGGTTGTGTACATCGGTGTTATGCAGAGACCGTGTGTAGTACTTAGATTTTTTAATAATAAAGTGTCATTTATCATAAAAATAAGTCTACTCTTCGTGTTTGGTGTCTGTGTTCGTCTGGTTTTGTGGGTCTTCTTTTAGCCTTGGTTGTCGATGTGTGTGGGAGTTTCCCCTATGTTGTTGGTGTTTGGGTGGGCTTGGCCCTGTTGTTGTAAGTTTTAGCCCGGTTTTCTCCAAAAAAAACATATAACACTTTCTTTTTAATTAATGGATGAGACAAAACTTTTGCAAACACCATGCAAACATATATCTCCCCGTGGAACTAGAGTCGGATTAGCAGGCACGAAATGTAATTGCTCGGAACAAATTGCATACATATACTCCCTCCGTTTCAAAATATAAGATGTTTTAGGTTTGTAAAGAAAATGAATCTAGACTTCTTTTAGTGTGTAGATTCATCCCAAAGTTGAGTGAACCTACATCCTAAAACAAGTCTAGATTCATCTTTTTCACAAACCTAAAACATCTTATATTTTGAAACGGAGGGAGTAGATCCAAGTGGAAATGATTTTCAGTGAGATTTCACTGAAATGCACTAAATTTCAAAGATTTCAGCAGACACCGAAATCATTACTTGTCGGTCGAAATATCCCGGACATTTCATTACTACACATGAGTTCAGATGAATTTCAAAATATTTTTCGAAAATTTTGAATTCTTGGTCGAATTTAAGATAAAATTCTAGTCCTTTGACTGGGATTAATCTGGAGTCAGCGAATTTCAGTGATTTTTCGCCAACACATTTCTGGAACCGCTTGTGTGTTAATTTGAATGACAGATGAAATGCGCTTATTTTGACGAAGACACAGATTGTTGAAACTTGATTCCTCTTCATTTTCCAGATTTCCCCCCAAAATAAAAACATAATCCAGGTGTGGGGCGCGCGGTCTCCCGTGAGCGACAGAGACAACTCCTGGGCTCGTCACCCGCATGCCGCAGCCAAGGGAAGGGGAGGCAAGCAAGAGGGCCAGCATTGCCACGGTTCAAACGGCACTCCCGCAAGCAACAACCTTTCCCCTTCCGTCCCACTCATCACCGGCCACTCATCTCAAAATATTGCTCTTTTCTTGGTATGATGCGTTGTGCCCAGATACAGACCTCTGCATTTATGTATTTATGTCTCTACTCAGCTCAGCTCATCTCATCTCATCTATGCATCATTGCCGTCTTGCCCAAAACGCCTCCCAAAAAAAAAGCCAGAAATGACACAGCTCCTGGCAGCCACTTGAAATAGCAAGGCTCTTCCAGCGCCCCCTCGTAGCTTCTCTTCTGGTGATCTTCCTTCCTCAGTCTGTTCTTGACCGATTCTGGAAGAAGAGGAAGGAGAGAGAGGAAGGCCAGCTTCAGTTCAGCAGGGACGTGCGAGCAGAGTGGGATCGAGTTGAGGAAAGGTATGGGATTGAGCTATGCTCTGCTCCTCTCTGTTTCGCTTCTTGGACTAGCATTCTTCTAGGCGCCATACAGTTCATTCGTGGTTAATTGATGCGTTCAGTTCTACCTTGTGGCTATTTGTCTGAGTGGATCCTTTCTGCTGCTAGCTTACAATATCTATGAACTTCCATGTTAACCTTTCTCCATGTGAGCAATTTCGGGTAGTCGCGAAGAGGAACAGAGTAGCAGATTACCCCCATTCCACTTGCTGTAACTGCTCTCTTCCTCTAGACTAGTAGTATCTGTTAATGATGTGCCGGTTTGTGGAGCTTTTTTCTATGTTCAATCTTTTCAATTCATAAAAGGAAGCCACTATAGTCGACATTAAGACAGAGAGTTATTGGAGTAGACTCATTGCTTCATTCTAACTGATCTCACCACTTCAAAGAATTTTTTCGCTCGCGGCGAACTCATATATATCCTCATGATGGTTTCAAATAATTAGGGTCCCGTAAGACCGCCAAATTATTTCCTTTCTAGTTCCGTTCCCTTTTGTAACGATGTTTTTACCCTCCTTCAGTTTACCGGTGTTTACCCATGATTTGTATATGATCCATTATTACAATAGATGAAATATTCACGAAGCATTTTTTTTGACAGCTCCAGTTCAATTGCCAATGAGAACGAACTATCAGAGAATATACAGCCAAATATATCAGTTATAAAACACGAAAATATAGAATTATGTTTTGAATTTGTGCTATATAAGTGCTAAAGACCAATAGGACACCTATTTTGAATAATTTTTTTTGTAAAAATGATTCTATCAGTTTAATGTCATTTTTATAGAGATGTCAATTGGAAATGTTTCTAAATTCATCACCCTCAGTTTGCGAAAGTATATGGAAATGGATTTTTTTATACCCATGGTCTTCTTATGTGCATATCGACAATTTAATATTCACTTGATTTTGATGAGTCAAAAGAACAATCTTCTAATTGATGCCCAAATGGAATATATGGTGTTTAAAATCATCGCCATAGCACCAAAAATGGCACACTTGTCAAGTTCTGAGATCATGCTCGTGCAATCCAGCAAAATATTTTCAATAATCATGCAATCAAGCTATAGATTTTGCAGAAAAGTTGTATTCTCTACCAAGAAACAAAAGGAACAAGCATTAGAACCTTATTCGGTCACGCGACAAAATAAGTTGGGTTAAATTCATCTATTTCTTTTCTAACATAACTTGTTCATATATACCGAAAATGGATTAAATATTTTGGTGAATATGTTTTTCTTGACAGGTCAATCATATCGTGTCTTCCTTTGATTGCACTTGTCGTCCATCCAAGCACCATGTTTTTAGCCCAGGTGTCATGATAGACACAAATGGCACACTAAAATAGCAAGTGGTAGTAAAGTATATCCCCACTAAAAATTTCCTTGACCATCTTTTAATTCCCAGTGTGTGCAGTATATCATCTGATTCATTACATTTTAGCAAGTGCCCTGTCCTTTTGGCCCTCTTACCTGATTTATTTAATGGCGAACTTTTTGTTGTGACATGGTGGCAATCTTGTGCATGTTTGGTCCTGGGGAGGTGAGAGGGAAACAAATGATGGATTGGAAGGTGGTAGCTGACACGTCATGATCTTTGGAACATGTAGCTATAACAGATCAAAGCAACTCTGGCTGTCCAAATCACATACCAATTATACAAAGTTCAGGCCACTGACGCACTGTTTGAGGCTGACATTTTCTTGTGATCTTGTATGAGGCCAAAAAATAGAGGACATTTTCTAAAGCCCTGTAGATTTTAGCTCAACGGGGGGGATCTGGACTGGTCAGCGAACAAACAGAACATACATGGTGCATACATCAATGCGAACCTTAGCATACATGTAGAATAGAATCATGCTCAACTGAAAGTATGTGCAGAACAGAAGCACAGACATATCTGCATAGATGTCACATTACAGCCAAGTCACTCTGATAACTAACAAGTTTCATCTTCTGTAATCTTTCAGGTCTTATCAAGCAAACTGCAGGACAATAGTACATGAAATCAAAATTCTCCAGATTTGCCAGCAATCCTTGCAATGAGACTGCAAATCCTATTCTGCTTCCATCTCAGTATACTGTTGTCCCTGTCTGTGTGCTCAACCTGCCAAACTGATCCTCAGACAGAGGCACTTCTCCAATTCAAGGCCAGCTTAACTGACCCTCTGAACCATCTTCAGTCATGGACAGACGCCACCTCGCCGTGCCACTTCCTCGGCGTCCAGTGCGAGGGAAGCTCGGTCACCGAGATCTCTCTGTCGAGCATGAACCTCTCCGGCAGGATCTCGCCGTCCATCTCCGCGCTCCGCCGCCTGGAGCGGCTCGAGCTCGACTCCAATTCGTTGTCAGGAACTGTGCCTCCTCAACTGAACAACTGCACCCAGCTCCGGCTCCTGAACCTGTCATGGAACTACCTGACCGGAGAGCTGCCGAATTTGTCGACATTGACGGCGCTAGAGTACCTCGACATCACCAACAATGGCTTCTCCGGGAGCTTCCCGGCGTGGGTGGGTGACCTGACCGGCATGGCGTACCTCAGCATCGGCATACACAACTTCGATCAAGGGGAGATGCCGCAGAGCATCGGAAACCTCAAGAACCTGACGTATCTCTACTTGTCAGGGTGCAACCTGACAGGAGCGATACCCGATTTCGTCACCGAGCTGACCCTGCTGGAGACGCTGGATTTGTCCATCAACAACCTCGCCGGGGAGATCCCGAAGACCATCGGCAACCTCAAGAAAGTGTGGAAGATCGAGCTGTACAAGAACAGCCTCACCGGCGAGCTCCCGCCGGAGCTCGGGACGCTCCCGGGGCTGCGGGAGTTCGACGTCTCCTGTAACCAGCTCAGCGGCGTAATCCCGGTGCCGCTCGCCGAGCTCAAGACCTTGGAGGTGATCCAGATCTACCGCAACAACCTGTCTGGGCCTATCCCAGCCCAGTGGGCCGTGCTACCGTCACTGAGGAGCCTGTCCGTCTACGAGAACCGTTTCTCCGGCGAGTTCCCGGAGAACTTCGGCCGGTTCTCGTCACTCCAGAGCGTGGACATCTCCGAGAACGCCTTCACCGGGCCGTTCCCGAGGTACCTCTGCCACGGCAACAGCCTCCAGTACCTTCTCGCCCTCCAGAACGGCTTCACCGGCGAGCTGCCGGAGGAGTACGCGGCGTGCAAAACTCTGGAAAGGTTCCGGGTCAACAAGAACCAGTTCACGGGCAGCATCCCGGAAGGGATGTGGGGGCTACCTGCTGTGACGATCATCGACGTGTCCGACAACGGGTTCACCGGGACCATATCGCCACTGATCGGCGAGGCGCAGAGCCTGAACCAGCTGTGGCTGCAGAACAACAGGCTCGGCGGCACGATCCCCGCGGAAACCGGCCGGCTCGGGCAGCTCCAGAAGCTCTACCTGTCCAACAACTCCTTCTCCGGCACAATTCCGTCGCAGATTGGTAACTTGGCACAGCTGACGGCGCTGCATCTGGAAGACAACGCGCTGGGTGGCGCATTGCCCGGCGAGATCGGCGGCTGCACCAGGCTCGTCGAGATCGACGTCTCCAGGAACGAGCTCACCGGACCGATCCCCTTCGATCTGTCGCTGCTGTCGTCGCTCAACTCGCTCAACCTGTCGCACAATGCCATCACCGGTATGATTCCGGCCCAGCTTCAGGCGCTGAAGTTGAGCTCGGTGGATTTCTCGGCGAACCGGCTTACCGGGAGCGTGCCGCCTGGGCTGCTCGTGATCGCCGGCGAAGAGGCGTTCGCCGGGAACCCCGGTCTCTGCGCGGACGGCTCGTCTGAGCTCGGCGCGTGCAATGCGGATGGCGGCCACAAGGGCGGCCTCATCAGGAGATCGCGTGTCTTCCTGCCGGTTCTCGTGTCGGCGATGCTGCTGCTCGTGGTTGGCATACTGTTCGTGAGCTACAGAAGCTTCAAGCTGGAGGAATACAGGAAGAGGGATCTGGAGCGCGGCGACGGCGGGTGCGAGCAGTGGAAGCTGGAGTCGTTCCACCCGCCCGAGCTGGACGCGGACGAGATATGCGGCGTCGGGGAAGAGAACCTGGTCGGGTCGGGTGGCACGGGGCGCGTGTACCGGCTGCAGCTCAAGGACGGCGGTGGCACGGTGGCCGTGAAGCGGCTGTGGAAGGGCGACGCGGCGCGGGTGATGGCCGCGGAGATGTCCATCCTCGGCACGGTCCGCCACCGGAACGTCCTCAAGCTCCACGCCTGCCTGTCGCGCGGCGACCTCAACTTCATCGTCTACGAGTACATGCCGCGGGGCAACCTGTACCAAGCGCTCCGACGGGAGGTCAAGGGCGGCGCGCCCGAGCTGGACTGGCCGCGGCGGCGCAGGATCGCTCTCGGCGCCGCGAAGGGGCTCATGTACCTCCACCACGACTGCACGCCGGCGGTCATCCACCGCGACATCAAGTCCACCAACATTCTGCTCGACGAGGACTACGAGGCCAAGATCGCCGACTTTGGCATCGCCAGAGTCGCCGCCGGGGACTCCGACGAATTCAGCTGCTTCGCCGGGACCCACGGCTACCTCGCACCAGGTGAGTCGAGTTAACAAATTCACAACCAGCTTAATCAACGGTGCCAGCTTGCTGCTGCTTACAATTCCTCCATGTCATTGTGAACAGAGCTGGCCTACTCTCTCAAGGTGACGGAGAAGACGGACGTGTACAGCTTCGGCGTCGTGCTGCTGGAGCTCGTCACCGGCCGGAGCCCGATCGACGCGCACTTTGGAGAGGGCAAAGACATCGTGTACTGGCTGTCGAGCAAGCTCGCCACGGAGAGCCTGGACGACGTCCTGGACCCACGCGTGGCGGCGCCGTCCGCCAAGGGGAAGGAGGACATGTTCAGGGTGCTCAGGATCGCCATGCTCTGCACGGCCAAGCTGCCGACCGTGCGGCCAACGATGAGGGACGTGGTGAACATGCTCATCGACGCAATCTCGGGGGGCAGCAGCCCGCGCGGCCAGCCACCGTCCTGGAACTGCAGCAAGAGCCCCCGCTGAATTTCATAGAGCAGATTCTGACTCTCTGTTTTTGCAGCAAACTTCTGATCTGAACTTTGGGGTGTACTAGTACTAGGGTCATATATTTACAGGTATTTTGTAAAGTATTTTATCATATTTAGGTTGCAAATGTGAAGCGTTTTAGGATCATTTTATGCCGGTTGTTAAGCTGTGCCGTAGTATTAAAATTATACACTTTTATATTTACACGTGAGAAATATCCACGAAAGTAGAATTTTTTAGTGATGTCTGTTGTAAACTGAACTGTGCATCAGTTAGCCTCCCGCTAGCCAGGGTTTCACATCTAGTTTGCGGATTATCTTTTCCGCACCTGGCAGAGATTCACATTTTTTATAAAATTTATGTAATTCCAAAGATAATTTTCAAACAGTTTGACCAGATTCAGTCTCACATTTATATTTAAAAAATTAATTAAGTCCGTGGAAATAAAATCAGGACCTAGCATGGAAATGCACACACACTCCACCAATATAGGAAAGCCAAGTTCATGACTTCATTTATTTATTTTATAAGCATTATATCTGCGATTTGTTTTTCAATCAGACAAGATAATGACTTGCCGAACTTTGATTTCATGAAGTATTCTAAATGTTCAAATTTGATAGTATTTTTCAAGTATTTAAAATCATATTTAGGCTAGATTATGAGGTGTTTTAGCCTCAATTTATAGGGGTTGTTAAGTTTACTCGTCCTAAACTTCTTATATAATTTATTGTTACTAATAGGCATGAAAGTACAAAAAGTGTCAAATAAATGTGGTTAAAGTAGAAAATTCAGTTTTAATACCAAACAAAACCCTGCCTTGACACTTGACAACTTATACCCTTACCTCATGTTCAGTATCATTGTAGAATATGGCAGTACTATTTACACAACTAGAACGGCATGGCCCTCGCAATTGCGAGGGCATCATCGTGTAAAAATGTTTAAGTCTTTATTTCTTATCTTTTATCAATATTTTCTCTTATCGTTTACTTATTAATTGCATAACATATGGCATTTCAAACATACATACCCGTAATGCCAATAAGATAATGTGTTGTTGTAGAGGTTGGGTGTAATTGATATCATCGCGATATTAATATATGCTCCTTTCCAAAAAAAACATAGATATAAGTATAGTGTTAAGAAATAACACAAAGAATGGACCATTTTTATGTGAAATAAAATAATAATTTGATTTTTTGAACAACCATTTTCTAAACTATTCAGTAGAACATTTTCTGTTATTCTTCCTTTTTAATGAAATTTATTAAGATCCACGGTTTGATAGCTAATATTTTCTTTTTGTTAAATAATTTCTTTATTTCCCAATGATAGATCCCCATGATAATTAAACACTGATGTGACATTGTATTTTGTCAACAAATAAATGTCCTTTGATGATGATCATCTATACCTCGCAGAAGAGACAATTGCACACACCAATGTGTTTCCATCCTAATAAAGGGATTATTATTTAAAATTACTCCCTCGGTCCCAAATTAATTGAGACAAATTTCTCTCTCTCTCTCTCTCTCTATATATATATATATATACACATATATATATACATATATATATGTATGTATCTAGACACATAGTTTATTGATACTGAATTTAGACAAATCTATATCAATTAATTTGGAACAGAAATAGTGGATTACTCAGATGGCTAGCTACGCATATTTATACAGCTATTTGGATCGGCTACATTTATTACTAGATATGAACCCAGTAGCACAAACTATACTAATGGCGGCTGCATATTCCTAATTCAGCACCACCATCATGTATAGCCACGAAAATAGTTTTTTCGTATGCAACATCACACGGTTTGCACAGCCACAAAACAGCTCGCAAGGTACTCGTAAAGAGAATATCCACAGGAGCAAGCGGGAAGGCTTCGTGGTGAAAATGAGAGGCCAATAAGATCGTCCGCCGTTCCCTCGCCAAAAAGTTTCAGCCACGCATCTCCACCGTAGTCGAGCGATGTGGCCACACCATAGATGTGGTAGTATGGATACACAAAATAAAAAAACTATAGTACATGCCACATAAACTATCTATCCACACAAAAAAAACCATGCTGTAGCACCCATAGCTTGTTTATCATATGGATTCCAAATAAGCAAACAACCATAGACATGCATACCACAAAACAAAGGAGGTGATGAACTCACATGGCAAAAGCAGGCCGTTGTTGTTAGAGTATATCACGGTTTGGACTATATTCGGTAGTTTAAGTTTGTAATCCAATTATATCTTTAATAGTCTTCTTGCCCCTAAGTCTTGTAATCTATATAAACAACCCTTTGAGGCCACAATCAATATAGTTAATATTCCGCAATTCTACATGGTATCAGAGCGGTTCGCTTCGCTTAGGGTTTAGCAAACACTGCTTCCGCCGCCTCGCCCGCGGGGAGATACTTCTCCGCCGGGGGCCGTGCAATAGTAGATTAGATCTTACTTCGCCAAAATTTTCTCACCGGCCGCTTGAACAGCGTTTCTTCTTCTTTCGCCGATCATATATCGGATTGTGTCGTCCACAACCACATGTCATCATCATGCGCCTCTACTTCAACCTTGGCATCGACTCATCTCCGGCAAATCATCGCCAACGATCATGCCAAGGAGGCTCCGCGCGGCGCCCCAAGGGATGTCTTCACACGCTGCGTCGGCTTCTCCTTTCTCACGTCGTCACCACGCCGACCCATCTTCACCAACATCAACCGGAACGCACGTCCCCTAGTACGCGCCTCGCCGTCAATAAAGGGTTGCACCTTCATAACCCATGGTCATCATCGCCGACAACCATCTACACCAACAACATCGTCACATTGTCGCCGCCACCACCAATCGTGGTCAACGTCAGCGCCAACAAAAATTTCTTCTTCACGAGCGACGCCACGCTCATACAAGCGGAAAATACGGGTCTAATTCCCAAAATCAACTACCGCAACAATTTAATCGCCATCCATAACTACCTCGTCGTCTTCGTCCACCACGAACTCGCCGCCAGTGTAACATCCCAAAAATATTGATCAATATTATCAATTTCCAATCATCAAAATTAGGGTTAACAAAAACTTTTGTTAATTAAAATCATATGAATGCATGTATGTATGTGATTATTGTATGAATGCATGTATAGACTTGTGTGATTGTTTTAAATATCAAGGATTGGTTTAAACATGAAAACAAAATCATCTAAATCAAATCCAAGCAGAAACAAATCAAGAGAAATTCAAAAACAAACCAAATGAGCTAATGGTCATTTTTGCCAATCTTGCTCACTAGACCACTTTGAGTGTTTCTAATCGAAGATTTCAAACAGAAACAATTCCATTTCTTTTCACCCCTTGCTAGACCAAGTAAAAGTGAACCCAAGCCCACTTTGCAAACTCACAGAAACATTTGGCAACTTGATTCAAATGACAATTCAAAATTGAATCTATATCATATATGAAGATCACCAATTCTCAAAAACCAACCAAACCAGTGCACCTTGACAAAACCAACTAACCAGAGACTACTTAGTATGTGACTAGTACACCCACCAAATTTCATCCAAAAATTCAAATTCAAATCTCTTTCGGCCATTTCATCAAACACCTTGAAAACACAAATCAAACAAACATCAAACACTATAGTGAGCAGTGTTTGTGCCTAACTTGTCTCCTCTCTAGCCCACATCACACTCTTAGTAGATCATCTAGTTCAATGGTGAGCATGCCGAGCCCCAAACGGCCACCCCATTGTCGACAGCAAGCTAGGAGCTGCTCTAGCCTCACCAACCTTGTCTGGGACACCGACCACCGTCCACCGCCACCCCTTGTCCAATGCCAAAGCACTGCCAGCCCCTGTACCACTCTAGAACCGCCGTGCCCTATGCCTCTGTGCCATGCCGAGAGCGCGCTAGAGTGCCGCACTCGACACGCGAGCACAGACCGCGCGCCGCCCTCGCCGCGTGCATGCGTGATTACCACCTCCCCAGGAACCGCCAGGACATGCTCGTTCATCACCGCGCGACCATGAGAGCCCGTGCGCCATTAAAATGTCTGTCGGACCCGCCTAGAGCATCGCAGCATTCCGACCAATTCGCACCGCCCCACGCCTCGCAACCATGCCGTTGAGATTCGCCAGGGAACACAGCACTGTCCCCTACCGTCTCCCATGCCATTAGCTCACTGTGACGACGACCACGATGAGATCCACCCGCGCCCTTCGGTCCCCTCGCTGCACTATAAATAGAGGCCACCCCCATTCGATTTCAGAACACCTTCACACTCCCCTCTCTCTCTCTCAGAACCACCCCAATCATTCCCAGAGCAAGACGAGCAGCAGGTCGCCGGAATTTCTCCGGAGTCTGCCGTGGAGGAGGAGAAGAGGAGCCATCGATTGGAGCCGCCCTAGGAGAAGCCACCGGTACCAGGAGGTTTGCCGTCATCGACTTTGTCGTTCGCCCCCATCGCCGACCCTCGCCTAAGGCCCGGTGAGCCTCACACGACCCCCAATAGCCGCGCTAGGGTTCAGTCTTGCCGGCGTTGCCCGGCGGAGACGACAAGCCCCAGCCGTTGGATTAGATGTTGATCGTACGGTCTAGATCACCCCGTACCCCTTCGCACCCCCTGTCTCACTGACTGGTGGGGACAACCACTTAAACTCACCAGTGAGCGTTCTGTGCACCGTGGGTCGGCCCAGTTAAATTCCTGCGTGATCCAGTAATTCAAATTTAGGTTTATTTAATTTAGTTACAAACCTATTTATGTACCTAGATTCAAAAATCAACCCAGATCTATTCACTGAACCAAATTGCATGAAACTAATTTGGCTAGAAATGTACTGAAATTATTAATCCAAGCCCGTTGGATTCAAATCATTTGGAGTTGTAGATCACCTATAGTAAAAATAACAAGGAAGAAGCTTTTCTGCATTTAAACCTTTTTCAAAATTCAACGACAAAAGCTTTTGAGTTGATTCCAACTCTCAAAAATCACATTTGACAAGACCTTTCTGAATATATAAAAATATCTAGGTTTACTTGCAGAAATAATGGACAAGTAATAAAAGGATGCCCCATAGGCATTTCTAGTCACTTTATTTAATTAAAATAAAAATGTTAATCCTTATTAAATTGTGACACCACTTTAAATCACATTCCCATGTACTGAAATATGTGGTGATGACATGTGTCAACATGATCCCATGTTTTAGTTGGAGAATATTAAATCTTAAGTAGTTTTTTAATGAGTAGAGATTACTTTTCTAAAATAAAATAAATAAGTCAAGTGCTTTATTCTTTGTGATAATAGTGATGATTCTAGATCATCTAGTGTGAACCTTTGTGTGCTAAATAGAATTAGTTAAGTATTATTTGGTGATTGTGTACCTCGTATTTATTTATAGATGCTAGTACCGACCAAGGATACGAGGAGGAAGGAGGATACTACGAGGAAGAAGCAGAGGAGAACTTCAACCACTGCACTGCACAAGGCAAGCTATCTAAGCAAGCTACCACTTGCATGTTACCTATGCAAGCTAACACTTGCAAATGTGAAAACTATATAATCTATGCAATGCATTAGGCATGCTTTGATTATACCCCTTGATGATACCTAATCCCAGTTTTATTTGCAAGTTTAGTATTTTATTTCTTTATCAAAGATTTCTATTAGTGTTTATTTAGTGAATTATAGATTTTAGAAAGATTATTGAAGGTAGCATAAAGAGCATAAAATTTGGCCTAAGTTAGATAAATCTTGATGTCATCCTGAGGCATGAGATTGAACTTAGATAAGTCACACTAGATTATCACCCCTCATTAGTTTTACCCACACTTGTAGTTGCTAGTGCTAAGCATAAAACTTGATCACTTCTTTAGATGGGAATACTTGGTGAAAATGGTTATGAAAACCTTAGAATGATGAGTCATTCTACTGAATTTTTTTGACATGTGTTCTTGAACACTAGATGATTTTTGATGATGAAAATGTTGAGGCATGAGCCTTAGCCCTTTAAAAAACTGATGGTTGTCTGGATGCGATACCATTCCAAGTTTACCATACAACCATAATACCCAAAATTTGGGTAGGGCTTGACTGAAATTTATATACCTTAGTATGGGTTCCCTTGCGGCCAAGGTTTGAGCTGAGGCTACCTTGTGAAGATTGTCCACCTGTGCAATTCCCAAGATGACAGTTGGTAATGGTTGGGAGGACAAACTCATAGGAGAGGTGTCTATACTATGGCGTGTAATTGAAAGGTTAGGATTGATTGTCCACATACTGAATATGGTGAATTCAGGATTGTTCCTGACGGATGTATCGAATATTGTGGTGAAAGTGTACTACCTCTGCAGAGTGTCAAACTATTCGAATAGCCGCGTCCGTGGTTATGGACAGTTGGAGTGGCCATATTGTTCCGTCGTCAGATGTTTTCGAAATGACTTGTGAAATGAATCATGACTTTGACTTGACCACAACAGGGTTGTGTTATGACACTAAGTTCCTTCTTAGGTGTTATAAAACTTTCAACTAGCTTTCTTTGCTTCTGAAATCGGTTAAGGTAAATCTGGCTTTTTGCAAAAAAAACCTAGAGCCTAGTATTTCCTACTCAAAACCATTTCACTTGTTAGTATTAGTTTGCGAATTCTTAAAGAGTACTCATGGCTTTTTCCCTGGCTATTCCCGTGGCCATACTATGAAGAGGACTATCAGGAGGATGGACCGCGATAAGGTTACGACAACTAGGATCATCTCCCATCGTTAGCATTGCCTATGACCATGAAGATGGAGTCTCGTCCATGCTACTGTTATTATTACGTTATTCCGCTGCTATGATTGTATTAAGACTGGATCATTTGATCCTTTATTTGTTGTAATAACTGATGTATGGTTTGTAATGGATGATGTACTGTAATCCAATCTGTTATGTCTCGCAAAAATGATAATCCTGGGATTGCGATGTATGGCATAACAGGCATCTGGGATTAAAAATACGGGTGTTTACAAGTTGGTATCAGAGCCATCCTAACCATATGAGACCCTAGTTAGAATGGACGTTGAATCAAAAACTTAGTTTCAAAACAAAGGAAGTGAGTATTTATAAAAACTTATTCTCATTCTTATCACTTAGACTCTTTAAAAATTCATGTTCCTCAAAAATTCTTGCAAACTTACATAAAATTTGACACACTTGATCACTCTACTAACTTACTCATCCTACATTCTTATAGATGGACGTGAAGTATAGCAAGTTCTATCAGTTGGGAAATGGAGGAGATCTCATCTTTGAGCGTCACTTGGACCAGCTTTCGGAACTTCTGGAGCGCCCGCACCCCGATTTCTTCGGAGCTCAGCTCAATCATCAGTAAGGAGAGGAATTGGAATGGCTGATTGTTGCAAGTCTCCGAGTAAAGATTGAAGCCCCCACTTCAGAGGGAATTCAGTTCACCATCAGAAAGAACAACTGGCTCGATGGACTTTCCAGGGCCATGCAGGAAGCTCTTGTCCGTTTGTGTGGGCAGAGTATCAATCATATCAAGGGTACCCGCTTTGAGTTCGGCCCAAGGCGTGATGTTATGGGACAACCACTAGAAGCACCATATCACCCTGAGCTGAAGAATCAAGTGGACCACCTCAGCTTCATGATGTATGACCGGCAGAAGGAGTTGGACAATGCCCATTCCTACGCCAACCATAACTCTTCCATCGCCGCCAAGAAGGATCAAACCATTGCCATGTTGGTGAAGGATCGCCAGTCTCGTCGCTGTCAGCTCGACAAGAAGGAGAGCATCATTGCCCGTCTCCGCCACAGGATCACAGACTTGGAGGAGACTGATGTCTACGCACTTCTATTCTTGTAGATAGTTGTTGGGCCTCCAAGTGCAAAGGTTTGTAGAACAGCAGCAAGTTTCCCTTAAGTGGATCACCTAAGGTTTATCGAACTCAGGGAGGAAGTGGTCAAAGGTATTCCCTCTCAAGCAACCCTGCAATCAAGATACAAAAAGTCTCTTGTGTCCCCAACACACCTAATACACTTGTCAAGTGTATAGGTGCACTAGTTCGGCGAAGAGATAGTGAAACACAAGTGGTAACGGTGCCAGAAAATAGCTTTGATGGAGCTTGACGGTGAGGTAAAGACTGGAAGCAAGCAAACATCTAACAGATCTAGAAGCAAATGGTGTTTCAATATTTAGAAAGAAGGCCTAGGGATCTGTTGGAGATATGCCCTAGAGGCAATAATAAATGTAGTTATTATTATATCTTTGTGTTTATGATAAATGTTTACTTTCATGCTATAATAGTATTAACCAGGAAACATTAATACTTGTGTGATTTGTAAACTAAATTAGAGTCCCTGGTAAAGCCTCTTCATAATACTAGCTTCTTGGTTAATAAATGATTGTGGTTTCCCTATCATGAACATTGAAATGTTATTAACAACAAGATCATATCGTTAGGAGAATGATATGATGGACATACTCCTATAGATAAGCGTAGCATAAAGATCAAGTCATTTTAATAGTTCAATTGCTATAAGCTTTCTGATACATAGTAACCTAATTCCTTCGACCATGAGATCATGCTTATCACCATCACCGGAAGGATGCTTTCATGACATCAAACACCACACAGTAACTGGGTGGCTATAAAGGTGGCATTGAGTGTTCGGAAAGTATGGGTTGAGACACATGGATCAAGAGTGGGATTTGTCCATCCATATGACGGATAGATATACTCTGGGCCCTCTCGGTGGAATGTCATCCAATTATCTTGCAAGCATGTGAATGGCTCACAAGGGATCACATACCACGGGAACGAGAAAAGAGTACTTATCGGTAATGGGGTTGAACTGGGTATGCAGAGATACCGACGATCAAAACCTCGGATAAGTAAACTATCATGAGACAAAGGGAAATTGGTATCGTATGTAAGTGGTTCATTCGATCGCAAAGTAATCGTAGAAATATGTGGGAGCCATATGAATTTCCAGATTCCTCTATTGGTTATTGTTCGGAGAAGTGTCTCGATCATGTCCGCATAATTCACGAACCGTAGGGAGACACACTTAAGGATTCGATGTTGTTGATTAGTTATGGAATGATGAGTAAGAGAACGAATGTTGTTCGGAGTCTCGAATGGGATCCGGGATATCACGAGGAGATCCGGAATGGTCCGGAGAATAAGATTCATATAAGGAAAGTCCTGTTTCGGAGTTGGAGAATGATTCCGGTGTTTTCATCGGGAATGTTCTAGAAGGGTCTGGAAGGTCCGGCACTCCGGAAGGGAAGGGTACATGAATGTGTCATAACAATGTGGACTGGTTGCATCATGTACTAGGTATCATCGCTGAGCAAAATAAAGGCATAAATGAAATCCTAGTTTGAAAAGTCAAACGCCAATTTGAAGAGTCAAACGACAAGTTTGCTTGGTGGAGGGAGAGTAGGAAACCTACTTGGGGAGGAAGTCCTCCTCCCTCCACCGCCGGCCAAGGAGGACAACTTGGAGGAGGACTCCCTCCCCCTTGGCCGCTCCCTCCCACCTATAAAAGGAGGGGCAAGGGTTCCCCTCTAGACCTACACCTCTATCCACCAAACCCTAACCCTAGCCGTCGGCCACCAAGTCGCCGCCGCCACCTAGGGTTTGCCCTAGCCGCCGAGTTGGGGCTCTCCCCTTGCCCTAGCCGCCGGCCTAGCCCTCTCTCCTTGGTACCTCTAAACCCTAGATCGCCAAGGCCTCTCTCATAGTCCACCATACTCGCTCCGGCTTAAGGCGAAGCCCTGCGAGATCTTCCCTCTACTTCCGGTACCACGCCGTCGTGCTGCCGGAATCGCGAGGAGAGTGCTACAACCTCCGCTGCCTGCTGGAACAAGGGAGAGTAAGGTCTTCATCGAGTACCGAATGTGTGACCGACTGCGGGAGTGCTGCCGGAACGCAGCGCCGGAAGGATCATCTACACGATCTTGAGATCGGCAAGAGTACGACTACATCACCCATGAGAATCTGCTCTCGTTAAACACTTTGGAATCTTCGAGGGTGAGTTATTCTATCGACTCATTGCTACAATCTAGTAGATAGATGTCACATCCCAAGATTTTCCAAATCTTGTAATGTGAAAAATAAATAAACAAAATAAATTATTGTTGAAAATCAGGGTGAAAAGAAACTTTTGTTTTTAAATGGAAACTTAAAATCCCATCTTGAACAAATTTTGATTAACATTTGAATCCAACAAAATCCAAATCAAGAGAAATGCTTTTCTCATTAAATGCATCTGGAACGATTCGAACCAGCAACCTGTTCAGCCCAGCTAAGCCCACCTGGCCCAGTCCAGCCCAGTTCCTCTCCTCCCCACCGAAAAAACGATTCGAACCAGCAAACTCACCCGCTCGGTCGCCGACGCATGGACCCCACCTTATCTGTCTCTCTTCCCTGACGAAATGGTCCCACCGCCAGCCCCTTCGTTCTCACCCGTCGCTGACCGCGCCCTCTACTATTTCTGCCGGCGTTGATTGCGAATGAATTGGCATAAACGCGCCAGTAATTCCTCCCTGCGATTACTCCCACTTAACTGCCTCCCTCCCCTCCTTCATTTCCCTCAAGCATCACACGACCAGAGCCATCAGCCGTCCCAGATTTGCTTTGCAACCTCGCGGCCCCGACGAGCTTTCTTCCTCGATTCCGACCAAGCCGTACCTCCCCTCTGCCTCTAACCCCCACGAGCATGATCCCCACTCTCTTGCGCATCTGCCAATACCTCTAGATCATCCGCGCGTGCCCCTTATGCTCGGCAACGACGTCAGCTAAGCATCGCCGCCGTCTGCCTCGACTCCGGCGAATCCTCCCGGTAAGCACAGACCCTCCCTTGCCCTCTTTCTGATGCACGCATGTTCGTGACTCGCGTACGAAGCTAAATATGTCTTCCGTTTGATCCCTCGTGTCCCGTAGCGTCGCCCTCAACGACGACAGCAACCATCAGACGCCGACGACAACTACGGCAAGGAATTCCGGTTGACCTCGAGCGCCCCTTCATCAGACACGAACACGTTGAGCATCGGCGAAGCGCAGCGAACCTGGTGAGCTACCCCTCTCTCCCTCTAGCCCCCTGTGTCTCCAGCAACCTCGCCGCCAGAGCCCCCGCCACCACCTGCCGCCGCCAGCGCCGCCATCTCTGGCTAGTGTGCTTAGCGCCGTCCGATCTTGATCGCATGGCCACGATAGATACTTAACTGAAGCGGTATAGAGACACCTGTGTCGCTCGATCTAACTTGATACAATGCACCAGAGAGCTGATCCGGACGAAACGGTATGGGCGAATGAGAAGCAGCCACGTGTCTCTGTTGATTTGAATTAAAACAGATTTGATCTATTAGATGCTAGATTTTGTAAAATCTATAACTTTTAATCTACACGTCCAAATTTTGCAAACTTTATATCAATGGATTCATAAAATCAAGCCCTAGACAACCATGCACTTTGTTTAGTAAAAAGCTTCTGGTAAAATGTTTGTTTTTGCAGAAACTTGTGTATGCATGTTTAGGATATAAAAATTGTTCTAAAATGATTTTGAGGATAAAATCTTTGGCAAATGGTTTTTTTTGAACCTACTGACCATAGGAAACAAATTGTGGTTTCAAAAATGTATTTGGTGAAGCAAAAGAATGAATCTTGGATTTAAACCATTTCTAGTCAAATAAAAATATGGTCTAATTATTAAAAATGGTTTTTGAAGAAAACCTTAGAGAAATGTTTTGGAAATAAACTCTCTGACCCTAAACACAAGGTTATATGGTTTGAAAACATATTTTGTGAAACCAATAGAATTTTGCCTTATTAAAAGCATTTCTTCACCACATAAAATAATGACTTGGCTTAAAAATGGTTTATGAAGTAAAAACTTTTGCAAATGGTTATGCCACTCTATAAAATGACCATTAGGTGTTTTCAAATGTTTATGACCCATTAGAAACCACTTTTACAAATAAAACAATCTTTAGCATGCTTGCATGCATTGTCTTGTCACTATTATTTTATGTGATGAATTGCTTGAATGGTAGATTGAAATATTGTTTTCTTGATTGAATTGTAGTGATTTGAAGTGAGTGAACATTGCAAAGAACAAGGAAGTGAACTTATACTCTCTACCAAAAAGGCAAGTGATGCTTCATACTTTTGTCCCATTATTTACACTATGCATTAGTGATATTTCTAAGTAAGACTTGCATGGAATTTTTGCTAAGTATAAACCATGCTATGGGAAATCCTAGTAGATGAAACCTTAGTAGAATTTTCCTAAGTTAAGATTCATACTACTATCATGCTTAGCTTAGCTAATAGAAAACAAGGGTGGAATATATATTCATACTATGGAAAAATTTCTAAGTCTGAGGACTTGTGTTTTGTTTAATAAAACAACTAAGTGAATGAACCACCTGGGTGGAATGGAAGGAATGGTTTGTGTTGAGTGGTCATGCAAGTCCAGTATGCTGGGGAAAACTTGGGCATCTCCAAGTCCAGTATGCTGGGGAAAACTTGGTGTCTCACTTGTGGATGGCCACCCAGGAACAAAGATATTTGAGATGTCAAATGTTGAGAAGCTTCAAGTGCAACCACTTGACATTATGGGCTTTGCCTGGATCATATAGGTTGCAATAACTTAGCCAAATGTACAGTTGGTGGTAGGGGATTGATAGGTTGGAGCGTGTCCATTCTGGTCTAAGGGAAGGCTTCTGAAAGATCTTGTCTTTGGAAACCAAGTCTTGTGGGGAAAGTGCACCACCTCTGCAGAGTGAAAAATCTAAGTACTTACCCATGTCCCTGGCAAAGGACAATTTGAGCATCAAGACATGGAAGCTATCAAGAATCTCATCATCCAAATTTCTAAGTTAAAAACTTGTGGTTGAACAAGGGTTGAAGGATCACCAATTTCTATTGGTGGTTCCTTGGGTGATTTTGTCAAAGCAAAAACTTAGTGTTTTCAGATGATAAGGAAAATCTAATTTGAGCAAAGCAAGCCTAAGCTCCACTTAGCCAAATGCATATAGATGATAGACTCCACTATACTACCATAGTATCACTTGCCAATACAATTCAAATGTATTGACCCTTGTGGTTGTAACTTGTTATGTTGCAGGTTTGATTGTTATTAGTGAAGTTAAATGATTAGGATTACAAGTCTACAACCAACATGTCTGCCTGTGGCACTTTGAAGATAAAGGACCCCATGCTATTGTTATATTCTGCTGCATTGTAATGAGTTAGCCAAATGAGCTATGTAAGATGTAATAAATTATGTTATTCCTGGTTATAAAGTTGTATTATGACCTTTGTTTCTTGATATTACATCTTAACTATGGATGCTAGCTATTGATCCAGGGACTAGCATTGTAAACACAGGGATCTCTACCTTATTAAAGGTTGGGAACCTTACAGATGGTATCAGAGCATTGTGTTGCCTATAGGATTTGTAACCCTAGGATTGGACAAAAACCCCTTAGAAAAATAGGAGTTGTATTTGTTCCAAAACTTATTTACAAACAATCTTGTAAACTCTTTCCTCAAACCATTTTGGTTTTGATTCTACATCTCTTCTATTTCAAACTTAATGGACAAAGCCTCAACCATGACCAAAGACTTCATCATGTACAAAGGACTTCATCAACTCTAATGACTTCAATATCTTCAACTCTAATGACTTCAACATCTTCAACATCTTCAACATTTTCACCAAGGACTTCAACCTTAGATATTACTAAGGACTACAAGTGTGACAAGTAATGTTGCTCAAGACTTGAAGACTAAGGAAATACAACTTAGAAGGAACCATGATCACCTTTGAATTTTTGAGACCAAAGATGCAAGAAATTCTCTAAGGAAACAAAGATCTTGTTCAAGAAAAATCAACCAAGAAGGATGGAAAGATTTCAAGTGAACCATATAGATGGAACACCATATTTAGTTTAAGTCAAACCCACCAACTTATGTGGTGTAACAAAAATATTCTTGGTTGCCTAAAAATGTGCTTGAACTTTGTTGTTTGAGTGAAATGTTTGTTTGTGATTGCTTACACATTGCTTGTGAAAATTGTGATGTGTGTGATTAGAATTGATTCCTTGGAAATATTTTGCCTATTCTAATTCCAATCCAACCCAAACAGATGACTTCTCCAAGAGACTCCAACATCAAGGATGGTGACAACAACAACAACCAGGAGGTCAACATGAGAGACCAACTGCTTGCAAGACAAACCCAGTTGAACCAAGTGACAACTCAGTTTTTAGCCAACAACAATGAGTTAGACCGAACCATGCAAAAAGTTTTGGAAAATCAATCCCAATTGTTGCAAGGAATGGCCACTCAAATGATCAACATGGGAGACAACTCTTCCAAAGGAGTTTGTGACAACAAGGATGCCAAAGATGTTATTCTAGAAGGAACCCAAGCTTGCAATATTTGTGGAGACAAGGATCATACTTCCAAGGAGCATGAAGATCAATGCCCCAATTGTGAAGAGAAACATCCAGCTAATCAATGCCCCACATCCCAAGCTACTTGTTACCTATGTGAAGGAAATAATCATGTCCCTATCCAATGCCCCATCTATTCCATAGTTGAACAAAGGAAACAAGGTGGAGTGCAACAACTAATTGCAGACTACCATGAGAGAGCCAAGTCAACCAAGAAGGATAAAGACAAAGGAAAATCTCAGCTTGTACCTCCATGCAATATGACCCAATTTAAAGGACCAAAGAGGAGACATATGTATTATCCAAGGAGTAATAGAAGGTCAAGGAGACCAGGAACTGTTCCTACCTTTGAGATAACATATGAAGAACATGAACTAGAAGCACTCCTAGCTTTGGAGAAACCCAAGAAAAAGAAGGACAAAAGCCATGTGCAATGTGGTCATTGCAAAGAAATGGGACACTATGCCAGTGAATGTCTAGAGAAGCAGAAGTATAAGGACATTAGCCAAGTGTGGTGCAACAACTGCAAAGAGCTAGGCCATTATGTAGCAACTTGCCCACAGAAGATACGTGATGAACTCAATCTTATCACATGTTACAATTGTGGTAACCAAGGAAATTATGCAAGCAATTGTCCAGAAAAGATGAAGCACAAGATAAACAAGCCTATGAAGGATCTCAGCCTTGTCACATGTTTCAAGTGTGGAAACAAAGGACACTATGCAGATGTTTGCCTAGAGAGATTTCAACAAGATCCCAAGTAAGCCAAGATGTAATCTAGTTGGAAAAATTTTAAGGGTGGTAGTATCCTAGTTGCTTTGAGCCAATTTGTAACCCCTAGCCTCCCCAAATCTCGGGACGAGATTTATTTTAAGGGTGGTAGCCTGTCACATCCCAAGATTTTCCAAATCTTGTAATGTGAAAAAAAAATAAACAAAATAAATTATTGTTGAAAATCAGGGTGAAAAGAAACTTTTGTTTTTAAATGGAAACTTAAAATCCCATCTTGAACAAATTTTGATTAACATTTGAATCCAACAAAATCCAAATCAAGAGAAATGCTTTTCTCATTAAATGCATCTGGAAATTTAAACACTTGGAAAATAAACCCTAAATAAAATCATTTCCAAGTTATCTCCAAACCTATGGATTTGATCCATATAAAAATTTGTCAACAAACATTTACAAATGATCAAGAAAGACAAATAGAAATATTATAAGACTATATAAATTGGTTTCACTTAATTTGGAGCCATAAATAAAATCTTATGAATTTAATAAGATAAGGAAAAGTAATTTCCAAAGCTAATAAAGAATCTGTCTAAAATCCAAACCAAATGGTGAGCAAATAATCCTAAAGATATTTAAAAGGATAAACAAATATTAAATAATATTTTACAAATTGGAATCACCAAGTTTGGACCTTTAAATAAAAAAATATGGATTTTATAAGATGAGGAAAGAAATATTATATAAGGATTATTCAAAGACCAAACTAAATCTTGGCCCAATCCATTAAGCAAATGGAATGAATAGAATCCAAATCCAAATAAAATGAAAGGATAAGAATTTCCAAAATAAAATAAAATGGCATTAACCATTCTATCCCTATTTTAATAAAGACAAATCTCTAATAAGAATAATTATATAATTCATGAGAAAATAGTATTTTGGAATTTACCCAAGTGAAATAAAAGTGGTTTAATTCAACTTAAATAAGATTAAAGAAAACTTCCAAATAAAAATTAAGGAATTAATACTATATTAAATTCCATTGGAATAAAACAAATACCCAATTCAAATGATTTATGAATCATATTAAATACTTTCCAAATAATTCAAGATGAATTATTTGAACCCAAATAAACAAATAAAAACCTACTAAAAATATTTAAAATCAAATGGTGTTTAGAAATATTATTAAATCTTATATGATTTAAAAACTAGAGCCTATTTTGAATAATTAAAAGACCTTAAAAAGAATAAATAAATTATTCTAAAATGATTTCAGAATGCTTTATTAATCAATGTTTGAAGCTACACAAATTTTGGCAAAGTATTATTTTCAAATGAGTGTTTGAATTAATTAAACAAAATCAAGACAGAAATGGAAATAGAAAAAGAAAAACAAAGCAGTATAAAAAAAGGGGAACAAGGTCGAACCAGCCCAGCGAAGCCCACCTGGCCCAGTCCAGCCCAGTTCCTCTCCTCCCCACCGAAAAAACGATTCGAACCAGCAAACTCACCCGCTCGGTCGCCGACGCATGGACCCCACCTTCTCTGTCTCTCTTCCCTGACAAAACGGTCCCACCGCCAGCCCCTTCGTTCTCACCCGCCGCTGACCTCGCCCTCTATTGTTTCTGCCGGCGTTGATTGCGAATGAATTAGCATAAACGCGCCAGTAATTCCTTCCCGCGATTACTCCCACTTAACTGCCTCCCTCCCCTCCTTCATTTCCCTCAAGCATCACACGACCAGAGCCATCAGGCCGTCCCAGATTTGCTTTGCAACCTCGCGGCCCCGACGAGCTTTCTTCCTCGATTCCGACAAAGCCGTACCTCCCCTCTGCCTCTAACCCAAACGAGCATGATCCCTACTCTCTTGCGCATCTGACAATAGCTCTAGATCATCCGCGCGTGCCCCTTATGCTCGGCAACGACGTCAGCTAAGCATCGCCGCCGTCTGCCTCGACTCCGGCAAATCCTCCCGGTAAGCACAGACCCTCCCTTGCCCTCTTTCTGATGCACGCATGTCCGTGAATCGCGTATGAAGCTAACTATGTCTTCCGTTTGATCCCTCGTGTCCCGTAGCGTCGCCCTCAACGACGGCAGCAACCATCAGACGCCGACGACAACTACGGCAAGGAATTCCGGTTGACCTCGAGCGCCCCTTCATCAGACACGAACACGTTGAGCATCGGCGAAGCGCAGCGAACCTGGTGAGCTACCCCTCTCTCCCTCTAGCCCCCTGTGTCGCCAGCAACCTCGCCGCCAGAGCCCCCGCCACCACCTGCCGCCGCCAGCGCCGCCCATCTCTGGCTAGTGTGCTTAGCGCCATCCGATCTTGATCGCATGGCCACGATAGATACTTAACTGAAGCGGTATAGAGCCACCTGTGCCGCTCGATCTAACTTGATCCAATGCACCAGAGAGCTGATCCGGACGAAACGGTATGGGCGAATGAGAAGCAGCCACGTGTCTCTGTTGATTTGAATTAAAACAGATTTGATCTATTAGATGCTAGATTTTGTAAAATCTATAACTTTTAATCTACACGTCCAAATTTTGCAAACTTTATATCAATGGATTCAGAAAATCAAGCCCTAGACAACCATGCACTTTGTTTAGTAAAAAGCTTCTGGTAAAATGTTTGTTTTTGCAGAAACTTGTGTATGCATGTTTAGGATATAAAAATTGTTCTAAAATGATTTTGAGGATAAAATCTTTGGCAAATGGTTTTTTTTGAACCTACTGACCATAGGAAACAAATTGTGGTTTCAAAAATGTATTTGGTGAAGCAAAAGAATGAATCTTGGATTTAAACCATTTCTAGTCAAATAAAAATATGGTCTAATTATTAAAAATGGTTTTTGAAGAAAACCTTAGAGAAATGTTTTGGAAATAAACTTTCCGACCCTAAACACAAGGTTATATGGTTTGAAAACATATTTTGTGAAACCAATAGAATTTTGCCTTATTAAAAGCATTTCTTCACCACATAAAATAATGACTTGGTTTAAAAATGGTTTATGAAGTAAAAACTTTTGCAAATGGTTATGCCACTCTATAAAATGACCATTAGGTGTTTTCAAATGTTTATGACCCATTAGAAACCACTTTTACAAATAAAAAAATCTTTAGCATGCTTGCATGCATTGTCTTGTCACTATTATTTTATGTGATGAATTGCTTGAATGGTAGATTGAAATATTGTTTTCTTGATTGAATTGTAGTGATTTGAAGTGAGTGAACATTGCAAAGAACAAGGAAGTGAACTTATACTCTCTACCAAAAAGGCAAGTGATGCTTCATACTTTTTTCCCATTATTTACACTATAGTGATATTTCTAAGTAAGACTTGCATGGAATTTTTGCTAAGTATAAACCATGCTATGGGAAATCCTAGTAGATGAAACCTTAGTAGAATTTTCCTAAGTTAAGATTCCTACTACTATCATGCTTATCTTAGCTAATAGAAAACAAGGGTGGAATATATATTCATACTATGGAAAAATTTCTAAGTCTGAGGACTTATGTTTTGTTTAATAAAACAACTAAGTGAATGAACCACCTAGGTGGAATGGAAGGAATGGTTTGTGTTGAGTGGTCATGCAAGTCCAGTATGCTGGGGAAAACTTGGGCATCACCAAGTCCAGTATGCTGGGGAAAACTTGGTGTCTCACTTGTGGATGGCCACCTAGGAACAGAGAGATTTGAGATGTCAAATGTTGATAAGCTTCAAGTGCAACCACTTGGCATTATGGGCTCTGCCTGGATCATATAGGTTGCAATAACTTAGCCAAATGGACAGTTGGTGGTAGGGGATTGATAGGTTGGAGCGCATCCATTCTGGTCTAAGGGAAGGCTTCTGAAAGATCTTGTCTTGGGAAACCAAGTCTTGTGGGGAAAGTGCACCACCTCTGCAGAGTGAAAAATCTAAGTACTTAGCCATGTCCCTGGCAAAGGAGAATTTGAGCATCAAGACATGGAATCTATCAAGAATCTCATCATCCAAATTTCTAAGTTAAAAACTTGTGGTTGAACAAGGGTTGAAGGATCACCAATTTCTATTGGTGGTTCCTTGGGTGATTTTGACAAAGCAAAAACTTAGTGTTTTCAGATGATAAGGAAAATCTAATTTGAGAAAAGCAAGCCTAAGCTCCACTTAGCCAAATGCATATAGATGATAGACTCCACTATACTACCATAGTATCACTTGCCAATACAATTCAAATGTATTGACCCTTGTGGCTGTAACTTGTTATGTTGCAGGTTTGATTGTTATTAGTGAAGTTAAATGATTAGGATTACAAGTATTCAACCAACATGTCTGCCTGTGGCACTTTGAAGATGAAGGACCCCATGCTATTGATATATTCTGCTGCATTGTAATGAGTTAGCCAAATGAGCTATGTAAGATGTAATAAATTATGTTATTCCTGGTTATAAAGTTGTATTATGACCTTTGTTTCTTGATATTACATCTTAAATGTGGATGCTAGCTATTGATCCAGGGACTAGCATTGTAAACACAGGGATCTCTACCTTATTAAAGGTTGGGAACCTTACAATAGATCTTGGCTTGTTTGTTTGTATGCGGTAGAAATTTTTTGTTTTCCATGCTACGAACCCCTACAGTGGTATCAGAGCCGTGTCTATATGTAGATCTGTTGCACGAGTAGAACACAATGGTCATTGTGGGCGGTGGTGCTTTTATTATCAATTTCTTCTTGTGTACTTTGCATGTTGCGGTATGATGGGATGAAGCGGCCCGGGCTATCCTTAGATTACATCGTTCATGAGACTTGCTCCACGCTCAACATGCAACTTGTATTGCATAAGTGGCTTTGCGGGTGTCTGTCTCTCCCATTATAGTATAGATCCAATTTACAACGGGCACTTGATAGTTCAAACATCAACGTTGTGGTTCTTGTTCATAAGTTAGAGCGACATTTATGGAAAGCCCAAAACCACGTAAAATATGCAAAGAAAATTAGAGGAATCTAACTTTGTTTTGCAGGGGTGTGCTGTGATGTGACATGGCCATGATTGTGATTATATTTGATGTATGCAATGATCCTTATTGTAAGTTGGTAACCGGAAGGAGCCATATGGTTGTCTTTAATTTCTGTTAAGACCCGCGTGTCTATTCAAAGTAGTTGTAATAGTTGGAGCTGGTGGACGACAACCATGAAGCGGCGCCATTGACCTTGACGCTATGCCGGTGATGATGGAGATCATGCTCGTGCTTGAAGATGGAGATCGGAAGCACAAGAAGAAAGGCCATATCATATCACATATTATGAATTGCATGTGACGTTAATCCTTTATGCATCTTGTATTGCTTAGTTAACGACGATAGCATTATAAGATGATCCCTCATGCACATAAAAATTTCAAGTTTAAAGTGTTCATCCTTAGTAAGCATCGTTGCTAAAGCTTGTTGTTTTGAAGCACCACGTGATGATCGGGTGTGTTAGATTCTGCAAGTGTATACAACGTGAGCAAGCCAGATTTGCTCATGCGGAAGCTAAGGTTTGATCTTGACGAGCCTAGCATGTACAAACATGGTATCGAAACACGGATCACTGAAAGGTAAAGCATGAGTCATATAGTAGATATGATGAACATGTTGATTGTTCGCCATTGAATCTACATCAACTCTCGTGATGATCGGTTTTGATGTAGTGGATTTGGTTCGTGTGATCACTAAAACAATGTGAGGGATATTGTTTGAGTGGGAGTTCACCTAGATTAATTTAACTATTAATTAGAACTCAATTTGTCATAAACTTAGTCTAAACTATTGCAAATATGTTGTAGATCAATGGAGGCCCCTACCATCAATTTTAATGCGTTCCTAGAGAAAGAGAAGTTGAAAAACAATGGAAGCAACTTCTCGGATTGGTTCCGCAATTTGAGGATTGTCCTCAATGCTGGTAATTTGACCTATGTGCTGGATGCACCGCTGGGTGACCCGCCTGCAGCTGATGCTACCGATGAAGTAAAGAATGTTTACCTCGCTCGGAAGAATCAGTACTCCACAGTCCAGTGTGCTATCTTGTATGGTTTGGAATCTGAGCTTCAGAAAAGGTTTGAGAACTCAGACCCACATGATATTGTCCGTGAACTCAAATTGATATTTGAGACTCACGCGGCAGTTGAGAGTTATGAGGCTTCTGAAAAGTTCTTTAACTGCAAGATGGAAGAGGGCAGCTCCGTCAGTGAGCATGTGCTTAAGATGTCTGGGCACGCAAACAAACTCCAAAGCTTGGTTATAGTGATTCCTAATGCCTTGGGGATTTACCGTGTCCTCCAATCACTACCACCAAGTTACAAGAACTTTGTGATGAACTACAATATGCAAAGCATGAACAAGCAGTTGCCAGAACTCTTCTCCATGTTGAAATCTGCAGAAGTGGAGATCAAGAAAGAGCACCAAGTGTTGATGGTCAATAAGACCACCAAATTCAAGAAAGGCAAGTCTAAGCAAATAGGTACTGCAGAATAAATGGAAGCTGGCGAAGAACGAGGTGACGATGCGCGTTGGAAATGGATCAAAGGTTGATGTGATCGCGGTTGGCACGCTACCTCTTCATCTACCATCGGGATTAGTTTTATGCTTAAATAATTGTTATTTGGTGCTTGCGTTAAGCATGAACATTATATCGGGATCTTGTTTATTGCGAGACGGTTACTTGTTTAAGTCTGAGAATAATGGTTGTTCGATTTATATGAGTAATATGTTTTATGCACATGCACCTTTGATAGATGGTCTATTCTTATTGAATCTCGATAGTGGAAATACACATATTAATAACATTGAAGCTAAACGTTTGAAATTGAGTGATAACTCGAAATATATGTGGCACTGTCGTCTTGGTCACATTGGAGTGAAGCGTATGAAGAAACTCCATTCCGATGGACTTCTTGAATCACTTGATTTTGAATCACTTGAAAGATGCGAAGCATGTCTGATGGGTAAAATGACTAAGACTCCATTTTCTGGTATGATGGAGCGAGCTACGGACTTAATGGAAATCATACATAACGATGTGTGTGGTCCAATGAGTGTAGCATCGCGCGGTGGTTATCGTTATGTTCTTACCTTCACGGATGACTTGAGTAGATATGGGTATATCTATTTCATGAAACATAAGTCCAAAACTTTCGAGAAGTTTAAGGAATTTCAAAGTGAGGTAGAGAATCAACGTAACAAGAAGATTAAATTTCTACGTTCTGATCGTGGAGGTGAATATCTAATTTACGAGTTTGGCGAGCATTTGAAGAAATGCGGAATACTTTCACAATTGACACCGCCGGGAACACCACAACGTAATGGTGTGTCCGAACGTCGTAATCGAACTCTCTTAGATATGGTTCGTTCTATGATGTCACTTACAGATTTACCGTTATCATTTTGGGGTCATGCATTAGAAACAGCCGCATTCACTTTAAATAGGGCACCATCTAAATCCGTTGAAACGACACCGTATGAATTATGGTTTGGGAAGAAACCTAAATTGTCGTTCCTTAAAGTTTGGGGTTGCGAAGCCTATGTAAAGAAGTTACAGCCGGACAAGCTTGAACCCAAAGCAGAAAAATGCGTCTTCATAGGATACCTGAAGGAAACTATTGGGTATACCTTCTATCATAGATCCGAAGGCAAAATCTTCGTTGCCAAGAATGGATCCTTTCTAGAGAAGGAATTTCTCTCGAAAGAAGTGACTGGAAGGAAAGTAGAACTCGACGAGGTTGTCGAACCTTCTCTCGAACTTGCGAGTATCACAACACCGGAAGAAGTTCCTGTGGTGCCTGCACCAATAAGAGAGGAAGCTAATGAAACTTCGGTTGAAGTTACTACAGAGCCTCGCAGGTCAACGAGAACTCGTACCACTCCTGATTGGTAAGATCCCATTATGAGTGTCATGTTGGTGGACAGCACCGATGACCCTGCGACATATGAGGAAGCGATGATGAGCCCAGATTCCAATAAATGGAAAGACGCCATGAAATCCGAGATTGGATCCATGTATGAAAACCAAGTATGGAATTTGGTGGACTTACCGGATGGCCGAAAGGCTGTCGAGAACAAATGGATTTTCAAGAAGAAAACAGATGCTGATGGTAATGTTACTGTCTATAAAGCTCGACTTGTCGCAAAAGGGTTTCGACAAATTCAAGGAGTTGAATACGATGAGACTTTCTCACCAGTAGTGAAGCTAAAGTGTGTGAGGATTTTGTTAGCAATCGCTGCATATTACGATTATGAGATATGGCAGATGGATGTCAAAACAACATTCATCAATGGAGACATTGATGAAGAGTTGTATATGATGCAACCCAAAGGTTTTGTCGATCCTAAAGATGCTAACAAGGTATGCAAACTTCAACGGTCCATATATGGATTGAAGCAAGCATCCCGAAGTTGGAATCAATGTTTTGATAAGGTAATCAAAAGTTTTGGTTTTATACAAACTTATGGAGAAGCTTGTATTTACAAGAAAGTGAGTGGGAGCTCTGTAGCATTCTTAATACTATATGTAGATGACATATTGTTGATTGGGAATGATGTAGACCTTCTTAATAGTGTCAAAGAATATTTGAATAATAGTTTTTCAATGAAAGATCTTGGCGAAGCAGCTTACATATTAGGCATAAAGATTTATAGAGATAGATCGAGATGCCTAATATCATTGTCACAAAGCACATATTTGGACAAAGTTCTAAAGAGATTTGGAATGGAAGATAGCAAGAAAGGGTTCTTGCCCATGTTTCCCAATACGACCTTGAGTAAAACTCAAAGTCCAGCAACGTTAGAAGATAGAGAAAGGATGAGTAAGACTCCCTATGCCTCAGCCATAGGATCTCTAATGTATTCCATGCTATGTACTAGACCCGACATTGCATATGCTGTTAGTTTGACTAGCAGATATCAAAGTGATCCAGGAGTGGATCATTGGACAGCGGTCAAAAACATCCTTAAGTACTTGAGAAGAACTAAGGATATGGTTCTTTCTTATGGAGGTGATGAACAGCTCGTTGTTAATGGTTACACCGATGCTAGTTGGAACACCGATCTGGATGATTCTAAATCTCAATCTGGATACGTATTTACTTTGAATGGTGCAGCAGTTAGCTGGAGGAGTGCAAAGCAAAGCGTTGTGGCGAGATCTTCAACTGAATCGGAATACATAGCTGCTTCGGAGGCTTCACAAGAAGCGATATGGATGAAGGAGTTCATTACAGAGCTCGGTGTGGTTCCAAGTGCGCTGGACCCAATGTCTATCTACTGTGATAACATGGGCGCCATAGCCAATGCGCAAGAACCAAGGTCACACAAGAAGCTGAAGCACATCAAGCTACGTATTCATGCTATTCGAGAACATGTCCAAGATGGTGACATAAAGATTTGCAAAGTACACACAGATCTGAATGTGGCGGATCCGTTGACTAAACCTCTCCCGAGGGCAAAACATGACCAACACCAAACTGCCATGGGTGTTCAGTATATTACCATGTAATCTAGATTAGTTGACTCTAGTGAAAGTGGGAGACTGTTGGAGATATGCCCTAGAGGCAATAATAAATGTAGTTATTATTATATCTTTGTGTTTATGATAAATGTTTACTTTCATGCTATAATAGTATTAACCAGGAAACATTAATACTTGTGTGATTTGTAAACTAAATTAGAGTCCCTGGTAAAGCCTCTTCATAATACTAGCTTGTTGGTTAATACATGATTGTGGTTTCCCTATCATGAACATTGAGATGTTATTAACAACAAGATCATATCGTTAGGAGAATGGTATGATGGACATACTCCTATAGATAAGCGTAGCATAAAGATCAAGTCATTTTAATAGTTCAATTGCTATAAGCTTTCTGATACATAGTAACCTAATTCCTTCGACCATGAGATAATGCTTATCACCATCACCGGAAGGATGCTTTGATGACATCAAACACCACACCGTAACTGGGTTGCTATAAAGGTGGCATTGAGTGTTCGGAAAGTATGGGTTGAGACACATGGATCAAGAGCGGGATTTGTCCATCCATATGACAGATAGATATACTCTGGGCCCTGTCGGTGGCATGTCATCCAATTATATTGCAAGCATGTGATTGGATCACAAGGTATCACATACCACGGGAACGAGAAAAGAGTACTTATCCGTAACGAGGTTGAACTGGGTATGCAGAGATATCGACGATCAAAACCTCGGATAAGTAAACTATCGTGAGACAAAGGGAAATTGGTATCGTATGCAAGTGGTTCATTCAATCGCAAAGTAATCGTAGAAATATGTGGGAGCCATATGAATTTCCAGATTCCTCTATTGGTTATTGTTCGGAGAAGTGTCTCGATCATGTCCGCATAATTCACGAACCTTAGGGAGACACACTTAAGGATTCGATGTTGTTGAGTAGTTATGGAATGATGAGTAAGAGACTGAATGTTGCTCGGAGTCTCGGATGGGATCCGGGATATCACGAGGAGATCCGGAATGGTCCGAAGAATAAGATTCATATCAGGAAAGTCCTGCTTTGGAGTTGAAGAATGATTCCGGTGTTTTCATCGGGAATGTTCTAGAAGGGTCCGGAAGGTCTGGCACTCCGGATGGGAAGGGTACATGAATGTGTCATAACAATGTGGAATGGTTGCATCATGTACTAGGTATCATCGCTAAGCAAAATAAAGGGATAAATCAAATCCTAGTTTGAAAAGTCAAACGCCAATTTGAAAAGTCAAACGGCAAGTTTGCTTGGTGGAGGGAGAGTAGGAAACCTACTTGGGGAGGAAGTCCTCCTCCCTCCACCGCCGGCCAAGGAGGCCGACTTGGGCGAGGACTCCCTCCCCCTTGGCCGCGCCCTCCCACCAATAAAAGGAGGGGTAGGGGTGCCCCTATAGACCTACACCTCTATCCACCAAACCCTAACCCTAGCCGCGGCCACCAAGTTGCCGCCGCCACCTAGGGTTTGCCCTAGACGCCGAGTTGGGGTTCTCCCCTTGCCCTAGCCGCCGGCCTAGCCCTCTCTCCTTGGTACCTCTAAACCCTAGATCACCAAGGCCTCTCTCATAGTCCACCATACTCGCTCCGGCTTAAGGCGAAGCCCTGTGAGATCTCCCCTCTACTTCCGGTACCACGCCGTCGTGCTGCCGGAATCGCGAGGAGAGTGCTACAACCTCCGCTGCCTGCTGGAACAAGGGAGAGGAAGGTCTTCATAGAGTACCGAAAATGTTACTGACTGCGGGAGCGCTGCCGGAACGCAGCGCCGGAAGGATCGTCTACACGATCTTGAGATCGGCAAGAGTACGACTACATCACCCACGAGAATCTGCTCTCGTTAAACACTTTGGAATCTTCGAGGGTGAGTTATTCTATCGACTCGTTGCTACAATCTAGTAGATAGATCTTGGCTTGTTTGTTTGTATGCGGTATAATTTTTTTGTTTTCCATGCTACGAACCCCTACAGGATCATACTTTCACTAGTGAACACTCTCTCATAAATATCCTATCTTCATGATACTACTCTTAACTACTCTCCAGTTGGACACTCTAATCCATGGTAGGGCTATAACAGCACACCTCAAAGTCCGCCTTTCCCAATCTAGATAACCCCACACTGTCACCTTGAGTGCTAGACGGTTCCAACAAACACCACAATTTCATAGAGACATCCAACTCCAAATATAACTCATAACAAATATTCAGTCTAGCCAAAGTGCCACACACGGTATGCACGCTGTCACTTTCACACACGTGGGGAAAAGCATAGATCTATTAAAGCACAAAGAGTATTTATGTAGACTCAAACCACCATGGCTTGCACGCTGTCACTTTCACACACATGGGGAGAGAAGAGATCTATTAAAGCACTTGAGTAGCAAGGTAGATCTACTTGATTACAAAGCTCATGACCACAACAAGATCATGCATAGAGAGAGAGATGAACACATAGCTACCGGTAGAGCCCTTAGCCTCGAGGAAGAACTACTCCCTCCTCATCATGGGAATCAGCAACGATGATGAAGATGGTGATGGAGATCGATGGAGATGGATCTGGGGCACTTCCCCGTCCCGACAGGGTGTCGGAACAGAGACTTTCTGTCCCCCGAATCTCCCTTTCGGTGGCGGTGGCGCTACGGAGGTTTTTCTGGAAGTATGATTGACTATTTAGGGTTTTCTCCCCGGGGGATTCTTATAGGCGCAGGAGGCAAGGCTGGGAGGCGGTCGGAGGGCCCACACCCTACCCAGGCGCGGGATAGGGCCCACCCGCGCCTAGGGGGCGTGTCGTGGCCCTGGATCGCCTCTCTGTCTCCCCTCTGGACTTTGTGGCGCCCACGGTAAAATATTGACTTTGGCTTTTGTCCCTTCCAATTCCTAGAATATTGATTTTCTGCCTTTCTCGAACCAAAAAACAGAAGAAAATAGGCAACTGGCACTGTGGCAACTTGTTAATAGGTTAGTTCCAGAAAATATATAAAAACACCTCAAAGTGTAGACAAAGCAAAGCAAAGTAGATACTAAACAAGCATGGAGCATCAAAAATTATAGATACGTTTCCGACGTATCAAGCATCCCCAAGCTTAACTCCTGCTCGTCCTCGAGTAGGTAAGTGATAAAATAATAATTTTTGAGGTGACATGCACCATCAAAACCAAGATCAAACCATTTGCAAGCATTGAAGGCTGGGGTCAAAGAACTCTAAACATGTGCATGAAAGATGGAGTTCTAACAATAGGACAAAGTAACTATGCATGCAACATGAAAGTCTACAAACAAAGATCATGAATAACAATGCATTGAAATACTTTTGTTTGTTTCACATATAGAAAACATAACATAGTGGCATTTAGCTTGTCCCTCATATAGTACAAATAGATGCATAAGACACCTTCAAAGTTCACAAGGGTGACTAGAAACAAGTAGCACAAGAGCAAGTAATATCACAATATGCATCAATCAATAAGTTTTGGAACACTGCACACAGAATGGCAACTATGCTCTCTTAATGGTGCCTAAAAGGTAGAAGGTGGAGACTCAATATAATAGTGGAAGAAATGCCCTTCATAAAGGAAGCAGGGATTTCAAGTTTCAAAAAGAGCTTCCAAAAATTATGGTACTTGTTAGCTTTCAACCCTCATTGCCCCTATCATAAGCACGTTGAAGTGATTAAGGTTAAAGCGAACAAAGATGGAGTATATGCTTGAAAAAGTATAAGTTGGCAATCTCAAGTCCCTTGAATACGAGGGCCACACCTCATGCTACTAAACTTCAGTCACCTGCAAGTTCTTGTCATTGTAAGTACATGCGTATCATAGAGAACCGCCAACGGGGTACCCCTTGCACATGGTATAGGAGCTATCCCATAACCAAAATGACAAGGCAAGCAGACAATGAGCATCTCAGCGATCTTTTTATTTACTATTTTCATAGGTTTTTATTGAGGATGCTTCACAAATTGTTAATTATGGTGATGCTGCAAGTTTCCACCATGATTAGGCATGGCTTAGGCTAGCGGCCCAGACATTTCTCTAACACAAAATACATACTCCATGGACTTACAATTTCCCTCTTTATTTCACACCGGTGACATCCATAGACAAAATAGCATGATATCAAGTGCAATGTTGAAAACGTTCCCCGTGACAGCACGGTTCTGCTAATTCTAATGTATAAGTGCAAGCATATACAACATAGATGACACAATGGTTCAAGTTTATTAGGGGCAAAGAATATAAAGTGTGCCATCAAGTTTGTGAGGGCTTTAATCACAAAGTTTTCACATAACAAAGAGACTTTTTAACTGGAAGATAACTGAAAACAAGAATATACTTGGAATGGTGTAACACACCATGCATAGGAATTTATAGTGGACACTTTGGAATAACTTGGTTTATTGGGAGTTGGAAGCATGAGTAGAGCTTACTCATACAAGTGGAGGCTAGCAAAAGACTGGGAGCAACCAACTAAGAGAGCAATAATGGCCATAATCATGCAGAACAATAAAACATTACTAATCAAAGCATAGAGTGGTACTACAAGTCAAGGACTAAATGATCATATAGGCTATGGTGACTTGTCATAGTCATAACATGGTGTGAGCATGTGCCAATTCAACCCAAATAAAGCATCAAAGGAGAATACCACAATACTATGCTTTTGTATGCTAAAACAACGCATGATTCTTTCAAGGCACAACTAGCAATCCCAATTGTTTGGAACAAGTCATGCTACAACAATAATCACTAAGCATAAGGTCAAAACAACATCTAGCATGACATGATAAAGTCTAGGCCATAGTCAAAACAAGCTTCCTTTTGTACCACTATAAGCATGAAACTTCCTACTCTCTTCAAACACCAATCGACTTATTTGAAACAACTCACAAAGATAATAATCAATAAATATCAGTGAGCAAGTCTCACAAATCCACAAAGAAGAACTAACAAGTTCTAAGCTAAAAACATATGAAAACTAAGGCTAAACACAGTGCTAGCAAAAGAGAACACTCACAGAACAATAAGAATGAAAACTAGAGTGTTCTAGGCAATGAAAACAGAGTGTGTGTCTCTCCAAAATAAGTGTGGTGTAACCAACCAACTTACTCAAGCAAACTAAGAAAACTAAAACCAAAAACAAAAACTAAGACGCTCCAAGAACAACACAACCATGCATAAAACAATAAAAACGAAGTGTCTAGAAAGACCTGAGATTTTTATTGATGAAGAAGGGGATGCCCAAGGAATCCCTAAGCTTTGAAGCTTGTACCTCTTGAATATTTCTTGGAGTGACACGGGGTGGCATCCCCAAGATTGAGCTTTTTTCCATTCTTCATCTCATTACATTATTCTTTCTCTACACCTACAAATTTTCCTTCATACAAAACTTCACACTATCTTCATTAGCAACATTAGTGTATTTAAAAGATAATAGACCTTTGGGTTTAGTTTCAAAACAGAAAAACTTTCACTAAATACACAAGCTACTACAGAAACTCCTTCAAAAAGCTTAGTTTCCCTAAAAAAACCCAAAAAGGAATCAATAAGAAGCAAATGCAAATAATGGCAGAAATCTGTCAAAACAGACCAACAGATAGAAACCAATTTTTTAGAAGACCTTATGTTGCTTAAATCAAAAAGTGTTGAACTAACGAAAGTTACCTAACATACTGGGGGATTTATACGTAAATTTTCAGCTAAATCTACTTACAGATACTCCTCACGAATTTTTATGGTGGAGGACAGAAATCTGTTTCGGGACAGCAACTCCCCAAATCTTACTTCCCTCTCATTAGAGGTTATTCTTGGCACAAAAAACAAACAAAAAGGATAAGGAGAGGTCATTACTGAAATAATAACTTCTAAGACTTAAGTAAACTCTTGGGTTATCTCCCAACAAGAACTTTTCTTTAACGCCTTTAAGTTAGGCTTGATAGTTTGAGAAGATGCTCACATAAGAAATATGAATTGAAGTAAAAGAGAGCATCAAGAAGCAAATTCAAAACATATTTAAGTCTAACCCACTTACTATGCATAGGAATATTATAAAGAAACAAGTCATGAAAGCACAAAGCAACAAGCATAGGAAAGCAAAACAAGTGCAACTTCAAGATTTTCAACATAAAGAGGGGAAACTTAATATTGTTGAGCTACATAAAACCATGTTTCCCTCTCTCATAATAACTTTCAGTAGAAACATGAATAAAATTAACAATATAACCATCACATAAAACATTCTTATCATGAGCCACATGCATAAAATAATTATTACTCTCCACATAAACATAGTCATTCTTATTAATTATAGTGGGAGCAAATTCAAAAAAATAGCTATCACTATCATTCTCATCACCATAATCATCAAATATAGGAGGCATATTGTAATCATAATTAATTTTCTCCTTAATAGTAGGTGTACTGAAACTATCATATTCATCATTGTAATCATCATATATTGGAAGTTTGGTGTTATCATAAGTAATAGAATAGCTATCTTCCAAAGCTGGGGGACTAAAAAGATCATTTTCATCAAAACTAGCTTCCCCAAGCTTAGACTTTTCCATAACATTAGCAATAATGGTGTCCAAAGAATTCATACTAATAACATTGCTATTAGCATGCAAATAAACTTCCATAGGTTTTTTAATTTTTTCTTCAAACACTTTCATGTCCTAACTCAAGATAAATACTATAAAGCTCTCTAATTTTGTTGTTGTTTTCCATTAAGCCTAACTAGTGAAAACAAGAAACAAAAAGACGCAATTACAGAATCTAAAGGAAATAACTTCAAGCACTCACACCGGAGGATGTGAGTACCTTTTACCTTACCTCCCCGGTAACGGCACCAGAAAATAGCTTTCTGGCTTGCTATTGCCGTGGGGTAACGTGCGTGAGTGCCTTTTACATTTCCCCCCGGCAACAGCGCCAAAAAATAGCTTGATGTCTACGCACTTCTATTCTTGTAGACAGTTGTTGGGCCTTCAAGTGCAGAGATTTGTAGAACAGCAGCAAGTTTCCCTTAGGTGGATCACCTAAGGTTTATCGAACTCAGGGAGGAAGTGGTCAAAGGTAATCCCTCTCAAGCAACCCTGCAATCAAGATACAAGAAGTCTCTTGTGTCCCCAACACACCTAATACACTTGTAAGGTGTATAGGTGCACTAGTTCGGCGAAGAGATAGTGAAATACAAGTGGTAAAAGTGCAAGAAAATAGCTTTGATGGAGCTTGACGGTGAGGTAAAGACTGGACGCAAGCAAACATGCAATAGATCTAGAAGCAAACGGTGTTTCAATGTTTAGAAACAAGGCCTAGGGATCATACTTTCACTAGTGAACACTCTCTCATAAATACCTCTCTTCATGATACTACTCTTAACTCATCTCCGGTTGGACACTCTAATCCATGGTAGGGCTATAACAGCACACCTCAAAGTCCGCCTTTCCCAATCTAGATAACCCCACACTGTCACCTTGAGCGCTAGACGATTCCAACAAACACCACAATTTCATAGAGACACCCAACTCCAAATAAAACTCATAACAAATATTCAATCTAGCCAAAGTGCAACACACGGTATGCACGCTGTGACTTTCACATACGTGGGGAAAAGCATAGATCTATTAAAGCACAAAGAGTATTAATGTAGACTCAAACCTAAGTGCCACCATGGAGTGCACGCTGTCACTTTCACACACATGGGGAGAGCAGAGATCTATCAAAGCACTTGAGTAGAAAGGTAGATCTACTTGATTACAAAGCTCATGACCACAACAAGATCATGCATAGAGAAACAGATGAACACATAGCTACCGGTAGAGCCCTTAGCCTCGAGGAAGAACTACTCCCTCCTCATCATGGGAATCAACAAAGATGATGAAGATGGCGATGGAGATGGCTCCAGGGGCACTTCCCCGTCCCGGCAGGGTGCCGGAATAGAGACTTTCTGTCCCCTGAATCTCCCTTTCGGTGGCAGCGGCGCTACGGAGGTTTTTCTGGAAGTATGATTTACTATTTAGGGTTTTCTCCCCGGGGGCTTCTTATAGGCGTAGGAGGCAAGGCTGGGAGGCGGTCGGAGGGCCCACACCCTACCCAGGCGCGGGGTAGGGCCCACCCGCGCCTAGGGGGGTGTGGTGGCCCTGGTTCGCCTCTCCGTCTCCCCTCTGGACCTCGTGGCGCCCATGGTAAAATATTGACTTTGGCTTTTGTCCCGTCCAATTCCGAGAATATTGATTTTCTGCCTTTCTGGAACCAAAAACAGAAGAAAACAGGCAACTCGCACTATGGCAACTTGTTAATAGGTTAGTTCCAGAAAAGATATAAAAACACCTCAAAGTGTAGACAAAGCAAAGAAAAGTAGATACTAAACAAGCATGGAGCATCAAAAATTATAGATACGTTTTCGACGTATCAGAGACCATCCACGAGAGAGACATGCAGCTTGAGGAGAGGGATAATGCAGGGGAGGACATCCGTGGAGACCCCTACTCCTATCTCAACGATGATGATGACTTTCTGGAGGATCAGGCCATGGACTTCTTCACCAATGAGGATGACTTCACCTTCGTTGATGATGATGATGAGGACACCAATTCCGAGGAGTAGTAGCACTTGAGCACTAGCATTAGTGAGTTGTATCCAGTCCCATTGTATTGTAGTTTCACGGAATGGTTCTTAAAACCATCTGTTTTCCTTGTTGTGGTGTGTGTTTGTATTGTGTGCTATGAATGAATGAAAAGCAAGTTGCTAGAAAAATCTGAGTCAACTTGAAAAACTTTTTAGAAACAAAAAAACCCTGAACCTTAGAAATTTCCCTCTTTTCTCATGATCTATCTCAATCTTCAGATGCCTCGTGGAGGAAGCACTTCATCCCTGGAACCGATGTTGCAAATCTTGCACTTCATCCCTGGAACTTCATCCCCGTGAAGCTGAAAGAGCCGAACGTCAAGCCAACTTAGCCTCCCTTCAACACATAGCTCAGATGGCCAACAACAACCAAGGCCATGGACACCAGGACAACCATGGATCAAAGCTCAAGAACTTTCAGAACACCAATCCACCCATATTCACTAAGTCTGAAGAGCCCCTAGATGTCGATGATTGGTTGCAAACCATGGAGAACAACTTAGAAGTTGCAGGAGTGGAAGCCAACGAGAAAGTACTGTTTGCCACCCACTATCTGTCCGGAGATGCAAGAGCATGGTGGAACAACGTTCGCGCCATGAATGGAGGACAGATGATGACTTGGGATGAATTCAAAATCAAGTTTAGCAGAACCCATGTGCCACCGGGTTTGATCAAGAGGATGAGAGATGAATTCAGAGAACTGAAGCAAGGGAGGATGACAGTAGTTGAGTACTGTGACAAATTTTTGTCATTGGATAGGTATGCACCAGATGAGATTGATACTGAAGCCAAGAAGAAGGAGAGATTCTTGAATGGTCTGCATGATGAGATGCAAACAGTGTTAGTCAACATCCCGTTTGCTAATATTGAAGCCTTAGTGGATTCTACCATTCAGATGGAAGGCAAGATCAACCAAGCCAATGAGAACCTCAAGAGTAGAATGATGCACCAACCAGGAACCCACCATACCCCAAATTATCGCCCCAACCCGTCTCTAGAAGATTTGCCCCAGGGAACTCGCTCAACCGCAATGGTCGTCTGTTTCTCATGAATTCTGAAGAATCCCAAGAAGCGCCAGATGTCGTACTAGGTATGTTTTCTGTTAACTCAGTACTTGCAAGAGTGTTGTTTGATTTTTGAGCATCGCACTCGTTTGTTACTGAAGAATTTGCATGCACTAGTAATATTCAACCAACCAAATTGAAGCATGTTATGATTGTTCAAATACCTGGTTCAACGACCAAAGCTAGACAAATTTGCAAGGCCGTACCTATCCGAATCCATGGCATAGATTTTTATACTAACTCGGAACTAAAGGTTTGGAAGTAGTAGTAGGAATGGATTGGATGTCGAAACATAAAGGATTAATTGTCTGTGCCAAGAAAGCCATAACCATGACTAGTACCACCGGAATATTAGTAGAGCATGAATATGAAACCTTGCCCCGTCGATTCAAGTGCAACAAGAGTATAGAACAACCAACCATTGACCATGTCAGAATAGTCTGTGAATACCCCGATGTATTCTTAGATGTTTTGCCCGGTATGCCCCCAGATCGGGATATCGAGTTTATCATTGAACTCATCCCTGGAACCAGACCCATAGCCCAGAGACCCTATAGTATGAACCCGTCTGAATTAGTAGAGCTGAAGAAGTAACTGGATGCTATGCTAGAGATAGGATTGATCCAACCAAGTGCATCGCCATGGAGATCACCTGTTTTGTTTGTGGACAAGAAATATGGAGGTAACCGTTTGTGTACAAATTATCAGAAATTGAATGATGTCACCATCAAGAACAAGTACCCTCTGCCAAAGATAGAAGACCTGTTTGACCAGTTAACTGGTACCAAAGTGTTTTCTAAGATTGATCTTAGAACTGGCTATCATTAACTCAAGATTCGCGCAGAGGATATTCCAAAGACTGCCTTTACCACCAGATATGGACTGTATGAGTATACTGTCATGTATTTTTGATTAACCAATTCCCCCGCTTATTTCATGAACCTCATGAATAAGATTTTTATGGACTTCCTGGATAAGTTTGTCGTTGTTTTCATCGATAACATTCTGATCTATTCCAAATCAGAAGAAGAACATGAGCTACACCTAAGGACCATCCTTGGAACCCTTAGGGAGCATTGGTTGTATGCCAAGTTTAGCAAATGTGAATTCTGGATACAGGGGGTAGGATTCCTCTAACATATTTTATCAGTCGTAGGAATTGTCGTTGACCCTGCAAAGGTGAAGGATGTTGAAGATTGGCAAGCCCCAACCACTCAAACTCAAGTTCATGCATTTCTCGGAATAGCGGGATATTACCACAATTTTGTAGAAGGATTCTCGAGTACCGCAAGACCCATGACCCAATTGTTAAAGAAGTACAAGAAGTTTGAATGGACGGACAAATGTGAAGCGAGTTTTCAAGAAATCAAGAAGAGATTGATTTCAGCCCCAATCTTGATCATGCCGGATATCACGAAGCCCTTTGATGTGTATTGTGATGCATCCAAGATCGGTCTCGGATGTGTGTTGATGCAAGAAGGCAAAGTAATATCTTAACTATCCCGCCAACTGAAGAAACATGAGCAGAATTATCCTACCCATGACCTTGAACTAGAAGCCGTAGTTCTATCCCTGAAGACATGGAGGCATTACCTCTGGGAACCGTTTTGAGATTTATTCGGATCACAAGAGCCTGGAATATATTTTCACTCAGAAGGAGCTGAATATGAGGCAGAGCAGATGGATCGAGCTAATCAAGGACTATGATCTGGACATTCACTATCACCCCGGTAAAGCCAATATGGTAGCAGATGCCCTTAGCCGATTGTCGTGTCGCTTGAACTCCATGATTCTGAAGGAGCAACCAAGTTTGCACAAGGAGTTGGAAGATTTCAAAATGGAATTAGTAAGTGAAGGATTTTTGGCTAGCATAGAACTTCAACCCACTTTGATCAGTTAGATTAAGGAGGCGCAGAAAGGAAATGCTAGTATCAATGGAATCAAACGTCGCATCGGTACAGGCAAAGTACCTGGATTCACCGAGGATGAAAAAGGAGTTTTGTGGTACAAAGGAAGTATCTGTGTACCAGCAGATTCCGAGTTGAAGCAAGCTATTTTGAAAGAATCCCATGATACCCTTTATTCTATCCATCCCGGAGGAACGAAGATGTATCAAGATTTGAAGGAGAAATTTTGGTGACATAAGATGAACAGAAAAATCGGGAGCTACATAGCTAAGTGTGATATCTGTCAGAGAGTTAAGGCAGGACATCAGAGACCCGCAGGACTGTTGCAACCACTGCAGATTCTGGAATGGAAATGGGATTCAGTTGGAATGGACTTTATCACCGGTTTGCCTACTTCTAGTAGGGGAAATGACTCTAATTGGGTCATAGTTGATAGATTGTCTAAAGTTGCCCATTTCTTACCTGTCAAGACCACCTATCAGAGTTCGAAGCTAGCAGAGTTGTACATCGCTAGAATCGTCAGTTTGCACGGAGTCCCCAAAACCATCGTGTCTGATCGAGGAACCCAGTTTGCCTCGAGATTCTAGAAGAAAGTCCAAGAAGGATTAGGAATCCGAATAGATTTCAGCACAGCTTATCACCCTCAGACTGATGGACAAACGGAACGAGTAAATCAAATACTCGAAGATATGTTGAGAACATGTGTGTTAGAGTATGGATCTAAATGGGAATATTGTCTGCCGTTCGTAGAGTTTTCGTACAACAACAGTTATCAAGCCAGTTTGCAAATGGCCCCATTTTAATTCATGTATGGAAGGAAGTGTCGTACCCCTTTGAATTGGTCGGAAGTAGGAGAGAGTCAGATTTTTGGACCCGACATCCTACGAGAAGCAGCAGAGAAAGTTCACAAGATTCGTGAGAACCTCAAGACCGCCCAATCCAGATAGAAGAGTTATGCCGACAAGAGACGTCGAGACCTCGCTTTCAATATCGGAGATTTTGTGCATCTCAAAGTGTCGCCTTTGAAGGGAATGCAACGTTTCCAGCTCAAAGGAAAGTTAGACCCTAGATATATCAGTCCCTTCAAGATTCTGAATCATCGAGGAGAAGTATCATATCAATTGGAACTGCCAGAAGATATGTTAGCAGTGCATAATGTGTTCCATATATCGTTATTTCGCAAATGCCTAGAAGCCCCGGAGAAGACCAAAGTTTTCAAGAACATTGATCAACAAACCATAGAGATCAACGATGACCTGACATATCCTAAAGTACCCATCCGTATTTTGGAGGAATCTTTCAGAATCACCAAGACCCGAAGCATCAAGTTTCTCAAGATCTAGTGGAGTAACCACACTGAAGAGGAAGCTACCTAGGAACGAGAAGATTACATCAAGACGGAGTTTCCCGATCTCTTTAAATCCTAGTTTTTCTTTTTCTTCTTTCTCAAATCTTGGGACGAGATTTTGTTTAAGGAGGGAAGGTTTGTAACATCCCAAAAATATTGATCAAGATTATCAATTTCCAATCATCAAAATTAGGGTTAACAAAAACTTTTGTTAATTAAAATCATATGAATGCATGTGTGTATGTGATGATTGTATGAATGCATGAATGGACTTATGTGGTTGTTGTAAATAGCAAGGATTGGTTTAAAGATGAAAATAACATCATATAAATCAAATCAAAGCAGAAATAAATCAAGAGAAATTCAAAAACAAACCAAATGAGCTAATGGTCATTTTTTCCAATCTTGCTCACTAGACCACTTTGAGTGTTTCTAGTCCAAGATTTCAAAAAGAAACAATTCCATTTCTTTTCACCCCTTGCTAGACCAAGTAAAAGTGAACCCAAGCCCACTTTGCAAACTCACAGAAACATTTGGCAACTTGATTCAAATGACAATTCAAAATTGAATCTATATCATATGTGAAGATCACCAATTCTGAAAAACCAACCAAACCAGTGCACCTTGACAAAACCAACTAACCAGAGACTACTTAGTATGTTACTAATACACCCACCAAGTTTCATCCAAAAATTCAAATTCAAATCTCTTTCGGCCATTTCATCAAACACCTTGCAAACACAAATCAAACAAACATCAAACACTATAGTGAGCAGTGTTTGTGCCTAACTTGTCTCCTCTCTAGCCCACATCACACTCTTAGTAGAACATCTAGTTCATTTAACAAGCTCTAGAACACTGTAAGCTTGCCCTTGCCATCAATGATGAGCATGCCGAGCCCCAAATGGCCACCCCATTATCGACAACAAGCTAGGAGAAGCTCTTGCCTCGCCAACCTTGTCTGGAACACTGACCACCGTCCACTTCCACCCCCTGTCCAACGCCAAAGCACTGACATCCCCTGGACCACTCTAGAACCACCGTTCCCTATGCCTCTGTGCCATGCCGAGAGAGCGCCGCACTCGACACGCGAGAACAGACCGCGCGCCGCCCTCGCCGCTTGCGCACGTGATTTGTAGGGGTTCGTAGCATGGAAAACAAAAAATTTCTACCGCATACAAACAAACAAGCCAAAATCTATCTACTAGATTGTAGCAACGAGTCGATAGAATAACTCACCCTCGAAGATTCCAAAGTGTTTAATGAGAGCAGATTCTCGTGGGTGATGTAGTCGTACTCTTGCCGATCTCAAGATCGTGTAGACGATCCTTCCGGCGCTGCGTTCCGGCAGCGCTCCCGCAGTCGGTCACACATTCGGTACTCGATGAAGACCTTACTCTCCCTTGTTCCAGCAGGCAGCGGAGGTTGTAGCACTCTCCTCGCGATTCCGACAGCATGACGGCGTGGTACCGGAAGTAGAGGGGAGATCTCGCAGGGCTTCGCCTTAAGCCGGAGCGAGTATGGTGGACTATGAGAGAGGCCTTGGCGATCTAGGGTTTAGAGGTACCAAGGAGAGAGGGCTAGGCCGGCGGCTAGGGCAAGGGGAGAGCCCCAACTCGGCGGCTAGGGCAAACCCTAGGTGGCGGCGGCGACTTGGTGGCCGGCGGCTAGGGTTAGGGTTTGGTGGATAGAGGTGTAGGTCTAGAGGGGAACCCTTGCCCCTCCTTTTATAGGTGGGAGGGAGCGGCCAAGGGGGAGGGAGTCCTCCCCCAAGTCGTCCTCCTTGGCCGGCGGTGGAGGGAGGAGGACTTCCTCCCCAAGTAGGTTTCCTACTCTCCCTCCACCAAGCAAACTTGCCGTTTGACTCTTCAAATTGGCGTTTGACTTTTCAAACTAGGATTTCATTTATGCCTTTATTTTGCTCAGCGATGATACCTAGTACATGATGCAACCAGTCCACATTGTTATGACACATTCATGTACCCTTCCCTTCCGGAGTGCCGGACCTTCCAGACCCTTCTAGAACATTCCCGATGAAATCACCGGAATCATTCTCCAACTCCGAAACAGGACTTTCCTTATATGAATCTTATTCTCCGGACCATTCCGGATCTCCTCGTGATATCCCGGATCCCATTCGAGACTCCGAACAACATTCGTTCTCTTACTCATCATTCCATAACTAATCAACAACATTGAATCCTTTAGTGTGTCTCCCTACGGTTCGTGAATTATGCGGACATGATCGAGACACTTCTCCAAACAATAACCAATAGAGGAATCTGGAAATTCATATGTGTAGCATCCCAATTGTCTAACAATTGCAATGCTACTAGCCTAGTCTATATAATGGCTACTTCCTATATATAATTGTTGCATCATAATTATATCATGCTCATGTCATCATGCCACCTTGCATTTGAGCATCATATAAAACCCTTTTTGTATTGGTTCTTCTCTCATATGCATTATTAATTGTATTTGCCTCTTGATATTGTATTTGGTTATTGATATATTGTTTAAATGCCCAAGTTGAGTTGGGGGAATATCTTTTATTCCACTCCACCACCTTTCTTGTCATCACCCCATCATTCCACCATTCCACCATATATGAGCATTGCAACTTATTTGGTTTTACCTCTAGCTCATGTGGGTTGGGATGGATCCAATTCTATCTCCACATGCTCTCATCTTAGCATCATGTTGTTTTCACATTAATAATATGTGGAGCCACCTTTGCATGCATTATGAGTAGTGCTCCTTTTTCCTAGCTTTCATATGGATCATCATGGATTTATGCTCATGTTGGGATATTTTTGGGACTATTAAACATCTAGTGGAACATACACACTAGCAAGTCCCAATTATAATCAAATGTGATCGTATCCATCTACTCCATCTGGAATTTCCTTCAAATTCTTTTGCTTGGCTTTATTCCAATGTTGGGGAATGCATAAGAATAATGCCATGTTAATATTATTGTTTTCACAATATTTTAATCATGGCAATTATCATTTTTGCATGGGCCATGCAACCTTCTCCAACTTTGGTCCTCCTTTGTTTTTATTTGCATTTTGAATGGCTCACCTCTCATCTCTCTCTCTTCCTTCTTTTGTTTGATCTAGTTTTGGTCTTGCCAAAAAAAACCACCACCACCCCCTCTCACTTTATCCTCTCTCTAAACCCTATATGTAAGATCCTAACCCATATCACCTACATCTCTACTACCATCTATCACCATACCCCTTCTCTCCAAAAACCTAAATCGAGCCTCCCTAGTCCCACCCCCTCTCTCGGCCTCTCTCCTCTCCCTTACATGCTGGACCACCTGGCCACACCCCAGCTACCCTCCCCAACCCTAGCACCAACCCTACCCGAGCCATACCCCCTCTCTCCAACCCTAGCATCTACCTGAGCCTCCCCTCTCTCTCTCTAGCTCTCTCTCCCTGCCTCAGCAGCCCCACCCCGAGCTCCCTCACCCGCCTGGCCCACCTGCAGTCCCTTCCCCCATGCCTACCTGCCCCTGCCCTGCCTCCTAGCTCGATCACGTGAGGAGAGGCAGAAAAGGTGGCCGAAGCCACCTTTATCTTCACCACCTCCCCCACGACATCTTCCTCTCCCTCTCTGCTTTCCCCTCCTCCCACACGGCTTCTCTGGCGTCGCCAGATCCCCCCGAGCCTCCCCTCTCCTTCCCCTTCTTCCTCTCTGACCACCAGCAGCCGAAGCCGGCCGCCGCCAGCACCTCGTCGCCCTCGCCGATCCGGCCATCCAGCACGTCGTGGAGGTGGCCTGGGCGACCGAGAGGGATCCTCTGCTTCGCCCCGTACCCGCTGGAGAGAAGGAGAAGGACCAGGAGCCCCAGGACCAGCGCCGCCCGAAGCCAAACCCTAGAACTCTGGCCGCCAGCCTCGTCGTCGACCCACTGCTCCTTGGCCCGATCCAAGCCCTCCGACGACTTCGCGGTGAGCCTTTCTCCCTCCCTGACATGTTCCGCCTCGCCGTTGCTTCCTGTTCTCGCCGGACCAAGCGTCGAACGCTCTCTGTGCACGGCGGGGTCGTCGTCGTCTATTGCTGCACATCGCGTAGCCACATCTCGCTGCGTAGCTGAACCCTGCAACAACCTCCCTTCCACCGCAGTGGCTGCCGCCTCCGCGCGCGCACGCCAGGTCCCAGATCGAGCCCTGGGCGCCCCTGTTTTTCTCTGTTGAGCGGCGCCGTCAGTTTCGTCAGGAACGGAGGAAGAAAAACAGTAGCCACCGCCACTTTGCACTTAACCCCCCACCTTTTTGACTCCTGCAACCCGCGCTCCTCTCGGTCCTACATGTCTGCCTCCGCGGGAGTCTTGCAGAAAACACCCCCAGCTTTCCAACCCTTAACCCGCGCTACCTGGATCTCCCACGTGTCAGCTGCCCGCTGGCCGCGCCCGCGTGTGGCCCTGGAGATGCTCTGGCCCCACCCGTCAGTCACTTAGGCTAGCTCAACCCGCAGTGACAAAAGCCTTTTTCTGCGCGCTGTGCTGCTGAGTCAGCCTGGCCCCACTTGTCACTGACTGTGGCTAGGTTTGCCTGAGTAATAAAAGTTTCTCTGTTAGTCTGTTTTAATTCAAATCTTTTCAAATTTGATTTAAATTCAAATTCAAATCAGTATTTAAATAACTTTTAAAATATGAATTGAAATAATACAAATAATATATGTTTTCAAATCAGAAAAATATGAGGAATTCAAATATGGCCTTCAAAATATATTTTGAACACTTTAAATTTCAAGTTGGTTAAAATTACAATAAAATGCCCTTTTTCTTAATTAATTAATAACTTTTGTTTTATAACTCCAAATTTGACAAATAATATGTCTAAAATGATTAGATCGACGAGACCTTTATGTTTATGCATTCCATGTTCTGAATTGCAGCATGCATCATATAAATATAAAGCATACAGCAACTTATATGAGGTTAAAATGTGACCAAAACTCAATAAAATGCTTATCCTTGTATTCCACACCTCACCCATGCCATGCTACTTCATTGCCATGCAAATTGTGCATCATTCATCATGGCATGGTTGTTTGCTTGTCGCATTTGATTCATATGCTTGTGCACTTTATTTATGTTGGCCCTTGTTTGTTTGGTTCTTCTTCGAATAGACGCTGAGCAGGGGATATATCAAGAAACCCAGGAGCACTACCCAGATCCTTCTCTCGCTTCAACTGAGCTGCCAGGCAAGCACTACCACATGCTTGCATACATATAGTACCTATTGCCTCTATCTTATTCTTGCATCATCGAGTCGCGATTGCATTAAACTGAATCCCAAGTATTGCATAGCCTTTACTTTTAAACCCCACCAAAGCTTGTTCCTCCATCCCATGAGCCATTACTACAGGAGTTGTTTGAGCCATGCGAGTCGTAGAACAGCATGAGTAGGGTATGTGAGTGTCTGATGGATAACGAGGTACCTAAACAACTTAACCTGAGTAGTTTGGGATAACTAATGAAAGTGGCACCGGTGAGCAATATCTGCTATTTGGTTTTTCATGCTCACTTGTCTCCCGTAGGACCCCGAGTACTTGATTCCTGTTCCTTGAATATTCGCTCTATCCACATCCGGGAGGATTATGGGACCCCCCTAAGCCAGAGCTTGATTCATTCTTATTTCTTGGGGCCACAAACTAGTTTGAGGTTTTATTTACTATCCTGTACTTAGGCCATGCTTTACTGCTTTATTTAAATTGTGCGATGTACTGCACCTGTACTGTTTAGGGCCGTGACACATTTTCGCTGTATCGACAAGCCCAGTCACACTTTCGGGTTCCCAGTCGTTTACAGCCGTCCCCATAAACCTTGAGTCCGTCTCGAAGTCAGCTAACTTCGTTGCGGGTAGCTTAATGGGGTGCCCCCCTGAAATATTTCTAAATCTGGTGATTGCTTTGTCGTGAATGCCTCGTTGGGTTTTGATTTGTTTTTTCCGAGGTTGATCGAGTGTGTGTTGCTATTTGTGCACCCCTGCAGGGTAAAGCTTTCTGAAAGCCGTGTCCGCGGTTATGGACGACTTGGAGCATAGTTTCTCGATCATAGACAAGTATAACTAAAGCACCGCTTTTAATTTGACTAAGTAACTGACTAGTAAATAGTGCAACACTCATGGAATGGATAATAAAACTGCCAACGGATGGGGGTTGTTCGTCCGCTTCCTCGTTGGTAAGCGAGGAGGAGGATGGATCTGTTAATATTACTGTTATAGCTGTTGTTATTAATTCACGGACATCCGTCTATCTTTGGTTAGGCGGATGGTTAGCGAGTATCTATAGAATTGTTAGGGTTTATCTTTTGCTGCAATTGCGTCACCCCAGGTTGTGTCCCCTTTAGAGGCATAAATACTTGCTGAGTACCCCTAGGGTCACACACGATAAATTATTTGATTCAGATGAACAGGTACACTCACAAGATGGATACTGGGTGGAGGAGACGGACGATGTGGGCAACGATCATTCGGTGTAGAGATTCCGGGAACGGGGATTCGTGAGATCTGTGGGCGGGATGTGTTTATTTTATGGGGCATCTTATGCCAATTTGCTTCTTATCCGTACTCGGATCTTGTTGCCGCTTCCGCCTGATACTCTGATGTTTGATGTATGAGGAGATATCCTAAACTATTATATCTATCTAGGATATTTGGATCTTGTCGTATGGCGTTGCAATATTTCTATTTCTTTTAGATGGAATGGCTCTGATGTACTGTTGTATGGTGGCTTGCATACATACCCATTTGTGTATGTAGTTGATCCCTTCGCCTGCCGATTACGCCGCCCGTTCTTGTCCCGATGTTTGGAAATGGTTGGGACGGCCGAAAGGTCTACCTGTGAGTGGCATTTGGGCCCCACCGTACTATTTCAACCATTTCCGCTCATCCAGGCTTGTAACTAGGAGCGTAATTCACCGAGGTAGTTACAATATGGCTCCCACATATTTCTACGATTACTTTGCGATCGAATGAACCACTTACATACGATACCAATTTCCCTTTGTCTCATGATAGTTTACTTATCCGAGGTTTTGATCGTCGGTATCTCTGCATACCCAGTTCAACCCCGTTACCGATAAGTACTCTTTTCTCGTTCCCGTGGTATGTGATCCCTTGTGAGCCATTCACATGCTTGCAAGCTAATTGGATGACATTCCACTGAGAGGGCCCAGAGTATATCTATCCGTCATATGGATGGACAAATCCCACTCTTGATCCATGTGTCTCAACCCATACTTTCCGAACACTCAATGCCACCTTTATAGCCACCCAGTTACGGTGTGGTGTTTGATGTCATCAAAGCATCCTTCCGGTGATGGTGATAAGCATGATCTCATGGTCGAAGGAATTAGGTTACTATGTATCAGAAAGCTTATAGCAATTGAACTATTAAAATGACTTGATCTTTATGCTACGCTTATCTATAGGAGTATGTCCATCATACCATTCTCCTAACGATATGATCTTGTTGTTAATAACATCTCAATGTTCATGATAGGGAAACCACAATCATTTATTAACCAACAAGCTAGTATTATGAAGAGGCTTTACCAGAGACTCTAATTTATTTTACAAATCACACAAGTATTAATGTTTCCTGGTTAATACTATTATAGCATGAAAGTAAACATTTATCATAAACACAAATATATAATAATAACTACATTTATTATTGCCTCTAGGGCATATCTCCAACAGTCTCCACTTGCACTAGAGTCAACTAATCTAGATTACATGGTAATATACCGAACACCCATGGCAGTTTGGTGTTGGTCATGTTTTGCCCTCGGGAGAGGTTTAGTCAACGGATCCGCCACATTCATATCTGTGTGTACTTTGCAAATCTTTATGTCAACATCTTGGACATGTTCTCGAATAGCATGAATACTTAGCTTGATGTGCTTCATCTTCTTGTGTGACCTTGGTTCTTGCGCATTGGCTATGGCGCCCATGTTATCACAGTAGATAGACATTGGGTCCAGCGCACTTGGAACCACACCGAGCTCTATAATGAACTCCTTCATCCATATTGCTTCTTGTGAAGCCTCCGAAGCAGCTATGTATTTCGATTCAGTTGAAGATCTCGCCACAACGCTTTGCTTTGCACTCCTCCAGCTAACTGCTGCACCATTGAAAGTAAATACGTATCCAGATTGAGATTTAGAATCATCCGGATCGGTGTTCCAACTAGCATCGGTGTAACCATTAACAACGAGTTGTTCATCACCTCCATAAGAAAGAACCATATCCTTAGTTCTTCTCAAGTACTTAAGGATGTTTTTGACCGCTGTCCAATGATCCACTCCTGGATCACTTTGATACCTGCTAGTCAAACTAATAGCATATGCAATGTCGGGTCTAGTACATAGCATGGCATACATTAGAGATCCTATGGCTGAGGCATAGGGAGTCTTACTCATCCTTTCTCTATCTTCTGCCGTTGCTGGACTTTGAGTTTTACTCAAGGTCGTATTGGGCAACATGGGCAAGAACCCTTTCTTGCTATCTTCCATTCCAAATCTCTTTAGAACTTTGTCCAAATATGTGCTTTGTGACAATGATATTAGGCGTCTCGATCTATCTCTATAAATCTTTATGCCTAATATGTAAGCTGCTTCGCCAAGATCTTTCATTGAAAAACTATTATTCAAATATTCTTTGACACTATTAAGAAGGTCTACATCATTCCCAATCAATAATATGTCATCCACATATAGTATTAAGAATGCTACAGAGCTCCCACTCACTTTCTTGTAAATACAAGCTTCTCCATAAGTTTGTATAAAACCAAAAATTTTGATTACCTTATCAAAACGTTGATTCCAACTTCGGGATGCTTGCTTCAATCCATATATGGACCGTTGAAGTTTGCATACCTTGTTAGCATCTTTAGGATCGACAAAACCTTTGGGTTGCATCATATACAACTCTTCATGAATGTCTCCATTGAGGAATGCTGTTTTGACATCCATCTGCCATATCTCATAATCGTAATATGCAGCGACTGCTAACAAAATCCTCACACACTTTAGCTTCGCTACTGGTGAGAAAGTCTCATCGTAGTCAACTCCTTCAATTTGTCGAAACCCTTTTGCGACAAGTCGAGCTTTATAGACAGTAACATTACCATCAGCATCTGTTTTCTTCTTGAAAATCCATTTGTTCTCGACAGCCTTTCGGCCATCCGGTAAGTCCATCAAAGTCCATACTTGGTTTTCATACATGGATCCAATCTCGGATTTCATGGCATCTTGCCATTTATTGGAATCTGGGCTCATCATCGCTTCCTCATATGTCGCAGGGTCATCGGTGTTGTCCACCAACATGACACTCATAAGGGGATCATACCAATCAGGAGTGGTACGAGTTCTCGTTGACCTGCGAGGCTCTGTAGTAACTTCAACCAAAGTTTCATGATCATCATCATTAGCTTCCTCTCTTATTGGTGCAGGCACCACAGGAACTTCTTCCGGTGCTGCCCTACTCGCAAGTTCGAGAGAAGGTTCGACAACCTCGTCGAGTTCTACTTTCCTTCCAGTCACTTATTTCGAGAGAAATTCCTTCTCTAGAAAGGATCCATTCTTGGCAACGAAGATTTTTCCTTCGGATCTATGATAGAAGGTATACCCAATAGTTTCCTTCAGGTATCCTATGAAGACGCATTTTTCCGCTTTGGGTTCAAGCTTGTTCGGCTGTAACTTCTTTACATAGGCTTCGCAACCCTAAACTTTAAGGAACGACAATTTAGGTTTCTTCCCAAACCCTAATTCATACGGTGTCGTTTCAACGGATTTAGATGGTGCCCTATTTAAAGTGAATGCGGCTGTTTCTAATGCATAACCCCAAAATGATAACGGTAAATCTGTAAGTGACATCATAGAACGAACCATATCTAAGAGAGTTCGATTACGATGTTCGGACACACCATTACGCTGTGGTGTTCCCGACGGTGTCAATAGTGAAAGTATTCCGCATTTCTTCAAATGCTTGCCAAACTCGTAAATTAGATATTCACCTCTATGATCAGAACGTAGAAATTTAATCTTCTTGTTACGTTGATTCTCTACCTCACTTTGAAATTCCTTAAACTTCTCGAAAGTTTCGGACTTATGTTTCATGAAATAGATATACCCATATCTACTCAAGTCATCCGTGAAGGTAAGAACATAACGATAACCACCGCGCGATGCTACACTCATTGGACCACACACATCGTTATGTATGATTTCCATTAAGTCCGTATCTCGCTCCATCATACCAGAAAATGGAGTCTTAGTCATTTTACCCATCAGACATGCTTCGCATCTTTCAAGTGATTCGAAATCAAGTGATTCAAGAAGTCCATCGGAATGGAGTTTCTTCATACGCTTCACTCCAATGTGACCAAGACGACAGTGCCACATATAGGCCGAGTTATCGCTCAATTTCAAACGTTTAGCTTCAATGTTATTAATATGTGTATTTCCACTATTGAGATTCAATAAGAATAGACCATCTATCAAAGGTGCATGTGCATAAAACATATTACTCGTATAAATCAAAAAACCATTATTATCGGACTTAAACAAGTAACCGTCTCGCAATAAACAAGATCCGGATATAATGTTCATGCTTAACGCAGGCACCAAATAACAATTATTTAAGTATAAAACTAATCCCGATGGTAGATGAAGAGGTAGCGTGCCGACCACGATCACATCAACCTTTGATCCATTTCCAACGCGCATCGTCACCTCGTTCTTCACTAGCTTCCGTTTATTCTGCAGTACCTGTTTGCTTAGACTTGCCTTTCTTGAATTTGGTGGTCTTATTGACCATCAACACTTGGTGCTATTTCTTGATCTCCACTTCTGCAGATTTCAACATGGAGAAGAGTTCTGGCAACTGCTTGTTCATGCTTTGCATATTGTAGTTCATCACAAAGTTCTTGTAACTTGGTGGTAGTGATTGGAGGACACGGTAAATCCCCAAGGCATTAGGAATCACTATAACCAAGCTTTGGAGTTTGTTTGCGTGCCCAGACATCTTAAGCACATGCTCACTGACGGAGCTGCCCTCTTCCATCTTGCAGTTAAAGAACTTTTCAGAAGCCTCATAACTCTCAACTGCCGCGTGAGTCTCAAATATCAATTTGAGTTCACGGACAATATCATGTGGGTCTGAGTTCTCAAACCTTTTCTGAAGCTCCGATTCCAAACCATACAAGATAGCACACTGGACTGTGGAGTACTGATTCTTCTGAGCGAGGTAAACATTCTTTACTTCATCGGTAGCATCAGCTGCAGGCGGGTCACCCAGCGGTGCATCCAGCACATAGGTCAAATTACCAGCATTGAGGACAATCCTCAAATTGCGGAACCAATCCGCGAAGTTGCTTCCATTGTTTTTCAACTTTTCTTTCTCTAGGAACGCATTAAATTGATGGTAGGGGCCTCCATTGATCTACAAAATATTTGCAATAGTTTAGACTAAGTTTATGACAAATTGAGTTCTAATTAATAGTTAAATTAATCTAGGTGAACTCCCACTCAAAACAATATCCCTCACATTGTTTTAGTGATCACACGAACCAAATCCACTACATCAAAACCGATCATCACGAGAGTTGATGTAGCTTCAATGGCGAACAATCAACATGTTCATCATATCTACTATATGACTCATGCTTTACCTTTCCGTGATCCGAGTTTCGAGACCATGTCTGTACATGCTAGGCTCGTCAAGATCAAACCTTAGCTTCCGCATGAGCAAATCTGGCTTGCTCACGTTGTATACACTTGCAGAATCTAACACACCCGATCATCACGTGGTGCTTCGAAACAACAAGCTTTAGCAACGATGCTTACTAAGGATGAACACTTTAAACTTGAAATTTATGTGCATGAGGGATCATCTTATAATGCTACCGTCGTTAACTAAGCAATACAAGATGCATAAAGGATTAACGTCACATGCAATTCATAATATGTGATATGATATGGCCTTTCTTCTTGTGCTTCCGATCTCCATCTTCAAGCACAAGCATGATCTCCATCATCACCGGCATAGCGTCAAGGTCAATGGCGCCACTTCATGGTTGTTGTCCACCAGCTCCAACTAATACAACTACTTTGAATAGATACGCGGGTCTTAATAGAAATTAAAGACAACCATATGGCTCCTTCCGGTTGCCAACTTACAATAAGGATCATTGCATACATCAAATATAATCACAATCATGGCCATATCACATCACAACACACCCCTGCAAAACAAAGTTAGACGCCTCTAATTTTCTTTGCATATTTTACGTGGTTTGGGGCTTTCCATAAGTGTCGCTCTAACTTATGAACAAGAACCACAATGTTGAAGTTTGAACTATCAAGTGCCCGTTGTAAATTGGATCTATACTATAATGGGAGAGACAGACATCCGCAAATCCACTTATGCAATACAAGTTGCATGTTGAGCGTGGAGCAAGTCTCATGAACGATGTCATGTAAGGTTAGCCCGGGCCGCTTCATCCCATCATACCGCAACATGCAAAGTACACAAGAAGCAATTGATAATAAAAGCACCACCGCCCACAATGACCATTGTGTTCTACTCGTGCCACAGATCTACATATAGACACGGCTCTGATACCACTGTAGGGGTTCGTAGCATGGAAAACAAAAAAATTATACCGCATACAAACAAACAAGCCAAGATCTATCTACTAGATTGTAGCAACAAGTAGATAGAATAACTCACCCTCGAAGATTCCAAAGTTTTTAACGAGAGCAGATTCTCGTGGGTGATGTAGTCGTACTCTTGTCGATCTCAAGATCGTGTAGACGATCCTTCCGGCGCTGCGTTCCGACAGAGCGCCCGCAGTCGGTCACACATTTGGTACTCGATGAAGACCTTCCTCTCCCTTGTTCCAGCAGGCAGCGGAGGTTGTAGCACTCTCCTCGCGATTCCGGCAGCACGACGGCGTGGTACCGGAAGTAGAGGGGAGATCTTGCAGGGCTTCGCCTTAAGCCGGAGCGAGTATGGTGGACTATGAGAGAGGCCTTGGCGATCTAGGGTTTAGAGGTACCAAGGAGAGAGGGCTAGGACGGCAGATAGGGCAAGGGGAGAGCCCCAACTCGGCAGCTAGGGCAAACCCTAGGTGGCGGCGGCGACTTGGTGGCCGGCGGCTAGGGTTAGGATTTGGTGGATAGAGGTGTAGGTCTAGAGGGGCACCCCTACCCCTCCTTTTATAGGTGGGAGGGCGCGGCCAACGGGGAGGGAGTCCTCCCCCAAGTCGTCCTCCTTGGCCGGCGGTGGAGGGAGGAGGACTTCCTCCCCAAGTAGGTTTCCTACTCTCCCTCCACCAAGCAAACTTGTCGTTTGACTTTTTCAAATTGGCGTTTGACTTTTCAAACTAGGATTTTATTTATCCATTTATTTTGCTCAGCGATGATACCTAGTACATGATGCAACCATTCCACATTGTTATGATACATTCATGTACCCTTCCCCTCCGGAGTGTCGGACCTTCCGGACCCTTCTAGAACATTCCCGATGAAAACACCGGAATCATTCTCCAACTCCGAAACAGGACTTTCCTTATATGAATCTTATTCTCCGGACCATTCCGGATCTCCTCGTGATATCCCGGATCCCATACGAGAATCCGAACAACATTCGGTCTCTTACTCATCATTCCATAACTACTCAACAACATCGAATCCTTAAGTGTGTCTCCCTACGGTTCGTGAATTATGCGGACATGATCTAGACACTTCTCCGAACAATAACCAATAGAGGAATCTAGAAATTCATATGGCTCCCACATATTTCTACGATTACTTTGCGATTGAATGAACCACTTACATACGATACCAATGTCCCTTTGTCTCACGATAGTTTACTTATCCGAGGTTTTGATCGTCGGTATCTCTGCATACCCAATTCAACCTCGTTACCGATAAGTACTCTTTTCTCGTTCCCGTGGTATGTGATCCCTAGTGAGCCAGTCACATGCTTGCAAGATAATTGGATGAAATTCCACCGAGAGGGCCCAGAGTATATCTATCCGTCATCTGGATGGACAAATCCCACTCTTGATCCATGTGTCTCAACCCATACTTTCCGAACACTCAATGCCACCTTTATAGCCACCCAGTTATGGTGTGGTGTTTGATGTCATCAAAGAATCCTTCCGGTGATGGTGATAAGCATGATCTCATGGTCGAAGGAATTAGGTCACTATGTATCAGAAAGCTTATAGCAATTGAACTATTAAAATGACTTGATCTTTATGCTACGCTTATCTATAGGAGTATGTCCATCATACCATTCTCCTATGTCACATCCCAAAATTTTCCAAATTTTGAAATGTGAAAAATAAATAAACAAAATAAATAATTGTTGAAATTTAGGGTGAGAAGAAACTTTTTGATTCCAACTGGAAACATCAAAACCTATTTTGGTCCAATAGAATCCTAAAGGGATTTAAAAAGATAAACAAATAATAAATAAAGTTATATTAGTTGGAATCACCATTTTTGGATCTTTAAATAAAAAGACATGGTTTTCATAAACAAAGTAGAAATAATAAATAAGGATTATTTTATAGAGACAAATTAAATCTTGGCCAAGCAAATGAAAGAAAATATTTCTATTTGATAAAATAGAGTAAAGGTTTATTTAAATAAAATAATAAGGATTTATTAATATCCAATTTTATTTAAGTAAAGGCTTTTTCCATTTAAAATAGACACTAACACTTATTAAAGTTTTTAAATAAAAATTCCAAGTGTTTTGTTTTTCAAATGAAACCTACTGAAAAGGTTTGGGTATTATTTTAGATTTCAGATAGAGTTTTAAAATAAATTAAACCCTATTTGAAATAAAGACTAAGGTCTATTTATTTAATTATTAATGGATCCTAAAAGAATAAAAGAATTATTTTATTTTGGACTTTGGAATATAATGTTAAACAGAATTAAAATTCACCCAAAGTTTGGTGGTGGTTTGAATTCATTTGGTGTTTGAATTGTTTGAAATAAAAAGCCTCGGATGTTGATTTTCTATCATCCTTATCACCATCCCAATACAAGTCCGTGTATCCACAAAGAGCGAATGTTGAGCCACGAGGATACCAAATACCATAGTGTGGGGTATGAACCAAATATTGAAATATTCTCTTGACCGCCATAAAATGGATTTCTTGAGGAGCCTCTTGATATCTTGCACACACTCCTACACTCAATAGAAAAAGGAAAAACAATCAGAATAAAAAAAAATGAAACTAAGCAGCCCAGCCAACAGGCCTAGCCCAGCCCAGCAAACTAGCCCATCTGATCACCCCGCAGTGAAATATTTTTCACTCAGAAAGAACCTGCGAAGTCACTGACACTGCGACCCCACTCCCCCTCCCTCTCTCTCGCCGACGACACGGCCCCACTGCCGCGTCATCGTCTTCCTCACCCCGCGACCAGTTCCTCCCCCTCGTCGCCGTTTGTTGCCTCTAATTGCTCGCATCAATTCGAGTAAATGGCCGATTAAATTCTACCGTTAACCTCGCCCATTTAATCGCCCACGCTCCCTCCTTCTTTCCCCTCAACCCTCACACGACCGGAGCCACCAGACTGCCTGGATTTCTGCCGGCAACGCCACTGACCCGACGACCTTCACCGGCCAATTCCGGCGCCGACCAACCACCCCTCGCCTCCCACTGCACGCGAGCCTGTTCCCCATCGCCTGGCGCATCTCCCAGTGCCAACTGCTTGGCCGCGCGAGCACCATAGCGTCGGCAACAAACTCACCAGTGCGCCACCGTCGTCTGCCATTTCTCCGGCGAGTTTCCCTGGTAAGCTCAGACCACCCCGAACCTCCCGATGATGCTCATGTACTCCCCACGCTCGCCCGCGTCTAACCATGCATTCATCTTGCCTTAGGGTGACCTGTAGCCTCGCCCCCGTCGACAACCGTGTTAGCCCGAGCCAGAGATTAACTCAGGCGAGCAATTAGTTTCGTCCACGTGCGCCCCCTGCCTCCTCGTGAACAAGTTGAGCATCAGCACGTCAAGGCGAACACGGTGAGCCCCCTCCCATTCTTTCTCGCGTCATGCATCATCGGCAACGACCACGCCAGAGCGCCGCCGCCAGCGCCGCTCGATTTAGGTCAAATTGTTTTGCACCGTTAGATCTCCATCTGGCGGCTTAGATAGAATCATTAAACTAAGAGGTACGAGTGTCTCTATGCCGCATGATCTGTTTAGATCCAACGCACCAGAAAGGCTGATCCAACCGAAGCGGTATCGCCCAATGAGGTTAAGACACGTGGCCAGACTCACGATTAAAAATATAAATTTGATCTATTAGAATTGCAAACTTGTAAAATTCATAACTTTAATTCTACACGTCCAAATTTTGCAAATTTTATATCAATGGAATCAGCAGAACAAGTACTTTGTAACCATGCACTTTTTTTAATGTTTTGCTTCTGGAAAATTGGTTGAAATTGCAGAAACTTGTGTAGGCATAATTTGAATATAAAAATTGTTCTAGATATTTTTTTAAGGTGAAATCTTTGCAAAATGGATTGTTGTGAACCTACTGACCATAGGAACCAACTTATGGATTTAACAATGTATTTTGTGAAGTTAAGGAATAAATATTTGATTTAGCCCAATTTTAGTCAAATAAAAATATTATTTATAGTTTAGAAATGAATTTTGAGTAAAACCTTTGGGAAATGATTTGATTCAAACCTTCTGACCCTAAACACTAGGTTTTGAGGTTTAAAAACATATTTTGTACCAAAGTCATATGTTCAATCTCTAAGTTTTGAGGTTTAAGAACCATGTTTATATGACTATCTTTTTGTGTGTGCACTAGAAGAAAACCACCCAGGAACTTAGAGATTGAACATGTTTCTCGTACAGTGGCTTCCGTGTACAGCCACATGCTAAATGGGCTATGGCTTAGTCAACTACATAGTGGAAGACCCATGCATTGGCATCTTCAGGTTAACTAGAATTGTGTATTGGAAATATATCCTTACATTGGTGCCTGGTAGACAAGCTAGCATTGTGTATTGGGAGGACTTCTATGGAAAGACTTTGTCACATTCTCGATCTGCCGGTACTCCATTTTGTGAGTACTTATCCAGCGGCCACTGGTGGCGTCAAGACGAGATTGTGTCATGTGGGTAAAGTGTACAACTTCTACAGAAGATCAAATTCTAAGTACTTAGCCGTGTCCCCGGTTATGGACAACTCTGAGCAATTAAGGCCTGAAGCTATGGAAGATCTCGACATTCCAATTTCTCAAAGTAAAACTTGATGGTGACAACAAGGGATTAGAAGCACTTGGAGTTTTCCAAGGAGTTCAGAAAGATTTTCAAAAGATCAAAACTATTTTGAAAAGATAGGATAAAACTATATTGCTTTCTACAAATGAGCCTAAACACTACTTAGCCAAATATGCATGTAATGATAGGATCCACTTATTTCTACATAGTAGTGAAACTTGCCAATACAATTCAAATGTATTGATCGTTGTGGCTGCAACTTATTATGTTGCAGGTTTGTTTCATGTTAGTGAAGTGTGTTGAATAGGATTACAAGTCTACAACCAATATGGTTGCCTGTGGCACTTTGAAGATGAAGGACTCCATGTTATATATTCTGCTGCATTGTAATGTGATAGCCAAATGAGCTATGTAAGATGTAATGAATTATTCTATTCCTGGTTATAAAGTTGTATTATGACCATTGTTTCTTTATATTACATCTTAACTGTGGATGCTAGCTATTGATCAAGGGACTAGCATTGTAAACACAGGGATCTCTACCTTATTAAACCAGGGACTAGCATCGTAAATACTATTATAGCATGAAAGTAAACATTTATCATAAACACAAAGATATAATAATAACTACATTTATTATTGCCTCTAGGGCATATCTCCAACATGATTACCACCGCCCCAGGAACCGCTAGGACATGCCCGTTCATCGCCGCGCGACCAGGAGAGCCCGTGCGCCATTAAAATGTCCGTCAAACCCTCCCAGAGCATCGCAGTGTTCCGACCAATTCGCACTGCCCCACGCCTCGCGGCCATGTCGTTGAGCTTCGCGAGGTAACACAGCACCGTCCCCTACCTCGCCCATGCCATTATCTCACTGTGACGACGACCACGACGAGCTCCACCCGCGCCCTTTGGTCCCCTCGCTGCACTATAAATAGAGGCCACCCCCGTTTGATTTCAGCACACCTTCACACGTCCCTCTCTCTCAGAACCACCCACACTCATTCCCGGAGCAAGTCGAGCAGCAGGTCACCGGAATTTCGCCAAAGTCTGCCGTGGAGGAGGAGAATAGGAGCCATCGATTGGAGCCGCCCCAGGAGAAGCCACCGGTACCAGGAGGTTCACCGACATCGACTTCGCCATTCGCCCCCATCGCTGACCCTCGCCTGAGCCCCAATGAGTCTCACACGACCCCCACTGGCCGCGCTAGGGTTCAGTCTCGCCGTCGTTGCCCGACGGAGATGACAAGCCCCAGCCGTTGGATTAGATGTTGATCATATGGTCTAGATCACCCCGTACCCCTTCGCACCCCTGTCTCACTGACTGGTGGGGACAGCCACTTAAACCCACCACGAGCATGCTGCGCGCATTGGGACGACCCAGTTAACTTCCCGCGTGACCCAGTAATTCAAATATAGGTTTATTAATTTAGTTACAAACCTAGTTCTGTACCTAGATTCAAAAATCAACCCAGATCGATTCACTGAACCAAATTGCATGAAACTAATTTTGCTAGAAAGGTAATGACATTCTTAATCCAAGCCCGTTGGATTCAAATCATTTGGAGTTGTAGATCACCTATAGTAAAAATAACAAGGAAGAAGCTTTTCTGCATTCAAACATTTTTCAAAATTCAACCACAAAAGCTTTTGAGTGGATTCCAACTCTCAAAAATTATATTTGACAAGACCTTTATGAATATATAAAATATCTAGGTTTACTTGCAGAAATAATGGACAAGTAATAAAAGGATGCCCCATAGGCATTTCTAGTCACTTTATTTAATTAAAATAAAAGGGTTAATCCTTATTAAATTGTGACACCACTTTAAATCACATTCCCATGTACTGAAATATGTGGTGATGACATGTGTCAACATGATCCCATGTTTTAGTTGGAGAATATTAAATCTTAAGTAGTTTTTCAATGAGTAGAAATTACTTTTCTAAAATAAAATAAATAAGACAAGTGCTTTAATCTTTGTGATAATAGTGATCATGCTAGATCATATAGTGTGATCCTTTGTGTGCTAAATAGAATTAGTTAAGTATTTTTTGGTGATTGTGTACCTCGTATTTATTTATAGACGCTGGTACTGACCAAGGATACGAGGAGGAAGGACGATACTACGAGGAAGAAGCAGAGGATAAATTCAACCACTGCACTGCACAAGGCAATCTATCTAAGCAGGCTACCACTTGCATGTTACCTATGCAAGCTAACACTTGAAAATGTGAAAACTATATAATCTATGCAATGCATTAGGCATGCTTTGATTATACCCCTTGATGATACCTAATCCCAGTTTTATTTGCAAGCTTAGTATTTTATTTCTTTATCAAAGCTTTTTATTAGTGTTTATTTAGTGAATTGTAGATTTTAGAAAGATTATTGAAGGTAGCATAAAGAGCATAAAATTTGGCCTAAGTTAGATAAATCTTGATGTCATCCCGAGGCATGAGATTGAACTTAGATAAGTCACACTAGATTATCACCCCTCATTAGTTTTACCCACACTTGTAGTTGCTAGTGCTAAGCATAAAACTTGATCACTTCGTTAGATGGGAATACTTGATGAAAATGGTTATGAAAACCTTAGAATGATGAGTCATTCTACTGAAATTTTTTGACATGTGTTCTTGAATACCAGATGATTTTTTTATGATAAAAATGTTGAGGCATGAGCCTTAGCCCTTTATGAAACTGATGGTTGTCTCGATGCGATATCATTCCAAGTTTACAGTACAACCACAATACCCGAAATTTGGGTAGGGCTTGACTAGAAATTTATATACCTTAGTATGGGTTCCCTTGCGGCCAAGGTTTGAGATGAGGCTACCTTGTGAAGATTGTCCACCTGTGCAGTTCCCAAGATGACAGTTGGTCATGGTTGGGAGGCTGTCGTGGGAATGGCCACGGCAGATGCTGCAATCGGCAGCGAGTAGTAGAACGAGGGGCAAGGGCGGCCAGCCATCTGCGATGCGAGATGAGGGCAAAGACACAGGGTTTTACCCAGGTTCGGCCCCCCGGAGGGAAAAGACCTACTCCTGCTAGATTGTATTATGGATGTGTTTACAATGGGCGAGCTCGGCGACTAGGCGGCGAGTTGCTTGGGTCTCTGAGGGAACGTGTCTCTACTCACCCCATAGGGAGGTTTATATAGGCTCACCTTCCCTAGGGTTTACATATCTCAACCAATTCGGTTACAGCTTCGGTAATCGTTTATCCTAAACCGACTGGGCCTATCTACTCGCCTGGGCCTTCAACTTCCAGTCGCCTGGTACCTTGCTGGGCTTTGATCCACTCGCTGTTCTGCAGGCCCACTCGCCAGCCCTTGGGCCAGTCGGAAACGTCCCGCTGAGTATACCCCAGTAGGTGTATCCCCATCAGTAGTCCCCGAGGCCGTCGTTGATTAGGCGTGAGTGGCTGCTGGCAGTCGGAGTATGCGGCTTCAAGTAGGCATCCAGCCGAATCGTCGGCGGGCTCCTGTATAAAGGAAAAAATCCGGCGAACCGAGTCGCGCCTTGGGCGAGTCGAGCCAACGAGACGCGGTCCCGGCGAGTGACTTAGCGAGCCGAGTGGCTGGAGTTGGACCGTCAGGCGTGGTCAAACTAGCCGTTAAGGTAACTCAACGGTAACTTCTGGCGTAATCATCGCGCGGTAACGGCCCCCTGATTTGGCGGGCAACTCCTGCTATATAAGAGGAATGGTAGGCTATCGCAGAGCCAACCGCCCACCATTTCTTCCGAGTGCGCGCATCTCCCTTTCTTTGCTCCACGATCCAATCGACCCGAAATCCTTCGATCCCCGACCAACCTCTTCGGCCATGGCCCTCTCCACCGAACCTTGGGGCAGATCCAAATGCACAAGGGCGCAGCTGGCCTCCTTCGAGGAGGCCGGAATCCTGCGAGCCGGCTGTTGGCGTATCCCCGAAGCCGGAGAAACGACCCCGAACCCGCGAGAGAGAGAGTTTGTCTGCTTCACCAGTCATCTCGAGCGGGGGTTAGGGTTTCCCACATCTTTGTTCTTCCGGCGTTTTTGCGCTTACTACGGGATCCAGCCCTCAGATCTGGGTCCCCACAGCATCGAGCAGCTCGCCATCTTCGTGGCGTTCTGCGAGTGCTATTTGGGCTGCCGGCCCTACTTTCCCTTGTGGCAAGATCTGTTCCATGGACGGATCAGCCGCGAGGAGGCGGGCGGCCCAATGCTAGCCGCGGGCGTCCTGACATTCCAACTTAAGTCCAAAGCTTCCTTCTTCGACCTGATGCTGCCGGCCAAAGCAGCGAGCGACTGGAAAAAGTCATGGTTCTACGTGACCGAGGCGACTCCGGAGGACGAGGCGGCGATCCCGCGGTACTCGGCCAACCGCTCCGAGCCACGCCATCTCCAGGTCGGCAAGCTTCCCGACGACCAACGGATGGTCGTCGATGAGATGCTCCAGACCATCCGTGGTCTAAAGAAGAAGGGGCTCCAGACAATAAACTTGTACAATTGTTGGCTTGGGCGGCGGCTCGTCCCGCTCGCCCAACGCGATCATTACATGTACCAGTACACGGGCCGGGGAGACTCGACAAAAGCCTGCCTCGACGAGTGGAAGCTGGAGGACTACCTCTCGGCGCTGAAGAAGATCACCCAGGCAGTATACGCGGATGCGCAGGCCGGGGTCCCCCCCTACACCGCGAAGCGTCCGGCTCCGACGGTAATTTCTTTGTCTTGTTCGCAGTCGCAGCTTATGCAGTCGCGGTAATTCTAACTCTGTTTCGTATTCATCGCAGCTGTTCCAAGTGGTGGAAGGGTGGCTCCCACCCGCCGACGACGAGAGCCCGGGGCCATCTGCCCAGGATAGAAGCGAATCGCCACCCGCCAGGGGCAACAAGGGCGACGAGGATGAGTCCGAAGAGGAAATCGCCCCACTGGTCCGAAAGACCCGCGGGCAACGTCAACGCGAACTCGAAGCGAGCAGGAGCCTCGAGCGCCACGACGACGACGAGCTCCCAGAGACGACCTCGCGCCGCCAGGCCACTCCTTCGAGGAAGAAGAAGAAGGAAAAGGAGGCGAGGGCCCCCCCGAGGAGGAAAACGAAGCCGCCGAAGATGGCCTCGCCGCCGCACTCAGCGAGCATTTCTGATGCTCACAGCTCGGCCGGTGAAGGCGCGGCCCCGGCGACAACCGCGCTAGATGCGCCATCTCTGGAAGTGCCGCTGGCCTCAATGCCTCCGCCATTCGCGCCGGTCTCTGGGTTAGGGAAGGCTCCGGCCGTGGCGACTTCGCCTCGCAAGGAGGTCCCGAACGTGGCGGTCTCGCCCCGCAAGGAGGCTCCGGCCGCAGCGGCTCCAATTTGCGAGGAGGCCCCCGCCGAAGGCGTCCCAGAGGCGCCAGCCGCGACCTCAACGACGAGGAAGCCGTCCGTGTCTTGGGCCCACAACGTCCTGGAACTGGGGCTTAGTCGCCAGCTGGGCCCCGAACTGGAAAAACCGGCCGGCCTTCGTACCGGGCTGCGTTTCATTCCAGTCGCCAAGTGAGTGCATTCGGCCTTCTCTATTTTCTATAAGTACTTCGATTGTCTTTTATTGATTTGATTTGATATGCAGGACCGGAGTGAAAAAGATGGGCCACCCGACCGTGGCTAAGGTACCCTCCGCCGCTAGAGAGGAGGATCCTTCCCGTAAGAGGAAAGTGGACGAAGTTGCCGTCTCAGCGGAAGGCAGCAAGAAGGCCAAGGGCGACGACATCGTTGCTGTCTCTGCCGACCCGGCGGCCGCATCGGCCGGACCCGCAGTGGAAGCAACCGCGTCTACGAATGATGGCGTTTCCTTGCCTAGACCAGAGGAGGCGACCTCCTTTGGGGCGGGTGCCTCGATTGCTACCTTCCCCCGCTTCGTAACCAAGGCGGCCACGGCAAGCGGGGCTGCGCCCCCGAGCCTCGCTCCAGGGACCGCCGACGCTGAAGTCGACCAACGTCACGGGCACACGCCGGCGCTGCTTGCATCTGTCGACGCAATACAACTCCATGGCATGCTTGGTGCAGCCATCCAGGTACCTCCAGTCCCCGAGGATCAGGTCGGTGCTTAGTAGCGGCTTGATTCTTATAGTTTCTCGTTTTGTACTTTCGCATCCAGTCCCCGAGTGCGCACGCGCTAAATTTTAGCGGGTGGGCACTGAGTAATTTTCGTGATCGCCAGTCCCCGAGTGCGCACTCGCTAAATTTTAGCGGGTGGGCACTGAGTAATTTTCGTGATCGCCAGTCCCCGAGTGCGCACTCGCTAAATTTTAGCGGGTGGGCACTGAGTAATTTTCGTATTCGCTGACTTTGATGATGTGCAGGGTCTGCAACTGGAGTCGGCGGAGCGATTGGCTGCAAAACAGCGTGCTGAGAAGGAGCTGGCCACTATCCAAGAAGAAAACAAGGAACTTCAGGCTGTTGCTGCGCAGGCGGAGGTGGCTCGCCAGGAGCTTGTCCCTGCTGGTGAGTTGGTGGCGGTGCGATCTGCGTTAAGTGCTGCTGAGCAGAGGGTCGCCGACCTCGAGCGCGAACTGCGGGAGGCAAAAGAAGAAGCAAGCTCGGCGAGCGGGCGAGCTAAGGCCGCCATTGCGGCCGCGGAGGAAGACCGCAAGGTGTCGGAAGCCCTCATTGTTGGGCTTCAGGACGATCATACGTCGCTTCAGAGCTTCATCACGGGACTCGCCCGCCCGTTGCTTGGTGAGTCCGTCTTCCCTTCCTTTCAGTTGTATTGTTTGTGGTTTCCGTGGTGCTCATAATTGTCTCCTTCTCGCAGGTCGTGTTATTGGTAGCCAAGAAGAAGCGAGCTCTCTTGACGCGAGGGAGTGCGTAAGCATGCTCGTCGACTCGGCGACGTGCATCCGCGCCTACCTTCAAGAGATGTCGCCTACGGAGGTTATTCCCAGTGACCTCGTTGAGGTGTGGGAGTATTTGGAGAAGGCGCCCGCGGTCGTAGAGTTCATGACGCGGTCGGCGTTTCGGCGTGGAGTGTCGACAGCGCTGAGCCTTGGACTCGCCCACTTCCCCGAGGATTTCGACCTCGACGATGTGACGAGTGGGTATCCTTCGTCGACTGGCGCGGTGGATCTGTCCGAGGTTCTCAAGTTGCAGGAACGTGCCGCTGCGTACTCGGAGCGTGTCTGGGCGATGGGCGACCTCCTTCCCTACCAGGAAACGGTCGTCGCGCCGAACGACCCCGAGCCGTCGCATCGCGACTTCAAGGTTGAGCAACCTTTCCGCTCGGCGATGGCGGGTGAGCTGACGACGTATCCGTCAACTCCGTACACCACGTTCATCCGTAGGCGCCGGGATTCTGGCGCGTCGTCGTCGAAGCCTGCAGAATAGGGTAGTTTGCCTAGATGTGTAAGCAGCAGTTCTGCCATGCGGGCATAATTTGTAATATAAGACAATGCGATATGCGATTGAATGGAACGTTGTGTTCATTTTGCTATTTGTTTGTGTGTTTTGGATTGATTTTGGATGAGTCCCCGAGCGCGTCCGCCCTTTTGTGGGGTTCACCTCGTATATGATGTTTGTTGTTATCATGTGTTTTGTTAGTTTAGTCGACTCGCCCGAGCTCGGAGAGCCAGTCGCAAGGCGACTCCCTTGAGTGCTCTGTACTTTACCGTTTTCCCGTACGCGAACGGGGTCGGGTGGCCGAGTCCCCGAGCGTGGTACTTGGTAGTTCAAGGCGCGACTCGAGGGTGGTTGAGGACTGAGCGCGTTGGTGTGAGCGCGTCACTCCTGCCTGGCCCGGAGGGTCAGTCGCGTGGCGAGTCCTGGGCATGCTCTCTTACTTGGCGTTTTCCCTGACCGATCGCGACAAACTGGTATTCAGTCCCCGAGCGTGGTACTTAGCCGTTCGAGTCGCTACGCCGAGGATGCGGAGGACCGAGGTCGCCGTGAGAAGCGAGGGCAGTTGTCTTGGTTCGCAAAACCAGTCGAGCTAGGCGACTCCAATGGGGCTCCGGTTTGGCGTTTTTCGTGGACGACGCAAGACCTGAAATGAATCAGTGCTCTTACATCGCACTACTTAGCCGTGCCGGTCGCTATACCAAAGGTTGACTTCTGCATTTTAGCATGACGCTGTTTATTACGAGTGCGAGTGGCACAAGGCATGGAGAGTAGACGCAATTTGCAGTAACCGTTTCTTTTATTTCATAGCGACTGGAGAGTACATGTGTGGGGTTCTAGGAGTAGAACTTCCGGAGGAGATTTACATTCCATGGCCGCTTGACGTCGAGTTCGCCGTCCCCGCGGACGTCGATGAGGTAGTAGGCGTCGTTGCCGAGTACGCGCCCGATAGCGAACGGGCCTTCCCACGGAGGGGAGAGCTTGTGCATGCCCTTCTTGTCCTGGATGAGTCGTAACACCAGGTCGCCTTCCTGGAAGGTGCGGGTTTTCACCCGTCGGCTGTGGTAGCGGCGGAGCCCTTGCTGATAAATGGCGGTACGTGATCGAGCGAGGTCGCGTGCTTCGTCGAGTTGGTCGAGCCCATCTTGGCGGGCTAGCTCGTTTGCGGCCTCCGTATAGTGGACGACCCGCGGTGAGTCGTGTTCGAGGTCGGTGGGCATGACTGCTTCGGCGCCGTAGACCATGAAGAAGGGAGTGAATCCCGTCGACCTGTTGACCGAGGTGCGGATTCCCCAGATGACGGAGGGTAGCTCTTCGACCCAGCATCCAGCGGTGCGCTCGAGTGGTACTTGGAGTCGCGGCTTCAGGCCGTGGAGGATGCTTTGGTTGGCTCGTTCCGCCTGGCCGTTGGACTCCGGGTGTGCGACTGACGCGAGGTCGAGCCGGATGTGGTGCTCTTCGCAGAATTCGGCCATTGCTCCCTTGGCGAAGTTTGTGCCGTTGTCCGTGATGATGCTGTTGGGGAACCCGTAGCGGTATATGAGCTCGCGTAGGAACTTAGTGGCGGTCTTCTCGTCGCATTTCTGGACTGGCTTGGCCTCCACCCACTTCGTGAATTTGTCGACGGCGACTAGCAAATGGGTGTAGCCAGAGGGGGCCTTCTTGAAGGGGCCTACCATGTCCATGCCCCACACAGCGAATGGCCAGGTGATGGGGATTGTTTTGAGTGCCGAACTTGGCACGTGCGTCTGGTTGGCGTACTTCTGGCACCCGGCGCATCGCTGGACGATATCGACGGCGTCGGCGTGTGCGGTGGGACAGTAGAAGCCGTGTCGCATAGCCTTGGCGACCAGGGAGCGCGCGGCGGCGTGGTGGCCGCAGTCGCCTGAGTGGATGTCGTGGAGGATTTTGCGTCCTTCAGTCGGTTGGACGCAACGTTGGAAGACGCCGGTGACGCTGCGCTTGTGTAGCTCGCCGTTGATGATGGTGTAGGACTTGCATCGGCGAGCAATCATTCGAGCGTTTGTCTCGTCTGCTGGCGGGGTGCCGGTTTCCAGGTAGGCGATGTAGGGCTTGGTCCAGTCGTCTGGCTCGGTGATGAGTGCGACCAAGGCTGCCTCTGGTTGGAGTGGGACTCCGATGTCGATCTCCCTCGGGGGAGAGACTGACGGTTTGGAGATTGTGTCGAGGAACACGCCGGCGGGTGGTGCGAGTCGAGCCGACCCGATTCGAGAGAGGGCGTCGGCCTCCTCGTTTTTCCGCCTGTCGATCCACTCGACAGAGTAACCGGTGAAGTGGCCGCCCAACTTATCCACCTCTTGGCGATACGCCGCCATGGTGGGGGAGATGGCGTCGCAGGTGCCGGCGACTTGTCCCGCCACGAGGTCGGAGTCTCCGTAGCATCGTAGGCGATTGACGCTCATCTCCTTTGCGGCTCGCATGCCATGGAGTAGGGCCTCGTATTCAGCCATGTTGTTGGTGCAGGGCGTGAATTCGAGGCGGAGGATGTAGCGGAGCTTGTCGCCCTTTGGTGAAGTCAGCACTATCCCCGCTCCTGCACCGTCCGCGTTCTTGGACCCGTCGAAGTGCAGGCTCCAGTAATGGAGGTACGGCGGCTTCTCTGGCTGCTGGGCCTCCTCCCAGTCGGCGATGAAGTCTGCCAGTGCCTGTGACTTAATCCCCCTTCGTGGCTCGTATTTAATGTTGTGGACGCCGATCTCGACGGCCCACTTGGCGACCCGCCCGGTCGCCTCGCGATTGCGGATGATGTCTTGTAGTGGTGCTGAGGAGACGACCGTGATCGGGTGCTCCTGGAAGTAGTGCGGCAGGCGCCGCTAAGCCCTGAAGACCGCGTATACCAGCTTTTGGTACTGTGGGTATCGCTGGCGCGACTCGGTGAGGACCTCGCTGATGTAGTACACCGGCCGCTGGACCGGGCGCTCCTTTCCTTCCTCTGGTCGTTCGACAACCATTACGGCACTGACGACGCGCTCGGACGCCGCGACGTAAACCAGCATAGGCTCTTTGTCAGCGGGTGCGGCGAGTAGTGGTGCGGCGAGTAGCACCTTTTTAAGGTCGCGGAGCGCGTCGTCCGCCTCCTTGTCCCACTGGAAGGTGGGGTTCTTGCGCATCAGGCGGTATAGGGGCATCGCCTTTTCGCCCAGGCGGGGGATGAAGCGACTGAGAGCCGCTACACGCCCGGCCAGCTTCTGGACGTCGCGCAGGCACTCGGGTTTGCCGAGCCGGGCGATCGTGTCGATCTTCGTTGGGTTTGCCTCGATCCCTCGTTTGGAGACGACGTACCCCAGTAGTTGCCCGGCGGGTACACCGAAGGTGCACTTGCCTGGGTTGAGCTTTATCTTATACCTCTGCAGATTGGCGAAGGTCTCCGCTAGGTCGGCGAGTAGGTCTCCTTGGCGAGCGGATTTCACGACCACGTCGTCGATGTAGACGTGGATGTTGCGGCCAATTTGGCTCGCGAGGCATTCTTGCATGCACCGCTGGTAGGTTGCCCCGGCGTTCTTGAGGACGAAGGTCATGGCGGTGTAGCAGAATGCTCCGAATGGCGTGATGAACGCCGTCTTCTCCTCATCCTCGACAGCCATTTTGATCTGGTTGTACCCGGAGTAGGCGTCGAGGAAACATAGCGACTCCGAACCCGCGGTTGAATCGATTATCTGATCGATCCGCGGGAGGACGAACTGCTCCTTTGGGCAGGCGCTGTTCAGGTTTGTGTAGTCGATACACATTCTCCACGTCCCGTTTTTCTTCTCGACCAGGCCTGGGTTTGCCAGCCACTTGGAGTATTTGATTGGCCGGATGAAGCCGGCAGCGAGCAGGCGCTGCACTTCCTCGGCGATTGCTCGACGGCGTTCTTCATTGAAGGGCCGTAGCGACTGCTTGACGGGTCGCACTTTGGGGTCGGCGTTTAGTTTGTGCTCAGCGAGCTCCCTAGGGACACCAGGCATGTCGGAGGGTTTCCATGCGAAGATGTCCCTATTCTCACGAAGGAACTCGATGAGCGCGCCTTCCTATGCTGGGCTCATGCCTGTCCCGATCGTCACCGTCTGGCTGGGGTCGCCTGGGATCAGCTCGACGGTGCGGGTGTGCGTCGTGGCCTCAAAGGTTGAGGTGTTTGTGCCCTCTGAGTTGGGCTTCTTGAGTATTGTGGGGTCGTCATTGTTGACCCCGCTCGCGTATTTGGCAAGCTCGTCGGCGTGATTAGTTTCTGCCGCGATGACGGCGTCGGCGAGTTCGGCTCCTTTGGCCTCGCATTCGGCGGCCATGTCGGGGTCGCCGTTGATGGTGATGACGCCGCACGGCCCGGGGAGCTTCATCGCGTTGTATGCGTAGTGGGGCGCTGCCATGAATTTGGCGAATGCCTGGCGCCCCAGGACGCAGTGGTAAGGGCTGTCGAAGGGCACCAGCTCGAAGACGATCCGCTCGGTGCGGAAGTTTGCCGGAGTACCGAAGGTTACGGGTAGCGTGACTTTGCCGATCGGGTACGCCTTCCGACCGGGGACGATGCCGTGGAACGTGGTGTGAGTTGTCTCGATCATCGACTGCGGGAGCCGCAACCGCCTGAAGGTGTCGAGGTAGAGGATGTTGATGGAGCTGCCGCCGTCCATCAGTGTCTTGGGGAGCCAGTAGTCGCCAACCTTGGGCTTGACCACCAAGGCGACTCGTCCTGGGTACTCGATGCGTGGCGAGTGGTCTTGCCGGCTCCAGGTGATGGGCTGTTCCGACCAGTTGAGGAACTGGGGGACGTCTGTTTGGGCCACCGCGTTGACGGCGACGGCGCGGGCGATGACCTTCTTCTCGCGCTTCGTGTTGAAGCCTGTGAAGGTGTGGAGCGAGCCGGCTACTTTGCCGAATTTTCCGCCATTTGGCGGGTCGTTGTCGGTGTCCTCCCGCGCGTGCCGTGCCTTCTCGATTTCCCTGAGGGTGTGGCAGTCGGCGGTGGTGTGCGTGGCGGGCTTTCCTTCCCTGCTGTGAAACGCACATGGTTGGTTAAGTAGGGCCGCGGGATCGAACCTTGGCTTGTTCTTGTAATTGCCGCCATCGCGTCGTTGCCCTCCGTCGCGGCGGTAGCTCTTGGGCTCGCGTTGTGCGTGCCCAGCGTTGGCGACGAAGTCGACTCGCCCGTCGTTGCGGCGCTTGCCTGTGAGGCGGGTGCCGCTGTAGCGTAGGTCGGTTCGGCGTCCGCCGTCGTTGCCGCCCGTGCGGCGTTGCCCTCCTGACTCGTCGTCGATTTCTTGGTTGGGATCCTCCTCGGCGTACCGTTTGGCGATCTCGAGGAGGTCGGGGATGTTGTCGAGTGTGCGGGCGTGTCGCTTGAGCTTGGCGACTAGAGGCTCGTAGCGGCACGAGGTCTTGAAGCAATGGATCGCGGTGTCCGGGTGGATGCCGACCGCGTTGTACCAGAGCTCTTGCCACCGTTGGACCCAGTTGCGGGTCGACTCGCGGGGTCCCTGGACGCATCGTTCCAGGTCTTCGATGGTGGTGGCGCGGGTGTAGGAGCACTCGAAGTGCCTGACGAAGGCATCTCGCATTTCCTCCCAGGAGTCGATACTGTCCTGGGGGAGCGTGTTGATCCATTGCCTGCACGTCCCCTCCATCATTAGTGGGAGGTAACGGGCGGCGAGTAGGTCAGTGTGACCCGCGATCCCCATTGCCATGAGGTATGTGTCAAGCCAGACTGCGGGGTCGTACGAGGAGTCGTATTTTTCTATCTCCTTTGGCGCCTTGAAGTTTGGCGGGTACTTTTCGCCTCGGATCATTGGTCCGAAGAACTTGGGCCCTAGTCGACTGAGTGACCCCATAGGCTCGCCATCGCGGCGATTAGTTAGGGTGTGCCGCAAGTCGTCGGGCTGGCGTGCGCGCCAGTTTTGGTTGTTGATGATGTGAGTGCGGGCGTTGATGGGTTGTCCGTTAGCGGCGACGAAGTTGGTCGCCGGCCTGGGATCGTTGGTGGAGAGTGCCGCGTTCACGGGTCGGCGTTGGAGCTGCAGTGGCTCTGGTGGCGGGCAGTTGAGGGTGTTTGCCGCCGCTGGGCGGCCGCTTGAGGCCGCCCTGCTTCCCGAGGAGCGCGAGTATACTCGCCCTTGCGAGTCGGCGCCCGCTCTTTGCTGTTCCACGGCCTTTGCGAGCAGGGCCTTGACGTACTGGATTTGTAAGGCGCCGTCGCCGGTGGCCGTGATGCTATCGGCTGCTGCTCGGCCTGCCACGAGGTTGTCCATCGGGGTGGAGAACAGTGGGAGGCCGTTCGCGTCTCGCTCCCGTGAGGAGACGACTATCCGCGGCTGGTCCCTGGGAGGGGTGCGGTTGGGGGTCGGGCGCTTCCTCCTGGTGGCGCGTTCTCGCAGATCGCGCGTTCGGCTATGCGAGCCGGGTCGTTTTCGTCGTCGAAGTTCAGGGCGCGCCCCTGAACGGTGGGGTTCAGGCGTGACCTGATCCGCTGCTGGTGGTAACGTGACAGTTCCTGCGCCGTCACTTGCTCGAGGCGAAATTTTTCGCGCTCGGCCTGCTCTTTGCGTACTGCCTCCGCCAATTTCAGGCGGAGTTCCTCGACCTCCGTTGCCGTGGCGTTAGGAGGGATTGGGGTGGAGAAAGGATCCTCCGGCGGATCGGCGCCGGTGGCCATGTAGGTCGCGGCATGGCGACCGGTTCCGTCGTGGAGGTCGGCGGAGTTTTCCGACCCGGAGTCGAATTCGAAGATCCCGAGGATGGAGGGGTCCTCGAAATCTCCCGCGTTGGAGACCTGGGCGATGGAGCCCGCGGACGAGGCCGCGGTGATGGATCCGGCGAGTGACGCCAGGGTCGCCGAGTCGGCGTCGTCGGTGAGGGCCGCATCTTCTGCGGCCGCTGAGTTCCCGGCCACGTTGTTGTGGGCCGAGTTGTACTCGGAGGCGAGGCGGTGGATCGTGCGAACCTGGCTCTCAGAGAGCCGATCGCGTGGTGGCGACTCGCGGATGCGAGCCGAGTCCTCCGAGGTGATGACGTCGGTGAGGCCGACGAAGAGGCTGATCGTGCCGATTGGCAGGATTACGCTGTGCGTGACGGGTCGCGCCGCCGGGACGTAGCTGCTCGGCAAGATCTGGAGCATCTCGCCGATCGCTATCATACGGCCGGTGGCGACCGTCTCGTTGATGGGCAGATTGGATCTCGCCGCAGAACACCGGCCAGACCGGCCAGGCCCCACGGTGGGCGCCACTGTCGTGGGAATGGCCACGGCAGATGCTGCAATCGGCAGCGAGTAGTAGAACGAGGGGCAAGGGCGGCCAGCCATCTGCGGTGCGAGATGAGGGCAAAGACACAGGGTTTTACCCAGGTTCGGCCCCCCGGAGGGTAAAGACCTACTCCTGCTAGATTGTATTATGGATGTGTTTACAATGGGCGAGCTCGGCGACTAGGCGGCGAGTTGCTTGGGTCTCTGAGGGAACGTGTCTCTACTCACCCCATAGGGAGGTTTATATAGGCTCACCTCCCCTAGGGTTTACATATCTCAACCAATTCGGTTACAGCTTCGGTAATCGTTTATCCTAAACCGACTGGGCCTATCTACTCGCCTGGGCCTTCAACTTCCAGTCGCCTGGTACCTTGCTGGGCTTTGATCCACTCGCTGTTCTGCAGGCCCACTCGCCAGCCCTTGGGCCAGTCGGAAACGTCCCGCTGAGTATACCCCAGTAGGTGTATCCCCATCAGAGGCCAAACTCACAGGAGAGGTGCCTATACCAGGGTGTTTAATTGAAAGGTTAGGATTGATTATCCGCATACTGAATATGGTGAATTCAGGACTGTTCCTGACGGATGTATCGAATATTGTGGTGAAAGTGTACCACCCCTGTAGAGTGTCAAACTATTCGAATAGCCGCGCCCGCGATTATGGACAGTTGGAGTGGACATACTGTTCCGTCGTCAGATGTTTTCAAAATGACTTGTGAAATGAATCATGACTTTGGCTTGACCACAACAGGGTTGTGTTATGATACTAAGTTCTTTCTTAGGTGTTATAAAACTTTCAACTAGATTTCCTTGCTTTTGAACTCAGTTAAGGTAAATCTGGCTTTTTGCAAAATAACCTAGAACCTAGTATTTCCTACTCAAAACCATTTCACTTGTTAGTATTAGTTTGCGAGTACTTAAAGAGTACTCATGGCTTTGTCCCTGGCTATTCCCGTGGCCAGACTATGAAGAGGACTATCAGGAGGATGGACCGCGGGAAGGTTATGACAACTAGGATCATCTCCCATCGTCAGCATTCCTGTGACCATGAAGATGGATTCTCGCCCACGCTACCGTTATTATTACGTTATTCCGCTGCTATGATTGCATTAAGACTAGATCATGTGATCATTTATTTGTTGTAAGACCTTATGTATAGTTTGTAATGGGTGATGTACTATGATATCTAATCTGTTATATCTCACAAAAATGGTAATCCTGCGATTGCGATGTATGGCATAACAAGCATCTAGGATTAAAAATCTGGGTGTTGACAGCCAGAGTCACAGTCTAATTTTTATTTTTGCACTAAATCAATTTTTTCTTGCAACTACTTCATCTACTTCGATAAATCAGCGAACAACTTCTACGCACCGACCGTCACGAAGAATTTCTCTGTTGCTCCCTCCGACTCTGGCTCGCATGGATCGTGATGGTCCCTGTCTTCGTACGTCCGATATTGGCAACATAGACGCGTGCCTTCGTCCCCGGCATGCTCCCGAGTTTGGCAAGCTCAGCAAGGCGTGTCGCCTACCTCGACTACTCCAACTCAAAGTACATCTACCTCAACTTCAATGGCGAATTCTCGCTCAACAACGAAATCGACCACAACACAACGACATCATCAACTTCATCGACTTCATCAACTGTGACTACATCACCAATGGCATCATCGACCACGACTACAACGCCCTACTTCTAGCTACATCGACATCCTCTCTAATCTCCGCCTTCGGATTATGCTCCAGTCAGACCGTTCGCGTCACTATCGATCCGACTACGAGGGACTGTTAGAGTATATCACGGTTTGGACTATATTTGGTAGTTTAAGTTTGTAATCCAATTATATCTCTAATAGTCTTCTTGCTCCCCAAGTCTTGTAATCTATATAAACAAACCTTTGAGGCCATAATCAGTACAGTTAATATTCCGTAATTATACGGTTGTGATTTAGCTCTTTGCATGGACTGCACGGGAAGGGGATGACGGTGTGAGACAGAAACACCATGCACCGTCACTCGAGTTGTGCTCTCTCTTCGCTGCATCGAGATTGGTGGACCGTTATGCTCACCATATCCAACGATTCATATTGTGTGCGTAGATAGCCGCGTTCTTATAAAATTTGCGTCCTAATTTAGAAATAGCCATGAAATGTGAAGTGTTTGAGGATCAATATATGCTGGTTGTTAAGTTGTGCCATAGTATTAAAATTATACACTTTTATATTTACTCGTGAGAAATAGCCACGAAATTAGAATTTTTTGTACAGATGTCTATTGTAAACTAAACAGTGCATCAGTTAGCCTCCCACAGCCAGGGTTTCACATCTCGATTGCGGATTTATGTTCCCGCACCTGACAGAAATTTACAAATTTTATGAAATTTACATGATTCCAAAGATAATTTTCAAAAAGTTTGACCAGATTCAGTTTCACATTTATAATTTCTTAATAAATGAAGTATGTGGAAATGAAATCAGGACCTAGAATATAAGTGCACATGCACTCCACCAATGTACAAAAATCTAAGTTCATGATTTTATTTATTTATAGGCGTTCTATCTAGAATTTGTTTTTCAATTGACCAAGATTATATTTTTTCGCCACTTGCCAAAAAAACTTTGATTTCATGAAAGTATTCTAAATTTTCAATTTTGATGGTATTTACAATCATATTTAGGCTCGATTATGTAACACCCCCGGTCACTCCAGACCGACGGCTGTCACTTCTGGCAGCTCAATAGGATCTCTAGACTAACTCCACAGACCAACACTAGTCTTTTCTGCGCACTTTGTCCTCACTCATGCACACCCGGTTACCCACTTTTCGGTCGATCACCCATCCTAGAATTACTCTAGGCCAAGCACGCTTAACCTTAGAGTTCTTTTCGAATGAGCTTCCGGAAAAGAAGTTCTAACTTGTTGGTATGGGTTTTCTATCAATCCTATTGAGCCATGCGCCAGGGTCTCACATACACCCACCCTTAGAAGATCGACGTCCTCGTCGATCAACCACAAGCCAGGAACGTTCCCTCTTGGCACACATCTGTGCGTCCAGTGCCGGCACATTGCCATTCCGTGTCCACTCCGAGCCACACACGCCATGCTACACATGTCCGCCACTGGCCCGCACACGCCCATGTAACCGCGAGGGTCGGCTCTGATACCACTTTGTAACACCCCCGGTCACTCCGTACCGATGGCTGTCACTTCTGGCAGCTCAATAGGATCTCTAGATTAACCTCACAAACCAACACTAGTCTTTTCTGCGCAGGGTCTCATAGATTATGAAGTGTTTTAGGCTCAATTTAGGGCTTGTTAAGTTTAGTTGTGCAAAACATGTTATATAATGTATTGTTAGAAATAAACATGAAAGTAGAAAAAACAAATAATGTGATTTAAGTAGAAAAAATCAGTCTTAATACCACACAAAACCCTATGTTGACACTTGACAATCTATACCTTAATTCATGTTCAGTATCACTATAGCATGTGGCAGTACGATTTACAAAATATTTTTTTGGATCAGTTGTTGATAATCGACTGAGAAAGTCAGTCGATGGAGTAGACGAACATTTACTAGGGTTTTTTGTCCAATTTATTTTAAAGAACCAAACTAGCTTAAAATGTAAACCATGATTTCATTATGATTTTGGAATAAATTGGAAACCCAAAATATGAATAGACCATTTGAAATTAATTAGAGTAAGTTGTCAATTTTATCAAAAAATATATACAAATTCCCTAATAATATACTAGCATGCAATTATATAATGATAAACATACGAAAAATTATATTCATAGATTAAAGTAAAGGGGTGAGTTGAGATGATTGCGGACACATGGATGTAAGATCGAGCTTATGATTATTGGCATAACACTAAATTCTCGTTACGAAGTTTGTAAAAAAGTCCTAAGACTTCGACGATCTCATACACCAAGGTCCACCTATGCCTAGTTGAGTTGGGACACCAATTCAATACTCAATCCCACTAAGTGTATATCTCACACAATTTAGGTGATCTCCTTGATTTCACAATTGTGAATGCTTCCAAGTGCCACCTAGATGTCTAGGGGACACACATACACCCCTTCAAGTGCAACAAATTGTTGACGTTCACGTCCTTGGAAAGTTTCTCAATGGAATATCTTTAAGATTGTAATGGAGTGGGTAAGAGCACAAAGAACGAGGAATTGGGGATTCAAAGTATTTATCTCACATAACTTCCCCAACCTTCCAATGAATATGGTCAATTATATAGATAGAGATGAAAATCCAACCGTTTGAACAAAAACATGGCATCCAAATGTTCTAGAAACACTAGTATGACAATGCTTATAGGTGATTTATATCAGTGGTGTTCCACCATAGTTCCATGGCACATGTAACGATGGTGGCATGCCACTTTTTTTAGGCCACGGGTATGTGGGATCCACTAGTCGACCGTCCAGACGAAATATACTGGTGACGTGGAGTTTGTGAACACATCACTAATGGCACTAGATTCATGTGGGTACCAATTTGTTGGGACTCCAAGCGTAAAATAATGTAGCAAAGGTGATTTTTTATAAGGGTAACTCAGAGTTTAATGTCAAACACTCAGGGTAATACGAACAATACATTTCCCTCTCCTCTTCTAGCAACCTGCAAAGTGGTTTTCAAGAACAAGGTTTGGTAATAGAATTTAAAATAAATAACAAAATAAAAGTAAACTAATATATATATATGCAAATGGTAATGGTAATGTTGTTTTTTAGGTTTTGGATGGTAAATGTAATAAAGTAAAAGTGTTTTTTTTCTATTTTCAGATTAAACAAGCATAGAAAATAAAAGTGCTTGTAAATGCAAATAAGAGGTGTTTATTATGATTAAAATGGACACCTATAATCAAGATAATGGTTCGTGGGCTCACTTGTACTCTCATAAAAATAGCCGTATCAAAACAACCTTAAAAATATCATAAATCTTGATAAAACTTTCATGTACTGTCTGGTTCACATTTATTTGAGTGTAACATCCTATAATCAAGATAATGCAACACATATTCCTCATACTTCTCTAACAAGAGAAAACTACGCAAACTAGATTTAAGATAAACAGAGTGTAACATTAAGTACTTTGACATGAATGTTGAATACTAAATATGCCACCTAGAACAAACAAGATCATTTTTCATGAATGATTAAACGTCACTAAGGGGTGTTTTGACACACCACCGGCAGCCTATTATGCAGTAGTGAAAGCACACCCGAAGTTCTAGTCACGTACAAAATTTGAATGTCAGAGTGAGAGGAGATATTTACTAGAAGAAACAAAACACCTTGGAGGTACTATTCATGAATGATTGGAGATTCTGGAAAAATATGGCACCCTTATGTGCATGACAAAGATACAAGATCCGTTCTAGACAAACTTCACTTGAAACTTCCAGACAAAACATAGCAACCTTAAAAACATACATGATAAAAACTGACAAGTCAAAACTCAAAGGTTTCAGAAAAACACCATTCGGTAGGTTCAGACCTATCTTGTAATGGCCAAAAAAAATTATAGTCAATGGAACAAGACATCACATCAACCCGGAAGGACCATGATGAGTTGATCATTGTCTTGAATGCAAACTAATGAGTTTCCCGTCATGTTTGCAAATTACAATGTTGTATAGTACTTAAAGTTGTAATTTCCTGAAATATATAGTTATCTATAAATGTATATACAACCCATATATTTTTTCAATAGAATTATCCAAATACTATTTCATTCCACATCCACTTTGTTGAAAATATCAAATATTGGGAACCCATTGTCCACGAGAACACTATAGAGAGCAATACAATGACATGTGCTACCACACGGCGGTGACATACATGCCATGTTAGCCACATTCTCATCATGATGTCACATTTAAGCTACGAGACCAGATGGAAATGACACAAATATTATTCTGGATGTTACGCCAGACAGTCCCTTCATATTATTTCCTAAAAAGTAATGGCATATGATCCATATCAGACGGCAAATGTGAAACAAAAAATCATGTCTCACTTGTGCGGACCACCATCCTTAAATTTTTCGCATCTCTCTCTCTCCCCTCTCTCTCACGCGCATATGTTAACACACATGTGTTATAGTGTTTGTTCTGTTGATTTTTGAAGTATTTAGATTGCAAGGAACCTGAAGCGGAGGCTCCTCTCCATTATGCCACACATTCCCTTTCATCCCATATCAAGATCATGGATCAAGTTTCATGGACTTGGTTGTACTCCCTCCGTTTCAAAATATAATATGTTTTACGTTTGTAAAGAAAATATATCTAGATTTATAGTGTGTAGATTTATTTTAAACATGAGTGAATATATATACTAAAAGAAGTCTAAATACATTTGTTTCATAAAACTAAAACATTTTATATTTTGAAATGGTGAGAATAGCTCGGAACGGAAGTAATCTGTAGTGGTTAGCTTGGTAAGATAGTGGGCCAAGGGGAATATGTGGCAATGACTAGGCTTCGACAAGCCTGAATTGGCAAAGGCGGTGCCTCCTGTTGATGTTGAGAGCTCATTGAATTCAAATCTTTCAAATGATGCATATAGTGTTTTGACACGCTACAAGTATGTATGGTATTTTTCATGCACCGGGTGGGGTATCCTAGATGTATTCTTCAAGGTGATTTTTTTTCTTATGTTGCACGTAGTACAATGCAGGCGCTCACATACAAGCACATATACTCACCACTATGAACTCACACAGCATGTTGTACCCTACGAGCACCTTTGAGGGACTTTGTCGATAGATCTTGAGGTTGACGAAATCACCATAGGTGGCTAGCTGTTGACGGGCACGTCGCCTACCACTAAAAGAGCAACACCAATTTAATCTTGCAATAAATTTAGGTAATGCAAACACCCATGTCAAGTCTAAGTAAGCTCAGTTTGCTGCAACTTTGTTCCTTTCTTGTTTTTTTAAAGAAACACAGTACAAACGCAGACGTTCACAATGCGTATATACACTCACCCCTATGAATACACGCACACCCTACCCCTATGAGCACCTCCGAGAGACTGAACCGGCGGGTCTTGAGATTGACGAAGTCATCGCAGACGCCTCATTATCGACGGGAACATCGCCTCTCACTAAAAGAATATTCCGCCTTTATGAGACATCAAAGCGTCAAACCTGGGGTTTGAATATTCCGCCTTTATGAGACATCAAAGCGTTAAACCTGTGGTTTGAACTCTGATGGGCTGGGATACCACTGCCCTCCTAACCATCCAACCATGGGTTGGTTCTCTGTTTTTTTCTTGTTGCCTGGGTTGCTTACATACATCGCATAAGTTGATTGCTCATGTTATGTGTCGGGGATATAACCCCAGGTACCCCAGAGTTGGTCTATAAGTAAACTCATAAGAGACATGAATAAAGGAAAGAGTATTTAATAAGGAGATATTAGGCAAAATAGAAAAGGAAAAAGACAAGAAAGAGCAACTGGGCCGAGTAAGGGAAATCTCGGCCCAGCCCACACTCCCCATGGCCGAACTAAATAAAAAGAAAGAGAATAACCCCCGGGTGGGCCGACCTAAGCCTAAGTCGGCCCACCACGGGCCTCCTACCCGACGCCCACTCCACTTCCCGCCAAACCGACGCTGCAGGTCGACGCCCTCTCCCGCCAAGCTGCTCCCCTCCATTCCACCTCGTCGCCCGGGTGGGCCGAATGAGCACTAGCTCGGCCCACCGCGGGACTCAGCACCGGCTCCTCTCCTCGTCGCCCGGGTGGGCCGAATGAGCACAAGCTCGGCCCACCGCGGGACTCAGTGCTACAGGCTCCACAGGATCAGACCCAGGCCGAGGTGGGCCGAATTAACTGACTGCCAGGCCGAATCTGCTCTACCCAGGCCGAACTACACTTCCAGCAATGTCATTTGGGCCGAGGTATATTGCTCCAGGTACCAGTCTATTCATCTCCAGATAAAGCACATCATCAGATCAAGCCAAGACAAGCTACACAAGTATTATGCCAGTTCTGGGACCCAACCAACTCAGACAGGCACATGGCAAAATGAATATGCCCTAGGCATCCAAGAATATACTAAGGAATATGCCATGGCATCTCCGAAGATGCCAAGGCATATGCAGAGCATCTGAGAAGATGCCGGGAATATGCTATGTAGATGCCAAACGTGTGGAACAAGCCTTGTCCCCTGGGCTCCCCTTTATAAGGAGCACCAGGGGGATCGTTCATGGGAGAGGCCCCGAAGGGCTCCTCTCCTTTCTGCTCGCTAGGAGCTCTCCTTCTTCCTCCACTCTCACAGAGAGCTTAGATAGAAGCATAGGGGAAATAGCTCAAGGAGCATGATTGTAGCCACAAGTATGGCATGATTGTGAGGGATTAGATGTATAGAATGAGGTGTTATCTCCACTTGAGAGCTTCAATCCAATATATATTGTATTTCTCTTTGTTCATATGAGTGTGGTCTTCACCGCATCATCCCTCCCCGGATTCCTCCACGTCCATCGGCCCCAACTTTAGCCTACCCATGGCATATGCCGTGATACCACCACGACATTTGGCGCCCACCGTGGGGCCTTTAGTGGCGTTGGTTGGGTTTCCATCCGGACGGGAACATCTTAATCAACTTCTTCCTCATAGGGCTCATTCAGCTTCACCAAGCGAACAGAGAACAGAGAGGTAAGCGCAAAGGGTCTCCAAGCATGACTCAACCAAACAGATAAGACTCAGCACGAAGGACTCAAGCACTACTCCAAGTCTACTTTAAGTACCAAATAACTCAGCAAGGCATGTATGACTTAGCAAGACTCACTCAAACACTTCCCCAAGTAAACTGTAAGTGCCAGATAACTCAGTCACCTACACTCAATCCTTCACCCCGGGGAGAAAAGAACTTAACCCGGGGACTAGCCGACTAATCCTTAGAGTCACCTTTCTATTAAGAGAACATCATGTTGATTTAGATCTGTACATCAGCCAGCTTATCTGTTAACTCGGCCATAAGTTGAATCAGCTTATTTGTGATTCAGATAGATTTTGAGTCAGTTAGTTTATGTTTTGGATTACCCATTAACTCAGCTCACAAGCCAGCTTATCTGTTAACTCGGCCATAAGTTGAATCAGCTTATTTGTGATTTAGATAGATTTTGAGTCAGTTAGTTTATGTTTTGGATTACCCATTAACTCAGCTCACCAGCCAGCTTATCTGTTAACTCGGCCATAAGTTCAATCAGCTTATTTGTGATTCAGATAGATTTTGAGTCAGTTAGTTTATGTTTTGGATTGTCCATTAACTCAGCTTGCCAGCCAGCTTATCTGTTAACTCTGCCATAAGTTGAATCAGCTTATTTGTGATTCAGATAGATTTTGAGTCAGTTTATTTATGCTTTGGATTGTCCTTTAACTCAGCTTGCCAGCCAGCTTATTGATGATTCGGATATAACTTGAAGTCAATTTGTTTATGCTTTGAATTAACCTTTAACTCGGCTCGGTAGATTGTCTCTGATTCGGACTAACATTTGATTCATCTTGCCAGGGTATATTATAATTCAGATTGGTATTCAAACTCAGCGTACTAATCATATCTCTGATTCAGGCCGAAGCTTTATTCAGTTCACCAGATTGCCAGGTTATGTTATGTCTCGGATTTATATCTCATCATTTTGCCAGGTTATCCCATATCTCGGATGACTATTGGCCAGCTTATCATATCTCGAATCTATATCTCATATCTACATCTCGAATCAAATCTCTCAGCGGTTAGCCTTATTATCATATCCCAAAGCTTAATCTCGGATCTATATCTCGGATCCATATCAAAGGCAAATTATCGTCATCACGCCAAATCAAGCTATATCGTGGCAAATAGATAACTCGGATTTGAGTCAGATGACTCAAATTTGGGATGTAAGTCAAAATTGAGTAGAGTAACTCGGATTTGGGATGAGTTAACTCGGATTTGAGTCATATAACTCGGATTTGAGTCAGATGACTCAGACTTAAGACATAAAGTCAATTTTGAGTAAAGTAACTCGGATTTGGGATGAGTTAACTCGGATTTGAGTCATATAACTCGAATTTGAGTCAGATGACTCGGACTTAGACATAAAATCAATTTTGAGTAAAGTAATTCGGATTTGGGATGAGTTAACTCGAATTTGAGTCAGATGACTCAGACTTAAGACATAAAGTCGATTTTGAGTAAAGTAACTCGGATTTGGGATGAGTTAACTCGGATTTGAGTCATATAACTTGGATTTGAGTCAGATGACTCAGACTTAAGACATAAAGTCAATTTTGAGTAAAGTAACTCGGATTTGGGATGAGTTAACCCGGATTTGAGTCATATAACTCGGATTCGAGTCAGATGACTCAGACTTAAGACATAAAGTCAATTTTGAGTAAAGTTAATCAGATTTGGGATGAGTTAACTCGGATAATAACTTACCCAATGGGGTTAAAAAGCAGTGCCCAATAAGGCCAGAGCTCATAACTTACCCAAAGGGGTTAAAAGAGCAGTGCCCAATAAGGCAAGAGCTCATAAGCTTACCCAATGAGGTTAAAAGAGCAACGCCCGATAAGGCAAGAGCTCATAATCTTACCCAATGAGGTTAAAATAGCAATGCCCAAGAAGGCAGGAACTCGTAACTTACCCAATGAGGTTAAAAGAGCAATGCCCAAGAAGGCAAGAACTCATAACTTACCCAATGAGGTTAAAAGAGCAATGCCCAAAAAGGCAAGAACTCATAACTTACCTAATGAGGTTAAAAGAGCAATGCCCAAGAAGGCAGGAACTCGTAACTTACCCAATGAGGTTAATAGAGCAATGCCCAAGAAGGCAGGAATTTATAACTTACCCAATGGGGTTAAAAGAGCAATGCCCAAGAAGGCAGGAACTCGTAACTTACCCAATGAGGTTAATAGAGCAATGCCCAAGAAGGCAGGAACTTGAAACATACCCAATGAGGTTAAAAGAGCAATGCCAAAGAAGGCAAGAACTCATAACTTACCTAATGAGGTTAAAAGAGCAGTGCCCGATAAGGCCAGTATTCATTACTTACCCAAAGGGGTTATGACCTGTGCCCAGAAGGCCAGAAGTCCAGAAACTTACCCAAAGAGGTTATGACCAGTGCCAGAGAAGGCCGGAAGTCAAAAAATGGTCCTAGAAAGATTATGAGAAGATCCCAAGAAGGCCGAAATCACAAATTTACCCAAAAGGATTATGCGACCATATAATGTATGACAAAGAAGTTGTATGTCAGAAAACAACTCTGGGGATATTTTAGATATAAAGCCCATGAGCAATTCTACGAATCCCACATGGCCTCGGGGACTAATGTCGGGGATATAACCCCAGGTACCCCAGAGTTGGTCTATAAGTAAACTCATAAGAGACATGAATAAAGGAAAGAGTATTTAATAAGGAGATATTAGGCAAAATAGAAAAGGAAAAAGACAAGAAAGAGCAACTGGGCCGAGTAAGGGAAATCTCGGCCCAGCCCACACTCCCCATGGCCGAACTAAATAAAAAGAAAGAGAATAACCCCCGGGTGGGCCGACCTAAGCCTAAGTCGGCCCACCACGGGCCTCCTACCCGACGCCCACTCCACTTCCCGCCAAACCGACGCTGCAGGTCAACGCCCTCTCCCGCCAAGCTGCTCCCCTCCATTCCACCTCGTCGCCCGGGTGGGCCGAATGAGCACTAGCTTGGCCCACCGCGGGACTCAGCACCGGCTCCTCTCCTCGTCGCCCGGGTGGGCCGAATGAGCACAAGCTCGGCCCACCGCGGGACTCAGTGCTACAGGCTCCACAGGATCAGACCCTGTTGCCTGTCAAAACCCACCGGCGAGCAGCGACGAGCAACACGAAGAGCCGGGAGGCTCCCAGGACTGCTGGTGGGCCCTGGTCCCTCGGGCAACGGCCCGCAAAACTCCGGCACACGTCCTGGCTGGTGCAAGGGCGTGCCACCTGACCTATACCTGGTCAGGAAGGTGATGGATTGCTTCGACTAGTTTCCTGCATGGCAAACAAGTATACGTAAAATTCGAGCCGCGACCGGCTCCCAGGTTTCCCTGTGAATCGGCCCCTGGAGCCGATTATCCCATGGTTCTGCATTAGATCTATGATAACATGGGGTTTTGCTTCATCAATGCAAGTTAAATCGATCTACGACAGTTTAACGTTTTCACCACATAATTGGAACATCCTACACGTAATTGAGCCTGGTAGACATAAAAGATGATAGAAAACTAACCCTAGAGAAGTCCTAACAACCGACGTAAAGTCAATTCCCGGAACAACTCCTCCCGAATTGGCAAACCATATCCTTACATACTAAGGGATCGTTCAACCCGTTTGCAAGGCCTGACCATGTGGATATCAAACTAAACCTTGGAAAACAAGGCATAACTATAACAGATCAAATCGACTGAATAAAGATCAAGCAAGACGCTACCCCTAAACCCGAAAAAGGTGTAAAAGCAGCGAGATAACTAAAGGCAGCATGACTAAACAATCGTAACAAAAAGGTACCGATGCTAGCCCAAACAAATCTATGATAACAGTATTACTCGCCATCAACAAGGCTTCAGCACGAGTAACACTAAATAACACATAAGTAGATACTGCCTAGACCGCAAGATGCGATCTAGGCGGCATGACACTTACCCGAGAAAAACCCTAGAAACAAGGGGTGGCGATGCGCCGAGATTGTGTTTGTTGTGAACGTGATCGTCCTCCTTTCTCAATAACCTTAGGTACATATTTATAGTCCGGAGACTCTCTATCTTTGGAATAACCCTAACAACTCTATCTCTTACTTAAACCGAAACGTAATCTACCATAATATACAGATACACGGGCAATTTAGCCCAAATCCACGCACAAAGCTGATCCAGCAATACGTTGCATATATGTATCCTCCAAGCCCATCTTGATTACGGCCCATCTCCTCCTTTGGCCAAAATGTGGCGATAACAGACCCAGGCCGAGGTGGGCCGAATTAACTGACTGCCAGGCCGAATCTGCTCTACCCAGGCCGAACTACACTTCCAGCAATGTCATTTGGGCCGAGGTATATTGCTCCAGGTACCAGTCTATTCATCTCCAGATAAAGCACATCATCAGATCAAGCCAAGACAAGCTACACAAGTATTATGCCAGTTCTGGGACCCAACCAACTCAGACAGGCACATGGCAAAAGGAATATGCCCTAGGCATCCAAGAATATGCTAAGGAATATGCCATGGCATCTCCGAAGATGCCAAGGCATATGCAGAGCATCTGAGAAGATGCCGGGAATATGCTATGTAGATGCCAAACGTGTGGAACAAGCCTTGTCCCCTGGGCTCCCCTTTATAAGGAGCACCAGGGGGATCGTTCATGGGAGAGGCCCCGAAGGGCTCCTCTCCTTTCTGCTCGCTAGGAGCTCTCCTTCTTCCTCCACTCTCACAGAGAGCTTAGATAGAAGCATAGGGGAAATAGCTCAAGGAGCATGATTGTAGCCACAAGTATGGCATGATTGTGAGGGATTAGATGTATAGAATGAGGTGTTATCTCCACTTGAGAGCTTCAATCCAATATACATTGTATTTCTCTTTGTTCATATGAGTGCGGTCTTCACCGCATCATCCCTCCCCGGATTCCTCCACGTCCATCGGCCCCAACTTTAGCCTACCCATGGCATATGCCGTGATACCACCACGACATTATGACCACACATTTTAAGCGTATTTATTCTAGTGAATGGGATTTGTTTCATACATTATTATTTTCTACGTGTATACACTCCATTTAGAAATATAGCATGTGGGAGTTCTGTGTCGTGCCAATCTACATAAATATAGCCTGGGTTGCTACATTGTTATATTTTAATTTCTATTTTTTCTTGCTTCTACATAATCCTCGTTGTGTTGTATTACCATAAATCTGATGATTATGTTTGTCAATGTTTTGATTATTGCATATTAGGTGGATGCTATTAATAGGATCGGACTACCCTTGCCTTCCAATTTCAACCAAGTCGTCAATGGTGCCAGCTATGGTCAATGAGGAGTACCAACAAGCAACGGAACTCGCGGCTGCGTCTGTCGTTCAAGGGCTAAGACCTTTTGGGTTGACATCTCCATGGAGCCGAAGGAAATAAATTGAGTGTTTGTAACATGAAGCAAACTTGTAACATATAATATGAGGAAGTATGAAGCTACACATTTTTATGATTTAAAGGAAGCAAATATGTATGCCATCCAAAATATGTCAAGTGAATGTATGAAGCAATAAAATATTCTGCAAGTATAAGAAGGAAGTTTTGTTTTGATAAAGAGATTATAATAATGAAGCATATGTAGTCACACAAAAGCAATTCCTAGAGGTTTCACGGTACACGTCCTTCCAACGTGAGTTGACTAGTTTTTTTACACTCTAACATGCTTCTAATACTAGTGCACTAAGCTTCATAGGCATATGAATTTAGCTTTTGCAACACAAATCAACCATGTGCTTCCAAAAGTAGTGCATTTTTGTTTGAACCTTTCCAACAATATCTATTCACCATGGAAGCAATATTTCCATTGAAACATATTTTCATACGTTTAAAGAAAATATCTTTAGACCAAAGCAACAATTGGTAGTAATGGAAGAAAATATTTCTAGAAACGAAGCAAAACTAAAAAACACTGGAAGGAAAAAATCTTCCTAGGGAAGCAAACCTACATGCCTAAATTTTTGTTGAAGTTATTGGTTTCCTTGAAAATAGATTTCAGTTTCCTCTAAATCCCGGAGATTTAGACTAGGGAGGGGCTAATTTGCATATCGCGCTAATTAACAGTTTCTATTCAAGTATGTTGACATTAATGGCGGGAGCAATAATCCCGGAAGCATGCAAATCGGGCATTATGTTTTATGAGACACGGGCCTCTTAGAAAATCCGACGTCTATCGTCCTTCCAATCCTATGGCCAGACACCGACAGAAAGCATATATTGGAAGCCGATTCCTAGCGGTGCTCGTGCATAGAGTAAATGCAGACACATATTGAGAACCAAGCGCGGCTAGCGAGCGTGCAACCAGCTTATTCGGGTTCGAGTCCTTATAAGAACCGAATTAAACAGGGTATTATCCGAGCGCGTATAATTTGCTACTGGAGAGGTCTTATCTACCTAACAACGTATATTCCACGAGAGATCATTCTCCGAAGTCAACGTAAATGCAACAACATATTAATACTCCTTTCGTTTTAAAGATGTTTTATGTTTGTGAAGAAAATGTATTTAGACTTTTTTTAATGTATAGATTCATTCCAATTTGAGTAAACCAATACTAAAATAAGTTTAGATACATTTGCTTCCTAGAGATAAAGCAACTTATATTTTAAAATGGAGGATGTACATCCCAATGAGTATTAATACATCTCTAGAGACCATACGACTGCTCTGCTCTATAGCCGAACAACCAACGGATGCAGTGACGAAGACACGACAGTAGCCCCCCGTCGGCGCTTTCATCTGTGATTGGCCACCCGACTGACCTGATGTCAACATCGTCATCGTCGTCGTCGTCGTGAACTCGGCCGCCGCGAAGAAGCTTCTCGCCAGGGGTCGATGGCGAGGGTTCAAGGACGGTCCCTGCGAAGACTATGGCGCCAGACTCCTCCTCGATTACAAAGAAGACAAACGGATGGTCAGCGACGAAATCCACGGTCACAGGGGGCTCCTCCATGAACGCACAGCCGAGCATCCTAGAGATAGTGGCCGCCGCCGCCTCGGTGCCGTCCTCGTTCACCTCGATGACAGCCTTGTGGATGATACTCTGCAGAGCCAGCGGCCTTCCCGTGCCGTCGTCCTCCACCATGTCGTTCAGATCGGCTTCTTTTTCGTCGAACGCCACCTGGAGTCCCAACCTCTGGAGAATGGCGGACATGTCCTCTGAAAAAGTGAGCTTGAACCTGGGCAGCTTGAACTCGCCGACTTCGACGCTGCTCGCCGGCAGGTGCTCGCGGATGAAGTCCGGGCCGGACGACGCGATCGTGTTGATGAGGCCGGCGAGTCCGTCGCGCGCGTCCGGGAGGAAGAAGCACATGGAGAAGGGCGACGGGGGCCGAAAGCGCTGGTGGTCTTGTACTGGAGCTTGAGCACCTTGAACCCTTCGTGGCAGGCGATGTAGTAGTGGCTCCGCGAGATCTGCATGAACGGCACGTCGTAGGTGGTGCCGTCGAGGCGGTGGAACTTGTCGTCCTCGGTGTACTCCTCGTCGAAGGGAACGTGCCACGTGCCCTTGAAGTAGACGGAGTTGGCGACGACGATGTCTGTCTGAGTGGACACCTGGCCGTCGGTGAGGATCGGATCGATGAGGTTGTTCGTCGCCGCGGCCGCCCACGCGTTGATCAGTTTCACGGCTTCCCCTGGCTGCACAGCACCGAGACGAACACCATGGCCACGATAGATTAGAATCGTTTGCACAACGAGTGCATAAGAATATACTAGTAAGATATTGATGATCGAGAAAGAGACTGTGACTCTGTTTTGGGGGTACCGACCTCTTCTCGGAAGTCGACGGCGCGGGTGTCCGCCTTGTACGACTGGGCGGCGGCGTCGCGGAAGGCGGGCTTGAGCTTCCGGGTCACGTCGTGCCAAACGCCGCACACTAAGGAGACGGCTGAGTAGGGTTTGGCCCGGCTGATCCAAACCGTAACTCAAGTGAAATACGGTTTGCCAACAGAGCCTTTGGCAACATACGGTTTCCCCTCGCTAGACAGCCTCCGGGAGTCCGGGGGCTCGTTTGTCCGTCGGCCCTCGTAAAAAAGGGAAAGCACCACATCCCGTATCATACATTGGTAAGAAAGCGACAGCTGCCTACCTAACGCTTGCACTAGTAGAAAATAAAAAGGAGACAAATAAAACACCGCACCGCACACCTTATGGCCCTATACCCTAGCCCAGCCTTCTCGTGCAAGTTGACTTGGTGCACTTCTTCGTCCTTAGGTTCTCCATGATACTAGAATCTAAACTCAAGAAAGCAAGTTATGTATATAAAAATAATCAGTTTTTTCACTGCAGAAGAACACAACATAAAATCTCCTCTCCTGTCTTAGCTTCTCCAGCACCCCCTCCCTATGAAAATTTCCCCTGTTGTGTAAAAAAACCCAGCTAGATCTATTGAAGAACAACAATCTATGAGTTCACAAAAAAACAATCTATGAAAAAAAAAACTAAGAAAAAAAATCTAGGAGCAACTTAATACTGTTTGCAGCAGAATGAAATCCTAGTACTTGCACAAATTGCAGCAACACTAGTACTTGCACAAAGAAAAGCCAGTAGGATTTACCCTGGAAAAGGATCTTGTCAAAGCAACTTATTTGTCTGACGGTTGCAACGTACAGTAAAATGAAGTAAACTTTCATGATGAAGATGTAGCTTCATCCTCGCCATCAAGTATAATGTGACATTTTGAATTTCTATCGACCTTCATCGTCTTCATTTTCTTTGTTGTCATCATTGCCATCTTCATCATGGTCATTGTCGTCTTCATTTTTAGCGTTATCACTATAATCATCCTCGTCGCCTCCATCCGCATCGCTGCAGCAGTCCTTCGCTTCTTCCAAAATCTGCTCTGACCATTGCTAGTTCTGGCTTCAACTTCTTCTAGGTTTGTCTACTCTTCAATAAAAAGAAATATTCCTATTTGATACATCTGAGCATAACTCCCTGAGCATGACGTCAGTCTTCCTTTTTCTTTGCAGTCACATGAATAAAAGTAAAAATAAAGAAAAACAAAGAATGGACCAGTTTGTGACTTCATAGAAGATCCCAACTTAAAAAAATATTAAAAAGCAACTAAGTGGAATTGAGAATTGACTTAAGCATGCTATGGTAACAATTTAGTCATCATAAACAAGCAACTAAAACAACTTAGGCATGGTGGTGAGAACAACTTAGTTAGTTTGGGAAGGCAACTTAGAGATGCCGGCAATGCATCCTAGGCAACTCTATCGTGTTGATCTCGAAGATAAAATGAAAACCTAAAAAATGGAAGGGATCAAACTTAGTTGGATTTAGAAAACAACTTAGAAGGTGTTCAAAAATCAACTTAATTAGGCTGACTAGTCAACTCCTACATGGTGATATAAAAAGGAAATATAAAAATTACAAGGAGATCAAACTTAGTTGGATTTAGAAAACAACTTACCATATGGGCAAAGTCAACTTAATTAGGCCAACTAGCTAGCTTCAAAATCAAAGAAAAAACAAAGAATAGATCAGTTTGTGACTTCATAGAAGATCCCAACTTTAAAAATATTAAAAGCAACTAAGTGGGATTGATAATTGACTTAAGCATACTACAGTAACAATTTAGTCTTGATAAACAAGCAACTAAAACAACTTAGGCATGGTGGTGGAAACAACTTAGTTAGTTTGGGCAAACAACTTAGGGATGTCGGCAATGCATCCTAGGCAACTCTACGTGTTTATCACAGAGATAAAATGAAAACCTAAAAAATATAAGGGGATCAAACTTAGTTGGATTTAGAAAACAACTTAGCAGGTGGTAAAAAATCAATTTAGTTAGGCTGACAAGTCAACTCCTACATGATTCTATAAAAAGGAAATCTAAAAATTACAAGGAGATCAAACTTAGTTGGATTTAGAAAATAACTTACCATATGGGCGAAGTCAACTTAATTAGGCCAACTAGCTAGCTTCAAAAATAAAGAAAAAACAAAGAATAGATCAGTTTGTGACTTCATAGAAGATCCCAACTTTAAAAATATTAAAAAGCAACTAAGTGGGATTAAGAATTGGCTTAAGCATGCTACAATAACAATTTAGTCATGATAAACATGCAACTAAAACAACTTAGGCATGGTGGTGGGAACAACTTAGTTAGTTTCGGTAGACAACTTAGGGACGTCGACAATGCATCCTAGGAAACTCTACGTGTTGATCACAAAGATGAAACAAAAACATAAAAATGGAACGGGATCAAACTTAGTTGGATTTAGAAAATAACTTAGCAGGTGGTCAAAAGTCAATTTAATTAGGCTGACTAGTCAACTCCTACATGGTGATATAAAAAGGAAACCTATCTTAAAATTATAAGGAGATCAAACTTAATTGGATTTATAAAACTACTTACCATATGAAAAAAGTCAACTTAATTAGGCCAACTAGCTAGCTTCGAAAATAAAGAAAAAACAAAGAATATATCAGTTTATGACTTCATAGAAGATCCCAATATTAAAATATTAAAAAAAAGCAACTAAGTGGGATTGAGAATTGACTTAAGCATGCCACAATAACAATTTAGTCATGATAAACAAACAACTAAAACAACTTAGGCATGGTGGTGGGAACAACTTAGTTAGTTTGGGCAGACAACATAGGGATGTTGGCAATGCATCTAGGCAACTCTACATGTTGATCACAGAGATAAAGCGAAAACCTGAAAATGGAAGGGGGTCAAACTTAGTTGGATTTAGAAAACAACTTAGAGGTGGTCAAAAATCAACTTAATTAGGTTGAGTAGTCTAACTCCTACATGGTGATATAAAAAGGAAATCTAAAAATTATGAAATCAAACTTAGTTGGATTTAGAAAACAACTTATCATATGGGAAAAGTCAACTTAATTAGGCCAACTAGCCAACTTCCACGTGCTGATCACAAGAGAGAAAAAGGAAAAAAAACTAAAAATAACAAAAGAATCAAGCTTAAAGCGGTGTGTTGTGGTGATAAAACCCACAAATACATGATAGGCTTGATCGAAGGACGAGCAGAACTGAACTCGCGGATATGCAGTACATGGCCGCTTGCGATCGGTAGAAATTGTACATCTAGAGTAGCAAAGGCTCCGAGAAATCGCAAATCTTTCACGCCTTAATACATGTAATAATTGGGTTCTGAAAACAATTTGGCATATGGGAAAAAGCAACTTGATTAGGCCAACTAGCCAACTTCTGCGTGGTGATCATAAAAAATCAAGCTAGACTATGCAAAACACAACTTAAAAGTCACAACAGAGTTAACTAATTGGAATTCAGTAGTTGTATTGATGACACAAGAGTAACCAAATATAAAAGAGGACCAGTACAGATGGGTGCGGAGCGGAGCGTGTGGCAGCCATGGATGGGGGTGGGGTGGAGAACGGTGGAGACCGTAGATGGAGGCGAGGTGTAGCGTGCTAGCTTTCAGAGATGGAGCTGGGGCAGAGCATGCCGACTTTTGGAGATGGAGGTGGGGCGAAGCACGCGAGCGGACGGAGATGGAGGTAGATTAGCGAGTGGTCAGTGCGATTTGGGGGATGAGTGGAGGACGGGGAGCTGGGTCAACGCCATCTGGGTGCGAAACTGTGGAAACGTCTGTCCGACAAGCGACGTGATCAACGCCACCGGACGGCTTAGAAACGGGAGGCTGGGAAGAGCAAACCAGCCTCCAAGCACTTTTTAGCACCGTTTTTTAAGAGAGGTTTCCCCTCTGTTTTTTAGGCAATCAACGGGGGAAGATGATCCTCACCTGAATATTTTTACTACTTCAGAGCTGAGAGAATTACACATTACATAGAGAGAGATGGTTGCGCCAGGAGGTTGCCGCCATCTTTAGTTTCGTTGTTCTAAAACGGTGAATCCATAAGGTGAGATCCGAGAGGATGTTTCGAATTGTTTCATTACAAGATTGGTCATAGTGCCGGAAGACTTTTGCATTGCGCGCATCCCATATCTTCCATAAAATGACCATGAGCATAGACGCCCATGCCGATGCGGACAGATGGGGGCATCTGGGTCGTCTAGACAAGCGGGGAAGGGGAACATGTAGGTATGATGTCAATCTTGCACCAAATGGCGGCGGCAGTAGGGCAGCGAAAGAACAGGTGCTCCCCGTCCTCAGGAAGTAGGCCATAGCGGGCACAGGTGTCGGAGTCGATGATGGTCTTCCGCGGCAGATTGGTTCTTGTGTTGAGCCTGTTAAGGTGTAGTAGCCAGGAGAATATCTTGACCTTGTTGGGCACCGGTAAGGACCAAATAACAACGGCATCTGGGTCCTGAAGCTGCGTCTGTAGCAGCAAGTAGGCTCCATGTGAGGAGAAGCACTCCCCCCAAGCAGGAGGCGTGAGTCTGGCTCCACGGACAGCGTGACACCCTGCAACAAAGGAGACAAAGAAGCAAGCTCGGATGCAGCAACAGCGGTGATTGCCTGTCAAAGAGGCCTTTGTTGGGAACCCCAAGAGCAAGATATGATGAGCACATCAGCAAGCTTTCCCTTAGTAGAGACCAAGGTTATCAAACCAGAAGGAGGAAGGAAACGTCACACAGGTGTTGCAAGCAACGCAGAGACCTGCACAACAAAAACTCAAGACTTTGCCCCAACAAATCAGTGAGGTTGTTAAGCTCATCAGTTTGCTGTAACAAATGATTAACCGTATGGTGTGGAAGGTAATGGTTTGCAGCAAGTAAACAAGTAACAGTGAAAGATGTATCAATGGTAAAGATTGGACCGGGGTGCATAGTTCACTAGAGGTGCTCTCCTTAGATAAACAATATGGCATGAAGGGTAAACAAATTACATCAGGGCAATTGACAAGAACCGAGCAAGGCATAACAATGCAATTACTAGTCAGAAAGATCCTATGAGATTCGATTGGGAAATACAACAAGATACATAGACCGCCATCCAACTGCATCTATGACTAGAAGTCCACCTTCAGGTTATCATCCGAATCCCCTCCAGTATTAAGTTGCAAGCAACAGACAACTGCTTTAAGCAAAGTGTGTAAGGTAAATAGTCCACATGTTCCATGAACAAGAGACCGTTGTTTTCTCCCTAGTAGCAACAACACATATACAACCGAAGAGATTATTGTCACTTCCCTTGGAAACTAGAGGCATGAACCCACTATCGAGCATAAATACCCCCTCTTGGAGTCACTAGCAACTACTTGGCCAAGATAGCTACTAACAACGGAGAGCATGCAAGATCACAAACAACACAGACATGATAGAATCATAAAGACAAAACCATTAATCAAACCAATATAATAATCTCAATATCCATCGAATCCCTGCAAACACAACATGCATGATTACAAATAGATTAGATATTGATCATGAACGGAGCTCACAAGATCTATACATGAAAACACAAAGGAGGAGATACAACCATCTAGCTACTACATGGACCCATAGTCCAAGGTGAAACTACTCACGCATCATACCGGAGAGAAGGCCTCCGAGATGATCTTCCCTCTGGTAGGGTGCCGGGAAGAACTTCAGATCCCCTCTCCGATCTAGGGACGACGGTGGCGGTGGCTAGAGAAGGTTTCGTGGAGATTTGATCGGGTACTTATGGTTTCTTCATCGGGGGCTTCTTATAGGCGAAGGGGGAGGCCGAGGAAGCGGCTAGGGGGTCAAACCCTACCTAGGCGTGGTGCAGGGCCCACCCGCTCCTAGGGGGTTTTGGCCGCCCTGGCCCGCTTCTTCGTCTCCCCTCTGGATTTCTTGTTCCCCACGGAAAGTAATTGATTTTGACGTTTGTCCTGTCCAATTCCGAAAATATTTCTTTACTAACTTTTATGAAATTAAAAACAGCAGAAAACAGGCAACTTGCACTGTGGCAACTTGTTAATAGGTTAGTACCAGAAAACATGTAAAAAGTACCTCAAGTGTAGACAAAGCAAAGCAAAGTAGATACTAAACAAGCATGGAGCATCAAAAATTATAGATATGTTTCCGACGTATCATGCGGTTAGTCGGTTATGCATGCCCTCTTGGATGCCATTGAGAAGAATATCCCTAAAAAACACATTAGGTTGGGTGTGGTGTGAGTAAAGTGCTGGGTAGGCAGTCTATAGGGGCTCAGATAGTAGCCAACGGTCATGCCAGAACATCACCGAGGAACCATTGTGAACGACACACCGTGTGATTTGCGAGAGTAAGGGAAGGTGTGTGGCGATAATTTTCCCAAGGTAGTTTTTTTTGGCGGAGAGGGTGGAAGGGGGAGTGGTGAAGGAGCCCGTCTCGCCATGGGACAAGGTCAGCGTGAAGGAACTTGTAACAAAATTTCAGCAAAAGACAGACATTCTGTGAGTAAATGTTTTTAACACCTAGACCTCTTAAGTTCTTCGGGAAACATACTATGTCCCACGCAACCAGTCACTGAGCGCATGTACATGTGTCACTGGCCGTCCAAGAGAAGGCTCGCCTACGTTTGTCAAAAGATTTGATGGTTGAATTGGAGAGAAGGGAGGACATGAAGTAGGTGTGCAGGGAGTCTAGTATGGTGGATAGCAGGATGAACCTACCACCCTTGGATAGGAGGGAAGCATGCCACCCGGCTAGGTATTTGTTGCATTTGTCAATTATGGATTGAAAGGTTGCGGCAGGTAGTTTAATGAGGGAAAGGGGTAGTCCGAGATAGGTCTGGGGGAAGATTGGATGGGCGTTTGTAGGATATTTGCAATGGTGTGGGAGAGGTCTTCAGAGAGGTTCATTGGGACAAACATTGTTTTATGGAAGTTGATTTGGAGCCCTGTTGTGTCCGTGATACGTGCAAAACGTATCTACTTTTCCGAACACTTTTGCTATTGTTTCTCCTCTAAACTTGTGTGATTTGGATACAACTAACATGGACTAACGCTGTTTTCAGCAGAATTACCTTGGTGTCTAGTTTTTGTGCAGAAAATCAACTATTAGGAAAAATCCCAGAAAATATGCCAAAAATCCTATTTCACCAGAAGACTCACGGAGCCAGAATATGAGACAGAGTGGAGGCCTGAGGGGCCCACACCCCCCAGCAGCGCGGGCCAGGCCTGGCCACGCCTGGAGGGGGTGTGGCTGCCCCAGGCACCCCCTCGGCCTCCCTCTTTGCCTATAAGTCGCCTTCTGACCTAAAAACTCAGGCGGGTTCAATGTTTTTCCAGAAAGAGTTCCGCTGTGCCGTCACCACTAAAAACTACGATTCTAAACTAGAAACTCCGTTCTGGCACCCTGTCGGGATGGGGAATTTGGAGAGGATCATCGCCATCATCATCACCAACGCCTGTCCATCAACCATCCATGTTTCCCCCATCCATGAGTGAGTAATCCCCCATTGTAGGCTATGGGGATGGTAGGTATTGGATGAGTTCTATCATGTAATCGAATAAGATTGTTAGGGAATGGTGCCTAGTATCTCTATTAGTGCTATTTGACTTTGTTGCAACTTGTTGTGCTTAATGCTTGTCACTAGGGCCCGAGTGCCATGATCTCAGATCTGGACTTATTATTGATTCATTATGATAATATTGTTTGTGATCTTATCTGCAAGTTGTGTACACATATCATTGTCCGGATCCAAAGGCCCCGAAGTGACAGAAATTGAGACAACCAGAGGGGATGGCTGTGATGTGAGGATCACATGTGTTCACGGAGTGTTAATGCTTGCTCCGGTGCTCTATTAAAAGGAGTGCCTTAATTTCCATTAGTTTCCTTGAGGCCCCGCTGTAACAGGCTGGCAGGACAAAGATGTTGTGCAAGTTCTCATTGCGAGCATGCATGACTATATATGGAGCACATGCCTATGATTATTTAGTACGTGGATTCTTTATCTTATTTATCTACAATTGCCCTAGATCTTGAAGTTACATGTTTAGACTTGTCCATGCAACGCCCGTCCGTCCATCCCTATGCCTACCGCGCTCATATCCTACTGTTTGCTGCTATAGTTACTATTGCTCTTGTTTTACTACTGCTATTACTTTGCTATTACTACTACAAAAGTGTTGCTACTGATAAACTACTATGAGCAAAAACTATTTCCAGGTGCAGCTAAATTGACAACTCAGTTGTTAAGGCTTGCAAGTATTCTTTGGCTCCCCTTGTGTCGAATCAATAAATTGGGTAATACTACCCTCGAAGACTATTGCGATCCCCTATACTTGTGGGTCATCAAGACTATTTTCTAGCGCCGCTGCCGGGGAGCATAGCTTTATTTTGTAAGTTCACTTAGATCTATTATTGTTCACTGCTATTCCTTTCATCATGGGGAAGTCTCGTGATGGAAAGTTTCCTATTTTACCATCCACTACAAGAAGAGGTACAGTCCTAAACACCTCTATTGCTCTTGATTCACCGTCTGTAAGGAAGCTTGTTACACCATCACCACATACACATGCTACACACACTGCTACTGCTACTGAATCTGAAATTACTTCTGATACTCATGATGTTACTTCTACTATGCTTGATGCAGGTGGTTCATTAGGTCTTTTCCTAGATGCTACTATTGATAGAATTATTTTGGGAAACACTGAAACTCCTAGTGAAGACACTATTACACCTGTTAGCTCACCTGAGTCTAGAGAGAGATATGATATAAGTGATGGTTATATTGAAATGACTGATGAATTTATTGAAGAGTACCAAAACACACATGGTGATAGTGCTATTAGGAGTCTCCTTGAGAGACATACCATTATTCCTAAACTGTCTTTTGATCCTAAGTTTGCCACTTCTCCCATAGATATTAAAGATGAAGATTATGATTTCTCTCTTGATTTATCCTATTTAGACATTGTTGAGAAAGAACCTTTTTGTGGGACTGAAAATGAAAGTGTTGTAGCTCATATGAATGAGCTTTCTACTATAAGTGCCTTATTCTCTGTTGATTTTAAGATGCACAAATACTTTGTTACTAAGATCTTCCCCTTTTCACTAAAAGGAGAAGCTAAGGCTTGGTTTAATAGATTACCTCCTGGATCCATTGATAGCCCTAATTGTTTGATTGCTTCTTTCTTCCAGAAACATTTTCCTCCCAGTGCTAGACATGCTGCTTTGCATAAACTTATTGATTTTAAACAGGGAGAAGAAGAGAAATTGTCTGAGTCATTGACAAGGTTTGTGCCTTGATTCATGCACATCATGGATGTCCATTACCTAAAAATGATCTTCTTAATATTTATTATAATGGACTAACTAATGATTCTAGGACATACCTAGATAGTTTTGCTAATTGTGTTTTTAGGAAAAGAACTCCTACAGATGCTGAAGAATTAATGGCTAAAATAAGCAAGAATTATGATGATTGGATTTCAACTGAGCTAAATACACCTAAGCGTATTACTCCTGAACTAATTGTGCCTGAACCAGTTCCAACACCAACACCAACACCAAAGAAGAGGGGAGTAATTGCATTAAATGATGAAGTGATGAAAGAAGCTAAAAAATGTCTTAAGGAGAAAGGTATTAGAGCTGAAGATGTGAAGAATCTACCTCCTATAGAACAATTATGTAAGCCAATTCCCCACTCATCTACTATTGAGGTACACTCTCTCCACTTTGATGAAGGTGACATTCCCTATGGTAAGCCTCCTGATCAATGCTTAGATGAACTTGACACATTTATAGTTAAACGAGGTAATTTTAATAAACAAGTTCAAAATCATTTATTGGAAAACTCTAGAGCTATTAATGAGTTGAAAGATATTGTGGAAAGAACTGCTAATGATATTAAAATTCTTTGTAAACACTTTCAAATGGTTCAAACTCAAATTGATTAACTTGCTAAGTTACAAAAAGATATGCTAGTTAATGGCTCAGGAGATAAACATGCTTATGGGATTAGAACTAGGAGTGGTATAGCCACTCAAGATCCTTTATATCCTGAAGGACACCCTAAAAGAATTGAGCAGGATTCTCAACAAGTTGACAGTAGTGGTAGTCCTCATAAGAGAAAGAAAAAGAAACAAAAAATAGTTGAGGAACCACCTGAACCTGCTGTAGACCCTAATAGTATATTTGTCTCTGATGCTGAAACTGAAAGTGCTGATAAAAATGATGCTCCTGATAAGGAGGAAGTTGAGGAAGAATCTGAGAAGCACGCTAAGAATATTAGGTACACTAAGGAAGATTTTATTGCTAAAAAACATGGTAGTGAGAGAGAACCTTGGGTGCAGAAACCTATGCTTTTTCCCGATAAGAAACACAAGTCAAAGGAGGAAGAACACTACGACAAGTTTTGTGAGTGGATGAAACCTTTATTTTTGCAAATTCTTTTGACTGATGCTATTAAGTTGCCTCTTTATTCAAAGTATATGAATGATATTGTCTCTAATAAAAGGAAGATTCCTAATGAGGAAATTTCTACTTTAATTTGCTTGCTAATTATTCCTTCAATGGTAAGGTTCCAAAGAAACTTGGTGATCCAGGTACACCAACTATTCCTATTAAGAATAATTATGTTAGAACTGCTTTATGTGATTTGGGAGCTGGGGTGAGTGTTATTCCTTTTTCACTCTACAAGAGACTCCAGCTAGAAAAGTTGATACCAACTGATATATCTTTGCAAATGGCTGATAAGTCAACTACTATTCCTGTTGGTATATGTGAGGATGTTCCTGTTCAAGTGGCTCATAATTGTTTGGTTTTAACTGATTTTGTTATGCTTGAGATGCCTGAAGATGATAATATGTCTATTATTCTTAGGAGACCTTTTCTTAATACTGCAGGTGCTGTCATCAATTGTAATCAAGGAAAAGTAACTTTTAATATTAATGACAAAGAGCGTACTATCTATGACGAGGTTTAATATCGTCAATGCCCATTGTTATGGACTTGGGTTTTGGAGAAGATGGGGAAGCTGGAGATCGCGGAACGGTTAGCAAACAAGCAACACGGGGACACGAGGTTTACCTAGGTTCAGGCCCTCGGAGGGAAAACTGTCGTGGTATTGCACGGCAGATGCTACTGGGGGTAGCTTACGTAGAGGGAGCAAGGCGACGTAGGAGAATCCGGGAGCGAGATTGGCACACGATGTACCCAGGTTCACGTCCCCTCGGTGGAGGATCGCTATGTCCTGCTATCAATCCAGTATATGATCATAGATTGGTTTACATGGGAGCCGCCGTAGGCGGAGGGAGAGACTAGATCTAATCTATTGTGGGAGAGGATCATCTGATGTCCCCGTGGGGGGTGCCCCTGGTGGCTTTATATATGCAGCCACCTAGGGTTTACAAGTGCACTAATGGGCTTTGTATTGGAGTCCCCGTCTTGGGCCTCCAGTCGGCGCCACTCGTCTGGATCCAGTATGCGCCAGTCGCCGTATTGGGCGAGTCGACCCGCTCAAGGCTAGGTTCCAGTCGGCTCGATCCAGCTGGCGAATCCTCTTCGTGGGTATACCCCGATTGGTATTCCCCCATCAGTAGTCCCCGAGCGTGTTGTCGATTCGATGCGGGCTTGAGGCAGGGCGCGGAGAGTCTTGACGATGGGTCGTAGCGAATCGGTGACGAGCTCCTGAACAGAGAAAAGAACCGTGAAGCGGGAGGCGGTCGGCGTGAGCCAGTCGGTGATGTCCAGTTGGCGAAATACGCAGGATATCGGTGAAGCTGCCAGTTGCGGCGAGTCCCCGAACGTGGAGCGTGCCGAGTCGTCGAGGTTGGGCGACCGGCGAGTGGCGCTGTGTGAAGCACGCCGAGTCCCCGAGCGTGTTGAGTATGCGAGGGCAAGTCCACGGTGGAGAGTCCCCAAGCGCGTTGAGTACGCGATGGTGAATGTCCGCGGTAGCGAGTCGACGAGGGCGAGTCGTGGTCGTGGAACCACGCGTACATGCAGCATGCCTAGGAGTAGTCCCCGAGGCTCGAGTTGGCTTGTAGAGGCGACTTGAGGCTCTTTAGAGATGCATATTCTGAAAATAGGAGTGGTTGGTGCCAAGCATGGCGAATGGCGAGGTCGAGCGACCGGCGAGCGCCGAGTCCCCGAGCGCGGCGAGGGGCGAGGTCGAGCGACCGGCGAGTGGCGAGTCCGGAGCACGGAGTGCCGCTGTTTGGAGCATGCCAAGTCCCCGAGCGACGGGCGGCGAGGTCGAGCGACCGGCGAGTGCCGAGCGACCGACGGGCGCCGAGCCCCCGAGTGCGGAGAGTGCCGAGGTCGAGCGACCGGAGAGTGCCGTGTCCCCGAGCGTGGCGAGTGGCGAGGTCTAGCAAGTCCGTGATGGAGAGTCCCCGAGCGTGGCGAGTCCGCGATGATTGCGAGTCCGTGATGGAGAGTCCCCGAGCGTGGCGAGTCCGCGATGATTGCGGGTCCGCGAGGGGAGAGTCCCCGAGTGTGGCAAGTCCGCGATGATGTTCATTGCGCTGTTTTTGTTAGCGAGTCTCTCGTCTTGGCCCGGGGGGCCAGTCGCATGGCGACTCCAAAGATGGCTCTCGGCTGGGCGTTTTTCCTGGACGATCCGAGGCTCGGTTTGCGAGTCCTCGTCCGCAGTACTTGGCCGTGCGAGTCGCGCTGTCTAAGGTTGAGGAGGACATGGTGCTGTTTGTGTAGCACATCCATTTGTCTTGGCCCGGAAGGCCAGTCGAGCAAGGTGACTCCAATGATGGCTCTCGGTTAGCGTTTTTCATGGACGATCCGAGGCTCGGTTTGCGAGTCCTCGTCCGCACTACTTGGCCATTGAGAGTTGCTCTTTCAAAGGTTGACAAAGGCGAATTGATTTTTTCCGGAGGGAAGAGAAGCCCAGTGGTGAGTCCATGCAGCATGGCATGCGACCCTCTCTGGCGACTCGGACGATGAAGGTCCCTTAGTAGGCATGGCGTACGCATTCGACGTAGAGGACGGGGTCGCACGACGTTTAACCGGAAAAAGTCGACGCGACGGACAAGGAGTCGAAGTGGCGAACAAGGAGTCGACGTGGCGGACGGTGATCGCACTATGGCGAAGTCGACGTGGCGGACACGGGGTCGACGCGGCGGACGGGGATCGCACTATGGAGAAGTCAACGCGGCGGACACGGGGTCAACGCGGCGGACGGGGATCGCACTATGGCGAAGTCGACGCGGCGGACACGGGGTCGACGCGGCGGACACGGGGTCGACGCGGCGGACGGGAATCGCACTATGGCGATGTCGACGCGGCAGACAAGGGGTCGACGCGGCGGACGAGGGTCGCGCTTTGGCGAGTAGTGGTAGCGAGCTCGATCCGACCATTGGTCGGATGGAGCTACTTTGGCGGAGGCGTGCGGCGTTTAGCCGGTAGCATGGAGTCGGCGATTTGCGGGTCACCGAACATGGCGAGTTGTCGAACATGGCTAGGACACTTCCATGGCGATCTCGCGGCGGGCGAGTCACCGAAGGTGGCGTGTCCGCGGCGGTGGAAAGTCTGCGATGAGCGATAAAGGCTGTTTTGATCCAATTCTGTATTCATGGATTAATTCCCAAAAGATTCATACAGCCAGTATGCATGCAGATTAGATTAGATAAAATAATCGAATAACAAAGAAATTAATGTCAGAAAAAGGATGGACTCATCAGAAATTAATTTATTGTGGCTTATGCACTGTCTATCATTCGTGATGTCGTGGCTGCCGTCGAGCGTTGGAATAGTCATGGTCGAGACGCCGGAGCCATCGTAGTCGGCGAACTTCACAGAAATAGCATAAAAAGGCGGCTCGTGTGGCTACATAAACTGATTGTAAAAGAAAGACATAGTCCGATTTGACTTACACCAATTTGTACCAGGCAGAAGATTAGATACAAATAAAATTATTAATTGGCAAGTAATCAATACGAGTGTGAATTAAAAACTTAGCTGTCATATAGTCTGATCATGTATATTCGCATGCATCCGGAATTTCCAGAGAAGTGCCTCTCACATGCGAATAGTGCACCGCCGCTATTAAGCTGACTTGATTTTTCTTGTGGCTGCAAACTAAGCTGAACCGAGCTGATCTGAAATCAACTGAGTATTGCCGTGTGGACCGAGTCGCGGGTCGACGTGTGAACGGAATCGATCAGCTTTTTATCCATCCAAAACGGCGTAAACATGCCTTCTTCATCGTCTTTGTGCACATGTAACAACAGATCAAGAAATCAGAATTAGATACTAAATAAACGACAACAAATATCACTCTATAGAGAGCTTGACTTGTCAGGAATCAATCTAATGCAGAGCGAGCAAAGTCTTCCTGATTTCAGGCATGTCGCCGAGGCCGGCGGCGGCACGATCGTGTCCAACTTGCTCCGGGTACAGGAACCCAATAATTATCTGGCACAGTCATCGATTGCCGGATGCCGTATAGAATATTTCTATCAGACGATTCCATCTAGCTCAATACATGCAAGGTTAAATCGAAATAAACTAATCAAGTGCTATGAAATCAACCGAGAGAAGGGATTGAATTAAAAGCTTAGCTGCCGTATAGAATCGATTGTGCATGATCGCATGTGGAGATGCCTTCGACGCATTGGCTGGCAGCCAAACCAGATCGATCTACGTGCGTGTGCTTGGCGGCTGAATCAAAACCGGTCTGAGAAGAAAAATTGACCGTCGCCTGATGTCGATGAAGAAATCCAGCGCGATGATGCGGATGATCCTGTTGATGGCGAGGGATCCCGCCCGGATTATCACCCTCCAAGCATCGCTTGCCCCACGGTGGGCGCCAACTGTCGTGGTAGTGCACGGCAGATGCTACTGGGGGTAGCTTACGTAGAGGGAGCAAGGCGACGTAGGAGAATCCGGGAGCGAGATTGGCACACGATGTACCCAGGTTCACGTCCCCTCGGTGGAGGATCGCTACGTCCTGCTATCAATCCAGTATATGATCATAGATTGGTTTACATGGGAGCCGCCGTAGGCGGAGGGAGAGACTAGATCTAATCTATTGTGGGAGAGGATCATCTGATGTCCCCGTGGGGGTGCCCCTGGTGGCTTTATATATGCAGCCACCTAGGGTTTACAAGTGCACTAATGGGCTTTGTATTGGAGTCACCGTCTTGGGCCTCCAGTCGGCGCCACTCGTCTGGATCCAGTATGCGCCAGTCGCCGTATTGGGCGAGTCGACCCGCTCAAGGATAGGTTCCAGTCGGCTCGATCCAGCTGGCGAATCCGCTTCGTGGGTATACCCCGATTGGTATTCCCCCATCAAAAACCATACTCCTGCTTGTCTGCTCTTGATTACGGCGGAACCGAAAGTTACAGGGGTGCGTAGATGCAATCTGGCATGGAGGTGTGTATGCGAAAGTAGGAGGTCAGAGATCTAGGTCGTGCCCTCCTAGCCTTTATATAGACTTAGGCAGGTCCCAAGAACAGACCTAGTCGGTTACAGGTTTTAGGGTTTACCCCTTTGAATTTCCTATCTACTCTAGTCTTGCTCTCCAAGGATCCGAAAGCGTCATGGGCCTTGGCCACCCGAACATCTTCATGGGCCGGCGTATATTTGCCGTGGGCCTTCCTTGGGCTGGACCAGGTATGCTGAGATCATGTACCCGCGGGGTATAACCATGCCAGTAGCCCCCGAGTGATCAGTCGAATCATAGATTCGGCTGAGGACTCTTCAATCCTTCGGGTGCAACTCTGTCTTTCAAGAGAAATGTGTAGGGGTCAGTTAACTGTCTTAGGACAAAACAACACGATCTTCTTCAGGTTCGAGTCGCTCGACTCGAACCCGGAACATATGCTGGTGTAATTCGACTCAAGCCGTGGAGGACTTAAAGGAGTGGAATTCCAGTGAATTTAATTGATGTATCGAACGCGTCCGTCGGGATTTTTCATCGCGCCTGTTGGCACGGCTTTATACTAGCAGAGCGCAGTCATGTGCGTTACCAGGCCATCAGATGATATCTGTAGGTCTTATCTTTGCGTCATAGACACATCATCCGAATTTTTATCACCGCGGAGGTGTTTCGGGTGGCCAAGGAGAATGTTGCTCACTTAGCGTTTAATTGGGGGCAAAGTTGCCGAAAAATGTTGCATGCTGATCCGAAGGATCGCAGTCAAAAATTCATAGGGTGCGCGACCAGCGCTTCCTATGGGAGTAGTCCCCGAGTGTCTGTTCGATTCGTAGACTCGAGCAGAGACTTTTATTCAATCGTTGTTCAGTGTCAGGTCCGTAGGACACAAATTTTTCCGATGCTTGAATCCATCCTCCCTATGGGAGTAGCCCCGGAGTCCGTAGTGGAGTCGCAGACTCGACGTAGGACTCGAAGAAACAGTTCAGTGCCGTAATGTGTTGTTCATTTTTCGGGTGCGCGGCCAGCGCTCCTGATAGGAGTAGCCCCCGAGTAGTTAGTCAAACCGTAGATTCGAGTGAGTACTCTTTGCTTTGAAGCTGAAGAAATTGTGTCTGTTGCTAGTATAGTTGTTGATGACGTCATTGCTGACGATCAGTGACCTCAAGCGTCTACTGCGCCAGAGATGACGTGACTGGACGAACATGGGTCCCACCTTCTGACCTTGAATTGACCGGCCACGCGCGGCGTGGAGATAATTACGGCGTCTCCTCGATTTCCGCGCGTAGTGGACGGCGTGTGGGCGACGATTCGTTGCGATGTTGACACGTGTACGGTCAGATCTTGCCGTTGGCGTTAGGTCTTCTTGATGGACGGTGATCGTGCATCGTCTTCGTCCTTATAATCTGATGGGGATATGCCTACCGGGGTATACCCAGCAGGACGTTTCCGACTGGCCCACGACCTGGCGAGTGGGCTTGCAAGACGGCGACTGGATCAAGGTCTGGCGCGAATCCAAGCGACTGGAAGCTGAAGGCCCAGGAGAGTAGATAGGCCCAGTCGGGTTAGGTTAAACGAGTACCGAAGCCTTAACTGATTCGGTTGAGATATGTAAACCCTAGGGGGAGGTGAGTCTATATAAACCTCCCTACAGGGCGTGTAGAGGCACGTTCCATCATACACCCAAGCGACTCTCCGTCTAGCCGTCGAGCTCGCCCCATTGTATCTCCACCATAATACAATCTAGCAGGAGTAGGTATTTACCCTCCGGGGGGCCGAACCTGGGTAAACCCCTGTGTCTCCGCCCTCATCTCGCACCGCAGATGGCTGGCCGCCCTTGCCCTTTGTTCTACTACTCGCTGCCGATTGCAGCATCTGCCGTGACCATTCCCACGATAGTGGCGCCCACCGTGGGGCCTGGCCGGTCTGGCCGGTGTTCTGCGGCGAGATCCAATCTGCCCATCAACGAGTCGATCGCCACCGGCCGCATGATAGCGATCGGCAAGATGCTTCAGATCTTGCCGAGCAGCTATGTCCCGGCAGCGTGACCAATCACGCACAACATGATCTTGCCGGTCGGCACGATCGGCCTCTTCGTCGGCCTCACCGACGTCATCGTCTCGGAGGACTCGGCTCGCAACCGCGAGTCGCCGCCACGCGACCGGCTCTCCGAGAGCCAGGTCGGCACGATCCATCGCCTCGCCTCCGAGTACAACTCGGCCCACAGCGACGCGGCCGAAAACTCCACGGCCGCGGAAGACGTGGCCCTCAACGATGACGCCGACTCGGCGACCCCGGCGTCACTCGCCGGATCCATCACCGCGGCTTCACCCGCGGGTTCCATCACCCAGGTCTCCAACGTGGGAGACTTCGAGGATCCTTCCATCCTTGGGATCTTCGACTTCAACTCCGGGTTAGAAAATTCCGCCGATCTCCGCGACGGGACCGGTCGCCACGCCGCGGCCTACATGGCGACTGGCACCGATCCGCCGGAAGATCCATTCTCCACCCCGATCCCTCCTAACGCCACGGCAACGGAGGTCGAGGAACTCCGCCTGAAGCTGGCGGAGGCAGTCCGCAAGGAGCAAGCCGAGCGTGAAAAATTTCGCCTCGAGCAGGTGACGGCGCAGGAGCTGTCGCGTTACCACCAGAAGCGAATCAGGTCGCGCTTGAACCCCACCGTCCAGGGGCGCGCCCTGAACTTGGACGACGAGAACGACCCGGCCCACGTGGCCGAACGCGCGATCTGCGAGAACGCGCCACCGGGAGGGAGCGTCCGGCCCCCACCAGGGTCACCGCCAACGGTCAGCCCATCGACGCCCACACCCACATCATCAACAACCAAAGCTGGCGCGCACGCCAGCCCGACGATCTGCGACACACCCTAACCAATCGCCACGACGGCGAGCCGGTGGGGTCGCTAAGCCGACTCGGGCCCAGGTGCTTCGGACCGATGATCCGAGGCGAAAAGTACCCGGCGAACTTCAAAGCGCCGAAAGAAATAGAGAAGTACGACCCTTCGTACGACCCCTCCGTGTGGCTGGACACATACCTCATGGCAATGGGGATCGCTGGCCACACCGACCTGCTAGCCGCCCGTTACCTCCCCTTGATGATGGAGGGAACGTGCAGGCAGTGGATCAACACCCTTCCGCAGGATAGCATCGACTCCTGGTAAGAGATGTGAGACGCCTTCGTCAGGCACTTCGAGTGCTCCTACACCCGCGCCACCACCATCGAGGACCTGGAGCGATGCGTCCAGGGACCCCGTGAGTCGACCGGCAACTGGGTCCAGTGGTGGCAAGAACTATGGTACAACGCGGTCGGCATCCACCCGGACACCGCAATCCATTGCTTTAAGACCTCGTGCCGCTACGAGCCCTTGGTCGCCAAGCTCAAGAGACATTCTCGCACACTCGACAACATACCGGACCTCCTCGAGATCGCCAAAAGGTACGCGGAGGAAGATCCAAACCAGGAAACCGACGACGAGTCGGGAGGCCAGCGCCGCACGAGCGGCAACGACAACGGACGACGGTCCGACCTACGCTACAGCAACACTCGCCTCACTAGCAAGCGCTGCAGTGTCGGGCGAGTCGACTTCGTCGCCAATGCCGGGTACGCGCAGCGCTAGTCCAAGAGCTTCCGCCGCGACGGAGGGCAACGCCGCGACGGCGGAAACTACAAGGCGAAACCAAGGTTCGACCCCGCGGCCCTCCTTAGCCAACCTTGTGCGTTTCACAACAGGGAAGGGAAGCCCACCACGCACACGACCGCCGACTGCAACACTCTCAGGGAGATTGAGAAGGCACGACGAGCGCGAGAGGACCCCGACAATAACTCGCCAAACGGCGGAAAATTCGGCAATATGGCTGGCTCGCTCCACACCTTCATAGGCTTCAACACAAAGCGCGAGAAGAAGGTCATCGCCCGCGCCGTAGCTGTCAACGCGGTGGACCAGGTGGACGTCCCCCAGTTCCTCAACTGGTCGGAGCAGCCCATAACATGGAGCCGCCAGGACCACTCGCCACACATCGAGTACCCAGGCCGCGTCGCCTTGGTGGTCAAGCCTAAGGTGGGAGACTACTGGCTCCCTAAGACATTGATGGACGACGACAGCTCCATCAACATCCTGTACCTGGACACCTTCAGGCGACTGCGGCTCCCGCAGTCGATGGTCGAGACAACCTACACCACGTTCCACGGCATCGTCCCCGGTCGGAAGGCGTACCCGATCGGCAAGGTCACACTGCTAGTCACCTTCGGCACACCAGCAAACTTTCGCACCGACCGGATCGTCTTCGAGCTGGTACCCTTCGACAGCCCCTACCACTGCGTCCTGGGGTGCCAGGCGTTCGCCAAGTTCATGGCAGCGCCCTACTACGCGTACAATGCGATGAAGCTCCCCGGGCCGTGCGGCGTCATCACCATCAACGGCGACCCCGACATGGCCGCCGAGTGCAAGGCCTAAGGAGTCGAACTCGCCGACGCCGTCATCGCGGCAGAGGCCAACCACGCCGACGAGCTCGCCAAGTACGCGAGCGGGGTCAACAACAACGACCCCACCATACTCAAGAAGCCAAATCAGAGGGCGCAAACACCTCAGCATTCGAGGCAACGACGCACACCCGCACCGTCGAGCTGGTCCCAGGCGACTCCGGCCAGACGGTGACGATCGGGACAGGCATGAGCCCAGCCTAGGAAGGTGCGCTCATCGAGTTCCTCTGTGAGAACAGGGACATCTTCGCATGGAAGCCCTCTGACATGCCTGGTGTCCCTAGGGAACTCGCTGAGCACAAACTAAACGCTGACCCCAAAGTGCGACCCGTCAAGCAGTCGCTACGGCCCTTCAATGAAGAGCGCCGCCGGGCCATCGCCGAGGAGGTGCAGCGTCTACTCGCTGCAGGCTTCATCCGGCCAATCAAATACTCTAAGTGGCTGGAAAACCCAGTCCTGGTCAAGAAGAAAAATGGGACCTGGAGGATGTGTATCGACTACACAAACTTAAACAGCGCCTGCCCGAAGGAGCAGTTCGTCCTCCCGCGGATCGATCAAATAATCGACTCCACCGCGGGCTCGGAGTCGCTGTGTTTCCTCGACACCTACTCTGGGTACAACCAGATCAAGATGGCCGTTGAGGACGAGGAGAAGACGGTGTTCATCACGCCATTCGGAGCCTTCTGCTACACTGCCATGACCTTCGGCCTCAAGAACGCCGGAGCAACTTACCAGCGGTGCATGCATGAATGACTTGCGAGCCAAATTGGCCGCAACATCCACGTCTACATCAACGACGTGGTAGTAAAGTCCGCTCGCCAGGGCGATTTACTCGCCGACCTGGCGGAAACATTCGCCAACATGCGGAAATACAAGATAAAGCTAAACCCAGGCAAATGAACCTTCGGTGTACCAGCAGGGCAACTACTGGGGTACGTCGTCTCCAACCGTGGGATCGAGGCGAACCCCACCAAGATCGACACGATCGCTCGACTCGGCAAACCCGAGTGCCTACGTGACGTCCAGAAGCTGGGCTCTCAGCCGCTTCATCCCCCGCCTGGGCGAAAAGGCGATGCCCCTATACCGTCTGATGCGCAAGAACCCCACCTTCCAGTGGGACAAGGAGGCGGACGACGCGCTCCACGACCTCAAGAAGGTATACTCGCAGCTCCGCTACTCGCCGCCCCCGTCGACAAAGAACACATGCTGGTCTACGTCGTGGCTTCCAATCGCGTCGTCAGCGCCGTCATGGTCGTCGAGCGACCAGAGGAAGGAAAGGAGCGCCCGGTACAGCGACCGGTGTACTATATCAACGAGGTCCTCACCGAGTCGCGCCAGCGGTACCCACAATACCAAAAACTGGTGTACGCAGTCTTCAGAGCACAGCGGCGACTGCCGCACTACTTCCAGGAGCACCCGATCACGGTCGTCTCCTCAGCAACGCTGTAGGACATCATCCGCAACCGCGAGGCGACCAGGAAAGTCGCCAAGTGGGCCGTCGAAATCGGCGTCCACAACATCAAGTACGAGCCACGAAAAGCGATCAAATCGCAGGCTCTCGTGGACTTCATCGCCGACTGGGAAGAGGCCCAGCAGCCGGAAAAACTGCCATACCTCCACTACTGGAGCCTACACTTCGACGGCTCCAAGAACGCGGACGGTGCAGGAGCAGGGATCGTGTTGACTTCACCGAAGGGCGACAAGCTCCGCTACGTCCTCTGCCTCGACTTCACCCCCTGCACCAACAACATGGCCGAGTACGAGGCACTACTCCACGGCATGCGAGCTGCCAAGGAGATGAACGTCAACCGCCTACGCTGCTACGGAGACTCCGACCTCGTCGCTGGGCAAGTCGCTGGTACTTGCGACGCCGTCTCCCCCACCATGGCGGCGTACCGCCAAGTAGTGGACAAGCTGGGCGGACACTTCGCAGGCTACTCCGTCGAGTGGATTGACAGGCGGAAGAACGAGGAGGCCGACACACTCTCTCGCATTGGGTCGGCTCGACTCGCACCACCCGCCGGCGTCTTCCTCGACACAATCACCAAGCCATCAGTCTCTCCCCCGAGGGAGATCGACATCGGAGTCCCGTTACAACTGGAGGCAGCCCTGGTCGCACTCGTCACCGAGCCAGACGACTGGACCAAGCCCTACGTCGCCTACCTGGAGGCCAGCACCTTGCCGGCAGACGAGACGGACGCTCGGATGATCGCACGCCGATGCAAGTCCTACACCATCATCGACGGCGAGCTCCACAAACACAGCGTCACCGGCGTGTTCCAACGCTGCGTCCAACGCGCCGAAGGACGCAAGATCCTCCACGACATCCACTCCGGCGACTGCGGCCACCACGCCGGCGCCCGCTCGCTGGTCGCCAAGGCTATGCGGAATGGCTTTTACTGGCCCACCGCACACGCCGATGCCGTCGACATTGTCTAGCGGTGCGCCGGGTGCCAGAAGTACGCCAACCAAACACACGTGCCGAGCTCAGCGCTCAAAACCATCCCATCACCTGGCCATTCGCCGTATGGGGCATGGACATGGTAGGCCCCTTCAAAAAGGCCCCCTCCGTCTTCACCCACCTCCTGGTCGTAGTCGACAAATTCACCAAGTGGGTGGAGGCCAAGCCAGTCCAGAAATGCGACGAGAAGACCGCCACAAAATTCCTACGCGAGATCATATATCGCTACGAGTTCCCAAACAGCATCATGACGGACAACGACACCAACTTCTCCAAAGGATCCATGGCCGAGTTCTGCGAGGAACATCACATCCGACTCGACCTCGCGTCAGTCGCCCACCCAGAGTCCAACGGCCAGGCGGAACAGGCCAACCAGAGCATCCTCCATGGCCTGAAGCCGCGGCTCCAAGTACCACTCGAGCGCACCGTCGGGTGCTGGGTCGAGGAGCTACCCTCCGTCATCTGGGGCATCCGCACCTCAATCAACAGGTCGACAGGGTTCACCCCCTTCTTCATGGTGTACGGAGCCGAGGCAGTCATGCCCACCGACCTCGAGCACGACTCGCCAAGGGTCGTCCACTACACGGAGGCTGCCAACGAACCCGCACGTCAGGACGGAGTTGATCAACTCGACGAGGCACGCGACCTGGCTCGCTCACGCACTGCCATCTACCAGCAAGGACTCCGCCGCTACCATAGCCGGCGGGTGAAAACTCGCACCTTCCAGGAAGGCGGCCTGGTGCTACGACTCATCCAGGACAAGAAGGGCATGCACAAGCTCCCCCCCGTGGGAGGGACCATTCTCCATAGGGCGAGTACTCGGCAACGACGCCTACTACCTCATCGACATCCGCGGGGACGGCAAACTCGACGTCAAGCGACCATGGAATGTAAACCTCCTACGAAAGTTCTACTCCTAGAACTCCACATATGTATCCTCCAGTCTCTATGAAATAAAAAATATTGGTTACCGCAAATTGAGTCTACTCTCCGTGTCTTGTGCCACTCGCACTCGTAATAACAGCGTCAAGCTAACTGCAGAAGTCAACCTCTGGTAGAGCGATCGGCACGGCCAAGTAGTGCGCTACAAGGGCACTGGGTTACCCCAGGTCTTGTAACGTCCACGAAAAACGCCTATCCGGAGCCCCATTGGAGTCGCCTAGCTCGACTGGCTCAACGAGCCAAGACAACTGCCTTCGCTTCTCACAGCGACCATGATCCTCCGCATCCTCGACATAGCGACTCGAACGGCCAAGTACCACGCTCGGGGACTGACGTCCAGTTCAGCGCGAGCGGCTAGGGAAAACGCCAAGTATGAAAGCATGCCCAGGACTCGCCATGCGACTGACCCAACGGGCCAGGCAGGAGTGACGCGCTTATTCTAACGCGCCCAGTCCTCACCCACCCTAGAGTTGCGCCTAGAACAACCAAGTACCACGCTCGGGGACTCGGCTACCCGACCCTGTTCGCGCAAGGGAAAACGGTGAAGTACAGAGCACTCATGGGAGTCGCCTTGCGACTGGCTTTCCGAGCTCGGGCGAGTCGACATCAATAACAAAACATTCGAAATCACAAACACATAATAAACGAGGTAAACCCCATAAAAAAGGGCGGACGCGCTCGGGGACTCGTTTAACCCTCAATCACAAACACACAACAATTCACAAAATACCACGAAATTTCATTATAGCATATCACAAATGTCACAAAATACAAAGTAGGCCCAACGGCAGCGCTGTTACTAACGCCCAAAGGGCACAATGTCTTATTCCGCAGGCTTCGATGACGACTCGCCGCCACCCTTGCGGTTGCGAATGAAGGGAGTATACGGGTTCGACGGGTACGTCGTCAACTCACCCGCCATCGCCGCACGAAAGGGCTGCTCGATCTTGAAGTCCCGGTGCTGTGGCTCGGGGTCGTTGGGTGCGACGACCGTCTCCTGATAAGGAAGGAGGTCGCCCATCGCCCAGACGCGCTCGGAGTACACCGCGGCGCGGTCCGTCAGCTTCAACACCTCGGCGATCTCCACCGAGCCAGTCGACGACGGGTAGCCACTCGTCACGTCATCAAGATCGAAATCTTCCGGGAAGTGGGCGAGCCCAAGGCTCAGCGCCGTCGCCGCCCCGCGCCGAAACGCTGACCGCGTCATAAACTCGACGACCGACGGCGCCTTCTCCAAGTATCGCCACACCTCGACGAGGTCACTGGGAATCACTTCCGTGGGCGACATCTCCTGAAGATATGCCCGTATGCATGTCGCCGACAACGTGGCCGAGTCGACCAACGTGGCTACACATTGCCGTGCGTCGAACGAATTCGCCTCTTCCGCGCTATCAATGATCCGACCTGCGGACAGAAGGTGACAGTGAATACATCAAAGATTACACAATGCATATGTTACAGGCAGAAGCAGGCACACTCACGAATCATGGGACGAGAGAGATCCGTGATGAAGCTCTGAAGAGAGGTGTAGTCGTCTTGAAGCCCAGCAACAAGGGCGTCAGAGACCTTACGCTCCTCAGCGGCGGCTATAACAGCAGCCTTGGCTTGCCCATCCGCCGAACTCGCCTCTTCCTTCGCTTCCTTCAGCTCACGCTCAAGGTCGGCGATCCGCTTCTTAGCCGAGCTCAACGCAGACTGAGCTGCCGTCAATTCACTCGCTGGGACAAGGCCTTGGTGGACCTCCTCTGCCTTTGCAGCAGTCGCCTGGAGTCCCTTGTTCGCCTCTAGGACGATGTCAAGTTCTTTCTCCACGCGACGTTTCGCAGCAAGCCGGTCGGCTGACTCACGCTGCAAACCCTGCACAAAAGATAAACAGTTAACAAAAACGAAATACTAAGTGCCCACCCGCTGAAATTCAGCGCGTAGGCACTCGGGGACTGGAGATCAAAAATCCTAAGTGCCCACCCACTGAAATTCAGCGAGTAGGCACTCGGGGACTGGAGATCAAAAAACTAAGTGCCCACCCGCTGAAATTCATCGACTAGGCACTCGGGGACTGGACGCGAGAAACAAAAACAAAGACACTAAAAGAATCCGACCGCTGCAAGTCAGCGGCCCGATCCTCGGGGACTGGACATACCTGGATGGCTGCGCCAAGCATGCCATGAAGCTGTATCGCATCCACGGATGCGAGAAGAGCCGAAGTATGCCCGCGACGCTGCTCGACCTCCGTATCGGCGACCTCAGGTGCGCGGCTCGAGGGCGTGGTACCACTCGCCGTAGCCGCTCTGGCCATGAAGCGCGAGAAGGTCGCGATGGATGCGCCGACACCAAAAGAGGCCGGCTCGGCCACCCCAGGCGAGGGAGCACCCTCCTTGGTCGTCAAGGCCGCCTCCGCCACGGGTTCACTCGGAGCGATCGTCGTGTCGTCAGACACCATGACGACTTCGTCGCCCTTGGTCTTCTTGGTACTATCCGCGGGGGCAATGACCTCGTCCGCCTTCCTCTTCTGAGAGGGGTCCTCCTCGGTGACGACTGGCGGCACCTTGGCCACGGTCAGGTGGCCTATCTTCTTAGCTCCAGTCCTACAAATTGATCACATGAGCAAAGTGGTCCGAGTACAATGAAAAACAAAGGCAGGTGAATAAAACTCACTTGGCGACTGGTAGGAACCGCAGCCCCGTGTGGATGCCGGCCGGCTTCTCCAGTTCGGGGCCCAGTTTACGACTGAGACCCATCTCCAGGACATCGTGCGTCCAAGACACGGACGGCTTCTTCGTTGTAGAGGCCGCGACAGGTGCTTCCGAAACATTTTCGGCGGGAGCCTCCCTGGGAGGTGAAGCCGTCGCGACCGGAGCAACCCCCGACCCAGAGACTGGGGCGCATGGGGGAGGCATCGAGGCCAGAGGAGCCTCACTCAGGACAGCGGTGACGTCCGCCGCTGCCATCGTCTCTGGCGCTTCATCCTTGGCCAGGCTGGTGGCGTCGGAGCTGCTCGCCGAGTGTGGCGGAGATGCCTGTCTCGCTGGCTTCGTCTTCCTCTTCGGAGGGGCCTTCGCCTCCTTCTTCTTGTTGTTCTTCGACGGAGTGGCCTGGCGACACGAGGTGGTTTTGGGAAGTTCGTCGTCGTCATCTTCGTGACGTTCGAGGCTTTTACTCGCCTCGAGTTCGCGCTGACGCTGCCCGCGAGTTTTGCGAACCAGCGGGGCGACCTCCTCCTCGGACTCGTCGTGGTCGTCGCTCATGTCGCTCTCGATGCCGCCTTTGGCAGGAGGCGACTCGTCCCCGTCCCGGACGGACGAGCTCGAATTCTCGTCGTCTGCGGGTGGAAGCCACCCTTCCACCACTTGAAATAACTACAATGAGCATAAGATAGTATCAGTACGACCGCGACTGCATTAACTGCGACTGCGAATGACAGAAAGTGACTTACCGTCGGGGATGGATGCTTCACGGTGTAGGGGGCGACCCCGGCCTTCGCGTCCAGGTACACCGTCTGGGTGATTTTCTTCAATGCCGGAATGTAATCCTTGAGTTTCCATTCGGCAAGGCAGGATTTCGTCGAGTCCTCCCGGTCCGTGTACTCGTACATATAGTGGTCACGGCGGGCTAGGGGGACGAGTCGCCTCCCGAGCCAGCAGTTGTACAAATTAATGGGCTGGAGACCTTTCTTCTACAGGCCGCGGATGGTCTGAAGCATGTCATCCACAACCATCCGCTGGTCTGTTGGAAGCTTGCCGACTTGGAGTCGGCGCGATTCGGGCCGGTCGGCGGAGTATCTTGGGATCGCCACCTCACCATCTGGAGTCGCCTCGGTGATGTAAAACCAAGACTTCTTCGACTCGCTTGCCGCCTTGGCGGGTAGCATCAGATCAAAAAAGGAAGCCTTCGACTTCAGTTGAAACGTCAAGCCGCCCGCCGCAAGCATTGGGCCGCCTGCTTCTTCACGACTGATCCTCCCGTGGAACAGATCTTGCCAAAGGGGGAAGTAGGGCCTGCAGCCCAGGTGGCACTCGCAGAACACCACGAAAATGGCGAGCTGCTCGATGCTGTGCGGGCCCAGGTCCGACGGCTGGATCCCGTAGAAGGCGTAGAAGCGCCGGAAGAAAATAGATGTGGGGAATCCCAGCCCCCGTTCCAGATGGTTGGTGAAGCAGACGAATTCTCCCTCGCGCGGGTCCGGAGTCACCTCTCTGGCCGCAGGGATGCGCCACCTTCCGGCGCGCAGGATCCCGACCTCCTCGAAGGACGCCAGTAGCGCTCTCGTACACTTGGATCTGCCCCATGGTTCGGTGGAGGGGGCCATTGGCTGATAAGTTCGTGGAGGTCGGAGGATTTTGGATCGGCTGGATCGCGATGCGGGAGAAACGGAGGTGTGCGCAATCGGAGGAAATGACGAGAAGATGGTTCTCCGATCGCCTACCATTCCCTTTATATAGCGGTTGTTACCCGCCAAATCAGGGAGCCGTTACTACGCAGTGATTACAACAAAAGTTACCGTTGGATTACCCCAACGGCTAGTTTTGACTTCGTTTAACGGTCCAACTTCAGCCACTCGGCTCGCCGACCCGATCACTATAACAGTGACCAAGTATTTCGCCGACCCGTTCACCGAGCTGCGACCAGAATGACTAGTTTTTTTCCTTTATTCAGGAGCCCGCCACCGATTCGACTGGATGTCTGCATTAGACCCGTATGCTCCGACTGCCAGCAACCACCTGCGCCCAATCGACGACGGCCTTGGGGACTACTAATGGGGATATGCCTACCGGGGTATACGCAGCAGGACGTTTCCGACTGGCCCACGACCTGGCGAGTGGGCTTGCAAGACGGCGACTGGATCAAGGCCTGGCGCAAATCCAAGCGACTGGAAGCTGAAGGCCCAGGAGAGTAGATAGGCCCAGTCGGATTAGGTTAAACGAGTACCGAAGCCTTAACTGATTTGGTTGAGATATGTAAACCCTAGGGGGAGGTGAGTCTATATAAACCTCCCTACAGGGCATGTAGAGGCACGTTCCATCATACACCCAAGCGACTCGCCGCCTAGCCGTCGAGCTCGCCCCATTGTATCTCCACCATAATACAATCTAGCAGGAGTAGGTCTTTACCCTCCGGGGGCCGAACCTGGGTAAACCCCTGTGTCTCCGCCCTCATCTCGCACCGCAGATGGCTGGCCGCCCTTGCCCTTCGTTCTACTACTCGCTGCCGATTGCAGCATCTGCCGTGACCATTCCCACGACAGTCGTTGGGGAAAACTTAATCTTTTTTCACCGCAGCCATTCTCGTTTCACTGCTCCATTGTTCTCTGAGATTGTCTCGATGCGCACTGGAATATCCTCGGACATTTCCATCCTCAGTCCTACGCTCTCACCGCCGGCGCCGCCTCACCGCAATGGGGAAGCCCAAGAAGTCTTCTTCTGCGGTTGGTACCAGCGCTGCTGGAGGCAAGATGAGTGCTGCCGCCACCCGTGTTACCGACGGTGGCTGGCGGCGATCGGAGACGCAGGAGAGTGATCTCCACAAGCTTCGTGAGCGGGGCTTAATCCCGCAAGATAGGGAGGCCGTCCAACTCCCAGGCAACGAGGTAATTCCCCGTCCCCCCGTTGGGTTTCGGGTTATGTTCGTTGCTTTTGTTCTTCGGGGCTTTTCCTTCCCAGTCCACGACTTCCTTCGTGGACTGCTTTTTCTTTACGGCATCCAGCTGCATCATCTTTCCCCCAATTCTCTTATGCACATCGCCTGTTTCATCATTTTCCGTGAGTGCTGGCTCGGTATCGAGCCGTACTTTGGCCTCTTCCGGAAACTCTATTCCGTGAAGAGGCTATCTGGCTCTGATGGTGTTTACCCCATTGGGGGTTGCATCATCTCTCTCAAACCCTATCTTCTTTTCTTCTCTTTTTCTATGTCTAAATCTGTCCAGTACTGGGGGAGGCGATGGTTTTACATCCGCGACTCCACGATGGCTGGGCAAGATTTTGGTCTTGTTCCTTTCGACCCCTCCCAAAAGATCGAGCCAAAGAGGTCTTGGAAGAACCAAATCTTGGATGGCGAGGTAGCAGAGATAGAGTCTCTCTATCGTCGGGTGGAGGATCTCTAGCTGATTCTTGATAAGGAGGTGAACGGTGTGGATATCATTCGCACCTTCCTAAAATGTCGGGTGCAACCCCTCCAGGCTAGGGCGCACCCGATGTTCCTTTACGCTGGTCATCGTGACCCGGTGAGGGTTTCGGCTCAAGAATTCTCTAGGGGAGATATCGACGGTGTCCTTCGCCCGCTGCTGAAGTTCAAGGTTTGACTTCTCCGTTCTCTGCTTCGCGTCCTGTTCCACAGGTGTAGATCCGGGTCGTGCGCGTAGCGCTATTTTCGACTGCATTGTTCTTGTATTTGTTTGCTAACAAATTTTCTTCTTCTGTGCAGGAGTTCAAGGTGCCGGGCATGTCGCCACCGCTTCCCGAATTATTTCCGGCTGCACCGGACAATGAGGTAGTGGATTCCATGTCCGAGCTCCCATCGGCACGATCTCCGGCTGAAGAGGCCAACGAGTCGAGCGAGGACCACACTCGCAAGCGTACACGAAGCTCCAGCGAGTCTTCGGATGCCTCGACTCCTCTGACTCCTAGGAACACACTTTGCCTTGACCGTCATAGTGATGGGCATGGGGGCTCTTCCTGTGCGGGCTGTGGCACCACACCCGCCGGCGAAGCGGAAGAAGGAAGAAAATAAGGAAGAGAAGAAAGAGGAGAAGAAGGTCCGGAGGACTCCTCCCGTCTTTGACTTGAGCGAGCTTGACTCGTAAGTTTCCTTAGTCCTGTATTTCCTTTCTTGTGTGTCTCCTTTGTACTTGTGATAATTTGTCTTTGTGCAGCCACTCCTCCAACGATTCCTCCAGTGATGGTGCTCGGGAGATGATGGGGGAGTCGAAAGTCGTGCTTCCTCCTCCTCAGACGGTGGCCACCTCTGAAGGCGCTGCTCCAGACCCTTCTCTGCAGGAGGTTCGGGTGGTTGCGCCTCAGAAGGCTGCAAGCGGACCTTCGGAGTCGCCGTCGAATCATGTAAGTAACTCTGCTTCCTACCACGGGGGGAGCCCCCGAGCCTTTTTTGGATGATCCATTGGTTATCTCCTTTGTTCCTACCTTGGGGGGAGCCCCCGGGCATCTATAGGGTAGTTTTCTTTGCCGTTCTTCCTTCGAGTCTCAGGGGGAGCCCCCGAGTACTTTCGTGTGTGTAACTTGCTTCTGCTCGTTCTTTTGGGCGTAGCCCTCGAGCCCTTCTTTTGACTAGTATGTCTTTTTCTTGCAGCCTTTTGTGCAAGATGCCAATCGACTGGTGCAGCAGCACCTGGCGCTGGAGGCTAGCCTCAAACATCTTCAAGGTACTTTTATGCCTTGGTCTTTGTTTCATCTTGTATTCTTGTCCTGTTATCCGACATTTGTATTGTTTTATTGCAGACGATCACAACACCTCCCTTCGTGAGATTGATGCTCTCAAAAAGAGCCTCAGTCAAGCGGAGAAGAAGGTTGAGGTCGATGTTGGTGCAAGGGAGCGCCTCGAGCTGGAGTTAGCCAATGCGGCTGAGGCGAAAGAGCACCTGCAGCAGGAGGCTACGGACTGCGAAGAGCAGCTCGCCACTGCCACAGCTTCGCGCGAGAGAGAGGTGGCCGACAAGCTTATGGCGGCTGCCAAGGCTGTTTCGGGTGAGTATCTTCACCTTCATCTTTTTGATTTCCTTGTCTTTCTTTTGCGGTGCTTTCATTCATTCTGCTTCCTTGTTGTCTTAGATGCTGCGGGCATCGAGTTTGATCGCGGTGCTCTGGAGCACGGGAGTGCTCTGGATGATGCCATTGCGGCGGTCAAAGATCGTTGCAGCACCGTCGTCAACTCTCTTGCTAAGGCCAAGGAGGTCCTTGGGCGCTTCTACAAGGAGCTTATCCCCAAGGGTGTGGCCCTTGATGATGTTGATGCCCTGGTGGATGCGCTATCAGCCGAAGCACCTGCGGCGTACAAGCGTAAGCAGAAGGGCATCGGCGCTTCCGTCGGGCTGGCGATGGCCTTGGCGGCTGGAGCTGAGCTGGACCTTGATCAGGTCACTTCCCAGATGCCGACGACTGCGGATGGATCCGAGGTAGCCTTCTCCACCTATGCTGCTCGCTGTAAGCGTTACGGGCCGAAGCTGATTGATCTGCTGGCCGAGTACGCGCTAAGGCAGCAGGGGGAAGCCAAGGCGAGGCAGTCTGGCTCCGAGGCAACTCAGGGTGCCGCTTCATAGGCATTGTAGCTTTAGGATAGTTGTAGCTTCTTTTGTTGTAATTATGTTGATGAACAAATCCTTGTGCCACGTAGTGGCTATTGCTGCACTTAATGAATTTGTTGAGTTTTGTTCTCCTTTATCTGCGTGTTCATGTCCTTATCTTTCTGTTACTCTAGGTTCCTTCGGGTGATGATCCCGTTGACACTTCGTCTGCGGCGCAGCTGCGACCATCCTTGGATGATGCGTCGCAACTTGTATTTCTTCGAGACCGTATCCGTAGCCTCGAGAAAGAGTTGCTAGCGGTGCGTGGTCATGCTGACGTTTGGAAATCCAAGGCGGATCGAGGCGCTGCCAGAGAGGAGTAATTGATGGCGGAGTTGCTTCGCTTGTCTGAGCAGCTTCAGTGTGAGTTTTTCGAGCTGTTGCCCGTTACTTCGGATGCGCCTGTTGGCCTTTCATATTACTCTTTTGCGAGTACTGTAGGTGCTAATATTACTCCGAAGGAGGAAAAGGAGCGCGTTGCTGTTCAGATCAACTGCTTGACTCAGCAGGACATGGTGGCCAGCGGGTTCTTCTGTATGGACCGTGACCATGCCATAGTGCTTGCGACGGTGCAAGACCGCGTTCACTAAGTGTCGAGGGTGCTTCGTCAGGTGAAGACTTCACTCGCGTCGGTTCTGCATGTGATGTTTCCGCTGGATGATGCATCGTTGACTCTCTCTGGCCTTCTGTCGAAGTTTCGGAACGTGCATCATGTCAAGGAATTGGTGCGGCAGCAGCTCGTCGCAGGGGTGAAGGCTGCGCTGTCCCTTGTGAGGCTACACCGCCCTGATTTAGATCTATCTGTTGTGGCGGCTGGGCCGCCTCTTCGGCCAGATAGTGGCGAGTGGGATATGCGTCCGCATTATGCAGCTGTAAGGCAGTATGCCGAATAGGTCGTAGATCTTTTTGAGCAGCATGCTCAAGTTATTCTTCAGAATAGGTAGTACCTATAAAAAAGGACATATGTAAAATTTGTATATATTTGTCTGGGCATGTTTTGCCCTTTGTTAGAAAGGTTTGGTTGTTGTTTGAGCACGTAGTGCTTTGTTCGCATATGTGTCCTTTTTGTTAGCCTGACGTGGTTAGCTACTCAGGTGTACACGTGTAATCCTCAGTCGACGAAATCGTGAGGTGGGGGGAGCCCCCGAGTGCGTTTGTAGCATGGAGTAAAAGTGCGAATAGAAAACAAAATTTTGGGGCGAGACACTTAGCTTTATTTATATCGTAATGGAGGAGGTACATTGTTCGGCTGAGTAGCCTTGGCTGAATAGCCTTATTGAAAGTAAAGTGGGAGGTAGCTAGGGGTAGAACCGTCGCAGCTGTGCGACGTTCCATGGGTTGGAGTATGCGAATCCAGACTCCACGTGCTTGAGGAGATAAGCGCCACCTAGGATGACTTCGGTGACGATGTAGGGTCCTTCCCATGGCGACTCGAATTTCTTAGGTCGCTCTTGCTTGAGTTGCAAGACTAGGTCTCCTTCGATGAATTACCTTGGGCGCAGCCATCGGCTGTGGTAGTTGCGGAGACTCTGCTGGTACACCGCTGATCGAGCTGCTGCTATGTCTCTTGCCTCGTCGATTGTATCGACGGCGTCTTTGAGTGCAGCTGTGGATTCGTCTTCGCTATAAGCGACGACCCGGGGGGCCTAGTGGCGTACTTCGGCTGGTAGCACGGCTTCGGCTCCGTGCACCATGAAGAACGGCGTGTAGCCGGTAGAGCTATTTGGCGTGGTACGCAGGCTCCATAGGACGGAGGGTAGCTCTTTCGTCCAGGCTCCGGCGAGTCGCTCGAGTGGGCTCATGAGGCGCTTCTTGATGCCAGCGCCGATTAGGCCATTGGCCTTTTCCACCTGCCCGTTCGTTTGTGGGTGCGCCACGGAGGCGTATGTGATGTTGATTCCGAGGCCTCCACAGAAGTCTTGGAATTATTTGGAGATGAAGTTCGATCCATTATCGGTGATGATGCTATGCGGCACGCCGAACCTGTAGACAATGGATTCAAAGAACTTGACGACAGTCTTGCCCTTTTGGTTAGTGACCGGCATGGCCTCAATCCACTTGGTGAATTTGTCGACTGCGACCAGGAGGTAGACGTGCCCCCCTTTCGAGGACCTTGGCAGTTTGCCGATCATGTTGAGGCCCCATTGGGCGAAAGGACAGGCCAGAGGTATGGGCCTGAGCTCTGACCCGGGTGCGTGTGGTTTGTCGGCGAACCTTTGGCACCCGTTGCATCTTCGGACGATGTCCTTTGCGTCGGTCATGGCCGTTGGCCAATAGAATCTGGCTCGCAGAGCTTTCGCGACAAGGGAGCGGCTGCCTACGTGATGGCCGCAGATGCCCTCGTGGATGTCTTGGAGTATGGTTTTCCCGTCACCGATGGTGATGCACATTTGTAGTACACCCGAAATGCTACGCTTGTATAGCTTGCCATTGATGATGGTGAAGGCTTTTGACCGGCAAGATATGCGTCCGGCATCCGTCGGGCTATCAGGCAGATCTCCGTCTATCAAGTACTTGAGGTACGGTCGGGTCCAAGTTTCTTCGACTACCATGACCTGCATCAGATTGACCACGGTGACCTCTGTGTCTAGTTTTTCAGGTCCTTCATGACCTTCGGGTAGCGTAGCCCCTGAGTGTTCTGCTTCTTCGGGTGATCCCTTCGGAAATTTCCGCTTGATGGATGGCACGCAGATCTGTTCGAGGAACACACCTGGTGTCACCCTTGCGCAGGTGGAGCCGATGTTGGCGAGTCTGTCGGCCTCCTCGTTGCTTTCTCTTCCAACGTGCCGAAGCTCGCAGCCATCGAAGCCTCCTTCGAGTGGGTTGTAGAGTGCGCGCTACGCAATCATGTTGGCGGCGTGCGCGTCGAACTCGTTCATCGTCTGCTGGACGACGAGGTTGGAGTCACCGTAGATGACCAGGCGCGTTGCGCCGCAGATTTTTGCCATCCTCATGCCGTGGATGAGGGCCTCGTATTCTGCCTCATTGTTGGAGGCTCGAAACTTCATCCGGAGGACGTACTTCATCTTATCGCCCTGCAAAGAGGTCAGTATGACCCCGGCGCCTGCTCCGGCTTCACGCTTGGAGCCGTCGAAGTGCATCGTCCATGACTGCATCATGTCTGGGGTGTCTGGCAGCTGTAGCTCCATCCAGTGTACAAGGAAGTCCAGGAGGACTTGAGACTTGATCGAGTGGCGCTTCTCGTAGATGATGTCAATAGGTGACAGCTCGATGCCCCACAGTGCCACGCGTCCTGTGGCCTCCGGATTGTTCAGGATGCTGTTCAGGGGTGCCTCATTGACGACCATCACCTGGTGCTCCTGGAAGTAGTGTCTCAACCGACGAGCCATCATGAACACGCCGTAGGCGAGTTTTTGGTAGTGAGGTTACCTCTATTTTGTTGGCGTCAATACCTTGCTGAGGTAGTAGATTGGGCATTGGACCCCATGGGTCTTGCCTTCTTCGGGTCGCTCGACCACCAGCACAGTGCTTACCACCTGGTGTGTGGCTGCTATGTATAGCAGTAGGGGCTCGCGCTCCTTTGGCGTAACCAAAACGGGCGAGGTGGAGAGCAGCGCTTTAGATCTTCGAATGCGTCGTCCGCCTCGGGCGTCCACTTGAATTTGTCTGCCTTGCGTAGTAGCTGGTAGAATGGCAGGGTTTTCTCGCCCATGCGGCTGATGAACCTGCTCAATGCCGCTATTCGTCCTGCGAGCTGCTGGACACCCTTGAGATTCTTCGGCTTCTCCATGGCCATGATGGCCCGGATTTTCTTCGGGTTCGCCTTGATCCCTTGCTGGGAGATGAAGTAGCCAAGCAGTTGACCTGATGGGACGCCAAAGGCGCACTTTTCGGGGTTGAGCTTGATCCTGTAGCGGTCGAGATTATCGAACGTCTCGCGGAGATTGTCGATGAGCGTTCTCGCCTCCCTGGTTTTGATGACTATGTCGTCGACATAGACTTGGACATTGCGACCGATCTGGTCTTTCAGGCATGCCTGCATGCACCGCTGGTACGTGGCACCTGCGTTCTTTAGCCCGAAGGGAATTGTGTTGTACCAGAACACTCTGAACGGTGTGATGAACGCCGTTTTCTCTTGATCTTCGACCTTGAGTCGAATCTGGTTGTATCCTGAGTAGGCATCAAGGAAGGAGAGTTTCTCGCATCCTGCAGTCGAATCGATGATCTGATCGATCCAAGGGAGAGGGAAGTGGTCCTTTGGGCAGTGCTTCTTCAGCGACGTGAAGTCCACGCACATCCGCAGGATGTCCGTGTCCTTTTTGGGACCATCACTGTATTGGCGAGCCACTCGCTTTCTTTAATCTCCCTGATGAAGTCTCCAGCGAGTAGTCTATTAATTTCAATCCTGATGGCTTCGGCCCATGGCTCGGACAGTCTCCGGATGGACTTCTTGACGGGCTTGGTGTCTGGAAAGACGTTGAGTGCGTGCTCGGCGAATTCCCTGGGAACTCCTGGCATGTCCGAAGGACACCAGGCGAAGATTTCCCAGCGCTCACAGAGGAATTCAACGAGCGCGCTTTCCTATGCGGGGCTGAGATCGTTGGCGATCAACGCTGTCTTGGAGGCATCCGTCGGGTGGACCTGCACCTTCTTTGTATTGACGGTGGAGTCGAAAGACATATCAGGTGCGTTTTGTCGTGCGACTAGGGGTGCCCCATTGTCCGTCACCTCGCGGATCTTACGATCTCCTCTTGCATGCCGAATGACTGGGAGATTCTGTTGAAGTCCCTGTCGCAGTGGTTCGATCGGGTGAAGCTCCCGTGAACCGTGATGACGCCTCTAGGTCCTGGCATCTTGAGTAGCAGGTACGTGTAGTGTGGTACTGCCAGGAACCTTGTGAATGCTACACGCCCGAGGATGGCGTGGTATTGTGATGGCCAGTCCACCACTTCGAACTTGTGCCGTTCGCATCGGAAGTTGTCCGGCTTGCCGAAGATGACATCGAGCCATATCTTTCCCAGGGGGAATATGCCCTTTCCTGGAACGATGCCGTGGAACATTGTGTCTGACTGTTCCAGGCTGCACAGCGGGATCCGCATTGCTGCTAGAGTGCTTGCGAACATCAGGTTGATGTCGCCGCCGCCGTCCATGAAGACGTGGCTCATCTCGAAACCTCCGATCTGCGCCTCAAGCACCAGGGCAGCATGACCTAGGTGAGGGACCTGGAAAGGGTGATCCGAACGGCTGAACGTGATGCAGGACTCCGATCCGCTGAGGTACTCAGGGATGGCGGGTGGAGCTGTCACGGCCAGGTTGATTTGACGTGTGATTTTCTTCTGCACCCTATTTGTTGGGCGCCCCTTCTGGATCATCAATGCTCCTTTCGGCGGGGGATACCTGTGCCCAACGTTGTTCTGTGCTGGTGCGACTGGTTGGTTCGGGCCTCCTACAGGTGGCGGTGGAGGAGCTCCATGCGCGATCTCTCCTGGTGCGGGTGCGTTCCCAAATCCAGGGGGTGGAGCTTGCTGCCTCATCTAAACCATGCTTTCGCTGAGCTTCTGGAACTCGCGGCAGTCCTTGAGCATGTGGCTTGCCTTCTTCTTACCATCCTGCTTGTCGATGTAGAAGTGGATGGTGCATGGACCCGACAGTTTTTCATATGCTGAGGGTCTGTTATCGCGATCACGGTGCTGCCACGACTGTGCTGGGCGTCCTCCATCATGGAAGTTCCCTCTGCGGTATACGCCGCTGTTGCGGTTGGCGTCGTTGCAGCGATCGGCGTAGCCGGCCGCGACCATGTCGGGTCCATCGCGTTCGTCGTAGACGCGCGAACTCCTCTTGCTACGGCGTTCCCGTCGCTGGCCATAGTCGTCCTCTTCCTTCGAGTGCGACCGGTGGACGGAATCTTCGCCATCGGCCCACCTGTTGGCGATGTCCATGAGGTGGTCGAGTGTCTTGGGCTTGACGCACCCAAGTTCCTCCTTGAAGTCCTGGTGCTTAACGCCGTCCTTGAAGGCGTCGATGGCCCTTTCTTCAGAGATGTGCGCCGCGGAGTTCTTGGTGTTGGACCAGAGCAGTATGTACGAGCGAATGGATTCGCCCGTTCGTTGCGTGCAGGCTCGCAACTCCTCGATCGAGGCGGGCCTCTTGCTGGTGCCTTTGAAGTTTCGGATGAAACTGTAAGCCAGCTCCTCCCAGCTTCGGATGGATCCTGAAGATAGGCTGCTAAGCCAGATCCGAGCTGCGCCTGTCAGTTGTAGCTGAAGGCATTGCATGTCAGTTTCCTTGTTTCCACCATGCAGCTTGACGAACGACAGGTGGTCGCTGAGCCACGCCTTGGGGTCTTGTGTGCCGTCAAACTTCGGAGTATCCGAAGGAAGCTTGAAATTTCGCAGCATCTGTGTTCGTCGAACAAATCTGCTGAAGCACCGAGCCCCGCAAAGTTCTCCTTCATCTTCGTCCATCTCGGATTCAGATGAGCATGTGCGCTTGGCTCGCGCTTTGTCGATTTTCTTCTGTGTGAGCGCGTCTCTGGCGTCGTAATCGCGGCTGCGATGGCGCGAGCTCTTGTGCCTTCGAGGAAGGTCATGGTCCTCTTCTTCGGATGAAGGAGTGGGGCTGCGGTCGAACTTGACCGTAGCTTTCTTCTTTGGCTCCGTAGGAGCTTCTTGGTGGAGCGCAGCTCCAACGAGTCCGATTCCGGTAAGTGCGGACTTGTGCATGGCTCTTTTCGGGTCCCCCTCCGGAGGTGGGTGGGACGCGAGATACGCAGTGGCTACCATGATCGCAGCTTGCGGCGTTTTCGGGATGATGTTGCTGTCGGCATCCATCTCCATGAAGGATGCGTGGAGGGTTCGGGTCACCTCACGGCGCTCCTTGGGGTCCATGTTCTCCGTCCGGGAGCGGTACTTGTTGTCGTGGTTGCCGTTCGAGCTAGAGCCGATGCCCATGGTGGAGAGCGCAGCTCATCGCGCGCTGGACTCCGAGGCTGCTTGCGTTTGTCAAGAACCTCTTGCATCTTGACCTGCTTCTTGTGCTCCTCGATTAGGAGTAAGTGGTATGCCATCAGTAGGTCCCGTGAGGCATCTGCAGGCAGGATCGTGTTACCTGCCACGGTGGCGCGTACCTGGGCCCATCCTTCTTTGCTAAGGCGTATGACCTGGCCGGCGTCGTCCCCTTCGGGTGGGGGCGACTGGCTTCTTCTGTTCTCGACGTTTCTGTTCTGCGGGTTAGATGGCGGGTTTGGTGGCGGGTTGGGCGCTCACTGATCCACGTCACTCTGGATGACTACGGCGCATTGGTAGCGCTTGTAGATTGGTCCGCTGCTGCCGCAACTTTTGGATCCGGAATCGTAGGTCCCTTTGTCCGATGGCGGATCACACAGATCGGAGTTGCAGCTGTTGCTGTCGTAGCACTCATCTTTTGATGATGATGTGTGTAGCACAGGGTGTGGGGCCCATGAAGCGGGCCTGATTGATGGCATGGGCACCCGCTCTGGGAGGCGGAGGGTGCCAGTTTGCCCCACCTGGAAGTAGAAGCTCTCGAATAGGATCTCGAGTCCGTCGCCTACGGGCTAGAAGTCCTTCATGGTGACCGGTGAGTGGGCGGTGAAGTCGAAAGCACAAGAACAATTAATGTCAACAATATGCATCAATCAATAAGTGTTGGGACAATGCACATAGAACTAAGAATGGCAACTATGCTCTCTTAAATGGTGCCTAAGGATATAAGGTGGAGACTCAATATAAAGGTGGAACAAAGGCCCTTCATAAAGGGAAGCAGGGATTTCAAGTCTCAAAAAGAGCATCCAAAAATTATGGTACTTGTTAGCTTTCATCTCTCATTGACCCTATCATAAGCATCTTGAAGTGATTAAGGTTAAAGTGAACAAACTATGGAGTATATTCTTAACAAAGTATAAGTTGGCAATCTCATGTACCTTGAATACGAGGGCCGCTCCTCATGATACTCAACTTTAGTCACATGTAAGTTCTTTTCATAGTAAGTACATGTGTATCATAGAGAACCGCCAACGAGGTACCCCTTGCACATGGTACATGAGCTATCCCATAACTAAAATGACAAGGCAAGCAGACAATGAGCATCTCAGCATTCTTCTTATTTACCATGGGAATATGGTGCTTTTTTCTCTCTTTCCTCTTTTCTCAAATATTTTTTTCTTTTTCTCAATCTCTTTTTTATCCATCTCTTTTTTATATAAGAAGAATGTTTCATAGATGTCACTATGGTGATGCTGCAAATTTCCACCATGATTAGGCATGGCTTAGGCTAGCGGCCCAGGCGTTTCTCTAACACACATACATAACTCCATGGACTTACAAGCTCCCCTTTCATTTCACACTGATGACATCCATAGACAAAAGAGCATGATATCAACTGTGTACAAAGTACAAGTGCAATGTTGAAAGCGTTCCCCGTGACAACATGGTTCTGCTAATTCCAACGTATAAGTGCAAGCATATACAACATATATGACACAATTGTTCAAGTTTATTAGGGACAAGAAAAATAAAGTGTGCCATCAAGTTCGTGAGAGCTTTAATCACTAAGTTTTCACATAACAAAATACTTTTTAATTGGAAGATAGATGAAAACAACAATATACTTGGAATGGTGTAAGACACCATGCATATGAGTTTATAGTGGACACTTTGGAATAACTTGGTTTCTTGGGAGTTGGATGCATGAGCATAACTTACTCATACAAGTGGAGGCTAGCAAAAGACTGGGAGCGACCAACTAAGAGAGCAATAATGGCCATAGTCATGTAGAGCAACAAAACATTACTAATCAAAGCATAAAGTGGTACTACAAAGTCAAGAACTAAATGATCATAGAGGCTATTGTGACTTGTTCATAGTCATAACATGGTGTTAGCATGTGCCAAGTCAACCCAAACAAAGCATCAAAGTAGAATACCACAATACTATGCTTTTGTATGCTAAAACAATGCATGATTATTTCAAGGCACACTAATTGTTTGGAACAAGTCATGCTACAATAATAATCACTAAGCATAAGGTCAAAACAACACCTAGCATGACATGCTAAAGTCTGAGTCACAGTCAAAGCAAGCTCCTTGTTGTACTACTTAAGCAAGAACTCTCTACTCCTTTCCAACACTAATAAACTTATTTGAACCAGCACAGCGAGAACGGGGGTCCAAACTACTTTTATTCAAGCAAACTAAGCAAACTAAGAAAACCAAACGAAAACTAAGACGCTCCATGAAAAACACAACTGTGCATGAAACAATAAACTAAGTGTCTAGAAAGACCTGAGATTTTTATTGATGAAGAAGGGGATGCCTTGGGCATCCCCAAGCTTTGACGCTTGTACCTCTTGAATATTTCTTGGGGTGACACGGGGTGGCATCCCCAATCTTGAGCTTTTGTCCATTCTTCATCGCATTACATAATTCTCTCTCTACACCTGAAATTTTTCCTTCATACAAAACTTCACACAATCTTCATTAGCAACATTAGTGTATTCAAAAGATAATGGACCTTTGGGTTTAGCTTTTCAACAACAAAACTTCACTAAAAACACAAGCTAATGTAGCAATTCCCTTAAAAAGCTCAATTTCCCAAAAAGAACCCAAAAAGGAATCAATAAGAAGCAAATGCAAATAATGGCAGAAATCTGTCAAAACAGACCAGCAGGTAGAAACCGATTTGTTCAAAGACCTTATGTTTTCCAAATAAAAAAGTGTTGAACTAATGAAAGTTATCTAACATACTGGGGGATTTATTCGCAAAATATCAGCTCAATCCAAGTTACAGAGATTCCTCACGAATTTTTATGGTGAAGCACAAAAATCTGTTTCGGGACAGCAACTCCCCAAATCTCACTTCCCTCTCATTAGAGGTCATTCTTGGCACAAAAGGAAAACAAAAAGGATAAGGAGAGGTCATTACTGAAGTAATAACTTCCAAGACTCAAGAAAACTCTTGGGTTATCTCCCAACAAGTACTTTTCTTTAACGCCTTTAAGTTAGGCATGATAGTTTGAGAAAATGCTCACATAAGAAATACGAATAGAAGTAAAAGAGAGCATCAAGAAGAAAATTCAAAACACATTTAAGTCTAACCCACTTCCTATGCATAGGAATCTTGTAATAAAATAAATCCAAGAAGCACATAGTAACAAGAATGGGTAGAAAAAACAAGAGCGACTTCAATACTTTCAGCACATAGAGAGGTGTTTCAGTACCATGAAAACTTCTACAACCATATTTTCCTCTCTCATAATAATTTTTAGTAGCCTCATGAATAAACTCAACAATATAACTATCACATAAAGCATTCTTTTCATGATCTACAAACACATTATTTCTATCAAGCTCAAAATAGTGGGATTAAAACTTTCAAACCCACTTTTAACAATTTTATAACAAGGTGACTGATCATTCAATATAGGACCATCATCTAGATCTCTATCATAAAAAATTTCTAAGCAAAACTCTTTAGTACCATGTATTTCGAAGCCAGGCACAAATAAATGATATACATAGATAACAAGAGCATAACTATTATCACAAGTTTTACCCATAGCAGATATTTCAAAAGTATCCATAGGAACATAACATTAATCCTCCTTTGGTAAGTATGGGGGACAATAAAATAATGTAAGGGATAAAGAGTTACTATCTTTTGAAGGTAGGCGTGGGTAGCTAATCCATTCTTCCTCCTTTTGTTCATCACTCTCCTCCTCTTTTTCATCTAATGAGCTTTCAGGTTCAGTAATTTCGTCTTCGATAGGCTCCTGCAAGGCATTAGTCTCTTCTGTTTGTGGAAAGCACCTATTAAAATATTTAAGAATATAGCCATTTTATTCCTTGTAATTATCAAAGCAAAATTTAAGTATCTCATAAACCTCATATTCATAAGGTGCATCATTAGTATTTTCAAGCAAACTGGCAAGTTCAAATGTACCCTTGAAGGCAATAAATTCTTCGATTTGTTCCACATCATAAAATTCATAATTTCCTTTAAAATAAGAAGATATGGTAACATTATCATTATACTCACATTGAAAAGGTAGGTGTTTATACCTCCTACAACAATAAGATTTATCAAAGCAATAAGTAACATTATAAGTAGAGCACACCTCTCTAGCAATAGTATTCAATTTATCAATTTGTTCCCATAAGTGTTTACCTTTTTGTGACAAACGGTGTTCCTTATAATAATACCTTTCTTCTTCCGTGAACCCACCTTTCCAATAAGAACTAGTTTCAAAGAAACCTTCCATTGATAGAAAGCATGACCAAGCAAGGCAAAAACAGACCAACAACTAGAGTAGGAACTAATTTTTGTGTGTTTTTTATAAGAGAAAGCAAACCAAACTAAACTAATTTTTTTTGAGTTTTTGATAACAAGAGGCAAACAAAACCAAGCAAAAGAAACTAAACAATACAAAAACAAAGTAAAGAGAAAGGTTGTGAAGGACTCCCCTTGTGAAGACGTCCTTAGCCTCCCTGGCAACGACGCCAGAAAAAGGCTTTTAACGGGGAGGAAAAGGTTGAAGCTGTCTTGTAGATCCCCGGCAACGGCGCCAGAAAAAGGCTTGATGAGTGTGTGAACACTTCGTTGGGAGACCCCAAGAGGAAGGTATGATGAGCACAGCAACAAGTTTTCCCTCATTAAGAAATCAAGGTTATCGAACCAGTAGGAGAAAGGAAACGATTCAAAGGTTTTGCTAGAAATTTGGAGACCTGCACAACACAAACTCAAGACTTTGCCCCAACGAACAGTGAGGTTGCCAATATCACCGGTTTGCTGTAACAAAGGATTAACTGTATGGTGTGGAAGGTAATAGTGGTTTTCAACAAGTAAACATGAACAGTGGAAGATGTATCAATGGTAAAGATTGGACTGGAGTCCATAGTTCACTAGAGGTGTTATCCTTAGATAAACAAACATGGCATGCTGGGTAAACAAATTACTGCAGGGCAATTGACATGACTGAGCAAGGCATAACAATGCAATACTATACATTCATGATCCTATGAGATTCTATTGGGCAATACAACAAGATACATAGACCACCATCCAACTGCATCTATGACTAGAAATCCACCTTCTGGTTATCATCCGAACCCCCTCCAGTATTAAGTTGCACCTTGGACTACGGGTAAATGTAGTAGCTAGATGGTTGTATCTCCTCCTTTGTGCTACCATGTTTAGATCTTGTGAGCTCCGTTCATGATCAAGATCATCTATTTGTAATCATGCATGTTGTGTTTGCGGGGACACGATGGATATTGAGATTACTATGTCATATTGATTAATGGTTTGTCTTATTGATTCTATCATGTTTGTGTTGTTTGAGATCTTTGTTGATGGTGCTTGACGTGGAGCACTTCATTGGAAACCCCAAGAGCAAGGTGTGATGAGCACAACAACAAATCTCCCCTTAGTAGAGACCGAGGTTATCAAACCAGAAGGAGGAAGGAAACATCACACAGGTGTTGCAAGCAACGCAGAGACCTGCACAACACAAACTCAAGACTTTGCCCCAACGAATCAGTGAGGTTGTCAAGCTCACCGGTTTGTTGTAACAAAGGATTAAACATATGGTGTGGAAGGTAATGGTGGTTTGCAGCAAGTAAACAAGTAACAGTGGAATATGTATCAATGGTAAAGATTGGACCGGGGTCCATAGTTCACTAGAGGTGCTCTCCTTAGATAAACAACATGGCATGAAGGGTAAACAAATTACAGCAGGGCAATTGACAGGAACTGAGCAAGGCATAACAATGCAATTACTAGTCAGAAAGATCCTATGAGATTCGTTTGGGCAATACAACAAGATACATAGACCTCCATCCAACTGCATCTATGACTAGAAGTCCACCTTCAGGTTATCATCCGAACCCCCTCCAGTATTAAGTTGCAAGCAACAGACAAATGCTTTAAGCAAAGTGTGTAAGGTAAACAGTCCACATGTTCCATGAACAAGAGAACGTTGTTTTCTCCCTAGTAGCAAAAGCACATCTACAACCGAAGATATTATTGTCACTTCCCTTGGAAACTAGAGGCATGAACCCACTATCGAGCATAAAAACTCCCTCTTGGAGTCACTAGCAACTACTTGGCCAAGATAGCTACTAACAACGGAGAGCATGCAAGATCACAAACAACACAGACATGATAGAATCATAAAGACAAAACCATTAATCAAACCAACATAATAATCTCAATATCCATCGGATCCCCGCAAACACAACATGCATGATTACAAATAGATTAGGTCTTGATCATGAACGGAGCTCACAAGATCTATACATGAAAGCACAAAGGAGGAGATACAACCATCTAGCTACTACATGGACCCATAGTCCAAGGTGGAACTACTCACGCATCATAGAGGAGAAAAGGCCTCCGGGATGATCTCCCCTCCGGTAGGGTGCCGGGAAGAACTTCAGATCCCCCCGATCTAGGGACGACGATGGCAGCGGCTACAGAAGGTTTCGTGGAGATTTCATCGGGTACTTAGGGTTTCTACATCGGGGTCTTCTTATAGGCGAAGGGGGAGGCCGAGGAGGCGGACAGGGGCCCCACACCCCTCCCAGGCACGGGGCAGGGCCCACCCGCGCCTAGGGTGGGTCTGGCCGCCCTGGCTTGCCTCTCCGGCTCCCCTCTAGACTTCTTGTTCCCCATGGAAAGCAATTGACTTTGACGTTTGTCCCGTCCAATTCCAAGAATATATCTTTCCTAGCTTTTCTGAAACCAAAACAGTAGAAAACAGGCAACTGACACTGTGGCAAATTGTTAATAGGTTAGTACCAGAAAACATGTAAAAAGCACCTCAAAGGGTAGACAAGTAAAGCAAAGTAGATACTAAATAAGCATGGAGCATCAAAAATTATAGATACGTTTCCGACGTATCAACATCCCCAAGCTTAACTCCTTCTCGTCCTCGAGTAGGTAAGTGATAAAAGAATAATTTTCGAGGTGACATGCACCCTCACAATAAAGATCCAACCATTTGCAAGCATTGAAAGCTGGGATCAAAGAACTCTAAACATGTGCATGAAATATGGAGTTCTAACAGTAAGACAAAGTAACTATGCATGCAACATGAAAGGTTACAAACAAAGATCATGAATAATATGCAATGAAAAACGTTTGTTTGTTTCACATACAGAAAACATAGCAGAGTGGCAATTAGCTTGTCCCTCATAGAGTAGCAATATAGATGCATAGGACACCTTCAAAGTTCACAAGGGTGACTAGAAACAAATAGCACAAGAACAAGTAATATCACAATATGCATCAATCAATAAGCTTTGGAATACTGCACACATAATGACAACTATGCTCTCTTAATGGTGCCTAAAGGTAGAAGGTGGAGACTCAATAGTGGTGGAAGAAAGGCATTTTTGTAAAGGAAGCAGGGATTACAAGTTTCAAAAGGAGCTTCCAAAAATTATGGTACTTGTTAGTTTTCAGCCCTCATTGCCCCTATCATAAGCATCTTGAAGTGGTTAAGGTTAAAGTGGCAAAGATGGAGTATATGCTTGACGAAGTATAAGTTGGCAATCTCAAGTCCCTTGAATATGAGGGCCACACCTGATGCATACTCAACTTTGGGCCCAGATAAGTTCTTGTCATTGCAAGTATTTGCATATCATTGAGAACCGCCAACGGGGTACCCCTCGCACATGGTACATGAGATTTCCCATAACCAAAATGACAAGCCAAGCAGACAATGAGCATCTCACCAATCTTTTTATTTACCATATGCATAGCTTTTTATTGAGGATGCTTCATAGATAGCTCATTATGGTGATGCTGCAAGTTTCCACCATGATTAGGCATGGCTTAGGCTAGCGGCCTAGGCGTTTCTCTAACACAGGATACAAACTCCATGGACTTACAAGTTCCCTCTTTATTTCACACCGATGACATCCATAGACAAAAGAGCATGATATCAACTGAGTACAAAGTAAAAGTGCAATGTTGAAAACGTTCCTCCTGACAGCACATTTCTTCTAATTCCAACTTATAAGTGCAAGCATATACAACAATATTGTCACAATGGTTCGAGTTTATTAGGAGCAAAGAATATAAAGTGTGCCATCAAGTTTGTGAGGGCTTTAATCACTAAGTTTTCTCATAACAAAATAGTTTTTAATTGGAAGATAGTTGAAAACAAGAATATACTTGGAATGGTGTCTCACACCATGAAGAGGAGTTTATAGTGGACACTTTGGAATAACTTGGTTTCTTAGGAGTTGGAAGCATGAGTAGGACTTACTCATACAAGTGGAGGCTAGCAAAAGACTGGGAGCAACCAAATAAAAGAGAAATAATGGCCATAATCATGCAGTGCAACAAAGCATTACTAATCAAAGCATAGAGTGGTACTACAAGTCAAGGACTAAATGATCATAGAGGCTAATGGTGACTTGTCATAGTCATAACATCGTCTGAGCATGTGCCAAGTCAACCTAAGCAAAACATCAAAGGAGAATACCACAATACTATACTTTTGCATGCTAAAACAACGCATAATTTCTTCAAGGCACACTAAGCAATCCCAATTGTTTGGAACAAGACATGCTACAACAATAATCACTAAGCATAATGTCAAAACAACACCTAGCATGTTATGCTAAAGTCTAAGTCGCAGTCAATGCAAGCTCCTCTTGCACTTACAAGCAAGAACTTACTACTCCTTTCCAACACCAAGAAACTTATTTGTAAAACAACACAGCGAGAACAGGGGTCCAAACTATTCAAGCAAACTAAACAAACTAAGCAAAGCAAACGAAAACGAAGACGCTCCAATAACAACACAACTGTGCATGAAACAATAAAAATGAAGTGTCTAGACAGACCCGAGTTTTTTATTGATGAAGAAGGGGATGCCTTGGGCATCCCCAAGCTTTGACGCTTGTACCCCTTGGATATTTCTTGGGGTGACCCATGGTGGCATCCCCAAGCTTGAGCTTTTGTCTATTCTTCATCTCATTGCATCATTCTCTCTTTACACCTGAATTTTTTTCTTCATACAAAACTTCAAATAATCTTTATTAGCAACATTAGCTTATTCAGAAGATATTAGACCTCTGGCAAAGCTTTGTAATAGCAATGCTTTTCATTAAAAACACAAGCTACTGTAGTAACTCCTTCAAAAAGCTCAATTCACCTAAAGAGAACTCAAAAAGGAATCAATAAGAAGCAAATGCAAATAATGGCAGAAATTTGTCAAAACAGACCAGTAGGTAGAAACCTATTTTTCGAACATCTTCTGTTGCTAAAATAAAAAAGTGTTGAACTAATGAAAGTTATAGAACATACTGGGGAATTTATTCGTAAATTTTCAGCTCAATAAGAATTACAGAGACTCCTCACGATTTTTTTCGGTGGAGGACAAAAATCTGTTTCGGGACAGCAACTCCCCAAATCTTACTTCCCTCTCATTAGAGGTCATTCTTGGCACAAGAAGCAAACAAAAAGGATAAGGAGAGGTCAATTACTGAAGTAATAACTTCCAAAACACAAGGAAACTCTTGGGTTATCTCCCAACAAGTACTTTTCTTTAACGCCTTTAAGTTAGGCACAAGAAGCAAGAAGAATCAAGTATTTTCAAATGAGGAATTGCCCCTCTTGTTCTTTCCTTTCTTACCTTTCTTCTTATCTTTAGGGAAGATATGTTTGCGTAATGGAGGATAAAAGTGCATAATGCCTTTTCCTACATCTATTACTACTCCAAGGTGTTTCAGTAGGGATCTTCCAAGTGTAATCTGTCCCTTGCCTACACATTCAATAACCAGATAATCAGTAGACACCATTTTCCCTGAGATTTTTGTAAACACACCTTCAGCTATTCCAATGGGCAATATAGTGGCATTGTTGGTAAGAGAGATTTCCTCTCCCCCTTCAGTAAGCTCCCAAAGATTCAAGGAATCATAAGTATCTTTAGGCATGAGACAAAATTCAGACATGATATCATAGCGAGCATCAAAAAGTGTAGTATTTATAGATACTTTGATTGTGGAAAATCACTCTGAAGGCTCAGAATTTATGGGGGCACAATCATGATAAGCCCTAAGCGTGTGATAGCAACTATTCATAGCAGCAATACTAGTCTCAAGAGTGTTCAACCTAGCAAAAATATTTGTGAAAGAGGAATCAGACTTGCCAGGTGTACCATAAATCATGATTAATTTCTTTATGGCATCAAAAGCTTCATCCTCAGTACATAGAAAAAAATATTTTTTAGCCACATCATCCAGAGCATATCTATAACGAAGAGCAATACCGCGGTAGAAACTATTAATAACCAAGCTAAGGCTCACCTTAGGCTCAGTTTCCCTTTGTAAAGCAGAGATTCTGGACCAAGCTTCTATAGAACTTTCTTCACTTTTTTGCTTAAAAGTGGATATTTCTACCATAGGGGAAATAAAGGTTGGTCCAAAACCTGACATGGTAGCAACTATTTTTTTGTGTTTTTGAATAAGGCAAGCAAACCAAACTAGACTAATTTTTTTGGGTTTTTTGGAAAGAGGCAAACAAAAACAAGAAAAAGAAACAAAGCAAACTAAAAACAAAGTAAAGAGAAAGGAAGTGAAGGAATCCCCTTGTGAAGACGTCCTTAGCCTCCCCGACAAGGGCGCCAGAAAAATTGTTGATGGTGCTTGACGTGGAGCACTTTGTTGGAAACCCCAAGAGCAAGGTGTGATGAGCACAGTAGCAAGTCTCCCCTCAGTAGAGACTGAGGTTATCGAACCAGAAGGAGGAAGGAAACGCCACACAGGTGTTGCAAGCAACGTGGATACCTGCACAACACAAACTCAAGACTTTGCCCCAGTGAATCAGTGAGGTTGTCAAGCTCACCGATTTGCTATAACAAAGGATTAAACGTATGGTGTGGAAGGTAATGGTGGTTTGCAGCAAGTAAACAAGTAACAGTGGAAGATGTATCAATGGTAAAGATTGGACCGGGGTCCATAGTTCACTAGAGGTGCTCTCCTTAGATAAACAACATGGCATGAAGGGTAAACAAATTACAGCGGGGCAATTGACAGGAACTGAGCAGGGCATAACAATGCAATACCAGTCAGAAAGATCCTATGAGATTCGTTTGGGAAATACAACAAGATACATAGACCACCATCCAACATCTATGACTAGAAGTCCACCTTCAGGTTATCATCTGAACCCCCTCTAGTATTAAGTTGCAAGCAACAGACAACTGCTTTAAGCAAAGTGTGTAAGGTAACAGTCCACATGTTCCATGAACAAGAGACCGTTGTTTTCTCCCTAGTAGCAACATCACATCTACAACCGAAGATATTATTGTCACTTCCCTTGGAAACTAGAGGCATGAACCCACTATCGAGCATAAACACTCCCTCTTGGAGTCACTAGCAACTACTTGGCCAAGATAGCTACTAACAACGGAGAGCATGCAAGATCATAAACAACACATACATGATAGAATCATAAAGACAAAACCATTAATCAAACCAACATAATAATCTCAATATCCATCGGATCCCCGCAAACACAACATGCATGATTAAAAATAGATTAGATCTTGATCATGAACGGAGCTCACAAGATCTATACATGAAAGAACAAAGGAGGAGATACAACCATATAGCTACTACATGGACCCATAGTCCAAGGTGGAACTACTCATGCATCATACCGGAGAGAAGGCCTCCGTGATGATCTCCCCTCCGGCAGGGTGCCAGGAAGAACTTTAGATCCCCCCGATCTAGGGATGAAGGTGGCAGCGGCTACAGAAGGTTTCGTGGAATATTGATCGGGTACTTAGGGTTTATGCATTGGGGGCTTCTTATAGGCGAAGGGGGAGGCCGAGGAGGCGGCCAGGGGCCCCACACCCTTCCCAGGTGCGGGGCAGGGCCTACCCACGCCTAGGGTGGGTCTAGCCGCCCTGTCTTGCCTCTACGGCTCCCCTCTAGACTTCTTGTTCCCCACGGAAAGTAATTGACTTTGATGTTTGTCCTGTCCAATTCCGAGAATATTTCTTTACTAGATTTTCTGAAACCAAAAACAACAGAAAATAGGCAACTGGCACTGTGGCAACTTTTTAATAGGTTAGTACCAGAAAACATGTAAAAAGCACCTCAAAGTGTAGACAAGTAAAGCAAAGTAGATACTAAACAAGCATGGAGCATCAAAAATTATAGATACGTTTCCGACGTATCAATCTTGCATGCTCTCTGTTTCCAGTAGCTATCTTGGCCAAGCAGATGCTAGTGAAACCAAGAGGGGGTACGTATGCTCGATAGTGGGTTCATGCCTCTATTTAATCTAAGGGAAGTGACAGAAATCTCTAAGGTTGTAGATGTGCTATTGCCACTAGGGAGAAAACAATGGTCTCTTGTTCATGGAACAAGTGGATTGTTTACCTTACACACTTTGATTAAAGCAGTTATCCATTGCTTGAAACTTAATACTAGAGGGGGTTCCGATGATAACCTGGAGGTGGATTACTAGTCATAGAAGCAGTAGGATGACAGTCTATGTATATTGTTGTATTGCCCAATCGAATCTCATAGGATCATGAATGTCTAGTATTGCATTATTATGTCTTTCTCAGTCCTGTCAATTGTCCTGCTGTAATTTGTTTACCCAGCATGCCATGTTTGTTTATCTTAAGGAGAGCACCTCTAGTGAACCATGGATCCCGGTCCAATCTTTACCATTGATATATCTTCCACTGTTACTGTTTACTTTCTACAAACCACTATTACCTTCCACACCATATATTTAACCCTTTGTTTTCAGCAAACTGGTGAGATTGAAAACCTCACTGTTCATTGGGGCAAGGTATTGAGTTTGTGTTGTGCAGGTTTCCAAGTTGCTAGCAACACCTTTGAGTCATTTCCTTCCTCCTATTGGTTCGATAACCTTGGTTTCTAACTGAGGGAAAACTTGCCGATGTGCTCATCACACCTTCCTCTTGGGGTCTCCCAACGAAGTTTCCACGCATCATCAAGACTTTATGGCACCGTTGCCGGGGAATTAAAGAAGAAGAAGCTCCCAAATCAACAACACGCCATCAATGTATTTTCTGACGCCGTTGCTGGGGAGACTAAGGACGTCTTCACAAGGGGAGTCCTTCACAACCATTATATTTACTTTGTTTTTGTTTTGCTTAGTTTCTTTTGCTTGGTTTTGTTTGCCTCTTTTTATCAAAAACTCCAAAAAAAATAGTTTAGTTTGGTTTGCTTTTCTTATAAAAAAACACAAAAAATTAGTTCATACTCTAGTTGTTGGTCTGTTATTGCCTTGCTTTGTCATGATTTCTATCAATGGATGGTTTTTTGAAACTAGTTCTTATTGGCAAGGTGGGTTCACGGAAGAACAAAAGAATTATTATAAGGAACACCGTTTGTGAAAAAAAGGAAACACTTATGGGAACAAATTGATAAATTGAAAACTATTGCTAGAGAGATGTGCTCTACTTATAATGTTACTTATTGTTTTGATAAATCTTGTTGCTGTAGGAGGTATAAACACCTACCTTTTCAATGTCAGTATAATGATAATGTTACCATATCTTCTTATGTTAAAGGAAATTATGACTTTTATGATGTGGAACAAATTGAAGAATTTATTGCCTTCAAGGGTGCATTTGAACTTGCCATTTTGCTTGAAAATAGTGATGATGAACCTTATGAATATGAGGTTTATGAGATACTTAAATATTTCTTTGGTAATTACAAGGAAGAAAATGGCTATATTCTTGAATATTTTAATAGGTGCTTTCCAAAAACGCAAGAGACTAATGCCTTGCAGGAGCCTATGAAATACGAAATTGCTGAACCTGAAAGCTCATTAGATGAAAAAGAGGAGGAGAGTGATGGTCAAGAGGAGGAAGAATGGATCCACTCATGCCTACCTTCTAATGATAGTAACTCTTTACCTCTTACATTATTTGATTGTGCCCATGCTTACCAAAGGAGGATGAATGTTATGTTCTTGTGGATTCTTTTGAAATATCTGCTATAGGTAAAACTTGTGATAATAGTTATGCTCCTGTTATCTATGATAATCCTATATTTGTGCCTAACTTCGAAATTCATGGTACTAAAGCGTTTTGCTTAGAAAATGTTTATGATAAATCTCTAGATGATGGTCCTATATTGAATGATCAGTCATCTTGTTATAAAATTGTTAAAAGTGGGTTTGAAGGTTTTAATCCCACCATTTTTGAGCTTGATAAAAATTATGTGTTTGTAGATCATGAAAAGCATACTTTATGTGATAGTTATATTGTTGAGTTTATTCATGAGGCTACTGAAAATTATTTTGACAGAGGAAAATATGGTTGTAGAAGTTTTTATGGTACTGAAACACCTCTCTATGTGCTGAAAGTTTTGAAGTTGCTCTTGTTTTATCTACCCATTATTGTTATTATGTGCTTCTTTGATTTATTTTCTTACAAGATTCATATGCATATGAAGGGGGTTAGACTTAAATGTGTTTTGAATTTGCTTCTTGATGCTCTCTTTTACTTCGATACATATTTCTTATGTGAGCATCTTCTCAAACTAGCATGCCTAACTTAAAGGCGCTAAAGAAAAGTACTTCTTGGGAGATAACCTAAAAGTTTTCTTGAGTATTGGAAGTTATTACCTCTGTAATAACCTCTCCTTATCCTTTTTATTTGCTTTTTGTGCCAAGAATAACCTCTAATGAGAGGGAAGTAAGATTTGGAGAGTTGCTATCCCGAAACAGATTTTTATGCTCTGCCGTAAACATTTGTGTAAAATCTCTGTAAGTAGGATTAAGCTGATATTTTCTGGATAAATCCCCCAGTATGTTAGCTAAATTTCATTAGTACAACACTTTTTGATTTGAGCAACATAAGGTCTTATACAAAATCGGTTTCTACATGCTGGTATGTTTTGTCAGATTTCTGCAATTCTTTGCATTTGCTTCTTATTGATTCCTTTTTGGGTTCTTTTTGGGAAATTGCGCTTTTTGAGGGAATTGCTATATTAGCTTGTGTTTTTAGTGAAAATTTTGTTGTTCTAAAGCTAAACCCAAAGGTCTATTATCTTTTGAATACACTAATATTGCTAATGAAGATTGTGTGAAGTTTTGTATGAAGGAAAATTTTCAGGTGTAGAGAAAGAATGATGTAATGAGATGAAGAATGGACAAAATCTCAAGCTTGGGGATGCCACCCCGTGTCACTCCAAAAAATATTCAAGAGGTACAAGCGTCAAAGCTTGGGGATGCCCAAGGCATCCCCTTCTTCATCAATAAAAATCTTAGGTCTTTCTAGACACTTCGTTTTTATTGTTTCATGCATTGTTGTGTTGTTCTTGGAGAGTCTTAGTTTCCGTTTGGTTTTTTTAGTTTGCTTGAATAAAGTAGTTTGGACCTCCGTTCTCGCTGTGTTGTTTCAAATAAGTTTATTGGTGTTGGAGAGGAGTAGAAAGTTTTTGCTTAAATAGTACAAGAGGAGCTTACTTTGACTGTGACTTAGACTTTATCATGACATGCTACGTGTTATTTTGACCTTATGCTTAGTGATTATTGTTGTGTTTCATAGCATGGAAAACAAAAAATTTCTACCGCATACAAACAAACAAGCCAAGATCTATCTACTAGATTGTAGCAACGAGTCGATAGAATAACTCACCCTCGAAGATTCCAAAGTGTTTAACGAGAGCAGATTCTCGTGGGATGTAGTCGTACTCTTCCCGATCTCAAGATCGCGTAGACGATCCTTTCGGCGCTGCGTTCCGGCAGCGCTCCCGCAGTCGGTCACACGTTCGGTACTCGACGAAGACCTTCCTCTCCCTTGTTCCAGCAGGCAGCGGAGGTTGTAGCACTCTCCTCGCGATTCCGGCAGCACAACGGCGTGGTACCGGAAGTAGAGGGGAGATCTCGCAGGGCTTCGCCTTAAGCCGGAGCGAGTATGGTGGAGTATGAGAGAGTCCTCGGTGTTCTAGGGTTTAGACACACCAAGGAGGGGACAAGCCGGCGGCTAGGGTTTAGCTAGGCGGCGGCGAGTTGGTGCCCTAGGGGCCGGCGGCGGCTTGGAGGCGGCGGCGGCTTGGGGCTAGCGTTTAGAGGAGTAGGAGTTGTGTCTTCTAGGAGGGAGCCCTGCCCCTCCTTATATAGGTGGAGGGGCCGGCCGGACAAGGGGAGGGAGGGGAGTCCCTCCCCAACTCGGCTTGGGTGGTGCGCCGCCGGTTGGAGGAGGGAAACCCTCCCCAACTCGGTTTCCCACTCCTCCTCCTCTTTCCAAAACTTGTCGTTTGACTTTCAAACTAGCCGTTTGACTTTTCAAACTAGGATTTGAATAAACCCTTTATTTTGGATAGCAAAGACACTAAGTACATGATGCAATCATTCCAACTTGCAATGACACATTCATGTACCCCTTCCCCTCCGGAGTGTCGGACATTCCGGAACCTTCTAGAACATTCCCGATGAAAAAACACCGGAATCATTCCTCAACTCCGAAACGAGACTTTCCTTATATGAATCTTATTATCCGGACCATTCCGGATCTCCTCGTGATATCCCGAATCCCATTCGAGACTCCGAACAACATTCGGTCTCTTTCTCATCATACCATAAATACTCAAACAACGTCGAATCCTTAAGTGTGTCTCCCTACGGTTCGTGAATTATGCGGACATGATCGTGACACTTCTCCGAACAATAACCAATAGAGGAATCTGGAAATTCATATGGCTCCCACATATTTCTACGATTACTTTGCGATCGAATGAACCACTTACATACGATACCAATTTCCCTTTGTCTCACGATACTTTACTTATCCGAGGTTATGATCGTCGGTATCTCTGCATACCTAGTTCAACCTCGTTACCGATAAGTACTCTTTTCTCGTTCCCGTGATATGTGATCCCTTGTGAGCCAGTCACATGCTTGCAAGCTAATTGGATGACATTTCACCGAGAGGGCCCAGAGTATATCTATCCGTCATATGGATGGACAAATCCCACTCTTGATCCATGTGTTTCAACCAATACTTTCCGAACACTCAATGCCACCTTTATAGCCACCCAGTTACGGTGTGGTGTTTGATGTCATCAAAGCATCCATCCGGTAAAGGTGATATGCACGATCTCATGGTCGAAGGAATTAGGTTACTATGTATTAGAAAGCATATAGCAATTGAACTATTGAAATGACTTGATCTTTATGCTACGCTTATCTATAGGAGTATGTCCATCATATCATTCTCCTAACGATATGATCTTTTTGTTAATAACATCTCAATGTTCATGATAGGGAAACCACAATCATCTATTAACCAACAAGCTAGTATTATATAGAGGCTTTACTAGGGACTTCAAATTAAGTTTACAAATCACACAAGTATTAATGTTTCCTTGTTAATACTATTATAGCATGAATGTAAACATTTATCATAAACACAAAGATATAATAATAACTATATTTATTATTGCCTCTAGGGCATATCCCCAACAGTCTCCCACTTGCACTAGAGTCATCTAATCTAGATTACATGGTAATATACCGAACACCCATGGCAGTTTGGTGTTGGTCATGTTTTGCCCTCGGGAGAGGTTTAGTCAACGGATCCGCCACATTCAGATCTGTGTGTACTTTGCAAATCTTTATATCCCCATCTTGGATATGTTCTCGAATAGCGTGAAAACGTAGCTTGATGTGCTTCAGCTTCTTGTGTGACCTTGGTTCTTGCGCATTGGCTATGGCGCCCATGTTATCACAGTAGATAGACATTGGGTCCAGTGCACTAGGAACCACACCCAGCTCTGTAATGAACTCTTTCATCCGTATCGCTTCTTGTGAAGCCTCCGAAGCAGCCATGTATTCCGATTCAGTTGAAGATCTCGCCACAACGCTTTGCTTTGCACTCCTCCAGCTAACTGCTGCACCATTCAAAATAAATACGTATCCAGATTGTGATTTAGAATCATCCGGATCGGTATTCCAACTAGCATCGGTGTAACCATTAACAACGAGCTATTCATCACCTCCATAAGAAAGAACCATATCCTTAGTTCTTGTTAAGTACTTAAGGATGTTTTTGACCGCTGTCCAATGATCCACTCCTGGATCACTTTGATATCTGCTAGGTAAACTAACAACATATGAAATGTCGGGTCTAGTACATAGCATGGCATACATTAGAGATCCTATGGCTGAGGCATAGGGAGTCTTACTCATCCTTTCTCTATCTTCTGCCGATGTCGAACTTTGAGTTTTACTCAAGGTCGTATTGGGCAACATGGGCAAGAACCCTTTCTTGCTATCTTCCATTCCAAACCTCTTTAGAACTTTGTCCAAATATGTACTTTGTGACAATGATATTTGGCGTTTCGATCTATCTCTATAAATCTTTATGCCTAATATATAAGCTGCTTCGCCAAGATCCTTCATTGAAAAACTATTATTCAAATATTCCTTGACACTATTAAGAAGGTCTACATCATTCCCAATCAACAATATGTCATCCACATATAGTATTAAGAATGCTACAGAGCTCCCACTCACTTTCTTGTAAATACAAGCTTCTCCATAAGTTTGTATAAAACCAAAACTTTTGATTACCTTCTCAAAACGTTGATTCCAACTTCGGGGTGCTTGCTTCAATCCGTAGATGGACCTTTGAAGTTTGCATACCTTGTTAGCATCTTTAGGATCGACAAAACCTTTGGGTTGCATCATATACAACTCTTCATCAATGTCTCCATTGAGGAATGCTGTTTTGACATCCATCTGCCATATCTCATAATCATAATATGCAGCGATTGCTAACATAATCCTCACAGACTTTAGCTTCGCTACTGGTGAGAAAGTCTCATCATAGTCAACTCCTTGAATTTGTCGAAACCCTTTTGCGACAAGTCGAGCTTTATAGACAGTAACATTACCATCAGCATCTGTTTTCTTCTTGAAAATCCATTTGTTCTCGACAGCCTTCCGGCCATCCGGTAAGTCCACCAAAGTCCACACTTGGTTTTCGTACATGGATCCAATCTCGGATTTCATGGCTTCTTGCCATTTATTGGAATCTAGGCTCATCATCGCTTCCTCATATGTCTCAGGGTCATCGGTGTTGTCCACCAACATGACACTCATAACGGGATCATACCAATCTGGAGTGGTACGAGTTCTCGTTGACCTGCGAGGCTCTGTAGCAACTTCAACCGAAGTTTCATGATCATCATCATTAGCTTCCTCTCTTATTGGTGCAGGCACCACAGGAACTTCTTCCGGTGCTGCGCTACTCACAATTTCGAGAGAAGGTTCGACAACCTCGTCGAGTTCTACTTTCCTTCCAGTCACTTCTTTCGAGAGAAATTCCTTCTCTAGAAAGGATCCATTCTTGGCAACGAAGATTTTGCCTTCGGATCTATGATAGAAGGTATACCCAATAGTTTCCTTTGGGTAACCTATGAAGACGCATTTTTCCGCTTTGGGTTCAAACTTGTCCGGCTGTCACTTCTTTACATAGGCTTCGCAACCCCAAACTTTAAGGAACGACAATTTAGGTTTCTTCCCAAACCATAATTCATACGGTGTCGTTTCAACGGATTTAGACGGTGCCCTATTTAAAGTGAATGTGGTTGTTTCTAATGCATAACCCCAAAATGATAGCGGTAAATCTGTAAGTGACATCATATGACGAACCATATCTAGGAGAGTTCGATTACGACGTTCGGACACACCATTACGCTGTGGTGTTCCCGGCGGTGTCAATTGTGAAAGTATTCCGCATTTCTTCAAAAGCTCGCCAAACTCGTAACTTAGATATTCACCTCCACGATCAGAATGTAGAAATTTAATCTTCTTGTTACGTTGATTCTCTACCTCACTTTGAAATTCCTTAAACTTCTCGAAAGTTTCGGACTTATGTTTCATGAAATAGATATACCCATATCTACTCAAGTCATCCGTGAAGGTAAGAACATAACGATAACCACCGCGCGATGCTACACTCATTGGACCACACACATCGGTATGTATGATTTCCAATAAGTCCGTAGCTCGCTCCATCATACCAGAAAATGGAGTCTTAGTCATTTTACCCATCAGACATGCTTCACATCTTTTAAGTGATTCAAGAAGGCCATCGGAATGGAGTTTCTTCATACGTTTCACTCCAATGTGACTAAGACGACAGTGCCACATATAGGTCGAATTATCGCTTGATTTCAAACGTTTAGCCTCAATGTTGTTGATATGTGTATTTCCACTATCGATATTCAATAAGAATAGACCATCTATCAAAGGTGCATGTGCATAAAACATATTACTCATATAAATCGAACAACCATTATTCTCGGACTTAAACAAGTAACCGTCTCGCAATAAACAAGATCCCGATATAATGTTCATGCTCAATGCAGGCACCAAATAACAATTATTTAAGTATAAAACTAATCCCGATGGTAGATGAAGGGGTAGCGTGTCGATCGCGATCATATCAACCTTTGATCCGTTTCCCACGCGCATTGTCACCTCGTTCTTCGCTAGCTTCCGTTTATTCTGCAGCACCTGTTTCGAGTTACAAATATGAGCAACCGAACCAGTATCAAATACCCAGGCACTACTACGAGTACTAGTGAGATACACATCAATAACATGTATATCAGATATACCTTTCTTCTTGATGTTGCCGTTCTTCAAATCCGCCAAGTACTTTGGGCAATTCCGCTTCCAGTGACCTTCTCCCTTGCAGTAAAAGCACTCAGTATCAGGCTTAGGTCCAGCCTTGGTCTTCTTCGTCGGCGTGGTAACTTTCTTACCACCCTTCTTGAAGTGTCCTTTCGGCTTAGACTTGCCTTTCTTGAATTTGGTGGTCTTATTGACCAACAACACTTGGTGCTCTTTCTTGATCTCCACTTCTGCAGATTTCAACATGGCAAAGAGTTCTGGCAATGTTTTGTTCATGTTTTGCATGTTGTAGTTCATCACAAAGTTCTTGTAACTTGGTGGTAGTGATTGGAGGACACGGTAAATCCCCAAAGCATTAGGAATCACAATACCCAAGCTCTGAAGTTTGTTTGCGTGCCCAGACATCTTAAGCACATGCTCACTGACGGAGCTGCCCTCTTCCATCTTGCAGTTAAAGAACTTTTCAGAAGCCTCATAGCTTTCAATTGCCGCATGAGTCTCAAAGATCAATTTGAGATCCTCGACAATATCATATGGGTCTGAATTCTCAAACCTTTTTTGAAGCTCTGATTCTAAACCATACAAGATAGCACACTGAACTATGGAGTATTGAGTCTTCCGAGTGAGGTAAACGTTCTTTACTTCATCGACAGCATCAGCTGCAGGTGGGTCACCCAGCGGTGCATCCAGCACATAGGTCAAATTACCAGCTGTGAGGACAATCCTCAAATTGCGGAACCAATCCGCGAAGTTGCTTCCATTGTTTTTCAACTTTTCTATCTCTAGGAACGCATTAAAATTGATGGTAGGGGCTGCCATTGATCTACAACATATTTGCAATAGTTTAGACTAAGTTTATGACAAATTGAGTTCAAATTAATAATAAAATTAATCTAGGTGAACTCCCACTCAAAACAATATCCCTCACATTGTTTTTAGTGATCACACGAACCAAATCCACTACATCAACACCGATCATCACGAGCGTTGATATAGTTTCAATGGCGAACAATCGACATGTTCATCATATCTACTATATGATTCATGCTTTACCTTTCGGTGATCCGTGTTCCGAGACCATGTCTGTACATGCTAGGCTCGTCAAAATCAAACCTTAGTTTCCGCATGAGCAAATCTGGCTTGCTCACGTTGTATACACTTGCGGAATCTAACACACCCGATCATCACGTGGTGCTTCGAAACAACAAGCTTTAGCAACGGTGCTAACTGAGGGTGAACACTTTATGACTTGAAATTCATGTGCATGAGGGATCATCTTATAATGCTACCGTCGTCTACTAAGCAATACAAGATGCATAAAGGATTAACATCACATGCAATTCATAATATGTGATATGATATGGCCTTTCTTCTTTGTGCTTCCGATCTCCATCTTCTAGCACGAACATGATCTCCATCATCACCGGCATTGCATCAAGGTCAATGACGCTTCTCCATGGTTGTCGTCCACCGGCTTCAACTATTACAACTACTTTGAATAGACACGCGGGTCTTAACATAAATTAAAGACAACCATATGGCTCCTTCCGGTTGCCAACTTACAATAAGGAACATTGCATACATCAAATATAATCACAATCATGGCCATATCACATCACAGCACACCCCTGCAAAACAAATTTAGACGCCTCTACTTTCTTTGCATGTTTTACGTGGTTTGGGGCTTTCAATAAGTGTCGTTCTAACTTACGAACATGAACCACAACATTGATACTAGTATTGGTAATCACCCGTTGTAAATTGGATCTTAACTATGCTAGGAGAAACAGGCACCCGCAAAGCCACTTATGAAATACAAGTTGCATGTCAAGCGTGGAGCAAGTCTCATGAACGATGTCATGTAAGGTTAGCCCGGGCCGCTTCATCCCAACATACCGCAAGATGCAAAGTACACAAGAAGCAATCGACAACAAAAGCATCAACGCCCACAATGACCAAGGAGGGGACAAGCCGGCGGCTAGGGTTTAGCTAGGCGGCGGCGAGTTGGTGCCCTAGGGGCCGGCGGAGGCTTGGGGCTAGGGTTTAGAGGAGTAGGAGTTGTGTCTTCTAGGAGGGATCCCTGCCCCTCCTTATATAGGTGAAGGGGCCGGCCGGCCAAGGGGAGGGAGGGGAGTCCCTCCCCAACTCGGCTTGGGTGGTGCGCCGCCGGTTGGAGGAGGGAAACCCTCCCCAACTCGGTTTCCCACTCCTCCTCTTTCCAAAACTTGTCGTTTGACTTTCAAACTAGCCGTTTGACTTTTCAAACTAGGATTTGAATAAACCCTTTATTTTGGACAGCGAAGACACTAAGTACATGATGCAACCATTCCAACTTTCAATGACACATTCATGTACCCCTTCCCCTCCGGAGTGCCGGACATTCCGGAACCTTCTAGAACATTCCCGATGAAAAAACACCGGAATCATTCCTCAACTCCGAAACGAGACTTTCCTTATATGAATCTTATTCTCCGGACCATTCCGGATCTCCTCGTGATATCCCGAATCCCATTCGATACTCCGAACAACATTCGGTCTCTTTCTCATCATACCATAACTACTCAAACAACGTCGAATCCTTAAGTGTGTCTCCCTACGGTTCGTGAATTATGCGGACATGATCGAGACACTTCTCCGAACAATAACCAATAGAGGAATCTGGAAATTCATATGGCTCCCACATATTTCTACGATTACTTTGCGATCGAATGAACCACTTACATACGATACCAATTTCCCTTTGTCTCACGATACTTTACTTATCCGAGGTTATGATCGTCGGTATCTCTGCATACCTAGTTCAACCTCGTTACCGATAAGTACTCTTTTCTCGTTCTCGTGATATGTGATCCCTTGTGAGCCAGTCACATGATTGCAAGCTAATTGGATGACATTTCACCGAGAGGGCCCAGAGTATATCTATCCGTCATATGGATGGACAAATCCCACTCTTGATCCATGTGTTTCAACCAATACTTTCCGAACACTCAATGCCACCTTTATAGCCACCCAGTTATGGTGTGGTGTTTGATGTCATCAAAGCATCCATCCGGTAAAGGTGATATGCACGATCTCATGGTCGAAGGAATTAGGTTACTATGTATCAGAAAGCATATAGCAATTGAACTATTGAAATGACTTGATCTTTATGCTACGCTTATCTATAGGAGTATGTCCATCATATAATTCTCCTAACGATATGATCTTGTTGTTAATAACATCTCAATGTTCATGATAGGGAAACCACAATCATCTATTAACCAACAAGCTAGTATTATATAGAGGCTTTACTAGGGACTTCAAATTAAGTTTACAAATCACACAAGTATTAATGTTTCCTTGTTAATACTATTATAGCATGAATGTAAACATTTATCATAAACACAAAGATATAATAATAACTATATTTATTATTGCCTCTAGGGCATATCTCCAACAATTATTGCTGTAGCATGAATTGTTCCAAACAATTGGGATTGCTTAATGTGCCTTGAAGGAATCATGCATCGTTTTAGCATACAAAGCATAGTATTGTGGTATTTTCCTTTGATGCTTTGTTTGGGTTGACTTGGCACATGCTCACACCATGTTATGACTATGAACAAGTAACCATAGCCTCTATGATCATTTAGTCCTTGACTTGTAGACCACTTTATGCTTTGATTAGTAATGTTTTGTCACTCTGCATGACTATGGCCATTATTGCTCTCTTAGTTGGTCGCTCCCAGTCTTTTGCTAGCCTCCACTTGTATGAGTAAGCTCTACTCATGCATCCAACTCCCATGAAACCAAGTTATTCCAAAGTATCCACTATAAATTCCTATGCATGGTTTGTTACACCATTCCAAGTATATTATTGTTTTTATCTATCTTCCAATTAAAAAGTATTTTGTTATATGAAAACTTAGTGATTAAAGCTCTCACAAACTTGATGACACACTTTATTTTTATTGCCACTAATAAACTTGAACCATTGTGTCATCTATGTTGTATATGCTTGCACTTATACGTTTGAATTAGCAGAACCGTGTTGTCACGGGGAACACTTTCATCATTACACTTGTACTTTGTACACAGTTGATATCATGCTCTTTTGTCTATGGATGTCGTCGATGTGAAATGAAAGGGGAGCTTGTAAGTCCATGGAGTTATGTAGGTGTGTTAGAGAAACGCCTGGGCCTCTAGTCTAAGCCATGCCTAATCATGGTGGAAACTTGCAGCATCACCATAATGACATCTATGAAGCTTTCTTTTTATAAAAAAGAGACATATTTAAAAGAGTAAAGAGAGAAAAAACACCATATTCCCATGGTAAATAAGAAGATTGCTGAGATGCTCATTGTCTTCTTGCCTTGTCATTTTGATTATGGGAGAGATCCTGTATTATGTGCAAGGGGTAACCTGTTGGCGGTTCTCTGTGATACACATGTACTTACTATGACAAGAACTTACAGGTGACTAAAGTTGAGTAGCATGAGGAGCGGCCCTCATATTCAAGAGACATGAGATTTCCAACTTATACTTTGTCAAGCATATACTCCATAGTTTGTTCACTTTAACCTTAATCACTTCAAGATTCTTATGGTAGGGGGAATGAGGGCTGAAAGCTAACAAGTACCATAATTTTTGGAAGCTCTTTTTGAAACTTGAAATCCCTGCTTCCCTTTATGAAGGGACTTTCTTCTAACATTATATTGAGTCTCCACCTTCTATCCTTAGGCACCAATTAAGAGAGCATAGTTGTCATTCTTAGTTCTATGTGCATTGTCCCAAAACTTATTGATTGATGTATATTGTTGATATTTCTTATTCTTGTGCTATTTGTATCTAGTCACTCTTATGAACTTTGAAGGTGTCCTATGCATCTATTTTCTACTCCATGAGGGACAAGCTGAATACCACTATGCTATGTTTTCTGTATGTGAAACAAACAAACGTTTTTTAATGCATTTTATTCGTGATCTTTGTTTATAACCTTTCATGTTGCATGCATAGTTACTTTGTCTTACTGTTAGAACTCCATCTTTCATGCTCATGTTTAGAGTTCTTTGATCCCAGCTTTCAATGCTTGCAAATGGTTTGATCTTGATTTTAGTGGTGCATGTCACCTTAATTTTTTTTGTTTTGTTCACTTACCTACTCGAGGAAGAGCAGGAGTTAAGCTTGGGGATGCTTGACACGTCAGAAACGTATCTATAATTTTTCATGTTCCATGCTTGTTTAGTATCTACTTTGCTTTGCTTTGTCTACACTTTGAGGTGTTTTTATATGTTCTCTGTTACTAATATATTAATAAGATGCCACAGTGCCAGTTGCCTATTTTCTTCTGTTTTTGGTTCCAGAAAGGTAGAAAATCAATATTCTCGGAATTGGACGGGAAAAAAATCTAAAGTCAATATTTTACCGTGGGGAACACGGAGCTAGAGTACGAGACGGAGGGAAGCCTACCAGGGGGCCACACCCCTAGCCGCGCGGCCAGGATGGGCCCGTGCGTGGGGGGTGTGGCCTCCCTGGTTGTCCCCTACCTCGCCTCTTCGCCTATAAAGACCCCCTGATACAGAAAGCCTAAGTACCCGATCAATATTCCACGAAACTGTCTGTAGCCGTCTCCACCATTGTCCCTAGATCGGGGGGATCTGAAGCTCTTCCCGGCACCCCGTCGAAGGGAAGATCATCTCGGAGGCCTTCTTCTTTATCATGCCAGCCTTCGATGTGAACTGTGAGTAGTTCTACCTTGGACTACGGGTCCATGTAGTAGCTAGATGGTTGTATCTCCTCCTTTGTGCTACCATGTTTAGATCTTGTGAGATCCGTTCATGATCAAGATCATCTATTTGTAATCCTGCATGTTGTGTTTGCGGGGATACAATGGATATTGAGATTACTATGTCATATTGATTAATGGTTTTGTCTTATTGATTCTATCATGTTTGAGTTGTTTGAGATCTTGCATGCTCTCCGTTTCTAGTAGCTATCTTGGCCAAGTAGATGCTAGTGAATACAAGAGGGGGTACTTATGCTCAATAGTGGGTTCATGCCTCTATTTAATCTAAGGGAAGTGGCAGAAATCTCTAAGGTTGTAGATATGCTGTTGCCACTAGGGAGAAAACAACGGTCTCTTATTCATGGAACAAGTGGATTGTTTACCTTACACACTTTGCTTAAAGAAGTTATCCGTTGCTTGCAACTTAATACTGGAGGGGGTTCCGATGATAACCTGAAGGTGGATTACTAGTCATAGAAGCAGTTGTATGACGGTCTATGTATCTTGTTGTATTGCCCAATCGAATCTCATAGGATCATGAATGTCTAGTATTGCATTGTTATGCCTTGCTCAGTCCTGTCAATTGTCCTGCTGTAATTTGTTTACCCAGCATGTCATGTTTGTTTACATTAAGTAGAGAACCTCTAGTGAACTATGGACCCCGGTCCAATCTTTACCATTGATATATCTTCCACCGTTATTGTTTATTTTCTGCAAACCACTATTACCTTCCACACCATGCAGTTAACCCTTTGCTTTTAGCAAACCGATGATATTGACAACCTCACTGTTTGTTGGGGCAAACTCTTGAGTTTGTGTTGTGCAGGTTTCCAAGTTGCTACCAACACCTTTGAGTCTTTTTCTTTCCTCCTACTGGTTCGATAACCTTGGTTTTTTACTGAGGGAAAACTTTTTGATGTTCTCATCACACCTTCCTCTTGGGGTCTCCCAACGAAGCTTCCATGCACCATCAGTGGCGGCGGCCAGGGCAGAAGCATGGCGGCAGGTGCTAGGTGCGTCCTAGGAGGTCGGCAGCGCTCCGGCCAACGGGTATTTCAACAAAATGGACCCGCGTGTGGTGCTGGCGACCACCAGCAGGGAAGGTAGGATGGGAAGTTGGGGCGACCTCAATTGTAGGGGATGGGAACGGCCAGCAGGATTATACTTTTTAGATCTGATGGCTGGTTCATGGAGTGGTGATTCCGGATTTGCTGGATGTTTGCAGGGACATAGAGTGGGACGTGACCTTCAATTTCACCAAGGACACCTCCTCCCTCAACAACTGAATGAAGCAGACCAATGGTACGTATACATTTATACAATCATGATGATGATGATGATGATGAAAGTGATCAACTTGCTATGCTACTAAAACTCCAAAACTATAAAATGATGCTGACGAGATGATAATGTTGGTGATGGGTTTTCTGTCTTTGTCCATTATGTTGTTATTCAACATTCTAAATTTTAGAATGGAGGAAAATTGCAAGTTGACTGAATGTTATCCTACAGTCCAAACCTGATGTTAATTAAGAAAACCACTAGAATGGAGGAAAATTGCAAGTTGACTCAATGTTATCCTACAGTCCAAACCTGATGTTAATTAAGAAAACCACTACTACATTCACCTTAAACTGATCATTAGCCTCTGTCTCTAACTACATTTGATGGATCATGTATACTGCATTCTCAATCTACACGGTAGATAAAAGTAAGAATATGAGACAAATCATCGATATGTGGTCAGTTTGGGCAAGTCCAGTTTACATGAAGATTGTGGTTGAGCAAGTGTTCCGATGAAGGAAGTGAGCGACAGGCATTATTCTTTCTTCATATACTACGGATATCCCCATGAAAATCACATGCAAATGAATCAGGTAAGCCTTGGCTTTGATTCTCATGATTTACATACTTAGTTTGTCTTAACTGAAATCTTGGTTCACATATATAAGACAGAAACGAGTGGGGTGTCATATTATTGCTAGATTGTAGGAGCATGGAAGCATGATTATACTGTCTTTTAATCTATGCATTTCCTACAACCTCATTCTTTGGAAGCTCTATTTTACAGCTCAAGGAGCTAGCGCGCCAATTTTGAGTGAGCCACTGGATAATTGCATGGATTTTTCAACACTAGAATGCTCCATCACAATATTAGAAGGGAATGCAATGGATATGGTTAAGACAAAGTCACACCAGAAGTTGCCATTTCAGCACTTAAAAATTGTTGGTGCTGCTTGCTTTGACATGGCACTTAAATTTTTTTCAACGAGGCTTTCTATTCTTCCCCTCGAAATATGGCCTAGTCTGCAGTGCCATAGTTTCGATGAGTCAAGAGTTCGCTTTCTTTTCTTTTGTTCTTTGTTCGACAAAGAAACCCTAGTTCATCCCCTGCAAACCCCGAAAAGAAAATCGAAAAATAAAAAATCCCCAAAAGGTTCCCAGAGAGAAATTGGAATCCCAAAAGAAAATCCCCAAAATTCGGAACCCTAACCCTAACAGAGAGAAGGGGAAAAGGGCAATGACTTACCTAGCAGCCTCGGGCTCGACGGCAAAGTGCGCCGCCATCCCGGCCGCGCCGTTCCTCTCCAACCGACGGGCATCGGCAAGCCGAGCCGTCGGAGGAAGAACATGGGCAGTGGAAGCGGGCACCGTCTCCGCCACGGCTGAAAGGAAAGAGCTCCCTTCGAGGGCAAAGACAGCACCGCCACCGCCATGGCATCTGCCGGCGAGATTCAACGTCGTCGCCGGCGCAGTGGCGAATCAGGGACCGTCGGGTCTTGCTCCCTCTCGAGCCAGCAGGTGGTGTTGGTGGATGGGGAAAGCACAGGGAAAGGTGGAGGGAAAGGAGCACCGCCGTGAGGTGCTACCGTCGCCGGCGAGACGCCGGCCACCGGTGCTTCTCCTCCCAGAGGCCGCCACCATCATGCGGGAGAGATAGAAACAGAGAGGGGAGGTGGGGAGAGCGGCGCCAGCCGCCTCCGTGCCGTCGCCGGCGGGGCGCCGGGCGCGGGTGCTCGGTGGATCCAGCCGCCGCCATGAGCGGAACAGAGCCGGGCTCGCCATGCTGGGCCGCACGGTCCCGGGCGAGCGCCAGGCCGCAAGGGAACGCGCCGAGCGGCGCGTAAACCAGCGAGTTGGGCCAGGCCGAAAGGCTGCACAGCGCCGCGCTGTGTGACAAATAGCAAGGCAGGCCGCTGGGCCGTGACAGAACACAGTTTTAGTGATTCTTGTTCAAATTTTTTTTGGCAAATTCACTCAGTTTTTCTCTATTCAAATTATTCCAACGAAAATTTGTTTAGAAAATATGAAAAGTGACAGAAATTTTTTCTGTAAAGTATAAAACATCATGAATTTTATATTCATATTCCGCTGCAAATAGTTAAAGTTATTGCTTAAATGCAATAAAGTGATAATCAATTTTTTTTAAAAAGATGTGATAAAGTGATATTAAAATATGATTATGATTCTGTTATTATATAACCAACGTTATTAATAGCATGATCATGATTTGTTATTTTATGTTAAAAGATGCTTTTATCTATGTAAATAGTTAAAAGTGTTTATTAAAGATTTAAAGTGAATTAAATTTCAAAAAGGGTATGATAAAGTGATTATTGAAACAATTATGGTCCTGTTATTTTATGACCAACGTTATTAATAACATGATCATGTTTTGTTGCAATAATATATGTATTTATCTCTATTATCCGCCCAACGGTGATATAGATTTAATTGCATAAACGGTTGTATGTTTTAATTTATACCAACGTTGGATTAATGCATGCAATTGTTGTTACAATTACATATCATTGTGGTGTAAAGGAAGAAAAGATGATGATGTTGCATGGCATGAAAATAAAAGGACCATGCTCTACTGGATATGGCATATACCTTAGAGAACCAAAAGATGTTTAATACCAACAAAAGTTGCATTATTTTTTAAAGAACACAATTGAGAACGCTAATGCGGGATCAATTGCAAAGTGTGCTTCCGCATCGGAGTTTATAGAAAAGATAAAGAGCTAGTTCACTGGTTCTTCAAAAGGCATATGCCCCACCTGCTAAAACAGCCGGTGGCAGTAAGAGACTCCGGATGAGCAACATGGCAGCTAAGCTTAAACCCATGGATGCTAATTTGGAGCTAAAAGGCTGCACTCCTTGTTCACTTGGTGATGGCTTCACTGCCTCAACAGTTTGACACCTCTGTTGTCAATTATAGCATGTTCCCAGAAAAATGGGACATAGAAAAGACTAAAAGCCTTCATTACACAGAAATTTGATATGTGTATCCCATGTGGACAAAGATAACTATGAGTGTGATCTGGCAAGTATGCCATATGGTTTAAAAACGCTTGTGTGGGTGTCGCTACACTACATGACAAGCTTTATTTTCTGTGTGTGATGTGAATGAAAAGGTTTCCTTGTCGAACAAAGAACAAAAGAAAAGAAAGCGAACTCTTGACTCATCGAAACTATGGCACTGCAGACTAGGCCATATTTCGAGGGGAAGAATAGAAAGCCTCGTTAAAAATGACATTCTTCCTCCGTTAGAGTTCTCCGACATAGAACAATGCATAGATTGTATTAAAGGAAAGTATGTCAAACAAATTAAAAAGGGTGCAAACCGAAGCATAGCTACACTAGAAATAATCCACACGGATATTTGTGGACCGTTTCCGGTGAAAAGTGTGGATGGCTATGATTCATTCATAACATTCACGGATGATCACTCCCGGTATGGTTATATTTATCCAATTAAAGAAAGATCTGAAGCATTGGATAAATTTAAAATTTTCAAAGCTGAAGTAGAAAATCAGCATGATAAAAGAATTAAAATAGTTCGGTCCGATCGTGGGGGGGAGTACTACGGTCGGCATACTCCATATGGTCAAGTACCAGGACCCTTTGCAAGGTTCCTGCAAGAAAATGAAATAGTCGCCCAGTATTCTATGCCGGGCGAACCTCAGCAAAACAGAGTAGCTGAAAGGCGCAACCGTACCCTTATGGATATGGTGCGCAGCATGATGAGCTATTCCACCCTCCCATTGGCATTGTGGATGGAGGCGCTTAAAACCGCCATTCACATTCTCAACAGAGTACCAAGCAAGTCGGTGCCCAAAACAACGTATGAATTGTGGACCGGCAGAGTCCCCTCTCTGCACCACTTGAGGGTCTAGGGGAGCCCAGCTGAGGCAAAAGTTTTCAATCCAAACATTGCAAAGTTAGACCCCAAAACAGTATCTTGCCACTTCATTGGCTATCCAGATAAGTCAAAAGGCTATCGTTTCTACTGTCCCGACAGATACACAAAGTTTGTAGAAACAAGACATGTAGTCTTCTTGGAGGACGAATTGATGAGGGGGAGCACGGTAGCTAGGAAAATTGATCTTGAGGAGAAGAGGGTGCATGCGCCTAATCCGATGACTCATGAGCCATTTTTCTCGCTACCTGTTGTGCCACCATCTACAACCCCTGAGGTTGTGGTGCCGGCACCTGTTGTGACCCCACACGTGACAACAATGGACGAAAGTTCGGAACTTGTCCATCAGGAGCCACCTGAACCCACTGTTGAGCATGAAAGGGAGCCAGAACAGCCACCTACTATAAATGTGCCTGAACCCGAGGCAAGAAATGAGCAAGAGTCTGATGAACTCAGACGGTCTAAAAGAGAACGAAGACCAGCCATTTCCAAAGAAATCTACAAAGTCTACAATGTAGTTCATATGGAGGGCGATCCTACCTCATATGAAGAAGCCATGAGTAGCCCTCACTCAGCCAAGTGGGTGGAGGCAATGGAAGATGAAATGAAATCAATGAGTTCCAACAATGTTTGGGACTTAGAGGAAATCCCTAAAGGAGCCAAAACAGTAGGATGCAAATGGGTCTACAAAACAAAGTATGACTCCAATGGGAATGTAGAAAAGTACAAAGCTAGACTTGTGGCAAAAGGCTTTGCGCAAAGAGAAGGCGTAGATTACAATGAGACTTTTTCTCTGGTCTCATGTAAGGACTCCTTCAGAATCATCATGGCACTAGTTGCACATTTTGATTTAGAGTTACATCAAATGGATGTCAAGACGACATTTCTAAATGGAGATTTAGAAGAAAATGTTTACATGAAACAACCCAAGGGTTTTATCATGGAGGGGAAGGAACATATGGGATGCCGCCTAAAGAAATCCATTTATGGGTTAAAGCAAGCCTCTAGGTAGTGGTATTTAAAGTTTAATGATACCATTAAAAGATTTGGATTCAAAGAAAATATTGAGGACAACTGCATTTATGCAAAGTTCAAAAGTGGGAAATATATTTTCCTAATTTTGTATGTGGATGACATTCTGCTTGCCAGCATTGATGTTAGTCTACTACTAGAGACAAAGAAGTTCTTGTCATCAAACTTTGACATGAAAGAACTTGGTGAAGCCTCTTATGTTTTGGGCATAGAAATTCACCGAGACAGAAAGAATGGAGTGTTAGGACTGTCGCAGAAAGCGTATTGTGAAAAGATTTTAAAGAAATACAATATGCATGCGAGTAATTCAACACCTGCTCCCATAGTCAAGGGCGATAGTTTTGGGAAATCCCAATGTCCAAAGAATCAATATGAGATCGATCAAACGAAGTCAGTACCATATGCTTCGGCTGTTGGAAGCTTACAGTATGCACAAGTGTGCACTCGCCCTGACTTAGCATTTATCACCGGGGTACTCGGTAGATATCAAGAGAATCTAGGCATAGAGCACTGGAAGATGGTAAAGAAAGCTTTGCGTTATGTGCAAGGCACAAAAGGCCTCATGCTTACATATAGAAGATCTGATTCCCTAGAGATAAAAGGGTATTCAGATACAGATTTCGCGGGAGATAAAGACGACCGAAAGTCCACGACAGGGTATGTCTTTACTCTCGCAGGAGGTGCTATTTCGTGGAGAAGCGCCAAACAGTCGATAGTTGCATCATCTACGATGTATGTAGAATTTATAGCATGTTATGAGGCCATGGGACAGACGTTATGGTTAAAGAAATTCTTACCCAACTTGAAAGTGGTTGACTGCATCAACAGACCACTAAAGATGTATTGTGACAACGAGCCCGCAGTATTCTATGCTCACAACAACAAGTCGAGTAATGCTTCAAAGTCTATAGATATAAAGTATTATGTTGTGAAGGACAAAGTCCAGGATCAAACTATAAGACTCGAGCATATAAGGACAAAGGATATGCTTGCGGATCCGCTAACGAAAGGCTTACCACCCAATGTGTTCAAGGAACACATAGCCGGCATGGGTTTAACGGGAAGCCTATGATTCCTGTACTACAGAGTCCCTAAAGTAACAGGATTTGTTTCAAAATAGAAAGGTATATAGTGGCTGTCTGATTCTATCGGCAATTGAGCTGAGACGATGAAACATGCTCTATGTATCGATCTGTGATGAAATAAGTAAAGTGTAAAGTGAAAAGTAAAGTCGAGATCAAGGGGGAGAATGTTAGGTTTACCTCTCCACGTATGAACCCAACGGTTCATACGGACCCTCGATTCGCGCCCTGATCGGTGGCGCCCAACCAAGTCAAGGTTGGTGGGCCCCTATGGCAGCGCAATATATATAGAGAGGTGGGGACCGGGGCACTGGCTACGAGGTTCGTCGCGCCGCCGCTCTCCCCACCACAACCCCTTCCGATCTAGGGTTTTGCGCTTAGCCACGGGAAGCCCCACCGCCGCCGCCTAGCCCAGCCCCAGCTAGCTGTCGTCGTCGAACACCATGGCCACATCGACCCCCTCCTCTAGCCAAGGAGAAGGTATGCTCTATCTCTCTGATCCCTCTGTATCTATCAATCAATAGACAGCACCAACACAAATTAAAGGCATAGACAGTATAGTACCCGATTAGATCTAGCCTAGATGATCCTAAGGCTGATTCTAACAGGGATATGGATTTAGCAGCTATATGATGGTCGTCCAAGGGAGAGAACCATAAGCGATATGGTCACGACTGACGAATCAGCCTCCTTTAGCGCTCAAAAATTTGTCCTACCGAAGGAGAGGTGAAGGTGTAGGGGACAAGGGACCTGGGAGGACATTGAGCAATGTAAATATCCAGGTTTGAGATTATGCAGCCCTCTTGATCGGTTGTAAATAACATGTTTATCCAACATATCTCTTGCCTATTTGAATTCTGATGTTACTCCAATGCGTGAGGAACATATGGGAACTTCTGTCAAGATCGATAATACATCATCGACCAAGAAACTGCTGGTCTGGAGATTTTTTTAATTGAAGAGTGGCAAGGATTTTTACATAAAATTCTTGACTTCCTTTGGTTGTTCATTCATGAAGCAAATACTGCATATGTGAGTGCTTTTTCCGACAGAACTACTCTAGAACACATATTTGGCTTTACAATCATGTAGTCGTCTTCTAGGGAGTGGTAGAATTCATGTTTCTAAATTGTTGGAGACTTCAATAGTTTAAAGACAACTAGGTAATGGAGAATAATTTGATGTATCTTACGGCCTGAAAACAAGGGTCAATTGTACAAAGTAAAGTTACAGAAAGGGTAATAGAAAGTAAGACTAAATATCACAAATTTAAGGCGCCTAAAAGAATAACACTAGAAAACCAAAAGGTCCTTATTAGGAGGTAATCTATATTTGATTTTCCTGCTACACTCTTGCAGGTTTATCCACATTAAAATGATGTACTATGTTGTCTATATTAAAGCTGAGTGAGTTTCTCTTGAATTACATATGTGTGTCGTCTCCGTAGCACGATCATATAACTGTCTTTGGTTGTTTTTCAAGTACACTTGCACTCCTACAACTTCATGAATTTGTCAACAAAAATCAACTCATAGCAACTCCACCTAGCAGCAGCTCTGCGTGGTTGCTTCCCATTGTGCATTGAGTGAAGGAGCAGAAGGAGATGGGAGAAAATCATCTGACGAGTTGCTACTGTATTGCATCCCAGTGGGTTCCCCTAGCGATAAGTCTCTAGGTAATCTTAAACTACTGTATTCTGAAACTAATTTCTTCTGAAACTACCTTTGTAGATTATTCTGAAACTTTGCTAGGGTTGTGTGTGGTAAAGCAGAACATTGTAGATTATTCTGAAACTTATTTATTTTTGGCAATAATGACAACGATGTGGTTCATTCTCAAAGTTGTTAATTGTTCTGAAACTAATGGATCGAGAAACTTAACAACCTCGATATCCATTGAAGTTTGAAGTTATCTATCATATAGCGGGGAATGGAGTGGCTCTAGGCTAGGCTAGCACCTGCCATGGTTGAAGCTGATATGTTCCGAAAAACCAACTCTACATATATATGAGGGCGTCTCGGGCTTATTCCAGACGTCTAGACTGTTGTACGATTTGTGCAGGCCTCTTTCACAATTTGCAGAAAACCCCCTGTTCTATACTCAGTTTTTTATGTCTAAGCCCCTCCCCTGTTCTGTACTGGTGATGAATCAAGAGTAGCACGAACCAAACAAAATTAGGAGATCTCTAAAAATTTAAGAAAGGATATCCATCCATCCAAGAATTAGGATCTGTTTTGGTAGAACAATTAAGGAAGAGCAACAATAGCACGAACGGCTCCGAGTCTTCATGAACAACATCAACAAAGAACCCAAGATTATGATGCAGAGCTCAAGATCCCATCTGCGAAGAGAACTCCATCTCAAAAGGGCCACACATAATCATGGGAGCTGTTGTTACCGTATCTAACACAACACATACTCCCTCCGTTTTAAAATATAAGATGTTTTAGCTTTGTAAATCAAATGTATCTAAACTACTTTTAGTATGTAGGTTCACTAAAGTTTAGAGTAAATCTACATACTAAAAAAAGTCTAGATATATTTTTTCACAAATCTAAAACATCTTATATTTTGAAACGGAGTGAGTAGATGTCAACCAACGGCCTGGAGCCGCCGTGCCCCACCCCTTCGGCCGTGGCGAGCATGGGACGACCGGATCTGGTATGTGGCTTGGTTTGTGGAGGTCAGGGCTGCCGCCAAGGCCTGCTTTCGGCCCGCTCCGACGTGAGCCACTGGCGTCGTCGGTCGTCCTCTCCGGCAGAAAGCACGGGGTCACGTCCTTGCTGGTCGGATTTGTGAGATCATAGATAAGGTGTAGAGAAAAAAGAGGAAGAAGAGAGATACGTATGTGTGCAGCTTATAAGATGGACTTGTACACCTTCGTCACCATAAGAAGAAGAAGCTGCATTTGTACAGGATGAAAGTGCATAATAAGCTAGCGCGCATCTTAGAGCACTACAGGCCGTTAGATAGGCCGGAGATGCCCACGACCTTGTAGAAAAACTGCGTTGGATATGTTCAGAATCTTAGACAAGCTTTTAGCAGGTACTTGCACTACGTCACAGTTGTTAATTAGGGGCACTTAGAAGTGCCCATAAAAATCATCAAAGTGCCTTTATTTATTTTTAGTGGTATTTTTAAAAGTGTCGAATTTAATCATGACGCTAAAAATGTTAGCCGCACTTTGAAAAAAGTGCCCCTAAAAATAATTTTTAGCCGCACTTTGAAAACTGGCTCAACTTATTTTTAGCCGCACTTTGAAAACTACCTTAACTCATTTTTAGCCGTACTTTGGAAACTGCCTCAACCCATTTTTAGCCGCACTTTGGAAACTGCCTCAAACCATTTTTAGCCGCACTTTGAAAACTGCTTCAACTCATTTTTAGCCGCACTTTGTAAACTGCCTCAACCCATTTTTAGCCGCACTTCAACAATGTGCCTCTAACTATTTTTAGCCGCACTTTATCAACGTGCCTCTAACTATTTTTAGCCGCACTTTAGCAATGTGCCTCTAACTATTTTTCAGACGATGAATTCACAGTAACTATTCACACCAACCATTTTCAGACGATGAATTCACAGTAATTACTCACACCAACCACAATTCACAACGATAAAAACAACAATATAGCGCATTTGAACAGTAACAACCAAACTTCACAAAAACAGCTTTTAACCAAATTTCACAACAGTATCTTTTAACCATTTAAAGTAACTGTTCACGGTAACAATATAGGCGAAAATATAGCTTTTCACAACAGCAATATAGTTTGTCGCGGTAGCTGTTCACAGTAACTATTCAGGAAGGTCGACGATACAAAAAAGAACGCATAAGCGACACATGTGGTGGCTCACTTCCAAGTTTCTTGGACCAGGCAGTATAGGCGGAATTACTGATACCATCAAGAATGTGCCAAGAGACCACGTCAGACCTAGCAGTATAGGCCAAACCTGAAAAATCAGACCAAATTCAACATCAAAAATTTGATCATGTATAAGTGGAAAATCAAAATCAAAATCAAAATCATCAATCAAACATTTCAGTTCAGTGTCGTCTCCTCAGTCTAAGTCAACTGAAGAAAATGGGTATTTGATCTTTTTTTAAATTCTTCTTATTTTTAGAATCATCTGCATACACCCCTGGTGCATAGCAGAGTTGGAGTCTGTATATTTACTAGCAATAACTGATACAGAAAGTACGATCTTTACAGGTTTAAGGGGCATGGCATGTTGGCAGATAGCTTCACTAATTGAATGATAAATGACTACAAGCGAAGGAGATATGCGGTTTAAACAAAAAAAGACCCAAAATTTCAAACAAAAATTGTGAAAATTAACTCATTAGGAGCCCATCCAAGATCGTTGTAGACCCAACAAATTAGTAGTTCCCAACCGCGGGTGGAGTGAAATCCAACAAAAAAAATCAGTAACTAGAAGAATTCCTGAACCCAAGAAACTACAGACCATAGCATACATATCCCATGGCAGATAACTCACACGAGTATACAAGATAAAAGTGCAGAGAGTAAGTTCATAGCATGCATATCCCATGAAATCAAGATTAGAGTGTACTCACCTGCATTAGTTTCTCACTAGCTTCTACCTTGATCAGATTCTTTTCGATGCTTCTTTGCTTTTCCACTTGAATTAACTTGCACTACAATAGATTCTGCTTCAGATTCTTCCAGCTACATGAACAAAATTCAGATATTAGATATCACTATGACAATGTGTAAATGACCAACATGATGTGAAATTATGTTAGATTATCATACATTTTGTCTTGGCCATGGGATGCAATGAGCCGCGGCACTCCCGAAGTTGGTAATCCTCCCTTGTGCATGTGGAAGAAGTGTAGATTCCTTGAGAACAATGTTCACCAAAACCTCAACATAGTCTGCTAGTGGTTTGCCATCCAAGCATTTGGATTCTTTATCTATGTTTTGAATTGTTCCAAATGCTACCACTTGTGCACTGTTTGGTGATTTCAAGCCAACCTCCATACCTACCTTGAAAGAGGATTTTCTCTTGTTAGGATTTCCTCTTGTTTTTACTTGTGATCCCTCAATAAATGCATCTGTTTTATGTGATTTTGCAATATTCTCAGCAACCTTCTCTAGCTTTACTTTGTGCAAGATTATTGCTTCTGATTGTGATTGAATTTTTGATACTTCAATACTTGCTTTAGTAAGCTGTGAATTTGCATATGTCTTCATCTTCTTGAATTCACCCCTTGCCATCTCATTTTCGCTGATCCTCTTCCTCTTCTTCTTTGAAGTTTGCTTCTCGATAGTTGGTTCAGGTTTTGAGTTTTGAATTTGTGAATCAGTAGCCATATTCTCTTCCATTTTCTTCTTGTTCCTTGTGTTGGCAAATATGTTATAGCTACCAGCTTGACTTTCAGGTTGAGAAAGGTCAAGCTGCTGCTTGTGTTGCTCAGAAAGGTCGGGCTGCTGCTTGTGATGCTGAGGAATGTTGGGCTGCTGCTTGTGTTGCTGAGAAAGGTCGGGCTGCTGCTTGTGATGCTGAGGAATGTTGGGCTGCTGCTTGTGTTGCTGAGAAAGGTCGGACTGCTGCTTGTGACGCTGAGGAATGTTGGGTTGCTGCTTGTGTTGCTGAGAAAGGTCCGGCTGCTGCTTGTGATGCTGAGGAATGTTGGGTTGTTGCTTGTGTTGCTAAGAAAGGTCGGGCTGCTGCTTGTGATGCTGAGGAATGTTGGGTTGCTGCTTGTGTTGCTGAGAAAGGTCGAGCTGCTGCTTGTGTTGCTGAGAAAGGCCAGGCTGCTGCTTGTGATGCTGAGAAAGGTTGGGTTGCTACTTGTATTGCTGAGAAAGGTCGGACTGCTGCTTGTGTGGCTGAGAAAGGTCGGGCTGCTGCTTGTGTTGCTGAGAAAGGTTGGGTTGCTGCTTGTGTTGCTGAGAAAGGCTAGGTTGTTGCTTGTGATGCTGAGGAAGGTCGGGCTGCTGCTTGTGTTGCCGAGGAAGGTCCGGCTATTCATGATGTTGCATGTGTTGTTCATGTTGATGTGGTTCATGCTGCTGCTGTACACGCTGAAGGTTAGATTGACTCTTTTGAGATGCTATAAATTGACTCCATCCCTCTTCCATTTGGTCACTTCTTTCCATCAGTGTTTGCACCACACCCAAGAGATGTTGTTTCTCTTTCTCTGACCGTTCTAGGACATGTAGCAAGTGATCTATCTTGTCTGAATTATTCCCTCCAACAACAAGCCCAAAACCATGTGATCTTGATTTTTTTGCATTTGGGAATACCTTTTCATACAACTCATCATCGTCTGATTTCATCAATGAAGGATCCTCTTCACATAACTTCTTAACTTCAGTCTACCAGAAATAAAAACACGTCATTCAATAAATGCAATACAATCAACTCATGACAATACAATAAATGTATGAACAAACTCATTTTAATTTAGTTCCTGACAAACTTATGACAATACAATAAATGCATGAATAACCTCATTTCAGTTAAGGTTCAGAACATACCATTTTGTTGGCAGAGTACTGATTAACTGGTTCTCCTTTTTTATTTAAGTGTGTAGCAAAAAACAGCTCCATTCTCCCAACTGGTCTCCCCTCTTTCAGCTCCAGTTGTCTAGGAAAAAATGTGAAGCTTTTAGTCCCTGCAGTGTGACATCCATTTTCCTGGCCTCCCCTTGCAGATTTGTTCTTAGTTGCAATTTTCTACAGTATAGAAATTGGAGATCAGTAAACTCGATATACAATTGCAGATTTACTTAGCAAACCCACATCAGTAAACTATGTATACACTATGGATTTACCTTTGCTTCACCTGTCCTCCATTGCTTTACCAGCCATGCCCACTGACTTGGTGGAATTCTATTCTGGCACCCGTTTTGAATGTTTTCCTTCAATGTCAGAGTTGCATCATAGAACTTCTTCTTTAGGAAAGACTTGAAACCCCTGAACTTTTAGAAGCTGACTTCATCACCCATGGCTTGAATGAATCATCGATATCGAAGAAACTCTGTTATTAGTTTAAAATTAGAACTTTGTATATATTAATTCACATATATGGTAAAGAAAAATGATTGCTCAAGTTTCACCTTCACACTCTCCCACAATTTTTCTTTTTCAGCTTCTGGTACTTTCCTCCAACTTGGAGATGCAATAGATACATCATTTACTTTAACTAAGTAACTAATAAAATTTGCCAACTTGCAGCACGCCCACAGGGCTGACCAAGGTGATTAAATTCCAAATGTATCTTGTTATTTGGTCCATGCTTATCCCACAATCTTTTTAGCTCTGTTGGTCCTCTTTCTCCCCTCTTTTTCCTATCTAAAATAAAAAAACAGTTAATTACTACTTTTCATTCAGAATTTTATAGTTGTAAATTGGATTTCAAGTTCATATTAATTGTGGGACATTAGTTCATATAGTTGCATGAAATAAATTGAACTAAATTGGATTAGGGCAACCATTCAAACCATTCAAACTAAATTGAACTAAATTGGATTAGGGCAACCATTCAAACCATTCATATAGTTGCATGAAATAAATTGGATTTTATAGTTGTAAAATAGATGTAGAGTTGCATATTACTACCTTGAAGCATCAAATTTTCTGTCCTGGCTTCTTGTGCAACCTCTTCCTCTTCGTCATCTTCATCATCTTCGTCATCATCATCTTCTTCCTCTTACTCATCTTCCTCATCTGCATCTTCTTCATCATTATTTCCATGTACCTCTATGTTTATGTTTTCTTGTGCATCTTGCCTTTGTCCACTTATAAATTCTTCAAATTCATGATCATCAACCTTTGAATTCTGCATACACAGAAAATACTCACTAGGTACTCACTAAATTTTATAGAATACATCAAGTTGTTCAATTTAACAATGTAAATACTCACTTCCAAATCTTCATAGTATTTCTTCCTGTTATTTGCTTCTTGTGTTTCTTCCAATTCATTGTCTCTATAACTTCGTGGGATCACTCTGTGTAGCACATCTAGCTCTTTTAGTTTGTTGTTTACTTCATTCATTCTTCTTTGTTGACTTCCTATCATTTTAGCACCTGAAAACGTAGTTTTAGAAGATTAGAATGAATCATAAAAAAAGCATACAACATCAATAGTAAGATGAATCCATATAATCACTCACATATGTATCCTAAATAAGATCACTCCTAAAATCCATATCATAGAAATCCCTTGGTGAGGGAGTAACCACAAAATTCCAATCGCTGTCAGTTGGATCTTCGACATAGTATACTTGTTTTGCTTGGCTCTCTAGAATGAAAGGTTCTAAAGCAATGTCATCAGTATTATGCACATTTTTGAAATTTACTTGAGGCAACCCCAAACCATCTACTCTGAATCCTGTTTTCTTAGCCCAATCACATTTAAATAGCACTACATACCCTTCATTTGAGTAGCTAAGTTCAACTATCTCAAGTATTCTACCATAAGATGTCACATTTCCTACAACTGGATTTTTATCTTTAGAACTACAAAAGCTAGATGTAGCAGCAAGTGATGAGACCACATAACACTGTGTAGACTTTCCTTTTCCATAATTATGGGTATGGAAAATGCAACCATTAATGCTGTAGCTATTGTACTTTTTGGCCATCATGTATGGCCTTCTAGACAATAGTAATACATCTGGATGTAATTGTGCCCCTTGTTCAGTCAGATATTGGACCTAAATAGGAAATGGAAGAGTCAGTGTCGTGGGAATGGTCACGGCAGATGCTGCAATCGGCAGTGAGTAGTAGAACGAGGGGCAAGGGCGGCTAGCCATCTGCGGTGCGAGATGAGGGCGGAGACTCAGGGTTTTACCCAGGTTCGGCCCCCCGGAGGGTAAAGACCTACTCCTGCTAGATTGTATTATGATGGTGGTACAATGGGCGAGCTCGGCGGCTAGGCGGCGAGTCGCTTGGGTGTATGATGGAACGTATCTCTACACGCCCCGTAGGGAGGTTTATATAGGCTCACCTCCCCTAGGGTTTACATATCTCAACCGAATCAGTTAAGGCTTCAGTACTTGTTTAACCTAATCCGACTGGGCCTATCTACTCGCCTGGGCCTTCAGCTTCCAGTCGCTTGGATCCACGCCGGGCCTTGATCCAGTCGCCGTCTTGCAGGCCTACTCGCCATTCCTGGGCCAGTCAGAAACGTCCTGCTGGGTATACCCCGGTAGGTATATCCCCGTCAGTAGTCCCCGATGCCGTCGTCGATTGGGCGTAGGTGGCTGCTGTCAGTCGGAGTATACGGCTTCAGAGCAGACATCCAGTCGAATCGTCGGCGGGCTCCTGTATAAAGGAGAAAACTAGTCATCCTGATCGCAGCTTTGGCGAGTCGAGTCGGCGAAACACTGTCGTAGTGATCGGGTCGGCGAGCCGAGTGGCTGAAGTTGGACCGTTAAACATGGTCAAACTAGCCGTTGGGGCAATCCAACGGTAACCTTTGGCGTAATCACCGCGTAGTAACGGCTCCCTGATTTGGCGGGTAACAACCGCTATATAAGGGGAATGGCAGGCGATCAGAGGACCATCTTCTCGCCATTTCCTCCGATTGCACGCACTCTCGCCTTCCTTCGCATCGCGATCCAGCCGACCCGAAATCCTCCGACCCCCCACAAATCCTTCCGCCATGGCCCTCTCCACCGAACCTTGGGGTAGATCTAACTGTACGAGGGCGCAACTGGCGTCCTTTGAAGAGGCCGGGATCCTGCGTGCCGGTTGTTGGCGCATCCCCGCGGCCGGAGAGGTGACCCCGAACCTGCGCGAGGGGGAATTCATCTGCTTCACCAGCCACCTAGAACGGGGGCTAGGATTCCCCACGTCCCTATTCTTCCGGCGCTTCTGCGCCTACTACGGGATCCAACCATCGGACCTGGGTCCACACAGCATCGAGCAGCTCGCCATCTTCATGGCGTTCTGCGCGTGCTATTTGGGCTGCCGGCCCTACTTCCCTATATGGCAAGATCTGTTCCACGGACAGATCAGCCGCGAGGAAGCGAGCGGCCCAATGCTTGCCGCGGGCGGCCTAACATTCCAGCTGAAGTCGAAGGCTTCGTTCTTTGACTTGATGTTGCCCACCAAGGCGGCGAGCGACTGGAAAAGTCTTGGTTCTACGTTGTCGAGGCGACCCCGGAGGGCGAGACGGCGATTCCCCGATACTCTGCCAACCGGTCCGAACCGCGCTGACTTCAAGTCGGCAAGCTCCCCAGCGACCAGCGGATGGTCGTGGACGAAATGCTTCAAACCATCCGCGGTCTGAAGAAGAAGGGCCTCCAGACGATCAACTTATATAACTGCTGGCTCGGGCGGCGGCTCGTCCCTCTGGCTCGGCGCGACCACTTTATGTACTAATACACGGGCCGGGAGGACTCGACGAAGTCCTGCCTAGCCGAGTGGAAGCTCGAGGACTACACCCCAGCGCTGAAGAAGATCACCCAGGCGGTGTACCTGGACGCAAAGGCAGGGGTCGCCCCCTACACAACAAAGCATCCAGCCCCAACGGTAAGTCACCTCGCATCATTCGCAGTCGCAGTTTTTGCAGGCGCGGTCATTCTAATTTCATTTTATGTTCATTGCAGCTATTTCAAGTGGTGGAAGGATGGCTCCCGCCTTCAGACGACGAGAACTCGAGCTCGTCCGTCCAGGACATGGGCGAGTCGCCTCCCGCCAAGGGAGACACCAAAAGCGATGAGAGCAATGGCGACGACGAATCAGAGGAGGAGGTCGCCCCGCTGGTCCGCAAGACCCGTGGGCAGCGTCAGCGTGAACTTGAGGCGAGTAAAAGCCTCGAGCGTCATGATGACGATGACGAACTTCTGGAGACCACCTCGCGCCGCCAGGCTACTCCGTCGAAGAAGAAGAAGAAGGAGAAGGAGGCGAAGGCGCCTCCGAAGAAGAAGACGAAGCCGATGAGGCCGGCCTCGCCGCCGCACTCGGCGAGCAGCTCCGACGCCCCCAGCCCGGCCAAGGACGAGGCGCCGCCGACGGAAGCCGTGCTGGACACGGCCACTATCGAGGTGCCACTGGCCTCGATGCCTCCGCCATTCGCCCCAGTCTCTGGGCTAGGGGCCGCTCCGGCCGCAGCGGCTTCACCTCGCAGGGAAGCTCCTGCGGAAGATGTCCCAGAAGCTCACGTTGCAGCCTCGACGACGAAGAAGTCGATCGTGTCTTGGGCACGTGACGTCCTGGAGATGGGCCTTAGTCGCCGACTGGGCCCCGAACTGGAGAAGCCGGCCGGCATCCGCACGGGGCTACGCTTCATCCCAGTCGCCAAGTGAGTTCACTCACCTACTTTTGTCTTCCATAGCAACTTGAATTATCTTGCTCACACGATCGATTTACAGGATCGAAGCGAAGAAGATAGGCCACCCGACCGTGGCTAAGGTGCCACCTGTCGACATCGAGGAGGATCCTTCCCGTAAGAGGAAGGCGGACGAAGTCGTCGCCCCTGCGGATGGCGCCAAGAAGGCCAAGGGCGACGATGTCGTCACGATCTCCGACGATGCGGCGGTCGCGCCGAATGAACCCGCAACGGAGGCGCCCGTACCTATGAAGGAGGGTGCTCCCTCGCCTGGGGCGTCTGAACCGTCCTCCTTTGGTGCCGGTGCCTCCATCGCAATGTTCCCGCGCTTCATGACCAGGGCGGCTGCAGCGAGTGGGACCTCGCCCTCGAGCCGTACACCTGGGGTCACCGACGCAGAGGTCGAGCAGCGTCGTGGGCACACGCCGGCTCTCCTCGCATCCGTGGACGCGATACAACTTCACGGCATGCTTGGCGCAACCATCCAGGTATGTCCAGTCCCCGAGGATCAGGTCGGTGTGCAGCAGCGGTCTGATTCTTTTAGTGGCTTGTTTTTATTTTTCGTGTCCAGTCCCCGAGTGCGCATTTGCTGAATTTCAGCGGGTGGGAACTTAGGATTTCTTGATTGCCAGTCCCCGAGTGCGCACTCGCTGAATTTGAGCGGGTGGGCACTTAGGATTTTTTGATTGCTAGTCCCTGAGTGCGCACTCGCTGAATTTCAGCGGATGGGCACTTAGGATTTTTTGATTGCCAGTCCCCGAGTGCGCACTCGCTGACTTTCAGCGGGTGGGCACTTAGTATTTCGCTTTGGTTAACTGTTTGAATTGTGTATAGGGCCTGCAACGTGAGTCAGCTGACCGATTGGCAGCGAAACACCGCGCGGAGAAGGAACTGGCCACCGTCCAAGAGGCAAATAAGGGGCTTCAGGCGGTTGGCGCGAAGGCAGAGGAGGCTCGCCAGGGACTTGTCCCGGCGGGTGAGTTGGCAGTGGCTCAATCGGCGTTGAGCTCGGCTGAGAAGCGGATCGCCGATCTCGAGCGCGAGCTGAGGGAAGCGAAGGAGGAAGCGAGCTCGGCGGATGGGAGAGCCAAGGCCACCGTTACGGCCGCCGCAGAGGAACGTAAAGTGGCCGACGCCCTTGTTGCTGGGCTTCAGGACGACTATACTTCGCTTCAATGCTTCATCATGGATCTCTCCCGCCCCTTGATTGGTAAGTGTATCTGCCCCTACATGTGCCTTTTTGTGATATCTGACGTACTCACTGTTATCTTCTATTCGCAGGTCGCATCCTTGATAGCACGGAAGAGGCGAGCTCGTTCGACGTGCGGCAATGTGTGGCCACGCTCGTGGACTCGGCGACGTTGTCGGCAACATGCATCCGAGCCTACCTCCAGGAGTTATCTCCCACGGAAGTAATTCCTAGCAACCTCGTCGAGGTGTGGAAGTACTTGGAGAAGGCGCCCTCGGTCGTTGAGTTCATGACGCGGTCGGCGTTCCAGCGCGGAGGGGCGACGACGCTTAGCCTCGGGCTTGCTCACTTCCCGGAGGACTTCGACCTCGACGACGTGACGAGTGGCTACCCGTCGTCGACTGGCGCGGTGGAGATCTCCGAGGTGCTCAAGTTGACGGACCGCGCCGCGATGTAATCCGAGCATGTCTGGGCCATGGGCGACCTCCTTCCTTACCAGGAGACGGTCGTCGCACCCAACGACCCCGAGCCGCCGCACCGGGACTTCAAGGTCGAGCAGCCCTTTCGTGCGGCGATGGCGGGTGAGCTAACGACGTATCCGTCGAACCCGTACACTCCCTTCATCCGCAATCGCAAGGATGCTGGCGAGTCATCGTCGAAGCCTGCGGAGTAAACTAGGTTGCCCTGGGGCGTTAGTAGTAGTTCTGCCCTTCGGCATACTATGTAATTTGGGACAATGCGACATGTTGTTGAATGAGATATTGTGTCTGTTTTGTGATTTGTCATGTGTTTTGTGATTGAGGGTTGAACGAGTCCCCGAGCGCGTCCGCCCTTTTGTGGGGTTTACCTCGTGTGTGATGTGTTTGTGGTTTTTGAACGGTTTGTTATTGTGGTCGACTCGCCCGGACTCGAAGAGCCAGTCGCAAGGCGACTCCCTTGAGCGCTCTGTACTTCACCGTTTTCCCTTGCGCGAACGAGGTCGGGTGGCCGAGTCCCCGAGCGTGGTACTTGGTTGTTCTAGGCGCAACTCGAGGGTGGGTGAGGACTTGGCGCGTTGGTTCGAGCGCATCACTCCTGCCTGGCCCGGTGGGTCAGTCGCATGGCTAGTCCTGGGCATGCTCTCATACTTGGCGTTTTCCCGAGCCGCTTGCGCTGAACTGTTCGTCAGTCCCCGAGCGTGGTACTTGGCCGTTCGAGTCGCTACGTCGAGGATGCGGAGGATCGTGGTCGCTGTAAGAAGCGAAGGCAGTTGTCTTGGCTCGTAGAGCCAGTCAGGCTGGGCGACTCCAATGGGGCTCCGGGTAGGCGTTTTTCGTGGACGATGCAAGACCTGAGGTGACCCAGTGCTCTTGCACCGCACTACTTAGCCGTGCCGATCGCTGTACCAGAGGTTGACTTCTACGTTAACCAATTCTTTTTATTTCATAGCGACTGGAGAGTACATATGTGGGGTTCTAGGAGTAGAACTTCCGTAGGAGGTTTACATTCCATGGTCGCTTGACGTCGAGTTTGCCGTCCCCGCGGACGTCGACGAGGTAGTAGGCGTCGTTGCCGAGTACTCGCTCGATGGCGAATGGTCCCTCCCACGGAGGGAAAAGCTTGTGCATGCCCTTATTGTCCTGGATGAGGCGCAACATCAGGTCGCCTTCTTGGAAAGTGCGAGTTTTCACCCGCCGGCTGTGGTAGCGGCGGAGTCCCTGCTGGTAGATGGCGGTGCGCGACCGAGTGAGGTCACGTGCCTCGTCGAGTTGATCGATTCCATCCTGGCGGGCGAGTTCGTTTGCAGCCTCCGTGTAGTGGACGACCCTCGGCGAGTCGTGCTCAAGGTCGGTGGGCATGACTGCCTCGGCGCCGTACACCATGAAGAAGGGGGTGAATCCTGTCGACCTGTTGACCGAGGTGCGTATGCCCCATATGACGGAGGGTAGCTCCTCGACCCAGCACCCGGCGGTGCGCTCGAGTGGTACTTGGAGTCGCGGCTTCAGGCCGTGGAGGATGCTTTGATTGGCATGTTCCGCCTGGCCGTTGGATTCCGGGTGGGCGACTGATGCGAGGTCGAGCCGGATGTGGTGTTCTTCGCAGAATTCGGCCATGGCTCCTTTGGCGAAGTTGGTGCCATTGTCCGTGATGATGCTATTTGGGAACCCGTAGCGATATATGAGCTCGCGTAAGAATTTAGTGGCGGTCTTCCCGTCGCATTTCTGGACTGGCTTGGCCTCCACCCACTTTGTGAATTTGTCGACCGCGACCAAGAGGTGGGTGTAGCCGGAGGGAGCCTTTTTGAAGGGGCCTACCATGTCCATGCCCCACACGGCAAATGGCCAGGTGATGGGGATTGTCTTGAGCGCTGAGCTCGGCACGTGCGTCTGGTTGGCGTATTTCTGGCACCCGGCGCACCGCTGGACAATGTCGACGGCATCGGCGTGTGCGGTGGGCCAGTAAAAGCCATGCCGCATAGCCTTGGCGACCAGAGAGCGGGCGCCGGCGTGGTGGCCGCAGTCGCCGGAGTGGATGTCGTGGAGGATCTTGCGTCCTTCGGCGGGTTGGACGCAGCGTTGGAACACGCCGGTGACGCTGCGTTTGTGGAGCTCGCCGTCGATGATGGTGTAGGACTTGCATCGGCGTGCGATCATCCGAGCGTCCGTCTCGTCTGCCGGCAAGGTGCCAGCCTCCAGGTAGGCGACGTAGGGCTTGGTCCAGTCGTCTGGCTCGGTGACGAGTGCGACCAGGGCTGCCTCCGGTTGTAACGGGACTCCGATGTCGATCTCCCTCGGGGGAGAGACTGATGGCTTGGTGATTGTGTCGAGGAAGACGCCGGCGGGTGGTGCGAGTCGAGCCGACCCAATGCGAGAGAGCGCGTCGGCCTCCTCATTCTTCCGTCTGTCAATGCACTCGACGGAGTAGCCTGCGAAGTGTCCGCCCAGCTTGTCCACTTCTTGGCAGTACGCCGCCATGGTGGGGGAGACGGCGTCGCAGGTGCCAGCGACTTGCCCAGCGACGAGGTCGGAGTCTCCGTAGCAGCGTAGGCGGTTGACATTCATCTCCCTAGCAGCTCGCATGCCGTGGAGTAAGGCCTCGTACTCGGCCATGTTGTTGGTGAAGGGGGTGAAGTCGAGGTAGAGGACGTAGCGGAGCTTATCGCCCTTCGGTGAAGTTAGCACGATCCCTGCTCCTGCGCCGTCCGCGTTCTTAGAGCCGTCGAAGTGCAGGCTCCAGTAATGGAGGTATGGCAGCTTCTCTGGCTGCTGGGCCTCTTCCCAGTCGGCGATGAAGTCCGCTAGAGCCTGCGACTTGATCGCCTTCCGTGGCTCGTATTTGATGTTGTGGACGCCGATCTCGACGGCCCACTTGGCGACTCGCCCAGTCGCTTCACAATTGCGGATGATGTCCTGCAACGGTGCTGAGGAGACGATCGTGGTCGGGTGCTCCTGGAAGTAGTGCGGTAGGCGCCGCTGTGCTCTGAAGACCGGGTATACCAGTTTCTGGTACTGCGGGTATCTCTGGCGCGACTCGGTGAGGACTTCGCTGATGTAGTACACCGGTCGCTGTACTGGGCGCTCCTTTCCTTCCTCCGGCCGTTCGACGACCATGACGGCGCTGACGACACGCTCGGAGGCCGCGACGTAGACCAGCATGGGTTCTTTGTCGGCGGGGGCGGCGAGTAGTGGTGCGGCGAGTAGCACCTTCTTGAGGTTGCGAAGTGCGTCATCCACCTCCTTGTCCCACTGGAAGGTGGGGTTCTTGCGCATCAGACGGTATAGGGCATCGCCTTTTCGCCCAGGCGGGGGATGAAGTGACTGAGAGCCGCTACTCGCCCAGCCAGCTTCTGGACGTCGCGCAGGCACTCGGGCTTGCCGAGTCGGGCGATCGTGTCGATCTTAGTGGGGTTCGCCTCGATCCCTCGCTTGGAGACGATGTACTCCAGCAGTTGTCCTGCTGGTACACCGAAGGTGCATTTGCCTGGGTTAAGCTTTATCTTGTATTTTCGCAAGTTGGCGAACGTTTCCGCCAGGTCGGCGAGTAGATCACCCTGGCGAGCGGACTTTACAACCACGTCATCGATATAGACGTGGATGTTGCGGCCAATTTGGCTCGCGAGGCACTCTTGCATGCACCGCTGGTAGGTCGCCCCGGCGTTCTTGAGGCCGAAGGTCATGGCGGTGTAGCAGAAGGCTCCGAATGGCGTGATGAACGCCGTCTTATCCTCGTCCTCGACAGCCATTTTGATCTGGTTATATCCAGAGTAGGCGTCAAGGAAACATAGCGACTCCGAGCCCGCGGTGGAGTCGATTATTTGCTCGATCCGCGGGAGGACGAACTGCTCCTTTGGGCAGGCGCTGTTCAAGTTTGTGTAGTCGATACACATCCTCCAGGTCCCGTTCTTCTTCTCGACCAGGACTGGGTTTGCCAGCCACTTGGAGCACTTGATTGGCCGAATGAAGCCTGCAGCGAGTAGACGCTGCACCTCTTCGGCGATGGCTCGGCGGCGCTCTTCATTGAAGGGCCGCAGCGACTGTTTGACGGGTCGCACTTTGGGGTCGGCGTTTAGCTTGTGCTCAGCGAGCTCCCTAGGGACACCAGGCATGTTAGAGGGCTTCCATGCGAAGATGTCCCTGTTCTCACGGAGGAACTCGATGAGCGCGCCTTCCTAGGCTGGGCTCATGCCCGTCCCGATCGTCACCATCTGGCTGGAGTCGCCTGGGACCAGCTCGACGGTGCGGGTGTTCGTCGTTGTCTCGAAGGTTGAGGTGATTGCGCCCTCCGAGTTGGGATTTTTGAGTATGGTGGGGTCGTCGTTGTTGACCCCGCTCGCGTACTTGGAGATCTCATCGGAGTGGTTGGTTTCTGCCGCGATGACGGCGTCGGCGAGTTCTGCTCCTTTGGCCTCGCACTCGGCGGCCATGTCTGGGTCGCCGTTGATGGTGATGACGCCGCACGGCCCAGGGAGCTTCATCGCGTTATACGCGTAATGTGGCGCTGCCATGAACTTGGCAAACGCTTGGCGCCCCAAGACGCAGTGGTAGGGGCTATCGAAGGGCACCAGCTCGAAGACGATCCGCTCGGTGTGGAAGTTCGCTGGTGTGCCGAAGGTGACGGGCAGCGTGACCTTGCCGATCGGGTACGCCTTCCGACCGGGGACGATGTCGTGGAACGTGGTGTGAGTTGTCTCGACCATCGACTGCGGAAGCCGCAGCCGCCTGAAGGTGTCCAGGTACAGGATGTTGATGGAGCTGCCGCCGTCCATCAATGTCTTGGGGAGCCAGTAGTCGCCGACCTTAGGCTTGACCACCAGGGCAACTCGGCCTGGGTACTCGATGCGTGGCGAGTGGTCCTGGCGGCTCCAGGTGATGGGCTGCTCCGACCAGTTGAGGAACTGGGGAACGTCCACCTGAGCCACCGCGTTGACGGCGACGGCGCGGGTGATAACCTTCTTCTCGCGCTTCGTATTGAAGCCTGTGAAGGCTTCTACTTTGCCGAATTTTCCGCCGTTTGGCAGGTCGTTGTCGGGGTCCTCCCGTGCTCGCCGTGCCTTCTCGATCTCCCTGAGGGTGTGGCAGTCGGCGGTTGTGTGCGTTGCGGGCTTCCCTTCCCTGCTATGAAACGCACAAGGTTGGTTAAGGAGGGCCGCAGGGTCGAACCTTGGCTTGGCCTTGTAGTTGCCGCCGTCGCGGCATTGTCCTCCGTCGCGGCGGAAGCTCTTGGGCTCGCGTTGTGCCTGCCTGGCGTTGGCGACGAAGTCGACTCGCCCGTCACTGCGGCGCTTGCCGGTGAGGCGAGTGTTGCTGTAGCGTAGGTCGGACCGTCGTCCGCTGTCATTGCCGCTCGTGCGGCGTTGACCTCCCGACTCGTCGTCGGTTTCCTGGTTTGGATCTTCCTCCGCGTCCCGTTTGGCGATCTCGAGGAGGTCCGGTATGTTGTCGAGTGTGTGAGAATGTCGCTTGAGCTTGGCGACCAAAGGCTCGTAGCGGCACGAGGTCTTGAAGCAATGGATCGCGGTGTCCGGGTGGATGCCGACCGCGTTGTACCAGAGTTCTTGCTGTAGGGGTTCGTAGCATGGAAAACAAAAAATTTCTATCGCATACAAACAAACAAGCCAAGATCTATCTACTAGATTGTAGCAACGAGTCGATGGAATAACTTACCCTCGAAGATTCCAAAGCGTTTAACGAGAGCGGATTCTCGTGGGTGATGTAGTCGTACTCTTTCCGATCTCAAGATCGTGTAGACGATCCTTCCGGCGCTGCGTTCCGGCAGCGCTTCCGCAGTCGGTCACACGTTCGGTACTCTACGAAGACCTTCCTCTCCCTTGTTCCAGCAGGCAGCGGAGGTTGTAGCACTCTCCTCGCAATTCCGGCAGCACAACGGCGTGGTACCGGAAGTAGAGGGGAGATCCCGCAGGGCTTCGCCTTAAGCCGGAGCGAGTATGGTGGAGTATGAGAGAGGGCTATTAGTGGTCTAGAGATTAGACACACCAATTAGAAGGCTCTAAACCGCAGGCTAAAGCAATTAGAAGCTCTAAACCAGAACGGCTCTAAACCGGAGATTAGAGGTAGAAACTTGTGTGTCTTGAGGAGGAGGCCCTGCCCCTCCTTTTATAGGTGGGAGGGGGCTGGGCGCGCCAGGGAGGGAGGGAGTCCCTCCCCAACTCGGCCTAGGGCTGGCCGCCGGCTTGGAGGAGAGGGACTCCTCCTCCAAGTTGGTTTCAACCTCCTCTTGCTTGTTTCCCACAGTTTCTTGTTTTAGCCGTTTGACTTTCAAACTGGACATTTGACTTTTCTGTTTTAGGATTCAATTTAATCCTTTATTTGGGACAGCAAGAACACTTAGTACATGATGCAATCATTCCAATATGTAATGACACATTCATGTACCCCTTCCCCCCCGGAGTGCCGGACAATCCGGAACCTTCTAGAACATTCCCGATGAAAACACCGGAATCATTCCCGAACTCCGAAACGGGACTTTCCTTATATGAATCTTATTTTCCGGACCATTCTGGATCACCTCGTGATATCCCGGATCCCATCTGAGACTCCGAACAACATTCGGTCTCTTTCTCATAATACCATAACTACTCAAACAACGTCGAATCCTTAAGTGTGTCTCCCTACGGTTCGTGAATTATGCGGACATGATCGAGACACTTCTCCGAACAATAACCAATAGAGGAATCTGGAAATTCATATGGCTCCCACATATTTCTACGATTACTTTGCGATCGAATGAACCACTTACATACGATACCAATTTCCCTTTGTCTCACGATATGTTACTTATCCGAGGTCATGATCGTCGGTATCTCTGCATACCTAGTTCAACCTCGTTACTGACAAGTACTCTTTTCTCGTTCCCGTGATATGTGATCCCTTGTGACCAAGTCACATGCTTGCAAGCTAATTGGATGACATTCCACCGAGAGGGCCCAGAGTATATCTATCCGTCATGTGGATGGACAAATCCCACTCTTGATCCATGTGTCTCAACCAATACTTTCCGAACACTCAATGCCACCTTTATAACCACCTAGTTACGGTGTGGTGTTTGATGTCATCAAAGCATCCATCCGGTAAAGGTGATATGCATGATCTCATGGTCGAAGGAATTAGGTTACTATGTATCAGAAAGCATATAGCAATTGAACTATTGAAATGACTTGATCTTTATGCTACGCTTATCTATAGGAGTATGTCCACCATATCATTCTCCTAACGATATGATCTTGTTGTTGATAACATCTCAATGTTCATGATAGGGAAACCACAATCATCAATCAACCAACAAGCTAGTGAAGTATAGAGGCTATACTAGGGACTTCAAATTAAGTTTACAAATCACACAAGTATCAATGTTTCCTTGTTAATACTATTATAGCATGAATGTAAACATTTATCATAAACACAAAGATATAATAATAACTACATTTATTATTGCCTCTAGGGCATATCTCCAACAGTCTCCCACTTGCACTAGAGTCATCTAATCTAGATTACATGGTAATATACCGAACACCCATGGCAGTTTGGTGTTGGTCATGTTTTGCCCTCGGGAGAGGTTTAGTCAACGGATCCGCCACATTCAGATCTGTGTGTACTTTGCAAATCTTTATATCCCCATCTTGGATATGTTCTCGAATAGCGTGAAAACGTAGCTTGATATGCTTCAGCTTCTTGTGTGACCTTGGTTCTTGCGCATTGGCTATGGCGCCCATGTTATCACAGTAGATAGACATTGGGTCCAGCGCACTAGGAACCACACCCAGCTCTGTAATGAACTCTTTCATCCATATCGCTTCTTGCGAAGCCTCCGAAGCAGCCATGTATTCCGATTCAGTTGAAGATCTCGCCACAACGCTTTGCTTTGCACTCCTCCAGCTAACTGCTGCACCATTCAAAATAAATACGTATCCGGATTGTGATTTAGAATCATCCGGATCTGTGTTCCAACTAGCATCGGTGTAACCATTAACAACGAGATGTTCATCACCTCCATAAGAAAGAACCATATCCTTAGTTCTTCTCAAGTACTTAAGGATGTTTTTGACCGCTGTCCAATGATCCACTCCTGGATCACTTTGATATCTGCTAGTTAAACTAACAGCATATGCAATGTCGGGTCTAGTACATAGCATGGCATACATTAGAGATCCTATGGCTGAGGCATAGGGAGTCTTACTCATCCTTTCTCTATCTTCTGCCGATGTCGGACTTTGAGTTTTACTCAAGGTCGTATTGGACAACATGGGCAAGAACCCTTTCTTGCTTTCTTCCATTCCAAACCTCTTTAGAACTTTGTCCAAATATGTACTCTGTGACAATGATATTTGGCGTTTCGATCTATCTCTATAAATCTTTATGCCTAATATGTAAGCTGCTTCGCCAAGATCCTTCATTGAAAAACTATTATTCAAATATTCCTTGACACTAATAAGAAGGTCTACATCATTCCCAATCAACAATATGTCATCCACATATAGTATTAAGAATGCTACAGAGCTCCCACTCACTTTCTTGTAAATACAAGCTTCTCCATAAGTTTGTATAAAACCAAAACTTTTGATCACCTTATCAAAACGTTGATTCCAACTTTGGGATGCTTGCTTCAATCCATAGATGGACCGTTGAATTTTGCATACCTTGTTAGCATCTTTAGGATCGACAAAACCTTTGGGTTGCATCATATACAACTCTTCATCAATGTCTCCATTGAGGAATGCTGTTTTGACATCCATCTGCCATATCTCATAATCATAATATGCAGCGATTGCTAACATAATCCTCACAGACTTTAGCTTCGCTACTGGTGAGAAAGTCTCATCGTAGTCAACCCCTTGAATTTGTCGAAACCCTTTTGCGACAAGTCGAGCTTTATAGACAGTGACATTACCATCAGCATCTGTTTTCTTCTTGAAAATCCATTTGTTCTCGACAGCCTTCCGGCCATCCGGTAAGTCCACCAAAGTCCATACTTGGTTTTCGTACATGGATCCAATCTCGGATTTCATGGCTTCTTTCCATTTATTGGAATCTGGGCTCATCATCGCTTCCTCATATGTCTCGGGGTCATCGGTGTTGTCCACCAACATGACATTCATAACAGAATCATACCAATCTGGAGTGGTACGAGTTCTCGTTGACCTCCGAGGCTCTGTAGCAACTTCAACCGAAGTTTCATGATCACCATCATTAGCTTCCTCTCTTATTGGTGCAGGCACCACATGAACTTCTTCCGGTGCTGCGCTACTCGCAATTTCGAGAGAAGGTTCGACAACCTCGTCGAGTTCTACTTTCCTTCCATTCACTTCTTTCGAGAGAAATTCCTTCTCTAGAAAGGATCCATTCTTGGCAACGAAGATTTTGCCTTCGGATCTATGATAGAAGGTATACCCAATAGTTTCCTTCGGGTATCCTATGAAGACGCATTTTTCCGCTTTGGGTTCAAGCTTGTCCGGCTGTAACTTCTTTACATAGGCTTCGCATCCCCAAACTTGAAGGAACGACAATTTAGGTTTCTTCCCAAACCATAATTCATACGGTGTCGTTTCAACGGATTTAGATGGTGCCCTATTTAAAGTGAATGCGGCTGTTTCTAATGCATAACCCCAAAATGATAGCGGTAAATCTGTAAGTGACATCAGAGAACGAACCATATCTAAGAGAGTTCGATTACGACGTTCGGACACACCATTACGCTGTGGTGTTCCCGGCGGTGTCAATTGTGAAAGTATTCCGCATTTCTTCAAATGCTCGCCAAACTCGTAACTTAGATATTCACCTCCACGATTAGAACGTAGAAATTTAATCTTCTTGTTACGTTGATTCTCTACCTCACTTTGAAACTCCTTAAACTTCTCGAAAGTTTCGGACTTATGTTTCATGAAATAGATATACCCATATCTACTCAAGTCATCCGTGAAGGTAAGAACATAACGATAACCACTGCGCGATGCTACACTCATTGGACCACACACATCGGTATGTATGATTTCCAATAAGTCCGTAGCTCGCTCCATCATACCAGAAAATGGAGTCTTAGTCATTTTTCCCATCAGACATGCTTCGCATCTTTCAAGTGATTCAAAATCAAGTGATTCAAGAAGTCCATCGGAATGGAGTTTCTTCATACGTTTCACTCCAATGTGACCAAGACGACAATGCCACATATAGGTCGAATTATCGCTTGATTTCAAACGTTTAGCCTCAATGTTGTTGATATGTGTATTTCCACTATCGAGATTCAATAAGAATAGACCATCTATCAAAGGTGCATGTGCGTAAAACATATTACTCATATAAATCGAACAACCATTATTCTCGGACTTAAACAAGTAACCGTCTCGCAATAAACAAGATCCCGATATAATGTTCATGCTCAACGCAGGCACCAAATAACAATTATTTAAGTATAAAACTAATCCCGATGGTAGATGAAGGGGTAGCGTGCCGACCGCGATCACATCAACCTTTGATCCGTTTCCCACGCGCATCGTCACCTCGTTCTTCGCTAGCTTCCGTTTATTCTGCAGCACCTGTTTCGAGTTACAAATATGAGCAACCGAACCAGTATCAAATACCCAGGCACTACTACGAGTACTAGTGAGATACACATCAATAACATGTATATCAGATATACCTTTCTTGTTGATGTTGCCGTTCTTCAAATCCGCCAAGTACTTTGGGCAATTCCGCTTCCAGTGACCTTCTCCCTTGCAGTAAAAGCACTCAGTATCAGGCTTAGGTCCAGCCTTGGTCTTCTTCGTCGGCGTGGTAACTTTCTTACCACCCTTCTTGAAGTGTCCCTTTTGCTTAGACTTGCCTTTCTTGAATTTGGTGGTCTTATTGACCAACAACACTTGGTGCTCTTTCTTGATCTCCACTTCTGCAGATTTCAACATGGCAAAGAGTTCTGGCAACGTCTTGTTCATGTTCTGCATGTTGTAGTTCATCACAAAGTTCTTGTAACTTGGTGGTAGTGATTGGAGGACACGGTAAATCCCCAAAGCATTAGGAATCACTATACCCAAGCTTTGAAGTTTGTTTGCGTGCCCAGACATCTTAAGCACATGCTCACTGACGGAGCTGCCCTCTTCCATCTTGCAGTTAAAGAACTTTTCAGAAGCCTCATAGCTTTCAATTGCCGCATGAGTCTCAAAAATCAATTTGAGATCCTCGACAATATCATATGGGTCTGAATCCTCAAACCTTTTCTGAAGCTCCGATTCCAAACCATACAAGATAGCACACTGAACTATGGAGTACTGATTCTTCCGAGCGAGGTAAACATTCTTTACTTCATCGGGAGCATCAGCTGTAGGTGGGTCACCCAGCGGTGCATCCAGCACATAGGTCAAATTACCAGCTGTGAGGACAATCCTCAAATTGCGGAACCAATCCGCGAAGTTGCTTCCATTGTTTTTCAACTTTTCTTTCTCTAGGAACGCATTAAAATTGATGGTAGGGGCTGCCATTGATCTACAACATATTTGCAATAGTTTAGACTAAGTTTATGATAAATTGAGTTCAAATTAATTAATGTAATTAGACTAGGTGAATTCCCACTCAAAACAATATCCCTCACATTGTTTTAGTGATCACACGAACCAAATCCACTACATCAACACCGATCATCACGAGAGTTGATATAGTTTCAATGGCGAACAATCATCATGTTCATCATATCTACTATATGATTCATGCTTTACCTTTCGGTGATCCGTGTTCCGAGACCATGTCTGTACATGCTAGGCTCGTCAAGATCAAACCTTAGTTTCCGCATGAGCAAATCTGGCTTGCTCACGTTGTATACACTTGCGGAATCTAACACACCCGATCATCACGTGGTGCTTCGAAACAACAAGCTTTAGCAACGGTGCTAACTAAGGGTGAACACTTTATGACTTGAAATTCATGTGCATGAGGGATCATCTTATAATGCTACCGTCGTCTACTAAGCAATACAAGATGCATAAAGGATTAACATCACATGCAATTCAATATATATGTGATATGATATGGCCTTTCTTCTTTGTGCTTCCGATCTCCATCATCACCGGCATTGCATCAAGGTCAATGACGCCTCTCCATGGTTGTCGTCCACCGGCTTCAACTATTACAACTACTTTGAATAGACACGCGGGTCTTAACATAAATTAAAGACAACCATATGGCTCCTGCCGGTTGCCGACTTACAATAAGGAACATTGCATACATCAAATATAATCACAATCATGGCCATATCACATCACTGCACACCCCTGCAAAACAAAGTTAGACGCCTCTACTTTCTTTGTATATTTTACGTGGTTTGGGGCTTTCAATAAGTGTCGTTCTAACTTACGAACAAGAACCACAACATTGATACTAGTATTGTTAATCACCCGTTGTAAATTGGATCTTAACTATGCTAGGAGAAACAGGCACCCGCAAAGCCACTTATGCAATACAAGTTGCATGTCAAGCGTGGAGCAAGTCTCATGAACGATGTCATGTAAGGTTAGCCCGGGCCGCTTCATCCCAACATACCGCAAGATGCAAAGTACACAAGAAGCAATCGACAATAAAAGCATCAACGCCCACAATGACCATTGTGTCCTACTCGTGCAACAGATCTACATATAGACACGGCTCTGATACCACTGTAGGGGTTCGTAGCATGGAAAACAAAAAATTTCTATCGCATACAAACAAACAAGCCAAGATATATCTACTAGATTGTAGCAACGAGTCGATGGAATAACTTACCCTCGAAGATTCCAAAGCGTTTAACGAGAGCGGATTCTCGTGGGTGATGTAGTCGTACTCTTTCCGATCTCAAGATCGTGTAGACGATCCTTCCGGCGCTGCGTTCCGGCAGCGCTTCCGCAGTCGGTCACACGTTCGGTACTCGACGAAGACCTTCCTCTCCCTTGTTCCAGCAGGCAGCGGAGGTTGTAGCACTCTCCTCGCAATTCCGACAGCACAACGGCGTGGTACCGGAAGTAGAGGGGAGATCCCGCAGGGCTTCGCCTTAAGCCGGAGCGAGTATGGTGGAGTATGAGAGAGGGCTATTAGTGGTCTAGATATTAGACACACCAATTAGAAGGCTCTAAACCGCAGGCTAAAGCAATTAGAAGCTCTAAACCAGAACGGCTCTAAACCGGAGATTAGAGGTAGAAACTTGTGTGTCTTGAGGAGGAGGCCCTGCCCCTCCTTTTATAGGTGGGAGGGGGCTGGGCGCGCCAGGGAGGGAGGGAGTCCCTCCCCAACTCGGCCTAGGGCTGGCCGCCGGCTTGGAGGAGAGGGACTCCTCCTCCAAGTTGGTTTCAACCTCCTCTTGCTTGTTTCCCACAGTTTCTTGTTTTAGCCGTTTGACTTTCAAACTGGACATTTGACTTTTCTGTTTTAGGATTCAATTTAATCCTTTATTTGGGACAGCAAGAACACTTAGTACATGATGCAATCATTCCAATATGTAATGAAACATTCATGTACCCCTTCCCCCCCCCCCCCCCCCGGAGTGCCGGACAATCCGGAACCTTCTAGAACATTCCCGATGAAAACACCAGAATCATTCCCGAACTCCGAAACGGGACTTTCCTTATATGAATCTTATTTTCCGGACCATTCCGGATCACCTCATGATATCCCGGATCCCATCCGAGACTCCGAACAACATTCGGTCTCTTTCTCATAATACCATAACTACTCAAACAACGTCGAATCCTTAAGTGTGTCTCCCTACGGTTCGTGAATTATGCGGACATGATCGAGACACTTCTCCGAACAATAACCAATAGAGGAATCTGGAAATTCATATGGCTCCCACATATTTCTACGATTACTTTGCGATCGAATGAACCACTTACATACGATACCAATTTCCCTTTGTCTCACGATATGTTACTTATCCGAGGTCATGATCGTCGGTATCTCTGCATACCTAGTTCAACCTCGTTACTGACAAGTACTCTTTTCTCGTTCCCGTGATATGTGATCCCTTGTGACCAAGTCACATGCTTGCAAGCTAATTGGATGACATTCCACCGAGAGGGCCCAGAGTATATCTATCCGTCATGTGGATGGACAAATCCCACTCTTGATCCATGTGTCTCAACCAATACTTTCCGAACACTCAATGCCACCTTTATAACCACCCAGTTACGGTGTGGTGTTTGATGTCATCAAAGCATCCATCCGGTAAAGGTGATATGCATGATCTCATGGTCGAAGGAATTAGGTTACTATGTATCAGAAAGCATATAGCAATTGAACTATTGAAATGACTTTATCTTTATGCTACGCTTATCTATAGGAGTATGTCCACCATATCATTCTCCTAACGATATGATCTTGTTGTTGATAACATCTCAATGTTCATGATAGGGAAACCACAATCATCAATCAACCAACAAGCTAGTGAAGTATAGAGGCTATACTAGGGACTTCAAATTAAGTTTACAAATCACACAAGTATCAATGTTTCCTTGTTAATACTATTATAGCATGAATGTAAACATTTATCATAAACACAAAGATATAATAATAACTACATTTATTATTGCCTCTAGGGCATATCTCCAACACTTGCCACCGCTGGACCCAGTTGCGGGTCGACTCGCGGGGTCCCTGGACGCATCGCTCCAGGTCCTCGATGGTGGTGGCGCGGGTGTAGGAGCACTCGAAGTGCCTGACGAAGGCGTCGCGCATCTCCTCCTATCCTGGGGGAGGGTGTTGATCCACTGCCTGCACGTCCCCTCCATCATCAGGGGGAGGTAACGGGCGGCTAGCAGGTCGGTGTGGCCTGCGATCCCCATCGCCATGAGGTATGTATCGAGCCAGACGGCGGGGTCGTACGAGGGGTCATACTTTTCTATATCCTTCGGCGCCTTGAAGTTCGGTGGGTACTTCTCGCCTCGGATCATCGGTCCGAAGCACTTGGGGCCGAGTCGACTTAGCGACCCCATTGGCTCGCCGTCGCGGCGATTGGTTAGGGTGTGTCGCAGGTCGTCGGGCTGGCGTGCGCGCCAGCTTTGGTTGTTGATGATGTGGGTGCGGGTGTTGATGGGTTGACCGTTGGCAACGACGAAGTTGGTCGCTGGCCTGGGGTCATTGGCGGAGAGTGCCACGTTAGCGGGTCGGTGTTGGAGCTGTAGTGGCTCTGGTGGCGGGCAGTTGAGGGTGTTTGCCGCCATTGGGCGGCCGCTCGAGGCCGCTCTGCTTCCCGAAGAACGCGAGTACACTCGACCCTGCGAATCGGCGCCTGCGTTTGCTGCTCGACGGCCTTTGCGAGTAGGGCCCTGATGTACTGGATCTGTAGGGCGCCGTCGCCGGTGGACGTGATGTTGTCGGCTGCTGCTCGGCCCGCCACGAGGTTGTCCATCGGGGTGGAGAACAGTGGGAGGCCGTTTGCGTCTCGCTCCCGTGAGGAGACTACTATCCGCGGCTGGTCCCTGGGGGGTGTGCGGTTGGGTGTAGGTGGGGCGCCCATCGCCGTCGACCCTGGCGGGGGCCGGGCGCTTCCTCCTGGTGGCGCGTTTTCGCAGATCGCGCGCTCGGCCACGCGGGCCGGGTCATTTTCATCGTCGAAGTTCAGGGCGCGCCCCTGGACGGTGGGGTTCAGGCGCGACCTGATTCGCTGGTGGTGGTAGCGCGATAGCTCCTGCGCCGTCACCTGCTCGAGGCGAAATTTTTCGCGCTCGGCTTGCTCCTTGCGCACTGCCTCCGCCAGTTTCAGGCGGAGTTCCTCGACCTCCATCGCCGTGGCGTTAGGAGGGATTGGGGTGGAGAAGGGGTCCTCCGGCGGTTCGGTGCCGGTCGCCATGTAGGTCGCGGCGTGGCGACCGGTTCCGTCGCGGAGGTCGGCGGAATTTTCCGACCCGGAGTCGAAGTCGAAGATCCCGAGGATGGAGGGGTCCTCGAAGTCTCCCATGTTGGAGACCTGGGTGATGGAGCCCGCGGGTGAAGCCGTGGTGATGGATCCGGCGAGTGACGCCGGGGTCGCCGAGTCGGCGTTGTCGTTGAGGGCCGCGTCTTCTGCGGCCGCTGAGTTTTCGGCCACGTTACTGTGGGCCGAGTTGTACTCGGAGGCGAGGCGATGGATCATGTGGATCTGGCTCTCGAAGAGCCGATCGCGTGGCGGCGACTCGCGGATACGAGCCGAGTCCTCCGAGATGATGACGTCGGTGAGGCCGACGAAGAGGCTGATCGTGCCGACCGGCAGGATCACGCTGTGTGTGACGGATCGCGCCACCGGGACGTAGCTGCTCGGCAAGATTTGGAGCATCTCGCCGATCGCTATCATGCGGCCGGTGGCGACCGTCTCGTTGATGGGCAGATTGGATCTCGGCGCAGAACACTGGCCAGACCGGCCAGGCCCCACGGTGGGAAGCGAGACGGTCACGGCAGATGCTGCAATCGGCAGCGAGTAGTAGAACGAGGGGCAAGGGCGGCCAGCCATCTGCAGTGCGAGATGAGGGCGGAGACTCAAGGTTTTACCCAGGTTCGGCCCCCCGGAGGGTAAAGACCTACTCCTGCTAGATTGTATTATGATGGTGGTACAATGGGCGAGCTCGGCGGCTAGGCGGCGAGTCGCTTGGGTGTATGATGGAATGTATCTCTACAAGCCCCGCAGGGAGGTTTATATAGGCTCACCTCCCCTAGGGTTTACATATCTCAACCGAATCAGTTAAGGCTTCGGTTCTTGTTTAACCTAATCCGACTGGGCCTATCTACTCGCCTGGGCTTTCAGCTTCCAGTCGCTTGGATCCACGCCGGGCCTTGATCCAGTCGCCGTCTTGCAGGCCCACTCGCCAGTTCCTGGGCCAGTCGGAAACGTCCTGCTGGGTATACCCCGGTAGGTATATCCCCATCAGTCAGGCATTTCAATAAAACCAATCATGCAAACTGCTATGACATTTAACACATCTTATTACTTACATGTTGTACAAACCAATCATGGAAACTGCTATGATGAGAACTCTGCAACTCCCAGTTTGAAATCTTTTTTTACTTGACAAAATATGTAAATGTTGTCTGCATGAAAGCCAGTTCGTAATTTTGGAGGACAATATTTTAGGGTTTCCTTAATAGCTGCATAACTAAAAAGGACAACTTACTCTGTGAAAACAGAAATTTCTGGATAGCTAAAAACCACACAACGTTGAGCCTGAGTCCATGTTGTGAAATCCAATTCAGTAGAAGCACTAGATGACAAGGGGCGACCTATTTTTGTTAAATAGTGTTCATTGATATCTGCATTCATGTCATCAAGTCATGGTATACAACCAGACAAATATCTCGAGCAGAAAGCCAGACTTTCATAAAAAACATATCCTTCAGCAATTGCTTCCTCGAGGTGGCTTCTACTACGGACAAATCTCTTCATCTTGCCATTGAACCTACGATCAAGATCACTATTGATTAATACCATCAACTAGACTACTACTGTACTTAATTGCAATGAAAGTATATGTGTGACGTACCTCTCAGTAAGCCACATAGACCTATAATGAACAGGCCCAGCCAATCTTACTTCGGTAGCAAGATGGACTGTTAGATGAACCATAATATCAAAGAATGCAGGAGGAAAAATCTTCTCTAGTTGGCATAAAATTTCTGGAATCTCTTGTTCCAACCTTTGCATTTGTTTGACATCAATAACTTTCAAATAAACTTCCTTGAAGTAATTGCATAGACCCATTAGTGGCCTACTAACATTTTCAGGCAATTTTCTACTCATTGCAAGGGGAAACAACTCCTGCATTATAATGTGACAATCATGACTTTTTAGCCCTGTTATTTTACCATCTTCTACTTTATGTTCAAAAATTAGATGCATGACCATGAGGAAATCTTGTGTCTCCTAATAGTTTGCAAAAAAAATTCTTTAATTGGGGACTCATGTAGTATGGAGCTTTAGGAATCACTGGTTTTGCTCCAGTCAAATCAGCATGAAGTCCTTCTCTTATGTTCAGCTGCTTAAGGTCAAGCCTTGCATTTACTGAATCCTTGGATTTTCTGTTTACATCAAGTAGAGTGTTCACTATATTTTCAAACACATTCTTTTCTATGTGCATTGCGTCCAGGTTATGCCTGACAAGTAGAGTCTCCCAGTAAGGCGGTTGAAAGAACACACTTTTCTTCCTAAATGTTGTCTCGACAGTGTGAATGTACTCCCCTTCATTCTCATCACCCTCATTCTGTTCACCCCCATTATCTTGATTGTTGATTGTCCTCTTTCTTTTCTTTTCTGCCTTTTTCTACTTCTGCAATTTACCATAGTCAGTCACAATGTGTTCTGTCAATTCTGAAATTACTTTTCCTGTAATTTATACAGGAGGATCTCTAATTTCTACAGTGCCATCAAAAGATAAAGCATCTTGTCTGAATTCATGTTCAGTAGGTAACAATCTTCGATGTCCCATAAAACATGTCTTTTTTTCCATGTTGTAACCTGCGTGAACTAGTCTGAATAAGACAGTGAAAACAAGCTGTTGTACTCTCACCACTCAACACTTCACGACCTTGCCAATCACTGATGGTCCACGGTAGAGAAGCATATACGCGAAATTTTCTACCAAAAGAAGCATCAAGTGTAAGAACACCAAATTTCCAAAGAACAAGTAGTTCATCAATAACAAGCTGCATATAGACGTCCATGTCTTTCCCCGGTGCCTTCCTACCAGGCACTATAACTAACAGGATAATGTTTGACTGCTGCAAGAATATCCAAGGAGGTAGATTGTAAGGGATTAAAATGATTGGCCAGATGCTGTAAGCCAGGTTCATACTTTTGAATGGATTGAAGCCATCTGTGGCTACGGCAAACCTAATATTCCTAGGTTCTTTTGCAAATTGTTTGTGCAAAACATCGAAACTTTTCCAAGATGGTGAATCAGCGGGATGCCTCATCAATCCATCTTTTGTTCTACCTTCTTTATGCCACCTCATGTATGGTGCTCTCTCTGGGGATGAGAACAACCTCTGCACCCTCTTCTTCGGTTTGAAATGTCTAGCAACTTTCTGGGCAACCTTGTGCACTCTTCCATCTACCCCAGGCTTAGCACTTCTCCATCTACTTGTATTACATGTAGGACATTCAGTAGCATTGGCATGTATTCCTCTAAATAATACACAGTCATTCTTGCAAGCATCAACTGTGTCATAACCTAACCCAATTTGCCTAATGTAATTTTTTGATTCATAGAAGCTTTTGGGTAGGTTTTCCCCTCCTGGAAGTGCATCTCTGAATAGTGAGATTATGTCATCAAAACAGGAATTATAAATTCTCCCTTCATTTTTTATGTTCAGTAGCTTCACTAGAAAATGAAGTTTTGAGAATTTCTTGCAACCTGGGTAAAGTTCTCTACTAGCATCATTAACTAACTCTGCATAACTTTCAGGATCTACATATTCCTCTTCTTCATCTTCTCCTAAGCTTGAATTGTTGTACATGCCAAAACCATCCAGGAGCATTTGGGCCATCTCATCTGTTTCAGCATACTCCTCAAAGTCTGAATCCGAATCTGCATTTTCTACTCGATCTTCATCTGAATCTGCAGGTTCTTCAATTCCTGTGACTTCTCCATGAAATATCCATGTTTGATATCCATTCATGAAGCCTTCACAAATCAAGTAATCATAAACTTCTTTTCTACCTAACCAATACCTATTTGCACAACGCTGGCATGGGCATAAAATCCTATTGTTCCTTGCTGACTTGGCAAAAGCTAATTCTATAAATTTCTTAAGACCATCACCATATTCGGTACTAGTTCTGCAAGCTCTTAGCCAACTCTTATCCATTATAACAATGAATCAGGAGATAGGAACAATCACTAGAAAGTAAATCAATTCTCTGCAAAAGTAAATCATAGTAACTACTCAATCATAGTAATTACTCAAATAGTTCCATCACTCAATCAGGAGATCAAGGAATGGAGGAAATTACCAGATGCTATTCCTTGCGATGGACCCGATGTAGCATGCGGTTCTGTTGATCCATGCCGTGGAGGAGGAGCACCGTGGAGGAGTTCGCCGTGGAGGAGGTCGTCGGGGTAGGGGATCTCCACGAGGTCGCCGGGTAGCTAGTGGTCGCCGGGGTAAGGGATCTCCGCGAGGTCGCCGGGGTAGGGGAGCTCCGCGAGGTCGCGGGGTAGCTGGTGGTTGCCGGGGTAGGGGAGCTCCGCGAGGTTGCCGGGTAGCTGGTGGTCGCCGGGGTAGGGGATCTCCGCGAGGTCGCCAGGGTAGGGGAGCTCCGCGAGGTCGCGGGGTAGTTGGTGGTCGCCGGGGTAGGGGAGCTCGCGAGGTCGCGGGGTAACCAGGGGTCGCCGGGGTCGCGCCTCCGCGAGGTCGCCGTGGTTCCGTGAGGTCCGCGTGTTCGCGGGCGTTGGGGGTGGACCGCGTAGTCTGCGGGCGTTGGGGGTGGACCGCACCGCATCGCATCGCACCGTATCCATGTTCGACCGGACCGCACCGTACCGCATCGCATCGCACTGCATCCGTGTTCGACCGGACCGTGTAGACCGCACCGCACCGCACACCGCACCGCATTCTCCCGCACCACCTCACATCGCCACCTCACATCGCACCGCATCGCATTCTCCCGCACCGCACTCCTCCCACTCCTCCCAGCCGCCACCACCGTCGGAGCCAAGGCGCCGTCGGAGCCACCGCCGTCAGAGCCAAGGGTAAGCCTTCCTTCTCTCACTTCATCTCTTCTTAGGGAGAATACGGTTTGAATGGGGATATTAGGGCTTGAATGGGGATATTAGGGCTTGAATGGGCTTGAATGGGGAGACGACAGGAGGAACCCAAAGATTTACTCGCTGTCGCAGTGCGCGTCGGACCTGCCGGTACGAGGTGTACCCTTTCTTTTCCGGCCGCCCGCTGTTGCAGCTGCCGCAGTTCGCGGAGAGCCCTCCTGCCACCAAAATCGAAATCATTTACTCCCTCTAGTTTCTTCTACAATTATGCAATTTGATAGCCTGTTTTGGTAGCTGTTTGATGTGAACTACTTTCTTGAATGTTGAACAAATGATTGTGTTTCTATGAACAAAGGGGGAATCCTGTTTTCTTTTTCTTGTTTGATGTGAACTACTTTCTTTTTCTGTTTTCTATGAACATATAGAAATTGAGCCTTGACTACAGACAATCTTGCAAATGAACATGAGCCTTGACTACAGACAATCTTGCAAATGAACATATAGAAAGAACATGAGCCTTGACTACAGACAATCTTGCAAATGGTTTTGTCTGCTCTGAAATGCACAAGGTTTTCTTATGAAAAAACCTAGAAATTTTTCTAGCAAAATACTACATGCGCTACAAGATTATGATTCAGTTACAACTAAGAACTATACCTTCTGAAATTGATAGTACTATACTCTACTTGCAGAGAAAACAAGAAATCGCACAGGTACAGTTGCTTACCGGTGGTATATTTTTTCTGTTGTGATGCCTATAATTGCTTTTTCTGTTGTGATGCCTACAATTGCTTTTCTGTTGTGATGCCTATAATTGCTTTTAGCATGAGTTGTCTGCTAAAATTAGTAGAACTGTGTGGTACACTAGTGAGCCTATATGTACTGTGTGCTACACTAGGGTTCTATTTAGTACTAAGTAGACTCCATCTGTGGTGAACTTGCTAGAACCTACATGTTTATTAAGTGAACTGTGTGGCGTACTAAGTATATATGATTAGTACTAAGTAGAACCTATATGATTATTAAGTGAACTGTGGTGTACTTGGTAGAACCTACATGTTTATTAAGTGAACTGTGTGGTGTACTATGTATATATAATTATCCAACTATGTTTACTAAGTATATATGATTATCCAACTATGTTTAAGTAGCATCTTTGGTGACATGTTCTTTCAGTCTTCGTGGTAGTATAAGAAATGTGATTGATGAAATGTGATTATGTGGAAACAACAAGGATGTATAAGAAATGTGATTGATGAAATGACATTGTTCTTTGTGTTATTAAGTGAACTATGTGGTGTCACTCTGATTTATATCTCAGGCTTAAAAGAAGAATACTCTTGGGACATATCAATTAGCTGGGCAACAAAGCTACACTTAAACATATCAGATGCTCCAGTTCCAACTCCAAAACATGATGGAAAGTGTAAAACACAAACTTTATAGAACCAATTATTGCTTGTTCTCGATCATACATAACAGTGACTACACGAAACTTTATAGAACCAATTATTGCTTTATAGGACATCATAACAGTGAACATCATAACAGTGAGCATACATAACAGTGAGCATACATAACAGTTTTCTCTCATCCTTGAACTTCCAGACATCTCCCTTGAACATAACAGTGAGCATACATAACAGTGAGCAAGCTTCTAGATTAAACTTCTGGATCAAGCTTGAGCATTTCCACTTTCATCCAGGCAAAAGGATCCCTTCGGCTGGGTGGTAGCAGTTTTCTCTCATCCTTGAAACTGAACATCCAGACATCTCCCTCTTGCATGCGGAATGCTTTTACATCCTTAGTCCACCCAAATAAGATCTCTGAGTTTCCATTGTTCTTTAACCTCATCCTGCAGTACTTCTTCATATTGCTTGTTGTTGTGGTGACAGCCACACTGATAACCTGAGATCTAGCAGGGACACATTGCCTAATGGATGGCATCATGAACTGTAAGAGATAAGTGCTAGTGTATTGTGGATTGAATTCCTGAAAAATAGCAAGTCAAAAAAACATCTTAATTCAGTAATTCAGTAATCATCACTACACATATAGTCAAGAAACCAAAAACAAAAGGAAAGCAATGTACATTGTTAAGGAACTCACCATTGTTCCCTCATCAGCAATGATATTGTCTCTTGTTAGTGTGACAATGTACTCCTTAACAGGAGGTTTTGGTAGGTCCTCAACAATGCTTCAAAGCTGCATTGTCTGATGGAAATTCATTTCAACAATATTGCCAAAAACACAGTTCCTGTCAAATGACTCATCCCCAATATATCCAGGACCTACATGCCAAAGTTGTACCTCTTGTTATAATCATGCAAAGCAACCTCTTGATATAATCATTATGATCTGATCCATCTCATCAATTAATGGGAACCATACCTCTTATTATGATCTAAGCCATCTCATCAAATTCATCCTCATCACTATAACTGAAATAGTCATCTTCTGGTTCGACGTAGTAGTCCTCAGGGGTAATGTGGCCGTCGTCATCATCACTCAGGTAATCATTCTCGAAGTTATCACTGCTACAAATTTGATCCAACAAAATTATATATTAGATATTGTAAACAACAACACAACAGGCCTACCAACATCTGAGCAACAAGCATCGCAGAAATGAATCCACATTAAATATCAGAATCTATAATAAAGATTGAGGAATTAGTCCTGAACCTTAGCAGCTTGAGGTAGCTAATCTCAAAACCATAGACAAAGAAAGAAATAAGTAGAAATTAAACACAAAGAGCAACCTAAACATGATCCACTACTCACAGTAGTTAACAGTAGCCAGTACAAACTCATGGGAATTATCCTAGAACCAAACACCAGGATAGTAGTCAAATTTCATCTTGTTCAAGTAGCACAATTAAACCAATACGAAAGTTCCAAGATCATATCAAAGCCAGAAAGTTCAAAGGAAACTAATCTAACAAGTAATCTAATACAAATGTAGAATAACTTGTTCTAAACTTAATCATCCAAAAGAATGTTGGGTTAAACCATAACCCAATATGAACTCCAACTGTAGCTAGAAATAAAAATAGCTACTAATCCAAAATCTAAACCAATAAAATTGTAGAATAACAAGTATCAGTGAGATCCAACCAAAAATAATTGCAAGGAATAATAGATTAAATCAACCTAAAAACAATAATAATCAAAATAACACTTGTCAATGTCCAAGACCAGGAAAGGATAAGAATGAAACTGACATGCCCAATTAGCCACATGTAGATTCACTGAATCTGCACATAAGACAATAGAACCCATATGCCAAATTTGACAAACACATAAGAGTTAAAACCTGCATGGGCTTAACCACTGAAAAACCTATGCCACCTGCATATAAGTTAATCCACAAAGACGATTTCACTCTTATCTAAGAAGGTGAATCACCTAAATGCATGTCTTAGGTAGAATCTGAACTACATCTTAATTTAGTAATTTGGCATCTGATGTCATTGAACTACCTAGCCATGAATCAACGTTGACAGATAGAACAAGAAAGGAGGAACCCTAATTAGGGTTAAGAAGGAGGCCTACTTGGTGGGTGCGGCGGGGCCGGTGGATGCGGCGGGGCCGATGGATGCAACGAGGCCGGTGGGTGCGGCGGGAGGGTCGATGCGGCGGCGCCGGTGGACGAGACCACCTTTCTCCATGCGGCGGATTAATCCGGTGCTCCTCGAGGAGAGGCGGCCCTCGATCCGGTGGGCTAGTGGCTTTGTCATTATCGGGGGAGAGGAGAAGGGATGGGTGCGGTGCGGGAGGGGATATCAGCTACAGTTGCTAAGACGGGGTGCCAATGAGGATTATCAGGGGCAGTTTGCTAAAGTGCCCCTAAAAATACTATTATTAGGGGCAGTTTGTTGTAAGTGCCCTTAAAAATCAATATTTTTAGCAGCAGTTTGCTAAAGTGCCTCAAATAATTCTTTTTTTAGAGGCAGATTGATCAAGTGCCCCTAAAATTCATCATTTTCTAGGGCAGTTTTGAAGAAAGTTGAAAGTACAAAGGAAGTCGCCTAGAGGGGGGTGAATAGGCTTTTAAAATTATTACGGTTTAGGCTCAAGTAAATGCGGAATAAAACTAACGTTTAATTTATTGAGCACAAAACCTAGCCACTAAGTTCACCTAGGTGCACCAACAACCTATACTAAGCAATACAAGCAACAAGGTGATAGCAAGGGATAAATACTTCAAGCACGATGGCTATCACAATGTAAAGTGCATAAGTAAAGGGTTCGGTTGAGAGATAACCGATGGACGCGGAGACGAAGATTTGTTTCCCGAAGTTCACTTCCAAAGAAGCTACGTCTCCGTTGGAGAGGTGCGATGGCGCAATGCTCTCCGAACGCCACAAATGGCTCACCTCGAGGTGTGGTGGCTCAATGCTCACCAAACGCCACACAAGGCCTCACCCCGGATGCGGAAGCACGCAACTCACCGACGCCACAAAAGGCTCACCCTATTCTCCCAAGTGCGCACCACAAAAGGCGGGCACTTGCTCCACTATGGGACGCTTGAGGGCGGTCACCGAACCCGTACAAGATTGGGGCTAACTCCACAACTCAATTGGAGGCTACCAACAACAAAGCCACAAAAGGCCAACAATGCCACAAAAGGCCAACAACGCCACAAAAGGCTACAAGACCACAAAAGGTCAACAAGACCACAAAAGGTCAACAATCCAACCACACAACCGTCTAGGGTTCCAAGGAACCCAAGAGAAACAAGCTCACAAGCTTGAACTCGCCGAATCTCCGAGGAGAACTCAAACCTATGCACCAAATGCAAGGACAAGTCCTTCTCTCCCAAATTCCAACAAAGCTACAAAAGCTATTGGGGGAATAAGGGAGGAAGAACACAAGAGGACAACACAAAACTCTCCAAGATCTAGATCCCAATGATTCCTTCACAGAGAAGGGATTTGACTTGGGGGGATTGTATATCTAGATCTCCTCTCTCAAATCCCTCAAAAAGATGCAAGAATCATAGGAGGGGAAAGGGAGAGGGAAAGCTTCTTCAAGGTTGACAATGGAGGAGAGAGAGAAAGCCAAGAACCAAGAAGAAAAGCTAGTGCCCACGAAGGGGAAGAGGAGCCCCTTTTAAAGGGCTCCCAGATCTGCCCGTTATGGGCATTCGCGACACCTGGCCGGAACTTTCGGTGGGAGGCCGGAAGTTCCGGTGGCACCCAGCCATCGGTCGGAAACTGCGGAGCGAGAAACTGAAAAAACGAATCATGGCCGAAACTTCCGGCTCTGGGCGGAAGTTCCGCCCAGCCTGGCTCCAACGGTCATCAGACCGTTGACGCCCGCTCCAGAAGCGCAACCGGAAGTTCCGGTCAAAACAGACCGGAAGTTCCGGTGAACTTCCGATGCAAGTTCCGACAAAGTTCCGGCAAATAGAACGCTTCAAAACAGAAGGTTACTGAGCGTGAGCGGAAGAAGACCCAGAACTTCCACCGGAACTTTCGGCGGCAAAGATGCCCTAGCGGAACTTCCGGTGGGAAGCCGGAACTTCCGGTCTGGGAAATTCCAGAAACCAGAAAACCAGAAACGCAATAACTTTTGCATCCGAACTCCAAACGGGATGAAACCAATTTTGTTGGAAATATAACGACGAATAGAATCCAACAAAAAGTTGAAATATTGGGTATCACCTTGGGAGAAAATATCATGAATATATATGTGATCTATCCCCCAAGGTGTGGAGCCGGAAAACTCGCAAGATAAAAGACCGCAATAAGATATGCAAGTGAAATCCTTAGATGATGAGCTAGAGCTTGTTATGATGGTGACCACAAGCTCTAGATCCACTCATGGACAAGAACCAAATAATAACCAAGAAAGATGATGATATGAATGCAAAGGTTTGAGCTCTCTCCGAACGATGCAAACGAGACACCCGCTTTAGAGCCCCTCTTGATAGTACGGCTATCTATCCTAAACCCGGTCTCCCAACTAACAACACGAGACCGGCAAAAGAGAAGCCCTATCAACATACCTTTGCCTTGAGCGTCCCACTTAAACTTGATGTAAACCGTCTTGTTCTTCTATAGTGGGAACACCTTTCTTGTTTGCTCTTGCTCGCTCTTGCTTGATGAAGACTTGCAAAATGCTCCCCCATACTCCATGGGGAAACCTCTTCTTTGAACTTGTCTTCATCATTCCATGAGCACGAGGATGGCAAGCTTCAAGCATGAGATCTTCTAGAGATGGCGCATCTTGAGCTCGTCCTTCTTCATCCTTACTTGAGGTTCATCCATCTTGATGCAACTCTTTGCACATGCCTTGATCGACCTTCAAGCTCCTTCTTTCTTCATGATTCCAATTGGCACAAAGCCCGTGGACATTTCTTCATCTTCCAACCTTGAGACCAACACATGGCCCAAGCGATGCCAATGGACAAACCTACAAGTAAAACTCAATTTACACATTAGTCCATAGAGATTGTCATTAATTACCAAAACCACACATGGGGGCATACATGCCCTTTCAAAAGTGCCACTAAAAAAGATATTTATATAGGCACTTAAATAAAATGCCCCTAATAATCTATATTTTAGAGGCACTTAAAATAAAACGTCCCTAAAAATTATTTTTCAAGGCACTTCACCGATGTGCCTCAACCAAAATGCCCCTGAAAATATACTCTCCCATAGTGTTGTACGATGTAGGACCGAGGGACTTCTCATGCCACACATGTTATCATCATCTCAGTTATGCATGGAAAAGAATTCAGATCAGGGGAAGCATTTGTAATGCCATTAATTTTGATACTCAGAGAATATAGTGATCAATATTAGGTATGGATTCATGTGCTAAAACCAATTTTTCTGATTAGTGTGAATATGTTCATGCTAATTGTAATCTAGCCTTTTAGTGGTTGGTCACTATTTTTTATTTCCGGTACTGAAATTTCTCCACAACTATTTAGCAAAAATTAACCCATAGCAACGCACCGGCATGTTTTCTAGTCTCAATATAAATATGTGTACAAGATCTATTTGCTATTAAAACATCTAGTTTTATATGCTATGATATCACCACTATCTCTTTCTTCATTAATTTGTATGTCACGTCATATTTTTGCTAACGTGGCATGCATAATACTAGCTATGATACTCTCACTAGGGCTAGCCTAAACTTTGGAGAATTAGATCCGGGATGAAATGTCTAAAAGGATTATTTGCAAAAAAGTTCCATAAAAACCTTACATGTGCTTACATAAATCAATATTGAAGCATCTAACCGAAACAACACAAAGTTATAAGTTTCTCGGGAAGGTAATGAACAAAAACATTTGAGAAATAGTTGTTCAATACACAAGTACTAGTAACGATGCGGTACAGTTGCACCAAATGCCCCATACGAGAATCTTACTGAAACCGATCTGCCTCATCTACAGACGAACCTCTTGAACATGCAGTATCTTCTGATGCATTCCGTTAGTGTCCCACTGACTTCTGAAGTTCCTGTGCAAGCCAAGCAGCGAGAGTCTCCTCAGGCTGCGAAGGGATTCAATTCCTTGGGGGACCTTACCAAGCTTCGACAGTCGGCGATCGTGGTAGGTGTGGGCAGGGGCGTGTGGATGCGGCGATAGAGTTTGTCGGAATACGATGCGGACCACGGGACCGATGGATTTGATCGGACGGTCAGGACGCGATGGCTCGTTCGAGCAAACGGACCACCATGCACTTTTTAGCACTTAGGAAAAAAACATACGGTTTCTCCTCTGGTTTTTTCTTAGAGAGGTTTCCCTCCGTTGATCTTAAATTGGAGGACTAAAACACCTGCCAAAACATACAAAAGAGCTACAGGAAATTCAATAAAATAATACTAGTACTCCCTCCGACCCATATTAGTTGACTCAAATTTGTCTATTTAGTATATAGGTTTATCCAAATTTTGATAAATCGAAGTCAAGTAATACGGGTATGAGGGAGTACTATATAGTTGATCAAGCTCTGGTGATTTCAAATCTGAGGACCTAAATACCAATAAAGCGTACAAATGATTTACTAAAGAGACAATCCACTCATGCGCATGACTATAACTTTCTAGAATCAGATCTGAATAAAACGGGGCGGAAGCCTGTTTCGATAAGAATCTGATCTGGGATGATGTAATGACATAGATCAAAATGTAAGATGAAATGTCTTAAAAGGATTATTTGGAAAAAAAAGTTCCATAAAAACCTTACATGTGCTTACATAAATCAATATTGGAGCATCTAACCGAAACAACACAAAGTTACAAGTTCCTCGGGAAGGTAATGAACAACAACATTTGAGAAATAGTTGTGCAATACAAGTAGTAACGATGCGGTACATACTATACATAGACGTCATAATCATGAAATTATCGGAATAATGAAACCAACTTATGGTACAGTTGCACCAGATGCCCCTTACGAGAATCTTACCGAAACCGATCTGTCTCATCTAGACCCGAACCTCTTGAACATGCAGTATCTTCTGATGCATTCCGTTAGTGTCCCACTGACTTCTGAAGTTCTTGTGCAAGCCAAGCAGCCAGAGTCTCCTCAGGCCACGAAGGGATTCAATTCCTTCGGGGACCTTATCAAGCTTCGACAGTGAGACAATGTACAAACTTTCAATGCATGGAAGACCGCCATTAATGATGCTTATCTCAGTGACATCAGGCATGCTCTTCAGAAAAAGCGTTGTTAGGTGTGGAAAAGAGTCTGCAGAAACAACCAAATTGTTTGCACAACGCATGTTGCTAAGTCTCAAATATGTGAGGTTTGGCAGGTGTGGTGCGAGCATCCCCAGTGGATCTTCCCCAATGTGACACCAACTTAGATCTAGGAACTTCAGGTTTATCCCATGGCCACGAAATATTGGGCAGTTCAGTGTCCCCTTGGCCCATTGCCCTCTGATAATCAACCTGTGTAGATCTTCAGACATTGGCTTGAGCTCCTCGAAGCTAAGTGCCTCATTCTCATCCCTTGCAGAAAGAAGCAGGCTTGAAAGAAGCGGCATAGTTGACAGGCCAGCGAACAGATTAGCACACTCAGAAGCACTAATGTTATCAATCCACACACTTCGTAGTTGCATCATTTTGTTCAACTTCTCGGCCAAGTCGTTGCTGGAATTCACAGTCTCAAGCGTCTGAAGTTCTTCCAAGCTCGGAAGATTTTTAGGTGCTTGCACTCCAATAAAGCCCGGGAACTCCGTCTGGAGCTCATCATCATATCTGTCGGCTAAAAGGTGTCGCAACTTCTTGATCTTAACAATCCCTCGTGGTAGCTTCTCTATTTTGGTTTGCTTGATGTCCAACGTTTGGAGGTTAGACAGCTTCTCAATAGAGTCTGGAAGTGATTTGACCTTCGTGCGTCGTAAGCCGATGTAACAAAGATTGAACAGAGACCCTATCGATGCTGGCACTTCAGCGATTTCACAGTCTTGAAGCTCGAGAACAGTAAGATATCTAGATTCATATAAAATTGAAGATAGCATGCCAGGGGAATAGGAAATTACTCCGACTGCCACTATAGTTCGAAGGCATTGAAGTTTAGGTTGGAGTGGAATGTTGTCTCTCCATCCACACAAAGACAGGCGACGAACATCCTTATCCATCAGTATCATTGTGCGGTGATCATTTGCTGAAGCAAATCTCTCATCTTTAGCCATAGAAATAGCCAGTTCACGCATAATAGCATGCATCTTACAGGTTTTGACCCTACCAAGATCATCACTCTCCACAACTTCAAGCATATTGCAGTGGATCAGTTCCATGAGATTATCCTCACCTACCGCCTCTGGTGTTTTCCTTTCTTTAGGCAGCACAAAGCCTTCTGCAACCCACAGACGCACAAGGCTGTCACATGACATCGGATGGTGTCCAGGGAACAAACTGCAGTACAAGAAACAGATTTGGAGGTCATATGAAAGTTCATGGTAGCTCAGACTTAAAATTGAACGAACATGATCATCGTTTGACAACTCGCTTTGAAACTGACTGTAATTTTGTGCCCAAATATGTAATCCTTGTCTTGAAGACAACATGCTGCCGATTTTAACAATTGCCAGGGGCAGGCACTGATACCTGTGAACTATAGCAGTAGCAATCATATCAAGATTCTTCGGGCACGTGTGACCCTTCTGGTTGTAAAAGACCCTTCTACGGAAGAGTTCAAATGCATCATGTTTACTCAATGGCTGGAGCTTAAGGTGACGGGTGCGAGAAGAAATTCTGGCGACATGGTTCTTCCGCGTCGTAATGACGATGCGACTTCCTTGGAGATTCAGGAAAGCATCATGCATTTTGAAGTATATATCTTGCTCCCAGACATCATCCAGTACAATCAAACATTTTTTATCTTCAAGTCTCTGCTGTATTTCCTTTTTCAAGTCATGAACATCCATTTTGTGAATGCGTACGGATGATGATTGTTCGATGTATCTAATCTTCCGTAGCAGCTTCCTCAACAGGGCGTCAACAGTGTAAATTTGTGAAACGGCGATCCATGCATGTGCTGGGAAGTTGATATTTTCACGTTCATACACATTTGAAACCAGGGTAGATTTTCCCAATCCACCCATGCCCGATACTGTTATCACAGTGGTCTCGGGCTCTTTGGAGTACAGCCATCGGGGGGACTGTTTTTGGAACCCCTCCCTCCCGTGTCGCTCCATGCCCATTCCCAATCCACCCATGCCCGATGCATGAGCGAGAAGGTGACGACTGTTTTTGGAACCCCTCCCTCCCGTGTCGCTCCCGCGAGCGACCGGGGGGAAAACCCTACCCCTCCTCAGGCCGCCGCCACCCTCCTCCCCTCCCCTCGCCGCCGCCGGGGTGCGCTGGCGGGCAAAGCCCGGCCGGCGTCGGTGGCGGCGGGGCTCCTTCTCCCTCCCCAAGGCGACGGACCGCGCGGGTGGACCGGACTGAGCGGGGCGGCGCGCTGGTGCAGGGCGCGGCGGCGCGGAGGCGGGCGGCGTCCCAGCTCGGCGCGGAGGGCTGCAAGGGGGTGGTTCCGGCGGCGCGCCTCAGGCGGCGGCGGTGTGGCTGCCTCGTGCGGGCAGGGCACATCCGGAGGACGACGGCGGCAGCGTTCGGGCGGCGCGGCGCTGCACTCCGGTGACGTGGTGGGGGGTCGTGGCTTGCCTCCAGGAGCCATGGTGGCAGCGCGGGGTGCCGGCAGGAGCTGGCAGGGTGGGGCATCGCGGGCATGCATCCTCGGGTAGCTTCGGCTAGCCCAGATCTGGGCCCACTCGGGCCCGATCTGGGCTTGGGGTGGGCCTTTCGCGACGCTGGCACCTCCTGGAGGAGGGGTTGCAGGGTGGGGCTTGTAGGACGGCGGCGGCTGCGCTGTAGCAGCGTGGCGGTGGAGACTTTACGGGCCCTTTTTTGGGCCCGGTCGGGCCCGAGACCTGGTGTGTCTCTGCTGCCGCGTCCGGACGGCAACCGCCATTGGTGGTGGAGGTTGATCTCCTCCGCGCGGCTGCGTCGCGGCCGCTGATGGGGATACGCCTACTGGGGTATACTCAGCGGGACGTTTCCGACTGGCCCAAGGGCTGGCGAGTGGGCCTGCAGAACAGCGAGTGGATCAAAGCCCAGCAAGGTACCAGGCAACTGGAAGATGAAGGCCCAGGCGAGTAGATAGGCCCAGTCGGTCTAGGTTAAACGATTACCGAAGCTGTAACCGAATCGGTTGAGATATGTAAACCCTAGGGGAGGTGAGCCTATATAAACCTCCCTATGGGGTGAGTAGAGACAAGTTCCCTCATACACCCAAGCAACTCGCCGCCTAGTCGCCGAGCTCGCCCATTGTAAACACATTCATAATACAATCTAGCAGGAGTAGGTCTTTACCCTCCGGGGGGCCGAACCTGGGTAAAACCCTGTGTCTTTGCCCTCATCTCGCACCGCAGATGGCTGGCCGCCCTTGCCCCTAGTTCTACTACTCGCTGCCGATTGCAGCATCTGCCGTGGCCATTCCCACGACAGTGGCGCCCACCGTGGGGCCTGGCCGGTCTGGCCGGTGTTCTGCGGCGAGATCCAATCTGCCCATCAACGAGACGGTCGCCACCGGCCGTATGATAGCGATCGGCGAGATGCTCCAGATCTTGCCGAGCAGCTACGTCCCGGCGGCGCGACCCGTCACGCACAGCGTAATCCTGCCAATCGGCACGATCAGCCTCTTCGTCGGCCTCACCGACGTAATCACCTCGGAGGACTCGGCTCGCATCCGCGAGTCGCCACCACGCGATCGGCTCTCTGAGAACCAGGTTCGCACGATCCACCGCCTCGCCTCCGAGTACAACTCGGCCCACAGCAACGTGGCCGGGAACTCAGCGGCCGCAGAAGATGCGGCCCTCACCGACGACGCCGACTCGGCGACCCCGGCGTCACTCGCCGGATCCATCACCGCGGCCTCGTCCGCGGGCTCCATCGCCCAGGTCTCCAACGCGGGAGATTTCGAGGACCCCTCCATCCTCGGGGTCTTCGAATTCGACTCCGGGTCGGAAAACTCCGCCGACCTCCACGACGGAACCGGTCGCCATGCCGCGACCTACATGGCCACCGGCGCCGATCCGCCGGAGGATCCTTTCTCCACCCCAATCCCTCCTAACGCCACGGCAACGGAGGTCGAGGAACTCCGCCTGAAATTGGCGGAGGCAGTACGCAAAGAGCAGGCCGAGCGCGAAAAATTTCGCCTCGAGCAAGTGACGGCGCAGGAACTGTCACGCTACCACCAGCAGCGGATCAGGTCACGCCTGAACCCCACCGTTCAGGGGCGCGCCCTGAACTTCGACGACGAAAACGACCCGGCTCGCATAGCCGAGCGCGCGATCTGCGAGAACGCGCCACCAGGAGGAAGCACCCGACCCCCGCCAGGATCGACGGCGATAGGTGCCCCACCACCACCCAACCGCACCCCTCCCAGGGACCAGCCGCGGATAGTCGTCTCCTCACGGGAGCGAGACGCGAACGGCCTCCCACTGTTCTCCACCCCGATGGACAACCTCGTGGCAGGCCGAGCAGCAGCCGATAGCATCACGGCCACCGGCGACGGCGCCTTACAAATCCAGTACGTCAAGGCCCTGCTCGCAAAGGCCGTGGAGCAGCAAAGAGCGGGTGCCGACTCGCAAGGGCGAGTATACTCGCGCTCCTCGGGAAGCAGGGCGGCCTCAAGCGGCCGCCCCGCGGCGACAAACACCCTCAACTGCCCGCCACCAGAGCCACTGCAGCTCCAACGCCGACCCGTGAACGCGGCACTCTCCACCAACGATCCCAGGCCGGCGACCAACTTCGTCGCCGCTAACGGACAACCCATCGACGCCCGCACTCACATCATCAACAACCAAAACTGGCGCGCACGCCAGCCCGACGACTTGCGGCACACCCTAACTAATCGCCGCGATGGCGAGCCTATGGGGTCACTCAGTCGACTAGGGCCTAAGTGCTTCGGACCAATGATCCGAGGCGAAAAGTACCCGCCAAACTTCAAGGCGCCAAAGGAGATAGAAAAATACGACTCCTCGTACGACCCCGCAGTCTGGCTTGACACATACCTCATGGCAATGGGGATCGCGGGTCACACTGACCTACTGGCCGCCCGTTACCTCCCACTAATGATGGAGGGGACGTGCAGGCAATGGATCAACACGCTCCCCCAGGACAGTATCGACTCCTGGGAGGAAATGCGAGATGCCTTCGTCAGGCACTTCGAGTGCTCCTACACCCGCGCCACCACCATCGAAGACCTGGAACGATGCGTCCAGGGACCCCGCGAGTCGACCCGCAACTGGGTCCAACGGTGGCAAGAGCTCTGGTACAACGCGGTCGGCATCCACCCGGACACCGCGATCCATTGCTTCAAGACCTCGTGCCGCTACGAGCCTCTAGTCGCCAAGCTCAAGCGACACGCCCGCACACTCGACAACATCCCCGACCTCCTCGAGATCGCCAAACGGTACGCCGAGGAGGATCCCAACCAAGAAATCGACGACGAGTCAGGAGGGCAACGCCGCACGGGCGGCAACGACGGCGGACGCCGAACCGACCTACGCTACAGCGGCACCCGCCTCACAGGCAAGCGCCGCAACGACGGGCGAGTCGACTTCGTCGCCAACGCTGGGCACGCACAACGCGAGCCCAAGAGCTACCGCCGCGACGGAGGGCAACGACGCGATGGCGGCAATTACAAGAACAAGCCAAGGTTCGATCCCGCGGCCCTACTTAACCAACCATGTGCGTTTCACAGCAGGGAAGGAAAGCCCGCCACGCACACCACCGCCGACTGCCACACCCTCAGGGAAATCGAGAAGGCACGACACGCGCGGGAGGACACCGACAACGACCCGCCAAATGGCGGAAAATTCGGCAAAGTAGCCGGCTCGCTCCACACCTTCACAGGCTTCAACACGAAGCGCGAGAAGAAGGTCATCGCCCGCGCCGTCGCCGTCAACGCGGTGGCCCAAACAGACGTCCCCCAGTTCCTCAACTGGTCGGAACAGCCAATCACCTGGAGCCGGCAAGACCACTCGCCATGCATCGAGTACCCAGGACGAGTCGCCTTGGTGGTCAAGCCCAAGGTTGGCGACTACTGGCTCCCCAAGACACTGATGGACGGCGGCAGCTCCATCAACATCCTCTACCTCGACACCTTCAGGCGGTTGCGGCTCCCGCAGTCGATGATCGAGACAACTCACACCACGTTCCATGGCATCGTCCCCGGTCGGAAGGCGTACCCGATCGGCAAAGTCACGCTACCCGTCACCTTCGGTACTCCGGCAAACTTCCGCACCGAGCGGATCGTCTTCGAGCTGGTGCCCTTCGACAGCCCTTACCACTGCGTCCTGGGGCGCCAGGCGTTCGCCAAATTCATGGCAGCGCCCCACTACGTGTACAACACGATGAAGCTCCCCGGGCCGTGCGGCGTCATCACCATCAACGGCGACCCCGACATGGCCGCCGAATGCGAGGCCAAAGGAGCCGAACTCGCCGATGCCGTTATCGCGGCAGAAACTAATCACGCCGACGAGCTTGCCAAATACGCGAGCGGGGTCAACAATGACGACCCCACAATACTCAAGAAGCCCAACTCAGAGGGCACAAACACCTCAACCTTTGAGGCCACGACGCACACCCGCACCGTCGAGCTGGTCCCAGGCGACCCCAGCCAGACGGTGACGATCGGGACAGGCATGAGCCCAGCATAGGAAGGCGCGCTCATCGAGTTCCTTCGTGAGAATAGGGACATCTTCGCATGGAAACCCTCCGACATGCCTGGTGTCCCTAGGGAGCTCGCTGAGCACAAACTAAACGCCGACCCCAAAGTGCGACCCGTCAAGCAGTCGCTGCGGCCCTTCAATGAAGAACGCCGTCGAGCAATCGCCGAGGAAGTGCAGCGCCTGCTCGCTGCCGGCTTCATCCGGCCAATCAAATACTCCAAGTGGCTGGCAAACCCAGTCCTGGTCGAGAAGAAAAACGGGACATGGAGAATGTGTATCGACTACACAAACCTGAACAGCGCCTGCCCAAAGGAGCAGTTCGTCCTCCCGCGGATCGATCAGATAATCGATTCAACCGCGGGTTCGGAGTCGCTATGTTTCCTCGACGCCTACTCCGGGTACAACCAGATCAAAATGGCTGTCGAGGATGAGGAGAAGACGGCGTTCATCACGCCATTCGGAGCATTCTGCTACACCGCCATGACCTTCGGCCTCAAGAACGCCGGGGCAACCTACCAGCGGTGCATGCAAGAATGCCTCGCGAGCCAAATTGGCCGCAACATCCACGTCTACATTGACGACGTGGTCGTGAAATCCGCTCGCCAAGGAGACCTACTCGCCGACCTAGCAGAGACCTTCGCCAATCTGCGGAGGTATAAGATAAAGCTTAACCCAGGCAAGTGCACCTTCGGTGTACCGGCCGGGCAACTACTGGGGTACGTCGTCTCCAAACGAGGGATCGAGGCAAACCCAACGAAGATCGACACGATCACCCGGCTCGGCAAACCCGAGTGCCTGCGCGACGTCCAGAAGCTGGCCGGGCGTGTAGCGGCTCTCAGTCGCTTCATCCCCCGCCTGGGCGAAAAGACGATGCCCCTATACCGCCTGATGCGCAAGAACCCCACCTTCCAGTGGGACAAGGAGGCGGACGACGCGCTCCGCGATCTTAAAAAGGTGCTACTCGCCGCACCACTACTCGCCGCACCCGCTGACAAAGAGCCTATGCTGGTTTACGTCGCGGCGTCCGAGCGCGTCGTCAGTGCCGTAATGGTTGTCGAACGACCAGAGGAAGGAAAGGAGCGCCCGGTCCAGCGGCCGGTGTACTACATCAGCGAGGTCCTCACCGAGTCGCGCCAGCGATACCCACAGTATCAAAAGCTGGTATACGCGGTCTTCAGGGCTCAGCGGCGCCTGCCGCACTACTTCCAGGAGCACCCGATCACGGTCGTCTCCTCAGCACCACTACAAGACATCATCCGCAATCGCGAGGCGACCGGGCGGGTCGCCAAGTGGGCCGTCGAGATCGGTGTCCACAACATTAAATACGAGCCACGAAGGGCGATAAAGTCACAGGCACTGGCAGACTTCATCGCCGACTGGGAGGAGGCCCAGCAGCCAGAGAAGCCGTCGTACCTCCATTACTGGAGCCTGCACTTCGACGGGTCCAAGAACGCGGACGGTGCAGGAGCGGGGATAGTGCTGACTTCACCAAAGGGCGACAAGCTCCGCTACATCCTCCGCCTCGAATTCACGCCCTGCACCAATAACATGGCTGAATACGAGGCCCTACTCCACGGCATGCGAGCCGCAAAGGAGATGAGCGTCAATCGCCTTCGATGCTACGGAGACTCCGACCTCGTGGCGGGACAAGTCGCCGGCACCTGCGACGCCATCTCCCCCACCATGGCGGCGTATCGCCAAGAGGTGGATAAGTTGGGCGGCCACTTCACCGGTTACTCTGTCGAGTGGATCGACAGGCGGAAAAACGAGGAGGCCGACGCCCTCTCTCGAATCGGGTCGGCTCGACTCGCACCACCCGTCGGCGTGTTCCTCGACACAATCTCCAAACCATCAGTCTCTCCCCCGAGGGAGATCGACATCGGAGTCCCACTCCAACCAGAGGCAGCCTTGGTCGCACTCATCACCGAGCCAGACGACTGGACCAAGCCCTACATCGCCTACCTGGAAACCGGCACCCTGCCAGCAGACGAGACAAACGCTCGAATGATTGCTCGCCAATGCAAGTCCTACACCATCATCGACGGCGAGCTACACAAGCGCAGCGTCACCGGCGTCTTCCAACGTTGCGTCCAACCGACTGAAGGACGCAAAATCCTCCACGACATCCACTCAGGCGACTGCGGCCACCACGCCGCCGCGCGCTCCCTGGTCGCCAAGGCTATGCGACACGGCTTCTACTGGCCCACCGCACACGCCGACGCCGTCGATATCGTCCAGCGATGCGCCGGGTGCCAGAAGTATGCCAACCAGACGCACGTACCAAGTTCGGCGCTCAAAACAATCCCCATCACCTGGCCATTCGCTGTGTGGGGCATGGACATGGTAGGCCCCTTCAAGAAGGCCCCCTCTGGCTACACCCACTTGCTAGTCGTCTTCGACAAATTCACGAAGTGGGTGGAGGCCAAGCCAGTCCGGAAATGCGACGGGAAGACCGCCACTAAGTTCCTACGCGAGCTCATATACCGCTACGGGTTCCCCAACAGCATCATCACGGACAACGGCACAAACTTCGCCAAGGGAGCAATGGCCGAATTCTGCGAAGAGCACCACATCCGGCTCGACCTCGCGTCAGTCGCACACCCGGAGTCCAACGGCCAGGCGGAACGAGCCAACCAAAGCATCCTCCACGGCCTGAAGCCGCGACTCCAAGTACCACTCGAGCGCACCGCTGGATGCTGGGTCGAAGAGCTACCCTCCGTCATCTGGGGAATCCGCACCTCGGTCAACAGGTCGACGGGATTCACTCCCTTCTTCATGGTCTACGGCGCCGAAGCAGTCATGCCCACCGACCTCGAACACGACTCGCCGCGGGTCGTCCACTATACGGAGGCCGCAAACGAGCTGGCCCGCCAAGATGGGCTCAACCAACTCGACGAAGCACGCGACCTCGCTCGATCGCGTACCGCCATTTATCAGCAAGGGCTCCGCCGCTACCACAGTCGACGGGTGAAAACCCGCACCTTCCAGGAAGGCGACCTGGTGTTACGACTCATCCAGGACAAGAAGGGCATGCACAAGCTCTCCCCTCCGTGGGAAGGCCCGTTCGCTATCGGGCGCGTACTCGGCAACGACGCTTACTACCTCATCGACATCCGCGGGGACGGCGAACTCGACGTCAAGCGGCCATGGAATGTAAATCTCCTCCGGAAGTTCTACTCCTAGAACCCCACACATGTACTCTCCAGTCGCTATGAAATAAAAGAAACGGTTACTGCAAATTGCGTCTACTCTCCATGCCTTGTGCCACTCGCACTCGTAATAAACAGCATCATGCTAAAATGCAGAAGTCAACCTTTGGTATAGCGACCGACACGGCTAAGTAGTGCGATGTAAGAGCACTGAGTCATTTCAGGTCTTGCGTCGTCCACGAAAAACGCCAAAACGGAGCCCCATTGGAGTCGCCTAGCTCGACTGGTTTTGCGAACCAAGACAACTGCCCTCGCTTCTCACGGCGACCTCGGTCCTCCGCATCCTCGGCGTAGCGACTCGAACGGCTAAGTACCACGCTCGGGGACTGAATACCAGTTCGTCGCGATCAGTCAGGGAAAACGCCAAGTAAGAGAGCATGCCCAGGACTCGCCACGTGACTGACCCTCCGGGCCAGGCAGGAGTGACGCGCTCACACCAACGCGCTCAGTCCTCAACCACCCTCGAGTCGCGCCTTGAACTACCAAGTACCACGCTCGGGGACTCGGCCACCCGACCCCGTTCGTGTACAGGAAAACGGTAAAGTACAGAGCACTCAAGGGAGTCGCCTTGCGACTGGCTCTCCGAGCTCGGGCGAGTCGACTAAACTAACAAAACACATGATAACAACAAACATCATATACGAGGTGAACCCCACAAAAGGGCGGACGCGCTCGGGGACTCATCCAAAATCAATCCAAAACACACAAACAAATAGCAAAATGAACACAACGTTCCATTCAATCGCATATCGCATTGTCTTATATTACAAATTATGCCGGCATGGCAGAACTGCTGCTAACACATCTAGGCAAACTACCCTATTCTGCAGGCTTCGACGACGACGCGCCAGAATCCCGGCGCCTACGGATGAACGCGGTGTACGGAGTTGACGGATACGTCGTCAGCTCACCCGCCATCGCCGAGCGGAAAGGTTGCTCAACCTTGAAGTCACGATGCGGCGGCTCGGGGTCGTTCGGCGCGACGACCGTTTCCTGGTAGGGAAGGAGGTCGCCCATCGCCCAGACACGCTCCGAGTACGCGGCGGCACGTTCCTGCAACTTGAGAACCTCGGACAGATCCACCGCGCCAGTCGACGAAGGGTACCCACTCGTCACATCGTCGAGGTCGAAATCCTCGGGGAAGTGGGCGAGTCCAAGGCTCAGCGCTGTCGACGCTCCACGCCGAAACGCCGACCGCGTCATGAACTCTACGACCGCGGGCGCCTTCTCCAAATACTCCCACACCTCAACGAGGTCACTGGGAATAACCTCCGTGGGCGACATCTCTTGAAGGTAGGCGCGGATGCACGTCGCCGACAGCGTCGCCGAGTCGACGAGCATGCTTACGCACTCCCTCGCGTCAAGAGAGCTCGCTTCTTCTTGGCTACCAATAACACGACCTGCGAGAAGGAGACAATTATGAGCACCACGGAAACCACAAACAATACAACTGAAAGGAAGGGAAGACGGACTCACCAAGCAACGGGCGGGCGAGTCCCGTGATGAAGCTCTGAAGCGACGTATGATCGTCCTGAAGCCCAACAATGAGGGCTTCCGACACCTTGCGGTCTTCCTCCGCGGCCGCAATGGCGGCCTTAGCTCGCCCGTTCGCCGAGCTCGCTTCTTCTTTTGCCTCCCGCAGTTCGCGCTCGAGGTCGGCGACCCTCTGCTCAGCAGCACTTAACGCAGATCGCACCGCCACCAACTCACCAGCAGGGACAAGCTCCTGGCGAGCCATCTCCGCCTGCGCAGCAACAGCCTGAAGTTCCTTGTTTTCTTCTTGGATAGTGGCCAGCTCCTTCTCAGCACGCTGTTTCGCAGCCAATCGCTCCGCCGACTCCAGCTGCAGACCCTGCACATCATCAAAGTCAGCGATCACGAAAATTACTCAGTGCCCACCCGCTAAAATTTAGCGAGCGTGCACTCGGGGACTGGCGATCACGAAAATTACTCAGTGCCCACCCGCTAAAATTTAGTGAGCGTGCACTCGGGGACTGGCGATCACGAAAATTACTCAGTGCCCACCCGCTAAAATTTAGCGAGTGCGCACTCGGGGACTGGCGATCACGAAAATTACTCAGTGTCCACCCGCTAAAATTTAGCGCGTGCGCACTCGGGGACTGGATGCGAAAGTACAAAACGAGAAACTATAAGAATCACGCCGCTACTAAGCACCGACCTGATCCTCGGGGACTGGAGGTACCTGGATGGCTGCACCAAGCATGCCATGGAGTTGTATTGCGTCGACAGACGCAAGCAGCGCCGGCGTGTGCTCGCGACGTTGGTCGACTTCAGCGTCGGCGGTCCCTGGAGCGAGGCTCGGGGGCGCAGCCCCGCTTGCCGTGGCCGCCTTGGTTACGAAGCGGGGGAAGGTAGCAATCGAGGCACCCGCCCCAAAGGAGGTCGCCTCCTCTGGTCTAGGCAAGGAAACGCCATCCTTCGTAGACGCGGTTGCTTCCACTGCGGGTCCGGCCGATGCGGCCGCCGGGTCGGCAGAGACAGCAACGATGTCGTTGCCCTTGGCCTTCTTGCTGCCTTCCGCTGAGACGGCAACTTCGTCCACTTTCCTCTTACGGGAAGGATCCTCCTCGCTAGCGGCGGAGGGTACCTTAGCCACGGTCGGGTGGCCCATCTTTTTCACTCCGGTCCTGCATATCAAATCAAATCAATAAAAGACAATCGAAGTACTTATAGAAAATAGAGAAGGCCGAGTGCACTCACTTGGCGACTGGAATGAAACGCAGCCCGGTACGAAGGCCGGCCGGTTTTTCCAGTTCGGGGCCCAGCTGGCGACTAAGCCCTAGTTCCAGGACGTTGTGGGCCCAAGACACGGTCGGCTTCTTCGTCGTTGAGGTCGCGGCTGGCGCCTCTGGGACGCCTTTGGCGGGGGCCTCCTCGCAAATTGGAGCCGCTGCGGCCGGAGCCTCCTTGCGGGGCGAGACCGCCACGTTCGGGACCTCCTTGCGAGGCGAAGTCGCCACGGCCGGAGCCTTCCCTAACCCAGAGACCGGCGCGAATGGCGGTGGCATTGAGGCCAGCGGCACTTCCAGAGATGGCGCATCTAGCGCGGTTGTCGCCGGGGCCGCGCCTTCACCGGCCGAGCTGTGAGCATCAGAACTGCTCGTTGAGTGCGGCGGCGAGGCCATCTTCGGCGGCTTCGTTTTCCTCCTCGGGGGGCCCTCGCCTCCTTTTCCTTCTTCTTCTTCTTCGAAGGAGTGGCCTGGCGGCGCGAGGTCGTCTCTGGGAGCTCGTCGTCGTCGTGGCGCTCGAGGCTCCTGCTCGCTTCGAGTTCGCGCTGACGTTGCCCGCGGGTCTTTCGGACCAGTGGGGCGATTTCCTCTTCGGACTCATCCTCGTCGCCCTTGTTGCCCCTGGCGGGTGGCGATTCGCTTCTATCCTGGGCAGATGGCCCCGGGCTCTCGTCGTCGGCGGGTGGGAGCCACACTTCCACCACTTGGAACAGCTGCGATGAATACGAAACAGAGTTAGAATTACCGCGACTGCATACGCTGCGACTGCGAACAAGACAAAGAAATTACCGTCGGAGCCGGACGCTTCGCGGTGTAGGGGGGGACCCCGGCCTGCGCATCCGCGTATACTGCCTGGGTGATCTTCTTCAGCGCCGAGAGGTAGTCCTCCAGCTTCCACTCGTCGAGGCAGGCTTTTGTCGAGTCTCCCCGGCCCGTGTACTGGTACATGTAATGATCGCGTTGGGCGAGCGGGACGAGCCGCCGCCCAAGCCAACAATTGTACAAGTTTATTGTCTGGAGCCCCTTCTTCTTTAGACCACGGATGGTCTGGGGCATCTCATCGACGACCATCCGCTGGTCGTCGGGAAGCTTGCCGAACTGGAGATGGCGTGGTTCGGAGCGGTTGGCCGAGTACCGCGGGATCGCCGCCTCGTCCTCCGGAGTCGCCTCGGTCACGTAGAACCATGACTTTTTCCAGTCGCTCGCTGCTTTGGCCGGCAGCATCAGGTCGAAGAAGGAAGCTTTGGACTTGAGTTGGAATGTCAGGCCGCCCGCGGCTAGCATTGGGCCGCCCGCCTCCTCGCGGCTGATCTGTCCATGGAACAGATCTTGCCACAAGGGAAAGTAGGGCCGGCAGCCCAGGTAGCACTCGCAGAACGCCACGAAGATGGCGAGCTGCTCGATGCTGTGGGGACCCAGATCTGAGGGCTGGATCCCGTAGTAAGCGCAAAAACATCGGAAGAACAAAGATGTGGGAAACCCTAACCCCCGCTCGAGATGACTGGTGAAGCAGACAAACTCTCTCTCTCGCGGGTTCGGGGTCGTTTCTCCGGCTGCGGGGATACGCCAACAGCCGGCCCGCAGGATTCCGGCCTCCTCGAAGGAGGCCAGCTGCGCCCTTGTGCATTTGGATCTGCCCCAAGGTTCGGTGGAGAGGGCCATGGCCGAAGAGGTTGGTTGGGGATCGAAGGATTTCGGGTCGATTGGATCGCGGAGCAAAGGAAGGGAGATGCGCGCACTCGGAAGAAATGGTGGGCGGTTGGCTCTGCGATAGCCTACCATTCCTCTTATATAGCAGGAGTTGCCCGCCAAATCAGGGGGCCGTTACCGCGCGATGATTACGCCAGAAGTTACCGTTGAGTTACCTTAACGGCTAGTTTGACCACGCCTGACGGTCCAACTCCAGCCACTCGGCTCGCTAAGTCACTCGCCGGGACCGCGTCTCGTTGGCTCGACTCGCCCAAGGCGCGACTCGGTTCGCCGGATTTTTTCCTTTATACAGGAGCCCGCCGACGATTCGACTGGATGCCTACTTGAAGCCGTATACTCCGACTGCCAGCAGCCACTCACGCCTAATCAACGACGGCCTCGGGGACTACTGATGGGGATGCGCCTACTGGGGTATACTCAGCGGGACGTTTCCGACTGGCCCAAGGGCTGGCGAGTGGGCCTGCAGAACAGCGAGTGGATCAAAGCCCAGCAAGGTACCAGGCGACTGGAAGATGAAGGCCCAGGCGAGTAGATAGGCCCAGTCGGTCTAGGTTAAACGATTACCGAAGCTGTAACCGAATCGGTTGAGATATGTAAACCCTAGGGGAGGTGAGCCTATATAAACCTCCCTATGGGGTGAGTAGAGACAAGTTCCCTCATACACCCAAGCAACTCGCCGCCTAGTCGCTGAGCTCGCCCATTGTAAACACATCCATAATACAATCTAGCAGGAGTAGGTCTTTACCCTCCGGGGGGCCGAACATGGGTAAAACCCTGTGTCTTTGCCCTCATCTCGCACCGCAGATGGCTGGCCGCCCTTGCCCCTCGTTCTACTACTCGCTGCCGATTGCAGCATCTGCCGTGGCCATTCCCACGACAGCCGCCATCCTACATCAACCAAACCTACCCCCACCTTGCAGGTCACGCGACGAACCTGGCTCGGTGGGTGGGAGTCCGGCTCGATGGACGCCGGGGCGGTGGCCTCGGAAGGTGGACGGCTTCGACGTGCCTTCGGCGGAGGAGGCTCCGGGAGGTGACGTGTGCTCCCCAGTCCGGTGGTGGTCCGGCAGGCCCGGGGGAGCTCGGTGGCGATGGTGCTACTGCTTGGTGGTTGGGATTTGCCGTGGTGGCGGATCCCCTAGTGGAAGGAGGGGTAGAACTTGGGCGGCGGTTGGCGGGTTCGATGGCACCCTTGCTGCAGTGCGGCGGTGGGACTTCACGAGCCTCCGCGGGCTTGGCCGGGCCAGAGGGCCTGGTTTGTCTTGCTGCTACATCCGGTCGGCTACCACCTGCTGGTGGTGGAGGTAGGTCCCTCCCGCGTGCTGTTGACTGGCCGACCCTCGCCGACGTCTCCACTCTCTCGGCCTACCGGCTTCGCTCCGTGGCTCTCAGTGTGTGGGCGGTGGCGACTTCAAGACTGGGATGGCGCGTGCTCGTGGGTGGCGTGATTGGTGGAGCTTTTCAAAGTGCTCGGGAGGGTGGTTCTGGAGGGGTCGGGAGAAATCCTTGTCTGTTGACACTGGCACGGTGACGCCCGAGGGTGTCACCTTCCTTCTTGAAGGGTGTCGGGGGCTTCCCTCCCCCATCCCCCTGCTGCGTATCGGAGGAAACCCTAGGTCCCGGCCGGACAGTAGTGTCGTCGTCGTCACTCCCCTTCTTGGAGGTGCTGTTTTGGTACGCAGGCGCTTTGGATTGCGGGTGTGTGGTGGTATTTCTCTGGAGGGCGCACCGGTTGCGAGTTGTTTCCGTTTTCAGCACACCGCCGTTATCGGCTTTTTTCTTTTTTTATTTCTTCTTGCTTTTCGTGTTGGGCGTGGGGTCTCCCCGCGCCGTGTATCCTGTGGTGTTTGTTTCTTTGGGCGATGTGTTGTCTGGCCCAGCAGCGGTCTCACCTGTGTGCTTTATTTATAAAGCGGGGCGAAAGCCTATTTCGAGAGAGTACAGCCATCCGGTCAGCAATATCCTATTTTCTTCAATTCCTACTAGATCTTCAGCCTTCACAAATTCTGGGAAGCTATCTTGGGACTGCTGTCTTTCCATTTCAATGAGTTTGTTTGGAACAAGCTGGAAGCGGGGCTGCAACCACTGGCCATTCATCACTGTAACTCGCAGAGTCTCCTCTACCGCAACCATCTGATCTGTAATTTCACTGAAAACTCTGACATAATGCGTTCCTTTGATTAAGTATTTCTTCAGGAATTCTTCTTTTTCAATTTGAATAACATGGTACGAGTATTTATCCATTACATCTTCAACATGGTAGGCCACCGCTCGGACCTGCCCAATCCAAATCTTAACAGCTTCGTCCTTGAGGTACACCGTGCCTATCTGCCTTATAACATCACTCATTATTATCAGATGTTTCCTTATTTGCTCAACCTTTATGGAAAGTTCCTTATAAGCAACTTTTTCAGACAGTCTATAATATAAAAGCAATATAATGATGTTTTTCGAGGCATCTGGTTGATCCACATCATCAAGATTATTTTGACTACCAGATCAAAAATCTATGGCTATGATATAATCTATATATCTATATCTATACATAACAATAAAAGCAACAACGCTTCTGTCAACCAACTTTTTTTCTGGACTGTTTTGCCCTTGCATAAAACTGTTTATTACCCACCATTGCCACTGGCGAGTGAAAAAAAAACAATTCCCAGCAAACCACCGTGACTCTCTCTCTCTCTCCTTTAACCTCCTAGACGATTCCTCATCGTGCGCGTGCGCTGTGCCGCCGCCCCACCGCTCTGGTGCCTGCCGGGCTCGCCACTTACCAGGGCGAGGCTGTGTGCCATTCTGCGCTCGGGCAAGGTGGTCTGGGCGGAAGCAGAGCTCGAGCCGCGTCGCCCGCACGGCGGGATTCTCAGCCGCTACGCTGCTCGGCCGGGCAAGCCACTGACCAGGGGCGAGGCTGTGTGCCACGCTGCGCTCGGGAAAGGTAGGCCGGGTGGAAGTGGAGCTCTAGCCGCGTCGCTCGCGAGCTGGGATTCTAGTGGAGGCAAAAAGGGTCGTCGCTCCTCCAGCCTATATAAAATTTGACTACTGTTCACAGGTATTTGGCCCAGTTATCAATTGAAAATCAGACTGAAGCCCATATTTCGCACCCCAAGCCTATTTTATCCCCCCGGAATTTTGGCCCAGGATCCGCCGGTGGCGATAGGCCACGGGAGGACATCGTGCAGGCGGTGGGACATGCCACGCTCGAGGGAGGTTGTCTAGGCGGAAAGGGAGCGGAAACCGCGTCGCCTGCGAGCTAGGGATGCTCGCCGTCCTGTATCATTTGATACTACTTTGATTTTTTTCTCTCATTATTTCCTAAATTGGATCTGATAATATTGATGGTAGTTAGATCTCTGATATTCATAGTCCTTGGATTTCCAACCAGATCGACCATGGAGGCTGCAAACGACGTGATTTCCAACCAAATTGATCCATGTAGGCTGCCAACCATGTCACTTCAAGATTCCAGAAGCATAAGCTTCGGCCAGATCAAACAGTCAGTTCCGATTCCCCTTGCAGGGATTTGGTTGTGGACGCGGGGTCAGGGTGGAGGAGGACATCGTCACGGACAGGCACTACTGAAAAACAGGCCTTCAGTTCGATTTGAACAACGTCATCAGTCCCGGTTCGTCACGAACCACGACTAGTGTTAGCACTAGTCCCGGGGGCCTCCAACGGCTAGAAATGGCCAAAGACACTAGTCTCGGGCCGGACCAGAGCTCTAGTCCAGATCCGTAATACGGTCCGGGACTAATAAGCTGGAGCGGGGCAACAACTCTTTTCGGGGACTATTAGTCCTGGGTCGTATCATGGCCCGGGACTAATTGTCCATCATTATATATACAGCTACCTGGCCAGCTGCCCTAAAGCATATGATGGCCATTTTTCTCAAAGAAGCAAGAGAGTACATGCCATTTTTTTTCTCAAGATTTGTCAAGATTTAGTTTGCAACACCTAAATCCAAAGCTTTAAAAGGTTAGAACTTCATTCTTTCATCTCTTATTGCTACTTTAGCTCTATAATGCTCTAGAAGTATAGAGATATGGATCAAATGCATGCATGCTCTAGAAGTAGCTAGAAGGATTTTGATATATATGTGTAACAAATTTTGATTAGGCACATAGTTACTGAAAATTGAAATGTGTAATTTTAGAGTTTCAGAGCTTAGAATGGAATGAGGTTTTCACTGATAGACCAATAATAAAAAACTCCACATTTATCATGTTGATTGTTTTCTCCAATTCACAAATTGGTGCATGTAAATTTTTCAAAATTAATACTCTAGAAGCTCTCAATATAACTTGTAATAATTTTATCATGTTGTGTAATGGTTTTTGATATACTTTTACTATAATGCAGATGGTCCGGGAATGGATGTACGGTACTGACCGACGCTCTGGCGAGTTCATTAATGACGTGCATGAATTCATATGTGTTGCTGATGCAAACAAGCACAATGATTTTGTATTCTGTCCATGTAATGGATGTAGGAATCAGAAGGATTACTCTAACTTAAAAATCCTTCACAGCCACCTGTTGAAGTCCGGCTTCATGCCTAGTTATAATTGTTGGACCAAGCACGGAGAGAGGGGTTATAATGGAAGACAATGAAGAAGAGGATGAGGATGACAACTATCATGGTTTCCCTGAGTACGGAGATACTTTCATGGGGGATGCTGAAGGGGAGGATGAAGAAGAGACACATGATGAACCCGCTGATGATCTTGGTCGGACCATTGCCGATGCACGAAGAGATTGTCAAACTGAAAAGGATAGGGAGAAGTTCGATCACATCCTAGAGGATCACAAAAATTTGTTGTACACAAATTGCGAAAATGGTCCGAAAAGGCTGGGCAGCACACTGGAATTGCTGCGATGGAAGGCTGAGTATGCTATACCTGACTCCTCATTTGAAAAGTTGCTGAAAATGATGAAGAATATGCTTCCAAAACATAACGTATTGCCCGCCAGTACGTACGAAGCAAAGAAGGTTGTCTGCCCTCTAGGTTTAGAGGTTCAGAAGATACATGCATGCCCTAATGACTGCATCCTCTACCGCGGTGAGGAGTATGAGAATTTAGATGCATGCCCGGTATGCACTTCACTTCGGTATAAGATTAGACGAGATGACCCTGGTGACGTTGAGGGCGAGCCCCCTCGGAAGAGGGTTCCTGCGAAGGTGATGTGGTATGCTCCTATAATACCACGGTTGAAACGCTTATTCAGAAACAAAGAGCACGCCAAGTTGTTGCGATGGCATAAAGAGGAACGTAAGTCAGATGGGATGTTGAGACACCCCGCTGATGGGTCGCAATGGAGAAAAATCGATAGAAAGTACCCGGACTTTGCAGATGACGCAAGGAGTTTAATGTTTGGTCTAAGTACAGATGGCATGAATCCCTTTGGGGAGCAGAGCTCCAGTCACAGCACCTAGCCCGTGACTCTATGCATCTATAACCTTCCTCCTTGGTTGTGCATGAAGCGGAAGTTCATTATGATGCCAGTGTTGATCCAAGGTCCGAAGCAACCCGGCAACGACATTGATGTGTACCTAAGGCCATTAGTGGAAGAACTTTTATAGTTGTGGCACGAACCCGGGATACGCGTGTGGGATGAGCACAAGCAGGAAGAATTTAACCTCCGAGCATTGCTTTTCGTAACAATCAATGATTGGCCTGCTCTTAGTAACCTTTCAGGACAGTCAAACAAGGGATACAATGCATGCACACACTGTTTAGATGAGACTGAAAGTATATATTTGGAACATTGTAAGAAGAATGTATACAATGAGCATCGTCGATTTCTTTTGGCCAAGCTTCCCTTAAGAAAGAAAGGCAAGCATTTCAACGGTCTAGCATGTCACCAGACGAAGCCTAAGGAGCGTACTGGTGCTGATATATTTGATATGGTCAAAGATTTGGATCAACTGGTAACCTTTGGAAAGGGTCCTGGAGGAAAATATGTTCCGAAAGACGCTGAAGGACACGCACCCATGTGGAAGAAGAAATCTATATTTTGGGAGCTACCATATTGGAAATTCTTAGAGATCCGCTCTACAATCGATGTGATGCATGTGACGAAGAATATTTGCGTGAACCTGCTAGGCTTCTTGGGCGTGTATGGGAAGACAAAAGATACACCAGAAGCACGAAAGGACCATCAACGTATGAAATACCCAGATGGCCTGCATCCAGAATGGTTTCAAGGTCATGCCAGCTACGCTCTTACCAAACAAGAGAAGGAAATATTTTTTGAATGCCTAAGCAGTATTAAGGTCCCGTCTGGCTTCTCGTCGAATATAAAAGGGATAATAAATATGGCAGAAAAAAAGTTCCAAAACCTAAAGTCTCATGACTGCCACATGATTATGACGCAAATGCTTCCGATTGCATTGAGGGGGCTTCTACCAGATAATGTTCGAGTACCCATTGTGAAGCTATGTGCATTTCTCAATGCAATCTCTCAGAAGATAATCATTCCTGAAGATCTACCACGGTTACAGAATGATGTGGTCCAATGTCTTGTCAGTTTTGAGTTGGTGTTCCCAACATCCTTCTTCAATATTATGACGCACCTGCTAGTTCACCTAGTCGAAGAGATTTCCATTCTCGGTCCTGTATTTCTACACAATATGTTTCCCTTTGGGAGGTGCATGGGAATCTTAAAGAAATATGTTTGTAACCGTGCTAGGCCAGAAGGAAGCATCTCCAAGGGCTATGGAACAGAGGAGGTCATTGAATTTTGTGTTGACTTTGTTCCTGACCTTAAGCCGATTGGTCTTCCTCAATCGCGATATGAGGGGAGCCTGAGTGGAAAGGGTACTCTAGGAAGGAAATCAATAATATGTAGAGACGGACATTCTTACACCGAAGGACATTACACCGTTCTACAGAATTCTATCTTGGCATCCCCATATATCGAGGAACACAAGAAAATCTTATGCTCCAACAACCCTGGAAATCATGACTCTTGGATTAGCGATGAACACATGAAGAGTTTTGGCGGTTGGTTGCAACATCTCATCAAAAACAACACTCTTGGAGATCAGCTATACTTGTTGTCTAGGTCACCATCTTCGACTATATCGACTTTCCAAGGGTACGAGATAAATGGGTATACATTTTACACGATAGCCCAAGATAAAAAGAGCACCAACCAAAATAGTGGTGTCCGCTTTGATGCAACAGACAACAATGGGTCAAAGACCACATATTATGGTTACATAGAGGAGATATGGGAACTTGACTATGGACCTACTTTTAAGGTCCCCTTGTTTCGGTGCAAATGGGTCAAGCTGACAGGAGGAGGGGTTGAGGTACACAAGAAATACGGAATGACATCGTTGGACCTCAACAATCTTGGGTACTTAGACGAACCATTCGTCCTAGCCAATGATGTGGCTCAGGTTTTCTATGTGAAGGACATGTCTACCAAACCTAGAAAAAGAAAAAATAAGAAAAAGAATACATCAGGCGATGAGCCAAAGCGCCACATAGTTCTTTCAGGAAAAAGAAACATCTTGGGAGTGGAGGACAAGACAGACATGTCAGAAGATTGTGATAAGTTTCATAAAATTCCGCCCTTCGCGGTAAAGGATGACCCAAGCATCATGTTAATGAATGAAGATGCTCCATGGATACGACTAGATCAGAAAGGAACACACGCGAAGAAATGATATGTAATAATTGTAACATTTTATGAGTGAAGATGCTCCATGCATGTGTCCATTTTTATAGTGTTGTCTGAAAACAATCTTGAGTGTGTTAGTCCCATTTTGTGGCTGGACCGGGACTAAAGGAGTGCCTTTAGTACCGATTCATACTTACCATTAAGATCTGATCTCCAAACGCGTGATGTCACATATTAGGGAGTGCCTCTATGACCAGTTTCTCGGAGATGCCGGAGGACTGGGCTCCGTCGGCATCTCCCTGAAACTGGCCGTAGTGGTGTCCCTGCTCTCGAAAACCATCTTGCAGCTTGTAACTTCTCTAACTAGATCAATATGCTTGGGAGCTAACTAATTTCACATATTAGGGAGTGCCTCTATGACCAGTTTCTCGGAGATGCTGGAGGACTGGGCTCCGTCGGCATCTCCCTGAAACTGGCCGTAATGGTGTCCCTACTCTCGAAAACCATCTTGGAGATGCCTCAAACTGGCTGGAGGACTGGACTCACAAGGATGCCTATTTATAGTACAAGCATCTCGGCATAATGTCGACACTCACGACATAATGTCGACACTCACCCCTATTATTAGTGCTGACTCATGTTTAGTCACGGTTGGTGTCTCCAACCGGGACTAAAGGTTCATCTTTAGTCCCGGTTGGTGACACCATCCGGGACAAGGTACAAGCCGCACGACATAATGTCGACACTCACCCCTATTATTAGTGTTGCCTGGCCCAGTCTGCCGCAATCCCTTCAGTCGCGGTTGGTTTCTCCAACCGGGACTAAAGATGAACCGGGACACTTCCCTCTATTTATTAGGTAACACTCAAGACATTTATTAATATTAAAAAACCAGGACAAACAGGGACTAGCTAACACTCAGGACTAAAGCCGCCCCCTTTAGTCATAATCATGCCTAGTCCTATAGTACGCAGCTTCAGGGTCTTCTTCGTCATCGTCATCATCATCGTCATCGTCACCTGCCACTCCGGGGATCCTCAGCCCAACCATGGCATATACCAGGGGCCATTCCAGCCTCGGATTCATGGCGGGCGGGGGAGGTGTCTCCTGGAAGACGATGCCGCTACCGTCGGGCCGGTGTGGGGCCTTTTTATGGCTCTGTGGCGGGTGGACTCGTGGGCACCGCAGGCGACGATGGTCTCCCCCGGCGATGTAGCGCATCACTCCGATGATAGTACGGTTCGCCCACCACAGACGACAGCCGGCTTCGTTGTGGTTCACCGGTGGCGGGCCATCACCCTCGTACCCGGCAAGCTCCCTTTCCCGCCTATTAGCGAAGAAGGCATTCCAGGTGTCGTACTTGTTGGGATCCCACTGGGGATCGATCCGCTGCTCCGGCGTGAGATCGTGGTAGAAGTGGTTTGTGATGGCCGCCTGGCGTGCGGAACCTTGAGGGACAGGAGGGACAGGAACCCCTCCAGCGTTCAGCATCCAGCCGGCGGGCGGCCGGTATCCCGACGGACAAGGGTAGTTGGAGGCGCACAGCGCCTCTGTCTCCTCGAGGGTCAGAATGGCCCGGTAGGCGTTGTCCATTGTTCTAAGAGAGGAAGGTGTGGATGTGTGGATAGCCATGGCGCGATCGCCCTAAATATAGAGGGAAAGGGCAGGAAAACTTGGCGTGAAGCTTTGGGAAATGGCAGGAAATATCTTTAGTCCCGGTTAGTGACTACATCCGGGACTAAAAGCTCTCGTAGAAAGGAAAGGGCGGGAAAACTTGGCGGGAAGAGGTGGGAAATGGTGGAAATGGCGGAAAATAAAAGATATGATTTTCCAAAGTTTTTATATTAGTTTTGAATTAAAAAAGAAAATTTACAAATGAAAAAAATTATAAATGATTCAAACAGATAAATATATATTATATTAAGATTCTTTATATTTTTCTTATAATAATAGACATATTATTTGTTTTATTTGGATTATTACAATAAAAGATATGATTTTCCAAAGTATTTATATTTGATTTGAATAAAAAAAGAAAATTTACAAATGAAATAATTTATAAATGATGCAAACAGATAAATGGATATTATATTAAAATTCTTTATATTTTTCTAATAATAATAGACATATTATTTGTTTTATTTGGATTATTACAATAAAAGATATGATTTTCCAAAGTTTTTATATTTGATTTGAATAAAAAAAGAAAATTTACAAATGAAATAATTTATAAATGATGCAAATAGATAAATGGATATTATATTAAAATTATTTATATTTTTCTGATAATAATAGACATATTATTTGTTTTATTTGGATTATTACAATAAAAGATATGATTTTCCAAAGTTTTTATATTTGATTTGAATAAAAAAAGAAAATTTACAAATGAAATAATTTATAAATGATGCAAACAAATAAATGGATATTATATTAAAATTCTTTTTATTTTTCTGATAATAATAGACATATTATTTGTTTTATTTGGATTATTACAATAAAAGATATGATTTTCCAAAGTTTTTATATTTGATTTGAATAAAAAAGAAAATTTACAAATAAAATAATTTATAAATGATGCAAACAGATAAATGGATATTATATTAAAATTATTTATATTTTTCTGATAATAATAGACATATTATTTGTTTTATTTGGACTATTACAATAAAAGATATGATTTTTCAAAGTTTTTATATTAGTTTTGAATTAAAAAAAGAAAATTTACAAATGAAATAATTTATAAATGATGCAAACAGATAAATGGATATTATATTAAAATTCTTTATATTTTTATGATAATAATATACATATTATTTGTTTTATTTAGATTATTACAATAAAAGATATGATTTTTCAAAGTTTTTATATTAGTTTTGAGTTAAAAAAGAAAATTTACAAAAAAAAAATTAGTCGCGGGTCGTGGCTGGACCCGGGACTAAAGGGTGAGTGCGCGCGCGAAAACGAAGCGGCCGAAAAAACCCTTTAGTCCCGTGTCGTGGATTAACCCGCGACTAAAGGTGGGGTCTTTAGTCGCGGGTTAAGCCACGGCCCGCGACTAAAGACCCTTTAGTCGCGGACGGTGGCTTAGCCCGGGACTAAAGGGGGTCCCTATATATACGCGCGCTCGCCCCTGGCGCGCCGAGCCAGCACTTAGCATGCGACGAAGACGAAGACGAAGACGGGAAGGCGCCATCGACGCAGAGAAGAACACAGGGGAGGTGCTGCCCGCCGGCCGGCCGATTCCCGCGCCGCCGCCGACCTCATCTCCGTACCGCAGAGCCTCACCGAAGGAATCGAAGCCCCGCGCCCCTAGTCGAGCTCCCTGTCCGCTCCTTCCCCGTCTCTGACCGCCACGTCCGTCGCCGATTCCGGCCACCCTCGACCTCCCTCGACCTCCCTCGGCCTCGCTAACCTCAGGCACCCTCCTGCTTCCTTCCTCTTCCTCTGGCTTGCCTCCCTGTCAAACACCTGCCGCCGACGCCGTTGTCCGTCATCGCCGCCGACGCTCCGATGACCTCCCGCTAGCGGCGCCGCTAGGGTTAGGTCCCTCTTGGTGAGCTCGTTTGAACCCGCCCCTTCGCGCTTCCCAGTTCGCCGTCAATCGCCGTCCCGTGCCGCCATCAACTGCCTCGGTGAAAATAATCAACCAGCCCCCCGGTCCCTCTTGCTTGGGTGGCATGCTGAGGTGGCCAGTACCCCACTGGTCAGTCATAGTGGCTAGGCTCAGTAGCGGTGCAAAAAGTTTAACCCCCTCCGCTGATGTCATAATGATGAAATAACCCTTTTTAATAATTCTAGAATTTGATTAAATATTGTAAATTCAATAACTTTTAATTTATAAGTCAGAAAAATACAAATAATATATCAAAATGTTCAGAAAATTGAAACCTATCTATCTATATAATCATGCATTATTAATAAACTTTCATGACAAGTTTAATTAGAAGAACAAATGCACCCCTCTCATATGTTCCGGAGTTTTCCCGACTTAGGGTTTTCACCCCTCGGAACCCCGATTAATTTGCCGAGCATGTTTTAGGGTTTCAATTCAATGCAATTCAACTTTTCATATCATCATACTTGCTTGAGCATTGCATCGATGCCATGTGTTGATTGTTTCCCCTTTATTTTTTTCTGGTGTTTGGTTCTTCTCGGTAGAATACGATATCGAGATCGAGATCGAAGCCCTTTTGGATTAGGGTTATTTTTTTGTTTAAGTTATTATAATTAGGATTATATTGTTTTAGTTATTAGGATTATTGTTTTTTCTAACCTGTTTAACTCTCTTTTTGTTATAGATAATTAAGTCATGGATCCATCTGAAGATCCTGGTCGCATCGGTGAAGGTTTTCTTCAGGGCATGATAAGAGGTGAAATTCCTCTTATTACTACCGGCGCCGGAGATATTTTGCTCGAGGAAGAGATATCCTCATATCTGAATCCATCCGGTGATGGACTAGAGGAAAACCTAATGTACCAAGGGGAAGACCAGATGGACGAAGGGCAAACAAATAACAACAATAATGATGGTCCCTCGACAGGATCCGGCGAGGTACATATATATATATATGTATAAAGTATCGTGTTACCTCTATTCATTAACTGATCTAGATATATATTAATCACTCTCTCTTCTTCTTTTAGCCCACCGGATCGAAGCAATCGACAGCTCGAACGAAACGAGGGCCGAACAAAAAGTTGGATGGTAATCAGAGGTTCACCATCGAAGAAATAGATGATGATGGTGAACCGATTGCTCCAGAGAAGCACCGGAGGATGTTTATAAATCAATGCGGGGTGCTTGTTAGGGACAACCTGCCGATCACCATCCAAGAATGGAATAAGTCAAAGAAAGCCGGTGAAGAATCCAACAGCTATGTCACTGATGATGCCAAAGATGACCTTTGGCAGAAGCTCATAGCGCATTTCATACTACCTCCAGAGTATGAGGAATTTAAGGTAGATGGTATTACCCCAAGGCCGGGTGGGCTTGAAAATAGAGCGAAAGTCAAGGAGTGGGCACTAAGCAAGATGGCTGAACTGTATCGGAACCACAAGAAAAGTTTATACGCGAAATATGTCGCGAAAAAGAAAACTCCAGACTTCAAAGGAGTAAAAGAGAAGTTGAGAGAATAGTGGCCCGATTTTGTACAGTACAAGCAATCTGATAAAGCAAAGGCAAAGTCGGCAAAGAACGCGTTAAATGCTGCCAACAAGAAATACCATTATAAAATGGGGACAGGTGGCTACAAGAGTGCCATCCCTAAGTGGGAAACTATGGAGAAGGATATGAGGGCTAGAGGCGTCACTCCTGGTACAGATGGATGGCCCGAGAGGTCAAAGCACTGGTGGTACGGGCACGGGGGATCCTTGGACCCAGAAACAGGGAAGACATTATTTCATGATAAAATTCCAAAACCCTCCCAAGACCTTATTCAAGAAATGAACGATGCTCAATTGGGATTGTTCCGTCCCGAGAGAGAGAACGACGAGCTGACACGCGCCCTAGGGAATCCTGAAAAGGGAGGACGAACACGAGGCAAAGGCGCCGGCGTCTCGTGGAAGAAAGGGTTTCCTCAGTACGATGCTAGTTACAGAAGCCGCCAGAGAAAGAAGGACCGGGAGGCAGACCGGATCTCCAGGGTAGAGCAGGACCTAGCTGATCTGAAGAACCTCATGCATGAAATTAGCCAAAGGCCACCATCGTCAACTCACCCACGGTCTGATGATCCTGCATTGGATCTTAGCCAACGGAGAAGCAGCGTGGCTTCCACGGAGGTCCGTGCTGATGATCAAGCACTGTTGGATGATGCACCGGCTCCTCACTACCCCATGGATGATGTCAGAGAGATGGCACAATGTGATCTACATCAGCCAATGAACAACCTGTCTTTCAAGGTGGCGATCGGCACTGATTTACCTTGTCTACCTGGAGCACTCCACCATTCACTTCCGATTCCACCAGGCTATGATCGTGTCACGGTGGATGACATAGTGGAGGATTTTGCGGACCTAGAGATTGAAATCGCTACGCCTGAAGGCCTTACGAAACTAGGAGATGTCAAGCGCAACATCATTCTATGGAATAAGAAGTACATCAAGTTTCCAGGCTCGGCGCCAAGGCCACCGACTCCAAGGAATCCAAATCCACCCCACATCGAATATCGTCAACCTCCAAGTCCACCCCAACCCGATTATCGCCAACCTCCAAGTCCATCCCAACCCGATTATCGCCAACCTCCAAGTCCACCCCGCCCCGCTGATGATCGCCGCAGCAGGAGTACATCAACTCGATCTCCGCCTCCGCCTCCGTGCAATACTACTACCTCGTCGAAGAAACGGAAGTTCGACGGTCCCCCGCGCCCCACATCGAAGAAAGGTCAAACACCGAAGATAGTCGATATCCCGCCGGCTCTTCCAAAGAGACCTTATGACAAGACCGATGAGGAAACTAACGCGGATGTGGCTGCCCAAGTTAAGGCGCATTTTGCACCCAAAAAGCCTGAGCCAAAGCCGGTATATAACGAAAAAACCAAAAAGTGGGCTAAGTCCTTTCTTGAGCAACCATCCCAGATATCGATGAATCTGGAATCAGACTATGACCGGGAGATTATTAAGCAAGCACAGAAGAAAAAAATCACAAGTGCAAAAAGCGGGAAGCAAGTTGCCCAGCTGGGAGCACAGAAGAATTAATCGGTCGCCCCACTCAAAGTCATTTCAGACCTCGACAAGGCCTTCAGAGCTGAAATGGATATGGACATGCAAATAATGGACCCTAGAGCCCGTAATAATGCTGCACTTATGGGAATCACTGTATCGGAGGCCAAAGCACTTGCTAACGAAGCAAATATGTCTCTTGGTCAATATTTAGGCTATAAAGATACGCCAGTGGGTCAGATAGTACGGCAGTATGTCCAAGGGCAGCCTCTAGTCAGTAATGAGGAGCTCGCGCGTCTATCCACACATATGCGAAATCTGCATGAATGGTACATATCGCAAGCAGAAAAAGCATCATAAAGATTGGTTTCCGGTGGACGTTAGAAAGGAGCATCACTTCAAACCATACTCGATACAGGTTCAAATGACCGAACTGTTTCAGTTATACAACCAGCGCGCCCTCGACAAATCTATCATTGGTTGCTACTGTCTGTAAGTTATTTATTTCTATAATTAAGTTTGTAGATTTAGCTCGTTCATTGCATTTAATATATTATCCTAACTATATATCCTTTTGTATGATGATATTATATTCCGCAGAATGAAGATGCTTGAATGCAAAAGAGCTAGAAGATACGACGTTGGGTTTATTGACCCATATATCATTAATGAATATACGTTAAAGAATCACCCAAAAGACGTGGAGGAAGACCTGTCCAGGTTCTTAACCGAGCATAATTTTGTTAAGGAAATACGATTTCCTTACAACTTCAAGTGAGTGTTTATATCTTGTACACATTTTATTTTTGCTTACTGGATGAGCTATGCATGTATGCTTATATAAATGTCCGCAGATTCCATTGGATCTTGCTAAACATTCAAGTTGACAACTCCCTAGTTTAAGTCCACGACTCATTAAGTTGGGACCAAGAGAAGTGGAGCGACATGAAAGCAATGCTCCATAAGTAATTTCAATCATTATCGCATTATATCGTCCTCTTTCATTCATTTCCTGATATCAAGTAACTAATAACTCCTTTGTTCATTTTCTTTGTCGAGCAGGTGTTGGACACGGTTCAGACAGAAAATACCAGGTCCATTCAAAGAGGAGCTAACTTATAAAATGGCAAAGAGTTTACAACAGCCACCGGGAACTCATTTATGTGGATACTACGTCTGCGAGTACATCCGCGAGTTGACCAGTGAGCGGACAGTTGACTCACATTATTTTTATGATTTGCGAGAGAAACTAGATCTAGACCAACGCATAAGAGCAATTCAAGAGGAGCTGGCGGGATTTATGATGAAGGAAGTCCTTGATGTACATGGAGAGCATTATGCGGATGACGTGGAACTCGATTTGCCTTAGTCATCTCCATGTAGCTCATATGATATATATATTCATCAATGACCATATAATTTCAAAACATTTCTTCCTTTTGATATGATTGATTATATGTATGCTTGCAAGGGATCGATTAATTATATAAATGCATCGACGTGTAATGTGTATGTAGTAGCGTATAATATGTATACTGAAATATATGTTTGTTATAGTGAAACACAAGACGAAAAAGAAACAAAATGGCAAAAAAAAGGAAATACACAATCTCTGCCGCGGCAGAGAAATGTGGTGTTTCTCTGCCGCGACAGGAAACCTTTTAGTCCCGGGTGGTGTTACAGCCCAGGACTAGAGGGTTTCCGCCCCCCCGCGGCGCTGAAACAACCACGTGGCTGTTATCAGTCACGGGCCGTTGCGAGCCGGGACTAGAGGGGGGGCCTCTAGTCTCGTTTTCGCAGTCCCGGGCCCAAAACCGGGACTAGAGCCCGTTGCGGCCCGGGACTAGAGGCCTGTTTTCCACCAGTGAGGTATCACACTCTCGCCATTGGCAACATGTCTGCCTCTCAAGGGGGCGCTTCTTCACGGGGAGAAGACAATTCGTTCTATGTAATCATCGGCCTTCACTTCTTAAATATTTACACCATGCAGCAAGACATGAAACTGGTCCAGAATAGCATCCTATTAGCTGGCCTCTCATCTTGGATTCAATAGTTCTGCACATTGTTCCTATATATTTCATTCAAAAGAGGACTGTAGGCCGTAGTTGTGTGCACATGGCGAAGACTAAGTCCTTGGCAAGAAAGACTGCAAAGGTTTTTTTGAGATGGCAAAGACAAAGAAACATCTCCGATGCTATGGGAAGATAATGATATACTTCGAAGCTTCTGAAATTTATCGCCATCCAAATTCCAAACTCTACTCTGACTGTTGGTTATAATGTAGGCCAGAGGTACGAAATTCACCTGTCTACTCTTCATATACTTTCTTTTCTATCTATCTCGTTGCATTATGAAATCTTCGACTAGACTATAATTATAATCCAGGTATTCTTTTGGGAGCCTGGTTCCTTCAAGTCGTTGCTGCAATAGAAGAGGTTGGTGAAAATGGAGATAAATACACATCCCATACAATGTATGGACAATATTCTTTTCTCTCTTTTTTCTTCCCTTTCTGATGGAGGGGTTAATCTCTTGAGTGGCCCTATCTTCACGGATCTCGTGGTCAAATCGATGGAAAAGCGAGGGGAAAGGCAGAAGGTAGCGGAAGCGAACACACACCTCGCGAAGAACACACGCAAAACTCACACGATACAAGGCCGATTGCTCCAGAACGGCGGCCACCGGTCCGATAGAATCCTCGCAAGGAAAGATCGGTCAACGTGCTCCCTCAAATCCACATCGGAGAGGGAAGAACACCTTGGGGAGGGTCTTGACAACTTGGAGACGAGACATCGAACTCCAAGGCCTTGTTCAACGATGGATGCGTGATGCAAAGTCCAATCGAGGTTGGTGATGATAGTAGGTCCCCTTGGTAAAGGGGATGAGGCAAAACTAGAGATTCCACAATGGGGGTTGTCTTTAGTCTATCATCTATGCCTGAGGGATACATGAGGGGTGGGGGCTCTATTTATAGGCCAGCCACTAAACAAGGGTAGTTTGGGGATAAACTAGGCGAATAGGTAAGTAAAGGGGAATACATGGGCTGTGGCCCAACAGGTGCGCGTAGGCACAGACATGACCGGTAGTACCGGACTTAGGAACGGTAGTACCGGTCATCACCGGTAGTACCGCTCTGGGACCGGTAGTACCGCTTGCGGTCCTGGAGCGACGGTTGGAGCCGTCAGTAGCGAGCGGTAGTAGGGGCGGTAGTACCGCTGACCGGTAGTACCGGTTCCGACAACCGGTAGTACCGCTTTGTCCTGGCAGCTGCCGATCTGTCTTGTTCCGCCTCCTCTTCCAAGCCTCCGTCTTGTCGGACTTGATGTTCCGAGCTTCCTCGCCTCCGTACTGGTCGGTGTGAACCTATCATGCATATGTGACGGAGTATGAAGTAGCATACCATTCAATAGGGTAGGAAGGGGGCTCGCATAGAGGAAAGGATTCACCTTTGGAGTCCATGACGACTTGGCGTAAGTTGGAGGCCTTGATGTAGTAACGACCGTAGGTCGGGCTGCATCATCTCCCCCCTTCAAAAAGAGTCGTCCTCGACTCTCCATGCCCATCACGAAGTAGAAGAGGTCGAAGGACATCCTTGATCCTGGGGTGCACCATATAGTCGTCCTTGTGAAGATTGACTTGACAACACTTCAATGTTCCTTCACCTTCCATGAAGCCTACAAAGCTCACGACAAAAGCGAAGCAACACTCAAAGCGTAGCCAATTCGTGAATATTATAGCATGAGTCCTCAAGTAGAAGGAAGTCACCTTAGCTTGTAGAGATAGCTCGATGAAGGGTAGCCATAGGTAACTCTCTTCGGTTCTTCTTGTCAACACATGGTTGGTAGAGGTTGACGTGTCTGCACTTGTACCTTCACACAACAAAGAGCAAGCAAAATATTTTCGTGTGTGATAGAGGAGCATGTCAAATGTGGCATGTCCATTCTTCTTCACAACATTATTAGCATAATGCATGTATAGCAAATGGGATGCATATGCAAGGTCAAAGTGCATGTAAATAGTTTGAACATCATCCAAATGTGAAAACTCAAAAACTCCATATAACATAGTAGTGGGGCATTCAAAGCATTGGATCCAAATTTCAAACAACATCTTTGATGCAAGAATAGGAGAATTTGGCAAAAACACACAAGGAAGAATGTCCAAATAAACATCATTATGTGTGCAAACCAACCATTGGAAAGAGAAATTGTTCAACATGTTGGATGTCACACACAAATCATCAAAAGCAAATTTCATGGGAGTATGGGTATCCCAAGTGTAAGCAAAAACGGCATGTTTGCAAACAAACCAAATGAAAGATCAAGTGGTCCTTATGTTTGTTGCAACAACGACGAGATTCTTGGAAGCTCTCATGACAATACATGCTCTTAATGGAATTGTGGTTGCACACAAAACATCGGAAAGAGAAAATGTTCAACATTTTTGTTGCAACACACAAAGCATCATTATCCAAAAGCGAAGAAACATGAATGTCACAAGGTGAGATAATACCATCAACATGCTTGCAATCAAACCATAGGAAAGAGCAATTTGCCAACATGAAAGATGTAAAGCATGCAAAAGGTATCAGAGCTGGGTTCGATCTTGAACTCACTTGTTGGATGCTCTCAAGAGCTCTTTTTGTCAACTCGTGCTCAACCGAGGTTGACATGATAGTGCGAATACCTACACACATCATATGTAAAAGGAAGAACGTGTGTGCATGGTAGAAATACACATCATCCATCATGACGTATCTCTTCTTGTGCACATCACCATTAATGTCAATCAAGTATGAAAGAGATGCATGGTGAGTATGCAAGTGGGGAACATGATTATCATGGCAATCATCAAAATCTCCAAAAAATTGAGAAAGCTATGGGGGCCATCTCATTATAACGCATAAGATCAATATTGTTGCAAGCAAAACAAGTGAAATAGCAAGCATTCATCTTATCGCAAGCAACGGGAGAAATTGAATGACTAACATGACAAGGCAAGTCCAAAGCAATTGGAGGATACACACAAGATGCATAGCATGGCATGTTTATGGCAATGATATCGCAATCAAACAATTCCACATGATCAATATTATGCAAAGGCAAAGCATCACATGGTAATATGAGTGAAGCATATGTAATGTCACAAGTGTCATCCATAACATGCATATCCTCACAATTCATCATGTCCACTAGTGGGATCATGGCATCATCAACACCCTTATTGTTACCTTGGTCATACCTCTCATATGAAGTGGGTGTTGTGGAAGTAGTGGCCTCCTTGTGGACGACTTCGTCTTCTTGATGTAGCCATGGCATAGCATCATCTTCGTGCACCATGTACATCTTCTCCAATTGAGGCATCATTGCTTCATGGCTTGGCGCTTCTTCATCCATGGAACCTAGCATAACACAAGAGAACACACTAGAGGTAGAGGGTAAGTTGTTAGAAATCGAAATGGTCTCACTTGACCTATCAACTACCACTCTCAACTCACTAGGAGTATCGCTCATGCCCTCCAAGTGGAAGCACTCAATCTCACATAAGGTGGAGTCACTCATCTCACTCTTGTTCTCACTCAAGTGGGCTAAGTGGCTCTCATACTCACATGGGATTGGTACCACATCATCACTCAAGCATATGGGGGTAGGCTCGGTTTCCTCAACTCCATGCGCCTCCTTTGATGAAGGGAAAATCCCATGCTCACCATTCTTGACCTCCTTCTAGCGCCAAGATGATGGAAGGGTTATTTTTGGTGGAATTTTCGAATTTATGGGGAAAAGACCAAATCGATGAGGAATCTGTGGCAACCAAAAGCTGCTCTGATACCAGATGATGAAGGGGTTAACCTCTTGGGTGGCCCGATCTTCACGGATCTCGTGGTCAAATCGATGGGAAAGCGAGGGGAAAGGGAGAAGGTAGCGGAAGCGAACACACACCTCGCGAAGAACACGATGAACATACGCAAAACTCACACGATACAAGACCGATTGCTCCTGAACGGCGGCCACCGATCCGATAGAATCCTCGCAAGGAAAGATCGGTCAACGTGCTCCCTCAAATCCACATCGGAGAGGGAAGAACACCTTGGGGAGGGTCTTGACAACTTGGAGACGAGACATCGAACTCCAAGGCCTTGTTCGACGATGGATGCGTGATGCAAAGTCCAATCGAGGTTGGTGACGATAGTCGGTCCCCTTGGTAAATGGGATGAGGCAAAACTAGAGATTCCACAATGGGGGTTGTCTTTAGTCTATCATCTATGCCCGAGGGATACATGAGGGATGGGGGCTCTATTTATAGGCCAGCCACTAAAAAAGGGTAGTTTGAAGATAAACTAGGCGAATAGGTAAGTAAAGGGGAATACATGGGATGTGGCCCAACAGGTGCGCGCAGGCACAGACATGACCGGTAGTACCGCTCTGGGACCGGTAGTACCGCTTGCGGTCCTGGAGCGACGGTTGGATCTGTCAGTAGCGAGCGGTAGTAGGGGCGGTAGTACCGCTGACCGGTAGTACCGGTTCCGACAACCAGTAGTACCGCTTGGACCTGGCAGCTGCCGATCTGTCTTCTTCCGCCTCCTCTTCCAAGCCTCCGTCTTGTCGGGCTTGATGTTCCGGACTTCCTCGCCTCCGTACTGGTCGGTATGAACCTATCATGCATATGTGACGGAGTATGAAGTAGCATACCATTCAATAGGGTAGGAAGGAGGCTCGCATAGAGGAACGGATTCACCTTTGGAGTCCATGACGACTTGACGTAAGTTGGAGACCTTGATGTAGTAACGACCGTAGGTCGGGCTGCATCACTTTCAAAGATCAGAAACACATGAATTCCAAACTTAAAATAAATGTTGCAAGTCTCTATTCAAACACTGATTTTTCTGAGAAAAGGTGTTGTACTTTGGAACCATGATACATGTTTCTTTTCTAAGCAAAGCTGGTGCAATAGCAAGTTTTTCCTTTTGTATTTGCAGCGGTTACTGTTTTAGGTGCCTGACTCAGAGCCCTGTCGGCTCTTTGATTGCTGCCTTCATAAGCCATCGGCATTGACGACTACATGATTGTGGTTGGAGGCCATTCAGGTGGCACCTGCGTGTACAGGCCTACAGGGACGTCAAGCCGACTGGCCTATTCCTGAGAAAGATCGGTTCATGACCTCATGCGTTCGTCTCACTTGGTTGGTGGATTTCTTTCGACTGCTGTTCTGCTGAAGTTTTTTCATAGGAGAACTTTCAGTTTTTAGATCATTTTCAGTATATATCGACAGTTACATCTACTTCATTTATGGTTGGTATTACCAGTACTAGTATATTTTATTCCAATGCCATTCCACTGGTGTTACTACTTTAAATGGCAAAAAAATTAGATTGGTTCGGCCGCCCCTAGAGCTAGCTAGCTAACACTGATTTTTAGATTTTTAGACGTTTGGATCTGAAGTTCATTGTTCATAACATGTGTACTGCATGTGTGTAATCGTGGCTTCTGGTCTTGTGGTTATGTTCAAATAGTAGAAATATGGACGCTGGATGCGCGTTCATCCTTCTTGCTTTTGATTCACATGTTTTTCTTAAGACTGGATGTTAGCATATGAATTCAGCGGAAATAGTAATGTTTTTGGTTTTATTCTAAACTCTTAAGGATTACACTGAAAACAAAGAGTGAGGTTTTCGCCCGTCTGCCCGGCCTAGACGTGTCATCCCACATCCGTGCATACCAAGTACTCCCTCCGTTTTAAAATATAAGACGTTTTAGGTTTGTGATGTCATTTTCTTCACAAACCTAAAACGTCTTATATTTTGGAACGGAGGGAGTACCTAACTGCTATCGCGTATGCCAAGTACGTACCGCCGACTGCGGTGATGAGAAATGGGGATGGCCACTTGCCACTTGGATGCTCACTTAAACATGAGAAATTATTTCAGCTTGAAACCATGATTGTTTCCGGGGAAAAAAATTGCGGAAGACAGTAATGATAGAGCTAATGGTACAAGGTTCATCGATGAAAATACAGTTTCAAGGTGACTACAAAATTGTTTTGATGGAAGATACAACTAATAACGTTGGATACTTGATCTATTTATCTTTCTATTTGTAGTTCCTTCTCTCCCGTCGCAATGCACAGGCCAACGGGGACGTGCGCGTCGAGTAGAATGGAAGCCGGGCGGAGCTGGTGCTCGATGGGCGTCGAGGAAGCTGTCCGGAGTTGATACGAGCAACCGCCACATGGACGAGCATTGTTGCGTAAATAGTAATAAAGTAGACAATACTACTCCCCGACATCAAGGGATTGCCAATGATGCAAATGAACGGTTGGGCTGGCTGAAGCGATCAGAAGAGGAAGAAGTGGGTGACACCATAGTCCCAGTAATATTTGAAACACGTCGCATCTTATATACAAGAACTTATTTTATACTCATACATAATATATTGTCTTTCCTATTGCAACGCACGGGCTTGGCTTTTGTGCTTGTATCAACGCTTCTGTCAACTAGGCTTTTTTCTGGATCTTTTGTCCTTCCACCAAATATCAGTATTACTTACAACTGCCATTGTATCGGTTCATTTTTTTTTTACTCTTTCGTTTTTATTTTCTCTCCTCTCCCGATGGAACCAGCGACCGGCGCACTGGAGCACGCGGGAGCAGCGTGGCCTGGAACTTGGTGTTGGCGAGCCGCCTCCACTGGATCTGAATGAGGGAGTTGAGGATGAGGGGATGGCGACTCGGAGGCAAGAAGGGGAGGTGCTGGTGCTTGGCGTCGGCCGGTAGAACAGCGGCGGCGGCGCCAATGGAGCGAAAACTCAGGGCTTGCAGAAAAGAGAAATTGTGTGCCCCTCGTACTCGACGAGTTTCACGGCGGGCGCGAGCACAGGCCACCCCGACAAAGGCTGCAGGGTCACCAGCTTGCTGTTGCCGTCACCGTCTCCACCGCCGAGCTTGGTCGTGGCGGTCGCACCCGCAGAGCTTCCACTAGGCCTGATGTCGCGTTGCCGTCGCGGGCTCGTGACCGCATACGCACTGCTCGATTATATCCCGTCGCCAAGGCTGGCTGTCGATTCAGTCGCTGTAATTGTTTTTGGGCAATCACTGGTTTGATCTGAGGCACGGTGAAAGGGGATTTTTTTTGGGGTCTACGAAAGAACGGAACATGAGCGTTGACCACACTGCGCGACGTCAAAACGAAGGGCATGTTCAGATTTTTCCTTTCTTTAATTAATATTACTAATCTCCCTGGCTAGGACCTAGAGTAAAGCAGAGCGATGAGAGATTTTTTTTCTTCATTTTCTTGTACTACTAGCAACTAGCAACAGTGGGCATATTAGCAGACCAAAATAGCTTGGTATCAAATATTTTGGTCTGCCTTTCTTGGCTAACCAAAATGTCTAATAATCTAGAATGCAGATAGTATTCTCTCCGTCTTAAAGTTATCAAAAATTATTTAAATTTAAATTTATTTATATATTTTTTCTAATCTAAATTAGTTGACTTGGTTTTTTCTATTTGGATGCATCTAACAGTAAAACAAGTTTAGATACATTCATATCTAGACAAATTTAAGCAACTAACTTAAATCAGAGGAAGTACTAACTAGTGTTTAGATTCATCAAAATTTTTACAAAATTGTATCATGTATTTTGAGATGGAGAGAGTAGTATATAGCCCATGGTCGATTCAAGTTAACCAGTGTCACTCTACCTCCACCCCAATATAATACTAAAATATTTTAAACCATCACACTCCCTATGCTCCGGCAAAAGTCCGCATGCATTTATACCCGGTCTTGAGGCAGGCCAAGGCCTTCCGCATAGTGGGGTGAGCTGGCGATGGAAATGGTTGGCTCTGTTGGCATTAGCCAAAGCGGTGGACAGAGAAGATAGTGGCGATGTGCGCCACTAACATGGATAATAACTTAGGTTCTACTCCCTCCATCCGCAATAAGTGTACATCTATCTTTTATCTAAGTTAAATATAACCAAATTTGATCAATTTTATAAAGAATTATAGAAACATATATTACATTATATTGACATATTATAAAACTAGATTTAAAAATAAATCTAATGGTAACAATTCAGTGTCATAAATGTTGGTACGTTGTCCTAAAAAGTTAGTCAAACTTTACTACGTTTGACTTAGGACAAGGCTAGAAGTGCACTTATTTGCGGACGGAGGGAGTATGTCTTAGTAAAGCAAAATTTTATCTCCCGATGCAACGCACGGATACTTGTGCTAGTAAACAACTAAGACTCATAATTAGTTATGCAACACGTTAATTACATAACATGTTGGACGTGGAAGCTCGTAACTGTAACTTTAAAAGTCCGTACTAGCGACTTAATGGGCTGTTTGGTTGTGTTTATTTATGGTTTTTTGCTTTTGGCTTATAAGTCACAAAAGCACCTAAATAGATGCTTTTCATTTTGGCTTTTGGCTTATACCATTGTACTACCATGTTTAATTAAAAGCCAAAAGCCAAAGCCAAAAACACCTATTTTGGTGCTTTTGTGGCTTATAAGCCAAACTCTAAAAGCTAGATTTAAGCCCAACCAAACAGGCCCTAAGACTCATTATCTTTTACGTACAGAGTTGGATGTAGCGGCCGGTCAACGGATGTGTAATTTGTAGAGTCCGTGTCAAGGTAACTAAACAGTAAAGAGAAAACTTTATAGACGAGAGGAACGGAAAAGGGAAGATATTTCTTTAAGAAAAAGTATAGATCAAAATTGATTTATTCTGTCGAGATTAATTAGATCCACCTGGGTATGATCATATATTCATATCGTCCTCTTCCTGCCACGATCACCTTTTATCGATTGTCTCCTCAATCTTCGCTCACGTTGCGAAGGAGTCGTGAGCGACTGTCGCCGGTGTTGTTGCCGTCCATCTCCACACCTTCCTTGATACAGTAACTTCACCTGATCGTCCTTACACCTGATTTTCAGAAGTGATGGTGCCTCGGTTCAAAAAGAACTCTTTCCCTGTCAGGGATACCAGCAACAGAGATCCCGTCCGTTATCCCAGGAAATAGTAATACAACGAATGGGCAAGAATAGGGAGTACTACTCCGCATACGCGCGCGCCGCACGGCCAAGAGGTATGTAAAATTGCGTGTTTTAATTTGAGATTTAATATATGTCATGTGCGTGGTCATCCAGCATCAGGTTGAGACTCTAGCCAGCAAAGTCGATGGCATATACTCCCTCTGTTTAGAAATATAAGATGTTTTAGGTTTGTGAAGAAGATGTATCTAGACAAGTGTATAGGTTTAAATGAATCTAGACACTAAAAGGTGTCTAGATACATCTTATTCACAAACCTAAAACATCTTATATTTTCAGACGGAGGGAGTAGATAGAAGAAGCCGCTGCATGCTCATATACTCAGTGTAGTTGCATGAAGTCATGTCTATGTTGAGTTGATTATGAAGAGGGTGTGTATGCTCAATAGTTGCTGAAATTCATGTTGAGTTTCCGAGACTAGCAAAGTTTAGTCCGTGTGTATGCCCAGTTTATAAGTTATTGGCACCATGAACCTGATATTCAAACTAATTATTAATTTTGTCGCTGGTAATGACAAACTGCCATGGAAAGGTCTACCATTTTGTTAAGTGGAAGTTCAGTATGGTATATATAAGTTAATTATATATCTCTTATCTAATATAGCATGACCCATCAAGTTTCTAGATGAATACTACATGCCAAGTAGGTTATTAAATCAATTATTTTCTACGGAAAATCTACTTACCAACCGGTAGGTGGATGACCAAACTCGGCAGGACATGGCACTAAACGGTTAGCTAAGAATCAAATTAAAAATTCAAAATAATTTACAGATCAAACCATCTGTCAATTTAGAATCCGTTTTCACTATTAAGCTAGTCGCGTCGAGATCTTCGAAACAAGATCCCATGTTGATATATTTTAATAAAAAAATTCGGCACAAAAAGTTATCCACCCCTAACACGTGAGTTATCCATGTCATAATATGTAAGTTATCCACCCTATAACACATAAGTTATCCACAATGTAAATATGTTGGATAGAGACGTTTTCGTATACGTGCTGAGCAGGTTTAATTGGACGTGTTAACCTAGTTATTAGGGTACCAAGACTTTATTGCCTGTTTAATTCGATGAAGACTCGGAACCTAAATCCTTCAAGAGTTTGTCACCCGGCGACGGATAACGAAGCCGAGCCACTAGATTACTGGTTATACGTTACGTTGTTCACTACGGCTTAGTGTGGTGGTTGGGTGGGGCATAGGATCCTATTTTCTTTATATTGTATGCAAAACAAGTTTAGATATAGTTCTTTTAAAGAAATTATGTTTGATATTTGACGCGATAGCCTTTCGAGGTTGACTCTTTCATACGGTACGAGAGCGGCAATGAGAGATGAGGCCGAGCTGTTAGAATGACTTTTTATATTTTATCTGTAGGTAAATTTTTATAGTGATAGATAATTTACATATTTTTGGGTGGTTAACTTACATGTTTAAGATTGAATAACTCTTGTGTTACTAAGAAACATTAGCCAGGACCACTGAATTTTCTTATTGATCTAGTAACATATTTTCTAAATCGGTTGATGTCATATGTCATTACAGCCTATGCGAAAATTTATATCTCATCTCATGACGTATCCACAAGATGAACAATTTATTGTAAAGAACTTTAGACCAAGAGGATTATAAGATATGTATATGTGTGCATGTATGTTATTAGGTCCAAATTTCAAATAAAAATTATGTTACTAGGTTTTGGTCTCTTCTCAAGTACATTCTATATATAGATTATTAGAAGGGAAAAAGTCGAGGAATAAATAAGCATTCTAAAAAACACAAAATCTACCTATCGGATTTAGCAGGTCCTCACAAAGTATGCAATTGGAAGGGAGTTTCATTGCATGACAATGCACACAGATATAAAGAAGAACATAAGCTTTACATCTATAGCCTACGGGGGCATATCTAGCAGGGCAAGAGTTACATCACCTGAGAGTGCTTGCTCAAGAGAGAGCATGTACTAATACAAAAAAATTGAACACAGAAACTTACATGACTAACAAAGAGGATTGTTTTAGAAAAGTTGAATAGTTACTCCTAAATAGAGTCAACGGTACACCTAGATGGCTAGATATATATCCATGTCTAAAATTGTCGTGTGTCTGAATGTAAGGATAAATATTGGCTATGTGTATCTATTAATGCATAGGCCGGGACTATGCTCCTCATTAAAAAAATGTAAGGGTGAATATGAGGACAAGGTAGAAATATGTAATAATTCAATTTGTATGCATGTCAGTGCAGTGAATTTATTTGTTGTGTCCTCTTTGGTAGACAATACATTGTGTCCTCCTGTTAAAACACTCAACTTACTCTATTAGCACTTCAGCCAAAAAATGAAGTTTTTGTGTTGTTACCATGATGTTTTCATTTGAATTTATGTTCTCTCGATGTAAGACACCACGTCTAGGAAACAAGGATCAATCTGATAAACTTAAAATAAGGAAAACTATCCAACCATTAACATGGTAGAACCAGATTTCTATGTGTATCTAAACATGATATGATCTTCTTGGTTGAATATTTTCATAACCATATGTATAATCATCATATTGATTTGCCATTCCTATATATTAGAGTTTGTGTTTCTGTTATTTTAGGACTCTAGCCTAAGTCGGTTTGGCCTAATCCTAGGCTGGCCGACCCCCTCCTCTCTTCTATATAAACATTGTAATATTGTCTAAATCAATACAAGTTCTTATTCTCCCAAAATAGCATGGTATCAGACGCCTAGGTTTTTCGCACCTGGGATGGCTCATCCGCCAAAACCGCCGCCGCCGCCGTCGGGTCCACTATGGACCACGGCTGAAGTTCGTGCCGCCGCCGCACCACCCTCCTCCCCCTCCTCCTCCTCCTCTACTCCTACCCACCAAATACCCCAACAAATCCCTCAACTATATCTTGCCGACACGATCGCCGACGTCTCTCCCTTCGTCCTGATCGTCTTGGATCTCGCCAAACACAACTTCTACCACTGGCGCCACCTGTTTCACGTGCATCTCGGGCACTGCGGCCTTCGCAGCCACATCGATCCCGCCTCGACACCACTCCCCTATGATCCACGCTGGGTGAAAGACGATCTCACCTTCATCCAATGGATCTACACGCGAATCTCCACCGAGCTCTTCAACCTCGTCTCCACCAATGACGCCACGGCAGCGCAACTTTGGGCTGCCCTCCAGCAGCTCTTCCAGGACAACTTCGACTCACGCGTCAACGTCCTCCACATTGAGCTCTACACCAGCACTCAAGGCGACTCCCCTGTCATCGTCTTTTGCCAATGCATCAAGGCCATCGGCGATGAACTTCGGGAGCTCGGTGATCCCATTGACGACCGTGCACTCATCAACGCCCTTCTTGTCGGGCTCGACGATCAATTTGAAAAGCAAGTTGCCTTTATTCCTCTGTTGAAACCTTACCCTAGCTTCGCCGAGGTGCGATCTATTTTGCAGATCGAGTCCCAGAACCAAGCACGCAAGGCTACCCGTCCTCCTCAGGTGTTTCACACGGTGCCTCGCCCGCCGCTCCTGCCTACTCCTGCTGCACCACCGATGGCCCCTCCTGGATGGCGTCCAAGCCCCAATTACCATGGCAAAAATCCCGTGTATCGGCCACCCTCCCTAGCGTCGACCCCTCATCCGCGGCCACCTGCTTCTTCACCAGCTCCACCAGCGCCGACTCCACCAGTGCCGCCACCACCCTCCGCCATGGCCCATTGGCAGCCGCGACATGACCCATGGACGGGTCTCGTTCAGGCCTGGCCGATGCCGTGGTCGGCCCCCTCTCCGTACGGCGCCCCCGCCGGCTTATACCGGGCACTGGAGTCCTGGCCTCTGCCCCTCCATCGGTGCACCCGGGCCTCTCGCACCTCGTCCTCCGCAGCAGGTCTACACCGCCCAAGCTCCATCGACGGCTTACATGATGTCGCCACAGCAATACATGGCTCCGCCAACGTCGCTGCCCCACATGTACCGTGCTCCTCCGGCTCCTCAGTACATGCATGCGTCACCCGCTCCGTAAACCGCTCCACCAAGCTGGGACCAAGCCACCTTCATCGCTGCCATGAAAAATTTCACACTCAACAACCACGAAGGTACGGATTGGATTTTTGATTCTGGTGCTTCCTCGCATATGTCTTAAAATATGGATTTTCTGTCAGCTTGTTCTCCCTCTCCCTTTTCTACCATCACCATTGGCGATGGATCCTCTATTCCAATATCATGCACCGGTCACTCTTACATCATTAATCCAAACACAAATTTTATCCTTCGAAATATTTTAGTTGCTCCATCATTAATTAAAAATCTAACATCTGTTTGCAAATTCATAATTGACAATAATGTTTCCATAGAATTTGATTCCTTTGGTTTATCTGTGAAGGATCTGAAATCGGCGGCGGTCCTCGCTCGTTACAATAGTTCAGGCGATATCTATCCTCTCCATGGCGCACCCACCTCCACACCTCAAGGCATGATTGCCTCCGTCGATCTATGGCATCGTTGTCCCGGTCACCCCAATAAAAATACCGTGTCATCCATGCTGCAAGAGTTTAGCATCCCTAGTTCTAGTTCTTCTCATGATCCCTCTATTTGTAATGCATGTCAATGCGACAAACATATTAGATTACCTTTTGGCACATCAACTACCTATAGTACTTTTCCGTTTGAGTTATTACATTGTGATTTATGGACCTTTCCCGTCCCAAGTGTTTCAGGGTTCAAATATTATCTTGTTATTTTAGATGATTACTCTCACTATGTTTGGACCTTCCCTCTTCGTGCCAAATCATATGTTCCCAAACTCTTCATTAATTTTAGGCAATATGTTCTAACTCACTTTGGTCTCCCAATTCGCTTCATACAATGTGACAATGGAAAAGAATTTGATAATAACCAAAATCGAAATTTATTTCTCTCCCTAGGTATCCTATTTCGTTTTTCCTACCCATACATATCTCCTCAAAACGGCAAGGCTGAACGTTCCATTCACTCTATCAACAAAATCTTGCGCACCTTACTAATTCAAGCCTCTCTTCCACCATATTTTGGGATAAATCTCTACGGACAGCTACATATCTTTTAAACATCCGACCAACTAAGACATGTCCTTTTTATTCTCCCTTCCAATCTCTCTTTCTATCTCACCCCGATTATTCCGATTTGCGTGTTTTTGGTTGTCTATGTTTTCCTAACACATCCTCTACTGCCGCCCATAAACTAGCTCCAAGATCTTTGCCATGCATATACTTAGGTCCATCCGATAATCACAAAGGATCACGATGTTTTGATCCTTCCTCCGGTCGTGTTCTTATATCTCGTCATGTCACCTTCGATAAAAATATTTTCCCCTTTTCAACCGTTCAGTCCCCGCGATCCCTAAACCTATGTCACCATCTCCTGCCCCTATAGCGCGTCATTTTTTAGTGCCAACCGTCACCCCCTCCGTGGTTGTCGATCCCTCTGCTGCGGCAGCACCACCTCCTGCCGAGAGCCCGCATCCTACCGCATCACCTTCCCCTACCATGGCAGACTCTCTTGCCAGCATGTCCTCTGGCTCGGTCTCTCCCGCATCAACCACACCTTCTTCTTCAGCAACTAATCCACTTCCTACTAATGCCATTCCCATACCTATTCCCACCAATGATCATGTCATGTGTACTCTTGGTAAAAAGGGTTTCCATATTCCCCGACGTTTTCTTAATCTTTCAGCTACTCCATCGATCTCACCTATCCCAAGCTCCTACAAACGTGCTCTTCTTGATCCACTATGGCACTCTGCCATGAAAGATGAATTCGATGCTCTTATTCAAAATAATACATGGACTCTTGTTCCTAAACCATCTGACGCCAATATTGTCTCAGGGAAGTGGGTGTTTCGTCATAAGTATAACTCCGATGGGTCTTTGGTTCGCTACAAGGCCCGTTGGGTTTGCAGAGGTTTTTCTCAACAACAAGGAATTGATTTTGATGAAACCTTATCCCCTGTTGTCAAGCCATGCACTATTCGCATCATCCTCAGTCTTGCAGTTTCTTCATCCTGGCCTATTCACCAACTCGATGTAAAAAAATGCTTTTCTTAATGGTACTTTGAATGAAACTGTTTATTATCAACAACCATCTGGATTTGAAGATCCCTCTAATCCAAATCTTGTATGTCTTCTAAAGAAATCTCTCTATGGTCTTAAACAAGCTCCTCGGGCCTGGTTTCAACGATTTGCTACATTCATTCAAACTATTGGTTTTCTCCCTTCCAAATCCGACATATCTCTCTTTATTTTCCAATCTTCCTCTCACACGGCATATCTTCTTTTATATGTAGATGATATTGTTCTTACAACTTCTTCTGATTCTTTTCTTCAACATATCATCACTCTTCTTAACAAAAAAATTTCTATGACTGATTTAGGACCACTTCATCATTTTCTTGGTGTCACCGCCACTAGAACATCTTCTACTCTTTTTCTTTCTCAATGACAATATATTATTGATCTCTTGAACCGAGCTGGCATGATTGACTGTCAACCCTGTCGTACACCGGCTGATGTTGGCACCAAACTTTTGGCTGACGGTGATCCTGTTCCAGATCTAATCTTGTATTATAGTCTCACTGGTGATTTACAATATGCTACTCTCACCCGACCCGACATCTCTTATTCTGTTCAGAAAGCATGTCTCTATATGCATGATCCTCGTTTACCTCATCTTTCTCATGTCAAAAAGATTCTTCGCTACTTAAAGGGACTCTTGATCATGGTCTATTACTTAACTCATCTTCTCCAACAAGCTTGAAAGTTTATTCTGATGCAGACTGGGCAGGATGTCCAGACACTCGACGATCCACATCTGGCTTTTGTGTTTATTTGGGTGATAATCTTGTTTCTTGGTCATCAAAAAAGCAGGTTACGGTATCCCGGTCTTCCGCTGAAGCGGAATACAGGACGGTTGCGCATGCTATTGCTGAAGCAGTTTGGATACGCCAACTACTTGTGAAACTCTAACACCCCGTCGAGCACGCCACTATTGTCTACTGCGACAACATATCAGCCGTCTATATGGCCTCTAATCCTGTGCAACATCGCCGTACCAAGCACATCGAGATCGACATTCACTTTGTTCGGAAAAAGGTTTCTCTTGGAGAAGTTCGTGTTCTACATGTTCCAACAAGTGCCCAATTTGCAGATATTTTTACCAAAGGACTCCATCCTGCGTCCTTCATCGACATATGCTCCAGTCTCAACATTGTGGCGCCCGATGTTGACACTACGGGGGTATTAGAGTTTGTGTTTGTGTTATCTTAGGACTCTAGCCTAAGTCGGTTTGGGTCTAATCCTAGGCTGGCCAACCCCCCTCCTCTCTTCTATATAAACATTGTAATATTGTCTAAATCAATACAAGTTTTTATTCTCCCAAAATATCACTATATAATGGATGTTATTGATAGATCTGATGTATTCATCCAAATTATGTATCCAGCAATATGGTGGTTGTTCAATTTTAATTGACCAGAATACATAGATATTCAAACAGCCATATTGTATTGTTTCCTATCACAAATTTCTATTTAAACATTCTAAATAAAACATAATTTTATTATCTAACACCTTTGACACCTTGCTAGTTTGATAAAAAACTGTACATAATTTTACATATATCAGTACTGAAGTATGCAACTGAGACAACACAAAAGTTACAGGTTCCTCCGGAAGGAAATGAATAGCATGTTTGAAATGGTTGTGTTACAATGTAGAAGTACAAATGATAGGTTTCTGAGATGTCAATAATTATGAACTTGTCGGAATAATTAAATGTGCGATACAGTTGCGCTAGATGCACCATACAAGAATCCCACTGTAGACAGAGCCGACCTGCATCATCTAGACACGAACCTGTGAAATATGCAGTAGCTTCTGAGGCATTCCACTAGTATACCATTGTCTTATGAAATCCTTGTGCAAGTCCAGCAGACAGAGCTTCTTCAGGGATTGAAGGGATGCAATTCCTCGAGGGAGCGTATCAAACATCGACAATGAGATAATGTACAAACCTTCAATGCATGAAAGAGCGCCATCCATGATAATGAGGCCCATAACATCAGGCATGCGGTTCAGGACAAGTGTCTTCAGGTTGGGGAAGTAATCTCCAGAAATGATCAAAGTATTTGCGCTATGCATGTTAGATAGTTTGAGATATGTGATGTTCGGCAGGTATGGCGCGAGCATCCCCAGTGGATCTTTTCCAAGGTCGCACCAGCTTAGATCTAGATACTTTAGGTTCGGCCCGTGACAGCGAAATATCGGGCAATCTAGTGTCCCCTTGGCCCATTGCCCTCTGAAAGTCAACCTGCGTAACTCTGTAGTCATTGGCATGAGAGCCTTGAAGCAAAGTGTTTCATTCTCATTCTTTGCAGAAAGAACCAAGCTCGAAAGAAACTGCATATTTGACAGGGTAGCAAATATGTTTGCACAATCAGCAGCACTTATGTTTTCAATCCACACACTTCTTAGTTGCATCAGTTCCTTCAAGTGATCAGCCAAGTCATTGCTTGATTCCACGACTTCGAGAGTCTCAAGTTCTTGCAAGTTCGACAGATTTTTAGGTGCATGCACTCCGACAAAGGAAGAGAACACTCTCTGCTTCTTATCATCATATCTATCGGCTAAAAGGTGTCGTAACTTTCTTATCTTAACAATCCCTCGAGGTAGCCTCTCAACTTCGGTTTGCTTGATGTCCAGAGTGTGAAGGTTAGACAGATTCTCGATAGATTCAGGAAGTGACTTCACCTTGGTGCGCCGTAACCCAATGTAACGTAGATTGAACAGAGACCCTATCGATGCTGGCACTTGGGTGACTTCAGAGTCTTGCAGCTCAAGAACAGTAAGGTAGATAGATTCGGACAAAATTGAAGATAACATGGCGCTAGGAGAAGACAAAATTGCTCCGAGGGACACTACAGTTCGGAGACTTGGAAGTTTTACTTTTAGTTCATTGCTGTCTTTCCATCCAGATAATGACACACGGCGAACATACCTATCATCGATATCCATCACTGTGTAGTGTCCATATCTTGAATCGAATCTCTCTTCTTTAGCAATGAACTCAAGCAGTTCATGCACAACATCGTGCATCTTACATGAATTGACCCTACCAAACTCGTCATCCTCTACACGTTCCAGAAAATTCAGACGGATCAATTCCTTGAGAATTCCCTCAGCCACCACCTCTGGTGTGCTATTTTGTTTGCTCAGCACAAAGCCTTCTGCAACCCACATCCGAACAAGGCTGTCACATGGCATGTGGCAGTTTAAGGGGAACAGACTGCAGTACAACAAACAGTTTCTGACGTCTCCTGGTAGGTCACTGTAGCTCACAGTTAAAACTGTTTGAACGTGACTATTTTTGGACAACTCGCTTTGAAGCTGCTTGTACTTTTGTCTCCAAATGTCTAATCGCTGTCTGGAAGACAACATGCTGCCAATGATAACGATTGCTAGGGGGATGCCATGACAGCTGTCAACTATAGACGTAGCAATTTTCTCAAGCTCTTCGGGACACATGTAGCCCTTTTTGTTGCAAAATGCCCTTCTGCAGAAAAGCTCACATGCATCAGGACTACTTAACGGCTGGAGCTCAAGGCGACGTCCGGGAGAAGAAATTTCTGCGACACGGTGATCCCGTGTCGTAATGAGGATGCGACTTCCTTGGAGATTCTGGAAAGCATCATGTAATTGGAGGCGCTCCCAGACATCATCCAGTACAATCAAACATTTTCTATTTCCAAGTATCTGTTTTATTTCATTTTTCAAGTCATACACGTCCATTTTGTCAATGGGTGCGTATACTGGCTGTTCAGTGTATCCAATCTTCCATAGTAGCTTCCTCAACAAATAATCAACAGTGTAAGCCTGTGACACAACGATCCATGCATGTGCATGGAAGTTGATCTTTTCACGTTCATAGACATTTGCAACAAGGGTAGATTTTCCAATCCCACCCAAGCCAAATACTGATATCACTGTGGTCTCAGGCTCTTCAGAGTACAGCCATCTGGTCAGTAAATTCCTGTTGTCTTCAATTCCTACAAGACTTTCATCTTTCACAAATTCTGTGAAGCTATCTTGGGATTGCTGTATTGCCATCCCAGTTAGCTTGTTCGGAACAAACTGGAAGCACTGCAACCACTGGTCCTTTCTCTCGATAGCAAGCAGAGTCTCTTTCTCCGCAGCAGCCACCTCCTCTGCAATTTCACTTAAAACTTTGACATAATGTGTTCCCTCGATGAAACAATTCTTCAGGAATCCTTCTCTCTGAAGTTGAAGAACATAGTATGAGTACTTATCCATTACATCTTCGACATGGAAGGCCACATTACGGATCTCCCCAATCAAATCCCAGCTTGCATATTTGTACATGACATATGCTGTGTCTATCTGTCTTATAACACTACCGAGTACTGTCAGTTGTTTCCTTATTCGCTCAACCTTTACCGGAAGTTCCTTCAGATTACTAACTTCTTCAGACAGTTTAGCTACAATGGCCGTGGTGGCTTCATCTCCTAGAATGAAACTAGTCTTCGTCACAGCAAGAAGTACCACCTCGGAAATTTGTTCTGTAAAACGAAGACACGTATTATGTGGTAGAAGTACAAATGCCATCAATCTTAGCTCATGTAGTCATATATGCATGCATACCTTCTATGCCTTCTATCACATATTATCAAGGTTACCCTTATAACCATTTCGCGAGGTTCAAGTCTTAACACAAATACTCGAAGCCGTTTAGACTACCCTCGTCGAAAGGGGCTTTTGCTCTAACATGCCACCCCAGTCAGCATAAACTAAGATTCAATAAACAGTGAAGTTATTCAGTTCTTTGATGAGTTTTATCGGACAATTAAGACCCCTATGATCAAGTTTGACTCTGCTATGAAAGGTTCTTCGGGTCGTGATATATTTCTTGAGAATCTCTCCACTGCTGTGAAACTGGGAATTTAGGAGTATATGCATCCCACTTTCGGCTTAAGACTATGGGCCACATGAAAACCTGGTGTGTTACTTTGTCAAACAGTCAAAGAGGACACGGAATGATGCCTTTACAAGCCAAGCTACCTAAAATGTGCACTTCAAATTCTGCAGTTTAATCGATTTTTGCTTGGCAAATATGGATGGCAATGGTACCCATTATTCACATATCTGGCGGGTAAAAACACATTAAGAGTATGGGTATGAAACACAAAATTATCCATAGGTATGGAAATAAAAAATTATTATACCGATTGGGTATAGCATGGACGGGTATGAGATCGAAGAACCCATACTCGCATACCCGTGTATCCGTCACCAACGTGATCTCTTTTTTTCAGTTACCAAAAGGTGTTTTAAATAAAGAGGATTATTTCTAATTAAGATTCTTTTGGCAGGGGATAGTGAAAAGAAGAAATATTGACTGACCAGTGTTGACAAAAAAAGAATACGGTGGACTTGACATACATGATTTATAAGTCAAAAATATCACGCTTCTGGGTAAATGATTTTTCAAACTACTTACAGAAGATGGTATCTGGCGAACCATTCTATGGAGGAAATATGTGGCTCCAAAGTTGTGTCTCAAGTGGTTTAGAAACCCGGTGATTCACACTTTTGGACTGGACTAATGGCGTCCAAAAAAACATTTTTCTTCCGTTTTGATTCTTTCAATATTAAGGATGGATCGTAGATTAGATTCTGGAAAGATAAGTGGCTTGACCAATCTTCTCTTCACGGACAATATCTAACTCTATATTCAATTGTTAGACATAAAGGGAATAACTTTTCACAGTAATAGAATATAATCCTCCTAACGTGTCTTTCAGAAAAAGTCTCATAGGCCTTTGACTGGTATCTTAGAAAAATATTTTATTACGATTATCCACGATAAAGTTGTCGGATGGTGTGGACGAGTTCAAAAGGAAATTACTAGAGAGTGGTAAATTTTCAGTTGACTCAGTGTATAGAGCTTTGATCCAACATGATATTCCGGTCAATGATAATAGTAAAATTTGGAAGATAAAAATACTCCTAAAGACGAAGATATTCGCATGGTATCTCTTTAAGAGTGTAATTCTTACAAAAGATAATCTTATAAAGAGAAATTGGCATAGAAGTACACAATGCGTTTTTTTTCATCAAGATGAGATGATCCGACATTTATTCTTCCTTTGTAAATTTACTCGCTTTATATGGTCAATCATCCATGTAGCCTCTGGTTTATCTCCCCCATGTTCGGTGGCCAATATATTTGGTAACTGGTTATATGAGATTGATGATAAATACATGACTTTGTTTAGGTTGGAAGCGCTTGACATTATTTGTCGCTGCTATGTAGAAATGACAAGATTTTTAATAATATTGTGTCTTCTTCCTTGCAGGTTATCTATTGGGCCACGACTATTCTACGATTATAAACTACTCTCCAACGTATGGAGTTTCGTGACTTATTTGTGAAGGGGTGTACATGATTGGAGGAAACGGCGAGATATATTTTCTCCCGCCATGGATGGCCACGTGAACTGTGAACTGTAGATTGATCTTCCATAGCCCGAGGCCTTTTTTTCATGGTGCTTTTGTAATGTTTGTTTGCTTACTTTCTTCTTTAGTCATGTGGATTAATCGGATGTGTGCATTCTAGTTATGTAGAGACCAGGTGTAAACATTATTTCTAAGTAATAAAAGCGCCAATTTCCCAAAAAAAATGTGCCTGTAAATTTTTTGACAAGTGGGTCTCCATAATAATGTTCTAAAGTACTCCCTCCGTCTCGGTTTATAAGACCTACGCGTATTTCTAGGTCGATAAATTAACCAACTTAGCATGAGCTACATAAGATAAAAACTATACTATTAAAAACTTCAAATGTTATATTTTCTAATGATATAATTTTTATATTATATAATTTATATTGTATAGCTCGTGCGGACGATCTAGGTATACGCGTAAGTCTTATAAACTGGGATAGATGTAGTATTTAATTTTTCCCTAGTGACATTTACACACCCTAGCTAGGCCAAACGTCAAGCTTGCCAGTCAAGATTAAATAAATGTGTGGCATTGTCTTTGTTTTGCTAATATTGGATTGCTCGAGTTTATTTAAGCTACCACGCTGACATGCTCTGATGAGTGACTAGCCACGTGACCGGTAAAAGTCATCACTAGCTGACACGCTCTGACGGGTGACTAGCCTATCACAACAGTGATTTAAGCGTCCGCCAGCAACAATGATTTTTGTACTATTGAAAGTCCCCACTTTTTGTTCAACTAGACTGATTTTTGTACTTCTCCTTACTGGAAAATTGCATACCAAAATACTACAGTTAATCCTCTAGCTAGGCATGTATCTGATCATATCCCATGTGTTATAAGCATTAGCATAAAAAATAAAGCTTCTTTTTTGGATTTGATATTGTTGGATCATACAACCATATTTATATGATCATGCAGAATACATTTGGGCTACTTCAATGTTTGGTAAACTGCTAAAGTAATCATACTTAAATTAGAATTTCTAAGAAAATCCCTCAAAAGATGGATTGCAAAATTGACCAACATTGAGATGCTAATTTAAAATTGTAAAAAAATTATAATGATGTCAAATGAGTATGAGGAAGCGAGGTCTTTGCATACTGTTGGATGGAATTTCAGAAGGACCCTGAAGGATACAATTTTGAACCTCAGCAATTGCAAATAATGCATCTGGACGAACATCTGCACTATAAGATGGGGAAAATTGGGGGATGATCCCCACTGTTCGAAATCTGAATGATTTATCTAGATTACCTATTATTGTGACAATATATTCTACCTACCAAAGATATTTTTATTGATAAGGCATCTAGGGCTCATTAGTTTAATGGAATGTTCTTGAAAATAGTTGGCATATTATAACAGAAGAATTTTGTGAGGCTAGTAAGGATTTTCAGTAGGGTGGAATCTCCTCCAACTGTATCCAGCTAGCGAGATGTCAACTGGTATAGAGATTGTTGACATTTAGGGATTTGATGACAAGTATGAGCACATGCACTCCAGAGGAAACACAAGATCTATGAAAGACAATGTCGACGCATGCCTACGTCGTGCCCTTGCTGAAGGCCGATATGTGGTAAGCTCAACTTTGGGGATGAATATCCCGAGATCGACCTACAATTGGACTTTTCATTATCAACTTACATGCGACACACCCTTCTTGAAGGCTTTACCTAGGAGTTATCTATTTTTCATTTGTGCCAGTCACTTGTCATAAAGTTTGTGTTAGATTGATGGAGTTCCTATCGTGCGGAAAACAACCTCATGTTTGACTTTGTTGCCTCTCTTTGCTTGGCATTTTTGAAAACAAAGAGTAATATATGGATACCTGCATAAACCAATGCATGCAGAGGACAGGGGGAATTCCTCCTTAAAAAACTACACTTTTTTAGTTAATAAAAATGTATGTGTGTGTAAATGCAAGAATAATCCTAGGTACATCGAGAATCGACTCTCTAGAAATTATCAGAAACCATGTCCATTATTTAAGGAAGTTCTAAGACCTCAATACATGCATATTGATCTATACTAGCTCTGGTCCTAAAAACAAGAGATATAGTTATGTACAAGTCAAGCAATGTTAACTTCGATCAAGCTTGTCCAAAATACTATAGAAAACTATAATACAATTCTATGTAGATATAATATGAAAATTGGTGGAGATATACCCAAGAGGCAGTAATAAAATGGTTATTATTATATCTTTGTGTTTATGGTAAATGTTTACATCTCATGCTATAATTGTATTAATCGGAAACATTAATGCTTGTGTGTTTTGTAAACATAAAAGAAGTCCCTAGTAAGCCTCTTATTGAAACTAGCTTGTTGATTAATAGATGATCATAGTTTCCTGATCATGGACATCACATGTTATTAATAACAAGATCATGTCATTAGGAGAATGATATGATGGACACACTCCTATAGTAAGCATAGCGTAAGATCAAGTTATTTAGAGTTTGTTTTCTACAAGCTTTCAAATACATAGTAACCTAATCCTTCGACCATGAGATTATTCACCATCACCGGATGAATGCTTTGATGATATCAAACACCACTTCCGTAACTGGGAGGTTATAAAGGTGGCATTAGGTATTCTGAAAGTATGTGTTGAGGCACATGGATCAAGAGTCGGATTTGTCCATCCATATGACGGATAAATATACTCTGGGCCCTCTCGGTGGAATGTCATCCAATTGACTTGCAAGCATGTGATTGGGTCACAAGGGATGTCATATCACGGAATGAGTAAAGAGTACTTATCGGTAACAAGGTTGAACCAGGTATAGAGATACCGACGATCAAACCTCAGATAAGTAAAGTATCGCGCGACAAAGGGAATCAATATCACATGTAAATGTTTCATTCGATCATGAAGTAATTGTAGAAATATGTGGGAGCCATATGAATTTCTAGATTCCTATATTGGTTATTGATCGGAGAAGTGTCTCGATCATGTCTGCATAATTCACGAATTGTAGGGAGACACACTTAATGATTGGATGTTGTTTAGTAGATATGGAAATGAGTTGGAGATCGAATGTTGTTTGGAGTCTCGGATTGGATCCAGGATATCACGAGGAGATCCGAAATGGTCCGGAGAATAAGATTCATATAAGGAAAGTCCAATTCCATGGTTCGGAAATGTTTTTGGTGTTTTCATCGGAAGCTTATAGAAGGTTCTAGAAGGTCCACCACCCCGGAGGTGGGGTACTTGGAATGTGCCATGCCAATGTGGAATGGTTGCATCATACCCTAAGTCACTTGGCTGGGCAATGGGAAGAGAAATAATCAAACTCTACTTTAAATAGTCAAACTCCAGTTTGAAAAGTCAAATCCTAACATTGAAAGTCAAAAGCCTAGTGGAGGGAGGAGAGGAAACCTAGAGGGAAGAGGTTTCCCTCTCCCTCCTTGCCACCGGACAACAAGGGGAGTTGGGGGAGGACTCGGCCTCCCCCTTGCCGCCTCTACCATCTATATAAGGAGGGGTAGGGCGTCCCCTACCCCTCACCCCAAACCCTAGGCTGCCGCCTGCCCCCCAAGCCACTGGCGCCCTAGATCCCCTCCAAGATGCCGCCTCCTAGCCCTAGCCGCCGGGGCCTCCTCCCCTCGGTGTCTAAACCCTAGCCGTTGAGGCTCTCTCTAATCCACCATAACCTGCTCCATCTTAGGCGAAGCCTAGTAGGATCTACTCCTCCACCTCCACCACCACACCATCGTGTCGCTGGATTCACGAGGAGATCTACAACCTCCGCTGCCTGCTGGAACAAGGGAGAGGAAGGTCTTCATCAAGTACGGAACGTGTGATCGACTGTGGAAGCGCTGCCGAAACGCGACACTGGAAGGATCGTCTTCGCGATCTTGAGATCGACAAGTGAACAACTACATCAACCACGAGAATCCGATCTCGCTAAACGCTTTGATCTTCGAGGTTTAGTACTCTATGAACTCGTTGCACCGATCTCGTATATTAGATCTTGGCTTTTGTGTGTTCATGCGATAGATTTTTTTTGTTTTTCATGCTATAAAACCCTTATAGTGGTATCAGAGCCGTGTCTATGCGTAGATCTATTGCATGAGTAGAACACAAAGTTTTGTGCGTGTTGATGCTTTTGTTGTCGCTTGCTTTTTGTGTACTTTGCATCTTGCGGGATGGTGGGATGAAGCGGCATGGGCTAACCTTACATGTCATCGTACATGAGACTTTCTCCACGCTCAACGTGCAACTTGCATTGCACAAGTGGCTTTGCGGGTGTCTGTCTCTCCCACCATAATGAAGATTCAATTTACAACGGGAACTTGATAATACTTGTATCAACGTTGTGGTTCATGTTCGTAAGTTAGAATGATTCTTATTCGAATGCCCTAGCCACGTAAAACATGCAAAGAAAAATAGAGGCGTCTAACTTGTTTTTGCAGGGCTTGTGTTTTGATGTGATATGGCCATGATTGTGATTATATATGATGTATGCAATGATCCTTATTGTAAGTTGGCAACCGACAGGAGACATTTGGTTGTCTTTAAATTTCGTTTGAGACCTGCGTGTCTATTCATCAAAGTAGGTATAATAGTTGCTGTTGGTGGAGGACAACCATGAAGCGGCGCCATTGACCTTGATGCTACGCCGGTGATGATGGAGATCATTTTCGTGCTTGGAGATGGAGACCAAAGGCACAAGAAGAAAGGCCATATCATAACACATATTATGAATTGCATGTGATGTTAATCCTTTTATGTATCTTGTATTGCTTAGATTGCGACGATAGAATTATAAGATGATCCCTCTCACTAAATATCAAGTAATAAAGTGTTCGTCCTTAGTAGGCACCGTTGGTAAGACTCGTCGTTTCGAAGCACCACGTGATGATCGGGTGTGATAGATTTTATGTGTGCATTCAACGGGTGCAAGCCATATTTCCACAAGCGGATACTAAGGTTAACCTTGACGAACCTAGCATGTACATACATGGTCTCGGAACAAGGAATACCGAAAGGTAAAGCATGATTCATATGATTAATATGATGAACATGTTGATTGTTCGCCTTTGAAACTACATCATCTCTCGTGATGATCGAACTTGGTGTAGTGAATTTGGTTTGTGTGATCGCTAAACCAATGTGAGGGATGTTTTTTTGAGTGGGAGTTCACCTAGTTAATATAAGTATTAAAAAAGAACTCAATTTTTCATAAACTTAGTCCAAACTCTTTGTAAATATGTTGTAGATCATGACGGCCCCTACCATCAATTTTATTGCGTTCCTAGAGAAAGAAAAGTTGAAAAACAATGGAAGCAACTTTGTGGATTGGTTCCGCAATTTGAGGATTGTCCTCAATGCTGGTCAGTTGACCTATGTGTTGGATGCATCGCTGGGTGATCCACCTGCAGCTGATGCTACCGATGAGGTGAAGAATGTTTTCCTCACTCGAAAGAATCAATACTCCATAGTTTAGTGTGCTATCTTGTATGGTTTGGAATCAGAGCTTCAGAAGCGGTTTGAGAACCGTGAGCCTTATGATATTATCCGTGAGCTCAAAATGATATTTGAGACTCATGTGGTAGTTGAAAGCTATGAAGCCTCCAAGAAGTTCTTTAACTGCAAGATGGAAGAGGGCGGATCTGTTAGAGAGCATGTTCTTAAGATGTCTGGGCATGCAAATAAAATCGCATATCTAGGAATAACGATTCCTAATGCGTTGGGTATTCATCGCGTCCTCCAATCACTACCACCTAGTTACAAGAACTTCGTGATGAACTACAACATGTAGTGCATGGATAAGTCGTTACCAGAACTCTTCTCCATGTTGAAGTCTGCGGAGGTGGAGATCAAGAAAGAGCACCAAGTGTTGATGGTCAATAAGACCACCAATTTCAAGAAGCAAGGCAAGCCTAAGAAGGGTAACTTCAAGAAGGGAGGCAAGAAAGCTGTTGCGCCTGCAAAGAAACCCAAGGCTGGTCCTAAGCCTGATACTGAGTGTTTTTACTACAAGGGAGAAGGTCACTAGATGTGGAATTGCCCCAAGTACTTGGCAGATCTGAAGAACGGCTATATTCGATATACATGTTATTGATGTGTATATTATTGGTATTCATAGTAGTGCCTAGGTATTTGATACTAGTTCGGTTGCTCATATTTGTAACTCGAAACAGATGATGCAGAATAAGCGAAGACTAGCGAGAGACGAGGTGACAATGCGCGTTCGAAATGGCTCCAAGGTTGATGTGATCGATGTCGGCACGCTTTCTCTTCATCTACCATCGGGATTAGTTTTATACTTAAATAATTTTTTATTTGGTGCCTGCATTAAGCATGAACATTATATTTGGATCTTGTTTATTGCGAGACGGTTACTTGTTTAAGTCCAAGAATAATGGTTGTTCTATTTATATGAGTAATATCTTTTATGGTCATGCGCATATGATAGATGGTCTATTCTTATTGAATCTCGATAGTAGTGATACACATGTTCATAATATAGATGCTAAACGATTGAAATCGAATGATAATTCTACATACATGTGGCACTGTCGTCTTTCAAATTGGAGTGAACTGTATGAAGAAACTCCATTCTGATGGACTTCTTGAATCACTTGATTTTGAATCACTTGAAAGATGCGAAGCATGTCTAACGGGAAAAATGACTAAGACTCCATTCTCTCGCATAATGGAGTGAGCTACGGACTTATTGGAAATCATACATACCGATGTATGTGGCCCGATGAGTAATGGCATCGCGCGGTGGTTATCGTTATGTTCTTACTTTCATGGATAACTTGAGTAGATATGGGTATATCTATTTCATGAAACATAAGTCCGAAACTTTTGATAAGTTTAAGGAATTTCAAAGTAAAGTAGAGAATCAACATAACAAGAAGATTAAATTTCTGCGATCTGATTGTGGAGGTGATTATCTAAGTTACGAGTTTGGCGAGCATTTGAAGAAGTGTGGAATACTTTCACAATTGACACCACCAGGAACACCACAACGTAATGGTGTGCCCGAATATTGTAATCGAACTCGCTTAGATATGGTTCGTTCTATGATGTCTCTTACAGATTTACCGTTATCATTTTTGGGGCTATGCATTAGAAACAACCACATTCACTTTAATTAGGGCACCATCTAAATCCTTTGAAACGACACTGTATGAATTCTGGTTTGGGAAGAAACCTAAATTGTCGTTTCTTAAAGTTTGGGGATGTGAAGCTTATGTAAAGAAGTTACAGCCCGACAAGCTTGAACCTAAAGCGGAAAAATGCGTCTTCATAGGATACCCTAAAGAAACAATTGGGTACCTTCTATCATAGATCCGAAGGAAAAGTTTTTGTTGCCAAGAATGGATCTTTTATGGAGAAGGAGTTTCTCTCAAAAGAAGTGACGGGAAGGAAAGTAGAACTCGACGAGGTTGTCGAACCTTCTCTCGGATTTGAGAGTAGCGCCGCGCTGGAATATGTTCCTATGCCGCCTGCACCAATAAGAGAGGAAGCTAATGATAATGATCATGAAACTTCGAACGAAGTTACGACGGAACCTCGCAGGTCGACGAGGACTCGTACCACTCCTGATTGGTATGATCCTGTTATAAATGTCATGTTGGTGGATAACACCGATGACCCTGTGACGTATGAGGAAGCAATGATGAGCCCAGATTCCAACAAATGGCATGAAGCCATGAAATCCGAGATTGGATCCATGTACGAAAACCAAGTGTGGACTTTGGTGGACTTATCGGATGGCCGCAAGGCTGTCGAGAACAAATGTATTTTCAAGAAGAAAACATATGATGATGGTAATGTAACCGTCTATAAAGTTTGACTTGTCGCGAACGGGTTCCAAAAAATTCAAGGAGCTACGATGAAACTTTCTCACCGGTAGTGAAACTAAAGTCCGTGAGGATTTTGTTAGCAATCGCTGATATTACGATTATGAGGTATGGTAGATGGATGTCAAAACGGCGTTCCTCAATGGTGACATTTATGAAGAGTTGTATATGGTACAACCCAAAGGTTTTATCGATCCTAAAGATGCTAACAAGGTATGCAAACTTCAACGGTCCATTTATGGATTGAAGCAAGCATCCCGGAGTCGGAATCAATGTTTTGATAAGGTGATCAAAAGCTTTGGATTTATACAAACTTATGGAGAAGCTTGTATTTACAAGAAAGTGAGTGGGAGCTCCGTAGCATTCTTGGTACTATATGTGGATGACATATTGTTGATTGGGAATGATATAGAACTTCTTAAAAGTGTCAAAGACTATTTGAATAATAGTTTTTTCAATGAAAGATCTTTGCGAAGCTGCATACATTTTAGGCATCAAGATTTATAGAGATAGATCAAGACGCTTAATAGCGCTTTCACAAAGTATATATTTGGACAAGGTTCTAAAGAGGTTTGGAATGGAAGATAGCAAGAAAGGGTTCTTGCCCATTTTGCCAAATACGACCTTGAGGAAAATTCAAAGTCCAGCTATGACAGAAGATAGAGAGAGGATGAGCAAAACTCCTTATGCCTCATCCATAGGATCTATCATGTATGCCATGTTGTGTACAAGACCATATATTGCATATGTTGTTAGTTTGACTAGCATATATCAAAGTGATCTAGGAGTAGATCACTGGATAGTAGTCAAAAATATCCTAAAGTACTTAAGAAGGACTAAGAATATGGTTCTTTCTTATGGAGGTGATGAACAACTTGTTGTAAATTGTTACACCGATGCTAGTTGCAACACCGATCCAGATAACTCTAAGTCGCAATCTGGATACGTATTTACTTTGAATGGTGAAGCAGTGAGCTGGAGGAGTGCTAAGCAGAGCGTTGTGGCGAGATCTTTAACTGAATCGGAATACATAGCTGCTTCGGAGGCTTCACAAGAGGCAGTATGGATGAAGGAGTTCATTATAGAGTTTGGTGTGGTTCCTAGTGCATTGGACCCAATGGCCATCTACTGTGACAACATGGGTGCCATAGACAATGCACAGGATCCAAGGTCACATAAGAAGCTGAAGCATATCAAGCTACGTTTTCATGCTATTCGCGAGCATGTCCAAGTTGGTGACATAAAGATTTGCAAAGTACACACAGATCTGAATATGGCAGATTCGTTGACTAAACCTGTCCCTAGGGAAAAACATTACCAACACTAGAACACCATGGGTGTTAGGTACATCACAATGTAATCTAGATTATTGACTCTAGTGCAAGTGGGAGACTGTTGGAGATATACCCAAGAGGCAATAATAAAATGGTTATTATTATATCTTTGTGTTTATGATAAATGTTTACATCCCATGCTATAATTGTATTAATAAAAAACATTAATACTTGTGTGTTTTGTAAACATAAAAGAAGTCCCTAGTAAGCCTCTTGTTGAATCTATCTTGTTGATTAATAGATGATCATGGTTTCCTGATCATGGACATCCGATGTTATTAATAACAAGATCATGTCATTAGGAGAATGATAGGATGGACACACTCCTATAGTAAGCAAAGGTAAGATCAACTCATTTACAGTTTGTTTTCTACAAGCTTTCAAATACATAGTAACCTAATCCTTCGACCATGAGATCATGTTAATCACCATCACCAGATGAATGCTTTGATGACATCAAACACCACTTTCGTAATTGGGTGGTTATAAAGGTGGCATTAGGTATTCTGAAAGTATGTGTTGAGGCACATGGATCAAGAGTGAGATTTGTCCATCCATATGACGGATAAATATAATCTGGGCCCTATCGGTGGAATGTCATCCAATTGGCTTGCAAGCATGTGACTGGGTCACAAGGGATTTCATATCACGGAACGAGTAAAGAGTACTTATCGGTAACAAGGTTGAACTAGGTATTGAGATACCGACGATCAAACCTCGGATAAGTAAAATATCGCATGACAAAGGGAATCAGTATCGTATGTAAATGGTTCATTCGATCATGAAGTAATCGTAGAAATATGTGGGAGCCATATGAATTTTCAGATTTCTCTATTGGTTATTGATCGGAGAAGTGTCTCGATCATGTCTGCATACACGAACCATAGGGAGACACACTTAAGGATGCAATGTTGTTTAGTAGATCATGGAAATGAGTTGGAGACCGAATGTTGTTCGGAGTCTCGGATTGGATCCAGGACATCACGAGGATATCCGGAATGGGCCGGAGAATAAGATTCATATAAGGAAAGTACAATTCCGGGGTTTAGAAATGTTTTCGGTGTTTTCATCGGAAGCTTATAGAAGGTTCTGGAATGTCCACCACCCGGGGGTGGGATACTTGGGATGTGCCATGCCAATGTGAAATGGTTGCATCATACCCTAAGTCACTTGGCTAGGCAATGGGAAGAGAAATAATGAAACTAGTTTGAATAGTCAAACTCTAGTTTGAAAAGTCAAATCCTAACATTGAAAGTCAAAAGCCTAGTGGAGGGAGGAGAGGAAACCCAGAGGGAAGAGGTTTCCCTCTCCCTCCATGCCTCCGTCCAACAAGGTGAGTTGGGGGAGGACTCGGCCTCCCCCTTGCCGCCTCTACCACCTATATAAGGAGGGATAGGGCTCCCCTATTCCTTACCCCAAACCCTAGGCCGCCGCCGGCGCCCTAGATACCCTCCAAGCCGCTACCGCCTAGCCCTAGCCCTAGCCGTCGGCGCCTCCTCCCCTCGGTGTCTAAACCCTAGCCACCGTGGCTCTCTCTAATCCACCATAACCTGCTCTGGCTTAGGTGAGGCCCCGCAGGATTTACTCCTCCACCTCTACCACCACACCGTCGTGATGCTGGATTCACGAGGAGATATACAACCTCCGCTGCTTGCTCGAACAAGGGAGAGGAATGTCTTCATCGAGTACCGAACGTGTGACCGACTGTGGAAGAGCTGCCGGAACACGGCGCCGGAAGGATCGTCTTCGTGATCTTGAGATCGGCAAGTGAACGACTACATCAACCACGAGAATCCGATATCGGTAAACGCTTTGGATCTTCAAGGGTTAGTACTCTATGAACTCGTTGCACCGATCTCATAGATTAGGTCTTGGCTTTTATGTGTTCATGCGATATAAATTTTTTGTTTTTCATGCTACGAAACCCTTACAAAAATATATAGCACTACGTATTTAAAAATATTTGATGTGACACTGTGGGCATTAATATTTCTTCTATAAACTTGATCAATTTTCACATTGTTTGATTTTGACTACAATTTATATGCCTTCTTTTGATAAACGGAGGAAATGCTATGTATTATCCTAGGTCACATGATAAAGTAGTTATATAACTAACATAAATTCATAAAACTTCCGATTATTGTGAGGGATAATTATTAAAAATCACAATTTGATAAATACTCTTCCTTAGATAGGTAAGCTGGAAGAATATCTGAGATAATAAAGTTCCGTTTATCGGAAAAAAGTTAAGATGGAATAGCCCATAATTTTAGTGACGAATCAAAAGAAATTATCTTGACATATTCTAATTCATCGAACTCCCCCTATCAAGTATACATTGTTTCAACGATAAAATAAATGCCATGTTTGAATGGAAATGTAGTGGTAATACCTGACACCGTTAGATCCGATGAGAAACTTGATGACCAGGAAAATGAGAAATCCTGACAGCAACAAGAAAGTTTATGCTTAGTCTTTTTTTCTTTTGCGGTGAAAATCTATGCTAAGTTTAACGATGCACAATACTGAAAAGCAAATATAAGTTCTATCACATGTAATTATAAAGGAGTGACGAGAAGAAAAACTATGGAGAGGTTTACTTTTAAAACTAACATCTACATACATTTCCTTCTTCATTTGTTTGGGATGTACCAAATTATAAATCAACAAACCTTTTAGTACCGATAAAATAATTGGCAACGGTGAGCTAGAATTAACGATAATGGCTTATGTAGTACTTCCTTTGACCCATAATTCAAGATGTTAGTACAACCAATATACTCATATAAGAACATACTCCCTCCGTTCCAAAAATATAAGATGTTTTAGCCTTTTTCTGAAACACATGTATCTAGATATTTTTTCGTGTTTATGTCACTCAATTTCTCCGAACCTACACACTAAAAGACATCTAGATACATGTGTTTTAGAAAAAGGCTAAAACATTTTATATGTTAGAACATAGAGAGTATTATATTACAAAATGTGGAGTAGTATAAAGAGTGTTAATGTCATCAACACTCCGTTTTGAGTTTCGTCCTTTTGTTCGGTGCTCCTAATATAATCTTTCTTCTCTCTATATATATACCATAATGGCCTCTTACTTAGTTAAAGAAATATTTCCCACTGATATAGAACATACGATTTGTTTTGTTGGATTCTGTTATTTGGTTTGTAGTAGAACAATTGTAATATAGCTGGACTACCTGATTAATGTATTTGGTTAACAAGCCTGCAAATTTTCACCGGTGAAGCTCACTTTAATAGTACTCCCTCCGTCCTAAAATGGATGTCTCAAATTTGTCAAAATTTAGATGAATCTAGACACTATTTAGTATATAAATTCATCTAAAATTTGAAAAACCTCAGACATCTATTCTTGGATGAAGGGAGTATTATTTTGGATAATGAAAGTTAGGGGATAAACGATGGAATGCTTTAGTATTCTTCGTCAGCTAAGATTTTATAAGTACGTTTCAGGAGAACTCACCTCACAGCTTGTCCCTCCAGGTGCCCCACCTTCATACAGACCACCAGAATTAGTTTTGACCTGCGGAATAAGCAAGGTACGTCACCTCATCCACGGGCTCATATAAATAAAAATGAAAATAAAGTGGTTGCTATTGATGAAGTTATTCTGAAATTTTAATTCTGTTCTAATAACTTTCTGACATAACCACTAAGATTAGTGCAAGAACAAAGGTATGGGAATATCTTTATCGAATTTCCATAAATATTGTCTGGAGTAATTTATAAGTCCACTGAGAAATGAAGAAGCACAAATAAATGCTAAAGATATGAGATAATACAGGGTGTCGTGTTGCTGGAGGGAGCATTACCTGCAGTGGCGATGATGTAGTCATGTCAATTGCGATAAAACCTTCTGTATTTTCTATTTCGTGGAGCCTGGCAATTATATCATGCATAACCGGTCTTTTCGATGGGTTTGACTCGATGCACTCCATCCCTATTTCGGTGCATACTCGTACCTGCTTAAGTTGTATGTCCCTGTAGGATTTCTCCAACCTATTGCTCCAGCTTTCGAGGACCTACAAGTAATCTCAAAGAATTAAGGTGCTTGAAAAGAAAAAGTATTCCCCCCATACGGTTTATTAGGCCAATACATAGTTTCAATGGTATAATTTTTGAGACATATATAATTTATATTTTGTTGACCAAATTTATGGTCAATCTTTTTTGTTGAACTATGTATTAGCCTAATAAACCGACGTAGATGGAGTAGCTCCGATTGAAGTTCGGAATAACTTGAACCGAGGTGGCGTAATGGTCCGTACTGGCGCTGCACTTCTCAAGGGGCCAAGAGGAGGAGTTGGAAGTGTCAGGAATATGCAACTTGTATTCCTCTGGGGGGCCAAAGGCCACAATATATAGTACAGGTACAGGGCAAATATGCAGGAAGCTCCCTAACATATGGGGGAAATACAATATACAGATATATACATCTAACACCCCACCCCCCACCCCCCCTCAAACTCATGGTGGATCCACAACACTAAGTTTGGAGAGTAAGAAATCATGCTGCGCTCTGGTCTGTGACTTCGTAAAGAAATTCGCCAACTGTAAATCTGAAGGCACATACTGAAGCGCAACAACCTAAGCCTGCACCTGAGCACGTGTATAGAAAGCATCAACACCAATATGCTTGGTAAGCTTATGCTTGACCGGATCACGTGCAACTCTAATAGCACCTGTACTGTCAGACAAAACCAGAGTGGGTGTGGTAATAGAGACCTCAAAATCCGCAAGTAACCACCGTAACCAGGTCACCTCAGCAGTCAACAAGGCCATAGCATGCAACTCAGCCTCAACACTCGAACGGGAAACCGCTGTCTATTTTTTCGTCTTCCAAGCAATAAGCGAACCACCAAGAAACACACAGTAAGCAGAAAGTGAACGACGATCCGAAGGATCACTCGCCCATGTAGCGTCCGAATAGCACTGGAGCTGGAGAGAGCTGGAACGAGGAAAGAAAAGACGACGAGTGATCGTACCGGAAGATAACGAAGAACACGGAGAAGATGACTATAGTGAACAGTGGTGGGAGCAGAGACAAACTGACTCAGAATATGAACAGGATAAGAGATGTCAGGACGAGTGACAGCAAGATAAACTAGACTCCCAACAAGATGACGATAACGCGTCGGATCAGAAAGAGGATCACCATCAGTAGGTTGAAGCTTAACATTAAGCTCCATAGGGGTCTCAACAGTGCGCTCATCCCCAAGAGCAGCACGAGCAAGAAGATCCTGAATATACTTTTCCTGAGAGATGTAAAAGCCATCAGAAGTGGAGGAAACCTCAATCCCAAGAAAGTATCGAAGAGGACCAAGATCAGTCATAAGAAACTGATCACGAAGACGAGCCTTAACAAAGGCGATATACTCAGGATCATCACCAGTAATGATCATATCATCAACATAGAGAAGAAGAAGAGTGCGTCCACGAGGAGAAGTGTGAACAAACAGCGCTGGATCATGAGCACTAGGGGAGAAACCAGCAGCAGTCACTACAGAAGCAAAGCGCTCAAACTAGGCACGAGGGGCCTGTTTGAGGCCATAAAGAGACCGTCGAAGACGACAAACCATCCCCTCAGGAACAGAATACCCAGGAGGAGGCTGCATATAAACCTCCTCACTCAACTCACCATTGAGAAAGGCGTTCTGAACATCAAGCTGAGACACAGACCAGTGACGAACAGAAGAAACAGCAAGAAGAGTACGCACAGTGGTCATATGGGCCACAGGAGCAAAGGTCTCATCATAGTCATGACCATGCTCCTGCTGAAAATCACGAGCCACAAGACGCGCTTTATAGCGCTCAAGAGATCCATCAGAGCGGGTCTTAATCTTATAGACCCACTTACACGTGATAGGACGAACACCGGGAGGGGGAGAAACAAGATCCCAGGTGCCAGTGCGCTCAAGCGCAGCAATCTCCTCAGCCATCGCCAGCTGCCATTCAGGATGATGCTTAGCATCCCGATAAGAAGTCGGCTCGGAGGCAACAGAAAGACCATACTGACTGGGAGAGTACCAGTTGGGGGCAGGACGCTGACGAATAGGATGAGTAGAGGGAAGCTCATCAGAGGAAGACGACTCAGGAGACGATGATGAAGAAGAAGGTATAGCAGAGGAAGACTCCGGAGAACGAGGAGAACTAGGAGAACTGGACGGAGCAGAGGCGGACGGTGTCGAAGAAGAGACATCAGGGGGAGAAGATCCTGAAGAAGACACAGTAGGAGTAGAAGGAGGTGTGTCAGGAAAGAGAAGAAAAGAGATATCTTCCACCGGGTAGGTACCAGCGGTGGGATGAGGATAGAAAGGACGCGTCTCATCAAAAGTAACATCACGAGAGATACGCATCCGACGACCAACAGGGTCCCAACAGCGATAGCCCTTATGCTCATCACTGTATCCAAGGAAGACACACTCAACAGACTGAGCAGTCAGTTTGGTGCGTTCGCGAGGAGCAAGGAGAACATAGCAAACACATCCAAACAAGCGAAGCATGGAGTAGTCCGGAAACTGTCCAGATAGGAGCTCAAGAGGGATACCACCCTGCAGAGCAGCAAAAGGCTGAATATTGATGAGGTAAGCCGATGTAGCGACAGCCTCAGCCCAGAAATGCGGAGGAAGGGAAGAAGCAATCATCATGGCACGAGTGGTCTCAAGAAGATGGCGATGCTTGCACTCAGCAACGCCATTCTGGGCATGTGCGCTAGGACAGGAGAACTGAGCAAGGGTGCCCTGTTCAGCAAGAACACTAAGCAACATCTGGGAGATATACTCACCAGCAGAATCAGCACGAAACACACGAATAGGGGTGGAATATTGAGTGCGGACCATGGCCGCAAAACGCTGATATATGGAGAGCACTTTACTACGAGAGCGCATAAAATACAACCAAGTGTATCGAGAAAAATCATCGATGAATAAAATATAGTAGCGATGGCCCCCTTTCGAAGCGAAAGGAGCCGGACCCCAAACATCGGAATGAACTAAATCAAAAGGTCGCTGAGATATAGATGCGCTAGTAGGGTAGGGAAGCTGAATCTGTTTGCCCAACCTACAGCCCTGACAATGTAAAAACCCATCTCCTGAGACAGACCCCAGAAGACCACGATGAACTAATATCGACAGGCGGGAGTCACAAAGGTGACCAAGACGATGATGCCACTGCTGAAAGGAGCTGGTAGCAGAGGCGACGACCGGAGAAGAACTGGCAGATGAAGTGGCAGCGGAAGGAACAGGAAGCCAGTCTAACTCCCAAAGCCCTGAAGAATCACGGCTGCGAGGGCCAGCTCCAACCAGGGCCTGTGTGCGACGGTCCTGAACAACACAAGAATCAGCATAAAAAATGACGCGACAACCAGAGTCAGTAAGCTGGCTAGCAGAGAACAGATTCATCTTAAGAAGAGGGACATGAGAAATATCAGGAACAGAAAAAGAAGAAGTAGAAAGGGTGCCCCGACTAAAAACAGGAAGAGAGGTACCATCAGCCGTGAAAACACGGACAGGAGAAGTAAGAGAACGAAGAGCGGACAGAAAAGAAGACTCAGAGGTCATATGAAAGGAAGCTCCAGAATCCAGATACCACGAGGACGTACCTGACTGTGTAGAAGATGGTGGTCGCGCAGAGCCTGAAGAATCAGTCACAGAACCGGCAGTGCCCGTCGAAGAAGAGCCTGTAGAAGCAAGGAGACCGCGAAGACTCCTGATAATGTCCTGATCAGAGAGAGCAACTGCTGAAGTCCCGGAAGGAGCCGACTGCCCACGAGCCTGGTGCTGCTGACGTAAACTGGGATCCCGTGTATAACAGGTGGCCCAAGTGTGGCCATCCCTGTTGCAGTAAGAGCAGTGACGAAGAGAACCACGGCGACCCTGACCACGAGCCTGCTGGTGCTGAATCTGACCCTGAGGCTGCTGGTGCTGAAGCTGACCCTAACCTGGAGGAGTAGGAAGTATCGGAGGTGGCGGTACAGGGGACCGCGGCTGAGTCGAGGGAGCAGACGGCAAAGGAGCACCACGAGTAGCAAGTACGGACGAAACCGCAATAAGACCAGCACCACGGAGATGGGTCTCCTCAGCCCGAAGCTCAGACAACACCTCAGAGAGCAGAACACGACCACGAGCATTCAGCTGAGCACGCCGGGGCTCAAAATCCTGGCGAAGCCGAGACAGAAACTCATAGATGCGGTGAAACTCCAAATCCGAGCGCACAATCTGGCAGCACGAGCAAGTGCCACAAACAGCAGTACGGAGAGAATCAAGCTGATTCCAGATAGCAGCACTCTGAGTATAGAACTCATCAATAGTGGAATCACCCTGCTGAAGAGCATGCTCTTGGCGAACCACGGACAGGTAAAGAGCATCCCCAGACGGTTGATAACGCTGACGAAGATGTGCCCACTGAGCGGCAACAGTAGGGAGACTCATGAACTCAGCAACATACTGAGGAAGAACACTGGAGGTGAGAACAGCAGCAGCACGAGCATCCTCATTGACCCACTGAGTGTAAGCAGTCAGAGCGTGTCGATAGGCCTCAAGATCAGAAGAGTACTGCTTGAGCTTCAGGTCATAAGAAGCAACATCACTATCATCAGCACTCTGAGCAGCATCCTTGGCCTCCTGAGAAGCATCAGCACCGAGAACAATCGGCGTCGGCGGAAGAGGAGCCACAGGAGCAGGAGGGCACGACGGACAGGAGACCTCGCCAGAAAGCACATCCCAAAGACGGAGACCGCGCATGTGAACGCGCATAAAGGCAGCGAAATCAGGGTAATTCGCGCCATCGAAGATCACCGGGCAGCGAGGAATCGCAACATAACCCGAGGAAGAAGCCATCTCTTTTTTTTTGTTTTTTTAAGACACAGATCAGATCCGACGAAAACTGGAGTCGAGCCAGGCGGTAGGCTGGACGTCGCTGGCAGGAGGCGGCGCAGGGCGTGACACAGGCAGGCAGAGGGCCCACGCACGCAGGCAGGAGGCAGCGCAGGAGAAGGTGGCAGAGCAGGCCACGGATCGGCGGGTGCGCGCTGGAAGGGATGAGGCTAAGCGACGCTGGTGGGAGCCAATTGGTAGTGGGAGAGCGGGTAGAAGAATTGGTGTAAAGTGCACAGGCGGCAGCAAATCGGTGGGTGCCGTGCGGTGCCGCGTGAGTCCCTGGTGCAGGCGGCAGGTCCCGCGTGACTGGCGCAGGCGGCGTGGGAGGTTGGCGCAGTGCGCAGGCGGCGGGTCCCGCGTGGAAGTGGCCCTGGCGCAGACGGGCGGGCGGCAGGTGGAGAAAATCGACGAGAGGCTCCTCGGGAGCAAATCGATCTGGAACAGGAACGGATCTGGAGGACGACGGCAAGAGTGGCAGTAACGGATTTGAATCGGAAGAAAGAACGGGCAACGACGACGACCGGCGGCGTCGACCGACGGCAAGCCGTCGTCGACAGGGACGGTGGCGGCCGCAGCGACGAAGTTGCGAGTAGGAGGAGGCTAACCTAGCTCTGATACCATGTCAGGAATATACAACTTGTATTCCTCTGGGGGCCAAATGCCACAATATATAGTACAGATACATGGCAAATATGCAGGAAGCCCCCTAACATATGGAAGAAATACAATATACAGATATATACATCTAACATGAAGTTCAATCAGATAAATGTTGGATGGTTTTGCTTTTGGAAAGAGTTTGAAGCACAAGAGTAAGAATTTCAAAGCATCCTTTGAGCCTTGTTAACACATATCATGCCATAGAGATGTAGTTTTGCTTTTTCACATCAGACTTCTAAAGTATTTTTTTTTCGTTGGCACTTCTGTAGAAACATAACATAAATCCACGGACGCACTCACACAATGCCAGCTATACACTAGAGTTGTGAAGCTTTAAGGAATACAAATTCATCACATACACTCTCGCTATCTACAAGAATGTCGCCTCTTGCTCAGAGAATTTTTTTATTATTAATAAGACACATAGCATAAATCCTATAATTTGATTCCTATGAGGTGCGGTATAATCACCCTCCTAACCAGCTTTGTTAACACATGTCAGGCCATATAGATTGTATCATATGATTGACTGTGTATTCTAATGTATTTTTACTTTTTTTCTCCCTACTTTTAGAAGTACTCGCTTGGTTATTCTAAAGACTTAATTACCATTTTTCTTGCTATTTTAGATGTCACTACCGCCCGAAATGCTAAAAATTATACAACGTCCAATCCGATTTAATTCTCGCAGGTTTAGGAAAAATTGTACCTAAACTAGCTACAATTATATCAGATCGACGCGAGTATGTAATTTTGTCTAATTACTTTCCATCGATGTGTGTCTTTGCTACCCGCTATGCTAAAAATGATATGAAACAAGGTCCCGGGAAAAAGGAGAATTTCATCATGGACCATCTAAATCTAAAATTTCCCACGTTACAGATGTTAAAACCAGTATATTGACTTGAATTTGATTTAGCATGTTAGTTTTATGATATTTTCATTGCTAAATATTATACAATATGGTACGAATATTACATGTTATTCATTACATGCCATTATAGCTATTTGTGCATTGTACTAAAAAGAGAATGATATCAAGTAAGACAAAAACTAAATTCTGATTAAAATAAATCCTTCATCTTCGAAAGGAGAAATAAAAAGTGTTCTTACATTGTCAACATCTTCATACCCCTTCTTCCCTGTTAGTATCTCTATAATAATAACACCAAGACTGTATAAGTCAAATCGGTATGTGATTTCGCGACTGCCGAATTCAGGTGCCAAATATCCCCTACATAAAATAGATATCGGCACAATTGGTTAATGAACAAAAGAAGTGTATTATATATGATATCATAAATAAAATATGTTTCTTGTAATCTTAGATACTCACAATGTTCCACCTATACTTGTTGTAATAGCGCGACTTTGCTTTTGCTCAAAGCGCCTTGATAGGCCAAAGTCAGCAATTTTTGGTAACATATTACCATCCAACAAAATGTTTGGAGGTTTAAGATCCAAGTGAAGAACTGTATTTTGATGGAGGTAATGTAGTCCGTCACAGATTCCATTAATTATTCTGTAGCGTGTTCTCCATTCGAGTCCACAAGATGCATCTGTGTAGGGAAGAGGAGAAATGAGATTTAGTATCATTTGACATATATATGCGAGGACCTAAATATTTGAATGGTAGATACTATATCACACTACAGGTATTATTCTAGTGGGATACTTGAACCAAACAATCTGTAATAAAGAAATAAAAGTGGAAAGAAACTTTATGCCCACATGATCGTACCCGTGATATACTTATCAAGTGTTCCGCAAGGTAGATACTCAAAACAGAGCAACTTTTGCAATACATCTGCCATGACGAATTTTCCGTTGTAGCTGTCCGCTTTCCCTTGTGAGTCAACGCAATATCCAATAAACCGTACCACATTCTTGTGCCTCACACTTATCAGAGATTCAACCTCTCGGTTGAATTGTTTCTCATACTTGTATGTGTGGGATAACCTCTTCACAGCTATGGCTACCCCGTTGTCAAGAATTCCCTACATTTCGCAATAATCCTGGTATGAACTAAATTTTGAAGACCAAATGGGGTAGGAACTAGGACAAATGAGAGTCACCATACCTTATAGACCACTGCAAACCCACCTCTGCCAATTACACGCTCCTCGGAGAAATCATTGGTGATTTCTTCGAGGAGTGATAACGGCAGGGCATTCGGCTTCGCATTTTCATTACATAGCATGCTTATGAGCTCACTTCGTCTAGGCATTGATTGGCGATCGATGACACAATATCCTACAAAGTCAAAATATGATTGGCCCCATTAAATCATTGTTAGCGCATATATAAACTGCATACTCAAGATTAAAAGTGTTGTAAGTGACCACAAGATTGTCGAAAGGTAAATTGAATAACAACAATCTACGAACAAGAGCGTTATTTTTCTCGTGTTTAACTCCACAAAATCAACCTATAAACTAACCTAACGAGCACATATCTCCCTCAAGAGTTGAAAAGCGAGAAGACTGCTGGTTCAACATTTAAATCATTCAAAGTGATCTGCAAAATACTGATACACCTAATGAAAAAACTTAGGAAGAAAGTACTTCCTCCGATTCAAATTAATTGGCTTGCATTTCTCTAGATTTGGATGTATCTAACACTAAAACATGTCTAAATGCATCCAAATCTAGATAAATCCGAGTCAATTAATTTGGATTGAAAGGAGTATTTTTTCTCTTTCCGAATTAAAGCCAGATAATCTTGGGAAAAGTCAACTCACCAAACCGAAGAACTAAGATCTTGGATGTTTGCTGAATCGAGAAGGTCCAAACTTTCTTCTGTGCAAAGAGATAGTATGCCTAGGCTTGAATCTCCGGGCAGATCCAAAGCAAGATGATGAGCAGAGTAGAACGGTCTTCCAACTACGGTCTATCCAGCAGATCCAGAAAGTTCCTGCAAAAGAGTAGCTAAACCTCCCGGCAAAGGGCAACCGATATAATCTAAGTACCCAACAAAAGAAGTAATGGCGAGCGAACTAGTTCACCAGAGAAGAGCCATACGAATTATGGCAGAACTTTGCTCACCTGGTTGAGTGGTCGACCAAAGTAGAGCACACCGTGGTTAGCGAAGATATGAATGCCAAGGTCGGGAACCAGGCCGTGAGATATGCAATTGATCCTCTAACCACTTGCCTCTTTGTTTATACGTTCACTGATTGCATCTTAAAATTAATTTTGATTATTTTAATCCCATGGACATGGCATCAAGTCACTAGTCTCTATCCCCACCAGACATCTTAGGCATCCAAAGGTGTAACTGATGTACCCCGTCAGGCTGTCACAACGATTAGTTGATTTAGACCATTGGATCTGGCCCTAAAACGAAATCTGAACCATTGGTTTGTGGTAAAACCGTTTTACCCAGTTAAACAGTAAAAACTTAACCTGTTACGCGCACCCGATTTACTCCCCATGGGCTAGTGTCCCTTGTCTAGCCTCGTCCGTCCCAGCCAGAAATAGTATGGCCCGCATGTCAGTATCCCAAGTAATCTTTTCGGTGGGCTTTTACCATGTGTGGGTGGTCTGAGCAGGGGGCAGCAGCCCATGCGTGGACGTGGTGAAAACCCTAGCCACCAGACGCTCGATCCTCTCGCTCGTCTTTGACCATTCCCCGCCCACATCTCCGACCAATCCCTTCCTTCCCGTACGCCACGCCGCCGACTCTGCCCCTTTTTTGCCCCATCATGGACCTCGTGTTGAGGAGCATGGGCGACCGCCCCACCCCACAAGCGCCGTCAGCAGGAGAGGAGAAGCCCTCCATGATGCCGCCAGTGCCCTCCATGGGGTCACCGGTGCTGAAGACGGCGATAAGGCTAGCACGAAGGACTAGCAACAGTGGCCCACTGGGTGCCTCTCCTATCGTGGTAGCCACCGTCGTGCACGAGCTGCTCGACACGGAGTCTGTTGCATATGCCGCTCTTACTGATGCTTGTCTCCGCCCAATCCCTTCATGTACGCCTGATGGCAACAAATGTGGCCACTTTTCGTTGGAAATCCAAGTGCAGAATGTTATAGCAAGCTTCTTTTCCACACAAGGGTGACTCGAGGGTTTATATCGAACTCTCGAGGAATTAGTTGTGAAAGTGTATTCGTCTTCTCCTCTTCAAGCAACCTGTAAAGTAAATAATTTGTCTTGTGTCCCCAACTCTACCAAGTGATTGTCAAGCACAAGATTTCATATTAGTAATATGAAATAAAAAATAAAATAAACTGAAATAAATAAAGTAAAGTAATACAAACTAGATGATATGGAAGATAGTAGAGTTTTTTTGGGTTTTTATGAGTGATTTCAAGTATGGAAAGTATGTTTGTATTTTCGAAATAATAAATTGCAGAAAATATAAAAGGTAGTAGATGCAACGGAAAGGTGTTGCTTATGATTAAAATTGAACTAGGGTCCATGGGTTCACTTGTCTACTCTCTTTTTAAGTTGTAGTGATCGCAAAACAATTCATTAATGATAAATATTCATGGAACTTCTATATGTGTTTGATAAGCATTCATATGGGCATCACGTTCTAACATAGAGATGAAACATATCTCTTTTATATTCCTCAACAAAGGGAAATTCTATGCGATCTTGAACTAAGAACAAATCAGAGTATAGCTTTAAGTAATATAAAATGATGTTTGAAATACAAATATGATACCTTGATCTAACAAGATTATCACATTGTCACATGATAACTATAGCACATGATTTCACTTTATCCCTAGTGAGGCAGCAAAAGAAAGGTAAAAACCAAAGTAGATATTGAATATTGTTTGTCACAATTCAATCACTGCCACCATGCTACTCCATCTAATACACATTTCTCCCATACAAGTTCTTACATACACGTTGGATCAAAACAAGCAATTAAGAACGGGGTACATGATATGCATATATCAATACATCTTACACAAAATAGGTTCCAATCTCAAATACCAAATCATATAACAAACATCCACCACATAGGAATTACGTATGTAACCATAATCATGTAGGAAAGCTCATATGGTGCTAGATCTATGAAGAATAAAAGAGAAATAGATCAAGCTACTGCCACAAACCCATAGTAAAGAGGTGGACTACTCCCTCTTCATCATGGTGATGATGTTGGAGATGTTGGAGAGGGTGGAGATCTCCCCGGAGGTGGCTCCGGTGGAGTTTCCCCCTCCAATCTTCGATGCATCTAACTTTGTTTCGTGGTGTTTTTGTTTATGGTGTGCCCCATGTCTAGAACTCCCCGGGGGATCCTTATATAGGGTTTTTTAGGTCAAGAGAACTCGGTGGGCGAAAGAATCAAGGCGATCGGATGCCCGAGGAGGGAAAGAGAATAGGTGGCGCGCCCACCTGGGCTGGGCATGCCACCCAGGCTCTTTTGGTCCTCCTGGCCCTCCAGGTAAAGTTCTTGTGCTCCATATGCTTCTCGTGGATAAATATTGACATTCCCAAAAGTTCAGGTCCATTTGACTTCGTATAGGTCCTGAAACATCAAAAAACATTGAAAACATGGTTTTTCTGCCCTATCGGGTTATAGCCAAAAAAAGGTGATCATTGGTAAATCCCTAAAAATCAATGTAAAACATGGATATAACATTATATGTGATGCAAATATGTGCATAAACATGTTAAGAAACTATAAAGTTCATGTATGCATTTTACATGCATCAACATCCCAAGCTTAACATATGCTCATCCTCGAGCATGAAGGTAATAAAAAATAAACATGGACTTTGGAGTTTGTTACTTTTGCTTCTTTCATTATCATGTAAAGTTTATAAGTTCAAATGCTTTCAATAAACATAATATGTAAGTGTACTATCAAGTTGTATCTTTTACACATTCATATGCATGTTAAACAATAAGTAATGGTGTGATAAAATAAATGAAAGGTAAAACAAACGTTCAAGCCCACTTTGATGAATCTATAGAATAAGAGACTCTTCCTATCATTGGCATTGGTGTTTTATGTCTCTACTTTTAACTTTGGGGCTACTTCTTAGTTTAATGCTCTTGACTGGAAGACCCACTTCTTAGTTTTACGTCTTCTTTTGAGATGTTTTGCATCTCGTACCGAAAATAAGCATTGAATACATATGTTAATCATCCATAAAGAATGTAAAATAAAGTTTTGATCTATGTATTCATGTCAACAATACTAATAAGGATGGGGTTCCAAGTATCTTTTATTTCAAATCTTCATATGGTTTATGTGTTAAACACCTTACAAGTTGATTGTATCATAGGAGTTAATATAATTCCTTGTTCATGTTCATGGTGGGAGGGGGCCAGTATCTCTACTCTAGAAGAACAAGAAAAATATACATATTAATCATATCAACAAGGATCATCATGATGTAATTTTCCACCATGAGTGTCGCACGGCGCATGGATTTGACTAGCGGTTCAAGGGCGTTTTCTCTTAACATGCCTACTCCAGTGTGCGTACTTTCTTTCACGTCGATGCAATCTATAGGTAGAACTAACATGATTAATTATCAAAATTCAACATTGAAAGCTTGTGCCATGACAACATGGTTTTGCCATCAACAACTTATAAGATGTAAAGCACAAAAATTTCCATAGTGGTATCACCCCAAACCTTACTTTCTTATGAGCTTTAAAATATATGAAAAATATGTTTTAAGATTGTTTGGATGATTAACATACATACTGTACTTGAAAGTAGCTTTTGCCTCAAATAGATATGCCTAGTCTAGTTTATGGGGTTTTGAACAAGTCTTAGCTTGTGTTGTGAAGGCTTAGCAAAAAGAGATCTAAAGAGTGTGCCATGTAGTTCATAATGCCAAACATTTTATTCTCTCACCTTGTTCCTTAATATTGAACATAAATATACATGAACAGACGATACAAATTAATAGGCACAAATAGATCATACTTCATATAAAGTATTTGAGCTTAAAAACTAGACACAACATGAATTTCAGCTTTTTGCTTTTATATCCCCTTTTCTTTTATTCCAAGGCATTCTTATTCAGTTTTAATCTTATCATGGCAAAGTTTATTTTTAGTATCTTGATCATAAACATTCATGATAATAGTGGTGGTGGTCCTTTTAATGCCAAACAAAAATAAAATAAACAAAACAGATGCTCCAAGTTTCTACGATAGTTTTATGTTGCTCAAAAAACAAAGTTTACAAGTTTGTAAACCGAGAGTTTAATAGGTCTAGTGGGGTGCCTTGGCCATCCCCAAGCTTATGGTTTCACCATCCTTGGATTTCTCTTGGTCTGATGTTCCTCTATTCCCTGTCACAAAACTTCAACACAAAAACTTTTTCTCCCATCTCTTTTTTGAGTGGTGATATTAGTGACACAAAAGCATAATAGTTGTTGCATATATATCAAAGAAAAAATTCTAAATGTTCAAGAAAGCATATAATGTTTCTTCATATCCCTAGCATATAATATGACTCATAACAATCATTTTAGGACACTTGGGAATGGTTAAAACAAAACATGGCAGCATCTGTCCAGATTTTCAACAGCAGCAAACAAGTTTTTTTTCATACACTTAAATATGTCAGGAATTTGAGCCAATTTTTTTTGCGTATAGAGGATGAAAAATTGTAAATTATATATATATTTTAGCGCAATCATAGTTACATAAAAAATTAGAAAATTCTTGCACTAAAAACTGTTCTGCAGAAATTTGCTGCTCTATGTGTTTAACAACTTTTTAACATCCAAAATGGGTTACACTTGGTACTTTATTAAAAATTACATAAATAAAACCAAAACAAAACTCTCTTTATACATCAAGAGTTTAAAACAAAAATCCAAAAGAAAATAACTAGGTTGCCTCCTGTAAAACGCTTTCTTTATAGCCATATAGTTAGGCTCTACTTACTTGGTTTAAGTGATGTGGAACTCATGTGGTAGCTTGTGCTTCTTTGCTACCTCCTTCTTCCTTGGATAGTGTTCCATACACTATACCAGGGTCCCATGTGCTCATGCCTATCAAAATAATTTTCAAGTCAAAACATGGTAAGAAGCAACACAAGATATGGAAACAATAAAAACAAAATCTCACATTTTTCCTATGCATTGGCATTTTATATATGACTAAATAACAGAAAGTAGAAGCATACCTTTGTATATCATCAGTAGGTGGACACAACATATAATAAATATAAGCATAATGAGGGCACTTATCACCTCCTCTTTCATAGTAGTTGCATTCACTAGAAGCAATTCTAGCATTGTAAGCATCCAAACCAAGAAAGTTCACAAAAAAATTCATGTGAAGAGGATCATTATAACTATCATGGCATTCATTTGCATGTTTTCCTTTTCAAAATAGTTGCTAGTAATATTTTTATTTTTAAGATCATGCTTGTAATTATGATTTTTAGTATATGGTAATTTCAAACCACATATATAGTTTCTAGCAAGTGCATATTTGTCCTCTATTGTTAAAATAGGAGAGTTCAAGAATATTATAAAACTCTTGCTGACAAGAGTATCATCATGGACAAAAATTATATCATTTTCATCCTCATGTATTATACATGAAGGGTTGTTAAGATACATAGGTCCATCATCTAAAGCATTATCATATAGCATATCTAAAACACAATCCTCATCATCTTCAATAGTTTCACTAGTGTCATTACTAGCAGGAAAAGGTGCATCATTAGTTTCATCATAATAGGAAGGGTTCTCATAAATAACCATTTGTGTTTCAATTCCCTCACAAGAAAAGCATGGATTTTTAGTAGGACAATTATCATAACATGGGTTCTCATAGATGTGTTACTATCATTTGTTGATGGTGAAGGTGGAAGATTCCACTCTTCCCCAAGCTTAGGTTGGATTATCTCTACTTCATTTTCTTCTTCACACACTTGTTCTTCCAAGCTTATGTTTTCACCCTCTTTTTCTTGTAATCTATTAGTACTTTCCATGGCAGCAAGAGTTCTCTCTTTATATTTAATAACATAAGCATTATCACTAAATTCTTCGTTGCAAATTTAAAGGATAATAGCCAAGTGCAATTTTAACATAAGAGCTATTTGAATAGTTTCAAGTTTTTCATTAATAAGAGAGTCTATTTCGTGGGCTACAATATAAGCAATATATTTATCAACTTGTTCTATATCATGGCATTTAGGTATATACTCTTGATAACTAGCAATTATAGGATCACTATTATGCTTACATTGATAGTGAAAGTGTTTATAGAATTCTTTGGTGCAACAAGTTACATCAGGTAGTTCACAAAAGTCTATAGAGATTTGATTAAGATATTTAAGCATATCATCCATTCTTTTCCTTCTTTAGTTGATCTATACTCAGAGTAGGCTTCCATCCTTTTGTCATGACATTTAGGTATGTGGATTCCAAGTTTCTCCATAGTTTAGCATGCATATTTAAAGGTTATACTAATTTTTATGTGTTTTGGGGTTTTAAATGAAACTTAAAAAGACTAAAAAACAAGACAAAGTAAAAATACTTTAAAATCTAAAAGGAGAAGAAAAACTCATAATGGTGCAACCTCCCCAAGCTTGGGTTGTTGCACAAGTTGATGAAAATGACGGCACCAGAAAATACTTGCAAGTGCCGCGGGAAATACCTTGTTCTTCAAACTTGCTCTTCAAACTTGATGAGGATGTAGTTGTGGTGTAACTTCACCAAATCCCCGGCAACGACGCCAGAAAATTGTCTTGATGGCAACAAACGTGGCCACTTTTTTTTGGGACTCCAAGTGTAGAGTGTTGTAGCAAGCTTCTTTTCCCCACAAGCGTGACTCGGGGGTTTATATCGAACTCTCGCGGAATTGGTTGTGGAAGTGTATTTGTCTTCTCCTCTTCAAGCAACCTGTAAAATAAATAATTTGTCTTATGTCCCCAACTCCACCAAGTGCTTGTCAAGCATAAGGTTTCGTATTAGTAATATGAAATAAAATATATAATAAACTATAATAAATAAAGTAAATTAATGCAAACTAGATGATATGGAAGATAGTAGAGTTGTTTTGGGGGTTTTATGAGTGATTGCAAGTAGGAAAAGTATGTTTGTATTTTCGAAATAATAAATTGCATAAAATATAAAAGGTAGTAGATGCAATGGCAAGGTGTTTCTTATGATTAAAATTGGACCGGGGTTCAATGGGTTCACTTGTATACTATCTTTTTAAGTTGTAGTGATCACAAAACAATTCATCAATGATAAATATTCATGGAACGTCTATATGTGTTTGATAAGCGTTCATATGGGCATCACGTTCTAACATAGAGATGAAACACATCTCTCTTATACTCCTCAAGAAAGGAAAATTCCATGCAACCTTGAATTAAGAACAAATTAGAGTATAGCTTTAAGTAATATAACATGATGTTTGAAATACAAATATGCTACCTTGATATAACAAAATTATCACACTGTCACATGATAACTATAGCACAATTTCACTTTATCCCTAGTGAGGCAGCAAAAGAAAGGTAAAAACCAAAGTAGATCTTGAATATTGTTTGTCACAATTCAATCACTACCACCATGCTACTCCATCTAATACACACTTCTCCCTATACAAGTTCTTGCATACAAGTTGGATCGAAACAAACAATTAAGAACTACATGATATGCATCTATCAATACATCTTACACAAAATAGGTTCCATTCTCAAATACCAAATCATATAACAAAGATCTACCACATAGGAATTACATATATGATCATAATCATGTAGGACAGCTCATATGGTGGTAGATCTATGAAGAACAAGAGAGAAATAGATCAAGCTACTGCCACAAACCCATAGTCCGGAGGTGGACTACTCCCTCTTCATCATGGTCATGATGCCGAAGATGTTGGAGAGGTTGGAGATCTCCCTGGAGGTGGCTCTGGCAGAGTTTCCCCTTCCAATCTTCGATGGATCTGACTTTGTTTGGTGGTATTTTCGTTTATGGTGTGCTCCGTGTCGAGAACTCCTCGGGGGATCCTTATATAGGGATTTTTTAGGTCAAGAGAACTCCGTGGGCGAAAGAATCAAGGCGATCAGATGTCCGAGGAGGGAAAGAGCATAGGTGGCGCGCCCACCTGGGCTGGGCATGCCACCCAGGCTCTTTTGGTCCTACTAGACCTCCAGGTGAGGTTCTTGTGCTCCATATACTTCTCGTGGATAAATATCGACATTCGCCAAAGTTCATGTCCATTTGACTTCGTATAGGTCCTGAAACATCAAAAACAATGAAAACCGGGTTTTTCTGCCCTGCCAGGTTATAGCCAAATTAAAGGGGATCATTGGCATATCCCCCAAAACCAATGTAAAACATGGATATAACATTATATGTGATGCAAATATGTGGGTAAACATGTTAACAAAATACATAGTTCATTTATGCATTTTACATGCATCAACGCAACGCCGACGGCTCCGCCTCTTTTTCGCCCCACCGTGGACCTCACGTTGAGGAGCACGAGCAAAGGCCGCACCGTGACATGCACGCCTTACATCCAAGGGGATCAAGACTATCCTGATCAACTCGTGTTTGTCCAGCCTCACCACGTACTAGATGGGCCTCTATCTGCTGCCTGAGGGAACCCATGGAGATTTTGCTAAAGAGCTGTCTAGGTTCTTTGGGTAGCTAGAGATGGGCATCAGAAGTACCATATGGTGAAGTGGGAGGATATTTCCACCCCCAAAATACTTCGGGGTCTAGGAGTCCTTGACTTGCATTGCTTCAGTGTGACCTTTTTGCTGAAGTGGGTGTGGTGTATCCTTAGCTTCAAGGCGATGGGGGCCTCTGGATACAACTCATTAAGGACAAGTATCTCCGGGGCCATCCCCTCTTGGTATGTGAGCGTCGGGAAGGGTTCCAATTCTAGCGGGACATACAGGACATTAAACATCTCATCCATAGGGGGGCTCTCTTTGAAGGGTTGCGCAGCATAGTAAATCAAAAAATTTCTATGGATGCGAACGGGAAGGCCAAGATCTAATCTAGGAGATGCAAACAACGAGGGGGATTAGATGAGATCTTCATACCCTTGAAGATTCGCACAGCGGAACGTTCGTCGGAACGTGGGTGATGTAGTCGTACTCGCTTCTCCTCCTCGCGATCCGATCCGATCTAACACCGCAAGTGGCGATGCCTCCGAGAGATGCACACGTGCGGCACCTAGACATCTCCTCCTTCCTCGGTCCAGCAAGTATGGTGGAGAGATGTATTGGATCTACAACGCGATGGCGCGGTGGAAGTGGTGGAGAGTTTCTGCAGCAGGGCTTCGCCTACGTGCAGTCGGGAGGGAGAGAGAGAGAGAGGAGGGCAGCAGGGCGGCTAGGGCTTGAGGAGGAGGTGTGGGAGGGGGTGCACCCCCAGACCTCTTTATATAGAGGGGTGGGCGGCCAGGCCTTGCCCCGCCCCCAAGACCTAGGGCCGGCGGCCAAGGAGGGAGGAGTGGGGGGCAAGTTTCCCCCCCTTCTAGAAGCTCTCCTAGGGTTTGCCCTAGGTTTGGCCGGCTGGGCCCTATGGTGCCTTGTGACCCTAGCCCAATGCGGCCAGGGCACTCCCTCATAGGCCCATGCCCCTCCCGGCAGGTGGGGCCACGTTGGTCCCCTTCCGGAAGGTTCTAGAAGCTTCCGGTACAATACCGATTAACCCGAAACAATTCCGAACTCCAAAAACTGCATTGCCTTATATTAATCTTATTCTCCGGACCATTCCGGAACCTCTCGTGATGTCCGGGATCCCATCCGAGACTCCGAACAAAAACTCATAAACCAATTATCCAATCTATCCTAGCGTCAAGACACGTTAAGTGTGTGACCCTTCGGGTTCGAGAATATGCAGACATGATCTTATATCAATAATCAGCGGGGTCTGGAAACCCATATTGACTCCCACACATTCATCGATGATCATATCCGATGAACCACGATGCCAGGATTCAATCAATCCCATATATATTCCCTTCCTCTCGCGATATTTTACTTGCCCGAGATTTGATCGTCGGTACCGTCATACCTTGTTCAATCTCGTTCACAACAAGTACTTTACTCGTTCCGTAATCCGATATCACTTTGTGAGTAACTCCTTAATCACATACTTGCAAGCGGTGTTGATATCGATTACGGAGTGGGCCTGAAGTATATCTCTCCGACTTGGGAGGGACAAATCCCATCTCGATACATACAACCCAACAAGTACTTTCCGATCACCTGAGAGACACCTTTATGATCACCCTCTCATAGGATGACGTTTGATGACCTCAAAGCTTTATTCCGATACCAGGGAGTTGTATTATCTCATGGTCTAAGGAATACAATATTTGACATAAGAAAAGCTTCGCAAAGATGAACACGATGACACGATCTAATTGCTCCGCTTAGTTTGGGTCTGTCCATCATATCATTCTCCCAATGACATGATCTCATTATTAATCGACAACTCATGTCTATGGTTAGGAAACCTTAACCATCATTAATCAATGAGCTAATCCATAGAGGCATACTAGGGACACGGTGTTGTTCACAAACCACACAGGTATTAAAGTTTCCGCTTAATACAATTCTAGCATGGAATATAAACTTTATCATGAACAAGAATTATAATAATAACATCTTTATTATTGCCTCTAGGGCATAATTCCAATAGTCTCCCACTTGCACTAGAGTCAATAATCTAGTTCACATTTGGCAACAATCTAACACCCATGGCACTAAGGTGTTGATCATGTTTTGCACGTGGAAGAGGTTTAGTCAATGGATCTGCGACATTCAGATCTGTATGTACTTTGCTAATCTTTAGATCTCCATCTGCTATATAATATCGGATTATATGAAACTTGTGGTTGATATGCTTGGTCTTTGGATGATATCTTGGTTCCTTAGCGAGTGCATGGCGCCAATGTTGTCACACAATATCTCCAGTGGGCCCAATGCACTTGGAACCACGCCAAGCTCAGTGATGAAGTTCCTGATCCAAACTCCTTCACTTGACGCTTCTGCAGCAGCCATGTATTCCGCTTCTACTGTAGATCCCGCGATCATGCTTTGCTTGCAGCTTATCCAGCTCACAGCTCCTCCATTCAAAATATAAACGTATCCTGTCTGAGATTTAGAATCATCCTTGTCGGTGTCGAAACTAGCGTCGACGTAACCTTTTACGACAAGCTGTTCATCACCTCCATAGACTAAGAACATTTCTTTAGTCCTATTTAGGTACTTTAGGATGTTCTTCACGGCTGTCCAGTGTTCCACTCCTGGATCACTTTGATATCTGCTCGTCAAACTAAGAGCATTGGACACATCCGGTCTAGTACACAGCATGGCATACATGATAGAACCTATGGCCGAGGCATAAGGCACTTTGCTCATAGCTTCTCTATCATTTACCGTAGCTGGACACTGAGCCTTTCTCAATATCTTACCTCACAACATAGGCACTGAACCTTTCTTTGCCTTATCCATTCTGACCCTTTTCAGAACTTTGTCTAGGTATGTACTCTGGCTTAAAGCTATCAGGCGTCTTTGTATATCTCTATAGATTTTGATGCCCAATATATAAGCAGCTTCACCTAGGTCTTTCATTGAAAAACACTTGTTCAAATAACTCTTCACATCGTTAAGCATGTTAATGTCATTTCCAATAATCAATATGTCATCCACATATAGTACCAGAAATGTCACTGAGCTCCCACTCACTTTCTTGTAGATACAAGCTTCGTAGCAATTTGGAACAAATCCAAAGCTCTTGATCAAAACGAAGGTTCCAACTCCGAGATGCTTGCTTCGGTCCATAAATGGAATGCTGAAGTTTGCACACTTTATCAGCATCCTTAGGATCGACAAAACCTTCGGGTTGCATCATATACAACTCTTCATCAATGTTGCCATTGAGGAACGCAGTCTTGACATCCATCTGCCATATTTCATAATCATGAAACGCAGTAATTGCTAATAAAATCCGAATGGACTTAAACATCGCTACATGAGAGAAAGTCTCATCGTAGTCAACACCTTGAACTTGTCGAAAACCTTTCGCGACAAGCCGTCCTTTATAGACGGTAACATTACCATCCGCGTCCGTTTTCTTCTTGAAAATCCATTTGCACTCAACGGCCTTTCGGTCGCTAGGAGGGTCCACCAAAGTCCATACTTGGTTTTCGCTCATGGATCCCAATTCGTATTTCATGGCTTCTAGCCATTTCTCAGAGTCTGGGCTCATCATCGCTTCCTCATAGTTCGTAGGTTCACTGTCTTCTACCAACAAGACAGTCAAGACAGGGTTGCCGTACCACTCAGGAGGGGCACGCGACCTTGTCGACCTGCGACGTTCAGTAGCAGCATCGTCCGAAGCTTCATGATCCTTGTCATTAGCTTCCTCTATTGTTGGTGCGGGCGGCACTGGAACAATTTCAGGTGCTGCGCCACTCTCCAACTCAAGAGAAGGTTCAACAACCTCGTCTAGCTCTACTTTCCTCCCACTCACTTCTTTCGAGAGAAACTCCTTCTCAAGAAAGGATCCGTTCTTTGCAACAAACACTTTGCCTTCGGTTCTGTGATAGAAGGTATACCCAATAGTTTCCTTAGGGTATCCTATGAAGACGCATTTCTCCGCTTTGGGTTCGAGCTTGTCTGGCATCAACTTCTTGACGTAAGCTTCGCATCCCCAAACTTTAAGAAACGACAACTTAGGTTTAGCACCAAACCACAGTTCATACGGTGTCGTTTCAACGGATTTAGATGGTGCCCTATTTAAAGTGAATGCAGCGGTTTCTAATGCATAACCCCAAAATGATAACGGCAAATCAGTAAGAGACATCATCGATCGAACCATATCTAATAGGGTTCGATTCCAGCGTTCAGACACACCATCATTGCGCTGTGGTGTTCCGGGTGGCGTGAGTTGCGAAATGATTCCGCTTGTTTTAAGATGCGTGAGAAAATCATAACTCAAATATTCACCTCCACGATCGGATCGTAGAAACTTAATCTTTCTGTTACGATGGTTCTCTACTTCATTCTGAAATTCTCTGAACTTTTCAAATGTTTCAGATTTATGTTTCATTAAATAGATATACCCATATCTACTTAAGTCATCGGTAAAAGTGAGAAAATAGCGATATCCACCGCGCGTCGAAATACTCATCGGTCTGCATACATCGGTATGTATGATTTCCAACAAGTCCGTTGCTCGCTCCATCATACCGGAGAACGGGGTTTTGATCATCTTGCCCATGAGGCATGGTTCGCATGTGTCAAATGATTCAAAATCAAGAGACTCTAAAAGTCCATCAGAATGGAGTTTCTTCATGCGTTTTACACCAATATGACCTAGACGACAGTGCCACAAATAAGTAGTATTATCACTATATACTTTGCATCTCTTAGCCTCAATGTTATGGATGTGTGTTTCATCCCTTTCGAGATCTAGAAGAAATAAACCATTCATAGCAGGTGCATGACCATAAAAGATGTTACTCATATAAATAGAACAACCATTATTCTCAGATTTAAATGAATAACCGTCTTGCAATAAACACGATCCAGATATGATGTTCATGCTCAACGCAGGCACATAATAACATTTATTAAGGTTTAAAACTAATCCCGAAGGTAAAACTAAGGAGAGCGTGCCGGCGGCCATCACATCAACTCTTGATCCGTTGCCAACGCGCATTGTCACCTCATCCCTCGCAAGACGCCGTCTATTCCGTAGCTCCTGTTTCGAGTTACAAATATTAGCAACTAAACCAGTATCAAATACCCAGGCACTACAACGAGGGCTAGTAAGGAAAACATCAATAACATGTATATCAAATATACCTTTGATGGTGCCAGCCTTCTTGTCCGCTAAGTACTTCGGACAGTTGCGCTTCCAGTGACCCTTGTCCTTGCAATAGAAGCACTCAGTGTCCGGCTTAGGTCCAGACTTGAGCTTCTTCTCAGCAGGGGCAACACGCTTGCCGCTGCCTTTCTTGAAGGGCTTCTTTGCACCCTTACCTTTCTTAAAGCTGGGGGGCTTGTTGACCATCAACACATGATTATCCTTTTTGATGTCCACCTCCGCAGCCTTTAGCTTAGCGAAGAGCTCGGTGATCGTATCAGTGGAACCATTCTGATTATGAGTCACTACAAAACTTTTGTAGCTGGGAGGGAGTGATTGCAGAACCCTGTCAATCTTGAGCCCCTCTGGAATCTTGCAGTCCAGTTGCTCAAGGCGTTGAGTGTAGCCCGCCATCTTTATGGCGTGCTCACTAACGGAACTCCCTTCCTCCATCTTGCAGTTAAAGAATTTCTCAGAGATCTCATATCTCTCAGAACGGGCCTGAGTCTGAAACATAGTTTTCAGCTCCTCAAGAATCTCAAAGGGCCCGGGATAATCTTCAAAACGATTTTGAAGGTCCGATTCCATAGCAAACAACATGGTGCTCTTAATCACACCATAATTATCTTTGCACGACTGATAAACAGCTTTCTCATCAGCCGACGCATCTATAGCAGGGGCGTCACCTAGCGCGTTCTCAAGGACATAGTCCTTTTGTCCGCCAGAGAGAATGATTCTCAGATTGCGGAACCAGTTGGTGAAGTTAGACCCATTGTTCTTAAGCTTTTCTTTCTCAGCAAAAACATTGAAGTTGAAGTTGGACTTAGCCATTTGATCTACAATATTTGCAAGTACAAATTAGACTATGTTCATGATAACTAGTTCAACTTAATCAAATTACCAGATGAACTCCCACTAAATTCAACATCCCTCAAGTTGTTTAGTGAACATGATCCAAATTCACCACACTTAATCCGATCTTCATGAGAAGAGATGTGGTTTCAATGGTGGACAACAAAGTGTCGATCATATCATTCATATGACTCATGCTTAACCTTTCGGTTCATGTGTTCTGAGGCCATGTCTGTACATGCTAGGCTCGTCAAGTCAAACCCAAGTATTTCCGCGTGTGCAAAACTGGCTTGCACCCGTTATATGTGAACGTAGAGTTTATAGCACCCGATCATCACGTGATGCTTGAACACGACGAACTTTCGCAACGGTGCATACATGGGGAGAACATAGTTTTATCTTGATCTTTAAGTGAGGAATCATCTTATAATGCTACCGTCATGATCTAAGCAAAATAAGATACATAAAAGGATAAACATCACATGCATATAACTTTATGTGACATGGTATAGCCAATCTTCGCGCAATGATCTCCATCTTGTGCGTGCCGGCATGATCTCCATCACTCCACCATGATTGCCTCCACCACGAATAGCAACTACAACTATTGCTAACTACTTAGCGATAAAGTGAAACTATTACATGGCGTATAAGAAGTTGACACACAGGTAATACACAATTATAAAGACAACCATATGGCTCCTGCCGGTTGTGTACTCATCGACATGCAAGCCGTGAAACATTACAAAACATGATCATTGCATACAATATACACATCACATCTTGGGCCATACCATATCACAGAAAACACTCCCTGCAAAAACAAGTTAGACGCCTCTACTTTGTTGTTGCATGTTTTACGCGGCTTATGGGAGTAGCAAGCTAAGAACGATTCTTACCTACGGAAAGCCACAACGGTGATATTATGGTTGCCAAACTCCGGTGTAAATCTCATTACAACTATAGTGAGAGAAACTGACATCCACCAGCCGCATGTGTGGAACAAGCCACACGTAAAGTGCGGAGCCGGTCTCGCGAACGACGTCGCGTAAAGTTGTCCTGGACCGCTTCGATCTCACTATCCCGTGTCATAAGAAGAACACAAACAAGAGACTTGCAACAGAAAACATCAACGCCCGCAATAACCATGTTGCGTTCTACTCGTGAAACACATCTACGCATAGATCTAACTCTGATACCACTGAAGGGTTGCGCAACATAGTAAATCAAAAAATTTCTACGGATGCGAATAGGAAGGCCAAGATCTAATCTAGGAGATCTAATCTAGGAGATGCAAACAACGAGGGGGATTAGATGAGATCTTCATACCCTTGAAGATTCGCACAACGGAACGTTCGTCGGAACGTGGGTGATGTAGTCGTACTCGCTTCTCCTCCTCGCGATCCGATCCGATCTAACACCGCAAGTGGCGATGCCTCCGAGAGATGCACACGTGCGGCACCTCGACGTATCCTCCTTCCTCGGTCCAGCAAGTATGGTGGAGAGACGGATTGGATCTACAACGCGACGGCGCGGTGCAAGTGGTGGAGAGTTTCTGCAGCAGGGCTTCGCCTACGTGCAGTCGGGAGGGAGAGAGAGAGGAGGGCAGCAGGGCGGCTAGGGCTTGAGGAGGAGGTGTGGGAGGGGGTGCGCCCCATCCCTCTTTATATAGAAGGGTGTGCGGCCAGCCCTTGCCCCTCCCCCAAGACCTAGGGCCGGCGGCCAAGGAGGAAGGAGTGGGGGGCAAGTTTCCCCCTTCTAGAAGCTCTCCTAGGGTTTTCCCTAGGTTTGGCTGGCTGGGCCCTATGCGGCCTTGTGACCCTGGCCCAATGTGGCCAGGGCACTCCCTCATAGGCCCATGCCCCCTCCCGGCAGGTGGGGCCACGTTGGTCCCCTTTCGGAAGGTTCTAGAAGCTTCCGGTACGATACCGATTAACCCGAAACAATTCCGAACTCCAAAAACTGCATTGCCTTATATGAATCTTATTCTCCGGACCATTCCGGAACCTCTCGTGATGTCCGGGATCCCATCCGAGACTCCGAACAAAAACTCATAAACCAATTATCCAATCTATCCTAGCGTCGAGACACGTTAAGTGTGTGACCCTTCGGGTTCGAGAATATGCAGACATGATCTTATATCAATAATCAACAACGGGGTCTGGAAACCCATATTGACTCCCACACATTCATCGATGATCATATCAGATGAACCACGATGCCAGGATTCAATCAATCCCATATATATATTCCCTTCGTCTCGCGATATTTTACTTGCCCGAGATTTGATCGTCGGTACCGTCATACCTAGTTCAATCTCGTTCACAGCAAGTACTTTACTCGTTTCGTAATCCAATATCACTTCGTGAGTAACTCCTTAATCACATGCTTGCAAGCGGTGTTGATATCGATTACCGAGTGGGCCCGAAGTATATCTCTCCGACTTGGGAGGGATAAATCCCATCTCGATACATACAACCCAACAGGTACTTCCCGATCACCTGAGAGACACCTTCATGATCACCCTCTCATAGGATGACGTTTGATGACCTCAAAGCTTTCTTCCGATACCAGGGAGTTGTATTATCTCATGGTCTAAGGAATACAATATTTGACATAAGAAAAGCTTCGCAAAGATGAACACGATGACACGATCTAATTGCTCCGCTTAGTTTGGGTCTGTCCATCATATCATTCTCCCAATGACATGATCTCATTATTAATCGACAACTCATGTCTATGGTTAGGAAACCTTAACCATCATTAACCAATGAGCTAGTCCATAGAGGCATACTAGGGACACAGTGTTGTTCACAAATCACACAAGTATTAAAGTTTCCGCTTAATACAATTCTAGCATGGAATATAAACTTTATCATGAACAAGAATTATAATAATAACATCTTTATTATTGCCTCTAGGGCATAATTCCAACACTCTTTGTGGTAGGCGATGGCCGGGAGGTGCTTTTCTGTCTAGACCCTTGGTTACATGGATCCCCCTCTTCCAGGCTTTCCTATCTTTGTTCGCCATTTGTGCAGCTATCATGGTGTTAGTAGCCGAGGTAGGTCAGGGAGGCCACTAGAACATCCCGTTCCGGAGGACCTTCAATGATGATGAGGATGCTGACTTCTTGAGGCTGCGGGGCTCCTTTCATGTGTCCCTCTCTAAGGAGAGAGACAAGGTGTCCTGGAGCCAGTCTCCCTCAGGAGCCTTCTCAGTTACTTCAGCTTATAGGACCCTCTTCTAGGGTCCTGACATGCCCTGGACGACCCCTACCCCTAAGCTTGAAGGGAATATGCCCTGAGAGGCAATAATAAAGTGTTTATTATGTGTATTCCAAGTATATGATAGATGTTTATTTTGCATGCTATAATTGTATTAATACGGAAACGTTAATACATGTGTGTTTAATAAACAAACAGAAAGTTCCTAGTTATGCCTCTCTCATAAACTAGCTCGTTGATTAACAAGATGATCAAGGTTTCCTGATCATGGACATTGGATGTTGTTAATAACGGGATCACAACATTAGTGTAATGGTGTGATGAACATTCATCCGAAGTATAGCATTACGATCAAAGTCATTGAGTTTATATTGCTATAACAACTTACGAAGTGATCCTAATCCTTAGACCATGAGATCATGTCAATCACTAACACCGGAAGAGTTTCTTGATAACATCAAACGTCACACCATAACAGGGTGATTATAAAGATGGATTCAGAACTAATAAAGTGTTATGTTGAGGCTCATGGATCGAGAGTGGAATTTGTTCATCCCGATGACGGATAGATATACTCTGGGCCCTCTCGGTGATATCACATTGATTAGCTTGCAAGCAAGTGATTTGATCACTAGAATGTTATATCACAGGAACGAGAAAAGAGTGCATGTCGGTAACGAGATCAAACTAGGTATGGAGATACCGATGATCGAATCTCGGACATGTAATATATCGTGAAACAAAGGGATTAAGATACTAGCGTAAAAGGTTCCGACGATCACAAGAAAGTCATCGTTGAATGTGTGGGAGTCAGTATGGGTCTCCAGATCCCGCTTCTGATTATTGATCCGAGAGGGGTCTCGATCATGTCCGCATTATTCACGAACCGTAGGGTGACACACTTAAGATACACCGACATCCAATTGGAGCAAATGTTTCATGCCGAAAGAATGAACAAGCGCAGGAATTTATTTCACTAGATACCGAAACAGGTTTTCGGGTGAAATTGCATAAAGTGGTTATGCATGTGAAATAGAATTCTAGCAAGGGGTTATTTGTGAATGTTTGTCATTAAAGTAATTGACAAAATTCTGAATAAAATAAAAGAGTTTTATTTAATGAGAGTTTGCATTAAATTTGGTGGAAATTTAATGGGAATTTGAGTGGAATTTTGAGTGGAGGGAATTTAAAGGAGATTTGTGAGTGGAGTGTCCACCCACATGAAGAGGGGAGGGCAAGGGGGCAGCACCCATGCGCCGGCCACCCCCTTGGGGTTCCCCCCTCCTCCTATAAAAGGAGCCCCCCTCCTCACTTGTCTCACACACCTCCTCGTGAAGGATCTCTCTCCCCCTCTAGAATTTATCCCCCATGGTCTCGGACTAGCGAGATACATGTTCCCGGTGGCTATTCGGCAAGAAAGAGTTGTGCTTCCGCTGCATCACTGGAGCGAGGAGGCGGAGGTTGCTCGGTGCCTCGAACGTGTGTGCGAGCACGGATGCGCTGGTGATTTGCGGCGCTAGGACTTCCTCTCGATCTTGAGATCGGCAAGAGATCGTCTACATCAACCACGAGTTGAACTCGTTAAGCTTTGTCGGTCTTCAAGGGTATGTTCTCTACGGATATACATCCACCTGTTGTTTGTATCTAATAGATAGATCTTGGTATATAGTTCACATCGTAGGAAATTTTTTGTTTTCTATGCTGCGAACCCTACAGTGGTATCAGAGCCGGATCTATGCTTAGATACTTTACACGGGTAGTACACATATGAGTATGTGGGCGATGATGATCATGTTTTTGCTCCTTTGTTGTAATTTTGGATATTGGTGGCATAGTGGGATGAAGCGGCCCGAACAAACTTTACATGTCCTCGCACATGAGACCTGTTCCATGCTTGACATGCAACTAGTTTGCATAAGTGGCTAGCGGGTGTCTGTCTCTCCTACTATAGTCAATATCTATTTTGCAAGCGAGTTGTCAACAATTTGATTATCCTCGTTGTGGTTCATGTTCGTAGGTAAGAACGGTTCTATCTCGAAAGCCCTAAGCCACGTAAAACTTGCAATGGATAAATTAGAGGCGTCTAGTTTAGATTGTTGCTGGGCTAGTGTTATAATATGGTAGTGTTGTAAGTAGAAGTATGAGATGATACTCTTACAACACACATAGCGTGTAAAATCCATAGACCTTGGATTTACACATATAGGTATGATAGTGATCATACCACGATGCACATGATAGAGATCATCTGCGGGAACCATATAATTTCACTAATAAACATATGATGTTTGATAGCATCTTATATTGCTTGTTTAGCGCTTTGTTAGCATAATAAGATGATCCCTCATTTAAATATCAAGATAAGAATGTGTTCTTCCTTTAGTATGCACCGATTATGTTTTCGTCGCTCCAAGACATCACGTGATGATCGGGTGTTCTTGGATCCACGACCATATTTCGGGTGTAAAACAGTTACACACACAAATACTAAGGTTCTAACTTGGCGAGCCTAGCATGTACAGACATGGCCTCGGAACACGGACCGAAAGGTTAAGCATGAGTCATATAGTTGATATGATGCCCATTTGATGCTCGCCTTTGAAGCTATACTGACTCACGTGATGATCGGACTTGGTGTAGTGGATTTGGTTCATGTAATCACCAAAAAGGCACGAGGGATGTCGTTTTTGAGTGGGAGTTCATTCGTAATATAGATTAGTTGAACTCAATCTATCATACACTTAGTCTAAACTTTACAAATTCTGTTGTAGATGGCACCACCTGCTTTTAATTTCAATGTGTTCATGGAGAAAGAGAAACTAGCAACGAACGGTAGCAACTTTACCGAATGGGCCATGAATTTGAGGATTCTCCTCTCTGCTGCACAAAAGCAATATGTGCTAGAAGCGCCATTAGGCCCCCCACCTTTAGATGATGCCCCTGACGAGGAGAATAATGTCTATCAGACTCGTCAGGAGGACCACAACTTAGTTCATTGCGGCATATTGTATGGGCTAGAGCCGGAACTTCGAAAGCGTTTCGAAAACGGCAATGCATTTGATACAATGGGTGAGTTGAAAATGATTTTCGACACACATGCTGCTGTAGAGAGCTACAACGCTTCAGAAAAGTTCTTTAGCTGCATGATGGAAGAGCACAGCTCCGTTAGTGAGCATGTACTCAAGATGTCGGGTTACGCCGATAAGCTTGTGTCCTTGGGAATATCGATTCCCATTGACTTAGGCATCCATCGTGTTCTGCAGTCTCTGCCACCTAGCTATAAGAGCTTCGTGATGAACTATAATATGCAAGGCATGAAGAAGTCTCTCCCCGAGCTTCTGTCAATGCTTAAAACTGCAGAAGTGGAGATCAAAAAGGAACATCAAGTGTTGATGATCAATAGGAACACTGGTTTCAAGAAATACAAGAAGGGAAAACGGAAGGGAAGTAAGGGCGGCAAGCCTGTTGCCGCGCCTGAAAAGAAACCCTGAGGTGGACCTAAGTCTGATTCCGAGTGCTACTATTGTAAGGGGACTGGCCACTGGAAGCGCAACTGCCCCAAGTATCTGGCAGACAAGAAGGCCGGCAAGGCAAACAAAGGTATATATGATATACATGTTATTGATGTGTACTTGACTAGTGCTCGCAGTAGCACCTGGGTATTTGATACCGGTTCAGTTGCTAATATTTGTAACTCGGATCAGGGGCTGCGGAACAAGCGACCGCTAGCAAGGGGTGAGGTCAAGATGCGTGTCGGCAATGGATCAAGCGTTGATGTGATCGCCGTCAGAACGCTGCCTCTCCACTTACCGTCGGGACTAGTTATAAACTTGAATAAATGTTATCTGGTGCCTGCACTGAGCATGAACACTGTATCTGGATCGTGTTTGATGCGAAGTGGTTATTCATTTAAATCCGAGAACAATGGTTGTTCCATTTATATGAATGAAATCTTTTATGGTCATGCACCGATGATGAATGGTTTATTTCTATTAGATCTCGATGATAATGTTACACATATTCATAATGTTGATGCTAAAAGGATTAAACTTAATGATGATATATCCGCATATATGTGGCACTGCCATCTAGGTCATATTGGCGTTAAACGCATGAAGAAGCTCCATTCGGATGGACTTTTGGAGTCACTTGATTATGAATCATTTGATACATGTGAGCCATGCCTTGTGGGCAAGATGACTAGAACGCCGTTTTCCGGTTCAATGGAACGGGCGACAGATTTATTGGAAATCATACATTCTTATGTATGTGGTCCAATGAGTGTGTCGGCGCGAGGTGGATATCGTTATTTTGTTACTTTCACGGATGATTTGAGTAGATACAGTTATATCTACTTGATGAAACACAAGTCTGAAACCTTTGAAAAGTTCAAGGAATTTCAGAATGAAGTGGAAAATCATCGTAATAGAAAGATCAAATTTCTACGGTCCGACCGTGGAGGTGAGTATCTAAGTTACGAGTTTATCACTCACATGAAAGAGTGTGGAATTGTTTCACAACTCACACCTGCCGGAACACCACAGCGAAATGGTGTGTTGGAACGTCGTAATCGTACTTTATTAGATATGGTTCGATCTATGATGTCTCTGACGGACTTGCCGCTGTCATTTTGGGGTTATGCACTAGAAACTACTGCATTCACTTTAAATCGGGCACCATCTAAATCCGTTGAAAAGACACCGTATGAATTGTGGTTTGGAAACAAACCTAAGCTGTCATTTCTTAAAGTTTGGGGATGCGATGTTTATGTGAAGAAACTTCAACCGGATAAACTCGAACTCAAAGCGGAAAAATGCGTCTTCATAGGATACCCTAAAGAAACTATTGGGTATTCCTTCTATCACAGATCCGAGGGCAAGGTTTTTGTTGCCAAGAATGGATCCTTTCTAGAGAAAGAGTTTCTCGCGAAAGGTGTGAGTAGTCGGAAGGTAGAACTCGAAGAGGTTGTGGAACCTTCTCTTCAAAGTATGGCGAGTAGCGCAGCGCCGGAAGTTGTTCCGGAGTTGGCTCCACCTGTTGAAGAGGGAACTAATGATAATGATCATGAAACTCCAAAAGAGAGTACTACCGAACCTCGCAGGTCAAACAGGACGCGTGCAGCTCCCGAGCTGTACGGAAATCCTGTCATGAATTTCATGGTTGATGAAAATGATGACCCTGCGACGTATGAAGAAGCGATGATGAGCCCGGATTCCAACAAATGGTTAGAAGCCATGAAATCCGAGATGGAATCCATGTATGAAAATCAAGTTTGGAACTTGGTGGAATTACCTCACGACCGAAAGGCCGTGGAGAACAAATGGATTTTCAAAAGGAAAACTGATGCTGATGGTAATGTGACCGTCTATAAAGCTCGACTTGTCGCAAAGGGGTTTCGAAAAATTCAAGGAGTTGACTACGATGATACTTTCTCTCCCGTAGCGATGCTAAAGTCAGTTAGGATTATGTTAGCAATTGCTGCATATTTCTATTATGAGATATGGCAGATGGATGTCAAAACCGCGTTTCTCAATGGTAATATTGAAGAAGAGTTGTATATGATACAACAAAGGGTTTTGTCGATCCTAAGGATGCTAACAAGGTGTGCAAGCTTCAGCGATCCATCTATGGATTGAAGCAAGCATCACGAAGTTGGAATCTCCGCTTTGATGAGGTGATCAAAGAGTTTGGATTTGTCCAAACTTATGGAGAAGCTTGTATTTACAAGAAAGTGAGTGGGAGCAATGTGGCATTTCTGATATTATATGTGGATGACATATTATTGATCGGAAATGATATAGATCTTTTAAACAGTGTTAAAAGTTATCTAAACAGCAAATTTTCAATGAAGGACCTAGGTGAAGCGTCATACATATTAGGCATAAAGATCTATAGAGATAGATCTAGGCGCCTAATAGGGCTATCGCAAAGTACATACCTTGATAAGATTTTAAAGAAGTTTAAAATGGACGGAAGTAAGAAGGGGTTCTTACCTATGTTGCAAGGCAAGACATTGAGTAAGACTCAAAGTCCGGCTTCGGCGGAAGAAAGAGAGATAATGGACAAAGTCCCCTATGCTTCAGCCATAGGCTCTATAATGTACGCCATGCTATGTACAAGACCGGATGTGGCACATGCTATTAGTTTGACTAGTAGGTACCAATCGGATCCAGGTTCGGAACACTGGATAGCGGTCAAGAATATCCTTAAGTACTTACGAAGAACTAAGGATATGTTTCTTGTATACGGAGGTGAAGAAGAGCTCGTCGCTAAGTGTTATATCGACGCTAGCTTTGACACCGATCCGGATGACTCTAAGTCTCAATCCAGATACGTATTTCTCATGAATGGCGGAGCGGTTAGTTGGAGGAGCTCCAAACAACCTGTGGTAGCGGGATCAACAACGGAGGCCGAATATGTTGCTGCTTCAGAAGCGGCTCAGGAAGCAGTTTGGATGAAGGAGTTCATATCCGAACTAGGAGTGGTGGAAAACGCGTTGGATCTAATGGTGATCTATTGTGACTACAATGGTGCCATTGCCAATGCCAAAGAGCCAAGGTCTCACAACCATTCCAAGCATATTAAGCGCCGGTTTCACTTCATCCGCGAGCATGTCAAGGATGGAGATATAAAGATTTTTAAAGTACATACGGATCTCAATGTAGCAGATCCGTTGACTAAAACTCTCCCTAGAGCAAAACATGATCAACACCAGAACTCAATGGGTGTTAGATTTATCACTATGTAACTAGATTATTGTCTCTAGTGCAAGTGGGAGACTGAAGGGAATATGCCCTGAGAGGCAATAATAAAGTGTTTATTATGTGTATTCCAAGTATATGATAGATGTTTATTTTGCATGCTATAATTGTATTAATACGGAAACGTTAATACATGTGTGTTTAATAAACAAACATAAAGTTCCTAGTTATGCCTCTCTCATAAACTAGCTCGTTGATTAACAAGATGATCAAGGTTTCCTGATCATGGACATTGGATGTTGTTAATAACGGGATCACAACATTAGTGTAATGGTGTGATGAACATTCATCCGAAGTATAGCATTACGATCAAAGTCATTGAGTTTATATTGCTATAACAACTTACGAAGTGATCCTAATCCTTAGACCATGAGATCATGCCAATCACTAACACCGGAAGAGTTTCTTGATAACATCAAACGTCACACCGTAACATGGTGATTATAAAGATGGATTCAGAACTAATAAAGTGTTATGTTGAGGCTCATGGATCGAGAGTGGAATTTGTTCATCCCGATGACGGATAGATATACTCTGGACCCTCTCGGTGATATCACATTGATTAGCTTGCAAGCAAGTGATTTGATCACTAGAATGTTATATCACAGGAACGAGAAAAGAGTGCATGTCGGTAACGAGATCAAACTAGGTATGGAGATACCGATGATCGAATCTCGGACATGTAATATATCATGAAACAAAGGGATTAAGATACTAGCGAAAAGGTTCCGACGATCACAAGAAAGTCATCGTTGAATGTGTGGGAGTCAGTATGGGTCTCCAGATCCCGCTTCTGATTATTGATCCGAGAGGGGTCTCGATCATGTCCGCATTATTCACGAACCGTAGGGTGACACACTTAAGAGACACCGACATCCAATTGGAGCAAATGTTTCATGCCGAAAGAATAAACAAGCGCATGAATTTATTTCACTAGATACCGAAACAGGTTTTCGGGTGAAATTGCATAAAGTGGTTATGCATGTGAAATAGAATTCTAGCAAGGGGTTATTTGTGAATGTTTGTCATTAAATTAATTTACAAAATTCTGAATAAAATAAAAGAGTTTTATTTAATGAGAGTTTGTATTAAATTTGGTGGAAATTTAATGGGAATTTGAGTGGACTTTTGAGTGGAGGGAATTTAAAGGAGATTTGTGAGTGGAGTGTCCACCCACATGAAGAGGGGAGGGCAAGGGGGCAGCCCCCATGCGCCGGCCACCCCCTTGGGGTTCCCCCCTCCTCCTATAAAAGGAGCCCCCCTCCTCACTTGTCTCACACACCTCCTCGTGAAGGATCTCTCTCCCCCTCTAGAATTTATCCCCCATGGTCTCGGACTAGCGAGATACATGTTCCCGGTGGCTATTCGGCAAGAAAGAGTTGTGCTTCCGCTGCATCGCTGGAGCGAGGAGGCGGAGGTTGCTCGGTGCCTCGAACGTGTGTGCGAGCACGGATGCGCTGCTGATTTGCGGCGCTAGGACTTCCTCTCGATCTTGAGATCGGCAAGAGATCGTCTACATCAACCACGAGTTGAACTCGTTAAGCTTTGTCGGTCTTCAAGGGTATGTTCTCTACGGATATACATCCGCCCGTTGTTTGTATCTAATAGATAGATCTTGGTATATAGTTCACATCGTAGGAAATTTTTTGTTTTCTATGCTGCGAACCCTACAAAGCTTGCATATCTTCTTGTGGAAATTGCTTCGGGATCGCCTACCTTCTAGGGTAGAGGTGTCGAAGTGTAATGGCCCAGGAAATGGGTTGTGCCCTCTATGTGGGACACCCGAGACGTGCGCTCACATTATGTTCACGTGCCATGCCGCACAGTTTCTGTGGAACTTCATCCGAAAAGCGCTTGGGCCGGCATGGCAGGCCCAAGACCTTGGCGAGTTTCTAGAGACAAAGGCTAACCGAACCGGAAGGAGGCACCACCTCTTGTGGTTGGTGTTAGCAGCCATTACATGGACGCTTTGGTTCGCAATAAGATGAAGATAAAATGAATCTTTCTTCGTGCGTCTGACTCTATTTTTTTGCTTGTCTACTTTCAGCAGTGGTACCCGTTGTCTATGCAGCGAGTCGGGAAGAGTGTGGATGGCATCATGCAGGCTCTCAAAGCGTTGACGCAGCGCTTCGCGGCTCCTGCCTATGGCTCTTCAGCTTCATAGTGCGAGCGTCCTTTTAGCTCTTCTTTTTCCTTTTTGGGTGCCTTGGGTGTTCATGTGTTATTGCCCCAGCGGATTTGTTTTTTTTTTCTTTGGCATGCTGATCGTGGTGACTTGGTGTACTTTATATGAATTTAGCTTTACTTATAAAACGAGGCAGAAGGCTGTTTCGTGGAAAACGTAATTTGCAATAACAGTTAGAGAAAAAATAATTCTGCGTACAAGTTATTAATTCAATTCGCATAATTTATACACGACATGGGCGCGGCGTGCGGCGCCCCAACTTTCCTAGTTGTCCTACGATTGAGCTGTGAATCAGGCATTTGAAAAAGAAGAATCGTAAACAAGTCGTGTTATTATATGGACTGCCAGTCCACACATGTACAGCTATCCACTCACCACTTGTCCGATGGAGTCGATCTACACCAGACCACGCAACTGGGATAAATCCGAACTCAACATCAGTATGCAGCATATGCAAATCAACATCATTTCATATGCATAGTAGTCCATTCCATAATATAAGTCTTTTTAGCAAGCTGTTTTAATTTGCTAAAAAAGTTTATATTATGGAATAAAGGTAGTAGATGACAATTTCATCAAACATGCGTTTGTTCGGTGGTCCTTACATGCTAAACCAACTCAAGGCAATTCCGGATGTTTTTTTTCGATTTTTTAATCTTTGAATTATTTGACTCGTTAATCTCTCGCTTAGAATATTTTTAACACTAATTACACTTAATCTTTAGTCAAATTATACCCTTGGTCAAACTTTTCGGTCGGTCACTCATCCTCACACTACTCCACTCCAGCACCCTTAACTTCTTCGTTTCTTCCGGATGAGTTCCCCCGAAGCAATTTATACCTTATTGTCAATGCTATCATATCAATCATATTAACTATTATATCACTATGTCATACGTTTTTAGCTTTTGAAATTACAAACAGTTATTTAAGTAAACAATAATGAGTAAGTAATAATATTATTGAATTCAAATAAAAATATGATGATTTTACTTTTTTGTAATTTTCTATTTAATATGGAATAATTAATATCTTTAAATCCGTAAATCATAATTTGACAAATAATATGTCTAAATCGATCAGAAAAAATGAGAGAAATCCAAATATGATACCCATATCAACTTATTACAAACTATGCCATGATTCTATCCATAATTTCTTTTGCCTGTTTTAAACTATGGTCAAACCGGCATGCATCAAGATTCTTAGCCCGGGGTTGAGCCTTGCTAAACTTGCAGTGGATCTTTGATGAAATAATATATTGTGAATCTAAAAATGATTTTTTTAAAATAATCATGAGCATTAGTTCATGTATATGTAGTTCAAATATAACCAACTTCCTACTAATTCGATAGGAATTTTTTTTCTCATGAGGGATGAACGGAAAGGTTTAAGATACCCTCATTAGGAAATTGTCCAGGTAAGGTGGTCTAGTATTTTTGAAAAATGGGGTAGTACCAATGTGAAACTTTCATTTGGTGGTTGCTTCACAAAACATCCTGTTTTTTGCACTTAGAAAATGGAAAATGACTTTTTGGTACGATGAAAAAATACTTCCTCTTGCAAGATTATAAATTATCCCAAGATGCATATGTGTGCATAATATGGGCATATTATCACAAACTATACCGCGATTTGAGCCATAACATTGGTCGTTTGGCTTGAAAGCCATGAAACCTCGAACATGATATCTCATTTTAGTAGTTTTTTTTAAGATTTACAATATTCCATGTTTTATATTTTCCTTGCAATTATATCACATAATATGACACCACGCGAAGGTTTTATGTTGTTTGGATATTTTTGAATTCCTTATGCCCGTTTCAAACTATGGTAAATACATCGGGCATGAAGATTCTTAACTCGGGCCTGAGTCTCGATAAACTTGTATGGATATCTGATGAAATAGCACATTGTGAACCTAAAAATGATTTTTTTTCAAAATCATGAGCATTAAATCATTTTTCTGTAGTTCAAATCTGACCGACTTCCTACCGATTCGGCAGGAATTTGTCTTTTTATGAGGGATGGACGGAAAGGTTTAAGATACCTCGGTTGGAAAATTGTCTATGTAAGATGGTCTAGTATTTTTTGAAAAATAGGGTTCATTTGGTGGCTGTTTCATAAAACACCCTATTTTTGGCACTCCAAAATAGAAAATGTCTTTTTGATGCGATAAAAAGGAAAACTTCCTCCTCTAAGACTGTAAGACATCCCATTATGCACATGTGTGCATAATATGGGCATATTATCGCAAATTATGCCATGATTCTAGCCATAACCTTAGGTGTTTGGCTTGAAAGCCATGAAACGTGGAATGTGATAGCTCATTTTTAAAAAAATGTGATATTTACAATATTCCAAGTTTGATATTTTTCCTTGCAACTTTATCACATAATATAACACCGCGCAAAGCTTTTACATTATTTGGATCGTTTTTTAATATCTTATGCCCAGTAGCGGACCCAGGAAAATTAGAAGCCTAGGCAATCTTTAGATTTCAAGGCTTAAGTTACTAATTAGTAGTCAAATAGCCATACAATTAGGCAGCACGGACGACCGGAAGCCCGGGCAACTGCCCGGGCAACAGGGATGCTCGGTCCGCCGCTGCTTATGCCTGTTTCAAACTATGGTCAAAATGGCGAGCATAATTCTTAGCCGGGGTTCGAACCTCGCTGTAACATCCCAAAAATGTTGAACAATGATTATCAAATTCCAATCACCAAAATTAGGGTTAAGAAAAACTTTTGTTAATCAAATCAATATGAATGCATTGTGTGTATGTGATGATTGTGTGAATGCATGAATGGACTTGTGTGATTGATCTAAATAGAAAGTAATGGATTAAATATGAAAACAACATCATCTAAATCATTTCCAAGCAGAAACAAATCAAGAGAAAATCAAAAACAAAACAAATAAAGCAAATGGTCATTTTTGCCAATCTTGCTCACTAGACCACTTTGAGTGTTTCTAGTCCAAGATTTCAAACAGAAACATTTCCATTTTGTTTCACCCCTTGCTAGACCAAGTAAAAGTGAATCAAAGCCCACCTTTCAAACTTACAGAAACATTTGGCAACTTGATTCAAATGATAATTCAAAATTAAATCTTTATCATATGTGAAGATCACCATTTCTCAAAACCCAACCAAACCACTTCCACTTGACCTTTCCAACTAACCAGAGACTCACTAGTATGTAACCAACACATCCACCAAGTTTGATTCAAAAATTCAAATTTGAATCTCTTTCGGCCATTTCATCAAACACCTTGCAATCACCAAACCAACAAACATTAAACACTATTAGGAGCAGTGATTTTGGCCTAACTTGTTCCCTCTCTGGTTCACAGCAAGCTATTAGTAGATCATCTAGCCCATTTAACAAGCTTTAGCATCACTGTGAGCATGCCATAGCCATCAATGGTGACCAGGCCGAGCTCAACTTGCCACCCCTCAGTCGACAGCAAGCTAGGAGAAGCACCCGGCCTAGCAACCATGTCTGGGACACTCTACACCGTCCACTGCCACCCCCTGTCCAAGCCTCGAGCGCAGCCAGCCCCTGGACTACACAGCCTGAGCATGCCCAGCTTCTCTGCGAGCGTGCCGAGAGCGCGCCCGAGCGTCACCCATGACACAAGCCCACAGACCGCGTGCCGCCCTCGCCGCATGCACGCAGGATTGCCACCACCTCAGGAACACCCTAGACACGCCCGTTCGCCGCCGTGTGACCCGTATCACCCGTGCGCCATTAAAACCTTCATCGGACCCGCCCAGAGCATCGACGTGTTCCGACCATCTCGCACCACCCCACGTCGCATAGCCATGCCGTTGAGCTTTGCCATGGAGCACAACACCGTCCCCTAACTTTGCCCATGCCAGTAGCTCGCTGTGACGACAACACCGACGAGCTCAGCCCGCACCATTCGGTCCCCTCGCTGCACTATAAATAGAGTCCTTCCCAGCACGAATTCTTCACACCATCTCACTCCCCTCTCTCTCAGAAGCAACCCACCTCACTCCCAGAGCAAGGCAAAAAGCGCATCGCCGGAATTTTGCTGGAGCTTGCCACTGCTGGATGAGAAGGGCGTCGTTGATTGGAGCCGCCCCAGGAGGAGCTGTCGGTACCAGGATTATCACCGTCGCCGACTTCGTCGTTTTCCCCCATCGCCGACCCTCACCTGAGCCCCGATGAGCCTCCCACGACCCCCACTGGCCGCGCTAGGGTTCTGTCTCGCCGGCGTTGCCCGACGTGGATGATGAATCGTAGACGTAGGATTAGAGTTTGATCGCATGACCTAGATCGCCCCATACCGCTTCGCCACTCTCTGTCTCACTGACGAGTGGGGACAGCCACTTAAACTAGCCTGCACGCGCACTGTGCGTAGTGGGTCGTCCCAGCTAACATCCCGCGCGACCCAGTAATTCAAATTTAGGTTTATTCTTTAAGTTTCAAACTCAGTTTTGTACCTAGATTCAAAAATAAACCATGGTCGATTTACTAAACCAAATTGCATGAAACCAATTTTGTTAGAAAGGTACTGGAATGCTTAATCCAAGCCCGTTTGATGCAATTCATTTGGAATTGTAGATCATCTATAGTAAAAATAACAAGGCAGAAGCTTTTCTGCATTCAAACATTTTTCAAAATTCAACCACAAAAGCTTTTGAGTTAATTCCAACCCTAAAAAATCACATTTAACCATAAATTTTAGAATATATAAAAATATATAGGTTTACTTACAGAAATAATGATCAAGTAATAAAATAATGCCTCATAGGCCATTCTAGTCACTTTATATAAAAAGGTTAAAACTTATTAAATTGTGACACCACTTTAAATCACATTCCCATGTACTGAAATATGTGGTGATGACATGTGCCAACATGATCCCATGTTTCAGTTGGAGAATATTAAATCTTAAGTAGTTTTTCAATGAGTAGAAATTACTTTTCTAAAATAAAGGAAATAAAACTATTTTCCTTATTGATTGTAATGCTTGTGATGATGCTAGATCATCTAGTGAAAACCTTGGTGTGATGAATAGAACTAGTTAAGTATTGTATGGTGATTGCGTACCTCGTATTTATTTATAGAAGCTAGTATCGACCAAGGATACGAGGAGGAAGGAGGATACTACGAGGAAGAAGCCGAGGAGAACTTCAACCACTGCTCTGCACAAGACAAGCCTAATACTACCAGTTGACTTGGCAAGCTAACACTTGCAACTTAGCAAGCTTATACTACTATCTTAACAAGCTAAACCATGCAAGTTCTACTTGCGAGCTTATACCCCTTGATGACACATAATCCTAGTTTTACTTGCAAGCTTAGTGTTTTCTTTCTTTATCAAAGCTTTCTCTTAGAGTTTACTTAGTGACTTGTAGATTTTAAAAAGATATATGAAGGTAGCATAAAGTTCATAAAACTTGGCCTAAGTTAGATAATCTTGATGTCATCCTGAGGCATGAGATTGAACTTAGATAAGATACACTTGTTTACCACCCCTCATTAGTATTTACCCCCACTTGTAGATGCTAGTGCTAAGCATAAAACTTGATCCACTTTAGATGGGAATACTTGGGAAAATGGTTATGAAAACCTTAGAATGATGAGTCATTCTACTGAAATGTTTTGACATGTGTTCTTGAACACCAGATAATTTTGATGATGAAAATGTTAAGGCATGAGACTTAGCCCTTTATAAAACTGATGGTTGTCTGGATGCGATACCATTCCAATTTTATCGTACAACCACAATACCCGAAAATTGGGTAGGGCTTGACTGAAAATTTATATACCTTAGTATGGGTTCCCTTGCGGCCAAGGTTTGAGCTAAGACTACCTTGTGAAGATTGTCCACCTGTGCAGTTCCCAAGATGACAGTTGGTCATGGTTGGGAGGCCAAACTCACAGGAGAGGTGCCTATACTAGGGCGTGTAATTGAAATGTTAGGATTGATTATCCGCATACTGATTATGGTGAATTCAGGATTTGTTCCTGACGGATATATCGAATGTTGTGGTGAAAGTGTACCACCTCTGCAGAGTGTCAAACTATTCGAATAGCCGCGTCCGCGGTTATGGACAGTTGGAGTGGCAATGTGTTCCGTCGTCAGATGTTTTCAAAATGACTTTTGCAATGATTTGTGACTTGACTTGACCACAACATGGTTTTGATATGAAACTCAAGTTTCCACTTACGTGTTATAAAACTTTTCAACTAGCTTTCTTTGCTTCTGAACTCAGTAGAGATAAATCTAGATTTTTGCAAAACAACCTAGATCTTAGTATACCCTACTCAAAAACCAATTCACTTGTTAGTATTAGTTTGCGAGTACTTAAAGAGTACTCATGGCTTTGTCCCTAGCTATTCCCGTGGCTAGACTATGAAGAAGACTATCAGGAAGATGGACAGCAGGAAGGTTACGACAACTAGGATCATCTCCCATCGTCAGCATTGCCTGTGACCATGAAGATGGAGCTTCGCCCACGCTATCATTATTTTTACATTATTCCGCTGCTTGATTTGTATTAATACTGGACCATCTGATCCTTTATTTATTGTAAGACCTTATGTATGGTTTGTAATGGATGATGAACTATGGTACCAATCTGTTATGTCTCGCCAAAATGGTAATCCTAGGATTGCGATGTATGGCATAATAGGCATCTGGGATTAAAAATCCGGGTGTTGACACTCGCTAAACTTGCAGTGGGTCTTTGATGAAATAGCATATTGTGAACCTAAAAATAAATTTTCCAAAAAATCATGAGCATTAAATCATGTATATGTAGTTCAAATCTGACTGACTTCCTACCAATTCGGCAGAAATTTATCTTTTTTATAAGGGGTGGACGTGAAGACTTAAGATACCCCAGTTGGAAAATTTTCCATGTATGATGGTAGAGTATTTTTAAAAAATAGATTAGTACCAATGTGAAACTTTCATTCGTGATTGTTTCACAAAACATCCCGTTTTTGACACTCAAAAAATGGAAAATGTTTTTTTGTGCGAAAGGAAAAATTCCTCCTGCAAAATTGTAAACCAGCCCAAGATACACATGTGTGCGCAATATGAGCACATTATCACAAACTATTCCACGATATTAGCCATAACATTGGTCGTTCAGCTCCGCCGGCCCATGGGAGAGGCGGGTTCTTGAAGGCTCCGCCGGCAAACTCCCATGGGCGTATCATGCCTGGATATTGCTGGATCAGAAGGTATTCGGTCGTGCGCACCTTTTTTTCTGGCCGTTTGGTTTCTGCGGGAGCGTTGCGAAGCTCTGTTGTTTGTTTCCACCAAGTGCCATTCTTGGAGCCATGGTGAAGTCAGATGCGGAGAATGTCAGGAAAGCGGAAATATGAGGGCAGCGATGGCGATTTTTGTTCTTGTGGCGACGGAGAACTGGTTGCGTGATCTGGGACTCGTTGTAGCGACTGTTGGTGCGGGAAGACAACACATGGGGAGTTCCCGGTCTTATCTTGCAGGGTGAAAATCTAAGGTCTGGCCTTAACTGGTTGTGCCTGGCAATGATCTTATTGAATGCATTGTTTTGTGAGCAATTACTTTCTCCAGGGTGAAAACTTATGATCTTGGATCGGACAACGACGGCGCTTGGACACTGTTTCCTTCTTGAAAGCGTTGTTATTGGAGTGAAGGACTACTGGTGTTGTTCTGATGGTGTTAGTGTTGTTACTTTGAGGATTGGTTCTCTATAGCGAGACTTTTCATTTTTGTAATTCTTTTTTCTTTTTTCTGAGCTGTGTGTATCCGTAGGGACGCTAGGGCATGCGTTGTTACAGAGCTGGGTGTAATTGGTATCCCTGTGATATTAATATATACTTTTTTTTTTAAATCTGTCTGACGAGGAGCTGTCGTGGTAGAGGTATGGCAGTCAATCAAAGCTTCTTTCAACATTAAGCTTAACAGAGATGAGTTTTTGTCGACCAAGGAGTGGCTATTTGATTTCCTTTCAAAGGCTACAGACTTGGAGACCATAATACTAGCGGTGGTGTTCTGGCATGTATAGGAAACGCGGTATTATGTGCGAAATAATCAAATCCAGCCTGACCCCGAACGAACTAGTGCAAGATGCCTCGCATACATTAACATGATCGTCCAACATTGTTACAATCTGACCTCGGATCAAAGGCATGAGACTTCTGTTCCTCGTAGTAGGTCTCCACCGCCACTGGGTGTGATCCTCGTCAATGTTGATGTGGCACTCTTCGACATTCTCCATCGGATGGTTGTTGGGTGTGGTGATCCGCGATCACACTAGATAGTGTCTCCTTGCTGCTAGTGAACCCCTCTTTGGCTACACTTCGTCTGAACTTGTAGAGATGTTGGGCGTAAGAGCATCTTCACTCGGGTTTCCAGAACGCCTATTTCAGGGTGATTTTTTCTGCCTGGACGCCGAAAATTGGTCCAGTCGTGTTTTCAGGACACCGGTTTCATTTGGATTTAAGTCAAGTTTGTACGGACTTCCCAAGCCATTACCGGGTTGCTGGGAACGCCCTGAAAACGCCGGACGAAGATAAAACGAGTGTGGGACAACCTTGTCGGCGAGACCGTCTCATTCCCCACACCCACTCACTTATACCGCGGCGAAGAGCTCCCTAGCAGCCTCTGTCATCATGACTTCGCCGGCGAAGCTCCACCACGCCGAGCCGTATCCACGCCTCTAGATAGGATCGCCGCAGTCACCGCCCATTTCCTCTCAGCCTAGGCCATCTTTCGCCGCCTAAACTTTGCCATAGCTCGGTTTCGCTTCAAGCTCCCACCACCTCGCTAGCCAAGTGTTTGGCGTTTTGCCGGTTCGGCCATAGACTCCGACGACGAGGAGATGTTCGCCATATTGCTAGAGGAGAAGAATGCCGCTGCCGCCAAAGATGCAGAGCACATCCAGATCCTCGCCTCCCTCGCCCGGCTATACGTGTAGACGACAACACCGAAGCATGGAGGTTCGTCGAAGGGTCGCCAGAAGTGCAAGTCAAGGCAGAGGATGGAGGGCTACTGCATGTTCTACGCCGACTACTTCGCTGACAAGCCACTATACAGAAAGGCCGTGTTTGGGTGTCGTTTTCGGATGAGCCAAAAGCTCTTTCTCGAGATCGTGCATGCCATCCGGGATTTCGACCCCTATTTCGTGTGCAAGAAGGACTGCACCGACATGGTTGGGTTTTTCTCACTGCAGTAGTGCACAGTGGTGATGAGGTTGCTTATATATGGAGCGCCGGGTGACAGTGCCGATGACTATCTCCGCATGGCCGAGTCCACTTCCATCGATTGCTTGTATAGGTTCTACAGGGCAGTGTTTGGGAAACAGTACTTGAGAACACCCATTGCTAAAGACACTGCTCGTATCCTTGCAGTCAATGAAAGTAGATGATTTCCTGGGATGCTTGGAAGCATAGACTGCATGCATTGGCAGTGGAAAAACTGTCCATTTGCATGCCAGGGAATGTATAAAGGCCACAAAGAAGGTTGCACTGTGATACTCGAGGCAGTTGCTACACATGATCTTTGGATCTGGCACTCTTTCTTTGGCATGGCATGATCGAACAACGACATCAACGTCTTCAACTCCTCAAATGTCTCTGTCAAGCTTGTTGAGGGTCATGCTCCCCCTGTGGACTTTGAGATCAACGAGCACCACTACAACAAGGGATACTATCTTGCAGATGGCATCTATCCAAGATGGCCAATATTTGTGAAGACTATCTCAAGCCCGATGCTCCTCAAGCATGCTCAGTTTGCCAAGGAACAGGAAGCTTGCAGGAAGGAGGTGGAGCGGGCATTTGGTATGCTCCAACAAAGGTTTTCAAATGTCCGTTTCCCTGCTATGACCTGGTCAAAAGATCAGATGTAGGAAGTGATGAACTGTTGTGTGATCTTGCGCAACATGATCATTGAGGATGAGAGAAAGGACCCAGTGAGTTTGGTCGAGCAGAACAAGCCATACTACAGACAGGGACCTCTTGGCGAGCCTGATCACCAGGTGCCTCCAACCTGGGCTGCCTTCATTGCCATGAGTCAGGATAGATCCGGTAGTGCTTCAACAGCTGCAGGATGACCTGGTTGAGCACATATAGATACACAGGGCAACACGTAGATGACGAGCATGAACTGGCCGAACTAGGACAAAATATGTTGTATTGTTATTGTATGCCGAACTATGTTTAAATTTATGTCGAACTTGGCCGAACATTGCTATGTATTCATATTATGCCTAACTATGCCGAAAACTGATCGAATTTGAGCAGAATTTGGACAAAAAAAGACGTCCTGAGAACTCGTCCTGGGAACACGAGTGGGAAACTCGGTGTTTTCAGGCCAAAAACGTGTTTCATCCGGCCATGTTTAGGTCCGAATTTCGGTCTAGAAACGGCCAACGAGTGAAGATGCTCTAAGGCGAGTTGTGACGTTGGCTCGCGATGTAGGATTCCAAGATGTGATCTACAACTCGGATTGTCTGTCACTGATTCAACGCCTGAACTCAAAGACCCCTGATGGGTCTCCTATTGGTGTCATGGTGACTGACATCAGAGCTTGGTCAGGGCTTTCTCTTCAGCTACATTTTGTCATGTACTATCAACCTGTTTTAGTTTGCTAAAAAGTCTTATATTGTAGAACAGAGGGAGTACATCATTGAATCAACGGTGCGGCTCGCCCTCCTCGGGCAATGGGGCAGGTCTCCCTGCGCCTCCCTCCTCCAGGCCCCCCCTCCTTCCCTCCCTCCCCGCTGCCGTCGACGCGCATTGTCGGGCAAAGCCCACATAGGGCCGGCGGCGGGCCTCCTTTTCTTCCCGGCGGTGGCGCTGTGCTGGCGATGGCGCGCCATGGCAGGTTTGGAGGGGTGTTGAGGGGAGTGGCGGCGGCAGATCTGGATACTCCGAGCAACATGGCAGCGAGCTGCCCGGCAGGCAGGGCGACAGACGGGGACACAGGGGACGCTGACGGTGTGCTCCGCAGGCCTGATCTGGGCCAGTTTGGGCCCGATATGGGCCGTGCGGCCCCGTCCGGGGACCTCGGTCACCAGCAAGGTGGTGGGTGGCAGGCGACCTCTCCTGTCATCCCACAGGCAGACGGCAGACAGGGTTGCATGTTCTCTTGGCAGCGTGCTCTGCAGGGCCTGATCTGGGTCGTGCGGGCCCCATACGGGGACCTCGTCCTCCTGCACAGCAGCGGTGGAAGACGGCCTCGTCTTGCTGTGGCGCGTCGAGGACATCGGATCTGGGCCGGGCGGGCCTAAGTTAGGTGGTCGCCCAACAATTCCTGCCAGGGTGGCCCGGGAGCGGCACGGAGGTGCTATGTTCGCCATGATCGTCCCTCCTCGCACCTGCGGGCCTAGGTGGCGATCCTCAGACCAGCGGTGGACTGGTAATCCCGGATGAACATGGTGGCGAGAGCACAGCTGCTTCGTGGCGGGGATCTGCGGTGGCAGTGGATCTACTGGCGGGGGGCGAGGAAGGGACTAGTGCTAGTGTTGGCTACGAGGGTGACACCCTTGCTGCATGTGGCGGTGGGGCTTCATGAGTCCTTGGGATCAGCCAGACCAGTGAGGTCCTGGTTTTCCCGCTGTTACATCTGGTCAGCTATCACCTTCCGGCGGTGGAGGTAGTTCCCTCCCGTGTGTCATTATACCGTCGACCCCCGCCGACGTTTCTTCGTCGTTCCAGCCTCGCTCTATGGGTCATCATGAGGCGACGGTGGAGTCCTGGTGGCGTGTGTTGGTGGGCGGCGAGCTGGTGGAGCTTCGAAGCGTCCGGGAGCATGGTTTTTTGAGGGTTCAAGATAAATCCTTGTCGCTTGACACCGACATGGTGATGCCTGTGGGTGTCGGTTTTCTTCTTGAAGGGCGTAGGATGTATCTCTTCCACATATCCTGTAGCGTATCAGGGGAAACCCTAGGACTCATCCGGGCAGCAACGCCGTCGTCCTTGCTTCCTTCTTGGAGGTGCTGCTTGATGTGCGACGCTTCAAAGAGGCTAGGAGTGGGGTGAGTATTCTCTGGTGGGCGCAACGGTTGCGGGTCACCCTCGTTTTCGTCGAGCCTCTATCGTTGGCTTTGTTTTCTCTTTTGTTTCTTTTTTGTTTTCTTTTTTAGTTTTTCTAGATTCAGACCGGTCTGAGTTTGTCAAAACCCGGCGGGATGACAAGATCCGTTGGTTTCTAGTCCAATGATCACGGACATGCGCGCACGGTTGGTGGCTTGTTTCAATGTTGCACACCTGATCCCACCACCCGAATCACCTGGGGCTCCACTCATCATCGTCTCCCACCCCTCCCACTTCTCCCGACCGTTTCGAGAATCCCGCTGCTGCTGTAAGATCCCTCCTTTGTAAAGGAAAAGGATCCCTATGATTGCAATGCTAGTCCCTGGATCATTGCTAGCATCCACAGTTTAAGATGAAGTACACATATACAAAGGTCATTTATTACATCCATTCCAGAGATAAAACATAGTCTTTTACAACTCAAGGCCACAGGCCAAATACGAGAGTTTGGAATACATAAATAAACATAAGTTTTCATCTTCATGTGCCACAGGCAAGCATGTTGAGTGTATACTCATGACACCTAATCCTCATCAGAGTAACCTGCAACATCACAAGTTACAGCCACAGTGGGTCAATACTTTGGAATAGTATTGGCAAGTGATACCTTAGTAAATTTTTAAGTGGACTAAATTACTATATGCAAATTTGGCTAGGTGTAGCTTGGCTTGCTTTGCTCAAAATAGGTTTTTCCTATTAGTTGAAATCACTAAGTTTTTCTTTGTCAAAACATTTCCCAAGAAACCACCAATAAACATTGGGGTCCTTCACCCTTGTTACCCACAAGTTTTTACTTAGAAGTTGGAGTGATGAGATTCTTGATAGCTTCCATGTCTTGATGCTCAAGTTGTCCATTGCCATGGACTTGGCTAAGTACTTAGATTTTCCATCTGCAGAGGTTGTGCACTTTCCCCATCAGCATCAATCTCCTCCTCGACAAAGGTAAGACCTGCGTTCTCCATCGCGGTCTTGTTCTCCTCAATGGTAGTGGTCAAGGACTCAATCTTTGCCTTGAGAGCCCTCTTCTGGGAACGAAGCCTCTCTATCACCGTCTGCTGCTACTCTAGCTCGAAGTCCTTGGACTGCAGTTCTTCAGTCATGTCCCGGATCTTCTTGTTCATATCCTGGACACGCTTCTCCTGACTCTTGAACTTCCTGTCCTGGGTCTCGAACTTCGCCTCAATTTCCTTGACTATCTCGTCCTGCTGCGCGAAGAGCTTGTCCTTCTCGCGAAGCTGCACCTGGAGCTCGTCATTACTGAGCATGACATTGGTCCTGTCCGTGTCCACACATGCCTAATGAGAGACTCTAAGTCCTGGAGGTACAGACGTATCGGCTCTGCTGTGTCCCTCGAGTCGTCCTCGAAGTCGATGGACTCTCCATCCTCATCACGTCTTCCGAAGACGTGGAAGTGGGTGCCTCTAACCTGACGGGAGTGTCGTCCTAGCAGACGTCCTATCAGGTCCTGCATAACTACCTCCATGCCTCTCTCCCTGTCATCGTGCATAAGCTTTAAGACGATGGCCTCCGTAGTAGGCTCTGTCTGGCGTCCGGGCTGGTTCACCTTGAAGCCCCAGAGGTCCTTCCTCTCGAACTTGGTGAGTGGATGCACCATGATTGTGGGAAGAGGGAGATTGAGCAAGGTGGTAAGCTCAACTATACGAGGACCAAAACGGGTAACCTGGAACTCCTCAACAGTGCTGATGGTAATAGGCATCTATTTATAAGATAGAAAAGTTAGAACAATACAATTTAAGATAAAACAAAGACAACCAACACATACATATCCTTTGGAAAACAAAATCACACAAGTCATGCATACATCAACCAAGGTCCAATCTTATTTTAAGGTAACAATTTGGAAAATAAGGTGATAGGTGGTGGTCCAACTAACGAAGTACGTTTACAATCCTATCTCACTGGATCTGTTGGCTAACACAATGTTCCTAGTAGAAATCAGCCTATCTTGCTCACATGATTCCATCACTAAGTCTATAATATCTCCTCTTAAGGTTTGGTTGGTAGCTTCCAACTCTTGGGTATGTTCCTTCTCTTTCTCTAAGTCTTTTTGGAGGTTGAGCATTCTGCACTTGACTCTAGCACTAAGTTCTTTGATAGTCCTCCAAGCTGCTTCTCTTGCTGACTCAAAGAATGTGGTATGCACCACAGTGTTGGTGTACATGCAGAATCCTGTTTCTTTGTGGTTGTCTTCCTTGTTTTTATACAAGTGAAGTTGCACCCACCAGTACTCAACTCCTTCATCCATCACTGGAAAGCCTTTGTACACAGCTGCACCATGTATTTCCATTGCCACCATGAGGTCCTTGAGAATTTTGGGAAACTCAGTCTCACACTCCAAGGTCATAGTCATGAGTGGTCCTTTCTTTACGGCTTCGTTGATGGAGTTCATCTACAAATAGAGATGAGAAAGAGAAGATTAGAAAAGTTTACGAGAAGAATAGACAAGTGTAGAAGTAGTTGAAAATTTTTCCTTAGTGGTTTCCATTCCTAGGGTCATAATCCTACAGGCAACACAGTGCTCTGATACCATCTGTAAGATCCCTCCTTTGCAAAGGAAAAGGATCCCTGTGATTGCAATGCTAGTCCCTGGATCATTGCTAGCATCCACAGTTTAAGATGAAGTACACAGATACAAAGGTCATTTATTACATCCATTCCAGAGATAAAACATAGTCTTTTACAACTCAAGGCCACAGGCCTAATACGAGAGTTTGGAATACGTAAATAAACATAAGTCTTCATCTTCATGTGCCACAGGCAAGCATGTTGAGTGTAGACTCATGACACCTAATCCTCATCAGAGTAACCTGCAACATCACAAGTTATAACCACAGTGGGTCAATACTTTGGAATAGTATTGGCAAGTGATACCTTAGTAAATTTTTAAGTGGACTAAATTACTATATGCAAATTTGGCTAAGTGTAGCTTGGCTTGCTTTGCTCAAAATAGGTTTTTCCTATTAGTTGAAATCACTAAGTTTTTCTTTGTCAAAACATTTCCCAAGAAACCACCAATAAACATTGGGGTCCTTCACCCTTGTTACCCACAAGTTTTTACTTAGAAGTTGGAGTGATGAGATTCTTGATAGCTTCCATGTCTTGATGCTCAAGTTGTCCATTGCCATGGACTTGGCTAAGTACTTAGATTTTCCATCTACAGAGGTTGTGCACTTTCCCCACCAGACTTGGTTTCCCAAGACAGGACCTCTCAGAAGCCTTTCCTTAGACCAAATGGACGCGCTCCAACCTATCATTCCCACTACCACCAACTGTCCAAATGGCTAAGTTCTAGCAACTTATGTGATCCAGGCAGAGCCCATATTGCCAAGTGGCTGCACTATAAGCTTCTCAACACTTGGCCTCTAAAATCCCTTTGTGCCTGGGTGGCATACCACAAGTGAGATACACAAGGTAAACCATGTCCATGGGCCTTGTGTAACTACTCAACCAAAAACCACCATTCAAGTCCCATTCCACCCAGGAGATTCATTGACATAGTTGTTTTATTAAGGAAAACATAAGTCCAAAGACTTAGAAATATTTTCATCATAGCATGTAAATACTTCACCAACCCTTGTTTGCTACTAGCTAGGCTAAGCATGGCATAGAACTTAACTTAGGAAATTTCCTAGCAATTCTACAACTACTTAGGATTTCCCAACATAGCATTTGGCAAAATAGTAACATGCAAGACTTAGCAAAATATTTCTAATGCTTGTACAAGATATATGGATGGAAATATTCATGAAGTACCACTTGCCTTGGTAATGGGGAGAGTAGCACTCTTCACAATCACAATCACTAGCACCAAAATCTACACAAAGATTATAACCACAATCACATACAATTCATATACAAACAAAAATATGTATGCATGCATGCAAGAATGCTAAGTGATGATTTTAAAACCCAACCAAGCAAGTGCAAGATACTGAATCATAACTAATTCAAAAACTTGCTAAACTAAACTTATTTAGCACTAAAACAAATTACTAAACAAATTCTATACTCAAAATAGTCCTAAACAAGTTTCTGCATAAAAAGTCATTTTAACAGAACCTAAACTTTAACACATTGCATAAACAGAAAGGGCTTGTCTCCCTGATTCCAACGGTATAAAATTTGCAAAAATCTAACGTGGGATTCAAAAGTTATAGCCATTTCAATTTTGGATCTAAATCTGATTTCAAATCTGTTTTTGAATCAAACCCTAGCCACGCGTCATATTCCTACTGGCGCGTACCGTTTCGCTCCGGATCACGCTCGCGAGCCGTAGGATCTAACTAACACGCACGGCTCAGATCTAACCATAACGATTCGATAAGTGGACTAATCCTACGCGCTGGATCTGGATCTGACGGCTACAATTCGTTTGACCAAAACTGAGTGGCGCTGGCGGCGGCGACTGGCGGCGGCGCGTCTGTCAGCGGCGGCGCTGGCGTTCTAGGTCGCGCAGGAGTGGGGGGAGGGGCTTACCAGAACCGCAGGAAGCTGCTGATGCTCAAGGTGGCGATGGCTTGGGAAGGGGCGCACGGGGTCATCGGAGATTCCTCGCCGGAGTTCGTGAACGCGTCAGGTACGGTCAGTCGTCGACGTTGGCGAGGTTCCGCGTCGCGCTAAGTCAAAAGAAAGGCACCGTTAGATGCGCAAGACGACGGGGGTTCTAGGCGTATCAGGCAGAGGGCAAGGGGCGGCTGGTACTTACGGGGAGAGGTCGCCGGAGTTCGTGCAGAGAACGGTGGCGCTCTGTCGAAGTCGTTGCCGAAGCTAGGGATCATGCGAGGACAAATGGGAAGTGTCAGTAGGTGCGCAAGGACTTGCTGAGCTTGATAGTATGAGTCAGGGACAGAGGAGAATACGGAGCTCACCGGAATTCGTCGGCGTGGTCGTCGGAACAGCGGCGGCGTCGAGCGAGTTGTGGGCAGCCTGGTGGCGTGAAGGAGGAATTGTTTGAGGGGAAATGGTCGCGACAGAGTGGGGATTATATAGCCAGAGGCTCGACAAGAAACGCTTACTGAATCAATGCAATTTACCTCGCGGAATCAAGGCAGCAACGGGCAGCGGCGGAGTTCGTGCGCGGGATTTGGGAAAGACGACGCTGACGTGGAGAGGGCCCGCTCGTCAGCGAAACGCGCAGAGAGAAAGTGGGGTCCGGGTGTCAGCGACCGTGTGGGTGCGTTTGCGCATGCGAGAGAGAGAGAGAGGGAGGCCGGGTGGGCTAGCTGGGCCATGTCTGTTGCTGGGCCAAAATCCTGGCGCCGGCCCTTTTCTAATTCTCTTCTCTTTTTCTTTTTTCCAACTGATTTTCAGGAATGGTTTTCAAATGAATTCAAACTCCATTTGAATTCAAATCTATTTGGGATTTTTGCAATGTGCAACAGTCTCAATTCTAGGCATAAAACCATGGGGTCACTTGGAAAAGGCTTGGTCATCTTTGGAGAAACAAAATAACAGGGACTTTGCACTGGATTTGTAAATGTTTGAAAAATGGTTTTTGAAACCATTTTCATTTTGTAAAGCTTGGTTCAAAATTCACACTCAATCCATTCAACAAGGGAGACAACAATCTAGGTTTAAAACATTCAAACTCTCAAATGGGGATGGCCATTTGATTTAAGTTTGCTCACATAAAATGATAGCACTATGTGCTTTTGTTTTTCTGAAATGAGTTTTGAAATTTGATCTCAATTCTATATGCATGCATGAATGATATGCAATCTTTGAAATCATGATTTTAGTGATGTTACAAATCTAACCCCCTTAAGGTGAATCTCGCCCTCGAGATTCGGATTGGCTAGCAAATAGGTGAGGGTGGTCTTTCCGAAGATCATCTTCTCTTTCCCAAGTTGCTTCCTCTTCGGAATGATGATTCCACTGCACTTTGCAAAACTTGATAGTCTTTGTCCTTGTGACTCTTTCTGCAGTCTCAAGAATCTTGATAGGTTTCTCTTCATAAGTGAGATCACTTTCTAGTTGAACCTCCTCCAAAGGTATAGTATCCTTCAAAGAAGTTTCTTCCATTTCTGGGTGACATTTCTTAAGCTGACTCACATGAAACACATTATGGACAGCTGATAGAGATTCTGGCAGTTCAATTTCGTAGGCAACTTCTCCTTTGCGACTCAAAATCTTGAATGGCCCAACATATCTCGGTGCCAATTTTCCTTTGACCCCGAATCTTTTCACTCCACGAAGTGGTGATACTATAAGATAGGCTCTATCACCCACTTCGTAAGTGACCTCTCTACGCTTAGGATCTGCGTAGCTTTTCTGTCGGGACTGTGCTATCTTCAACCTGTCCTTAACCAATTTGACCTTCTCTTCGGCTTCTTTGATAAGATCTGGCCCGAATAAACTTCTTTCTCCCACACCATTCCATAATAATGGGGTGGTACACTTTCTTCCGTAGAGAAACTCAAACGGTGCCATCTCAATGCTGGCTTGATAGCTATTGTTATAAGAAAATTCTGCGTAAGGCAGACTTTCATCCCAACTGGCTCCATAGTCTAAGGCACATGCTCTCAACATGTCTTCAAGGATTTGATTAGTTCTTTCTGTTTGTCCATCTGTTTGAGGATGAAAAGTAGTACTGAATTCCAACCTCGTTCCCAATGACTCATGTAGCTGTCTCCAAAAATGGGAAGTGAATTGAGTTCCCCTATCAGATACAATACTCTTGGGCACTCCATGTAGACATACAATTCTACTCATGTAGATTTTGGCTAACTTAGCACTTGTATAAGTTGTCTTCACGGGTATGAAATGAGCCACTTTAGTTAGGCGATCCACTACTACCCATATGGAATCATATCCTGATCTGGTCCTTGGTAATCCGGTAATGAAATCCATACCAATCTTGTCCCACTTCCAATCAGGAATAGGTAGTGGTTGAAGCAAACCTGCTCGTTTCTGATGCTCCGCTTTTACTCTACTACACACATCACACAAAGCAATATGTTCGGCGATGTCCCTCTTGAGATTATTCCACCAAAATCTTTCTTTCATGTCCATGTACATTTTGGTATTACCCGGGTGAATAGAATACGGAGAGTTGTGTGCTTCCTGCAAAATCAGTTTCCGTAACTCCGAATCTTGTGGAACACAGATACGTTTCCCATGCCATAAAGTACCCTGTTCGTCTTCATGGAAATTTTTAGCTTTCCCTTGGCCAATCTTTTCCTTAATCTCTTCAATTTCCTTATCAGTCTTCTGAGCTTCTCGGATCTTGTCCAACAAAGTGGGTTGAACATCCAAAGACATGAGATGTCCTTCCGGTACAATTTCCAATCGGAGTTTTCTGAATTGGGTACACAAATCATCTGGCAATTCTCCTTTGGTAAGACCATTCACAAATACCTTACGACTTAAAGCATCTGCTACAACATTTGCTTTACCGGGGTGGTATTGCAAACTTAAGTCATAGTCCTTGATAAGCTCTAACCATCTTCTTTGCCTCATATTGATTTCCTTCTGGGTAAAGATATACTTCAAACTTTTGTGGTCCATGAACACTTCACAACGCTTTCCCAAAAGGTAATGTCTCCATGTTTTGAGTGCATGGACGACAAAGGATAACTCTAAATCATGAGTTGGATAGTTCACTTCATGAGTTTTGAGTTGTCTCGAGGCATAAGCTACAACTTTACCGTCTTGCATAAGTACGGCACCCAAACCTTGATGAGATGCATCACAATATACCTGGAAATCCTTTTCCAAATCTGGCAGACATAAAACTGGTGCTGTCACAAGTCTCTTCTTCAACTCCTGAAAGCTGAGTTCACAACCTTCAGACCAAGCAAACTTCTTGTCTTTCTTTAACAATTCAGTCATGGGCTTAGCAACCTTAGAGAAATTCTCAATGAACCTTCTGTAGTAACCTGCTAAGCCAAGGAAACTGCGAACTTCTTTCACGGACTTGGGAGATTCCCATTCAGTCATAGCTGATACTTTAGCAGGATCAACTGCTACACCATCCTTTGTCATAACATGACCAAGAAAACCAACTTCCTCTAACCAGAACTCACACTTGATGAATTTGGCATACAGTTTATGCTCTCTTAATTTCTCAAGTATCAAACGCAAGTGTCCTTCATGTTCTTCCTTGCTCTTGGAGTAGACTAAGATGTCATCGATGAAAACGACAACAAACTTGTCAAGAAATTCCATGAACACCTTGTTCATCATATTCATGAAATATGCTGGAGCATTGGTCAAGACGAAAGGCATTATGGTATACTCATACAATCCATACCTTGTGGTGAATGTTGTTTTAGGTATGTCTTGTTCTCTTATCTTGAGTTGAAAATAGCCTGACCTTAGATCAATCTTTGAGAACACACATGCTCCTTCTAGCTGATCAAACAAGTCATTGATTCTAGGCAATGGATATTTGTTCTTGATAGTTACCTCGTTGAGCGAACGGTAATCTATGCATAACCTTTGGCTTCTATCTTTCTTCTCCACGAACAAAACCGGGGCTCCCCAAGATGAAGAACTTGGTTGTATAAATCCTTTATGTAGCTGTTCTCTAAGTTGTTTCTTGAGTTCCTTTAGTTCATCAACTGACATTTTGTACGGTCTCTTTGCTATTGGTCCAGATCCTGGTACCAAATCTATCAGAAACTCCACATCTCTAACTGGTGGCATTCCTGGCAATTTTTCCGGAAACACATCCGGATACTCACTCACAATTGGCACACTGTCCATGCTAACCCCCTTAAGAGAATTTAGTTTACTTCCTTTGGATTCAAAGTTGGACTTGAATTTAATTCTTTTTCTTTCCGGGGTTGTGAGTGCAACAGTACGATTAGCACAATCTAGTACTCCTTCATACTTAGCCATCCAATCCATTCCCAATATTACATCCAGTCCTTGGGAATCTAGGATTATCAGACTCACCGGAAACTTATGTTTTCCAAATTCTATTACTAGATCCCGGCATCCAAGACTTACTATCATATCTCCACCCGGAGAACTAAATTTTATTGGACACCCAATGTTTTCAGTTGGAAACCCATTTCTATCAACAAATGCTTTTGATATGAATGAATACGATGCTCCAGTATCAAAAAGAACAAATGCTGGAATAGAATTGAGTCTGAACTTACCAGCAACAGCGTCAGGCTCCTCATAGACCTCCTCCACACTGATGTGGTTCACTTGTCCTTTCTGGAAAGGATTGGGCTTGAAAGGTCCTTCAACTTTCTTTTCGGGGAACTCATTTGCATAATGTCCCATCTTCTTGCATTTGAAGCATTCAACCTGACTGATGTCTCTCTTAGCAGGCTGACTTCCACTTCCACTTCCATTACCACTGTGGTGGCTCTTATGTCCACTCTTGTGGTTCTTGTACTTGTCATTGTCATGACTGCGGTGATGCTTGTTGTCATGACGGTTATGGTTGTTGTGCTTGTTGAATTTCCCATGCTTGTGGGATCCTGAGCTTCCACTGTCATCATAGTGAGATCGTTTGTGAGACGATCCCGAGTTGTGCTTGTCGGAGTGCTTTCTCTTTCTACTCTCGAGTTGCTTCATTTTGTTCTCTAATATTGCAGCCTTGTCACAGAGCGACTGATAAGTGGGAACATATGCCACAGCCAGTTGTAGATTCAGCTCATCATTCAAGCCTTCCAAAAAATTTTCCTTTCTTTTGGCATCTGTGTCAACCTCATCCGGTGCATAACGCGCCAGATTGTTGAACTCCTCAATGTACTCAGCCACGCTGCGGTGACGCTGCTTCAAATTGTGGAACTCTTTCTTTTTCAGGCTCATTATTCCTGATGAGATATGAGCAGTGCGAAAGCCATCCTCAAAGATATCCCAAGTCACCTCATCTATAGGAGTGGTGATCTGAAAGTTGTCCCACCAAGTGGCGGCTGGCCCTTCCAGCAGATGTGCTGCAAATCTGACTTTTTCAGCATCCGTGCAGCCCACGGTTACTAAGTCCTTGTTTACAGAACGTAGCCAATCATTGTCCACCATGGGATCAGTCGTCCCTGAGAACTTAGCTGGCCTCAATCGCAAAAATCTGGTGAGCATATCAAAGCCTGGAGGGTTGTTGTTGTTGTTGTTGTTGTTGTTGTTGTTGTTGTTGTTGTTGTTGTTGTTGTTGTTGTTGTTGTTGTTGTTGTTGTTGTTGTTATTGTTGTTGTTATTGGGGTTGTTGTTGTTGTTGTTGTTGTTATTGTTTTGGTTCTGGATGAATGTTGTCATCATCTGCATTAGCTGTGTTTGAGCATTCATCATTTGCTGCATTTCTAGAGTGATGTTGTTGGTGTTGTTGGGGTTGGGGTTTGCGCGACGGGGAGGCATCTTTGGTTTGTTCAAATAGAAATAAGAATGAGATACCCATAGATGTTTTCATGCACAATACATCACATAAGCAAACACATAGCATGCAACACAAGATAAAAGTTCAACAACAAGATAACAAGTTCATGAAGTAAAACACACAAGTAGCAAGCCATCCACATGTCGGATGGTCCAATAACAAGTTCACAAATAACAAGTACGATAATAAAAGATAAACGAGTAGTCAAGTCTACTCATCAGCATCAATCTCCTCCTCGACAAAGGTAAGACCTGCGTTCTCCATCGCGGTCTTGTTCTCCTCAATGGTAGTGGTCAAGGACTCAATCTTGGCCTTGAGAGCCCTCTTCTGGGAACGAAGCCTCTCTATCACCGTCTGCTGCTGCTCTAGCTCGAAGTCCTTGGACTGCAGTTCTTCAGTCATGTCCCGGATCTTCTTGTTCCTATCCTGGACACGCTTCTCCTGACTCTTGAACTTCCTGTCCTGGGTCTCGAACTTCGCCTCAATTTCCTTGACTATCTCGTCCTGCTGCGCGAAGAGCTTGTCCTTCTCGCGAAGCTGCACCTGGAGATCGTCATTACTGAGCATGACATTGGTCCTGTCCGTGTCCACGTGCCTAATGAGAGACTCTAAGTCCTGGAGGTACAGACGTATCGGCTCTGCTGCGTCCCTCGAGTTGTCCTCGAAGTCGATGGACTCTCCATCCTCATCACGTCTTCCGATAACGTGGAAGTGGGTGCCTCTAACCTGGCGGGAGTGTCGTCCTAGCAGACGTCCTATCAGGTCCTGCATAAATACCTCCATGCCTCTCTCCCTGTCATCGTGCATAAGCTTGAAGATGATGGCCTCCGTAGTAGGCTCTGTCTGGAGTCCGGGCTGGTTCACCTTGAAGCCCCAGAGGTACTTCCTCTCGAACTTGGTGAGTGGATGCACCATGATGGTGGGAAGAGGGAGATTGAGCAAGGTGGTAAGCTCAACTATACGAGGACCAAAACGGGTAACCTGGAACTCCTCAACAGTGCTGATGGTAATAGGCATCTATTTATAAGATAGAAAAGTTAGAACAATACAATTTAAGATAAAACAAAGACAACCAACACATACATATCCTTTGGAAAACAAAATCACACAAGTCATGCATACATCAACCAAGGTCCAATCTTATTTTAAGGTAACAATTTGGAAAATAAGGTGATAGGTGGTGGTCCAACTAACAAAGTACGTTTACAATCCTATCTCACTGGATCTGTTGGCTAACACAATGTTCCTAGTAGAAATCAGCCTATCTTGCTCACATGATTCCATCACTAAGTCTATAATATCTCCTCTTAAGGTTTGGTTGGTAGCTTCCAACTCTTGGGTATGTTTCTTCTCTTTCTCTAAGTCTTTTTGGAGGTTGAGCATTCTGCACTTGACTCTAGCACTAAGTTCTTTGATAGTCCTCCAAGCTGCTTCTCTTGCTGACTCAAAGAATGTGGTATGCACCACAGTGTTGGTGTACATGCAGAATCCTGTTTCTTTGTGGTTGTCTTCCTTGTTTTTATACAAGTGAAGTTGCACCCACCAGTACTCAACTCCTTCATCCATCACTGGAAAGCCTTTGTACACAGCTGCACCATGTATTTCCATTGCCACCATGAGGTCCTTGAGAATTTTGGGAAACTCAGTCTCACACTCCAAGGTCATGGTCATGAGTGGTCCTTTCTTTACGGCTTCGTTGATGGAGTTCATCTACAAATAGAGATGAGAAAGAGAAGATTAGAAAAGTTTACGAGAAGAATAGACAAGTGTAGAAGTAGTTGAAAATTTTTCCTTAGTGGTTTCCAATCCTAGAGTCATAATCCTACAGGCAACACAGTGCTCTGATACCATCTGTAAGATCCCTCCTTTGTAAAGGAAAAGGATCCCTGTGATTGCAATGCTAGTCCCTGGATCATTGCTAGCATCCACAGTTTAAGATGAAGTACACAGATACAAAGGTCATTTATTACATCCATTCCAGAGATAAAACATAGTCTTTTACAACTCAAGGCCACAGGCCAAATACGAGAGTTTGGAATACGTAAATAAACATAAGTTTTCATCTTCATGTGCCACAGGCAAGCATGTTGAGTGTATACTCATGACACCTAATCCTCATCAGAGTAACCTGCAACATCACAAGTTACAGCCACAGTGGGTCAATACTTTGGAATAGTATTGGCAAGTGATACCTTAGTAAATTTTTAAGTGGACTAAATTACTATATGCAAATTTGGCTAAGTGTAGCTTGGCTTGCTTTGCTCAAAATAGGTTTTCCTATTAGTTGAAATCACTAAGTTTTTCTTTGTCAAAACATTTCCCAAGAAACCACCAATAAACATTGGGGTCCTTCACCCTTGTTACCCACAAGTTTTTACTTATAAGTTGGAGTGATGAGATTCTTGATAGCTTCCATGTCTTGATGCTCAAGTTGTCCATTGCCATGGACTTGGCTAAGTACTTAGATTTTCCATCTACAGAGGTTGTGCACTTTCCCCACCAGACTTGGTTTCCCAAGACAGGACCTTTCAGAAGCCTTTCCTTAGACCAAATGGACGCGCTCCAACCTATCATTCCCACTACCACCAACTGTCCAAATGGCTAAGTTCTAGCAACTTATGTGATCCAGGCAGAGCCCATTTGCCAAGTGGCTGCACTATAAGCTTCTCAACACTTGGCCTCTAATCCCTTTGTGCCTGGGTGGCATACCACAAGTGAGATACACAAGGTAAACCATGTCCATGGGCCTTGTGTAACTACTCAACCAAAAACCACCATTCAAGTCCCATTCCACCCAGGAGATTCATTGACTTAGTTGTTTTATTAAGGAAAACATAAGTCCAAAGACTTAGAAATATTTTCATCATAGCATGTAAATACTTCACCAACCCTTGTTTGCTACTAGCTAGGCTAAGCATGGCATAGAACTTAACTTAGGAAATTTCCTAGCAATTCTACAACTACTTAGGATTTCCCAACATAGCATTTGGAAAAATAGTAACATGCAAGACTTAGCAAAATATTTCTAATGCTTGTACAAGATATAGGGATGGAAATATTCATGAAGTACCACTTGCCTTGGTAATGGGGAGAGTAGCACTCTTCACAATCACAATCACTAGCACCAAAATCTACACAAAGATTATAACCACAATCACATACAATTCATATACAAACAAAAATATGTATGCATGCATGCAAGAATGCTAAGTGATGATTTTAAAACCCAACCAAGCAAGTGCAAGATACTGAATCATAACTAAGTCAAAAACTTGCTAAACTAAACTTATTTAGCACTAAAACAAATTACTAAACAAATTCTATACTCAAAATAGTCCTAAACAAGTTTCTGCATAAAAAGTCATTTTAACAGAACCTAAACTTTAAACACATTGCATAAACAGAAAGGGCTTGTCTCCCTGATTCCAACGGTATAAAATTTGCAAAAATCTAACGTGGGATTCAAAAGTTATAGCCATTTCAATTTTGGATCTAAATCTGATTTCAAATCTGTTTTTGAATCAAACCCTAGCCACGCGTCATATTCCTACTGGCGCGTACCGTTTCGCTCCGGATCACGCTCGCGAGCCGTAGGATCTAACTAACGTGCACGGCTCAGATCTAACCATAACGATTCGATAAGTGGACTAATCCTACGCGCTGGATCTGGATCTGACGGCTACAATTCGTTTGACCAAAACTGAGCGGCGCTGGCGGCGGCGACTGGCGGCGGCGCTGGCGTTCTAGGTCGCGCGGGAGTGGGGGAAGGGGATTACCAGAACCGCAGGAAGCTGCTGATGCTCAAGGTGGCGATGGCTTGGGAAGGGGCGCACGGGGTTGTCGGAGATTCCTCGCCGGAGTTCGCGAACGCGTCAGGTACGGTCAGTCGTCGATGTTGGCGAGGTTCCGCGTCGTGCTAAGTCAAAAGAAAGGCACCGTTAGATGCGCAAGACGACGGGGGTTCTAGGCGTATCAGGCAGAGGGCAAGGGGCGGCTGGTACTTACGGGGAGAGGTCGCCGGAGTTCGTGCAGAGAACGGTGGCGCTCTGTCGAAGTCGTTGCCGAAGCTAGGGATCATGCGAGGACAAATGGGAAGTGTCAGTAGGTGTGCAAGGACTTGCTGAGCTTGATAGTATGAGTCAGGGACAGAGGGGAACACGGAGCTCACCGGAATTCGTCAGCGCGGTCGTCGGAACAGCGACGGCGTCGAGCGAGTTGTGGGCAGCCTGGTGGCGTGAAGGAGGAATTGTTTGAGGGGAAATGGTCGCGAGAGAGTGGGGATTATATAGCCAGAGGCTCGACAAGAAACGCTTACTGAATCAATGCAATTTACCTCGCGGAATCAAGGCAGCAATAGGCAGCGGCGGAGTTCGTGCGCGGGATTTGGGGAAGACGACGCTGACGTGGAGAGGGCCCGCTCGTCAGCGAAACGCGCAGAGAGAAAGTGGGGTCCGGGTGTCAGCGACCGTGTGGGTGCGTTTGCGCGTGCGAGAGAGAGAGGGAGGCCGGGTGGGCTAGCTGGGCCGTGTCTGTTGCTGGGCCAAAATCCTGGCGCCGGCCCTTTTCTAATTCTCTTCTCTTTTTCTTTTTTCCAATTGATTTCCGGGAATGGTTTTCAAATGAATTCAAACTCCATTTGAATTCAAATCTATTTGGGATTTTTGCAGTGTGCAACAGTCTCAATTCTAGGCATAAAACCATGGGGTCACTTGGAAAAGGCTTGGTCATCTTTGGAGAAACAAAATAACAGGGACTTTGCACTGGATTTGTAAATGTTTGAAAAATGGTTTTTGAAACCATTTTCATTTTGTAAAGCTTGGTTCAAAATCCACACTCAATCCATTCAACAAGGGAGACAACAATCTAGGTTTAAAACATTCAAACTCTCAAATGGGGATGGCCATTTGATTTAAGTTTGCTCCCGGTGATTCTATTTGCCCTTGCCGCCACCGACGTGTTGAATCCCTCCGGTGCACTCGCAGGTTCGGTTCTCCTCCAATTTCTCTCCTCCGCTGCTCCTACCCTTCTCCTCGACCCTTATCTATTTTCCGGCGGTTCCATTTTGTCGGTTTTATGGTTGGTGTTGATTCCGGTAGGTTCTGTAGTTTAGGATTACTTGTAAGTTGTAATGTGTGTGATTTGCCCCCTGATTTTGCCTGGTTTCTTCATGCTTCAACCCCTGTTGTTCAAATGGTTTGGGTGCTGCCCCTGATCCCCTTTGGTGTTTTGAGTTTTGTTCCCTTATCAGATCTACTACGTGTGATGTATCTTTGATGTTCTGATGATGTATCCATGTGATCTGTTCTCCCCATGGTCTAATGGCGATTTGATGTGTTATACATTATTTTTGAGATGGGTTAGATTGAAAGGATTGCTTGATAACAACAGATCTAGCCATGGATAACATTGCATACGATTCCTTGATAACAACTGATCTATCTATCGGTAACAGTGGGATATGATCCCTTGATAACCACAGATCTATGCATGGGTAACATTGGACAGGATCTCTTGATAATAACAGTACTAACCTGTTATTTGCTAACTTTTGATTATGAATTGGGTATGATTGTATAAGATTCCTTGATAACTATAGAACTAACCTTTGGGTAACATTGGATAAAATTCATTGATTACAATAGTACTGGATAATGTTTTTGTTAAATTTTGTTTATGATCTGTTCGGTAACTTTCAAGCAAAATGCATGATAATATGTGTGCACTGACATGGATAACTAATGTTATGTTGGTATGATAACATTAGCTTATTATCATGGGTAACTTGTGTTCTGTTGGCATGATAACATTAGTTTATGATCATGGGTAACTTATGTACTCATGTGTGGATAAAATTATATTATATCCTCGTGTGTTTCCTTATTTTGTATGGTTATATGTGTTAACTTTTGATTATGAATTTTGTTTGATTGTATAGGATTCCTTGATATCTATATATCTAACCTTGGGTAACATCGGATAAAACACATTGGTTACAAAAGTACTAACTACTGGATAATGTTTTTGTTAAAAAAAATTATGATATGTTTGTAACTTTTGAGAAAAATGCATAACAATATGTGTGTACTGGTATGAATAACTTATGTTCTATTAGTATGATAACATTAGGTTATTATCATGGGTAACTTGTATTCTGTTGGCATGATAACATTAGTTTATGATCATGTGTAACTTATGTACTAATGGTATTATTTTCCTTTTTTCTATGAGTTCTTGTGTACCATTATGGTTGAGTTTTGCATTTATATTTTCATTTTAAATTGTTTATAGTTGCCACGATGCCGAGAAAATAGAAGGCTGCTGATAATGTTGTTGATGGTGAAAAACAGCCTGCCCGTAGACGTAACATGGCATCTCCTTCTTCTGTGACCGGTGTACTGGATTTTTTATCAGTTGATCAGAAGGCAACAATTGAAGCAATGGAGTTTGACAGTTTGCTAGATATCAAGTGTTCATCACTACATGACGCAGTTATGACTTGGTTTGCTAGTTTATATGACAAGCATACACATGAATTTGTTGTGCCGGGTCGAGGAAGGGTACCCCTCAATGAGGATAGTGTATTCAGATGTTTGGGGTTGCCGCTTGGTGAAGAGCCGGTTCCATATTATGCTGATGCAAAAATTCAGGGTGCCCTTGCCCATGTTCTTTTTCCTAATGATTGTGGCACACCTTGGAGAACTCGAGTTTTTGAAATCTTGAAGAATATGACTTCATATGGAGATGAGTTCAAGCAATTATATGTGATGTGCATTGTGTCTACACTTCTGTCACCCACCACCTGGAACCGTGTTTACCATTAGTGCTACACTATCATGGTAAGTTTTGGTTGTCATGTATGTTCATTTTCAATATTTGTCTTGGCTGGTAACTTATATGTTAATAACTTTCTGTTTGGTGTGATGATAACACTTGTATTATAGGGTTGGTAATAGTTTTTGTTTTAGGTTTTGTGGTGGTGTGTAATATATGTGCATGTTTTGGTGTTATGTTGATAGCTTCTTTTCCATTATCTAATTTTAGCACAACATTGGAAATGTGTCCAAGTTCCAGTGGTGCAAGTTTGTCACTGACCAGCTGCACGAGGAGCTTTCTAGTGGTAGTCATACGCAGGCTTGCCTTTTTATCTTGCAGGTAAAAATTGTTGTTTTTATATTGTTTGAATATTACTTTTTATATTGAAATTTGTTTTATGTTTTAGTTAGTGTATTGATTGTATTCTTTTTCTGTTTTTTTCTTGCAGCTGCTTTATGTTGACTCGCTTGATGTTAGTGGGTTGGATATTGATTTGCCGGAAGGGCGGTATGCTGTGAACATATGGTCAAGAGAGTTAATTGATGAAGTGTTGAATGCTGATCTGCAAAATGATGGAAATGCATATGGAAAGATGAAGGTATGTAATACATTTTTGTAGCATATGTGTTTCTATCTTGTGGATAACTTTTAGGTTTAAGTGTTGGTAACATGTTATATGACTATTTGATTACATTCAGTATAAATAGTGAGTAACTTATGTGTTTATTGGGTGGTAACATGTAGGTTATAATGCGAGTAAGGTGGGTAATATGTAGAAAACGGGTTGAGCACATTTGCTAATTCTGTATTTGTTTCTTTGTGCAGTTGAAGACTCGGTATGGCATCAACTTTGGACTTTTTGGTGGTGCCCAAGGGTTCAACAAATGGTTTGACACTCGTGCAAACCCTAATTGTTCAAATGAGGTAAGATTTTTAGGATGTTGATATTGTACTTATCTTTTTCTGTCCTATTACTTTTGTTTGCTTTTTGTTTTTTAATGTTCTTGTTGTTTCTTTTCTTTTTATTTGTATAGAAAAAGTCACAGATAGAAAATCTTGTTGGTAGTTTTGCATCTGGTATTTTTGGGTTAATGGGTACCCTTGTGCAAGGCTTGACGACGGTGCAAGGTAATACTGATGCTGAAATGGCAAAACAATTTACTGCCTAGTTTGGTGGTCAACTTGCAACGCAACCCATGGGAGGAATCTTCATGGGTGGAGTTAGCTCAAGTGGTGATCGTGGTGCTAGCTAAAGTGGTGCCCGTGGTGCTAGGCTTACTCGTTCTGTCACTCGTGGAAGAAATGTTCCACGCTCTAATGTAATTTTGTCTCCTATTCTTCCTACTGATAATACATTTCTGGGGATTCAGACAACAACAATTCTGACAGCAGTGGAGACGACGATGCTGAATGGTATGTCCGTGCGGACAGGAAGGGTAAGGGTGTGGTTGGTGGTCGTGCGGGTGGTTCTTCCAATGTCCAACTATCTTTGACTTTCCCAGATTCTAATGAAGACCAGAATAAGAGTCTAGGAGCAAGATCACCTGATGATCGTCATATGTCACCACCAGAAACTAGGTCACGCATTGTAGATCTTGTCTTACCCGTAAACCGGTTGAATGATACTCTTGTTGCTACTTTTGTGGGTGGACAACAACAAACCACTCTGCGTGTGTATCAAAAGTCTAGGAAGAATAAGTCACGTGCTGATGAGGAGGTTGATAGTGAGATCAAGTCACGTACTGTTGAGGAGGTTGATAATGAGATCAAGTCTCCTGTCTGCAAAGAAATTGGCCTTACTCCTACCATGATGCGGTCTGCTGTTTCTGGGAGGTATGAGCGGGCATAATTATTTATCTCAGACATTTCTATATTTTTTTGTTAATCACTGGATAACTTTACTACCGTAGTGTTGATAATTGTATCATATTTCATCTGATAAGTTATTTAAGTTTATATGGGTAACCTTTCTATTTTATGTTTATATTGATAACTTTATATTGATAACTGTATCATATTTCATCTGATAACTTCTTTATGTTTATATTGATACTGTAGACTTTCTCACATGATAACTTCTTTATGTTTATTGATAACTGTAGCATTTCTCACATGATAACTTCTTTATGTTTATTTATCTCAGTCATTTTTTTTAATTGTTAATCACTGGATAACTGTAGCATATTTCATCTGATAACGTATTTATGTTCATGTTGGTAACTTGTTTTTTTTGGTTATTATGTTCTGATTTTTTATTTTTTGTTGGTAATTATTTATTACAGCAAAAAATCATCGAAGAAGACATCTATGCTAGCTAAAAGGTCTTCACCACGGTTGGAAAATCAGCATTCCGCAGATGGAGGCACATCTGTTATAGATATTGATGGATACTCTCATATTCCTTCACCTACTCGTGTTGAAGGACATTCTAATGTTGTTGCAACTCCTAATGTCGTGGATGCGCCTGCTGTGAATCTTGAAGCGGTTATATCTGGTGGAGAAACATGTGGCAAAGGTGTTTCTATTGAAGATCTTGCTGTGACGAGCGCACCTGCTATAGATGTAGTAGGATTATCTGTCAGTGTGACCATGGATATAGCTCAACCAGACTCGGGAGCTCCACTGATTAAGCAAACTAGTGATCAGCCTATTAGCAGCAGCGTGGTAAATGCCACGACAAATGAGACGGAGAACATCACGGAAGTTGCTGCTGCCACCAGAGATGCCCCCAGGTTGATGCCAATGTCCAGGCAGGTGGTTATGTTTGTCCTGATGGTGTTGTTCTTGTTCCTGCGTCATCGATGTTTACCAACCTCGGAACAGCTGCTACTCTTGTTGACGTGGCTGCAAGTCCTTCTGTCTGCTTGCTTGGAGATCCATCAACCCAAGGTGGGAGTGAAATTGAGCCTTCTATCTTGGATGATAGTACCCAAGAAGATGTACAACCTGTTTTATCTGTTCCTTTGGTTCCTGCGACGAGTCTGTTCGACCCCCCTATTAGAAGGCAGTCCAGTGTGCCCGATATATCTGCTGGTACTTCACCACTTGTTAGTGGAGATGGTGGATATGGAAGTTCTGAAGCTGAAGTCACTGTTATCAAGAAAGCAAAATTGGTTGATCATGATGGAAAGTTGAGTCTTGCTTCTGGCATACCATTAAATGTTTATAGGGATGCTATGTCGTTATCTATGCCTGATGCGGATCTTCCTATTGCTCCTACTGCTGGTGCCCGTGCACATCCTGCTCCTACTGTTGGTGCCTCTGTGCAGCCTGCTCCTGCTTAGCCTGATCTTCGTATTGTTGCACAAGGTGATTCTAATAATGTGCCTGTCTCACGTCACATTTGTGCTGATCTGGGTGATTTATTCCATGTTTTTTAAGCAAAAGATGTTCTTCCTTTGTCTTGGGCACCTTCTGCCAGCACTGGTACACACCTTTAGCCTGATAACTTTATATATAATCCTTGTATCACTTTTATATATTAGTGCTGATAACTTTAACTTATTTATGTTGGTAACCTACACTGTTTTTGTTTTTCAAATGTCTTAAATGCTTGCAACTTGATGATATGCTTGTCTTATATGCTTTTTTTGTAATGCAAAACTATATTCTTTTAATAATGTTTTATTTCATAGTGTATCATGTCTATTTATCATGATTGTGCATTTTTTTGTGTTGATAACTTTATATAAATGCCCTTGATCACTTTTATATACCAATGTTGATAACTTTAGTTCATTTATGTTGGTAACCGACACTGTTTTTGTTTGCAAATGTCCTGTTTTTGTAAGTTTCATAAATATGTGCTTCTGAAAATGCTAGGATAGGTGTTGGGTAACTTGTTTTTATATGATTTGGTAACTATAGCTCTAAGTGATGGATTAATATACATATATTCATTGGTAACTTCATGCAATCTTATAGAAAAAACCTCCATGCTAGATATATAATTATAATCGGATGTTTAGTTGGCATGAAATACGTATTAACATGTTTTCTTTGTAGGAAGCATGTAACAGATTATATGACATTAACAATTTTTTTTATTTTGTCCTTTTTCTTCTTGTCTTTATTTTGGGACATACTCTATGCAGCTGTTACCTTATTGAACTTACCGAAAATGGATGGTGATAAAAATGAGGGTACGAATGGATCTAGTTAATTGTTCCTTGGATGACAAACTTGAAGATCATCGTTCTGATGGCTGTTTGGGGCTTGGGTTTCATGGTGGTCGGGCTATCTTTTGATGGAGGTTCTGTTTTATGGTAGCCTTAGTTAAAATTAGATTTCACTTTATAGGAACTTTTCTTTTGTGATATGTTGTTGATGGAACAATTTGTGCTATAATTTATATGACTATATGTTTGTGTGATGTAATTAAACTACATTTATTGTTTAATATATGTTATGTTTTAAACTTTTTATTTATGGTGATAAACATGTGGTTCTCTTTTTCCACATGGGGTTCGCCATTTCTATCCTTTTTCATTTGGACATTTCCTTTGTCCTTTTTTTATCTTTTTGTAGTGTATCAACAAAAGGTTAATTCTAAGTGCAAAAAGCCGGTAAATGATGAAAATGTAGTTCTTTCTCTTGATGGTCTGTTGGGTGAAAAGATTGGTTATCAAGCTGTTTGGAGTTTTACGAAAGATATCAAACAGTTGAACCAGACTAGTTGTTCCGTTCCAGGTATTGAAACAAAATTGTTTTGTTATTCTTTATGTATTTGAATGGATATTTTTTTATGTGCTGCATTAATTTTTTGTTTGTTTTAGTTGTTCCTGATTATTCAACTCCTGGTATTAGTTCTTCTCTTTCAGTTGTTGACGTTGGCAGTGTTACAGCTGCGACACAGTTGTGCATGTTAGACTTATTCATCCTGCCAAGTCTCTTCTTCATACGTTCTCCTATACTAGGACAACTGCAGAAGAAGATGCATTGTATAAGAAGATTATCATACACACGTGTAATGCGAATAAGTCGAAGATTAAAAAGTACATGCATGTTCTTTTTTTACAATCTTCTATCCTTTTTAGTATTCTCTGTTGGTCACTTTTAATGTTTTATGCTCGATAACTTGACTTTTTATGGTATCTGGTTGATACGTTGTAGTAATCCTGGAGGGTCACTTGTAGTATTTTTAGTGGATAACTCTTAGTTTTTATAGTGGATAACTTGAACATTTTTTTGTTACTTGTTTGCTAACTTGTATTACTACTTGTGTATCACTTGTACTTCTAGTTGCTGATAACTTTATGGTTTTCACTGTGGATCATTTTTAATGTTTTATGCTCGATAACTTGACTTTTTATGGTATCTAGTTGATAAGTTGTAGTAATCGTGGTGGGTCACTTGTACTAGTTTTAGTGGATAACTTATAGTGGATAACTTGAACTTTTTTTGTACTGGTTTGATAAGTTGTATTACTACAGGTGGATCACTTGTACTGTTTGTTGCTGATAACTTCTGGTTTTCATAGTGGATAACTTGTATTCTACTCATTACATTTTTCTATAGCACATCAATTTGTAACATTGAACCAATGTGGGTGACAACTAGTGATTTTGCTGAAAGTGTGATGCCATATGGCGAGCTTTCTAACAATATGTGTGATCTTGCTATTTCTGCAATGCAAGATAATTTTCCATCCAACAAGATAATTTTTCCTTATATCGTTACTAAATATCTGTTGGAGGTAAGATTCACTGCTACTCTTGTTCGGAGGTCGTTCAGGAGAAATGACAACTATAAACTCAGCCATAAACATATGGTATGCGGTCTAATTTGATTATTTATTGTTTTTATTCTATTGTATACAGTTGATAAGTTCAGGCATAATGTATGGTAACCATTGCTTATTTTGTGTTGATAGCTCTTTCATTTTTGTCTGGGTAACCACTGTTTTTTCTACACGTGCCTCTACTTATCTTATGTTTATTTTTTCTGTAACTTTTCTTTGCTGTCCTTCAGGAGCTAGGGACTAAAAAGGACCCTATGGGCCATTGGTATATGCTTTCTGTTAACATGCCTGCCAAAAGGTTTGAGATTCTTGACTCGCTCCGTGGTGAAGCTAATGTAGAAATGATTGAACATGCCACCAAGCTAATGGAAGCAATAAAGAAAATGTACATCGTCAATTATTCCGATTCTAGAAGACAGATTGAAGATTTTGAGTTGATGCATGTCCCTGTTCCAAGTCAACTTGACAGATTAGTTTTACGTATACCATGGAATCATTTGTTTTCTGTTCTTATATTACTTTGTTTTGTACGCATGTAATTATATTTTGGTTTTGTATAATCATTGATATTATATTGTTTATTCTCAGTTTTTTCCTTTTCAGCACTGATTGTGGGTTCTTCATGCTCAAGAATCTTGAATTGTGGAATGGAAGCGTCGTTCCTTGTATTTCTCAAAATATGATGCCAGGAATTAAGAAAAAGATGACTTCTTTTTGGTTGAATCATCCTCGTAATGTTCTTTTGAATTGGAGGTCACTTTTGAAAGAAAATAAGTTCTGAGATATTTTTCCTAAGTTTATCCACACTATTACATGTTTGTTATCCACACTCTTAAATGTTTTTTATCCATTCATATTTCTGTAAGTTATCCACACTGTGTTATATAAGTTACCCACCTTATACGTGTTTTCGTATATATGAGTGTTTTTATGCTTTCTTTCTACTATCAATTTTGTTTGATAAATTTTTTATTGATGATTTTGAGGGATAATTTCAACATATAAGTATGGATAACTCTATTTTTATCTACCGGATAACTTCTACTTGTATGCATGGATAACTATTATGTTTGTTGGTTGATAACTTGTAGTCATATGTCTAGATAACTTCTGTTTTAGGTAGTATATTAATGTTTTTGCTTGGTAACTTTTACATATACGCATTGATAACTGTAGATTTAACCAGTGGATAACCTTTATTTTGTATGTATGGATAAGTGTTGTGTTAGGTAATGGATAACTTGTATTCATATGCGTGGATAACTTCTGTGTTATCTGGTGGATAACTTGTACTCATATGCATGGATAACTTGAAACCACAGAATGTATAGCATGAACTATTAAACATAGATACAACGTTTTCATTTTGTGTTACATAAACATTCTAGATTTGATATCCTAAGAGCTTCAACTTTTCCTGCCATTTGCGGATGGTGTGACCTTCTGCACCGCAGTGGCTGAATTTCTTTGATTTCTTTGTAGCAAGGTCTAGTGGATTTTTGTTTTCTATTTGTCATGGTCGCCCGTTTTTTACTGACTTTTCTGGGTTCTGTATGTACTTTGTTGATGACATGTGAGATCTCGATGTGCTTGTTGTTTGAAGTGCTACATAGTTGCTTGTTGACTGTGCCCTGTTTGGTGGGGCAGTTGTCGAAGGTGTCACGCTTGCGTCGTTAGGAGCACTAGACGATGGCATAGTAATCACTTCATTTTCGGCCTCTCTTTTCTTATTCTCTTCTCTTCTTGCTATCACATCTAGGTCTTGTTTCATCTCCTTCAAGTGTTTCCTAATGATTTTTCTTCCATCATCTGTCTTTACTCCTATCTTTACAGCTCTAGAAAACTCTTGTTTGTATGATGCAAACACCATTGTATTTCTTGAGTCTTCAGGCATCTCTTTCTTTCCTTGTTTATGTTTGTCATGTGGTTCAATTAGGATAGTTTCCACGTCCAATGTCCACCTTTTCAGGATGTACCAATCTGGAATTTGATGGATTTTTATATGCGTCATCACTTTTATAATTTGGTAGCACATCATACCGTCATCATCAAATTTGCAGCAGTTGCATTCATATGTTCCTTCTTCCTAGTATGCGAATACCCTATAACTTCTGTAACCATAGTGTGGAACCGGTATCCCTGTTATGCTTAGTTCAAACTAGTAGCCGCTGAGGTGGTCGCATTGGTGTAACATGCTCTTTCGCATTTCTCCCTAAAACCTGAAGAAGTTTTTACTCGTTATTGCTTTTGCCATTTGTCTCTCCATAATGCTTCCACACCACCACTCCGGGTTTGTCAAAGTTGTATCACACTCTGCCTTTAGCTCAGCATTATAAATCTTTTCTTGTACTGACATGTACTATTGACCCACAAGTATAGGGGGTGTATCGTAGTACTTTCAATAAATAGGAGTGTCGATCCCAACGAGGGGAAGAAGGTGTTGACTAGTGGTATGGAGCAAGAAATCTGTGTAAATACTTAGCAAATGGATTTTTTGGGTTTTTTGATAAAGCAGGGAAAGAAAGTGCAAGTAAATAAAGACAACAAATAATTGCAGCAAGTGGCCCAATCCTTTCTTAGAAAAGGAAAAGCCTGTGTAAATACTAATGAGGACCAAACATTCTCGAGGACACATGGGAATACTGCCAAGTGCTTTCGTTTCATATAGCTGATTAATCTTCTTTGGTTTTATAAGTGTTGTGTGGGTGAACCTGTGCTAATGTACCGAACTTACTTGGACTAATACATACTTGTGATTAAACCCCTTGCAAGCATCCGCAACTACAAGAAAGCAATTAAGATAAAAACCTAACCACAACCTTAAACTCTGAGATCCTACACTCCCTTATGCAAAGGTTTCCTAACGGGGGTTCAGGTTTCTGTCACTCCGACAAACTCACAATTAGTAGCCAAATACACAATGCATTCCCCTAGGACCATAAATGGTGAAGTATCATGTAGTCGACGTTCACATGACACCACTAGAAGAATAGCACCACAACTTAAATATTAAACCATTGAATAATACCTTAACACAATTCCACTACTAACAACATGACTTCTCCCATGTCCTCAAGAACTAAATGAACTACTCACGAGACATCATATGGATCAAGATCAGAGATGATATAATGATGGATAACAATCTAAACATAAACAACAATCCAATGGTTACACTCACAAGCATCACCTACAATAGTAATCAACACCGGGAAAGTTTCTCCTAAGAACTATGCAAGGTTCAACACATTTATTACAGCGGGATGGAGTGGTGATGATGGTGCTGGTGGAGATGATGGTGTGGATGATGATCCTGATGAAGTCTAGCTTGATGATGGTGTTGATGACGACGATCTCCCCTCTCCGGGAAGGAATTTCCCCGGCAGAAATCTGTCTGCCGGAGAGCTCTTTCTCTCTCGGTGTTTTCTGCCCCGTAGAGGCGGTGGAATCTTTCTGTGGTCACTCCCTCGACTTTAGGGTTTCGAGGAGAAGATATAGGCGAGAGGGCGGAGCCAAAGATGGGCCAGGGTGGCCACACCCCCTGTAGGCGTGTCCTAGGGTGGCCCGCGCCTAGGGGGTGTGGGCCCCATGTGGCCCAACTCCGCCTCCCCTTCTGGCATCCTTCGTCTTCTGGGAAAATATTATTTTCTGTAGTTTTTCTGGTATTTTTCTGATCTTCGTGAAATTGCATCAAAACTACGCTTTTTCCATCAGAATCCTCACTCCGGCAGTTCATCCGCCAAGAATCATCCAACATGCAAAAACAGATGAAAAGACATAAGTAACACCTCTTAATATGAAATATATCAATGAATAGAGGAAAATTATGATATAGAATGGTGATGCAAATTAGACGTATCAACTCCCCCCAAGCTTAGACATCGCTTGTCCCCAAGCGAAAATTGAGCTCAGTAAACATGTCCACGGGTTTATGGAGTGAAGTGTCGATAAAAAGAATACGAACAAGGAGCATCACACTTACCAATGCACAACTCATAGAAGAAAGTAACTCACCATTATATAACTTAGCTTGCAACAAGTATGGGAGTCACAATAAAGATGCATAAAGATAAATCATAATTGGGATTGGCAAACTTTGTTCTATGTCATAGAACAGCTAACAAACAGTTTTCAAGCAAAGCTTTTGTAAAGAAGTTTAAAACAGGAATACTCTTTGCTCAAACATAAAAGGTTTTTCACAATGATGGCTTTCAAAGGAATACTCATTTATATAAGAGTCTAGTGCAAACAAGGAAGATAAAGAACATGATTGAATAAATCATCATAAGAATGATTGAAACATAACAAGTCAGATGCTTGCTGGAAATAGAGAGGAATAGGTTTACTGACTCAACTTAGAAGTAGAAGAAAGGCCCTTCATAGAGGGAAGTAGGGATTTCAAGTTCATAAAGAGCTTTCAAAAGATTATGGTACTTACTAGCTTTGAGCTTGCATTGCCCCTATCATAAGCATCTTGAGGTGATTAAGGTTAAAGAGAACAAAGGTGGAGTATATGCTTGACGAAATATAAGTTGGCAATCTCATGTCCCTTGAGTACGAGGGCCGCTCCTCATGCTACTCAACTTTAGTTACCGGTAAGTTCTTGTCATAGTAAGTACATGCGTATCATAGAGAACCGCCAAAGGGGTACCCCCTTGCACATGATACAGGAGCTATCCCATATCAAAATGACAAGGCAAGCAGACAGTGAGCATCTCGGCGATATTTTTATTTGCTATTTGCATAGGTTTTTATTGAGGATGCTTCACAGATTTCTCACTATGGTTATGCTACAAGATTCCACCATGATTAGGCATGGCTTAGGCTAGTGGCCTAGGCGTTTCTCTAACACACATACATAACTCCATGGATTTACAAGCTCCCCTTTTATTTCACATCGACAACATCCGCAAACAAAAGAGCATGATATCAACTATGTATAATGTACATATGCAATGTTGAAAGCGTTCCCCGTGACAACACGGTTCTGCTAATCCCAACGTATAGGTGAAAGCATATACAACTTCGATGACATAATGGTTCAAGTTTATTAGGGGCAAGAAAATAAGGTGTGACATCAAGTTCGTGAGAGCTTTACTAACTAGTTTTCACATAACAAAATAATTTATAATTCTAAATATAGATGAAGCTTGAGAATTTACTTGGAATAGCAATAATGCTAATAGGTAGATATGGTGGACACAAATGGCATAGGTTTTGGTTTAAAGGATTGGATGCATGAGAAGTGTTCCCACTCTGCACATGTTTTTGGCTAGTAAGGCTGGGTTCCAAGCAAAAGAGTTGAAGGAAACAAGCAAACATATAAGTAATAAAGCCAAACATGCAATCTCCCTTGAAGACACAAAAGATCTTAAATAAAGAATACTAAGCTTATGAGCCAATCAAGAAAGAAAATAAATGATACAAAATACCTGTAAGTGCTTTTCTCTTTTCCTTTCAAACCTCAAAAAGTGTTGCTACTAACCAGAGCTCGCTTTGCCAAAACCAATTTAGATCTACTTGATGCTCCCAAAGTGATACCAAAACTTATCAACAAGATCAATCATATAATAGAGATTGCAAACTAAAAATAAGAAGTGCAAAAAGTAAAAGATGAAACTTCTCATTGATATTCCATAAAGGCACTCACACCAAGGGATACATAGATAGCCGACTAAAGGAGAGAAACTTCCACAATGCAAACCAACCTATAAGATAACTTCTCCACCCAAGATATGAATCTACTAACAAGGTAAACAGAAAGAAGATAATGATGTGATACCGTGGAACTACCCCAAGCTTCGAACAAGCCAAGTGGATTCCAAACCTGGTACTCCGTCGGTGGTGGTGGTGTTCTCTTGATAAGCTTTTTAATCAGTTCCCTCAAATCCTCAATCTCGAAGGTTAGAGTACGAATCAACTAACGAGAACACGATATACGAACCTCGGGGGATCCGGGGGTTATATATTACGAAGTTATATGACATAAGGAAGGTACTGTGCAAAAACGAGGCGGAGACGGACTCCAGGGGGCTCACACCCCCTGGTGGCGCGGCCAGCTGGTGCCCGCGCCACTGGTGGGTGTGGCCCACCTAGGCTCCGTTAACTCCTCTATTTTGTCTCGTAACTTTCCATATGTAATAAAAATATCAAAAATATAAAATATAAGGTTTTCACAAACCTTCCGTTTGCAGCACTTTTACCTATTCAAAGACAGACTCTATAGATTCTGATGTTTGGTTTCTGATAAATTCTTCCAGAGTCCCCATTTGAATAATATAAACATCTTCATTATAAGAATCTCTAGAAATATAATGTTTGAGCCTTTGACCATTCACCACCTGTGTAGTGTTGTCCTTCAAGGAAGATATTTTAATAGCCCCCGAACCATACACCTCCTCAATAACAAAAGGTCCTTCCCATTTTGAGAGTAGTTTCCCTGCAAAAAATCTGAGACGATACCTATACAAAAGAACTTTCTCACCAACATAGAATTCCCTTTTTAGAATTCTCCTATCATGCAATCTTTTTACTTTTTCCTTAAATAGTCTTGCATTTTCATAAGCTTCACTTCTCCACTCATCTAAGGTACTGGAGTCAAGCAATATTTTCTCACCAGCAAGTTTAAAATCTCTATTCAGCTCTTTCACTGCCCAATAAGCTTTGTGTTCTAATTCTAGAGGCAAGTGACAAGCTTTACCATAAACCATTTTGTAAGGAGACATTGCCATAGGATTTTTATAAGCAGTTATATAAGCCCATAAAGCGTCATTCAAGTTTTTAGCCCAATTTTTCCTAGATCTATTAACAGTATTTTTCAAGAAAGATTTAATTTTTCTATTTGAAAGTTTTACTTGCCCACTGGTTTGGGGTGTGATACGTCCAAAATGTATCTACTTTCTCGAACACTTTTGCTATTGTTTCTCCTATAAACTTGTGTGATTTGGATACAAATAACACGGACTGACGCTGTTTTCAGCAGAATTACTTTGGTGTCTAGTATTTGTGTAGAAAATCAACTATCAGGATAAATCCCGGAAAATATGCCAAAAATCCTAATTCACCAGAAGACTCACAGAGCCAGAAGACGAGGTGGAGTGGGGCCTTGGGGGCCCCACACCCCCAGCCGTGCGGGCCAGGCTTGGCCGCTCCTAGAGGGGGTGTGGCCACCCCAGGCACCCCTTAGGCCTCCCTCTTCGCCTATAAGTTGCCTCTTGACCTAAAAACTCAGGGGGGGTTCTACGTTTTTCTAGAAAGAATTCCGATGCACCGCCACCACCAGAAACCGCGATTCGGAACCAGAAAATCCGTTCTGGCACCCTGTCGGGACGGGGAATTTGGAGAGGATCATCGCCATCGTCATCACCAACGCCTCTCCATCAACCATCCATGTTTCCCTCATCCATGAGTGAGTAATCCCCCGATGTAGGCTATGGGGATGGTAGGGATTGGATGAGTTCTATCATCTAATCGAATAAGATTGTTAGGGCATGGTGCCTAGTATCTTTATTAGTGCTTTGACTTTGTTGCAACTTGTTGTGCTTAATGCTTTTCACTAGGGGCCGAGTGCCATGATCTCAGATCTGAACTTATTATTGAATCATTATGATAGTATTATTTGTGATCTTATCTGCAAGTTGTGTACACATATCATTGTCCGGATCCAAAGGCCCCGAAGTGAAAGAAATTGGGATAACCGAAGGGGATGGCTGTGATGTGAGGATCACACGTGTTCATAGAGTGTTAATGCTTTGCTCCGGTGCTCTATTAAAAGGAGTACCTTAATTGCCAGTAGTTCCCTTGAGGCCCCGCTGCAATGGGTTGGCAGGACAAAATATGTTGTGCAAGTTCTCATTGAGAGCACGCATGACTATATATGGAACACATGCCTCTGACTGTTTAGTACTTGGATGCTTATTCTTATTTATCTGCAATTGCCCTAGATCTTGAAGTTACATGTTTATACTCGTCCATGCAACGCCCGTCCATCCATCCCTATGCCTACTTCATTCGTATCCTACTGTTTGCTACTACAGTTACTATTGCTCTTGTTTTACTACTGTTGTTACTTTGCTATTGCTACTACAAAACTATTGCTACTAATAAACTTCTGTGAGCGAGAACTATTTCCAGGTGCAGCTGAATTGACAACTCAGTTGTTAAGGCTTGCAAGTATTCTTTGGCTCCCCTTGTGTCGAATCAATAAATTGGGTAATACCAATGGTAAGGAAATCGGTAATCGTTAACTGCTCGGTTGGCTTGGGAGTAGCGATTAATCGGAATTCGAACAATTAACTGATTTAATCGGTCGGCTATTAATCGGTGCAGCCTACAAAAAATAGCACCTAAAACACGTATGAATCCTCTTGCACCTCAAGCATCTACCCTATTAAAGGAAGCCTTAAGCTTCTGGATGTGATCCTCAAGGCGCTCGAGCTCTTGTGTCTAAGGTCTGGTTGGCAACTACGAGGAACTGGTCAACAACGACAAGGAACTAGTTGGTGATGGCAGAAGTCGAGCTCCTGGAGGCAGGGATCAAGTGGGAGCTTCGCAAAATCTACTTCATTAGGGCGGGCTAGCGGATGGATGGACAATATGTGTTGATAATTTTGCAACTTTTTAGACCAAATGTAGTGGTTAATAGGGAATGTACCTAGTAATCGGAGTGTCAGACCTATTAATCGGGCTAAACGATTAACACAAATGACTAGTGGTAATCGACACGGTCAGGTCCCTAGTAGCGATTAATCGGCCTATTAATCATTGATTCGACCTATTTTTTGAACAGTGGGTAATACTACCCTCGAACACTGTTGCAATCCCCTATACTTGTGGGTCATCAAGACTATTTTCTGGCGTCGTTGCCGGGGAGCATAGCTTTATTTGTAAGTTCACTTGGATCTTTTATTGTTCACTGCTACTCCTTTCATCATGGGAAAGTCTCGTGATGGAAAGTTTCCTATTTTACCATCCACTACAAGAAGATGTACAGTCCTAAACACCTCTACTTCTCTTGATTCATCGTCTGTTATAAGTAAGCTTGTTACACCATAACCACATACACATGCTGCACACACTGCTACTACTGCTGAATCTGAAACTGCTACTGATACTCATGATGTTACTTCTACTGTGCTTGATGGAAGTGGTTCATTAGGTCCTTTCCTAGATGCTACTATGGCTAGTCTAGGAAATACCAAAACTCCTAGTGAAGACATTGTTACACCTGTTAGCTCACCTGAGTCTAGAGAGAGATATGATATTAATGATGGTTACATTGAGTTTACTGATGAATTTATTGAAGAGTGCCAAAACACCCATGGTGCTAGTGCTATTAAGAGTCTCCTTGAGAGACGTACCATTATTCCTAAACTGTCTTATGATCCTAACTTTGCCACTTCTCCCATAGATATTAAAGATAAATATTATGATTTCTCTCTTGATTTATCCTATTTGGACATTGTTGAGAGCAAACCTTTTTGTGGGACTGAAAATGAGAGTGTTGTGGCACATATGAATGAGCTTTCTACTATGAGTGATTTATTCTCTGATGATTTTAAAATGTGCAAGTACTTTGTTACTAAGATCTTCCCTTTTTCACTAAAAGGAGAAGCTAGGGCTTGGTTTAATAGATTACCTCTTGGTTCCATTGATAGTCCTGATTGTTTGATTGCTTCTTTCTTCCAGAAATATTTTCCTCCTAGTGCTAGACATGCTGCTTTGCAGAGACTTTTAGATTTTAAATAGGGAGAAGAAGAGAAATTACTTGAGTCATGGACAAGGTTCTGTGCCTTGATTCATGCACATCATGGATGTCCATTACCTAAAAATGAGATTCTTGATATTTATTATAATGGACTAACTGATGATTCTAGGACATACCTAGATAGCTTTGCTGATTGTGTTTTTAGGAAAAGAACTCCTATAGATGTTGAAGCATTAATGGCTAAAATAAGCAAGATTTATGATGATTGGACTTCAACTGAGCTAAATACACCTGAGCTTATTATTCCTGAACCTGTTGTGCCTGAACCAGTTGCAATACCAACACTAAAGAAGAAAGGAGTTATTGCATTAAATGATGAAGTGATGAAAGAAGCTAAGAAATGTCTTAAGGAGAAAGGTATTAGAGCTGAAGATGTGAAGAATATACCTCCTATAGAAGAATTATGTAAGCCAATTCCCCACTCATCTACTATTGAGGTACACTCTCTCCGCTTTGATGAATGTGATATTCCCTATGGTAAGCCTCCTGATCAATGCTTAGAGGAACTTGACACATTTATTGTTAAACAAGGTAATTTTAATAAACAAATTCAGAATCATTTATTGGAAAACTCTAGAGCTATTAATGAGTTGAAAGATATTGTAGAAAGAACTGCTAATGATATTAAGATGATTTGTAAATACTTTCAAATGGTTCAAACTCAAATTGATCAACTTGCTAAGGTACAAAAGGATATGCTAGTTAATGCCTCAGGAGATAAACATGCTTATGGAATTAGAACTAGGAGTGGTATAGCTACTCAAGATCCTTTATAACCTGAAGGACACCCTAAAAGAATTGAGAAGGATTCCCAACAAGGTAAAAGTAGTGGTAGTCCTCGTAAGAGAAAGAAAAAGAAACACAAAATAGTTGAGAAACCCTCTGAACCTGCTGTAGATCCTACTAGTATATCTGTCTCTGATGCTGAAACTGAGAGTGGTAATGATAAAAATGATGCTCCTGATAAGGAGGAAGTTGAGGAAGAACCTGAGAAGCGCACTAAGAATATTAGGTACACTAAGGAAGATTTTATTGCTAATAAACATGATAGTGAGAGAGAAGCTTGGGTGCAGAAACCTATGCCTTTTCCCAATAAGAAACACAAGTAAAAGGAGGAAGAACACTATAGCAAGTTTTGTGAGTGGATGAAACCTTTATTTTTGCAAATTCCTTTGACTGATGCTATTAAGTTGCCTCCTGATTCAAAGTATATGAAGGATATTTTCTCTAATAAAAGGAAGATTCCTAATGAGGAGATTTATACTTTGCTTGCTAATTATTCCTTCAATGGTAAGGTTCCAAAGATACTTGGTGATCCAGGTATACCAACTATTCCTTGCTCTATTAAGAATTATTATGTTAGAACTGCTTTATGTGATTTGGGAGCTGGAGTTAGTGTTATGCCTTTTTCTCTCTACAAGAGACTCCAGCTCGAAAAGTTGATACCAACTGATATATCTTTGCAAATGGCTGATAAGTCAACTACTAGTCATGTTGGTATATGTGAGAATGTTCCTATTTAAGTGGCTCATAATTGCTTGGTTTTAACTGATTTTGTTGTGCTTCAAATGCCTGAAGATGATAATATGTCTATTATTCTTGGGAGACCTTTTCTTAATACTGTAGGTGTTGTCATCAATTGTAATCAAGGAAAAGTAACATTTAATATTAATGACAAAGAGAATACTGTCTATTTCCCCAAGACGGTTGCTAAGAGCTATTGCCTGAATTCCATTGAAAATATTGAGAGCATCAAGGTTGGAGAAATATATTGTCCCATTCCACAAGAAAGTTTTGAAAATATTATGATTGGGACCATTGCTATCAAGTTCGAGGTAACATAATCACTTTGTGGAATGCAAAGCTTGTTTCATATAAGATTGTTTTGATAACAAGACCTGATCAACCTTGTTAACAAAAGGATTTTAATGAACAAAATAATGTTTTTACTATGGTTATATTTGCTCACTTTTACTTTTCTCCTTCCTAGTCTTTGCTTTTTCTCTTGTTAGCTTTGGTTTTGCTAGTTGTTTGCTTGTTAGAGTGTCTTAGAACTTCTGTAGTTTTGATTTTGGTTTCCTTTTGCTTCTTCTAAAAAATCTTTTTTGCGAGAAAATCAATTTTCATACCCTAGAAATTGGTCAAAAATAAAGTTCCTCAAAAAATCCCAGAAAATTCATATTAAATTTTTCCTCGAAAAAGGGGTAGAGGGACACCTGGATTGGCCCAGGGGCCCCAGGCCAGCACACCCCCTGGTGGCGTGGCCACCCTTAGGGGCACGCCTGGCCTAGGTGGCACCCACCTAAGGCCCTCCAAGTTGTCTTCTCCCAGCCACTTTCTTTCTCTCTCCCGAAAACCACCGGAAAACTTTCTCAAGCTCGAGTTCTTGCTGTTCTTGCTCCCAATTTTCAATCTCCTTGCTCAGCCCATCTTTACTGCTGATTTTTGGAGGCATTGCTCCTTGGTATGTGCCTCCTCCGCTTGTCCAATTAGATTTGTGATTGGTAGATTGTATCTTGAGTATTTTGCTGCTATAGGTGTCAGGTTGTGTGATCTTGCATGCTTGTTCTATGAAGCTTGTTCATGCATGTCGTCGGTGTGAAATAAAAGGGGAGCTTGTAAGTCCATGGAGTTATGTATATGTGTTAGAGAAACGCCTGGATCGCTAGCCTAAGCCATGCCTAATCATGGTGGAAACTTGCAGCATAACCATAATGAGCAATCTATGAAGCTTTCTTCTTATAAAAAAAGAGAGACACATATTGAAAATAGGAAAGAGAGAAAAAAGCGCCATTTTCCCATGGAAAATAAGAAGATTGCTGAGATGCTCATTGTCTGCTTGCCTTGTCATTTTGGTTATGGGACAGCTCCTGTACCATGTGCAAGGGGTACCTTGTTGGCGGTTCTCTATCATACGCATGTATTTATGATGACAAGAACTTACCGGTAACTAAAGTTGAGTAGCATGAGGAGCGACCCTCGTACTCAAGGGACATGAGATTTCCAGTTTATGGTATGTCAAGCATATAAATCATATTGGACCTCAGTTTCACCTTAATCATCTAAAGATGCCTATGATAGGGGAAATGAGAGCTCAAAGCTAATGAGTACCTTACTTTCAGAATTTGGAAGCCTTTCAAACTTTTCAAAACCTTTTTACTTCCTTGTTGAGTCACCACTTATTCTATGAGCACCTTCTTGAGAGCATAATTGTCATTCTTGTGTTTGTCTCAAAACTTGGTTAATTATGTCATGAATTTGATGCTTGTATCTCTGATATCTTTACTTCTAGTCTTCACTTGAACTTCAGAGGTGCCTTGGCATTTATATTATGCTCTACACACAAAGTCAAGAGAGATACCACTCTATCATACCTTTTTATGAGCATTGCAATGTTGCTTATGTTTATGTTTCATGCTACTTATTATTATTGAGTTGGAATCTCTTCATAGCTTGCAATGACTATTGAGTAGACTTAGTTGCATACTCTTTATTATGAATGGTTTAAGTATCTACTCCTGTGCTGAGAATATTTACATCATATGAAGCAAATGTGTTCGTGAAAGTTCTTTTATCGCACTCAGTTTTCAACTGAATTGCTTGAGGACAAGCAATAAGCTAAGCTTGGGGGGAGTTGATACGTCCAAAACGTATCTACTTTACTGAACACTTTTGCTATTGTTTCTCATCTAAGCTTGTGTGATTTTGATACAACTAACACGGATTGACTCTGTTTTCAGCAGAATTACCTTGGCGTCTAGTTTTTGTGCAGAAAATCAACTATTAGGAAAAATCCCGGAAAATATGCCAAAAATCCTAATTCACCAGACGACTCACGGAGCCAGAAGACGATGCGGAGTGGGGCCCTGGGGGGGCCACACCCCCAGCCGCACGGGCCAGGCTTGGTCATGCCTGGAAGGGGTGTGGCCACCCCAGGCACCCCCTCGGCCTCCCTCTTCGCCTATAAGTTGCCTCTTGACCTAAAAACTCAGGGGGGGCGTCGACGTTTTTTAAGAAAGAGTTCCGCTGCGCCGCCACCACTAGAATCCACGATTCAGAACCAGAAACTCCGTTCTGGCACCCTGCCGGGATGGGGAATTTGGAGAGGATCATCGCCATCATCATCACCAATGCCTCTCTATCAACCATCCATGTTTCCCTCATCCATGAGTGAGTAATCCCCCGCTGTAGGCTATGGGGATGGTAGGGATTGGATAAGTTTTATAATGTAATCGAATAAGATTGTTAGGGCATGGTGCCTAGTATCTTTATTAGTGCTTTTTTACTTTGTTGCAACTTGTTGTGATTAATGCTTGTCACTAGGGCTCGAGTGCCATGATCTCAGATCTGAACTTATTATTCAATCATTAAGATAGTGTCGTGGGAATGACCACGGCAGATGCTGCAATCGGCAGCGAGTAGTAGAACATGGGGCAAGGGCGGCCAGCCATCTGCGGTGCGAGATGAGGGCGGAGACACAAGGATTTACCCAGGTTCGGCCCCCCAGAGGGTAAAGACCTACTCCTACTAGATTGTATTATGGTGGAAGTACAATGGGGCGAGCTCGGCGGCTAGGCAGCGAGTCGCTTGGGTGGATGATGGAACGTATCCTCTACTCGCCCTCCAGGGAGGTTTATATAGACTCACCCCCCCCCCTAGGGTTAACAGATCTCAACCGAATAAGTTAAGGTTTCAGCAATCGTTTAACCTAATCCGACTAGGCTTATCTATGCTTCTGGGCCTTCAGCTTCCAGTCGCTTGAGTCCACGCCAGGTCGTGATCCAGTCGCCGTTACTGCAGGCCCACTCGCAGGTGCCTAGGCCAGTCGGAATCGTCCTGCTGGGTATACCCCGGTAGGCATATCCCCATCAGTAGTCCCTGAGGCCGTCGTTGATTGGTCGCAGGCGGTCGCTGGCAGTCGGTGTATACGGCACCAATGCGGACGCCCAGTCGAATCGGCGGCGGACTCCTGAATAAAGGAAAAAACAATTATTCTAGTCGCACTAACGACGACCGATTTAGTCGCAGCTCGGCGAACGGGTCGGCGAATATTCAGTCACTGTTGTAGCGATCGGGTTAGCGAATTAGCACGTCACGCGGAGCGACGAGTCGAGTGGATGAAGTTGGACCGTCAAGTGGGGTCAAAACTAGCCGTTGGGGTAATCCAACGGTAACTTTTGGCATAATCACCGCGGAGTAACGACTCCGAAATTGGCGGGTAACAACCGCTATATAAGGGGAATGACGGGCGAGCGGGAAACATTCCTTCATCTTTCCTCCGACCTCGCCCATCTCCGTTCCCACTCAGCATCGTGATCCAACCGATCCAGAGAGCCCCGACCTCCGCAAATATTCCAACCAATGGCCCCCTCCACCGAACCATGGGGTCGATCCAAGTGCACCAGGGCGCTATTGGCGTCGTTCGAAGAGGCCGGGATCCTGCGCGCCGGCAGGTGGCGCATCCCCGCGGTCGGAGAGGTGACTCCGGACCCACGCGAGGGAGAATTCATTTGCTTCCCCAGCCACCTGGAGTGGAGGCTGGGTTTCCCACTTCTCTATTCTTCTGGCGGTTATGCGCCTTCTACGGGATCCATCCGTCGGACCTGGGCCCGCATAGCATCGAGCAGCTCGCCATTTTCATGGCGTTCTACGAGTGCTATCTAGGCTGCAGGCCCTACTTCCCCCTGTGGCAAGATCTATTCCATGGGAGGATTAGCCGCGAAGAATCAGGCGGCCTAATGCTGGCTGCGGGTGGCCTGACGTTTTAGCTGAAGTCGAAGGCGTCGTTCTTCGACCTGATGCTGCCGGCAAAGGCGGCAAATGAGTGGAAGAAATCCTGGTTCTACGTCACCGAGGCGACTCCAGACGGCGAGGTTGCGCTTCCAAGATACTTTGCCAATCGTCCCGAACCGCGTCGGCTCCAGGTTGGCAAGATCCCGCTGGATCAGCGGATGGTTGTCGACAAAATGTTGCAAACCATCCGCGGCCTGAAGAAGAAAGGCCTCCAAACCATCAATCTTTACAACTGCTGGCTCGGGCGGCGGCTCGTGCCTTTGTCCCGCTGCGACCATTACATGTACGAGTACGCGGGTAGGGACGACCCGACCAAATCCAGCCTCGTCGAGTGGAAGCTCGAGGACTACATCCTGGCCCTGAAGAAAATCACTGAGGCGGCGTACCTAGACACGAAGGCCGGGGTCGCCCCCTATACCACATGGCGCCCAGCTCTGACAGTAAGTTGCCATTTTCATCACTATTCGCAGTCGCAGATGATGCAATCGCGGTTATGCTGACTTTTGTTTCATTTTCATTGTAGCTGTTCCAAGTGGTGGAAGGATGGCTCCCACCCGCAGATGACGAAAACTCGAGCTCGTCCGTTCGGGACGGGAGCGAGTCGCCACCCGCCAGAGGCGACGTCGGGAGCAACGCAGGTGATGACGACGATGATGACGAAGATGAGCCCGTGGAGGACGTCGCCCCGATGGTTCGCAAAACTCGCGGGCAGCATCAGCGCGAGCTCGAGGCGAGTAAGAGCCTCGAACGTCACGACGACGATGACGATGAGCTCCCCGAGCACACCTCGCGTCGTGAGGCTACTCCGTCAAAGAAGAAGAAGAAGAAGAAGGAAGTGAAGGCTCCGCCAAGGAGGAAGACGAAGCCGGCGAAGCAGGCATCTCCGCCTCGCTCTGCGACTAGTTCTGACGCCAGCAGCTCGGCTAAAGGTGAAGCGGCGCATACGACGGCAACACCAGAAGCCGCTGCCCTCCTGTATGAGGTACCTCTGGCCTCGCTTCCACCCCCGTTCGCCCCAGTCTCTGGGTTGGGGGCTATTCCAGCCGCAGCGGCTTCGCCTCCCAAGAGAGCTCCCGCAGATGTCGTCACGGAGGCTCCTGCTGCGGCCTCGTCTTCGAAGAGGCCCTCCGTGTCTTGGACACACGACGTGCTCGAGATGGGCCTCAGTCGGAAGCTGGGTCCCGAGCTGGAGAAGCCGGCCAGTATCCGCACGGGACTGCGATTCATACCAGTCGCCAAGTAAGTTTTGTTCATCTGGCTGCCTTCCGTTGTACTCGGACGACTTGCTCATATCGTTGTTTCACAGGACTGGAGTTAAGAAGATCGACCACCCTTCCGTGGCCAAGGTGCCGCCAGTCGTCGCCGAAGAGGACCCCTCACGGAAGAGGAAAGCTGATGAAGTCGCTGCCACCGCAGACAGTGCTAAGAAGGCGAAGGGCGACGATGTCGTCACGGTTTCTGACGACACGACGGTTGCTCCGAGTGATCCTCCGACTGCGGCGGATGTGTCCTTGAAGACCAAGGAGGCTGTTTCCTCGCCTGGGATGGCCGAGTCGGCTCCTAGTGGCGCTGGAGCATCTGCCGCGACCTTCCCCCGCTTTATGGCTAAAGCGTCCACAGCGAGTGGCGCGATGCTAACGAGCCAGATGCCTGGGGTCATGGAGACGGAGGTCGAGCAGCGTCGTGGACACACTCCAGCTCTGCTTGCATCTGTCGACGCGCTACAGCTCCACGACATGCTGGGCGCAGCCATCCAGGTATGTCCAGTCCCCAAGGATAGGGCCACTGAATTTCAGTGGTCGGATTCTTTTAGTGTTTGTTTTTATTTGTAGCACCCAGTCCCCGAGTGCCTAGTCGCTGAATTTCAGCGGGTGGGCACTTAGGATTTTTTGATCTCCAGTCCCCGAGTGCCTAATCGCTGAATTTCAGCGGGTTGGAACTTAGGATTCTATTGTTGTTGACTGTTTGATTTGTGCGCAGGGCTTGCAGCGTGAGTCAGCCGATCGGCTTGCTGCGAAGTGTCGCGTGGAGAAGGAACTTGTTGCCGTCCAAGAAACGAACAAGGGACTCCAAGCAATCGCTGCTAAGGCAGAGGAGGTTCGCCAGGGCCTTGTCCCGGCAGGTGAGCTGACGGCGGCTCAATCTGTGTTGAGCACGATTGAGAAGCGGATCGCTGATCTGGAGCGCGAGCTCAAGGAAGCGAAGGCGGAGGCGAGCTCAGCGGATGGGCGAGCAAAAGCTGCTGTTACGGCTGCCGCTGAAGAGCGAAAGGTCTCTTACGCCCTCATTATTGGGCTGCAGAACGACTTCTCCTCGCTTCAAAGCTTCATCACGGGCCTCTGCCGTCCTTTGATTGGTAACATTTTCTTCCTCTGCCTGTAGTAGCTGCATTATGTAATCGTTATTATATTCACTGCCGCCCTCTGTCCACAGGTCGGATTATCGACAGCTCGGAGGAGGCGCAGTCGTACGACGCGCAACAGTGTGTGACCACTTTGGTCGACTCTGCAGTGTTGTCCGCGGCTTGCATTCGGGCATATCTTCAGGAGATATCGCCTACGGAAGTAATTCCTAGCGACCTCATCGAAGTATGGCGGTATCTGGAGAAGGCGCCGTCAGTCGTCGAGTTCATGACGCGGTCGGCGTTCCGGCGTGGGGCGGCGACGGCTCTCAGCCTTGGGCTTGCCCACTTCCCGGAGGACTTCAATCTTGACGACGTGACGAGTGGCTACCCCTCGTCGACGGGCTCGGTGGAGATCGCCGAGGTGCTGAAGCTGACGGACCGGGCCACGGTGTACTCCAATCGCGTCTGGGCGATGGGCGACCTCCTCCCGTATCAGGAGACAACTGTCGCCCCCAATGATCCTGAGCCGCCGCATCGGGACTTCAAGGTCGAGCAACCCTTCCGTGCGGCGATGGCGGGTGAGTTGACGACGTACCCGTCGAACCCGTACACGCCCTTCATTCGCAACCGCAGGGGTGGCGGCGAGTCGCCGTCGAAACCTGCGGAGTAGAAACACTGTGCCCTGGGGCGTTAGTAGCGATTGGCCATTGGACTCAACTTGTATTTTGGAACGACGTTGTTCTGCTGTAATGAAACTTCGTATTATTTTGTGAATTGTTTCGTACTTTTGATTGCTTATTGGACGAGTCCCCGAGCGCGTCCGCCCTTTTTATGGGGTTTACCTCGTTTGTTATGTGTTTGTGGTTTTGAATGTTTTGTCAGTTGTTTTGCTGTTGAGTTCGACTCGCCCGAGCTCGAAGAGCCAGTCGCAGGGCGACTCCCGTGAGTGCTCTTTACTTGACCATTTTCCCTTGCGCGAACGAGGTCAGGTGGACGAGTCCCCGAGCGTGGTACTTGGTGGTTTTAGTCGCAGCTCCAGGGTGGGTGAGGACTGAGCGCGTTAAAGTAAGCGCGTCACTCCTGCCTGACCCGTAGGGGCAGTCGCATGGCGAGTCCTGGGCACGCTCTCGTACTTGGCGTTTTTCCCTAGTCGCTCGTGCTCGACTGGTCGTCAGTCCCCGAGCGTGGTACTTGGCCATTCGAGTCGTTGTGCCTAGGATGCGGAGGACCTTGGTCGCTGTGAGGAACGAGGGCAGTTGTCTTGGCTCGTTAAGCCAGTCGATTTAGGCGACTCCAATTGGGCTCCAGGTTGGCGTTTTTCGTGGACGTTATGAGTCCTGGGGTAACCCAGTGCCCTCGGAACGCACTACTTGGCCGTGCCGGTCGCTGTACCAGAGGTTGACTTCTGCGGTAAGCTTGACGCTGTTATTACGAGTGCGAGTGGCACAAGGCACAGAGAGTAGACGCAATTTACGGTAACCAATCTATTTTATTTCATAGCGAGTGGAGAGTACATGTATGGAATTCTAGGAGTAGAATTTTCGTAGGAGGTTTACATTCCATGGTCGCTTGACGTCGAGTTTCCCGTATCCTTGGACGTCGATGAGGTAGTAGGCGTCGTTGCCGAGGACTCGCCCGATGGCAAATGGTCCCTCCCAAAGGGGGGATAGCTTGTGCATGCCCTTCTTGTCCTGGATGAGGCGTAGCACCAGATCGCCTTCCTGGAACGTGCGAGTCCTTACTCGCCGGCTATGGTAGCGGCGGAGCCCTTGTTGGTAGACGGCGGTGCGGGAGCGGGCTAGGTCGCGTGCCTCGTCGAGTTGGTCGACTCCATCCTGGCGTGCGAGTTCGTTTGCGTCCTCTGTGTAGTGGACAACCCTGGGCGAGTCATGTTCTAGGTCGGTGGGCATGACTGCCTCAGCCCCATACACCATGAAGAAGGGGGTGAACCCTGTCGACCTGTTGACGGAGGTGTGGATGCCCCAGATGACGGAGGGTAGCTCCTCGACCCAGCACCCGGCAGTGCGCTCGAGTGGTACTTGGAGCCATGGCTTCAGGCCGTGGAGGATGCTCTGGTTGGCTCGCTCCGCCTAGCCGTTGGACTCCAGGTGAGCGACTGAGGCGAGGTCGAGTCGGATGTGATGTTCCTCGCACAACTCGGCCATGGCTCCTTTGGCGAAGTTGGTGCCGTTGTCCGTGATGATGCTGTTTGGGAACCCGTGGCGATAGATGAGCTCGCGTAGGAACTTGGTGGCGGTCTTCCCGTCGCATTTTCGGACTGGCTTGGCCTCCACCCATTTTGTGAATTTGTCGACTGCGGCCAGGAGGTGGGTGAAGCCGGAGGGGGCCTTTTTGAAAGGTCCTACCATGTCCATACCCCACACGGCGAACGGCCAGGTGATGGGGATTGTCTTGAGCGCCGAGCTCAGTACGTGGGTCTGGTTGGCGTACTTCTGGCACCCGGCGCACCGCTGGACAATGTCGACAGCGTCTACGTGTGCGGTGGGCCAGTAGAAACCGTGTCGCATAGCCTTTGCGACCAGAGAGCGGGCGCCGGCGTGGTGGCCGCAGTCGCCGGAGTGGATGTCGTGGAGGATTTTGCGTCCTTCAGCGGGTTGGACGCAGCGTTGGAACACGCCGGTCACGCTGCGCTTGTGGAGCTCGCCGTCGATGATGACAAAGGATTTGCAGCGGCGCGCTATCATCCGGGCGTCTGTTTCGTCTGCTGGCAAGGTGCCTCCCTCTAGGTAGGCGATGTACGGCGTAGTCCAGTCTTCTGGCTCGGCGATGAGTGCGACCAGGGCTGCCTCTGGTTGCAGCGGGACTCCGATGTCGATCTCCCTTGGGGGAGAGACGGAAGGCTTGGTGATGGTGTCGAGGAAGACGCCGGCGGGTGGTGCGAGTCGAGCCGAGCCGATACAAGAGAGTGTGTCGGCTTCCTTGTTTTTCCGCCTGTCGATCCACTCGACGGAATAGCCTGCGAAGTGTCCGCCCAGCTTGTCCACTACTTGGCGGTATGCCGCCATGGTGAGGGAGACGGCGTCGCAGGTGCCAGCGACTTGCCCAGCGACGAGGTCGGAGTCTCCGTAGCAGCGTAGGCGGTTGACATTCATCTCCTTGGCGGCTCGCATGCCGTGGAGTAGTGCCTCGTACTCGGCCATGTTGTTGGTGCATGGGGTGAAGTCGAGGCAGAGGACGTAGCGTAGCTTGTCGCCCTTCGGAGTTAGCACGATCCCTGCTCCTGCACTGTCCACATTCTTGGAGCCGTCGAAGTGTAAGCTCCAGTAGTGGAGGTATGGCAGCTTTTCTGGCTGCTGGGCCTCCTCCTAGTCGGCGATGAAGTCTGCGAGAACCTGCGACTTGATCGCTTTGCGCGGCTCGTACTTGATGTTGTGGAGGCCGATTTCGACGGCCCACTTGGCGACTCGCCCAGTCGCCTCGCGGTTGCAGATGATGTCCTACAACGGTGCTGAGGAGACGACCGTTATCGGGTGCTCCTGGAAGTAGTGTGGCAGTCGCCGATGTGCTCTGAAGACCGCATATACCAGTTTCTGGTACTGCGGGTATCGCTGGCGCGACTCGGTAAGGACTTCGCTGATATAATACACTGGTCGCTGCACTGGGCGCTCCTTTCCTTCCTCTGGTCGCTCGACGACCATGACGGCGCTGACGACGCGCTCGGAAGCCGCGACGTAGACTAGCATGGGTTCCTTGTCGACGGGGGCGGCGAGTAGCGGTGCTGCGAGTAGCACCTTCTTGAGGTCGCGGAGCGCATCGTCCGCCTCCTTGTCCCACTGGAAGGTGGGGTTCTTGCGCATCAGGCGGTATAGGGGCATCGCCTTTTCGCCCAATCGGGGGATGAAGCGACTGAGAGCCGCGACTCGCCCGGCCAGTTTCTGGACGTCGCGCAGGCACTCGGGTTTGCCGAGTCGAGCGATCGTGTCGATCTTGGTGGGATTCGCCTCGATCCCGCGCTTGGATACGACGTATCCCAGTAGCTGCCCTACTGGTACACCGAAGGTGCATTTGCCTGGGTTTAGTTTTATCACATATTTTCGCAGGTTGGCGAAATGTTTCCGCCAGGTCGGCGAGTAGGTCGCCCTGGCGAGCGGACTTCACTACCACGCCGTCGATGTAGACGTGGATATTGCGGCCAATTTGGCTCGCAAGGCACTCCTGCATACACCGCTGGTAGGTTGCCCCGGCGTTCTTGAGGCCGAAGGTCATGGCGGTGTAGCAAAAGGCTCCGAATGGCATGATGAACGATGTCTTCTCTTCGTCCTCAACGGCCATTTTGATCTGGTTGTACCCAGAGTAGGTGTCGAGGAAGCATAGCGACTCCGAGCCCGCGGTGGAATCAATTATTTGGTCGATCCGCGGGAGGACGAATTGCTCCTTCGGGCAGGCGCTGTTTAAGTTTGTGTAATCGATACACATCCTCCAGGTCCTATTTTTCTTCTCGACCAGGACTGGGTTTTCCAGCCACTTGGAGTATTTTATTGGCCGGATGAAGCCTACAGCTAGTAGACGCTGCACCTCCTTGGCGATGGCTCGGCGGCGCTCTTCATTGAAGGGCCGCAGCGACTGCTTGACAGGTCGCACTTTGGGGTCGGCGTTGAGTTTGTGCTCAGCGAGTTCCCTAGGGACACCAGGCATGTCAGAGGGCTTCCATGCGAAGATGTCCCTGTTCTCATGGAGGAACTCGATGAGCGCGCCTTCCTATGTTGGGCTCATGCCCGTCCCGGTCGTCACCGTCTAGCTAGAGTCGCCTGGGACCAGCTCGACGGTGCGGGTATGCGTCGTTGCCTCGAAGGCTGAGGTGTTGCCGCCCTCCGAGTTGGGCTTCTTGAGTATAGTGGGGTCGTCGTTGTTGACCCCGCTCGCGTATTTGGCGAGCTCGTCGGTGTGATTGGCCTCTTCCGCGATGACGGCGTCGGCGAGTTCGGCTCCTTTGGCCTCGCACTCGGCGGCCATGTCGGGGTCGCCGTGGATGGTGATGACACCACGCGGTCCGGGGAGCTTCATCGTGTTGTACGCGTAGTGGGGCGCCGCCATGAACATGGTGAACGCCTGGCGCCCCAGGACGCAGTGGTAGGGGCTGTCGAAGGGCACCAGCTCGAAGACGATCCGCTCAGTGTGGAAGTTTGCCGGTGTGCCGAAGGTGACTGGCAGCGTGACCTTGCCGATCGGGTACGCCTTCCGACCAGGGACGATGCCGTGGAACGTGGTGTAGGTCGTCTTGACCATCGACTGCGGGAGCCGCAGTCACCTGAAGGTGTCCAGGTACAGGATGTTGATGGAGCTGCCGCCGTCCATCAATGTCTTGGGGAGTCAGTAGTCTCCCACCTTGGGCTTGACTACCAGGGCGACTCGGCCTGGGTACTCGATGCGTGGCGATTGGTCCTGGCGGCTCCAGGTGATGGGTTGCTCCGACCAGTTGAGGAACTGGGGAACGTCCACCTGGGCCACCGCATTGATGGAGACGGCGCGGGCGATGACCTTCTTCTCGCGCTTCGTGTTGAAGCCTGTGAAGGTGTGGAGCGAGCCAGCCACGCTGCCGAATTTTCCGCCGTTTGGCGGGTTGTTGTCGGGGTCTTCCCGCGCTCGCCGTGCCTTCTCGATCTCCTTGAGAGAGTGGCAGTCGGCGGTCGTGTGTGTGGCGGGCTTTCCTTCCCTGCTGTGAAATGCACAAGGTTGGTTAAGGAGGGCCACGGGGTCGAACCTTGGTTTCGCCTTAGTTTCCATCGTCGCGGCGTTGCCCCCGGTCGTGGCGGAAGCTTTTGGGCTCGCGCTGCGCGTGGCCAGCGTTGGCGACAAAGTCGACTCGCCCGTCACTGCGGCGCTTGCCCGTGAGGCGAGTGTTCCTGTAGCGTAGATCGGATCATCGTCCGTTGTCGTTGCCGCTCATGCGGCGTTGTCCTCCCGACTCGTCGTCGGTTTCTTGGTTTGGGTCTTCCTCCGCGTATCTTTTGGCGATCTCAAGGAGGTCCTATATGTTGTCGAGTGTGCGATATGCTCGTTTGAGCTTGGCGACCAGGGGCTCGTAACGGCACGAGGTCTTGAAGTAGTGGATTGCGGTGTCTGGGTGGATACCGACCGCGTTGTACCACAGTTCTTGCCATCGTTGGACCCAGCTGCGGGTCGACTCGCGAGGTCCCTAGACGCATCGTTCCAGGTCCTCGATGGTGGTGGTGCGGGTGTATGAACCCTCGAAGTGCCTGACTAAGGCGTCGCGCATCTCTTCCCAGGAGTCGATTCTATCCGCGGGGAGAGTGTTGATCCACTGCCTGCACGCCCCCTCCATCATCAAGGGGAGGTAGCGGGCGGCGTGTAGATCGGTGTGGCCGGCGATCCCCATTGCCATGAGGTAAGTATCCAGCCACACGGAGGGATCGTACGTGGGGTCATACTTCTCTATTTCCTTCGGCGCTTTGAAGTTCGCCGGGTATCTTTCGCCTCGGATCATCGGTCCGAAGCACTGGGGCCCGAATCGGCTTAGCGACCCCCTCGGCTCGCCGTCGCGGCGGTTGGTTAGGGTATGCCGCAGGTCGTCGGGCTGGCGTGCGCACCAGCTCTGGTTGTTGATGATGTGGGTGTGGGCGTCGACGGGCTGACCGTTGGCGGCGACGAAGTTGGTCGCCGGCCGGGGGTCGTTGGTAGAGAGTGTCGCGTTCGCGGGTCGATGTTGGAGCTGCAGTGGTTCGGGTGGCGGGCAGTTGAGGGTGTTTGCCGCCAAGGGGCGGCCGCTTGAGGCCGCTCTGCTGCCCGATGAACGCGAGTACATCCGACCTTGTGAGTCGACGCCTGCGTTTTGTTGCTCGACCGCCTTTGCGAGCAAGGCCTTGACGTACTGGATCTGTAGGGCACCGTCACCGGTGGCCGTGATGTTGTCGGCCGCTGCTTGGCCCGCCACGAGGTTGTCCATCGGGGTGGAGAACTGTGGTAGGACTTTCGTGTCTCTCTCCCGTGAGGAGACCATGATCCGCGGATGGTCCCTAGGGGGTGCGCGGTTGGGTGGAGCTAGGGCGCCATTCGCCGTCGACCCTGGTGGGGGCCGGGTGCTTCCACCTGGAGGCGCGTTCTCGAAGATCGCGCGCTGAGCTGCGCGGGCCGGGTCGCTCTCGTCGTTGAAGTTCAGGGTGCGCCCCTGGACGGTGGGGTTCAGGCGCGACCTGATTCATTGCTGGTGGTAGCACGACAGTTCCTGCGCCGTCACCTGCTCGAGGCGAAATTTTTCGTGCTCGGCTTGCTCCTTACGGACTGCTTCCGCCAGCTTCAGGCGGAGTTCCTCGACCTCCGTTGCCGTTGCGTTGGGAGGGATCGGGTGGAGAATGGATCCTCCGGTGGGTCGGCGCTAGTCGCCATGTAGGTCGCGGCGTGGCGACCGGTCCCGTCGCGGAGATCGGCGGAGTTCTCCGACCCGGAGTCGAAGTCGAAGATCCCAAGGATGGAAGGATCCTCTAAATCTCCGACATTGGAGACCTGGGTGATGGAGCCCGCGGGGGACGCGGCGACGATGGATCCGGCGAGTGACGCCGGGGTCGCCGAGTCGGCGTCGTCGTTGAGGGCCGAGTCTTCCGCGGCCGCGGTGGTTTCAGCCACATTGCTGTGGGCTGAGTCGTACTCGGAGGCGAGGCGGTGGATCGTGCGGACCTGACTATCAGAGAGTCGGTCGCGTGGCGGCGACTCGCGAATGCGAGCCGAGTCCTCCGAGACGATGACGTCGGTAAGGCCGACGATGAGACTGATCATGCCAACCGGCAGGATCATGCTGTGCGTGACGGGTCGCGCCGCCGGGACATAGCTGCTCGGCAAGATTTGGAGCATCTCGCCGATCGCTATCATGCGGCCGGTGGCGATCGACTCATTGATGGGCAGATTGGATCTCGCCGCAGAACACCGGCCAGGCCCCACGGTGGGCGCCACTATCGTGGGAATGACCACGGCAGATGCTGCAATCGGCAGCGAGTAGTAGAACATGGGGCAAGGGCGGCCAGCCATCTGCGGTGCGAGATGAGGGCGGAGACACAAGGATTTACCCAGGTTCGGCCCCCCGGAGGGTAAAGACCTACTCCTGCTAGATTGTATTATGGTGGAAGTACAATGGGGCGAGCTCGGCGGCTAGGCAGCGAGTCGCTTGGGTGGATGATGGAACATCTCCTCTACTCGTCCTCCAGGGAGGTTTATATAGACTCACCCCCCTAGGGTTTACAGATCTCAACCGAATCAGTTAAGGTTTCAGCAATCGTTTAACCTAATCCGAGTAGGCCTATCTACGCTTCTGGGCCTTCAACTTCCAGTCGCTTGAGTCCACGCCAGGTCGTGATCCAGTCGCCGTTACTGCAGGCCCACTCGCAGGTGCCTAGGCCAGTCAGAATCGTCCTGCTGGGTATACCCCGGTAGGCATATCCCCATCAGATAGTATTGTTTGTTATCTTATCTGCAAGTTGTGTACACATATCATTGTTCGGATCCAAAGGCCCCGAAGTGACATAAATTGGGATAACCGGAGGGGATGGCTGTGATGTGAGGATCACATGTGTTCACGGAGTGTTAATGCTTTGCTTCAGTGCTCTATTAAAAGGAGCACCTTAATTGCCAGTAGTTCCCGTGAGGCCCCGCTGCAACGGGCTGGCAGGAAAAAAGATGTTGTGCAAGTTCTCATTGTGAGCATGCATGACTATATATGGAGCACATGCCAATGATTGTTTAGTACTTGGATGCTTATTCTTATTTATCTGCATGTTTAGACTCGTGCACGCAACGCCCGTCCATCCATCCCTATGCCTATTACACTCATAGCCTACTGTTTTCTACTATAGTTACTATGCTCTTATTTTACTGTTGTTGTTACTTTGCTATTGCAACTAAAAAACTGTTGCTACTGATAAACTTCTGTGAGCAAGAACTATTTACAGGTGCAGCTGAATTGACAACTCAGTTTTTAAAGATTGCAAGTATTCTTTGGCTCCCCTTGTGTCGAATCAATAAATTGGGTCATACTACCCTCGAAGACTGTTGCGATCCCCTATACTTGTGGGTCATCAGGGTGATAGGATGAAGCAATTATATGGTTAACATCATACTTAGCAAGAGTCTTTCTAAAACCACCATGAAAAAATGAGAACCTCCATCAGTCATGAGATATCTAGGCACACCAAATCTAGGAAAAATGACATCTTTAAGCATTTTTAAAGAGGTCTTACCATCAGCACTATTTGTAGGTATGGCTTCTAACCACTTTGTAACATAATCAACAGCAACAAGAATATGAGTATACCCTTTTGAAGGAGGAAAAAGACCCATAAAGTTGAATTCCCAACAATCAAAAGGTTCAATAACAAGAGAATAATTCATAGGCATTTCATTGCGTCTAGAAATGTTACCAACTCTTTGACATTCATCACATGATAAAATATACTTACTTGCATCCTTCAAAAGAGTAGGACACTAAAACCCAGATTGTAAAACCTTTTGTGCAGTCCTGTCCCCAGCATGATGTCCTCCATAAGCACTGTCATGAAATTTTCTCAATATCTCTTGTTGTTCATATTCTGGGACACACCTCTGCATAATACCATCTACTCCTTCTTTATATAATTGTGGGTCATCCCAAAAGTAATGCCTTAGATCATAAAAGAATTTTCTTCTTTGCTAAGCTGTAAAGGTTGGAGGCAAATACTTGGAAACAATAAAGTTAGCATAATCAACATACCAAGGACTCTCATGCCGTCTTACCCTTATTGTAGCCAACTATTCATTTGGAAAACTATCATTAACAGGCATAGAACCAAAAGAAATATTTTCCAAACAGATAAATTATCAGCAACAGGATTTTCGGCACCTTTCCTATCTACAATATGTAGATAAAACTCTTGTAAAAGAAGCACCCATCTAATAATCCTAGGCTTAGCGTCTTTATTTGTCATAAGGTACTTAATAGCAGCATGATCAGTATGAATAGTAACCTTTGAATCAACAATATAAGGTCTAAACTTATCACAAGCAAAGATTACAGCTAAGAACTTATTTTCAATAGTAGCATAATTCTTTTGAGCAGCATCTAGAGTCTTGCTAGCATAATTAATAACATTCAACTTCTTATCTATTCGTTGCCCAAGAACAGCACCCACAGCAAAATCACTAGCATCACACATAATTTCAAAGGGTAAATTCCAATCAGGTGGTTGAACAATGGGAGCAGTAGTCAAAGCTTTCTTCAAAGTTTCAAAAGCTTCCTTACAATCATCATAAAACAACAAAAGGTACATCTTTTTGAAGAAGACTAGTAAGGGGCTTTGAATTAGAGAAATCTTTAATAAACCTCCTATAAAAACTAGCATGACCAAGGATACTACAAATAACTTTTATATCTCTAGGGCAAGGCATCTTCTCAATTGCTTCAATTTTGGCTCTGTCTACTTCAATACCTATTTCAGAAATTTTGTGTCCAAGAACAATCCCTTCATTAACCATGAAGTGGCATTTCTCCCAACTAAGAACAAGATTAGTTTCTTTGCTTTTCTGCAAAACTTTATCAATATTGTGCAAACAATTATCAAAAGAAGTTCCATAGATGGAGAAATCGTCCATGAAAACTTCCACAATTTCTTCACAAAAACCATGAAAGATAGCAGACATACATCTCTAAAAGGTAGCAGGACATTACATAAACCAAAAGGCATACGCCTATAAGCAAAAGTTACATAGGGAAAAGTGAAAGTTGTTTTATCTTGGTCTTGTGCTCTCACAACAATTTGAGAGAACCTAGAATAACCATCAAGAAAACAAAAGTGAGTCTTTTTAGACAACCTTTCTAGCATTTGATTAAAAAAGGCAGAGGATAATGATCTTTCTTAGTAACTTTATTAACCTTTCTAAAATCAATGCACATCCTATAACCAACCACTACTCTTTGAGGTATAAGATCATTATTTTCATTAGGCACAACAGTGATTCCTCCTTTCTTTGGGACACAATGAACCGGGCTAACCCATTGACTATCAGCAATAGGGTAAATAATACCAGCATCGAGGAGTTTTAATACCTCATTTCTTACCACATCCTTCATCTTAGGATTTAAACGGCGGTGATGTTCAACAACTGGTTTTGCATCAGGTTCTATATTAATAGCATGCTGACATATAGTAAGAGAAATCCCTTTTAGATCATCAAGAGTATACCCCATAGCTCCTCGATGTTTCTTCAATATTTCCAATAATCTTTCCTCTTCCTTCCCTGAAAGTTTAGAACTAATAATAACGGGATATATTTTCTTATCATCTAGATAAGCATATTTAAGATCATCAGGTAGAGGTTTTAATTCGAAAACAGGATCCCCTTTAGGTGGTAGTGTTGTACCCAAATCTTCCATAGGTAAGTTATGCTTAAGTAACTCAGGTTGACGAAGGAAAACCTCGTCAATCTCATTTATTTCCTTCATGAAGACCTCGCTTTCATGATCTTCCATAAACTACTCCAAGGCATTGTTAGGAGCAAGAGAAATAGCAAAAAGTTGTTCAACCCTGAAATCCTCATTAGGCAATTCGTTTTCATAAGGAGTTTTAGCAAATTTTGAAAAATTAAACTCATAATATTCTCCATCAAACTTAGTTAAATATTTCTCCTTATTACAATATATAATAGCCCCACAAGTATTCAATAAAGGTCTATCTAAGATAATAGGACAGGTTTTACTAGCTTCTGAACCAAGTACTAGAAAATCAGCAGGATATTTAATCTTACCACAAAGAACCTCCACATCTCTTACAATGCCAATTGGATAGACTGTCTCTCTATTAGCAAGGTGAATAACCACATCAATGTACTCAAGTTCACAAGGACCAATTTCATGCATAATTTCCCTGTAAATCTCATAAGGAATAGCACTAGAACTAGCACCAATATCACATAAACCATAATAGCAATGATCAAAAATTCTCACAGAAAGCACAGGGACACTAGTTTTTCTAGCTTTTCTAGGATGAGAGACAATATTAGAAGCATCTTCACAGAAGACAATGTGCTCACCCTTAATATTTTTAGTGACAAGATCTTTTACAAGGGCTACTACAGGTTCAATGATTTTCTCATCAGGTTCCACGGTTTTCTTTGCACTTTTGCTAACCACATTAGCTATGATAGAATGTTCCTTTACCTTAGCAGGAAAAGAGATTTTCTCAACATAAGGTTCAGGAAAAATAGGATCAATAGTACAAACTTCAATGCTAGCAGGAACATGGGTAACAATATCTTTATAAGGAGCATGGTACTTGTCCTACTCCTTTTTGGTAATTTCAATATAAGAGGCAAAGGCCTTAAAACAATTTGCAAGAACTTGAGAATCAAGACCATACTCAGAACTATTATCAAAAAAGTCATCAGTTCCCATAAAGGATTTAATGCATTTATAATCATAGTTTATACCTGACTTTCTTCCTTTGTCATTCTCACATGCTTTAGTGTTCTCTTGAATACGGTCTAGGAGATCCCATTTAGCTTCTTCCTTCATACGTGTGAATGATCCAGCACAAGAAGCATCTAATAAATCTTTATCATGAAGAGAAAGCCTTGCATAAAAGTTGTTAATAATAATATTGTTAGGGAGTTCATGAATAGGACATTTAAGCATTAGTAACTTCAATCTCCCCCAAGCTTGAGCTGTACTTTTTCCACCACGAGGCCAAAAGTTACATATTTGATTCCTATCCTTATGAATCTCACTGGGAGGATAAAATTTAGAATAAAAGAGAGACACTATTTCCTCCCATTCCATGGATTGTCCATTCTTCAGCAGCTTATACCATTCTTCATCTCTTCCTTTCAATGATATAGAGAGTAACTTCTTCTTCACTTGTTCAGTTGTGATACCTGCACACTTAAACAACCTGCATAATTCATGGATAAAAAGTAAGTGATCACCAGGATAGTTCCACTCTTCAATAGCGCTTCACTCCCGGCAACATCGCTAGAAAATAGTCTTGATGATCCACAAGTATAGGGGGTGTATCGTAGTACTTTGGATAAATAGGAGTGTCGATCCCAACGAGGAGCAGAAGGTGCTGACTAGTGGTATGGAGCAGGAAATCTCTGTAAATACTTAGAAAACGGATTTTTAGGGGTTTTCTGATAAAGCAAGGAAATAAAGTGCAAGTAAATAAGGACAACAAATAATTGCAGCAAGTGGCCAAATCCTTTCTTAGCAAAGGACAAGCCTGTGGAAATACTAATGAAGACCAAACATTCTCGAGGACACATGGGAATACTTCCAAGTGCTTTCGTTTCATATAGCTGATTAATCTTCTTTGGTTTTATAAGTGTTGTGTGGGTGAACATGTTCTAATGTACCGACTTTACTTGGACAAATACATACTTGTGATTAAACCCCTTGCAAGCATCCACAACTACAAGAAAGCAATTAAGATAAAAACCTAACCACAGCCTTAAACTCTAAGATCCTACACTCCCTTGTGCAAAGGTTTCCTAACGGGGGTTCAGGTTTCTGTCACTCCGGCAACCCCACAATTAGTATCAAAATTCACAATGCATTCCCCTAGGCCCATAAATGGTGAAGTATCATGTATTCGACGTTCACATGACACCACTAGAAGAATAGCACCACAACTTAAATATTATACCATTGAATAATACCTCAACACAATTCCACTACTAACAACATGACTTCTCCCATGTCCTCAAGAACTAAACGAACTACTCACGAGACATCATATGGATCAATATCATAGATGATATAATGATGGATAACAATATGAACATAAATAATAATTCAATGGTTCCACTCACAAGCATCAACTACAATAGTAATCAACACCGAGAAAGTTTCCCCTAAGAACTATGCAAGATTCAACACAATTGTTACAGCGGGATGGAGTGGTGATGATGGTGCTGGTGGAGATTATGGTGTGGATGATGATGATGATCCTGATGAAGTCTAGCTTGATGATGGTGTTGATGACGACGATCTCCCCTCTCCGGGAAGGAATTTCCTCGGCGCAGAAATCTGTCGGCCAGAGAGCTCTTTCTCTATCGGTGTTTTCCGCCCCGCAGAGGCGAAGAAATCTTTCTGTGGTCACTCCCTCGAATTTAGGGTTTAGAGGAGAAGATATAGGCGAGAGGGCGGAGCCAAAGATGGGCCTGGGTGGCCACACCCCCTGTAGGCGTGGCCTAGGGTGGCCCACGCTTGGGGGTGTGGGCCCCTTGTGGCCCAAATCCGCCTCCCCTTCTGACATACTTCGTCTTCTAGGAAAATATTATTTTTTGTAGTTTTTCTAGTATTTTTCTGATATTCGCGAAATTGCATCAAAACACCGCTTTTTCCATAAGAATCCTGACTCCAGCAGTTCATCCTCCAAAAATCATCCAACATGCAAAAACAGATGAAAAGACATAAGTAACACCTCTTAATATGAAATATATCAATGAATAGAGGCAAATTATGATATAGAATGGTGATGCAAATTGGACGTATCATGTACTGTTGTACAAACTCATAAATGGAGTTGCTTGGTTTGACGTAACGCTTGAGCACTGCGTTGAACCCTTCGCTTTTTGTTGTGGTCTGAAGGAATGGGAAAAAGACGTGCATAAAGTACGCTGGTACCCAAACCTTTCTTTGTTCCCATAGTGAAAACAGATCCACATTGTCATGGACATTATGAGTATTTATCATATGCATCCAAGCCTCCTCAAATTCCTCTGATGACAAGCTGTTGTTCACACATGCATTGAAAGCGTCGAGCAGCTCTGGGTGGTTGGCCTTGAATGTCCTTATTTTCTCAGTTGCATTCTGGATGACGTGCTATCTGCAATTCCTATGAGTTGCATCCGGTAAAACAGCACTTATAGCACCACCCATGGCAGCGTCTTGATCTGTTATTATATTTTTCGGTGTTAAGCCATCCATTGCTAGTTTGAACATTTGAATAGCCACACAAAGTTGTCCTTGAGCTCTCGACGCAGCGCATGGTAGTTTATACTGGTTCGTTAGGTAGGTAGTGTCGAACGATATGCAATCATTGTATTCAGACTTGTATGCTCTTCGTGATGCCCCGTCAACCCAAAACAGGTTCTCAACCCTGTTCTCTTTATCAAGTGTAAATTTTTAGAAGAAATCTGGATCTTCTGCCTTCAGCTTTTCAAAGTATGCCAAGGTATCTTGCATGTCGTGGTGATGTTTTCACTGTGAAAAGAAGCCCTTAGGTTTGCGACGTCTTTTCAAGAACCTTGTTAATGAAGGTTTTATTATCATGGGATGGTTATGATCATCCGATGAATGCTGAACATACAACCATGCATCCTTTCTCTTGCATGCAAGTGTGTTGTGCACCCAGTCCTTGGATGTGTATTTTTTTCCTCTTCTCGACACATGATTTTGGGTTCTGGTGTCTTCCTTTTCTTCGTGAGGTTTACCAGATTTTGTGCACACAAGATACGCCTTGTTTAGCTCATTTCTTACGTCTTTTCTTGACCAATCTATCCTTATTCTGAAACCCTTCCGCTATGAATACGTCTTGTAGTGTTCTCTAGCTGATTCAAAACTTTCAAAGAGCATTCCATCTGTTGGTGGTTGTGGTGTGGAGTGTACTTTATCTCTTGCATCATTGTGTGCATTATTCTCCCCATCCTCATTTGAATCTGCTGTGTGTACTGTTGTTTCTTCGATTGTGTCACACGTTGTTGTTTCTTGTTCAACTATAGTATACATATAGTCATTGTCAGTATGTTCTTCAATTTGTACATCACCTGTTATGCAAATAAACACAAGTTATCATTTCTGTTTTTTTACAGGAATGGGTATATATAATGAGAAGTCATGGATAACAACAGTTGTAATAGGTGGGTAACTTTTTAAACTAGAAAGTTTGTAAACATGTCATATGTATTTGGAATGGTATGCATGGATAACTTCTACTCATATTTATGAATAAATTCTGCATATAGGCATGGATAAATGTAGCTTTAGCTAGTGGATAACTTGTACTTATGTTCCTGGATAAATGTATTTTTAGCTAGTGATAACTTCTACTTATGTTTCTGGATAACTTTGTAGCATGTAAGCATGTATAATGTGGCATCCCGTAAAACCACTACTAGAAAATCGCGTTGAATTTGTGCATTGCATCATCATCATCATGCATTGTTTGCTTAAAACTATTTTCGCAAAGCCCGGTTTGTTTTCTAAAAACGCCCCTTCTAACTTCCATGGGTCAAAATCCGGGTCGCCGGAATATTTTGTTTTGCCCGATATCGGTTTGCAAAAGCTTTGTTTAAAATAAATAAAATTATTTATTATTTTAGTGGGGGCAGTCGAACGGGCCAACTCGACCCGAACGACCACCCCCAGTTCAAACAATCGGTCCACCTAATTTCTAAACCTACCCAATTATCTACCCACACCCAACCCTCCACCTCACCCTGGCCACTCCCCTTGCGCCACCTCACCCTCTCCTCTTCCCCCCACCAACCAGCAGCCGCCACGTGGCCTCCCTCTCTCTCTCTCTCTCTCCTCCCTCCCCACCTGGCCACACACTACCCACACCCCACACAGCACGCACGCACGCGGGACCCACCCCGTGGCCCCGCACTCCTCTGCCCCCGCGCTCCCTCTCCTCTCAGGCCACGCCTCCCCTGCCCCAGAACCGCCTTTCCCCCCTCTGGGCCCCACCCGCGCGGCAGCCGCGCCAGCCGCACGTGTCCCGCATCCCGCCTGCCGCCTGCTGCTTCTTCCTCCCTCCTCCCTGGCTCTCTCGCGGCGCAACCCCGCAGGCCCCCGTCGCCCCTCCGGCCTCGCCGTGCCGCCCCGTCCCCGCTCCACCAACCACCCGCCGTCGCCGCTCCTCCGCTCTCCCCCTCGTCCGCCACCCATCAAGCTCCGGCGCTCCCCGGAGCCCCGCCCCTCACCTCGCGCCGGCGTGCCCCGGCCGCGCCCTCCGCCCGCGCGCCCGCCCCCAGTCCACCTCTCCTCCGCGCGGCCCCGGCCCCGAGCACGTCGCCCCGCCACCGCCTCGAGGCCCCATCCTCGCCCGCCTCCGTCTATAGCCGCCGCCGCGCGCCTTCGAGCTCGCCGGCCTCTGCGTAGCCGCGCCGGACCCCGCCCTCTGAACCGCCGTGGCCTCCTCTAGCTCGCCGTCGCCGGCGACCGGGGCCGCCCCTCCACCTCGCTGTGCGCGTGCGTCGCCGTGTACATCCGTCCCTGTTCTCGGGCGTCCCCATGGCCGTTGGTGGCCCGGTTGCTGCTATCGGTTCAAGTACATGACGACAAGATCCGCCTCCCAGAGCGACGACCCTTGGACACCAAGAACTACCGGCAACATGACCAAGACCCGGACCCCGATAACCATGATCCCCACGGCAGAACCACAAGGCCTTCGAGGTGGGACCGACAAGATCTTCTCCTCGGGATACCGGGAGCTCCCCTGAACGCCAAGCTCGTCGAGTTCAGGACCCTCAAGATCTCCGTCACGGACACGACTTGTACTTCCCTGGGACGCCATGACTGGGACCCCGGATCCGAAGGCCACATGGGACGACGAGTACTCCAACATGGACCCGTTTGAAGCAAACCCGAAGACCACACCTCGACACACCAAGTTCACCAAGAACCGTTCCCGGAGTCCGGTTATCGGGCCGAACCCGTGGAACCCCGAATCTCCCCAAGATCTACGCTAAGGCACGACAAGGTCTACCTCACGGACACCGAGAACCTCCCCCGATATCCGAGAACGATCCCGGAGTCCGAGAACGCTTCCGTCGAACCCTGAACCCCAGATCCGGACCCCGAGACCGACCCTGAGACCGACCCCGGAACCCCAAGATCGTCGAGACCCCTCAATGTGTGAACCCCTTTCCGAAACCCTATTTCATAACATAATAACAACTGTTGCATTAAATCATTCATCTCGCATGCATATCTATGGTTTGGGGGTCTTATGCCGATTCACCTAATAATTAAATATGGGTCCCATATGCGGGCAAATCTAGCCTTATATTGGCCTCATTTAAACTTGTGTAGCGAACCGGTATCTTATCTTGCCTTGTTAATACAACATTTAAATTGCGGGGGTTTCTAAATAGCTCGAACCATCTAACTAATTGTCGGGACCCTGGTTCCGCCTAAACTGACCTAATTGCATTGCACCTTTTCCATGTCATCCATCATACATGCATCATGCCGATCTTCTGCCGTTTTATTAAATATTGCATCCGGTGTTTATTCTAGTGTTTTGCTTCTTCGCGGATAAGGCCGTTGAGTTGATGTGAGCTTCGCCCCGATCTTCGGATGAACCCTTCGGCAATGTTTTCAGGCGAGCATCTCCCCCTTTCTACCTATCTTACTTTTATAGTCTTTATTCCCTCCTGTTGATCTATTGCTATCTGTGTTGCGATGCTCTAGTTTTCGTACCCGTGATATCCCTTGCAGCCGTATATTGCCTTGGACACACCCTATTCCCTGTTGTTTGGTAGATAGTTGGACTCGCGCGTCGTAGTCGCTTGCTCAAGTGCTGTTGCGTGTTGCCATATGCCACAGTTGTTGATGTATTGCCGCATGTTGTTGTTGGAGATGATCCTAGTTTTACTTATCGTCACTTTAATTTCTGTTTAACAACTAAAATGGAAATAAGCAGAGGCATCGGTGGGTGATAGAAAATATTTGGTTTCCGAACGCCCACTTGTGTCCCGTAAGACCCCGAGTACTTGATACCTGTTCCTTGATTTATCGCGCTATCCACATCCGGGAGGTATATGGGACCCCCTGAGCCAGAGCTCGATTCAGTCTTATTTCTTGGGGCCACAAACTAGTTTGAGGTTTTATTTACTATCCTGTACTTATGCCATGCTTTACTGCTTTATTTACGATTGTGCGATGTATAGCACACTGTACTGTTTAGGTAAGCGGAATGTTTTCGCGGTATCGACAAGCCCCGTTTGGGGTTCCCAGTCGTTTACAGCCATTGTCGCAGACCTTGAGTCCGTCTCGGAGCTAGCTTACTTCGTTGCGGGTCTACTCAATGGGGTGGCCCCCTGAAATATTTCTGGATCCTGTGATTGTTCAGTCGTGAAAGCCTCGTTGGGTTTTTGATTTGGTTTTTCCGAGGTTGATCGAGCGTGTGTTGCTATTGGTGCACCCCGGCCGGGTAAAACTTTCTGAAAGCCGTGTCCGCGGATATGGACGACTTGGAGCACAGTATCTCGATCATAGACAAGCATAACTAAAGTTTATTGCTATAAATTTGACTTTATAATGACTAGTAATCAGCTTCACTATAATGGAATGGCTAATTAATACTGCCCACAACTGCTTGTTTGGCGTGTCGCTTGCGACCATTGTACCTGACTAATAAGTATTGCAACTACAACGGAATGGCTGATTAAAAGAACCAACAACTGCTGGGTTTTGGGGTTTATCTCATGCTATCTGTATCTGATTAGTAATTGTTGCAACTATAACGGAATGGTTAACTAAAAGTGCCCACTGCTTACTTTATCAGGATGATTACCTAAACCTGACTAGTAATTGCTGCAACGATAACCGAATAAATAAAACTGCCAACTGTGTGAGTTCCTCGGTTGACTTCCTCGATCGGTGTCGAGGGGGAAACGCCAGGATGGGTTTGTTTGATGGTAGTATCAGCTTGGTTCCGAGTAGGTCTTTCTTACCCCTCTCTGATTGCCGCCAGTTGTATCGAGTCTCTATAGGTTGTTTAGTGCATGCTGCCGCTGCCGCTTCAGCCCACCATACCTATGTAGGCGAGGACCGCCGAATTCTAGCCTCGCCGTGTACTGGCCTCAGTACTGACGCTCCTCTTTTTCCTTTGCCCTTTGTCGGCACCCCTTTTGTTTAAGCAGGTTTTGAGATCGACGTCGTTAGCAAGGTTACCCTTCCGGCATGGCCTGGGCAGGGTTATGGACGCCATTGGTTATTCTTCAGGGCTCTTAGCCCCATTTGCATCTTGTCCGTAGCTGGACGCTCTATCGTTTTCAAGGAGATTTGGATCTTTGTATATTATATTTGTATTCTTGACTCATGGAGTCGCTGTTATATATATCTGTTCTGTGGGTCCCATCGAGGACTGTTGTGTAATGTTATTACTTCGTTTTCCACCCGCACGAAAGTGCCTGGTGGGCACCTTTGAATCGTTTCTATGCGGTTTTGGCGAATTTTGCTCAAACTTGCATAGGTCCGATTCTGAGGGTGTTACAGAGTGGTATCAGAGCTCAGCAGTTGCGATACCCCACAAGTCCAGCCTGTAGGATAACCTAGCTAACGGCCGAAGTAGATTGTCAAAACTATTTTCGAAAAATCGGTTGGATAGTTCTGATTAGGTCTGATTTTACTCCTTACCCCTATGCTATTCTCCTCTTACCTCAGCGTGTTTTGAATCCGCTCTCTTCTCTCTCTTCGAGTCCAGGATATCTCGTGGTTGGGTTTCGTCGTACCTTTAGGGTTTCGCTTCCTTCTTTGATAACGGTGTTGCTACATCTGGTGTTCAAGCTGCCTGATGAATCCGTCTACGGTGTTACCCTTCTTTGTTCCTTGTTTGCGCCTTCCGGTGTTTTCCGCCGCAACGACATCCTCTACGCCAGATCCGATGCAGAATCTGCATCACTTCTTTGTTTCCGAACCTCGCTTGTCGAGATCTTCAGTCTGATTCCGAGAGTTGGTTGCATAATCCGCCTATTCGTGTGCAGAGTAATGGTTTGGGTGCGCGATGGACTGATCACCATCCGACTACTCTTATCATTCGCTCTTGTACATCGAATCAGTGGATCCAGCAGTTTTACTCCGTCCACGGAAGTTAGAGGTGGCTTTATTTGTTGATACCTCTACCGCCGCCCTTTTGTTCCGGAGTGTCCTCCCGACGATCACGGACAACGACCCCTTGTTAGTGGTGTCGCGAGGATCTACACGAAGTGAGAAGATGCAGATCGCCGACCTTCCTTCCGGTACCATGAGGCGGATCTCGAGGGCGAGATCCATTGTTAGTGGTGTCGAATTGTGGCATCCCGTAAAACCACTACTATAAAATCGCGTTGAATTTGTGCATTGCATCATCATCATGCATTGTTTGCTTAAAACTATTTTCGCAAAGCCCGGTTTGTTTTCTAAAATCGCCCCTTCTAACTTCCATGGGTCAAAATCCGGGTCGCCGGAATATTTTGTTTTGCCCGATATCGGTTTGCAAAAGCTTTGTTTAAAATAAATAAAATTATTTATTATTTTAGTGGGGGCAGTCGAACGGGCCAACTCGACCCGAACGACCACCCCCAGTTCAAACAATCGGTCCACCTAATTTCTAAACCTACCCAATTATGTACCCACACCCAACCCTCCACCTCACCCTGGCCACTCCCCTTGCGCCACCTCACCCTCTCCTCTTCCCCCCACCAACCAGCAGCCGCCACGTGGCCTCCCTCTCTCTCTCTCCTCCCTCCCCACCTGGCCACACACTACCCACACACCACACAACACGCACGAACGCACGCGGGACCCACCCCGTGGCCCCGCACTCCTCTACCCCCGCGCTCCCTCTCCTCTCAGGCCACGCCTCCCCTGCCCCAGAACCGCCTTTCCCCCCTCTGGGCCCCACCCGCGCGGCAGCCGCGCCAGCCGCACGCGTCCCGCATCCCGCCTGCCGCCTGCTGCTTCTTCCTCCCTCCTCCCTGGCTCTCTCGCGGCGCAACCCCGCAGGCCCCCGTCGCCCCTCCGGCCTCGCCGTGCCGCCCCGTCCCCGCTCCGCCAACCACCCGCCGTCGCCGCTCCTCCGCTCTCCCCCTCGTCCGCCACCCATCAAGCTCCGGCGCTCCCCGGAGCCCCGCCCCTCACCTCGCGTCGGCGTGCCCCGGCCGCGCCCTCCGCCCGCGCGCCCGCCCCCAGTCCACCTCTCCTCCGCACGGCCCCGGCCCCGAGCACGTTGCCCCGCCACCGCCTCGAGGCCCCATCCTCGCCCGCCTCCGTCTATAGCCGCCGCCGCGCGCCTTCGAGCTCGCCGGCCTCTGCGTAGCCGCGCCGGACCCCGCCCTCTGAACCGCCGTGGCCTCCTCTAGCTCGCCGTCGCCGGCGACCGGGGCCGCCCCTCCACCTCGCTGTGCGCGTGCGTCGCCGTGTACATCCGTCCCTGTTCTCGGGCGTCCCCATGGCCGTTGGTGGCCCGGTTGCTGCTATCGGTTCAAGTACATGACGACAAGATCCGCCTCCCAGAGCGACGACCCTTGGACACCAAGAACTACCGGCAACATGACCAAGACCCGGACCCCGATAACCATGATCCCCACGGCAGAACCACAAGGCCTTCGAGGTGGGACCGACAAGATCTTCTCCTCGGGACACCGGGAGCTCCCCTGAACGCCAAGCTCGTCGAGTTCAGGACCCTCAAGATCTCCGTCACGGACACGACTTGTACTTCCCTGGGACGCCATGACTGGGACCCCGGATCCGAAGGCCACATGGGACGACGAGTACTCCAACATGGACCCATTTGAAGCAAACCCGAAGACCACACCTCGACACACCAAGTTCACCAAGAACCGTTCCCGGAGTCCGGTTATCGGGCCGAACCCGTGGAACCCCGAATCTCCCCAAGATCTACGCTAAGGCACGACAAGGTCTACCTCACGGACACCGAGAACCTCCCCCGATATCCGAGAACGATCCCGGAGTCCGAGAACGCTTCCGTCGAACCCTGAACCCCAGATCCGGACCCCGAGACCGACCCTGAGACCGACCCCGGAACCCCAAGATCGTCGAGACCCCTCAATGTGTGAACCCCTTTCCGAAACCCTATTTCATAACATAATAACAACTGTTGCATTAAATCATTCATCTCGCATGCATATCTGTGGTTTGGGGGTCTTATGCCGATTCACCTAATAATTAAATATGGGTCCCATATGCGGGCAAATCTAGCCTTATATTGGCCTCATTTAAACTTGTGTAGCGAACCGGTATCTTATCTTTCCTTGTTAATACAACATTTAAATTGCGGGGGTTTCTAAATAGCTCGAACCATCTAACTAATTGTCGGGACCCTGGTTCCGCCTAAACTGACCTAATTGCATTGCACCTTTTCCATGTCATCCATCATACATGCATCATGCCGATCTTCTGCCGTTTTATTAAATATTGCATCCGGTGTTTATTCTAGTGTTTTGCTTCTTCGCGGATAAGGCCGTTGAGTTGATGTGAGCTTCGCCCCGATCTTCGGATGAACCCTTCGGCAATGTTTTCAGGCGAGCATCTCCCCCTTTCTACCTATCTTACTTTTATAGTCTTTATTCCCTCCTGTTGATCTATTGCTATCTGTGTTGCGATGCTCTAGTTTTCGTACCCGTGATATCCCTTGCAGCCGTATATTGCCTTGGACACACCCTATTCCCTGTTGTTTGGTAGATAGTTGGACTCGCGCGTCGTAGTCGCTTGCTCAAGTGCTGTTGCGTGTTGCCATATGCCACAGTTGTTGATGTATTGCCGCATGTTGTTGTTGGAGATGATCCTAGTTTTACTTATCGTCACTTTAATTTCTGTTTAACAACTAAAATGGAAATAAGCAGAGGCATCGGTGGGTGATAGAAAATATTTGGTTTCCGAACGCCCACTTGTGTCCCGTAAGACCCCGAGTACTTGATACCTGTTCCTTGATTTATCGCGCTATCCACATCCGGGAGGTATATGGGACCCCCTGAGCCAGAGCTCGATTCAGTCTTATTTCTTGGGGCCACAAACTAGTTTGAGGTTTTATTTACTATCCTGTACTTATGCCATGCTTTACTGCTTTATTTACGATTGTGCGATGTATAGCACACTGTACTGTTTAGGTAAGCGGAATGTTTTCGCGGTATCGACAAGCCCCGTTTGGGGTTCCCAGTCGTTTACAGCCATTGTCGCAGACCTTGAGTCCGTCTCGGAGCTAGCTTACTTCATTGCGGGTCTACTCAATGGGGTGGCCCCCTGAAATATTTCTGGATCCTGTGATTGTTCAGTCGTGAAAGCCTCGTTGGGTTTTTGATTTGGTTTTTCCGAGGTTGATCGAGCGTGTGTTGCTATTGGTGCACCCCGGCCGGGTAAAACTTTCTGAAAGCCGTGTCCGCGGATATGGACGACTTGGAGCACAGTATCTCGATCATAGACAAGCATAACTAAAGTTTATTGCTATAAATTTGACTTTATAATGACTAGTAATCAGCTTCACTATAATGGAATGGCTAATTAATACTGCCCACAACTGCTTGTTTGGCGTGTCGCTTGCGACCATTGTACCTGACTAATAAGTATTGCAACTACAACGGAATGGCTGATTAAAAGAACCAACAACTGCTGGGTTTTGGGGTTTATCTCATGCTATCTGTATCTGATTAGTAATTGTTGCAACTATAACGGAATGGTTAACTAAAAGTGCCCACTGCTTACTTTATCAGGATGATTACCTAAACCTGACTAGTAATTGCTGCAACGATAACCGAATAAATAAAACTGCCAACTGTGTGAGTTCCTCGGTTGACTTCCTCGATCGGTGTCGAGGGGGAAACGCCAGGATGGGTTTGTTTGATGGTAGTATCAGCTTGGTTCCGAGTAGGTCTTTCTTACCCCTCTCTGATTGCCGCCAGTTGTATCGAGTCTCTATAGGTTGTTTAGTGCATGCTGCCGCTGCCGCTTCAGCCCACCATACCTATGTAGGCGAGGACCGCCGAATTCTAGCCTCGCCGTGTACTGGCCTCAGTACTGACGCTCCTCTTTTTCCTTTGCCCTTTGTCGGCACCCCTTTTGTTTAAGCAGGTTTTGAGATCGACGTCGTTAGCAAGGTTACCCTTCCGGCATGGCCTGGGCAGGGTTATGGACGCCATTGGTTATTCTTCAGGGCTCTTAGCCCCATTTGCATCTTGTCCGTAGCTGGACGCTCTATCGTTTTCAAGGAGATTTGGATCTTTGTATATTATATTTGTATTCTTGACTCATGGAGTCGCTGTTATATATATCTGTTCTGTGGGTCCCATCGAGGACTGTTGTGTAATGTTATTACTTCGTTTTCCACCCGCACGAAAGTGCCTGGTGGGCACCTTTGAATCGTTTCTATGCGGTTTTGGCGAATTTTGCTCAAACTTGCATAGGTCCGATTCTGAGGGTGTTACAGATAACTTCTACTCATGTTTCTGGATAACATTTCTAGCATGTAAGCATGTTTAACTATAGTTTTAGATAATGGATAACTTCTGCATATAAGCATGAATAACTTCTGTTTTAGCTAGTTGATAACTTTTGCATATAAGCATGGATAACTTATGTTTTAGTTAGTGGATAACATCTGCATATAAGCATGGATAACTTATGTTTTAGCTAGTTGATAACTTATGCATGTAAGCATGGACAACGTTTGTTTAAATAGTGTTGGATAAGTTGATTGCATATAATCATTATACCTTCGTTTATAACTTGCACGATAGTATTTGTGTGTGAAACATCATCATGGTCTTCTTCTATTTCTTGATCCGGTTCCATATTTAGGTCGATATCCATGGTTTCGGAGCCGTTCAACCAAAATATTCATTATGTTAGAAGATTTTAGAATGAAACAATAAATAGGATATCATGTCTATTTAGTTGTTAGTTGTCCTAACTTAGATGTTATTAATGCAAGGATCAACATATACTGTCAATGAAGCTTAAGATGATTGATTTCTTATAGTTTGAACAAGATTGGACATATCTCAGATGCAAAACTGAGGAGTAGTTATAGATGACACGTTTTTCGTTTAGATCCATTTTGTGCAGCAGTATATTGTCATCTTGAGAACCATATAGAGATGTTGCTACCAAAATCATGGTGAATTGAAGGTTTGATTTTGAGCAGTACCTATTGTTTTTCCCTGTGTGTTCCTTTTTTTGCTTTTCAGGAGCAGGGCGCTGGGCATCAAGGTGTTAAGGTGGAGCTGCAATGGAGTTTTTGGTTAGAGGATGATGGCGACATGGACAGGTGAGTAATCGGGGGAGGGGATAGCGCTAGATCTGGGGGAATTTCGTTTCCGTTCTGGTTTGGGGTTTTGCTTGGAGAGGAAGATGGTCCAGCCATCTGTCCTTTCCTTTTTGGACCTGGTCACGCGACCGGGGTGGGAGGGGGCGAGCGCGGTCAGAACACCCGCCAGAAACGCGCATTTTTAGGGCGTCCGGGTAGGCGCGTCCTTTTTTGTTTTGTCTTTTGGGTGTTGTGCTGTCTGACCTAACAACGATATCAATCGTGGTTACTATATTAATATAGCTGGCCATATGCTTGTTTCGAGGTGAAGGAGGAATCAACGGTGCGGCACACATTCTATCTAGAACCTGCGATGTTTCTTTTTATGGTTTTGTTTCTTTTTCTGCTCCGAAGTGTATCTGGAAGACCTTACGTATTGATGTTAATCGATCAATAATGTGCGTAAAAAAATGAATACCTCGGAATCAATTGTTTGGAAAGAAAGAACGAAAAATAGCAGCTTCCAAAGGATGAACAGAACTCATCTAAACTAATATTAAAAGACCCAGAGGGTCTAATCCAAACGATCTACACCGTTCACACCTCTAGATCCAACGTCCGAGGTAGTTTCAATGATAAGTTGTTCGTCGCCCGAACATCTTCCTAAACCCACGATCAGGTGCTCTAAAAAAAAACCACGATCAGGCATGACGCCCCGAGCCCTCCGCCATCGCGATCGCCGTCGCTCACTCCCACAATCATCCTCTCCAAACTGCACCTCTACGCTGCAGCAGTCCTCCATTCCTCGTTGCCGCGGTCAGTAGCACCGCTACCGCGCTCCCCCCGTCAGGCCGTCGTCACGCCACAGTACAGGACAACCGGCCTCCTCTAACCATCGTCGCGTCCCCGTGGTCGAAGCAGCAGGACATCCGTCCGCGGCGCCGCAAGGTGCCTCCTCTCACCGTCTTTTGAACGCCAGTAGGACAACCACCCTCCTCTCCACCGTTGTCGTGGCCAAAGGGGGCGTCGTCACGCTCTGCCTCACCTTTGTGCAGTCGCGCACCGCGCGCGCCATCTCTGCCCGGATTCGGATGTTGCGCCGTCCTCCACTCCACTACTACGAAACTGAATCAACTGCTGAACATACGACTGAAAGCATGGAAAACGCCCCCGATCTTTCAGGAGGAGCACATGAATATATACCTAACTGCTATTTATTTTTATTTTTATGCCTATATGACAGTGGATTTCAATTAACGGCGGACCATGAAGACGCTCCTTTCTTATAGTGACGGTTTTGAACAGATTATCTGCTACTGCAACACGGTGGCGTACCTAACTTTATCCCTACTGCAACAATGAAATCATATTGGCATATGTATTTTTTACTTTATCCTACTCGGTGTTATTTTTATTTTTATTTAAAAAAAAAATTTGCAGGAGCTTTGCCGTTTCTATTAGCCCAAAGAGAAATTCACTATTTACAGGCCAAGGCCAAGAAGATCCACGGAGAGAGGACAGGGAAGAAAAGAAAGGAACTGCAGAAACAGAAATCATCAACCATAATCAGCATTGATTACTCTTCTGAACACCCTTTTCCTTGCTTGGACCGACTCATCAATCATGAAGGATATTGACCCGAAATTGTTGTAGTAGATGTTAAAACTGCATATGTTTTCTTGCCAAAATAAAATAGGAGGTGTAAGCCATCATGCCATCAAAATCCCTTGGCTGATCCTTCATGCCCTGTAACCTGTAGGTGTTCTACGAATCCTTGAAATCCAATTGATGTCGGCGCTGCGGTGACGGCATGCGAGACTGAAGGTTAGACTAATCCCTAATGGTGTGCCATACCTTCCTCGCCTGAAGCTGCAGTGGAGACATTGTAGAAAACATGCATGTGCACGTGCTTGATTACTAGTAGTTCCAAATAACACAATTGAGACTTATCGATCCGATTTTCACATCAAATTCTCCCCGCGTTCACGAGCACGGCGCACCACGGCTTGCCTAGTTGGTCTAGCTGGTAGCTTTACGACGAGCCAGACAACAGGCATGGAAAGCTGGAGATCGAAGACGAAGGTAATTAAGAAGTATTATCCAATACCATTAAATCGCGCACGTACATGAATAACTCGGTCGATCGACCTAGGCTGGTAGGTGTCGTACCATTTTTCAAAGAATCCCGGTCGACGCGGCGGTGCTGCGACATCCTGCTGTTGGTTCGCCGGGCGGCCGACGAAGTAATCTTTTTTTCAGCAACGGAAACAAAAAGAGATTTACTACTACTGTAACAAAATCATGTCTCAGTCCAGCAGCGTTTGTATCATCAAAAGCAGCGTTGCCTGCACTTACCCTGAGGAGGGCTTCTGATCACAGTCACGACTGGAGCAGGTTTAACGGGGGCCTGCGGCTGTTCTTTCTCCTTGGGTTCTTCAGTGTTTGCTGGACGGCCGATGAAGTAGCCTACAGTCACACGCAGACAAGAACCGGATTTATATTATGTACTCCCTTCGTTCAAGAATATATGTCTTAATTTTTTTAAATTTTGGATAAATCAATATACTAAATAGTGTCTAGATTTATCTAAATTTTGATAAATTTAAGACATCTATTTTCAGACAGAGAGAGTAATACTCTAGCAAAAAAAAAAATAGCCGGCAGAATCGATGAAGCTGAGGCTGGCAAACACGATGTTAGTTTAGGAATCGGATTATCTCATGTTAGTGCTAACTAATACTCCACCTTTTCACAGGAAAGGATAGATCTATAGGTTGACCAATCTTTCAAAGAGCAGAGTAAGGAGAACAGCAGAGCGGACACGTACCTTGTGGAGGAGCATTGCCCTGACCGTCGCTCATGGTGGATGTGGCGGATCTTCGGCTGGGGTCAGCTGCTTCCTCTCCCTCTCCTGCCTTGTAGTTGTATCTATCCTCTCGCGGTCGCGAAGAGACGACGACTGGATGTCTGACGTGATATATAATCCGGGTCCTGTTTTCTTCACAGGAGCGCAAACTGGAGATGCTTTAGATGCATAGCGCAACCGACCCAATGTTATGACGATCTTTTTTTTTTAATAACAGAGAGTACTAATCCCTCCAACCCATATTACTTGACTTGAATTTATTAAAATGAATGAACTTATATACTAAATAGTGTCAGATTTATTTAAATTTTGATAAATCCAGGTTAAATAATATGGGCCGAAGGAAATAGTATTTTTAACAAATTAGTCTAGTTTAGCAAGCTTATTGATATGCGGGGTTCGGGGTTGCCGTTTGCAACCATATCATATTTCAGCTCAGGCTGGCAATAATTTCAGGCGGACAATATGTGCCCACCGACGAGCCCAGCCGACGACCCGGAAAAGTCTCCGCGACGAGTTCAGATTAGTGGAATGCGATGGTCAGGGGAATATTTCCAGCCGGCAGAGAGGCAATAAAACAACCAAGGCGCCAAGTTGCCAGCCCATGGCAGTCCCCAGCTCTTCGTCGCTCGTAATCTGCGTGCTGCAGACTGTGAAATGCCACCGTGGTGAACACTGAACCAAACGGAGCCGAAACGGCGGCATGCGGATGCAACTACTCCCTCGTCCGCAAAGTGTACTTCTAACTTTTACCTAAGTCAAACATATTTAAATTTTACCAATTTTATAGAAAAATATAAAAACATATATTATGTCAAATTGATATATTATGAAACTAGATTTAAAAATAAATCTAATGGTATTAATGTAACACCCCGGTTCTGAAAAGACCGTGGCCTCTATGTGACATGCCAATCCCTGGATCGATTCATTGACCCACAATAGAATAAGATAGATAACATAGCATAAAATCCGTGTATCATGAATACCGATGATCCAGAGTACCATTATTACATTAAAAGCGTAGCATGAAGCTAGCTCAAATTATTCAGGTAGCAACATAAACATATAAATCCTCCATTCCGTGGCCTATAACGATCAATCAGAATCGGAATAACCTGCAACATGAAACGTAGCAGCCCCGAAGGGTCAATACATGGAATGTATGGCAAGTAGAGCTAGTAATGAAAACAATAGTACTAACATCTACATGCATATTTGGCAAGTGGAGCTGTGTCTGGCTTGCATTTGCAAATACATTTGTCCTACTTTCATAAACAGTTTTGATTTTCTTTGAAAAGAATCCAATTAAGTTAACCCAACAATATTAAAGCAATTATGAAATTAGAATGAGCGAGAAACATGTCATGGAATCAATATCTAGCAACTCAGTTGTCCATAACCGGGGACACGGCTAATCGATTAGATTATACACTCTGCAGAGGTTAGTACACTTTATCCATGTGACTTGGCCAGCCCAGCTCGTACCATCACTCTTATTTTGGGTGATGATAGCGAGAAGACCAAGAAGAGACTGTTCGGGAAGTAGCTCCTCAATCCCGACGCGCACCGGTCCAACCTACCAAAATTCTACATCTCTGGATACGCGGGTTCGAGTTACCACAACCTATTAAGTCCAACCAACCGCCCATTTCATTATTGGCACATGGTTGTCCACGTAAGCTACTCAATAAAGAAGTCAATCATTCTCTCTTGATACCTGGGTGCCTTTCCGCAATGAAACCACAAAAAATTATCAATACCATCACACCCAGGGGGTTCATTGATTAAGTTGTTTTTAGTTTTCACAAACCAATACTTTGAGAAAACAGTATCAATGATGTAACCCAGCCCTCGTTTAACATAGCATGGCTAAGCACATTTACCAACGGTGGTTCATCTACAAAGAGGGTCCTACCACATAATAGGACATAGCATAGCGATAGTATCATCCTACACATGCATCTACAAAATACACGACAATGCATTGAAAATAGTAGGACGATATCATGAACAAAGTAGCATCTACTTGCCTTGGTTGTAGCGGTCGGGAGCACAATCCTCATACGAGCAAGCGTTGCACTCGACACAATCTACACGATACAATTGCAATCATAAACAAACAATGTACAAGCATATGCAACAAATATGAGGCATTATTGCAAGAACGACAAGTGAATTGGTGCTACAGCTGCACCACGACATTCTATAACATAACACTACCGATTGCATGCATGGAAAATAGTTTTAGCGCTAGGAAAACTATTAAGTAAAAGTAGTGCTCCAAACTAGAGCTAGAACTTAAATAATTCACTACCGGTAGTATACTGTTTGTAAAATCTTGGGAAGATTCTACAGTATGGGCATCACTGATTAGAAACAGTACCAATTGGAATTACTCGAGAAGGAATTATAAAACTCCCCGAGTAATTAAAACACTGCAGAAAGCCAATAGACAGTTTCTGCAGAAGTTTTTACTGTAAGCCTACCTTTTTAATTCACGATGAGATTCCCCTCGTTCCACTGAATCCAGGGACATATCATACGCGATTTTTGGAGCTACGGATCTTTTTCTACGAATTTATTACTCCGAAAAGGCCATTAACTAGTTTGATTAAACTGTACTAAACCTTGCAGTAAAACCCTAAACAAAAGGTACAGAGAGATTCTACACGACTCACTGAATCTACACATATTTTATTTGCATTTTTTGGCCAAGCGGTTTAATTTCTACGCAATTTACAAGTTTCTACCGAAATCTGTCAACTAAAAGGATTAACGAAATTGACCAGTCAATTGTGTCAGTTGACTGGTCAAAGCGTCTGCTGACTGGGCACTGACTGGGCGTCTGACTAGTCAACGCCTGAGTCTGACCGGTCAACTAACGATCTGAGCCGCTGATCTGAGATCTGACGGTGGCTGCTGTCTTATCGGAAACGGACTCCGGACGGTGCGGCGAGTTCCGGACGGCGGTGTCGATCTGATCCGGCGTCAGGGTTCTTCCTGCACGGACGTACACGGTCAACGAACGGTTCGGGAAAAACCATCGCGCGAGCAAAACGGCGCGTACGTGCATGTATGCGTGCATGCAATAACGCGCGCGTACGCGTGCGTGTACGTGTGTGCATGCGAGGCGCGGCGCAGCGGCACACGCAGCGAGACGGCGCGGCGCGCTGCAGCGAGCAATGGCGGCGGTCGCGGCTCGCGCGGGCGGGGCGGCGGCATGGCGGCGTTCGGCCGCGGAAGGCGGCTCAGGCGGTGATGCGGGGGTCCGCGAGGGAGGCGGCGTGGCGTGGCCGGTGCGGAAGGCGGCGGCGGGCGCGCGGGTGCTCGCGGGGCGGCGACGTGCTGCGAAGGGCGGCGAGGCGGGCGGCCGAGGCGCAGGCGACGACGGCGGTGATGGTGCGGCGCAGGCGGCGGTGATCCGTGGCGCAGGCGGCGGTGATCCGCGGGAACGGAGGGAAGAGGGAGAGAGGGTGGCGGCAGTCGGACCTGGGGCGGCGACGGCGACGAGGGGCGGCGGCGACGGCCGGCGGCGGCGAGGCGGCCAGGGGCAACGGCGCCAGGAGGAGGCGATGCGGGAGGCGGCAGCGATTCTCGGGAATCGCGCGTGGGGTGCGGGTGCGGTTCCCGAGGCAGCGGGGCTGCCCTTTAAGTGGGCCCCTTGCGCAGGTCCTACTCCAATTCGGTCCAGAATTTGACTACAACTCGGAAATCGGTCCAGATTTTCGGACCGTTTTCCGGCGGTTTACTAAAACGTCCGAAGCTTTTCCGTACGAACTCCGATTCGAGCGATTCGAGCGCCTACGGGTTCGTATCGTCGAGGGGAACAACCTAGCGTCAAGGTTTGAGCGAAACCTCGAACCTACAGGGGTGGTTGTCGCAAGTCCTACTAAAGCTTCCTGTAGGAACCTCGTAGCAAAATAAAATAGGGTTTTGCAAATGGCGTTTCGCCGAACCTTTTCACTCGACGGTTTTGCATGGAAAGGCATGATGCAATGATATGAATGATATGCAAGACCAAATCTAAAATTTGGGATGTGACAAGACTAACCCCCTTAAGATGAATCTCGTCCTCGAGATTCGGCGCGGCTAGCAAATAGGTGTGGGTAGTCCTCTCGGATGCCATCTTCACGCTCCCAAGTGGCTTCCTCTTCCGTGTGGTGGCTCCACTGCACCTTGCAAAACCTGATCGTCTTGGTTCGGGTAATCCTCTCTGCTGTCTCCAGAATCTTGACCGGTTTCTCCTCATAGGTCAAGTCGTTCTCAAGTTGAACCTCTTCCAGCGGTACGGTGTCTCTCAATGGTGTATCCACCATCTCCGGATGGCACTTCTTCAGCTGGGACACGTGGAACATGTTGTGAACAGCGGTCAGAGCCTCTGGCAACTCCAACTGATAAGCAACTTCCCCTTTGCGTGCTAAGACCCGATACGGTCCAATAAATCGAGGTGCCATCTTACCCTTAATTCCACGAAGCGGCGATACTCTGAGGTATGCTCTATCACCTATCTCATACACCACTTCCTTGCGCTTGGCGTCAGCGTAGCTCTTCTGCCTTGATTGTGCTACCTTCAACCTGTCCCTAATCAAGGCGACCTTCTCCTCAGCGTCCTTGATCAAATCAGGCCCAAACAACTGACGTTCTCCTACTCCATCCCATAGCAATGGTGTCCGGCACCGTTTCCCATATAGCACATAGAACGGTGACGTTTTGATGCTTGTCTGATAGCTGTTGTTGTAGGAAAACTCCGCATACGGCAAATTCTCATCCCAACTAGAACCATGAGCCAAGGCGCAAGCTCCCAGCATGTCTTCCAAAATCTGATTCACCCTCTCGGCCTGTCCATCAGTCTGTGGGTGAAACGCTGTGCTAAACTCCAACCTAGTACTAAGTGACTCGTGCAGCTGGCGCCAGAAGTGTGAGGTAAATTGGGTGCCTCTATCAGATACGATACTCTTGGGAACTCCGTGTAGGCACACAATCCTGTCCATGTAAATCTTAGCCAATTTTGCACTCGTATAGGTCGTCTTTACCGGTATAAAGTGGGCTACCTTAGTCAAATGGTCGACCACTACCCAAATAGATTCATATCCTGACCTGGTCCTGGGAAATCCTGTGATAAAATCCATTCCCACTCTATCCCACTTCCAATCTGGCACAGGCAATGGCTGTAGCAATCCTGCTGGCTTCTGGTGTTCTGCTTTTACTCGGCTGCATACATCACATAGGGCAATATGCTCTGCGATGTCTCTCTTCATGTTGTTCCACCAGAATCTGTCCTTTAGGTTCATATACATCTTCGTATTGCCCGGATGTATGGAATATGGCGAGTCATGAGCTTCCTGCAGAATCAATTTCCTTAACTCCGGATCGTTGGGAATGCACAAACGATCTCCATACCACAAGGTACCTTGCTCATCCTCGCGGAATTCCTTTGCTCGACCTTCCTTTATATTTTCCTTAACTTCATCTATCTCTTTGTCTCCTACTTGAGCCTTCCTGATTCTGTCCTGTAGCGTTGGTTGGACTTCCATTGTTGCCAAGTATCCTTCAGATACTACCTCCAGTCTAAGGTCCTTGAATTGCTTGCACAAGTCCTCAGGCAATTCACCAATTGTCAAACCATTGGCATAAACCTTCTGGCTCAGAGCATCTGCTACTACATTGGCCTTTCCTGGGTGGTATTGTAGATTCATATCATAATCCTTGATAAGCTCCAACCATCTCCTTTGCCTCATGTTCAGTTCCTTCTGTGTAAATATGTATTTCAGGCTCTTGTGGTCGGTGTACACATCACAGTGTTTTCCCATTAAGTAATGCCTCCATACCTTGAGCGCATGAACCACTGACGCTAACTCCAAGTCGTGTGTGGGGTAGTTCCGCTCATGGTGCTTGAGTTGTCGCGAGACATAAGACACTACTCTCCCATCTTGCATCAGCACACTCCCAAGTCCCTGTCGAGAAGCATCACAGTACACTTGGAAATCCTTCTGAAGATCTGGTAAACATAGAACTGGGGCGGTCACTAGTCGACGCTTCAGTTCCTGAAAGCTGGCCTCACATACGTCAGACCACTCAAACTTCCTCTCCTTCTTCAGAAGTTCAGTCATCGGCTTAGCAATCTTGGAAAAGTTTTCAATGAACCTCCTGTAATAACCAGCAAGTCCCAAAAAGCTTCGAATCTCTCCTGCATTCTTGGGTGCTTCCCACTCAGTTACTGCAGTCACTTTGTTTGGATCAATAGCAATTCCTTCTCCTGACACTACGTGTCCAAGAAATCCAACAGTGTTAAGCCAGAATTCACACTTGCTGAATTTAGCATACAGCTTGTGTTCCCTCAGCTTCTCCATAATCAGTCGCAGATGTTTCTCATGCTCGGCATCATCCTTGGAATATATCAGTATGTCATCAATAAACACCACCACGAACTTGTCCAAATACTCCATAAATACCTTGTTCATCATGGTCATGAAGTATGTCGGGGCATTCGTTAGTCCAAAAGACATAACCGTATACTCATATAAACCATACCTAGTGGTGAAGGCGGTTTTTGGTACATCCTCCTCTCGGATCTTCAATTGGAAGTAGCCTGATCGCAGATCAATCTTGCTGAACACCTTTGCTCCTTCCAGTTGATCAAACAAGTCATTTATGTTCGGCAGAGGGTACTTGTTCTTGATGGTTACTTCATTCAGCGAGCGATAGTCTACCACTAATCTCTTGCTGCTATCTTTCTTCTCCACAAACAGAACAGGTGCACCCCACGACGACGAACTAGGCTGAATGAATCCCTTTTCCAGCTGTTCCTTCAACTGCTTCTTCAATTCCTTCAGCTCATCCACATCCATCTTATATGGTTTCTTTGCTATAGGTCCTGTTCCCGGCATCATGTCGATAAGAAACTCTACATCCCTGTCAGGTGGCATCCCTGGCAGCTCTTCCGGAAACACGTCGGGGTAATCCCTAATCACTGGCACAGTATCCATGCTAACCCCCTTAAGAGAATTCAACTTACACCTTCTCGGTCGTGCAGCCGACTTGAATCTAATCCTCTTACCATCCGGGGTTTTAAGTGAAACAGCTCGCTGTGCACAATCTATGTGTCCCCCATGCATAGACATCCAATCCATACCCAGAATGACATCTAATCCCTGTGAATCCAACACTACCAAATGTGCAATGAAGTTGTGTGTTCCAATCCTCACAGTCAAGTCGCGACATCCCGTGCTAGCTATCATATCTCCTCCAGGTGAACTCACTCTAATAGACATTTTCATAGACTCAGTAGGTAACTTATACTTATCCACAAATGCCCTTGATATGAATGAATGTGATGCACCAGTATCGAAAAGTATAAGTGCAGGGTAAGTGTTGATTGGGAACTTACCAATCACAAGGTCTGGCTCATCTGGAATCTCCTCCACATTCATGTGGTTCACTGTGGCCTTCTCGCCGTTGGTTGGCTTCAGTCCTTTCCTCTCCGGACAGTTGTCAGCATAGTGTCCCTTCTGCTTGCACTTGAAGCACGTCACCTCACTCAGATCCTTCTTCACGAAGTTGCGATCACGGTTGCGGTCATGTCCACCGTGTCCTCCAGAGTGGTGAGAGTGTCCTCCCTTGTGGCTGTGGTGGTTGCTCCTATGGTTTTCATGGCGATGTCCATCGCGGTGGTCATGGCTCCCATGGTCACTTCCTCCATGCTTGGAGTATCCATCATATGAAGTGCGAGACTTGTGGTGTGAACCGGAGTGATGAGTATTGCTCTTTCTCTTGCGGTTCTCCACCTGCTTGTGCTTCCCTTCCAAGATCCTAGCCTTGTCCATAAGCTCCTGGAAAGTGGGGCAGTAAACCACCAGTAGCTGTACTGAAAGCTCATCACTGAGGCCATCCAGGAATCTCTCCCTCCTTTTGGCATCAGTGTCAACATCCTCAGGTGCATAACGGGACAGGTTGTTGAACTCCTCAATGTACTCGGCCACGGTGCGATTGGTTTGGCGCAAGTTGCGGAAATCCTTCCTCTTCAGGCTCAGAACTCCTGATGACACGTGGTTGGTCCTAAAACCTTCCTCAAACATTGCCCAAGTCACGATATCCAGCGGGTGGGTGATCTGAAATGTGTTCCACCAAGAAGCGGCTAGTCCCTCCAGTAGGTGAGCGGCAAACCCTCACCTTCTCAGCATCGGTGCATCCAACAGTTACTAGATCCTTGTTGACTGAACGCAACCAGTCGAGAGCAACCATTGGTTCCGTTGCAGTAGAGAACTTAGCTGGCCTTAACCTCAGAAATCTGGTGAGAGCATCTCCCTGAGGCTGATTGTTTCTATTGTTGTTGTTCTGATTTGCCATGAACTGAGTCATCACTTGGGTCAGCTGTGCCTGAGTTGCCATAAGCTGCTCCATCTCAGTGGGTTGGCGGCGGGGAGGCATCTGCGGTTCAGCATAGGTAAGTTTAGAAAGAATCAACTACGATCATAGGATTCTACACATGCATATGATCAATCAACAACAAACAATAGCAGACAATCACAAGCAAGCAACACATCAACAAACAAGTGATCCAGCAACATCCCAGGTGTTATCCTAGCAGTATATAACTACTGAAATAGTTTTGCAAGAGTTGGCAATGGTTAACTAAACCGTTGATCAACTAAACAACCAAAACAGCAATCTGCCAGAACAGTCCAGCAGCGTTCGCAAATTTTTCCGCCTGACTTAAACTCGTCAGAAAATTTAGCTGATTTTTGTACATATAGAAAAGAGAGTTTCGCATCAGCCCAATTTTTTTAAGAGTTTTCCGAGTTACCAGAAAAATATGAAAAATCGCGCAGTACTGCTGTATCAGCAGAAAAACTGCAGCGAAAATAACACAGATGATAACCAAATTGCCATAACTCTTTCTTAAAAATCGCACAAATAATTCCTGGGGTATTGGAGTACACAAATAAGCAACTAAACACTTTTAAACTAACACGAACTAAGCTTCACAACGATCGAGACTAATCCTAACGAGTTTGCCTAACGTGGACTAATTGGTGGACTTCTATCTACTTCTTGAAGAGATTGAGGTAGGTCCTTGCGGTCATGCGTTGGCGCTTCGGCTCGCGGTACAACCATGGCGGCGGAGTGTACACCTCTCCTAAACCATCACTTGAGACTTCAAACTCCACCTCTTCTGGATCCTCCTCTTCTTCTTCATTCTCAGCTGCAACAGCAACAGCTTCATCTCCTCCACCATCATCGTCTCCATCATCATCCTCGTCCTCATCATCATCATCGTCTCCACTGTCATCATCATCCCCATTGTTGCCATCATCTCCATTGTCATCATCAGAGGGTGGATTCAGCTGTGCTTGGAGAGCGGCAATCTAGGTTGTCATAGCTTCAATGGTTTGGTCCCTTTCCTGGACGGTCCCTTGCAACTATTGTATGTTCTGGGTGTTCTCCTGCACCGTACCATGAAGATGTGCTATGGTTGCATCTCTGGCTATCAGGGCATTCTCCAGAACTCCCACAGCTTCATGCAGGGTGTCAATCTCCTGTCCTTGGACCACCATACCATTGCTAGTAAAATCTGCAATCTCCTTTATCATCCTCACCTTCTCTGTTAGAGCTCCATTCTCCCTCTCCATGTCCTCTATGTGCCTCCGACGGGGCGGCATGTTGTTCCTGTCGCCCGGGGTAACCACAATGTTCCCATCCTCATCACGCCTTCCATAGTCACGGTAGGGTGAATCTGCAGGCAGTAGGTGTCGGACATAATGGCACTGGCGAGACAGGGCTTCATGTATGGCCAAGTTGATTCCAAGTCCCCAGTTGCAGTATGTCTTGGTGTAGACCAAGTGCGCGGGGTTTGGCAAGGCGGCATATCTGAATATGAAGGTAGTGATCTCTCATGCATCCTCTCCATATCCATAGGTGTACAACCTTCTTCCCTTGAACATAGGCAGTGGCAATCCCAATGACTGAGAGAGCTGAGCTAACTGCCTTGCAAAGGGCCTTGGTGACTCCATGGTGACATACTCAGTCCTGACGTCTCCCATCTATCAAGTAAAGAGGAAAGTGTGAGAATAGCATATGGTAAGAATTTACGAGGGTGAAAGGCATAAGAGGAAAGACAGAGTTAATATAGGCTTAATAATTCTATGGCTTTCTAATCCAATCCTAGGTCACGATCCTACAGTCGACACAACGGGCTCTGATACCATCCTGTAACACCCCGGTTCTGAAAAGACCGTGGCCTCTATGTGACATGCCAATCCCTGGATCGGTTCATTGGCCCACAATAGAGTAAGATAGATAACATAGCATAAAATCCGTGTATCATGAATACCGATGATCCAGAGTACCATTATTACAATAAAAGCATAGCATGAAGCTAGCTCAAATTATTCAGGTAGCAACATAAACATATAAATCCTCCATTCTTCAAATTGCCCACAAGTGAACAAGTGCCGAGTGGAGTACCGTGGCCTATAACGATCAATCAGAATAGGAATAACCTGCAACATGAACGTAGCAGCCCCGAAGGGTCAATACATGGAATGTATGGCAAGTAGAGCTAGTAATGGAGACAATAGTACTAACATCTACATGCATATTTGGCAAGTGGAGCTGTGTCTGGCTTGCATTTGCAAATACATTTGTCCTACTTTCATAAACAGTTTTGATTTTCTTTGAAAAGAACCCAATTAAGTTAACCCAACAATATTAAAGCAATTATGAAATTAGAATGAGCGAGAAACATGTCATGGGATCAATATCTAGCAACTCAGTTGTCCATAACCGGGGACACGGCTAATCGATTAGATTATACACTCTGCAGAGGTTAGTACACTTTACCCATGTGACTTGGCCAGCCCAGCTCGTACCATCACTCTCATTTTGGGTGATGATAGGGAGAAGACCAAGAAGAGACTGTTCGGGAAGTAGCTCCTCAATCCCGACGCGCACCGGTCCAACCTACCAAAATTCTACATCTCTGGATACGCGGGTTCGAGTTACCACAACCTACTAAGTCCAACCAACCGCCCATTTCATTATTGGCACATGGTTGTACACGTAAGCTACTCAATAAAGAAGCCAATTATTCTCTCTTGATACCTGGGTGCCTTTCCGCAATGAAACCACCAAAAATTATCAATACCATCACACCCAGGGGGTTCATTGATTAAGTTGTTTTTAGTTTTCACAAACCAATACTTTGAGAAAACAGTATCAATGATGTAACCCAGCCCTCGTTTAACATAGCATGGCTAAGCACATCTACCAACGGTGGTTCATCTACAAAGAGGGTCCTACCACATAATAGGACATAGCATAGCGATAGTATCATCCTACACATGCATCTATAAAATACACGACAATGCATTGAAAATAGTAGGATGATATCATGAACAAAGTAGCATCTACTTGCCTTGGTTGTAGCGGTCGGGAGCACAATCCTCACACGAGCAAGCGTTGCACTCGACACAATCTACACGATACAATTGCATGTTGGAGATATGCCCTAGAGGCAATAATAAATGTAGTTATTATTATATCTTTGTGTTTATGATAAATGTTTACATTCATGCTATAATAGTATTAACAAGGAAACATTGATACTTGTGTGATTTGTAAACTTAATTTGAAGTCCCTAGTATAGCCTCTATACTTCACTAGCTTGTTGGTTGATAAATGATTGTGGTTTCCCTATCATGAACATTGAGATGTTATCAACAACAAGATCATATCGTTAGGAGAATGATATGGTGGACATACTCCTATAGATAAGCGTAGCATAAAGATCAAGTCATTTCAATAGTTCAATTGCTATATGCTTTCTGATACATAGTAACCTAATTCCTTCGACCATGAGATCATGCATATCACCTTTACCGGATGGATGCTTTGATGACATCAAACACCACACCGTAACTGGGTGGCTATAAAGGTGGCATTGAGTGTTCGGAAAGTATTGGTTGAGACACATGGATCAAGAGTGGGATTTGTCCATCCATATGAAGGATAGATATACTCTGGGCCCTCTCGGTGGAATGTCATCCAATTAGCTTGCAAGCATGTGACTGGCTCACAAGGGATCACATATCACGGGAACGAGAAAAGAGTACTTATCGGTAATGAGGTTGAACTAGGTATGCAGAGATACCGACGATCATAACCTCGGATAAGTAAACTATCGTGAGACAAAGGGAAATTGGTATCGTATGTAAATGGTTCATTCGATCGCAAAGTAATCGTAGAAATATGTGGGAGCCATATGAATTTCCATATTCCTCTATTGGTTATTGTTCGGAGAAGTGTCTCGATCATGTCCGCATAAATCACGAACCGTAGGGAGACACACTTAAGGATTCAACATTGTTTGAGTAGTTATGGTAGTATGAGAAAGAGACCGAATGTTGTTCGGAGTCTCGGATGGGATCCGGGATATCACGAGGTGATCCAGAATGGTCCGGAGAATAAGATTCATATAAGGAAAGTCCCGTTTCGGAGTTCGGGAATGATTCCGGTGTTTTCATCAGGAATGTTCTAGAAGGTTCCGGAATGTCCGGCACTCCGGAGGGGAAGGGGTACATGAATGTGTCATTGCATATTGGAATGATTGCATCATGTACTAAGTGTTCTCGCTGTTCCAAATAAAGGATTAAATTGAATCCTAAATTGAAAAGTCAAATAGCAAGTTTGAAAAGTCAAACGGCTAAAATTGGAAAGAGGAAGGAGAGAGAAACCGAGTTGGGGAGGAGTTCCCTCCTCCAATCGGCGGCCCACCTCCAAGCCGAGTTGGGGAGGGACTCCCCTCCCTCCCCTGGCGCGCCGGCCCCTCCACCTATATAAGGAGGGGCAGGGCTCCCTCCTCTAGACACACAAGTTCCTATCCTCTAAATCTAAACCCTAGCCATAGCCTCCGGTTTAGAGCCGTTTTTGTTTAGAGCTTCTAATTGCCCTAGCCTTCGGATTAGAGCCTTCTAATTGGTGTGTCTAAACCCTAGACCACTAGAGCTCTCTCATACTCCACCATACTCGCTCCGGCTTAAGGCGAAGCCCTGCGGGATCTCCCCTCTACTTCCGGTACCACGCCGTTGTGCTGCCGGAATCTCGAGAAGAGTGCTACAACCTCCGCTGCCTGCTGGAACAAGGGAGAGGAAGGTCTTCATCGAGTACCGAACGTGTGACCGACTGCGGGAGCGCTACCGGAACGCAGCGCCGGAAGGATCGTCTACGCGATCTTGAGATCGGGAAGAGTACGACTACATCACCCACGAGAATTCGCTCTCGTTAAACACTTTGGAATCTTCGAGGGTAAGTGATTCCATCGACTCGTTGCTACAATCTAGTAGATAGATCTTGGCTTGTTTGTTTGTATGCGATAGAAAATTTTTGTTTTCCATGCTACGAAACCCTACAGTGGTATCAGAGCCGTGTCTATATGTAGATCTGTTGCACGAGTAGAACACAATGGTCATTGTGGGCGTTGATACTTTTATTGTCGATTGCTTCTTGTGTACTTTGCATCTTGCGGTATGTTGGGATGAAGCGGCCCGGGCTAACCTTACATGACATCGTTCATGAGACTTGCTCCACGCTTGACATGCAACTTGTATTGCATAAGTGGCTTTGCGGGTGCCTGTTTCTCCTAGCATAGTAAAGATCCAATTCACAACGGGTGATTAACAATACTTGTGTCAATGTTGTGGTTCATGTTCGTAAGTTAGAATGACACTTATAGAAAGCCCCAAACCATGTAAAACATGCAAAGAAAGTAGAGGCGTCTAACTTTGTTTTGCAAGGGTGTGCAGTGATGTGATATGGCCATGATTGTGATTATATTTGATGTATGCAATGTTCCTTATTGTAAGTTGGCAACCGGCAGGAGCCATATGGTTGTCTTTAATTTATGTTAAGACCCGCGTGTCTATTCAAAGTAGTTGTAATAGTTGAAGCCGGTGGACGACAACCATGGAGAGGCGTCATTGACCTTGATGCAATGCCGGTGATGATGGAGATCATGTTCGTGTTTGAAGATAGAGATCGGAAGCACAAAGAAGAAAGGCCATATCATATCACATATATATTGAATTGCATGTGATGTTAATCCTTTATGCATCTTGTATTGCTTAGTAGACGACGGTAGCATTATAAGATGATCCCTCATGCACATGAATTTCAAGTCATAAAGTGTTCACCCTTAGTTAGCACCGTTGCTAAAGCTTGTTGTTTCAAAGCACCACGTGATGATCGGGTGTGTTAGATTCTGCAAGTGTATACAACGTGAGCAAGCCAGATTTGCTCATGCGGAAACTAAGGTTTTATCTTGACGAGCCTAGCATGTACAGACATGGTCTCGGAACACGGATCACCGAAAGGTAAAGCATGAATCATATAGTAGATATGATGAACATGACGATTGTTCGCCATTGAAACTATATCAACTCTCGTGATGATCGGTGTTGATATGGTGGATTTGGTTCGTGTGATCACTAAAACAATGTGAGGGATATTGTTTTGAGTGGGAGTTCACCTAGATTAACTTTATTAATTAATTTGAACTCAATTTGTCATAAACTTAGTCTAAACTATTGCAAATATGTTGTAGATCAATGGCAGCCCCTACCATCAATTTTAATGCGTTCCTAGAGAAAGAAAAGTTGAAAAACAATGGAAGCAACTTCGCGGATTGGTTCCGCAATTTGAGGATTGTCCTCACAGCTGGTAATTTGACCTATGTGCTGGATGCACCGTTGGGTGACCCACCTGCAGATGATGCTTCCGATGAAGTAAAGAATGTTTACCTCGCTCGGAAGAATCAGTACTCCATAGTTCAGTGTGCTATCTTGTATGGTTTGGAATCGGAGCTTCAGAAAAGGTTTGAAGATTCAGACCCATATGATATTGTCGAGGATCTCAAATTGATTTTTGAGACTCATGCGGCAATTGAAAGCTATGAGGCTGCTGAAAAATTCTTTAACTGCAAGATGGAAGAGGGAAGCTCCGTTAGTGAGCATGTGCTTAAGATGTCTGGGCACGCGAACAAAGTTCAAAGCTTGGGTATAGTGATTCCTAATGCTTTGGGGATTTACCGTGTCCTCCAATCACTACCACCAAGTTACAAGAACTTTGTGATGAACTACAACATGCAGAACATGAACAAGACGTTGCCAGAACTCTTTGCCATGTTGAAATCTGCAGAAGTGGAGATCAAGAAAGAGCACCAAGTGTTGTTGGTCAATAAGACCACAAAATTCAAGAAAGGCAAGTCTAAGCAAAAGGGACACTTCAAGAAGGGTGGTAAGAAAGTTACCACGCCGGCGAAGAAGACCAAGGCTGGACCTAAGCCTGATACTGAATGCTTTTACTCCAAGGGAGAAGGTCACTGGAAGCGGAATTGCCTAAAGTACTTGGCGGATTTGAAGAATGGCAACATCAAGAAGAAAGGTATATCTGATATACATGTTATTGATGTGTATCTCACTAGTACTCGTAGTAGTGCCTGGGTATTTGATATTGGTTCGGTTGCTCATATTTGTAACTCGAAACATGTGCTGCAGAATAAACGGAAGCTAGCGAAGAACGAGGTGACGATGCGCGTGGGAAATGGATCAAAGGTTGATGTGATCGCGGTCGGCACGCTACCCCTTCATCTACCATCGGGATTAGTTTTATACTTAAATAATTGTTATTTGGTGCCTGCGTTGAGCATGAACATTATATCGGGATCTTGTTTATTGCGAGACAGTTACTTGTTTAAGTCCGAGAATAATGGTTGTTCGATTTATATGAGTAATATGTTTTATGCACATGCACCTTTGATAGATGGTCTATTCTTATTGAATCTCGATAGTGGAAATACACATATCAACAACATTGAGGCTAAACGTTTGAAATCAAGTGATAATTCGACCTATATGTGGCACTGTCGTCTTGGTCACATTGGAGTGAAACGTATGAAGAAACTCCATTCCGATGGACTTCTTGAATCACTTGATTTTGAATCACTTGAAAGATGCGAAGCATGTGTGATGGGAAAAATTACTAAGACTCCATTTTCTGGTATGATGGAGCGAGCTACGGACTTATTGGAAATCATACATACCGATGTGTGTGGTCCAATGAGTGTAGCATCGCGCGGTGGTTATCGTTATGTTCTTACCTTCACGGATGACTTGAGTAGATATGGGTATATCTATTTCATGAAACATAAGTCCGAAACTTTCGAGAAGTTTAAGGAGTTTCAAAGTGAGGTAGAGAATCAACGTAACAAGAAGATTAAATTTCTACGTTCTGATCGTGGAGGTGAATATCTAAGTTACGAGTTTGGCGAGCATTTGAAGAAATGCGGAATACTTTCACAATTGACACCGCCGGGAACACCACAGCGTAATGGTGTGTCCGAACATCGTAATCGAACTCTCTTAGATATGGTTCGTTCTATGATGTCACTTACAGATTTACCGCTATCATTTTGGGGTTATGCATTAGAAACAGCCACATTCACTTTAAATAGAGCACCATCTAAATCCGTTGAAACGACACCGTATGAATTATGGTTTGGGAAGAAACCTAAATTGTCGTTCCTTAAAGTTTGGGGATGCGAAGCCTATGTAAAGAAGTTACAGCTGGACAAGCTTGAACCCAAAGCGGAAAAATGCGTCTTCATAGGATACCCGAAGGAAACTATTGGGTATACCTTCTATCATAGATCCGAAGGCAAAATCTTCGTTGCCAAGAATGGATCCTTTCTAGAAAAGGAATTTCTCTCGAAAGAAGTGACTGGAAGGAAAGTAGAACTCGACGAGGTTGTCGAACCTTCTCTCAAAATTGCGAGTAGCGCAGCACCGGAAGAAGTTCCTGTGGTGCCTGCACCAATAAGAGAGGAAGCTAATGATGGTGATCATGAAACTTTGGTTGAAGTTTCTACAGAGCCTCGGAGATCAACGAGAACTCGTACCACTCCAGACTGGTATGATTCCGTTATGAATGTCATGTTGGTGGACAACACCGATGACCCCGAGACATATGAGGAAGCGATGATAAGCCCAGATTCCAATAAATGGCAAGAAGCCATGAAATCCGAGATTGGATCCATGTACGAAAACCAAGTATGGACTTTGGTGGACTTACCGGATGGCCGGAAGGCTGTCGAGAACAAATGGATTTTCAAGAAGAAAACAGATGCTGATGGTAATGTTACTGTCTATAAAGCTCGACTTGTCGCAAAAGGGTTTCGACAAATTCAAGGAGTTGACTACGATGAGACTTTCTCACCAGTAGCGAAGCTAAAGACTGTGAGGATTATGTTAGCAATCGCTGCATATTATGATTATGAGATATGGCAGATGGATGTCAAAACAACATTCCTCAATGGAGACATTGATGAAGAGTTGTATATGATGCAACCCAAAGGTTTTGTCGATCCTAAAGATGCTAACAAGGTATGCAAACTTCAACGGTCCATCTATGGATTGAAGCAAGCATCCCGAAGTTGGAATCAACGTTTTGATAAGGTAATCAAAAGTTTTGGATTTATAAAAACTTATGGAGAAGCTTGTATTTACAAGAAAGTGAGTGGGAGCTCTGTATCATTCCTAATACTATATGTGGATGACATATTGTTGATTGGGAATGATGTAGACCTTCTTAATAGTGTCAAAGAATATTTGAATAATAGTTTTTCAATGAAGGATCTTGGCGAAACAGCTTACATATTAGGCATAAAGATTTACAGAGATAGATCGAAACGCCAAATATCATTGTCACAGAGTACATATTTGGACAAAGTTCTGAAGAGGTTTGGAATGGAAGAAAGCAAGAAAGGGTTCTTGCCCATGTTGCCCAATACGACCTTGAGTAAAACTCAAAGTCCGACATCGGCAGAAGATAGAGAAAGGATGAGTAAGACTCCCTATGCCTCAGCCATAGGATCTCTAATGTATGCCATGCTATGTACTAGACCCGACATTGCATATGCTGTTAGTTTAACTAGCAGATATCAAAGTGATCCAGGAGTGGATCATTGGACAGCGGTCAAAAACATCCTTAAGTACTTGAGAAGAACTAAGGATATGGTTCTTTCTTATGAAGGTGATGAACAACTCGTTGTTAATGGTTATACCGATGCTAGTTGGAACACCGATCCGGATGATTCTAAATCACAATCCGGATACGTATTTATTTTGAACGGTGCAGCAGTTAGCTGGAGGAGTGCAAAGCAAAGCGTTGTGGCGAGATCTTCAACTGAATCGGAATACATGGCTGCTTCGGAGGCTTCACAAGAAGCGATATGGATGAAAGAGTTCATTACAGAGCTGGGTGTGGTTCCTAGTGCGCTGGACCCAATGTCTATCTACTGTGATAACATGGGCGCCATAGCCAATGCGCAAGAACCAAGGTCACACAAGAAGCTGAAGCACATCAAGCTACGTTTTCACGCTATTCGAGAACATATCCAAGATGGGGATATAAAGATTTGCAAAGTACACACAGATCTGAATGTGGCAGATCCGTTGACTAAACCTCTCCCGAGGGCAAAACATGACCAACACCAAACTGCCATGGGTGTTCGGTATATTACCATGTAATCTAGATTAGATGACTCTAGTGCAAGTGGGAGACTGTTGGAGATATGCCCTAGAGGCAATAATAAATGTAGTTATTATTATATCTTTGTGTTTATGATAAATGTTTACATTCATGCTATAATAGTATTAACAAGGAAACATTGATACTTGTGTGATTTGTAAACTTAATTTGAAGTCCCTAGTATAGCCTCTATACTTCACTAGCTTGTTGGTTGATAAATGATTGTGGTTTCCCTATCATGAACATTGAGATGTTATCAACAACAAGATCATATCGTTAGGAGAATGATATGGTGGACATACTCCTATAGATAAGCGTAGCATAAAGATCAAGTCATTTCAATAGTTCAATTTCTATATGCTTTCTGATACATAGTAACATAATTCCTTCGACCATGAGATCATGCATATCACCTTTACCGGATGGATGCTTTGATGACATCAAACACCACACCGTAACTGGGTGGCTATAAAGGTGGCATTGAGTGTTCGGAAAGTATTGGTTGAGACACATGGATCAAGAGTGGGATTTGTCCATCCATATGACAGATAGATATACTCTGGGCCCTCTCGGTGGAATGTCATCCAATTAGATTCCAAGCATGTGACTGGCTCACAAGGGATCACATATCACGGGAACAAGAAAAGAGTACTTATCGGTAACGAGGTTGAACTAGGTATGCAGAGATACCGACGATCATAACCTCGGATAAGTAAACTATCGTGAGACAAAGGGAAATTGGTATCGTATGTAAATGGTTCATTCGATCGCAAAGTAATCGTAGAAATATGTGGGAGCCATATGAATTTCCAGATTCCTCTATTGGTTATTGTTCGGAGAAGTGTCTCGATCATGTCCGCATAAATCACGAACCGTAGGGAGACACACTTAAGGATTCGACGTTGTTTGAGTAGTTATGGTAGTATGAGAAAGAGACCGAATGTTGTTCGGAGTCTCAGATGGGATCCGGGATATCACGAGGTGATCCGGAATGGTCCGGAGAATAAGATTCATATAAGGAAAGTCCCGTTTCGGAGTTCGGGAATGATTCCGGTGTTTTCATCAGGAATGTTCTAGAAGGTTCCGGAATGTCCGACACTCCGGAGGGGAAGGGGTACATGAATGTGTCATTGCATATTGGAATGATTGCATCATGTACTAAGTGTTCTCGCTGTTCCCAATAAAGGATTAAATTGAATCCTAAATTGAAAAGTCAAATAGCAAGTTTGAAAAGTCAAACGGCTAAAATTGGAAAGAGGGAAAGAGGAAGGAGAGGGAAACCGAGTTGGGGAGGAGTTCCCTCCTCCAACCGGCGGCCCACCTCCAAGCCGAGTTGGGGAGGGACTCCCCTCCCTCCCCTGGCGCGCCGGCCCCTCCACCTATATAAGGAGGGGCAGGGCTCCCTCCTCTAGACACACAAGTTCCTATCCTCTAAATCTAAACCCTAGCCATAGCCTCCGGTTTAGAGCCGTTTTGGTTTAGAGCTTCTAATTTCCCTAGCCTTCGGATTAGAGCCTTTTAATTGGTGTGTCTAAACCCTAGACCACTAGAGCTCTCTCATACTCCACCATACTCGCTTCGGCTTAAGGCGAAGCCCTGCGGGATCTCCCCTCTACTTCCGGTACCACGCCGTTGTGCTGCCGGAATCTCGAGGAGAGTGCTACAACCTCCGCTGCCTGCTGGAACAAGGGAGAGGAAGGTCTTCGTCGAGTACCGAACGTGTGACCGACTTCGGGAGCGCTGCCGGAACGCAGCGCCGGAAGGATCGTCTACGCGATCTTGAGATCGGGAAGAGTACGACTACATCACCCACGAGAATCCGCTCTCGTTAAACACTTTGGAATCTTCGAGGGTAAGTGATTCCATCGACTCGTTTCTACAATCTAGTAGATAGATCTTGGCTTGTTTGTTTGTATGCGATAGAAATTTTTTGTTTTCCATGCTACGAAACCCTACATTGCAATCATAAACAAACAATGCACAAGCATATGCAACAAATATGATGCATGAATGCAAGAACGACAAGTGAATTGGTGCTACAGCTGCACCACGACATTCTATAACATAACACTACCGATTGCATGCATGGAAAATAGTTTTAGCGCTAGGAAAACTATTAAGTAAAAGTAGTGCTCCAAACTAGAGCTAGAACTTAAATAATTCACTACCGGTAGTATAATGTTTGTAAAATCTTGGGAAGATTCTACAGTATGGGCATCACTGATTAGAAACAGTACCAATTGGAATTACTCGAGAAGGAATTATAAAACTCCCCGAGTAATTAAAACACTGCAGAAAGCCAATAGACAGTTTCTGCAGAAGTTTTTACTGTAAGCCTACCTTTTTAACTCACGATGAGATTCCCCTCGTTCCAATGAATCCAGGGACATATCATACGCGATTTTTGGAGCTACGGATCTTTTTCTACGAATTTATTAGTCCGAAAAGGCCATTAACTAGTTTGATTAAACTGTACTAAACCTTGCAGTAAAACCCTAAACAAAAGGTACAGCGAGATTCTACATGACTCACTGAATCTACACATATTTTATTTGCAATTTTTGGCCAAGCGGTTTAATTTCTACGCAATTTACAAGATTCTACCGAAATCTGTCAACTAAAAGGATTAACGAAATTGACTAGTCAATTGTGTCTGTTGACTGGTCAAAGCGTCTGCTGACTGGGCGTCTGACTAGTCAACGCCTGAGTCTGATCGGTCAACTAACGATCTGAGCCGCTGATCTGAGATCTGACGGTGGCTGCTGTCTTACCGGAAACGGACGGCGAAACGGACTCCGGACGGTGCGGCGAGTTTCGGACGGCGGTGTCGATCGGATCCGGCGTCAGGGTTCTTCCTGCACGGACGTACACGGTCAACGAACGGTTCGGAAAAAACCATCGCGCGAGCAAAACGGCGCGTACGTGCATGTATGCGTGCATGCAATAACGCGCGCGTACGCGTGCGTGTACGTGTGTGCATGCGAGGCGCGGCGCAGCGGCACACGCAGCGAGGCGGCGCGGCGCGCTGCAGCGAGCAGTGGCGGCGGTCGCGGCTCGCGCGGGCGGGGCGGCGGCATGGCGGCGTTCGGCCGCGGAAGGCGGCGCAAGCGGCGATGCGGGGGTCCGCGGGGGAGGCGCGTGGCGCGGCCGGTGCGGAAGGCGGCGGCGGGCGCGCGGGTGCTCGCGGGGCGGCGGCGTGCTGCGAAGGGCGGCGAGGCGGGCGGCCGAGGCGCAGGCGACGACGGCGGTGATGGTGCGGCGCAGGCGGCGGTGATCCGCGGGAACGGAGGGAAGAGGGAGAGAGGGTGGCGGCGGCCGGACCTGGGGCGGCGACGGCGACGAGGGGCGGCGGCGAGGCGGCCAGGGGCGACGGCGCCAGGAGGAGGCGATGCGGGAGGCGGCGACGATTCTCGAGAATCGCGCGTGGGGTGCGGGTGCGGTTCCCGAGGCAGCGGGGCTGCCCTTTAAGTGGGCCCCTTGCACGGGTCCTACTCCAATTCGGTCCAGAATTTGACTACAACTCGGAAATCGGTCCGGATTTTCGGACCGTTTTCCGGGGGTTTACTAAAACGTCCGAAGCTTTTCCGTACGAACTCCGATTCGAGCGATTCTCGCGCCTACGGGTTCGTATCGTCGAGGGGAACAACCTAGCGTCAAGGTTTGAGCGAAACCTCGAACCTACAGGGGTGGTTGTCGCAAGTCCTACTAAAGCTTTCCATAGGAACCTCGTAGCAAAATAAAATAGGGTTTTGCAAATGGCGTTTCGCCGAACCTTTTCACTCGACGGTTTTGCATGGAAAGGCATGATGCAATGATATGAATGATATGCAAGACCAAATCTAAAATTTGGGATGTGACAATCAATTTGGTGTCATAAATTGTGATACGTTTTCCTAAAATGTTAGTCAACTTAATAAAGTTTAACTTAGGACAGGGCTAAAAATACACTTATTTGCAGACGGAGGGAGGGAGTAGCTACTAGGATGATTGTTGATTGGATCGACCAACTCGACCCAGTCATCCATTCTTCTATATTCTCTTCTTCATGTATGGTTGCCTAATGGTATGTTGTTCTTTGAAATAGTCTTTCATCCCATTATATTAATATAGAAACCACACTACAATCATGATAGTTTGAAACAAAAAAAAAAGATGTCGCGGCAGCAGCAAACACACGCCCAAAAGAAGAAGAAAATAAATAAAATGGAGACACAGGCGAATCGACTAAACAAAGATAACATGCAACCGAGATTACGCCTATCAGAGAAGTGCCATCACGCACCTAGCATCGATTCATCAAGCACTAAGCATCACCTTTCAAAAGACAGCCAATGATGTTGCCCGGACCATAATTGGTCCTAGGGTTTCCTCTGGCACACAGGGAGAAGTGGACGAAGGATACCCACGACGCCTTCCAGGAAGGAATGGTGCCACCTGAGGACGGCACGGCGTCGGTGTCGGTCAGGCTAACAAGGATTTCTCTCGAAAATCCTATCCACAACCCCCGGATGATCCTTTGCAAAAGAGCCCCGCGAGGACGAGGCCTCGTCGGCTCCAAGCTTGCCATCTACGAGTATGCGCCACAACGGTCTCAAACCCATTATCATAGTCTCACCAAGCAACCATCGCATGGTCTACAAGATAGATGCAAGGGTAGAAATAAAACGGGGCCCACAGTACCATGACCGCGCGGGAGGAAACTACTGAAGGAAATGTGCGCTAGAGAAAAATAATAAAGGAGTTTATTTAACACATTTCATTAGTTCATAATATTTTTATATCATCCTATAACTATATCAATAAGAAACATTGATACATGTGTGATATGTAAACAAACCCAGGTCCCTAGTAGCCTCTATCTAACTAGTTCATTGGTCAACAGATGGTCAAGGTTTTCTGATCATGTTGGTTCTTCGGCACCTATTGATAATGGAGCTATCTCATTAGAGAATGAGATAGTGCACACCTTTCCGCAGATGATTATTACAACACGATCATATTACAAAGTTCATAGCTGCAATTGTCAGAAACATGATGACTTATTTGAGACCATATTTAATCACTGTCACCCGAGAGTGCTTAGAAAGCATCAAATGTCACTCTGTGAAACAATGATTATAAAGGTATGATCAGGTACTCAGAGGGGCAGATTGAGACGTATGTCACAAGAGCGGGATTTGTACATCCGTGTGATGGAAGATACTCTAGGCCCACTCGGATACGTTACATCAAACATGTTGCGCAACATATGACTAGGTCACGGGATATCACTTATCGGTACGAGTTAAAGTAGCATTGTCGGTAACGAGGTTGAACCCGACATGGTGTCAGACAATGCAAGTATCGCAGAGACAAAAGGAACATGACACTTATTGTTTAAGGTTGAAAGCAATGGAGGATCGTGAGTGCATAGGGGTCATCATGGGCATCTCGGTCTCGCTGTTGATCATTGATAGAGATCATGTCTATGACATTCTCAAACCGTAGGGATTCATGCTTAAAGGCATTACGACGCTTAGAGATCTACATGCAAGAAGGAATCCTGAGAAACCAGAATTATTCTAGGGAGATCCGAAGGTGTTTGGAGAAATAAAGAAGGAAAAGGACTGAAAGGAGTTTCAGATAAATGGAAATTTAAATATGCATTTATTATATGTTAATTATAAATTAATATATTCTAAATAAATATTTAAATTAAGATTTATAAAGTTAACTTTCTTATTAGGCCAAAACCCCGGAGGGATTTGACCTAAAAATAAATCACAGCAAAAAGGGAAGAAGAACAGCAGGCAGAATGAGTCATTTGACCGGCCCATGGGCGGACAGTGCTCCACACCGCACGGGGGTGTAGCGGCCAGCTGGATGCCGCACCTAGGTCGTGGCCTGCGAAGCCCACCCAGGCGGAGGCCATCGCTAGTGCGTTGGGCCGCGTGCCCGTGCCGCTGGTCCTCCTGACCACCTCGCGCCACTAGGCTGGGGATAACGCGCGCTAGGCCACAGGGGCACTCCGGCCTACCCATGGCAGCCGCTTCCCTACTCCTTTGCGCCTGCAGGCTAGGCCGCCAGGTGGCGCCTCGCCCCACCCTAGATTGCTTTGTTTGCTGATGCCGGTTGTCAGCCGAGTTGGGTTGCGCCTCGGGTGCTATCCCCATCCGGCTGTAGCTGTAAATTCCTTCCCTTTTCTTTTAAGAATAGTCCCACATGGGGCACCTAAGAGGGAGGGGACTCCTCCCTTCCCCTATATAAAGAGGTGCCCATGGGTGGAATAAAACACCTGGTTTGGCCCATAACTATAGAAGTTCATCAACTAATGGCCTTATGTACACATCAAGGTCGTTGTCGGGTTACTTCAGGCCTTGGATAAGCACTGACATCATAATGAACTTTCGCTTCATGCACAACCAAGGAGGAAGGTTGTAGATAAATAGAGTCACGGGCCAGGTGCTGTGACTGCATTTCTGCTCCCCAAAAGGATTCATGACATCTATACTTAGACCAAACCATAAGTTCCTTGCGTCACCAGAAAAGTCCGGAAAGTCTCTCTCGATTTTCTCCACTGCCAACCATCAGCGGGGTGCCTCAACATCCCATCTTTCTTACGGTCTTACATGTGCCATCGCAACAATGTGGCATGCTCTTTGTTTCTGAACAAACGTTTCAACCGTGGTATTATAGGAGCATACCAAATCACCTTGGAAGGAACCCTCTTCTTGGGTGGCTCGCCTTCAACATCACTAGGGTCATCTTTTCTTATCTTATACCTCAATGAAGTGTATACCGAACATTTATCCATATTCTCATACTTCTCACCGCGGTAGAGGATGCAGTCATTAAGGCATGCATGTATCTTCTGCACGTCTAATCCTAAAGGGAAGACAAGCTTATTTGCTTTATACGTACTGGCGGGCAATTTGTTCTTTTTGGAAGCATCTTCTTCATTAGTACTAGCAACTTTCAAATCCCGAGTTAGTCACACCAGTCTCTGCATTTCACTTCAGCAATTCCAGTATGCTATCCAACTTCTTCTAGACATCTTCATAAGTTCTGTATAACAATTTATTGTGGTCCTATAACATCTGCTCGAACTACAACCTCTCCTTTTCTGGGTCGCATCCTCGCTTTGCATCAGAAATGACCCGACCAAGATCATCAGCGAGCTCATCCGATGCCCGTTCTTTACCTCCTTCTTCTTCATTGTCTTCCATTGCGGTATCATCGTATTTAGGAAACATAGATCGGTACTTTTCATCATTGTTCTCTTCTTCATCGTCGTCTTTCATCATAACCCCTCTTTCTCCGTGCTTGGTTGATACGCCCAATTTGCATCACCATTCTATATTATAATTTACCTCTATTCATTGATATTTGTCTTATTATGAGGTATTACTTATGGCTTTTCATCTGTTTATGCATGTTGGATGATTCTTGGAGGATGGATTGCAGGAGTCTGGATTTTGATGGAAAAAGAAAGCGTTTCGGTGCAATTTCGTGAAGATCAGAAAAATACCAGAAAAATATGGAAACATATTATTTTACTAGAAGACGAAGGAAGCCAGAAGGAGGAGTAAAGAGGGGCCGCAGGGGGCCCACACCCCCTAGGCGCGGGCCCACCTGACCCCGCGCCTAGCGCAGGTGTGGCCCACCTGCCCGGCCTTCGACTCTCCCCCTTCGCCTATATCTTTCCTACAGAACCCTAAGTCTCGGAGAGCGACCACAGATATATTTCCGATGCCTCTGGGGGGCGGAAAACACTGAGAGAGAAAGATCTCTCCGTCAGACATATTTCAGTCGGGGGAATTCCTTCCCGGAGAGGGAAGATCGTCGCCATCAACACCGTCATCAAGCTAGGCTTCATCGGAATCATCATCATCCACACCATCATCTCCACTAGCACCATCATCACCACTCCATCCCGCTGTAACAATTGTGTTGGATATTGCTTTAGTTCTTATGGGAAACTTTCCCGGTGTTAATTACTATTGTAGTTGCTGCTTGTGAGTGGAGCCATTGGATTATTGTTTATGTTCAGATTATCATCCATTATCATATCATGTTTGATCTTGATCCATATGATGTCTTGTGAGTAGTTCGTCTAGTTCTTGAGGACATGGGAGAAGTCATGTTGTTATTAGTGGATCTGTGTTGAGTTATTATTCAATGGTTTAGTATTTAAGTTGTGGTGCTATTGTTCTAGTAGTGTCATGTGAACATCGACTACATGACACTTCACCATTTATGGGCCTAGGGGAATGCATTGTGTATTTGGCTACTAATTATGGGGTTGCCGGAGTGACAGAAACCTGAACCCCCGTTAGGACACCATTGCATAAGGGAGCGTAGGATCTCAGAGTTTAAGGTTGTGGTTAGATTTATATCTTAAGTACTTTCCTGTAGTTACGTATGTTTGCAGGGGGTTTAATCACAAGTATGTATTAGTCTAAGTACGGTCGATACATTATCACAGGTTCACCCACACAACACTTACAACACCAAAGAAGAGTACTCAGCTATTTGAAGCGAAAGTACTTGACAGAATTCCCATGTGTCCTCGAAAACGTTTGGTCCTTATAAGTATTTCCACCGGCTTATCCTTTGCTAAGAAAGGATTAGGCCACTTGCTGTGTTTGTTCTTTGTTACTTGCTCTTTGTTTTGTTGCCTTATCAGAAAACCACTAAAAATCCGTTTGCTAAGTATCTACAGAGATTTCTTGCTATATACCATTGTTCAGTACCTTCTGCTCCTCGTTGGGATCGACACTCCTATTTATCAAAAGTACTACGATACACACCCTATACTTGTGGGTCATCAAGACTATTTTCTGGCGCCGTTGCCAGGGAGTGAAGCGCTATTGAAGATTGGAACTGGTAAAGAAAACTTCTACTGTGATTATTGCTTTTTGTTACTGCTTATTACTTTGTTTCCAATATGGATAACCCACTTGGTTTTCTGTTTGGGAAAACTACTACCGCTGCTAGGGTAGTAGATGAACCACCACCTGTTGAGATAGATCCTTTTAAGATACCTACAAGTATTGTTGATCGTGTTATGGATAATTATTATTTTGGGGATGGAACTGTCCATCCTGGTGATCACTTGCTTTTTATCCATGAATTATGCGGGTTGTTTAAGTGTGTAGGTATCACAACTGAACAGGTGACGAATAAGTTACTCTCCATATCCTTGAAAGGGAGAGCTTAAGAATGGTATAAGCTGCTGAAGAATGGACAATCCATGGAATGGGAGGAGATGGCATCTCTCTTTTACTCTAAATTTTATCCTCCCAGTGAAATTCATAAGGATAGAAAACTTATATATAACTTTTGGCCTCGTGATGGAGAGAGTATAGGTCAAGCTTGGTGGAGATTGAAGTTACTAATGCTTAAATGTCCTATTCATGAACTCCCTAACAATATTATTATCATTAACTTTTATGCTAGTGATGGAGGGGTTAACCTCTTGGGTGCCCGATCTTCACGGATCTCGTGGTCAAATCGATGGGAAAGCGAGGGGAAAGGGAGAAGGTAGCGGAAGCGAACACACACCTCGCGAAGAACACGATGAACACACGTAAAACTCACACGATACAAGGCCGATTGCTCCCGAACGGCGGCCACCGGTCCGATAGAATCCTCGCAAGGAAAGATCGGTCAACGTGCTCCCTCAAATCCACATCGGAGAGGGAAGAACACCTTGAGGAGGGTCTTGACGACTTGGGGGCGAGAAACCGAGAACCCAAGGCCTTGTTCAACGATGGATGTGTGATGCAAAGTCCAATCGAGGTTGGTGACGATAGTCGGTCCCCTTGGTAAGGGGATGAGGCAAAACTAGAGATTCCACAATGGGGGTTGTCTTTAGTCTATCATCTATGCCTAAGGGGTACATGAGGGGTGGGGGCTCTATTTATAGGCCAACCACTAAACAAGGGTAGTTTGGGGGATAAACTAGGCGAATAGGTAGGGGGATACATGGGCTGTGGCCCAACAGGTGCGCGCAGGCACATACATGACCGGTAGTACCGGACTTGGGACCGGTAGTACCGGTCATCACCGGTAGTACCGCTTTGGGACCGGTAGTACCGCTTGCCGGCGGTAGTACCGCAAGCCAGTACCGGGGCATCCAGTGGCGATGGTGCAGGCTTCAGTACCGGGCGGTAGCAGGGGGCGGTAGTACCGCTGACCGGTAGTACCGGTTCCGCCGACCGGTAGTACCGCTTGAACCTGGCAGCTGTCGACATGTCTTCTTCAGTCTCCTCTTCCAAGCCTCCGTCTTGTCGGGCTTGATGCTCCGGGCTTCCTCCCTGGCCTCCGTACTTGTCAATGTGAACCTATCATGCATATGTGACGGAGTATGAAGTAGCATACCATTCAATAGGGTAGAAAGGGGGCTCGCATAGAGGAACGGATTCACCTTTGGAGTCCATGACGACTTGGCGTAAGTTGGGGACCAAGATGTGGTAACGACCGTAGGTCGGGCTACATCAGCTCCCCCCCTTCAAAAAGAGTCGTCCTCGACTCTACATGCTCATCACAAAGTAGAAGCGGTCGAGAGACCTTCTTGATCCTGGGGTTCACCTTATAGTCGTCCTCGGGAAGATTGACTTGACAACACTTCAATGTTCCTTCACCTTCCTTGAAGCCTACAAAGCTCACAACAAAAGCAAAGCAACACTCAAAGCGTAGCCAATTCATGAAGATTATAGCATGAGTCCTCAAGTAGAAGGAAGTCACCTTAGCTTGTAGAGATAGCTCGATGAAGGGTAGCCATAGGTAACTCTCTTCGGTTCTTCTTGTCAACATATAGTCCATAGAGGTTGACGTGCATGCACTTGTACCTTCACACAACAAAGACCAAGCAAAATATTTTCGTGCGTGATAGAGGAGCATGTCAAATGTGGCATGTCCATTCTTGTTCACAACACGATTAGAAAAACTCAAGTATAGCAAACGGGATGCATATGCATGGTCAATGTGCATGGAAGTCGTTGCAATACCATCCAAATGTGGGAACTCAAAAACTCCATATAACATCTTATTGTGGCACTCAAAGCAATCGAATAGAAATTTTATCAACATCTTTGATGCAAAGCTTGGAGAATTTGGCAAAAACACAAAAGGAAGCATATCCAAAACAAAAGTATTATGTTTGCAAACAAACCAAATGAAAGAGCAAGTGGTCCTTATGTTTGTTGCAACAACAAGACGAGATTCTTGGAAGCTCTCATGACAATACATGTTCTTAAAGGAATTGTGGTTGCACACAAAACATCGGAAAGGGAAATTGTTCAACATTTTCATTGCAACACACAAAGCATCATTATCTAAAGGCGAAGAAACATGAATGTCACAAGGGAAGATAATACCATTAACATGCTTGCAATCAAACCATAGGAAAGAGAAATTTGCCAACATGAAAGATGAAAAGCATGCAAAAGGTATCAGAGCTGGGTTCGATCTTGAACTCACATGTGGGATGCTCTCTAGAGCTCTTTTTGTCAACTCGTGCTCAACCGAGGTTGACATTCTCGTTCGGGTACCTACACACATCATATGTAAAAGGAAGAACGTGTGTGCATGGTAGAGATACACATCATCCATCATGACGTATCTCTTCTTGTGCACATCACCATTAATGTCAATCAAGTATGAAATAGATGCATGGTGAGTATGCAAGTGGGGAACATGCTTATCATGGCCATCATCAAAATCTCCAAAAATTGAGAAAGCTATGGGGGCCATCTCATTAGAACGCATATGATCAATATTGTTGCAAGCAAAACAAGTGAAATAGCAAGCATTCATCTTATCGCAAGCAACGGGAGAAATTGAATGACTAGCATGAGAAGGCAAGTCCAAAGCAATTGGAGGATACACACAAGATGCATAGCATGACATGTTTATGGCAATGAGTTCGCAATCAAACAATTCCACATGATCAATATTATGCAAAGGCAAATCATCACATGGGAATATGAGTGAAGCATATGTAATGTCACAAGTATCATCCATAGCATGCATATCCTCACAATTCATCATGTCCACTAGTGGGATCATGGCATCATCAACACCCTTATTGTTACCTTGTTCATACCTCTCATATGAAGTGGGTGTTGTGGAAGTAGTGGCCTCCTTGTGGACGACTTCGTTTTCTTGATGTAGCCATGGCGTAGCATCATCTTCGTGCACCATGTACATCTTCTCCAATTGAGGCATCATTGCTTCATTGCTTCGGGCGTATTCCTCCATGGAACCTAGCACAACACAAGAGAACACACTAGAGGTAGAGGGTAAGTTGTTAGAAATCGAAATGGTCTCACTTGACCTATCAACTACCACTCTCAACTCACTAGGAGTATCGCTCATGCCCTCCAAGTGGAAGCACTCAATCTCACATAAGGTGGAGTCACTCATGTCACTCTTGTTCTCACTCAAGTGGGCTAAGTGGCTCTCATACTCACATGGGATTGGTACCACATCATCACTCAAGCATATGGGGGTAGGCTCGGTTTCCTCAACTCCATGCGCCTCCTTTGGTGAAGGGAAGATCCCATGCTCACCATTCTTGACCTTGTCGCCTCCAAGGTTGGATGCCATAAGATGGGCATCATTTCTCTCCTCCATGGTCGAAGGGAAAATCCCATGCTCGACCGTCTTGTGTCCATCTCGTAGTAGTGGTGGAGGTAGGCTCATGCTATCCAACTTGGCAAAGTAGGCGTCTACATTTTCCTCGTTCGCGAGGTCGTAGAAGTCAAGCGTCGACTTTGAAGCTTGATGGCGTGGAGGAAGGCTTGCTCTTGGTGCCATTATGGTGGTGGCACGAGTAGTTGAAGGTGCCCTATGATGGTGTCGACGGAGGTCATTGGCGTGCCTTGCCGATGGTTGATGTAGGTGGCGCACTTGGTCGTCCACATGACACTCGCGACGATGATCATTTGCCTTGGCACTCTTCTTGTGCTTGTGGTGCCTTCTTGAGCTTGCTTGAGCATTATGGTTGGTGCTCATCTTGAATTCTTCGTCTTTATGGCGAAGATGCCTTTGACGATGTCTTGTATCCTCTTTATGGTGGCGATGCTCATGAGAGGATGTTTGTCGATGAAGAGTCTTGTTTCTTGGCGCCTCTTGATGCATATGATGTTTGGACGCCACTCTTGTTTCGATAGGAGTTGGAGCTTGGCGCCTTGGCGGTGATGAAGCTTGGCGCCTTGGAGATGGTAGAGCTTGACGCCTTGGCGGTGATGGAGCTTGGCGCCTTGGAGATGGTGGCGCTTGACGCCATCTAGGTGGTGGCACATGTCGCCTTGGAGGAGAATCATCGAATTAGGTGGTGCCCTTTGGCGTGGCACGCTTGGCCTTGAAGGTCATGGAATCTTGATGATGCGCCTCCTCTTGCTTGGCGTAGTAGGCCTCCATCTCCACACGGTGGAGGAATTCTTCATGGCTCATGGAGGAGCCATCAAAGTCGATGAAGTTCTCCGTGTCCTCCGTGCTTGGCGAGGCGTCATCGATGTCGCACTCGAAGTCGTCCATGCTTGGGGAGTAGTTGTTGGTGTAGTACTCCATATCACCCAAGCATGTGGAGCCATTGTCGGTGTAGTGCTCCATAGGCTCCATGCATGAGGAGCCATTGTCGACGTAGAGCTCCATGTCTTCCATGCATGTGGAGTCGTCGTAGGTGTAGTGCTCCGGGTCCTCAAAGCATGCGGAGCCATTATCGGTGTTGTGCTCCGTCATGTCCTCTATACTTGTGGAGTCGTAGTCATGGTGGCTCATCATGGATTCTTCATAGATATCATCCTCGGTTCCGGAGTCCCTAGACATGATGCACAAGACCAAGTGGTGTATATGGAAGTGGTAGTGGGAGTTAGGGATACAACGTCAAACCTTACTTTACCTTGGAAGATCGTATCGTGCAAGTGGCCACACTTGAGAGCAATAAACCAAGCAAAGTGAAGTTCACGCGGAACACCAAAACCAACTACGAACCAAAAAACAAACACACACAAGGCCTATGGTGGATAGGTATGGAAAGTGGCATGTCAAGAACCAATCCGAAATCAAGATGTTGTAATGGCAAGTAAAGAACCACAATGATCACCAAGCAAACAAGTTAATCCACAAGATAGGAAATATATACAAGGGAACACACACGGTGGGATAAATGGGACTTGTGCGACGGAAAAAGTGAGCTAAGAACCAAATGATTACCTAGCGAAGACTATAAGCTCGTGTCACACAAGTACAAGGAGAGACGCTAGTTCGATTGCACAAAATTGGTGGGCTACAAGATATGCACAATAAGTACCACCTATATGATGTTCATCGAGCTTGCGCTTCCTATTCTATGAGGCACATGTGTATTTCTTTCTTTTTCTTTTCTTTTTTTCTTTTTTTTTCTATATATTTTTTTCTTCTTTTCTTTTTCTTTTCACTTGCCTCTTCCTTGTGCCAACAACTATACAAGATAACTATATGAGATAGCGCTCACAATGTTTGCTCGAAATCTACAAGGTATCAAATGTGCATAGCCCAAGCAATCATAAGAGGAACTAGTCTCAATAGGTGTTTGTTGCTCGCAAAGATAGTGGGGTTCACAAAGGAATGCAAGTGGGGAGAAGTCGCGGAATGTTTATACCTTTCGTTGACGATCTTCACCCTTTATTGTTCGATTCCGCCTTTCTCACGGAATTTGGATGGAGTAGATAGCATGAACCATGTGGATGATGATGTAGGGCTCCTTCTCCTCTTCGAAACGAGCTAAAGAACACCAAAATCCGAGTTCGTATGCAAAAGTTATGCCCAAAACGGTGAGAGGCTGAAATCTGGAACTTGCTGTTTTGGATCAGAATGGGGCGGTAGTACCGGTCTTTTGGGTCCGGTAGTACCGGTTAAGTGCGGTAGTACCGGTTTTTGGACCCGGTAGTACCGCTTGGACCTGGGATGCCCAGATTTGACTCGTTTTCGCGATTTTGGGGTGATTTGGGCGGAAAATCTTCAAGAAAAACACCAAATCGAAGGGGGAAAACAAGGAATTAGGCCATGGGAACGCAAAGGAAGGTAGATCAACAAGTTTAGCAAGCAATCCATGGATCAAAACCTACCAAAACGCACTCAAATCACAGATCGATCCAAAACACGAATTGGGGCTGTTTTTGGTGGAATTTTCGAATTTATGGGGAAAAGACCAAATCGATGAGAAATCCGTGGCAACCAAAAGCTGCTGATACCAGATGATGGAAGGGGTTAACCTCTTGGGTGCCCGATCTTCACGGATCTCGTGGTCAAATCGATGGGAAAGCGAGGGGAAAGGGAGAAGGTAGCGGAAGCGAACACACACCTCGCGAAGAACACGATGAACACACGCAAAACTCACACGATACAAGGCCGATTGCTCCCGAACGGCGGCCACCGGTCCGATAGAATCCTCGCAAGGAAAGATCGGTCGACGTGCTCCCTCAAATCCACATCGGAGAGGGAAGAACACCTTGAGGAGGGTCTTGACGACTTGGGGGCGAGAAACCGAGAACCCAAGGCCTTGTTCAACGATGGATGCGTGATGCAAAGTCCAATCGAGGTTGGTGACGATAGTCGGTCCCCTTGGTAAGGGGATGAGGCAAAACTAGAGATTCCACAATGGGGGTTGTCTTTAGTCTATCATCTATGCCTAAGGGGTACATGAGGGGTGGGGGCTCTATTTATAGGCCAACCACTAAACAAGGGTAGTTTGGGGGATAAACTAGGCGAATAGGTAGGGGGATACATGGGCTGTGGCCCAACAGGTGCGCGCAGGCACATACATGACCGGTAGTACCGGACTTGGGACCGGTAGTACCGGTCATCACCGGTAGTACCGCTTTGGGACCGGTAGTACCGCTTGCCGGCGGTAGTACCGCAAGCCAGTACCGGGGCATCCAGTGGCGATGGCGCAGGCTTCAGTACCGGGCGGTAGCAGGGGGCGGTAGTACCGCTGACCGGTAGTACCGGTTCCGCCGACCGGTAGTACCGCTTGAACCTGGCAGCTGTCGACATGTCTTCTTCCGTCTCCTCTTCCAAGCCTCCGTCTTGTCGGGCTTGATGCTCCGGGCTTCCTCCCTGGCCTCCGTACTTGTCAATGTGAACCTATCATGCATATGTGACGGAGTATGAAGTAGCATACCATTCAATAGGGTAGAAAGGGGGCTCGCATAGAGGAACGGATTCACCTTTGGAGTCCATGACGACTTGGCATAAGTTGGGGACCAAGATGTGGTAACGACCGTAGGTCGGGCTACATCAGCTAGGCTCTCTTTTCATGATAAATATTTACTAGATGCTTCTTGTGCTGGATCATTCACACGTATGAAGTAATAAGCTAAATGGGATCTACTAGACCGTATTCAAGATAATACTAAGGCTTGGGAGAATAACAAAGGAAGAAAGTCAGGTATAAATTATGATTATGAGTGTATTAAATCTTTTATGGGAACTGATGACTTCCGTGATATTAGTAATGAGTTCGGTTTTGATTCCCAAAGTATTGCCAACTATTTTAAGGCATTTGCCTCTTACATAGAAATTCCCAAGAAGAAGTGGAACAAGTATCATGCACCTTATAAAGATGTTGTTAGTCATGTTCCTGTTAGAAGTACTCAAGTTTGTACTACTAATCATATTGTGCCTGAACCTTATGTTGAGAAAATACCTTTCCCAGCTAAGGTAAAGGAGTATTCTATGATTATTAGTGCAAATAATAAAGGTACAATGAAAACTGTGGATCCTGATGGGCAATTTTATGTTGAACCAACCATAAAGCTAGAAAAGCTAGTGTTCCTGTGCTTTCTGTTAAAATTGGTGATCATTGCTACTATGGTTTATGTAATATTGGTGCTAGTTCTAGTGCTAGTTCTAGTGCTATTCCTTATGAGCTTTACAGGGAAATTATGCATGAGATTGGTCCTTGTGAGCTAGAGGAAATTGATGTGGTTATTCACCTTGATAATAAGGAAACCATTTGCCCCATTGGCATTGTAAGAGATGTGGAAGTTCTTTGTGGTAAGATTAAGTATCCTGCTGATTTTCTAGTGCTTAATTCAGCAGCTAGCAAAACTTGTCCTATCATTTTTGGTAGACCTTTCTTGAACACTTGTGGAGCTATTATTGATTGTAAGAAGGAGAAAGTTTTAACTAAGTTTGATGGCGATTCTTATGAGTTTAATTTTTTCAAATTTGCTAAAGCTCCTTGTGAAAATAGCTTGCCTAATCAAGATTTCAGGATGGAACAACTTGCTTCTATTGATATGGTTTATGACCTTGGACCTTTTTTTGGTGACTGTAAGTATGCTTACTCATATGATAAAGTTGTTTCCAGTGACAGTTATATTGTCAACTTTATTCAAGGTGCTACTAAAAGTTATTATGGGAGATGCAAACATGGTTTTATGCTTCTCAATAATGTTAAGTTCCCTGTTTTATGTTGAAAGCTTTGAAGTTGTATCTGTTTTGTCTTCCTATGCTAGTGTCTTTTTGTTTCAACAATTTGTTTTTTCATGATACCCCCGTGTATCGGAAGTGGGTTAGACTCAAGTATGTTGGTTATTTGCTTCTTAATGCTCTCTTTCACTGCAGATATATATATATATCCTATATGAGCATCTTTGGAAGTTTCAAGCCTAACTTAAAGCCATTAAAGAAAAGTACTTGTTGGGAGATAACCCAAGAGTTTTTTCGAGTATTAGAAGTTATTACCTTAGTAATAACCGCTCCTTATCCTTTTTGTTTTGGTTTTTGTGTCAAGTTCAACACCTTTTGTGAAGTAGAGGAGTTGTGAAAAGTGGTTGTCCAGGGACAGATTTTTGTGCTGCACTGTAAAAATTCGTGAGGGAGCTCAGTATTTCGGATGGATCTGTATTTTTTTGAGATTTTTCTCCAAGTTATTACCCAACTTTCATTAGTTCTGCACTTTTTGATTTGAGCAACAGAAGGTTTTCGAAAAAATCAATCTTTACCTGCTGGTTTGTTTTGACAGATTTCTGTTATCATTTGCATTTGCCTCTTTTACAAGCTTTTGTTTTGATAGTTTTCAGTTGAAGTGTGTACCTAAAGGTTTATTGTTTTTGCTTACACTAATGTTGTCATTGAGTTTGTGCAAGGGTTTTGTATGAAGGAAATTTTCAGGAGAAAGAGAAAAGAAATCTGCAGAGTTCGTCTTTGAATAGGTAAAAGTGGTGAAAACAGAAGATTCGTGAAACTCTAATCTTTTTATTTTTTTGTTTTTAATACATAAGGAAGACTACGAGACGAAATAGAGGAGGAACCAGAGTCTGGGTGGACAAACCCACCCTAGGCGCGGGCCCAACCTGGCCACGCCTGAGGGGGTGTTCCTCCCCCGAACTTCGTCTCCGCCTCGTTTCCATGTAAAAACCTTCCTTATGCTTTGAAACTTCATAATATATAACCCCCCCCATTTCCCGAGGTACTTGCATCGAGTTCTCGTCGTGTATTTGTTTCAATCTGTTTTTGTCAGGCAAATTCTTAGTTTTGGAGCTACAATGGCTTCCTCTGGATCACTGTAACATCCCAGTATATAGGACCTAACGAAGGGTAGATTTAGGAATATGAATTGTTGCATGCATTCATTTGAGAAAATGTGAGTAAAATTTTCGCCAAATAAAAACCTTGAGTGATCAATGTTTCTTTCTTACTTTGAGAGTAGGTTTAGTCTTAAAGGAGGATTGCTATAAACGTTGATATGATCTTAAAGGAATTATGTGTTTTTTGAAATGAGTTTGGATTTTAAAACTTAAGTGTTTTATAACTTAAATAATTTTAATATAAGATTTGAATCTTAAATTAATTAATAGAAAAGTATTATAATTTAAATCTTATTTAAAAGCAATATGGTATATGAAGTAGATTTCTTATTCATAAACAAATTACAAAGAATAACTTACTGAAGTTATTCCAAACTTCACAATTCACGCAAGAGTAAAGAATAAAATATTCTTTATTAATAAATATATAATCTTTATTACAAATGAACCAAATAAAGATTACAAGAATTATAAAAGAAAAATTACAAAAGATTAAGAAAAGTACATTTGTATCTCTACTAACTATCTTATATCTAAAACTACACTAGATCTTCATCTTTATCTTTCTACCTGCAAAACAAAGATTAAATAGAAAACAAAACAAGATTAGTGTTAGTATATATTTCTCTCAGATATGTCAGTGAGGTGCACTTGACAATCTCATCATTGAGAATTGTGGAAAAGGGGGCAAGTTTCACCAAAGCCAAAATGCAAATGACAGCCAAAAGGGACCAATTCACTAGCCAGGGTAAAAGTAGATTGGTAATAGTAAGTTCAAATTTTCTGAACCTATCCACATGTGCATAGCAGGCACACAAGCTGCACACACACAAGCATGCAGCTGGTGTGCTGTAAACCTCACAAGCACAGCCAGCATCACAAAACCACAGCACAGCCGTGGAGAAGCACCTCAGTGCATCACTCCACTACACCACACCACAGTACAGCCAGGGTGAACAGCAACCAAACAAAGAACAGCAGCCAAAACCAACCACCCAGATCAACCCAAGCATCACCAGGATGGTGACATAAGGAGGGGGATGGATCTGGTGGACAGCAAGGTCAAGCCCAGGAGCTAGGAGGAGCAGGCAAGCTCAATAGCAAGCTTAGGAGCACAGTTAAAGCAGATCAAGATCCAGATCAAGATCATCAATCTACTACATCCACATCAGAATCTGTGGTGAGCCTCATAAAACCATCACATGATTTCATCATATATCTAAATAAAAGCATGTGTTGTTTTATGAGATAATCTCTCAATAATCACCCAAGAGGAGTGCATCTATCCTAGAGATTTCAAGTATAAGGATAAGAAATCAAGCTCGACCACAAACACTAAACCCTCAGACCAACATCACTAGGTTCAATGTTATTTTTGCAACTTAGATCATTTTCATTTGATCTTATCAGATCAGGGCACATCTCTCAAAGAGAGAGTAGCACCTCTAAATCTATAAGTTTCAAACAAACTATTGCCCAACTAACTAGGAATTACATCCTAGAGCCTCAGACCAACATCATAGGCAGGTAAGTTAATAAAAAGCTTCCATATCATCTTATCAGTTTTAATCCTAAGCATAATCAAGCTAAGCCCAGAAATAAAAAAACAAACACTTGTGTGCCAGAATACAATGGTATCACAAGGACAAGTTCTTTATGAGCTAAAACCAATCTTTACTTAGCTTCCACAGATAAAAGGGGGACAAACCAATAAACATCATTTTCCTGAAGCCAAGTGTCAGGAATCAACCTTAAATTCATTTATATATCCATAGAAATCATTGCAAGCAATGATTTGATTCAATGAGTATAATATCAGACAAGCCAACAGTATAATTGCAGCAAGCAACTACTGTCAGTATAAGCAATCTGACAGTAGAGTAAACTCTTAGATCAACAATATAATCCAATCAAGGATTTCATTAATACACTAGCATGGATCATGGTGGATTACCACTAGAATTAATCTGACAGGCAACTAGTATCATCAAAGCCTCTATCAACCATTAACCACAGCAGACAATCATTTCCCATGATCAGATATGAACCATACTAGATCTAAAGCATCATAGATATGATCAACAGGGGGTTATGAACCCTAATCAGAGCAAGAACTCTAATCCAGAGATAAACTCAACCGGCACATAGTCACTCGACATGAAAGCCACTAGATACACAGGAAGAATCATGGAAGTAGCATGGACAAACACCACAAAGATAACGTACCCGAGGTCCTCGCTGTTGAATCAAAGAGGAAGCAGAGGGGCCGACGCACCGCGGCGGCACAGGGAGCACCCAGAGGGGCGCTGCAACCTGCACCTGCCACGGCGGCGACCGCAGCACGAGACCAGCACACCACCGCAGGAGGAATCGCGGCGGCGGCCACAGCATCTTTTCCGAACCCTAGGGTTCGGGAATGGGGTGGAACTGACCACGGGGAAGCCCCAGAGTCAAATCCAAGTGGATAGAACAAACGAGTGTCGTCAACAACCCCAACTCGCACCACGGCGGCGGCCAGAACGGCCGACGACGGCGAGAATCGACGGTGGCGGCATCGCTGACCACGGGGTCGAGTCTGAGGTGTTGGAGATAAGGTCGAGGGAGAGAGAGAGGAGGCAGAGTGGGCTGGGTGGGCCAAAACCCTTCGGGGTAGTCATTTGACCCTGCCCTTATTGGGCCACTTGGCCCAATAAGCCCAAGGGGCCAGCTCATGTTACTTAATAAATCTTTTTGATCAAATGGAAAAGACCAAAATACCCCTGACCTCAATAAAATTATAGAAAATAAAATAAAAGTCCAAAAATTATAAATAAAATATTTTTGGATTCAAAATAATTCACTATGTTCAAATAAAATAAAATATAAATTTTTGAACACTTAAACTTTATAAGAATTTTGTAATTTATATTCTTTATGGAATTTTACAAAATTATTGAAAAGTGATAAAAATAAATAAAAATCACTTTCATTATTTATTAATATTATAGTATTTTTGAAAAATACTAAATAAATACTTAATATATAATTAATAATTCCTAAAAGAATTATTAAACCAATAAAATTCAAATAAAAAGGGAAATAAAATAAAATAATTCAATATATGCAATAAATATAAAAAGCTAATATTTATAAATGCTTTATTAAAAGGCACCTTATATAAGGAAAATGCATATAGAATTAAAGAATGCATTACATTACTTGCATAATCATTTTGCTTCTTTAAATATTGTCCTTACGAGGCAATAATGATGTTTTTGTAGAACTAGAGGCTCAAGCTCCAGTGCAAGCATCAGACTTCACTACCTTGCCATCACAAGGCAAGTTCATCACTTTCTCATGTCCTTTGAAGAGTCTTTATCAAAGTATTTGCAAATTGTCTGTTATCATATATGCTATAAAAGAAAGAAAATATTATTTTCATAAACAAAGAAATCATAGATATCATCCTAAGTGGTGATATAATGGAGCAATAGAACTCAGAGTTCTAATTGCAACAATAATGATCAAATAGGGACTTAATAACCCCTGACATCAGTGATTCTAGCGCCGAATATTACGTGTTAGCCATGAGATTTGGAATGGGACAGAGAAGTCAGCTGTATCTTCTTCCTCTCGCATGAAGCGGGATGTGCATGTCGTGGATGTTATCCTCATAGCGTGCATATTAATTGGTAATTCATAGAGGATATGCAGCATATGGGTGGGAACCCTCATCGTCCCACGATAGTTCTTGAATCTAACGGTTTGTACAAACCATTGCCGTAATTCATTATGTGGGCATAGTGTACACCAAGGAGGCATGTGGGGTCGCGAAGGGGGCAGTGATTGGCTTGGACTAACTACTGGGCCCCACATCATGGAATTGTGGACGGGAAAGTACGCCCGGTTGTGCAACAAGGATTTGATCTCTCATGGGTAATGTAACGCACCTCTGCAGAGTGTAAGAACTGTAACTTGTTACTCCCTATTCCGGGAAGGAGATACGAACGCGGCAGGAAAGGAACTCCATGAAAGTTCTGGTCAACCTGTGAAGGCTGATTGTCATAGTTTTTTTGAATAAAATCAACCTTTGAAGATAGATTTATAAAAACTGCATAGTGCCAAGGATTTATAATCCAAGGTGGTAGTTAGAGCATCAAACTTCCCACCTTGCATATAATTAACTTGTTGGGTAACGCTGTTACTCGTTCTTTCCTTTGATCCCTTGCTTAGACTCTGAGGATCCCGAAGACGTGCCAATGTATGCAGCTGAATGCCAAGAAGACGTGTTCTATGAGGAACCTGATCTATCCGGAGGAGTTGAAGGCATGGACTACGAGATCCGCTACGGTGTCGATGAGAACGAGTCCACTTAAGGGTCTAGTTAGTAGTAACTAACAGAGCCGAGCAGCATGAACTCAATAAAATAAGCTATTGAGCCCCACTCCTAGTCGGAGTTGTTACTTTTAAATTTCCGCTGAACATCTTATATTTTGTTTGTAGTTGGATCTTTTGGAAGTATTGAACTTCCAGTATTGTAATAATAATAATGTGTGTACTTTTGTAATATGGACCCGCAATGTTTCTGTTGTACCACTCTGAGGGATGTGATATTTGCGGAACGGTGTTCTGTGGATGTCATGTCAACGACTATAGTGTTGGAGATATGCCCTAGAGGCAATAATAAATGTAGTTATTATTATATCTTTGTGTTTATGATAAATGTTTACATTCATGCTATAACAATATTAACCAGAAACACTAATACTTGTGTGATTTGTAAGCTAAATTAGAGTCCCTGGTAAAGCCTCTTCATAATACTAGCTTGTTGATTAATATATGATCATGGTTTCTTGATCATGAACATCTGATATGTTGTTAATAACAAGGTCATATCATTAGGAGAATGGTATGATGTACATACTCCTATAGATAAGCGTAGCATAAAGATGATGTCATTTTAATAGTTCAATTGCTATAAGCTTTCTGATACATAGTAATCTAATTCCTTCGACCATGAGATCATGCTTATCACCATCACCGGAAGGATGCTTTGATTACATTAAACACCACACCTTAACTGGGTGGCTATAAAGGTGGCATTGAGTGTTCGGAAAGTATGGGTTGAGACACATGGATCAAGAGTGGGATTTGTCCATCCATATGACAGATAGATATACTCTGGGCCCTCTCAATGGAATGTCATCCAATTAGCTTGCAAGCATGTGACTGGTTCACAAGGGATCACATACCACGGGAACGAGAAAAGAGTAGTTATCAGTAACGAGGTTGAACTAGGTATGCAGAGATACCGACGATCAAAACCTCAGATAAGTAAACTATCGTGAGACAAAGGGAAATTGGTATCGTATGTAAGTGGTCATTCGATCGCAAAGTAATCGTTGAAATATGTGGGAGCCATATGAATTTCCTGATTCCTCTATTGGTTATTGATCGGAGAAGTGTCTCGGTCATGTCCGCATAATTCACGAACCGTAGGGAGACACACTTAAGGATTCGATGTTGTTGAGTAGTTATGGAATGATGAGTAAGAGACCGAATGTTGTTCGGAGTCTCGGATGGGATCCGGGATATCACGAGGAGATCCAGAATGGTCCGGAGAATAGGATTCATATAAGGAAAGTCCTATTTCGGAGTTGGGGAATGATTCTGGTGTTTTCACCAGGAATGTTCTAGAAGGGTCCGGAAGGTCCGGCACTCCGGAGGGGAAGGGTACATGAATGTGTCATGACAATGTGGAATTGTTTCATCATGTACTAGGTAACATGGATGGGCAAAATAAAGGGAGAAATCAAATCCTAGTTTGAAAGTCAAACGCCAATTTGAAAAAGTCCAAAGGCAAGTTTGCTTGGTGGAGGGAGAGTAGGAAACCTACTTGGGGAGGAGTTCCTCTCCCTCAACCCGCCGGCCAAGGAGGCCGACTTGGGGGAGGAGTCCCTCCTCCCAAGCCGCGACCTCCCACCTATAAAAGGAGGGGCAGGGCTGCCTCTCTTCCCTACACCCAAGACACCCCAAAACCCTAGCCCTAGCCGCCGTCCTCCTCCAAGTCGCCGCCGCCCCTAGGGTTTCTCCTAGCCGCCGACTGGGGCTTCACCAAGCCCTAGCCGCCGGCCACACTCCCCCTTGGTCCCTCTAAACCATAGATCGCCAATGGCCTCTCTCATAGTCCACCATACCCGCTCCGGCTTAAGGCGAAGCCTTGCGAGATCTCCCCTCTACTTCCGGTACCACGTCGTCGTGCTGCCGGAATCACGAGGAAAGTGATACAACCTCCGCTGCCTGCTGGAACAAGGGAGAGGAAGGTCTTCATCGAGTACTGAACGTGTGACCGACTGCGGAAGCGCTGCCGGAACGCAGCGCCGGAAGGATCGTCTACGCGATCTTGAGATCGGCAAGAGTACGACTACATCACCCACGAGAATCTGCTCTCGTTAACCGCTTTGGAATCTTCGAGGGTGAGTTCCTCTATTGACTCGTTGCTACAATCTAGTAGATAGATCTTGGCTTGTTTGTTTGCATGCGGTAGAATTTTTTTGTTTTCCATGCTACGAACCCCTACAGTGGTATCAGAGCCGTGTCTATATGTAGATCTGTTGCACGAGTAGAACACAATGGTCATTATGGGCGGTGGTGCTTTTATTATCAATTGCTTTTTGTGTACTTTGCATCTTGCGGTATGATGGGATGAAGCGGCCCGGGCTAACCTTACATGACATCGTTCATGAGACTTGCTCCACGCTTAACATGCAACTTGTATTGCATAAGTGGCTTTGCGGGTGTCTGTCTCTCCCATTATAGTATAGATCCAATTTATAATGGGCAATTGATAGTTCAAACATCAACGTTGTGGTTCTTGTTCTTAAGTTAGATCGACACTTATTGAAAGCCCCAAACCACATAAAATATGCAAAGAAAATTAGAGGCGTCTAACTTTGTTTTGCAGGGGTGTGCTGTGATGTGATATGTCCATGATTGTGATTATATTTGATGTATGCAATGTCCCTTATTGTAAGTTGGCAACCGGAAGGAACCATATGGTTGTATTTAAATTCCATTAAGACCCGCGTGTCTATTCAAAGTAGTTGTAATAGTTGAAGCTGGTGGACGACAACCATGAAACGGCGACATTGACCTTGACGCTATACCGATGATGATGGAGATCATGTTCGTGCTTGATGATGGAGATCGGAAGCACAAGAAGAAAGGCCATATCATATCACATATTATGAATTGCATGTGATGTTAATCCTTTATGCATCTTGTATTGCTTAGTTAACGACGGTAGCATTATAAGATGATCCCTCATGCACACAAATTTCAAGTTCCAAAGTGTTCATCCTTATTAAGCACCGTTGCTAAAGCTCGTTGTTTCGAAGCACCACGTGATGATCGGGGTGTGTTAGATTCTGCGGGTGTATACAACGTGAGCAAGCCAGATTTGCTCATGCGGAAGCTAAGGTTTGATCTTGACGAGCCTAGCATGTACAGACATGGTCTCGGAACACGGATCACCGAAAGGTAAAGCATGAGTCATATAGTAGATATGATGAACATGTTGATTGTTCGCCATTGAAGCTACATCAACTCTCGTGATGATCGGTTTTGATGTGGTGGATTTGGTTCGTGTGATCACTAAAACAATGTGAGGGATATTGTTTTGAGTGGGAGTCCACCTAGATTAATTTAACTATTAATTAGAACTCAATTTGTCATAAACTTAGTCTAAACTATTGAAAATATGTTGTAGATCAATGGCGGCCCCTACCATCAATTTTAATGCGTTCCTAGAGAAAGAAAAGTTGAAACACAATGGAAGCAACTTCGTGGATTGGTTCTGCAATTTGAGGATTGTCCTCAATGCTGGAAATTTGACCTATGTGCTGGATGCACCGTTGGGTGAACCACCTACAGCTACTGCTACCGATGAAGTAAAGAATGTTTACCTCACTCGGAAGAATCGGTAGTCCACAGTTCAGTGTGCTATCTTGTATGGTTTGGAATCGGAGCTTCAGAAAAGGTTTTAGAACCAAGACCCATATGATATTTTCCGTGAACTCAATATTATTTTTGAGACTCACGCGGCAGTTGAGAGTTATGAGGCTTTTGAAAAGTTCTTTAACTGCAAGATGGAAGAGGGCAGCTCCGTCAGTGAGCATGTGCTTAAGATGTCTGGGCACGCAAACAAACTCCAAAGTTTGGGTATAGTGATTCCTAATGCTTTTGAGATTTACCGTGTCCTCCAATCACTACCACCAAGTTACAAGAACTTTGTGATGAACTACAATATGCAAAACATGAATAAGACGTTGCCAGAACTCTTCTCCATGTTGAAATCTGCAGAAGTGGAGATCAAGAAAGAGCATCAAGTGTTGTTGGTCAATAAGACCACCAAATTCAAGAAAGGCAAGTCTAAGCAAAAGGGAAACTTCAAGAAGGGTGGTAAGAAAGTTACCGCACCAACGAAGAAGACCAAGGCTGGGCCAAAGCCTGATATGAGTGCTTTTACTGCAAGGGAGAAGGTCACTGGAAGCGGAATTGCCTAAAGTACTTGGCGGATTTGAAGAACGGCGACATCAAGAAGAAAGGTATATCCGATATACATGTTATTGATGTGTATCTCACTAGTAATCGTAGTAGTGCCTGGGTATTTGATACTGGTTCGATTGATCATATTTGTAACTCGAAACAGGTACTGCAGAATAAACGGAAGCTAGCGAAGAACGAGGTGACGATGCGCGTTGGAAATGGATCAAAGGTTGATGTGATCGCGGTCGGCACGCTACCTCTTCATCTACCATCGGGATTAGTTTTATACTTAAATAATTGTTATTTGGTGCCTGCGTTGAGCATGAACATTATATTTGGATCATGTTTGTTGCGATACGGTTACTTGTTTAAGTCCGAGAATAATGGTTGTTCGATTTATATGAGTAATATGTTTTATGCACATGCACCTTTGATAAATGGTCTATTCTTATTGAATCTCGATAGTGGAAATACACATATTAATAACATTGAAGCTAAACATTTGAAATTGAGCGATAACTCGACCTATATGTGGCACTGTCGTCTTGGTCATATTGGAGTGAATCGTATGAAGAGACTCCATTCCGATGGCCTTCTTGAATCACTTGATTTTGAATCACTTGAAAGATGTGAAGCATGTCTGATGGGTAAAATGACTAAGACTCCATTTTCTAGGATGATGGAGCGAGCTACAGACTTATTGGAAATCATACATACCGATGTGTGTGGACCAATGAGTGTAGCATCGTGCGGTGGTTATCGTTATGTTCTTACCTTCACGGATGACTTGAGTAGATATGGGTATATCTATTTCATGAAACATAAGTCCGAAACTTTCGAGAAGTTTAAGGAATTTCAAAGTGAGATAGATAATCAACGTAACAAGAAGATTAAATTTCTACGTTCTGATCGTGGAGGTGAATATCTAAGTTACGAGTTTGGCGAGCATTTAAAGAAATGTGGAATACTTTCACAATTGACACCGCCGGGAACACCACAGCGTAATGGTGTGTCCGAATGTCGTAATCGAACTCTATTAGATATGGTTCGTTCTATGATGTCACTTACAGATTTACCGCTATCGTTTTGGGGTTATGCATTAGAAACAACCGCATTCACTTAAATAGGGCACCATCTAAATCCGTTGAAACGACACCATATGAATTATGGTTTGGGAAGAAACCTAAATTGTCGTTCCTTAAAGTTTGGGGTTATGAAGCTTATGTAAAGAAGTTACAGCCAGACAAGCTTGAACCCAAAGCGGAAAAATGCGTCTTCATAGGATACCCGAAGGAAACTATTGGGTATACCTTCTATCATAGATCCGAAGGCAAAATCTTCGTTGCTAAGAATGGATCCTTTCTAGAGAAGGAATTTCTCACGAAAGAAGTGACTGGAAGGAAAGTAGAACTCGACGAGGTTGTTGAACCTTCTCTCGAACTTGCGAGTAGCGCAACACCGGAAGTAGTTCCTGTGGCGCCTACACCAATACGAGAGGAAGCTAATGATGATGATCATGAAACTTCGGTTGAAGTTGCTATAGAACCTCGCAGGTCAACGAAAACTCGTACCACTCCTGATTGGTATGATCCCGTTATGAATGTCATGTTGGTGGACAACACCGATGACCCTGCGACATATGAGGAAGCGATGATGAGCCCAGATTCCAATAAATGGCAAGATGCCATGAGATCCGAGATTGGATCCATGTACGAAAACCAAGTATGGACTTTGGTGGACTTACCGGATGGCCGGAAGGCTGTCGAGAACAAATGGATTTTCAAGAAGAAAACATATGCTGATGGTAATGTTACTGTCTATAAATCTCGACTTGTCGCAAAAGGGTTTCGACAAATTCAAGGAGTTGACTATGATGAGACTTTCTCACCAGTAGTGAAGCTAAAGTCTGTGAGGATTATATTAGCAATCGCTGCATATTACGATTATGAGATATGGCAGATGGATGTCAAAACGGCGTTCCTCAATGGATACATTGATGAAGAGTTGTATATGATGCACCCAAAGGTTTTGTCGATTCTAAAGATGCTAACATGGTATGCAAACTTCAACGGTCCATATATGGATTGAAGCAAGCATCCCGAAGTTGGAATCAACATTTTGATAAGGTAATCAAAAGTTTTGGTTTTATACAAACTTATGGAGAAGCTTGTATTTACAAGAAAGTGAGTGGGAGCTCTGTAGCATTCTTAATACTATATGTAGATGACCTATTGTTGATTGGGAATGATGTAGACCTTCTTAATAGTGTCAAAGAATATTTGAATAATAGTTTTTCAATGAAAGATCTTGGCGAAGCAGCTTACATATTAGGCATAAAGATTTATAGAGATAGATCGAGACGCTTCATATCATTGTCACAAAGTACATATTTGGACAAAGTTCTAAAGAGTTTTGGAATGGAAGATAGCAAGAAAGGTTTCTTGCCCATGTTGCCCAATACGACCTTGAGTAAAACTCAAAGTCCAGCAACGACAGAAGATAGAGAAAGGATGAGTAAAACTCCCTATGCCTCAGCCATAGGATCTCTAATGTATGCCATGCTATGTACTAGACCCGACATTGCATATGTTGTTAGTTTGACTAGCAGATATCAAAGTGATCCAGGAGTGGATCATTGGACAGCGGTCAAAAACATCCTTAAGTACTTAAGAAGAACTAAGGATATGGTTCTTTCTTATGGAGGTGATGAACAGCTCATTGTTAATGGTTACACCGATCCGGATGATTCTAAATCTCAATCTAGATACGTATTTATTTTGAATGGTGCAGCAGTTAGCTGGAGGAGTGCAAAGCAAAGCGTGTGGCGAGATCTTCAACTGAATCGGAATACATAGCTGCTTCAGAGGCTTCACAAGAAGCGATATGGATGAAGGAGTTCATTACAGAGCTCGGTGTGGTTCCAAGTGCGTTGGACCCAATGTCTATCTACTGTGATAACATGGGCGCCATAGCCAATGCGCAAGAACCGAGGTCACACAAGAAGCTGAAGCACATCAAGCTACGTTTTCACGCTATTCGAGAACATGTCCAAGATGGTGACATAAAGATTTGCAAAGTACACACAGATCTGAATGTGGCGGATCCGTTGACTAAACCTCTCCCGAGGGCAAAACATGACCAACACCAAACTGCCATGGGTGTTCGGTATATTACCATGTAATCTAGATTAGTTGACTCTAGTGCAAGTGGGAGACTGTTGGAGATATGCCCTAGAGGCAATAATAAATGTAGTTATTATATATTTGTGTTTATGATAAATGTTTACATTCATCCTATAACAGTATTAACCAGAAAACACTAATACTTGTGTGGTTTGTAAGCTAAATTAGAGTCCCTGGTAAAGCCTCTTCATAATACTAGCTTGTTGATTAATAGATGATCATGAACATTTGAGATGTTGTTAATAACAAGGTCATATCATTAGAGAATGGTATGATGGACATACTCCTATAGATAAGCGTAGCATAAAGATCAAGTCATTTTAATTGTTAAATTGCTATAAGCTTTCTGATACATAGTAACCTAATTCCTTTGACCATGAGATCATGCTTATCACCATCACCGGAAGGATGCTTTTATGACATTAAACACCACACCATAACTGGGTGGCTATAAAGGTGGCATTGAGTGTTCGGAAAGTCTGGGTTGAGACACATGGATCAAGAGTGGGATTTGTCCATCCATATGACGGATAGATATACTCTGGGCCCTCTCGGTGGAATGTCATCCAATTAGCTTGCAAGCATGTGACTGGCTCACAAGGGATCACATACCACGGGAACGAGAAAATAGTAGTTATCAGTAACGAGGTTGAACTAGGTATGCAGAGATACCGACGATCAAAACCTCGGATAAGTAAACTATCGTGAGACAAGGGAAATTGGTATCGTATGTAAGTGGTTCATTCGATCGCAAAGTAATCATTGAAATATGTGGGAGCCAAATGAATTTCCAGATTCCTATATTGGTTATTGATCGGAGAAGTGTCTCGGTCATGTCCGCATAATTCACGAACCGTAGGGAGACACACTTAAGGATTCGATGTTGTTGAGTAGTTATGGAATGATGAGTAAGAGACCGAATGTTGTTCGGAGTATCGGATGGGATCTGGGATATCACGAGGAGATCCGGAATGGTCCGGAGAATAAGATTCATATAAGAAAAGTCCTGTTTCGGAGTTGGGGAATGATTCCGGTGTTTTCACCAGGAATGTTCTAGAAGGGTCCAGAAGGTCCGGCACTCCGGAGGGGAAGGGTACATGATTGTGTCATGGAAATGTGGAATGGTTGCATCATGTACTAGGTAACATGGCTGGGCAAAATAAAGGGAGAAATCAAATCCTAGTTTGAAAGTCAAACACCAATTTGAAAAAGTCAAACGACAAGTTTGCTTGGTGGAGGGAGAGTAGGAAACCTACTTGGGGAGGAGTTCCTCTCCCTCCACCCGCCCGCCAAGGAGGCCGACTTGGGGGAGGACTCCCTCCTCCCAAGCCGCGCCCTCCCACCTATAAAAGGAGGGGCAGGGCTGCCTCTCTTCCCTACACCCAAGACACCCCAAAACCCTAGCCCTAGCCGCCGGCCTCCTCCAAGTCGCCGCCGCCCCTAGGGTTTCTCCTAGCCGCTAACTTGCGGCTTCCCCAAGCCCTAGCTGGCGTCCACACCCCCCTTGGTCCCTCTAAACCCTAGATCGCCAAGGGCCTCTCTCATAGTCCACCATACTCGCTCTGGCTTAAGGCGAAGCCCTACGAGATCTCCCCTCTACTTTCGGTACCACGCCATCGTGCTGCCGGAATCACGAGGAGAGTGCTACAACCTCCGCTGCCTGCTGGAACAAGGGAGAGGAAGGTCTTCATCGAGTACCGAACATGTGACCGACTACGGAAGCGCTGCCGGAACACAGCGCCGGAAGGATCGTCTACGCGATCTTGAGATCGGCAAGAGTACGACTACATCACCCACGAGAATCTGCTCTCGTTAACCGCTTTGGAATCTTCGAGGGTGAGTTCCTCTATCGACTTGTTGCTACAATCTAGTAGATAGATCTTGGCTTGTTTTTGCATGCGGTAGAATTTTTTTGTTTTCCATGCTACGAACCCCTACATATAGTGTACTACACATGCAGTGGTATGCTGGGTCACCGCAGTTGGTATCAGAGCAAATTGCTTTGACCTTAGGTTGGAAACCTAGTAAAGGGTATTACCTGTATGATATTTGGCAACGATAAAGAATTCTCTAAAAGTAATATAATGGGTATTCAAATGAGAATATTCCGTATATATTTTTTAGTGCGATAATTCTTTGTTATGATGCAATATATCATTGGATACTAATCAAAATTATTTTTCTGATCTGATATACAGAGATATGGCACCAAAGTTTCAAAACAGACTTGGTAAGGAAAGAAGAGACTCTTGATGATTATAAAGGATCATTTACATACCAACTTCGTCAACTTTTAAAGCTTTTAATTGCCCAACTAGAATTCCAGTGAACACTATCACTTACCTGATGGCCGGATGTTATCCAAGTATCGTGTGAGTATCCAACTTCTAGAGAAGCTTGGATTATATCAGGATCTACCCATAGGAGAAGGTAGGAGTCATTTAGCAGCCTATCTGTCACATCCCAAAATTTTCCAAATTTTGCAATGTGAAAAATAAATAAACAAAATAAATAATTCTTGAAATTTAGGGTGAAAAGAAACTTTTTGATTCTAAATGCAAACTTAAAATCCCATCTTGAACAAACTTGAGTAAAGTTTGAATCCAACTAAATTCAAGTCAAGTGAAATGCATCCTTTAAATGCATCTGGAAATTTAAACACTTGAAAAATAAACCAAAACCTAAACCCTAATGGAAGAAAATCATTTCAAAAAGATATCTCTAAGACCATGGATTTGATCCAAATACAAAATTGTCAACAAACATTTAAAAATCATAAAGATTGACAAACAGAAATATTATAAAACCATAGAAATTGATTTCATTCAATTTGGAGCCATAGATAAAATCTTATGAATTTAATAAGATCGGGAAATTGAATTTCCAATGCTAATAAAGCACCTATCTTAAACTCCATACCAAATGGTGAAAAAATAATCCTAAGGACATTTAAAAGGATAAATAAATATTAAATAAGATTTTACAAATTGGAATCACCAAGTTTGCATCTATAAATAAAAATATATGGATTTTATAAGATAAAGAAAGAAATATTAAAGGAGGAATATTTAAAGACCAAATTAAATCTTGGCCTAATCCATAAGCAAATGGAATGAATAAAATCCAAATCCAAATAAAATAAAAGGATAAAGAATTCTCCAAATAAAATAAAATGGCATTAACCAAATTCCATTTCCATTTGAATAAAGACAAAATCCCTATTAGAAATGATTAATTAAATCATGGGAATAAATTTGGAATTTACCCAAGTGGAATAAAAGTTATTTAATTAACTTAAATAAGATCAAAGAAATCTTCCAAATAAAATTTATGGAATTAAAACTATATTTAATTTCATTGGAATAGACAAATACCCAATTTTAAATGATTAATAAAACATATTAAAAATTCCCAAATAATTCAAGATGAATTATTTGAACCCTAATAAAATAAAACTTACTGAAAAGGTTTTGTGGAAAATGAAATTTAAATAAGGATTAAAAATATATTTGATCTTATTTGAATTTAAAGCAAAGGCTTGTTTTTAAAATTAAAAGACCCTATAAAGAATAAAAGAATTATTCTAAATTTGACTTCAGAATGTGTTATAAACAGTGCTTGATTATTCACAAAGTTTGGAAAAGTTTGATTTCAAATGAATGTTTGAATTGATTAAACAAAATCAAAATAGAATAAAAGAATTGGAAAAAGAAATAAACAGGAGGAGAAAAATAAACAGGGCAGCCCAACCAGACCTGGCCCACTAAGCCCAACATCAGCCCACTCCCTCTCTCCCCGCGGAAAAAGTTTCACACCGCTGCTCACACCGCAAAGCCGCTGACGTCCGGACCCCACCCCCCTCTCTCTCCTTCGTTGACGACGCGACCAATCGCCAGCTCAGCATCTTCCCTACCCGCGCAAACCTCGCCGGCGGTTTCTGCCCGTTAAAAGATCGCTTCAATCCTCATTAACCGCGCGTTGATTCAGCCTCGCGATCACACGTACTAAATCGCCTGCGCCCCTTCTCTTTCCCCCTCACTCGCCAGACTCTCCTCGCCCCCAGGCTGCCTGTATTGCCTGCGACAATGCTCCCTGCTCCGAAGAGCTATCCGGCCAATTCCGGCGCCGTCTGACCCTCTCTTGCCTCCTAGTTCACGCGAGCGTGATTCCCAGTCTCTGGCGCATCTCCATGTGCTTTCCGTTCATCCGCGCGAGCACCGTATCATCAAAAAGACCACACCCGAGCATCGCCACCGTCTGTTCCAACTCCGGCGAACCCTACATGTAGTCTCTGACCGCGCCTCTTCTTCTCTTTGATGCTCCGATACTCCCACTCTTCTATGCATCTAACCCGCAATTTACTTGCTCTCTTGTGCTCTGTATTGTCACCCTCGACGACGACTGACCGCAACCGACGCCGTCTTGAACTCCGGCGAGCGATTAGCAGCAACCCCGTGCGCCCCTCGAGTAGCCGACCCCACCTCGAGCTCCAGCAAGTCTCTGCGAGCCTGGTAAGCCTCGCCAACCTCTCCCTCGCTCTCCTACTTCTCCGGCGACACCACTGACAGAGCGCGCGCCGCCACTCGCCGCCCGCCAGCGCCGCCACTCGATGGTCAGTCGCTGTGAGCCGTAGGATGTAGATCCAGTGGATACGATAGAACCTAAGCGAAGAGGTATCTTTTGATCTGTGCCATGAGATTTGCATTAGATCCAGCAACCCACGTTAGTCGATCCGCACGAAACGATACTGGCAAATAGGAACAAGACACGTGTGCCAGTTTGTTTGAATAAAAACAGAAATGATCTATTAGATGTTTAAGTTTGCAAAATTCATAACTTTTGATCCACACGTCCAAATTTCGCAATTTTATATCATGGAATCATCAAGACAAGTAATTTCTAACCAGGCCCTTGTTTAGTAAAATGATCTGTTAAATTGATTGTTTTTGCAGAAACTTGTGTAGGCATTTTTGGATATAAAATTTGTTCTAAAAATTATTTTTGTGATAAAACCTTTGGGCAAATGGATTGTTTGAACCTACTGACCATATAACCAACTTGTGGTTTCAAAAAACATATTTGTGAAGCAAAATAATAAATCTTTGATTTAGAACATTCTAGTCAAATAAAGATAATGTTTATTTATTAAAAATACATTTTGGAGAAAATCTTTGGGAAATGTTTTGATTTAATCCTCTGACCCTAAACACCAAGTTTTAGAATTAAAAATGTATTTGGGGAACCCTATAAAGATTGTTGCTTTGCTAAAGGCATTTTCAACCACATAAAATATTGATTTGGTTTAAAAATGATTTATAAGTAAAATATTTTGCAAATGATTTTGCCACTTATATAAAATGACCAATAGGTGTTTCAAATGTTATAACCCATTAGAAACCACTTTTCCAAATAAACCATCTTTGGCATGCTTGCATGCATTGCTTTGTTTCTAATATTTTATGTGATGTTTGCTTGAATGGTAGATTGAAATTGTGCCTTGCTTGATTGAATTGTAGTAATTTGAAGAGTGTGAATATTGCAAGGACAAGGAGT